>OX336388.2:2062778167-2064032527 GCA_946902985.2 Meconema thalassinum | reverse complement strand
CACGAGATTAATTTAATTATTTTCAGAGTCTTGTTAGTTCACTTTGAGCTATTTTTCGTTTTTATTTCATAGACCACTGGCATCTTCTTATCGCATTCTTTATAAGAGAGGTATCCTTATCCCTGGTTGATCCTAGTTGGTAGAGTTTTGGGGGGTATTTAAGCCGGGTACTTCCAGATTCTACGATCCAGCTGTTCCGTCGGATTTCAACAGGTAAAACCACGTGGATACGGGTACAATACCAACCCGGCATTTGTCTGGGGTTAAAGTGGGAATCCTCGGAAAACTAACTGTAGGATCGCTAAGGTAGGAATCGAACCCTCCTCTACTCAGTTTTGTCTCACGAGGCTGAGGGTACCCCGTTCTAGCCCTCAGTTCAGAATGATGTTACGTGGCAGAGCCACGAATCGAACCTAGACCTCAGCGGTGACAGCCAAGAATACTAGTCACTACACCACGAGGTGGAACATCCGGTGTATTTGCATTTTGCGATGTCCATTTGCTCGGGGTTATTAAGATTTTTATAATCGTGGTTTTCCGATGGTTCTAGGACCAAATGTGCATTTCTATCGTCAAGGACGAACTGTGGTGGATAAGAGCCACTTTGCGCCATACTGTGTCACTCAACAGAAGTTAATTTTTGGCTGTCACCCCGGTGGTTCTAGTTCGATTCTCGGCTCTGCAAAGAAATTTAATTCTGGTATTAGGGCTGGAACGGAGTGTATTCAGCCTCGTGAGGCAAAACTGAGAAGAGGTGGGTTGGATTCCGATCTCAGCCATCCTGGAAGTGGCTTTCCGTGATTTCCCTTTTCTACACCAAGTAAATGCCGGGATGTTTCTTAAATTAGGGAAGTTATAAGGGATTATTTCATTCTCGCGCCATAGTTGGCCCTATTCATTTCTGGTACCTTCATTTTCCGAGGAGTCAAACTTGTTCTTGCCTCTCGCGGAAATATTGCCCATGCCATATCTTGATGTTGAATGTAGTTGTCTGTTGACACAAGTTAGAGGAAGCTATGGCTTTCCTCCGACGTCTCAGTACATTTCGTAGCTATGATTATATCGAAGCTACTAAGGTATGGATGGTACTCAGTAATGTCATTCAGGGCACATACGTTGCTTGAGAGTGCTGTGAGAAGTTTTATTGCTCAGAGTCGTGTCGGGATTTATCCCTTCCTTCAGCCCGCTCCTAGCGGTCTATCATGGGTATGCCTCTGTTCGATGTCGGGACTTGGAATCGTCTGTAGACGACTTAGGTACCGGGCGGGGTGTTGTACTCGGTAGAGCAGGTGTCACGCTACGATCTGTTGAGACTCAACCCTAGCTTGGGGAATTCGGGCAGTGCTGCTGCGCTGGCTCAGAGAGGAAGGCAGTGACAAACTACGCCACTCCTCAGATAGTCTAGATCACCTCATTAGTACGTCTTAAGTTTTTGGGGTTTCTATCACATAAACTAAAGGACCCTAAAGGAGCCTGGGTGTGTGTAGTCCCATTACATACTGTATAGTGCCTCCAGGTCTGATGCCTCATGGCAACTTGGAGGGATTCCTGCACGGGGTCATTTTCCAACGCATTATCTGTTGATCCCCCATCCCCTCGTATTTATCTTTCATATTGTCCCCGTTACTTCATTGACGATCTCGCATTCGGAGTGTGATGGGACTTATATTGGGAACGTCACCTCTTTGAATTTTATTTTTGTTGAAGCATGTAGTTTTTTCTTTTTACTTCAGTCCCTTATGTCCTTATTCATTATATATATATATGTGACTGTAACTACAAGAAATTGAGAAACATACAAGCACTCATCAGGTGAGTATTTTTGAACGCACTTGATTCGAGATTTGGGATCAGGTGACCTGCGGTATGGCCAGCCGTGTTGTGGAGTCCGTTGGCGCTGTGTAAGGCAATCGGGTGTGTGGTGAAGCTTGAGTCAGTCTAGGTACCACTCATGCTGTGAAATGCAAGCAGTTCATAGTTTAGAGTAAGTGCGCCAGTCAATCATACCGGACGATGATTTCGGGCGATGGTATTCGGCATAGCTGGTCGAGCATACTCGGGTCAGTTGGTGTGTATCAAATTAGTAGTGGAGTAGTACGGGTTCTGCTTCACTTGACACTCCTGTGCCCAATAAACCAACATGGCCGCCGCGCGAAGTTGAAACATTTAAATAGACTTTTCTCTCGAACCCATGGTCGGAGTTTCACGAATGAGGTGTTCATAGGACTTGAGGTGACGCCCCTTTGCTATGGACCACTCGTTATACTTTTGAAAAAAAAAAATGAAAATTTTTGTTTTTGAAACTAGGTGATAGTTTGAAAACTAAACATGATAGAACGTTGTGCCATAGCTCAAACGAATGGTCTTTATGCCCTTTATTTTCTATAATGAAACTTTTTTATTTTTTATATTTTTTTGAAAACACTCGAATTTTGAAAATCCTATATTTTGGAAACTAGGAACTCTACAAAAAAAATTGTTTAACGTAAATCAATGGTCCCTACCCCCTCTACCCCCAAAATAAATTTCAAGTCTCTAGGATGAAAACCTGCAGTAGTGTGGTAAGGGGAAAGCTGTCTCACTTAGCAAGTTGTGAGCCCCTGCGACCTTGGAATGGAAGGAGCCATGCTAGGAGGGCGTGCTTGGATTCGTTTTTTTCGTCTCGTTGTGCTCTTTACGGGAATGTAGGTGTCGAAAAGGTGAAAATCTGGAAACACGGTCTTTTTGGGGTAAAAACGTGATTTTAGACTTTTTGCTATATCTCGCGAACCAAGTATGCTAGAGACATGAACGAGGGGTCCAAGGACTCGGAGTGACGTCCTCTTTGCTATGGACCACTCGTTATATTTTAAAAAAAAAATTGGAAACGCGATTTTGGGGTAAACACGTGTTTTTTGTGATTTTTGCCGATATCTCACGAACCAATAACGCTAGAGACGTGTAGGAGGTGTCCTAGGACTCGGGGTAACGCCCCCTTTCGAGTGTGGTAGATATTTTTTTCAAAAAATAATTCACAAAGGGCCTAACGCCATACATGTTGAAAAAACGTTTTCTTTTTCTTTACCTGTTTATAATGTCCATGAAGCGTGGTGGTTGAGAGAGACGATACGGCTGGGTGTGTGTGTGTTTCAACGAACCTGTCGCTGACCACGGTGGCTGTGCTCAATAGATCAATCGCTATTTCGGCGGGTCGGTGTATGACAGAGCGAGGGTGCGTTTTCTGATATTTTACCTTTAACGTGTAAACGGTGATGAGAACTAGGTTCTATGTTGGTCGAAGCGAGTAGAGAAAATAAACTTGCCGACGAGCAGGAGGTGAAGGTCATTTGAGATTATTGGAAGGCGTTGATCTGACTTGACAACAGGTGACGCTTGAAGGTGAAATAATCTTACCATCGTGGTGGCAGGGGAGTGTGAAAGGCGTGCACACATGTGTGAAACCACAGGCACGCTAAACCAGTGACATCCTGTTTTGCTTCGTACGTGACAAAATGCAAGTTCATGTGAAATTTGATCTTTCACAGGTGTTCGCTTGGGTGTTAGCTGTCCACGTGCGCGATAACTGTTAACAAGTTACATCCTGTCTTGCTTCGTACGTGACAAAATGCAAGTTCAGGTGAAATTTGATCCGGCACAGGTGTTCGCTTGGGTGTTATCTGTCCACGTGCACGATAAGAGAATCTTCAAAGCGTGGGAAAAATGATTATACATGCAACATAGCATATATAAAGACATGTCGTTATCATTTCCACGCTCACTTAAGTGACTACCTTTGAACACACTGCGTTGCAAGAAACCCCTGGTCTTGTTTATCAGTTTTGGTGTTGGTAGAAAATAATTAACCTTGTTGTGGGGTAGGTATATATTTATTTATATATTTATTGATTTTTATATAAATACATGCAATTATTTATTGATTAGGTAATTAATGATTTTTATTTATTTATTTGTTTGCAGATAACGTGTATAGCCTACCTGTCGTGTGTCTGTGGGAAATATATATTAAAGAAAGAGAGAAAGACAGAAAAGAAAACCATTTCCACACTAGCCCACGAGACGGGAATATAGCAAAGCATTATACGTCAAGGTGAGATTTGTTTTATTATATAATATAACCTGTTTGATTTTGTTTTGTTTATGAAATACATAAACTATATGGAATGGATATACTTATGGTGGTTTATTTTATTTCTTTTTAGATATTTGGAGAAAAAAAAAGGGTTCACTGCTACAGCAAATACAGTTGAAAACCAAGTGGCTTTAGAGTGGAACCATTGTCAAGCAGTCTACAGCTGAAAACTCAGGTGAGAGTGTTCTTTCTAAAATAATGTCATTTGCTACTGCTACCGATAGCCTAACTTGGGAACCTCTAAACAGTTGTTTCAAATCACGTGTGTGCTCTGGCCGCGTAGTCAATGTTAGAAAAAGTTTGATTCCCAAAGAATTTTTACAATCTTGTTTTGAAATTTTTAAAATTGAAATTTGCACAGCGCAAAGGTTGCATACGGCTTTAAAGGTGAATACAGAACTAGTGTGCGATTTCATATATAAAAAGAAGGACGTAGAGCATAAAGAGACATTTTATATTTGCAGTAAAATGCAAGAGCTATTCATAGCCCATAATTTGGAACAGTGGTATGAAACCCACGTGGTGAATGCCTTGCTATCAAAATTTGATAAACTGCAACAAGGACCGAGTGGCCTTGCCTTAGACAAAATTCACCATTTACAAATCAACATTTGTCATTTCAACCCGTTGAATGCTGGGTCTAGCTTTATTAAAACACCACCAGCAATAGCATTGAAAAAGGCTGTGGTGAATATTAAGAATTATGACAATGATTGCTTTCTGTGGTCCATGGCCGCGTATTTGCAGCCAGCACAAGACCGTAATGGTTCTCGACCAGGAAAGTACAAGGCCAAGTTTGATGAATTGAAACAAACGTTAAATTTAACTCGAGTGTCGTTCCCTATGGACTTAACCGAGATCCATAGGTTTGAACAAGACAACCAGGACTTTTCGTTCATGGTGTATGGCCTTGATGGTGATGAGATTGTGGGTCCTCTTTATGCCACAAAAGAACCGAAACGACACCACATTCATCTTTTATATCTGTCTGAGGGAGAGGTGAATCACTATTGCCTTATTAAGAGCCTAAGTAGATTGCTAAGCAGTCAAATGTCAAAGGACAAGTGTGCAAAACATATTTGTGACCGTTGCTTGCAATATTTTACAACCTCCATGCTCTTAGAACGTCATAGGGTAGATTGTGTTACTCAGGAAGCGGTGAGACTGATATTGCCACAAGGGGACAAGGCTGTGTTAAACTTTAAAGACATTCATAAGCGTGACACTGTTCCCTATGTGGTATATGCAGATTTCGAAGCACTCACCACACCCATGGCGGGATGTGAACCAGATCCCACCGTTAGCTCAACCACACCCATTCAAAAACATGAACCCTTTGCCATAGGATTTAATGTGGTGTGTGCCTACGACCCCACGCAATCCGTTTACAAATACCGCGAGGGGCCAGATTGTGCCAAATGGTTCTTGGATGAACTTGTCAAGTTGACCGACCATGTACAGGAATTACTGGACCACCCAGTACCCATGAGCCTATCTCCAGAACAACAGCAGCAGTATGAGCATGCCATGACATGCCATATCTGCGAAAAGCCTATTTTAAGTGGAGAGGAAAAAGTCAGAGACCACTCGCATTTTACAGGGGAGTTTCGTGGAGCTGCGCACAGCAAATGCAACTTGAGCTTTCCAGCTCCTCGTTTCATCAGTGTCTTTTTCCACAATCTGGCGAATTATGACATTCAGTTTTTGATTCGTGAATTGGGCCATGTCAATAAGGGCTCGTTTACCATTATTCCCCAAAACCATGAGCGTTTTACAGCCCTGACATGGTGGTTGGGCGACTTTAGCATTCGATTTTTGGATTCCTTTAAGTTTATGGCATCCTCGCTAGACAGCCTTGTGAATGGCTTGAATGAGGAGGAATTAAAAAATACTAGAATGCATTTTAATGATCCTGAGCAATTTCAGTTGTGCATTCGGAAAGGTATATTCCCGTATGATTTCTGCAACAGCTGGGACGTGTTAAAGCAAAGAAAACTCCCTCCACAAGAGAAATTTTACTCGAAACTAACACGCAGTACCGTTTCCGATGAAGACTATGCACATGCATGTCAAGTTTGGCGAGTGTTTGGCATGAACACGCTAAGTGAATATGCTTTGCATTACCTAAAACTGGATGTATTGCTGCTCACTGATGTGTTTGAAAAATTCCGTGAGTTGTGTCAACACATTTACGGTCTTGACCCGGCTCACTATTATACGAGTCCTGGACTCTCGTTTGATGCCGCTTTGAAATACACTCAAGTGGAATTGGATTTACTCACTGACGTAGACATGGTTCTATTTTTTGAAAAGGGCATTCGTGGCGGCTTTGTGTCACTTAACCAACGCCATGCCGAAGCGAACAATGTCTACATGCCTGATTATTCACTAGACAAACCAGAATCGTACTTAATGTACTATGACGTGAATAATTTGTACGGTTACGCCATGAGTCAGCCTTTGCCCTATGGAAAGTTTGCTTGGCTGACAGAGAAACAAGTGTCAGAATTTGATGTAATGAAGGCTAGCCAAGAAACAGGCTGTGGATATGTGCTAGAAGTGGATATTGAATATCCCTCATTCTTGTATGATGAACATGCCGATTTCCCATTCTGCCTTGAGCAAATGGTTCCCCCTGACAGTAAAGTGAAGATTGAAAAACTCATGGGCACACTTTACAACAAAAATCGGTATGTGCTACATATCCAAATGTTGGTGCAATGCCTCGCCCAAGGCTTGGTGTTGAAGAAAATCCACAGGGGTATTTCTTTTGCTCAAAAAGCATGGCTTGAGCCATACATGCGACTCAACACAGAGCACCGACAAATGGCAACACAGCAGTTTGAAATTAATTTTTTTAAATTAATGAACAACTGCATCTATGGCAAGTCCATGGAGAATGTCCGCAAATACCGTGACATTAAATTGGTGAATGTCTGGGAGGGGCGGTGGGGTGCCCGGCGGTACATTGCCAAGCCAAATTTCAAATCGATCAAAATTATCGATGAGGATTTAGCTACTATTGAAATGAGTAAGACCAGCGTGACCATGGATAAGCCCATTTACTTGGGTCAAGTCATTTTAGACTTTTCTAAATCGGTCATGTATCGATTCCACTATGAGTTTGCCAAACGCCATTTTGAGGACGTCTCTCTTTTGTATATGGACACGGACTCATTCATTTACCACATTCGCCACTGCAACCCCTATGACGTCATGAGGCAACATAGTGACTGGTTCGACACCTCTTGCTATAGCGCTGACAACGTGTTTCAGCTGCCCATAAAAAACAAAAAGAAAATGGGCGTTTTAAAAGATGAATGCGGTGATTCCATTATGACGGAATTCGTAGGTTTGGCCTCAAAAATGTATGCTTACCGCACACTCGACTGTAAGGAAGCCAAAAGAGCAAAAGGTGTAGGTAGGGCAGTGGTAAAATCGCTACGTGTAGACGATTACCTAGCGGTTTTACGCACGGGCAAAGCTATGTCTCATACACAGTGCAGGATACAATCCAGCAACCATCATTTGTATCTTGTGGAACAGAGAAAACGCACCCTCGCCTCCATGGATAACAAACGTGTGTGGGCTAATGACCTGCTCACCAGCCTGCCCTGGGGTTATGATCGCAACGAGGAGGAGGTGTGATTTCATTGTTTAATCGTTTATGGGACATAGCTTTATGTAACTTGTAGATTTAGTATTTTGTAAATATTGGTTTCTGTCATTGTAAATAGTAGATTTTGTAAATAGTGACAACCCACTTGGACCTTTTGCTCTTTAAAATGTTCTATGCAACCTTATTTTTTAATTTTTTTTTGATTGGTTAATAGTGTGATTATTTTAACGCTGTACAAAGTTGAGTTTTTTTGTAAATATGAAATAAGTAAGATTTTTAGTAACTTTAATAACTAGTATTTAATTATTTTCGTAATGTAAATGATAAACTAAAAAGTTCTTTTGGGATGAGTGTGCATGTCGAGAATGTGCTTTTGGGAATAAATAAAGTGGTTGTGTTTGTTCCCAAAGACAGGTGTGAATGTATGAGTGGAGAGAGAAAACTGATGTATATGGTTGACCAGAGCAAACACGGTGAGGTAGGGTGGGTGGGTGGGGAGGGGGTAAATGGTCACTTATATACTCATTTTGTTTTAAATAGTTTCGTTTTTTCATTGAAATGTGGCAGTCAAAAGACATTATTTTTGTAAAAACAGTCTTACCTGCAGTAGTCGTAGACCTCGACGTTTCTCCAAACACACATTAACACATTGCAGTATTATCAAGGTCAAGCACTCGCATCAACATCATAGTCAAATCTCAACTTTCGACATACACCAAATGGAAAAAATGTGAAAACAGCAAAATGAAAAATCCATGTTTCCATATCACCAAAAACAGGAAAACTTAAAACGGACATTTTTAAAAACTGGAAATGGCCACGTGTGAAATTTGAAAATTTAAAAACTTCAAACAGACATTGTTTAAAATGTGTCATCAACAAAATGGAAAAATCCATTTCATCAAAATCATAAAACTTGAAACGAACATTTTTCACATCTGTAAATTGCAAAATGACAAATGGCAATGTGTGAAATGTGTAAAATGAAAAAAATCAGCCATCAACATCACGATTTCTTAAAATTAAAAATAACAAATCATTATGCTCTGGTATACCTTTGTTTTTATTTCATAGTCATAGTGAATTGACAAAAGAAAAATAGAATACAAACAAATCCCAATTCCTCACTCCTCAATGTTTATGTCCATGCATTATCAACTTTCCTTTCATAGCACTCATGACAATTAGGGCTGCCATCCTTTCACCCACTGAGGCATCACTGGATGTGAAACGTTGTTTAGCTTTCTTTAATAACAATTTATCTGCCACATGTCTTAAACCAGGATGACTATGGCGATAAGAAAGGTCATGTTCCTTGCATGCTTGATCCAAAAGATTAATGGGTACATCACCACGTTGTAAACGTTTTTCGAGACGAGTTCCAGGGCCGCAAAAACGATAACCTGGAAGATGGATTTCGAAAGGTAGGTATTGAATCACTTTGTCAATGACGCCATTGCCAGTACAGGTCTGGCATATCCTTTTCCATCGATGGTAAAAAGGTTTGGTCTTCCTCCTCCTCTGTGGACGATGTTTGTGTTTGTTGTTGTTGTTGTTGTTGTTGCTTTTTCTCGCCATGACACCCATGGAATGATTCAACAAAGTCTTTACATGGACTTTTATGACCGTGATACAGTTTCACTAGCTGGCAAGTCGCACACTGACGCATAGACGGTATTTTTGCCATGGCCACTTGCTTATGGTGATCGTAATCCGTACAGGGTTGCAATTCACTCAACACAGGGTCTTGAGTCCATGATTTTGGTACATGTTGCCAGATTTCTTTCACTGCATTGGCGGCCACATAATAAATGAACGACTTGGGCAGCGCCAAGAGTTCCTCTTTGGTAAAACTGTCTAGTTTCTTTTTGCACACAAAGAACTTGCCGATGGCTTTGTCCGTAGCATTGCCTTTCTCCATGGTATCACGTGCTGTAGATGTTTACACGTCGCTTGTAGAAATCTCACTGACGTCATTCACAGGTAAATCTTGAGTTATAATTTTGTTCAACAACTCCCAGCAGGCATGAGTGGTTAACCAATGAAAGAGATGCCACGCATGCGATAGGGCTGTATGGGTAATGTTGCCACAGGAACAAGTATCCATGAGCGTTTGCAGGGAGGGGCAGCCCAACTCCATGAGGTCGATACATTGGCAGTAAGACGCCAAAAATGGTTGCAACCATTGACGTTTTTCATTACCTTTCACAAATACCACATTGGCCGAGGACAAGTGTGCTTTCATGACCACGTCCAAATATTTATAGGAAATGGTTCCCTGATTCCAGTCTAGTTGCCTATGATTTTCAATCCACTGGGTTTGTTTACGGTCTTTTTCACACAACAAATCAAAAGCATGGGGTGGTTTAAATAGCAAATGCGTAGCTTGCGATATCCAAAACGTGGTACAATCGATCATGGCCACTTGTTTAAATATAAATTTGTTGTCACCAATTTTAAACCCTTGGCAATCCACAATGAGTGTGCGCAACATGTTGACGCTTGCCTGGACCAAGTTCAACTGACGACTGACTGACGATCAGGTGTGATCATGACATGGACTTACCTGCCATGCTAGTTTCAAAAAAGAAGGTTAGGGTAGGACAGGGGGACCTGCAAAAATTAGAATTTAAGAATTACATCATTTTATTATCATAACACGTCTTACAGGCTTTTCTCATTTTAGGATAAGGACGATAGCAACTGATACAACAATATAGTCTCTTGTGTTTGTAACGTCCATAACACCGATGATGTCCCAATGTCTCTAAACTAGGCGTTTTTGATGGTGAGCTGCTCACCGAAGCACCATGGATACCATACGGCCCACATGTATCATAACTTGTATTTTTTTCATCACCCAGAGACACAAGTGAGGGATAGCTTGAATGACAGGGTATATTTCCCACTTTCATTCTGCACAGGTAGGGGCAGGTGGGTGACCAGCGCTGATGTTCCTGCATGGGTTCATCGCCCTCCTGCCATTGGTCTATGATGATGGGACAAAAGGCACATTTCACTTCATCTCTTGTTTTTAAATAGTAGAATCCAGCAGCCGCCAAGGCTTGAGGGTTTATGAAAGGCACTGGCCATGTGGCAAAAGTCTTGAAACGTTGTTCCTCAGAGTTTAAATTCATGGATGTAACGTCTCTTGAGGCTTTAAAGCAAGACATGACTGAGCGACTTGACGTGGGTTGAGCTGTTATTTATACACTCGTCACTTGGTTGGACAGTGGATAATAGTTGACTTGTTTGTGATGAATAATTAAACAGTAGGCTGTCGTATTGGCTGGTACATTGTCATGCGTTTCAAAATCTAGTCGAATGTCGATATTGGATGGCTTGACAGACTCTTCCAGGTAAGAACAGTCAAAAACAATCAGTGGTGCTCTTGCCTTAAACGCTTGGGGTAGTAGCATGGGACCGTTCTCTTTTTGATAATACGACCATCGAAATTTAGAAAACAAGTCGTACAGGGGGCCAAACTTATTTTTTGAAAAATCCAAATCCAGTCCTTCATAGGGAAACACAGCTCCGTTGAGGAAAAGACGTGCATTTCTCAATTGCAGGTGATCAAATTGCGTGGCATCTTTGGTTTGTTGATACTTGCGATTCGTTTGAAAACCCACGATCAGGTAGAGAGGTCTCTCTGTATAGCGAGCTGTTTTTACAGACCAACTGTGTGTGTTGGTGGTGGGCAATAGCGGATACTCATGGAGTGCCCAGCTTCTAAATTCCATGGGTAGAGGCATATCTCTCTTTACCATTTTGAGTATGTCCAGTTTTTTGCTATCGTTAAGGGTCACATGAGGCACTTTCCATAGCAAGCGTTGTAGTTGAATTTTTGAATCGATGGGGGCATTGTCGGCCCCCTTGAGTGCATTGTTATCACTCCTGTCTCTCACTAGATAAAGCACTTGCCTTGCGTTAACCACAATGCGTTGGTGATCTTCGGCAAAGCCTAGAACCAGTTTAAGAGGTAAATATCCAGTAAAGGTCCCATCGGTGTGTACCATCCAGTCATTGGTCGAGTCAGGGCACCAAGCTGCCATGCAAAGTGTTTTACCTTCTTCCTCACTATAAGAGGGGTATAGTTTCATGACACTGGAAATACCCACATTTCGAGTGCTATCCACCACGATATCGTTAATGACATAACGTACTTCAGAAAACAGAAAGGCTAAACCATGGTTGGCCAACTTGGATGTAGTGGGTGTAGAGCCATCGGCTTTGGTGAGCCGACCTTCAATCTGAATAACACTTTCATGCGGTAGGGTGTAAATATCTTGGTTGTTGATAACAAATTGAATTTCATCATTGTTATTGAGTCCAGGTGTTTGAGCTTGATAGGAATGGAGATCAATTCTTACCACTCCTGGTTGCTCCTCGATGTGGTTCGCTATCTCTAGGATAGAATTCATTATAAGGGTTGACGTGGTAACCCAAATGCTGTAAAATCTGCTTGCCTTGAGATGTTAACGTGTATTCACGTGGCAAACAACTAACACTGTTCCTAGACGGTGTTGTTGCTTTATACACAAATTTCATAGTGGCTTTAGCACCAACTTGTAAGTCACTGGTGTAGTGGAATCTAGATCAATGAGTTGTTGATCTCTATTGATCAGTCTTAATGTTATATTACTAATACTATCAACAGCCACAGCATGAAAAAGCACCACTGGAGGGTTTTCACGAATAATATACCCATTGGGCGATGTCACAATAAAGTCATAAAGCGAATGCGATGGTTCTTGATTGGTGTACACTTGGCTAATAATATTACACGTCACCGACACATGATGGTCCTCAATGAATTTCACTTCATGGTCCGATTCATGTTTTTTGTTGGGCTCCAACACACGTGGTTTAAATCCGAGTAATGGGCCAATGGAATCGGGGTGTGTTTTAAAGTCAATGTTGAAGGTAGAGAAAATACTGCAGCGATGAGTGTTAGTATTGCCTACAAGTTCAAACTTGTGCGTTCCGTCGAGAAATGACTTTAAACCATACTGATTGATCAACACCACATAAATGTGTTCATAAATATCATCGATCGTGTATCCACCAGAGTTCAGGGTGAGCACAGAATCATCATAGTAAAACTTGTTGTTCACATTTTCACGTATGTTGTATATTCGATTGTACGTTTCAAGAGAAACAAGTCCTAAACCATAGGGTTTTTCACTCAATTCGATAGGCGGGTAAAAGTCTAGGCTGACTTCAGGTCCACGTCCATGCACTGTAAACGTTTTACTTTCTACCGACATACTGGTGGCGTTTTTGCTTATGCTGCGTCTTATATAAAAAAATTAAACACAAACGTCCACACTGTTGGCTGTTAAACGTTTGCTCACGTTTCACATTATAATATATCTTGATCCTGTTTCCAAAATAGGTCACTAGTTCCATGGGCGGGGGCAAATTCCCAAAACTGTCAAAGTACCATACCGTGGATCCCTCTTTGACATAAGCTACATAATGCGTTCCTGGTCCTCGGTGATCATCCAAATTGACAACAGCACATTCCTGTTTCCAGGGTCGTGGGGGTAATTGGTTTCGCATAAACACACCTCGAAAATGAGAAAGCTTTAGTTGTTTAGCATAGCTTTCCACTTGTTGATGCGTCAGGGCATGTCTCGCTATGGCTGAGGTTAAATTTTTTTTTTTTAATATTTCGAAATGGTGAAATCCCAAATCCTTGTTGATAAAAGGCTGGCTTTAAATTGGCATTTCTAGCCCCCATGGCAATCGCTTCCATCGTTTCATTGTGTCGCTGACTTTCTTTGAGTTGTTGCTTGCCCTGCTGCGCGGCTTTAATGGTTTTCGCCACTGCACTGGCACCGCCCAAAAGTGAGCCCAGAGCAGCCAAACCAGCAAATAATGCAGGTAAAAATCCCGCTCGTTTGGGAACGGGAATCACTCGCCCTTGGTTTGAAACCTGTCGCCGACGTTTTGGAATAACCTGTCTCTGTGCTGCTCGAAGGGCTTTCCTTATGGTCAATACATTATTTTTTCTTTTTTTCTTTCGCAAGGGCTTGTCCTCGAATGTTGTAAGCCCTGGCTTTGCCAAGGACAAAGTCCTTTTTTTAGTCTTTCTCACTGCATACCTTTGTTTCACCATGATGATAATGACCCACAACCTTTCACAAGAAAGTTTAAATCACAACTAACGTCAGATGGTTATTTCATGGCTGTATATTCCAATTCCAGATAAAGTGGGAAGTCGTTTATGGTTTTTCCCGCTTGCTTTTCATCCCATGTCAACATGAGATAAAAGGATAATTCGTCACCTGCATTGACCATTTCATGGTTATGAAGCAACATCCTATGACCATTTATCTTTATTTGTAAATGGTTCTCATCAGGTATGGCATATTTGATGTGAATGGTTCCATCATAGTGTAATCGATAGTGGCTTAAACCCGAAGCAAGCGCATAGGTCAAGTGCTGATCATGGACTAGCGGTAAATGGTTTCTGTCATTCACAGGTTTTTCATTTGTCAGATACACTAAAAACACAGATGGGATAAATTTATAAAGCCTTTTCATTTCATGGGTCACGTAACGCTTGGTACAAACATCGTCTTCGTCTTGTGGGTCTTCCACGTGAATAATCCGATGGTGATTAGCGCTATAGCCATTCACCATAAGCTGGGGCACTTTGTCATAAAACTCATACACTTTGTTATCCACATACTTTTTCGTAGTAACGTCTGTAGACACTTGAGGATGTTTTACATGGGTTAACCGCTTACCCTTAAAGTCATAATCTCCCTGTTTTGTGCGTGGCACTACTGACCTATCCACATAGTGTTTATTAGCAGGATCTGTTTCCTGTTTAGGATCATGTATGGGGACAGGCCTAGCTTTGGCCATCAACGCACGTCCAAAGACATCCATCGTCAACCTGTAGTACCAGTCTACTGTTTCTATGACAAGGCTCGGTGTCCTGTATATAGACAGCCTGCTAGCCTTTCTAAGCCTTAGTTGAAATGAAGATTATTAAGCAGCAAGAGTCATTCCCCGTGGGGGACATGGTTTCCCATCTCTGTCCCACATCACGTGAACAACGCCATGGTTCACTGTTTCCATCTTCCATTCGCTGCATCATTGTGGGGCCTTCCGGCTGTGGAAAGACTAATCTTTTGCTAACGCTCATTACAGCGCCCAATGGTCTGCGTTTTCAAAATATTTATATTTTTGCAAAATCTCTCTACCAACCCCTCTACGTGTTTCTGGATCAAGTCATGTCTGGATTACAAAAAGAGAATATGGGTTATTTTACATTTTCCATGCAAGAAAATGTGATTTCACCGGATGAGGTAAAGCCTGATTCACTCATGATTTTCGATGATGTATCCACTGAACGTCAAGGCATCATTCAAAGCTATTTCAGCATGGGTCGACACAAACATATCGATTGCTTCTATCTTGGGCAAACGTATTCAAAAATGTCCAAACAGTTGATTCGTGACAATGCCAATGTCATTGTTTTATTTCGTCAGGACGAGAGGAACAGTCGTCACATTTATAATGAACATGTGAATCCGGATATGACCTTTCAAATGTTTACAGAATTGTGTGCCAAATGCTGGAACACTCAACGTCATGCCTGTTTAGTGATTGACAAACAAAGTGAACTCAACCAAGGACGGTATCGCTTAGGGTTTGATCATTTTATTGCTATTTAAGGCCCTGTCTCATTCCCCATCAAGTCATTTGTCAAGACACCATGGCCTTAGCAGAGAGTCAATTAAAAAAGCATATTATTAGAGCAAAAAATACTATTCGCCAAAAGTTTCGTCAATTGAAACAATCACGTGCCAATCATGCTTTGTTTATTCAGCAACATTTAGCACCTCCACTAAAAGCCATGTTGAAACCCTCTTTCAAGCCATCTGAAACGCTACCCACCGTTTCACAAGCCACGCAGACGCTGCACGAGGACCCTGAGGAAGAGGAACAGGAAGATTTGACTAGTGTTAGTGAAGTTGAGGATGAGGAGGAACAAGTGTTTACGCCTCAAAAAAAGGCAGCGCCCCTTGCAGAGTTTTTGAGAAAAAAGAAATCCTTGGCCATGGTCGAAACACCTTGCCCTTCCAGAGCGTCTCCGTTTTCACAACTCTTGGCCACCCCTCAACATAAAGCTCAACTGAAAACCATTTTAATAAAATATTATGGATCAACATTGGAACCCTATTTCACCGATCTATTTATTGGAAACACAGATACCACGTATGGTGTTCGCTATGAGGATGATAGTTTTAAAATTGGCGATTCATCCATTAAATTTGCTCGTACTAAAGCTGTCATTAAAAACATCAACTATAAATTAACGCCAGGACTGTTAAAACTGCTCTTTTCTCGGACCCCCTCTTCCCATGATTATACGTCAGAGGATCTTGACAAATATAAATCCATTTTATTGGATACCCATGCTCACAAAAGACAGTATGATCCCACGCAACAAGTGAATGCCAATATATCTCAAAAATATAAAACCATCATTGCAAAAATGTTTCCCACTAGTCAAAGTACTCGTCGTAAAGTGTCCGCTTCGGGAGTGACATTTAAACCGTTAAAACCCCTTGTGGATGTTACCTACTGGCACAATCCCAATAAGCTCGTCCAGCGGCTACAGTTGTTGCATGCCTCACGTCAAGCTGGCCATACCGGTCACGATTGGGAAATTCAAGAAATTGAACAAGAACTTCGAAATGCCAAAATTATTGTTTAAGCCCTCACCCATTAAAATGGGTATTGCTCACGAGTTGCATCGCCCAGCTAGGCGTCACTATCCGCGACTCAAGGTGATTTCACGAGGTGTGGATGAACTTTGGCAGGCTGACTTGGTTGAAATGATACCCTATGCTGGCGTTAACGACGGTGTACGCTATATGTTGACCGTCATTGATGTCTATTCCAAAATGGCCTTTGTTGAACCTGTGCGTCGCAAGTCTGGCCCACTAGTTACCAAGGCCTTTCAACATATTATTCAACACTCCAAACGTCAACCTCAGCTGCTACAAACCGACCAGGGGAAAGAATTTTTCAACAAGGATTTCTCCAGTTTTCTCAAATCTAAGGATATTCACCATTACACCACGTACAGCAATCTCAAAGCCAGTGTGGTCGAGCGGTTCAACCGAACATTGAAAACCCATATGTGGAAAGCGTTTACCGCTCAGGGCACGTATCGCTGGTTGGACATGTTACCTGAGCTAGTATCACGTTACAATGACACCAAACATAGAACGATTGGGACCAAGCCACGTCTCGTAACTAAAAATATTCAGCGATTGGATAAACTGTTTAACCCCATAAAAACAGCCGATCCTAAACGTCACCGACTGAACATTGGGGATTTTGTTCGTGTGAGCAAATTTAAGTCTGCCTTCAATAAGGGCTACACGCCTCAGTGGGGGACTGAACTATTTCGAATTCGTCGAGTCTACTTGGACAGTCCAGTCACCTATTTACTCGAGGACCTCAACCATCAACCCATAAAAGGTAGATTTTATCTACATGAACTTCAGAAAACAGCATTTCCTCAGCACTATCTTGTGGAAAAAGTGTTGAAACAAAAAGGAAATAAACTCTACGTCAAATGGTTAGGGTTTAACTCTACGTTTAATTCCTGGATCAATAAATTACATGTTGTGTGAACCTGTGTACTTTTTATTTATTCACACATGTTGTACACCACCTATAGCTCTATGTATACAGCGCTCCGCGCTTCATGCATGTTCATACATGTTTGTCTTTCCCTTTCCTCCTGTGTTCTCTCATACATCACCCCCTCCCCTCTCCCTCCCTTCACCTCCCACCACTGCTGTTTGCAGCTCTTGCCTATCTATTGGTTGTGACATGATTCCCACAAGTTGCATTATACTTTTTACTGATTCAGCGATTCCCACGCTTTGAACATTCTCTTATCGTGCACGTGGACAGATAACACCCAAGCGAACACCTGTGCCGGATCAAATTTCACCTGAACTTGCATTTTGTCACGTACGAAGCAAGACAGGATGTAACTTGTTAACAGTTATCGCGCACGTGGACAGCTAACACCCAAGCGAACACCTGTGAAAGATCAAATTTCACATGAACTTGCATTTTGTCACGTACGAAGCAAAACAGGATGTCACTGGTTTAGCGTGCCTGTGGTTTCACACATGTGTGCACGCCTTTCACACTCCCCTGCCACCACGATGGTAAGATTATTTCACCTTCAAGCGTCACTTGTTGTCAAGTCAGATCAATGCCTTCCAATAAGCTCAAATGACCTTCACCTCCTGTAAGTTTGTTTTCTGTACTCGCTTCGACCAACATAGAACCTAGTTCTCATCACCGTTTACACGTTAAAGGTAAAATATCAGAAAACGCACCCTCGCTCTGTCATACACCGACCCGCCGAAATAGCGATTGATCTATTGAGCACAGCCACCGTGGTCAGCGACAGGTTCGTTGAAACACACACACACCCAGCCGTATCGTCTCTCTCAACCACCACGCTTCATGGACATTATAAACAGGTAAAGAAAAAGAAAACGTTTTTTCAACATGTATGGCGTTAGGCCCTTTGTGAATTATTTTTTGAAAAAAATATCTACCACACTCGAAAGGGGGCGTTACCCCGAGTCCTAGGACACCTCCTACACGTCTCTAGCGTTATTGGTTCGTGAGATATCGGCAAAAATCACAAAAAACACGTGTTTACCCCAAAATCGCGTTTCCAATTTTTTTTAAAAAATATAACGAGTGGTCCATAGCAAAGAGGACGTCACTCCGAGTCCTTGGACCCCTCGTTCATGTCTCTAGCATACTTGGTTCGCGAGATATAGCAAAAAGTCTAAAATCACGTTTTTACCCCAAAAAGACCGTGTTTCCAGATTTTCACCTTTTCGACACCTACATTCCCGTAAAGAGCACAACGAGACGAAAAAAACGAATCCAAGCACGCCCTCCTAGCATGGCTCCTTCCATTCCAAGGTCGCAGGGGCTCACAACTTGCTAAGTGAGACAGCTTTCCCCTTACCACACTACTGCAGGTTTTCATCCTAGAGACTTGAAATTTATTTTGGGGGTAGAGGGGGTAGGGACCATTGATTTACGTTAAACAATTTTTTTTGTAGAGTTCCTAGTTTCCAAAATATAGGATTTTCAAAATTCGAGTGTTTTCAAAAAATATAAAAAATAAAAAAGTTTCATTATAGAAAATAAAGGGCATAAAGACCATTCGTTTGAGCTATGGCACAACGTTCTATCATGTTTAGTTTTCAAACTATCACCTAGTTTCAAAAACAAAAATTTTCATTTTTTTTTTTCAAAAGTATAACGAGTGGTCCATAGCAAAGGGGCGTCACCTCAAGTCCTATGAACACCTCATTCGTGAAACTCCGACCATGGGTTCGAGAGAAAAGTCTATTTAAATGTTTCAACTTCGCGCGGCGGCCATGTTGGTTTATTGGGCACAGGAGTGTCAAGTGAAGCAGAACCCGTACTACTCCACTACTACCGGTTATCAGACAGATTCTACACCCACCCAAAGTACACGGGGCTACATGACCACGTTGTCACAGCCCCTAAACTGAGGAAGCAACCAACCAACCAACCTAAGTCCGAGGGAAAAGCCAACCTGGAGGGTAAACCAACGGGGAAAAAAGAAGCGTTTACCTCAACCTATGTATTTAAATTACCGGAAGTCTCGCCCGAAAAAAAGAACGTTCCTAAGGTTTTTTTACATACTTTTTGAATCGTTTCAAGAGATAAAAACAAAAGTAATAAAATTGCAAGGATCTTACGGGGTTTGAACCCGGGACCTCTCGCACTCAAAGCAGGAATCATACCCCTAGACCAACAGTGCGATGTGCATTGTGCAGAAAATGGAGGTACTTCAATGTAATGTATTCTGAGAATATGATATGTTGAATATTACACTACAGTATTTTATATTTAGTAAAGTGTCGTAAGTATAGATAAGTTCTGGCACAATCACATGATTTCTTTTGAAACAGAGAGAATAATAAGCTTCTCACTTTGTAACCAATCGTAAAGCTACCATGTGATGACGCGAAGTCAATCGTTTAACTTCGGCTTTCACTCGGAGCCCCGTTCCTAACTGTCTGTAACGTCAAGTGTATCACTCCCCTGCCTTAGTTAATAGACCTTGTTTCATCTTGCCTGATACCCTCCTTCTGCGAGGGGTCAGTCTCCTTTTCTTTTCTTGTTATCTCCTGCCTTCTGTTCGGCTCAAGGCCCTCAAGGAGGCAGGGTGTATGTAGCCCCACTACTTCTAGTGCACCCTGGATATTGCTACACCCTCAAGGGTTCACAGTTGGTGAATTCGGGAGTTGGCGATCCCGGGGGATTCCTGAGCTGGGTCCGTTTATTTCTCCCTTTTCCACTGACTTTGGGGCGGGCCCTCTCCTCTTTACCTTTTTCTATCTGCCTTTCATGGTTCTCCTTCGCTCCAAGTCCCTCAATCCTCATTCTTCGAGGGTTGAGGGCAATTCTTTCTTCCCTGACCTTTATTTGCCATATTTTTTGTTTACCATTTCTTCTTCTAGTATGTAAATCTGTAGTTAGTAATAGTTATAGTTTTCATTCTCATCTCATCTTTCAATTCACCCAAACCTTTCGGGGCCGATAACCTAGATGTTAGGACCCTTAAAACAACATTTTTTAAATTGTTCGGCTAGCCAGAAACTGTAGCTGTTTCAAACGGACACCCATGGGGTGAGCTACAAGTTCCGTTCAATTTCAAGTAGTTCCAACTTTCGCTACGAGATGTCAATGATACCAAGCGGTGACAGAGCGTTACAACGAAATCTAACCTAGAAATTTAGCTCCACACAAGTTTAGTCTGTGGGAGGACCTTTTACATGGTATAAATCTATGACATGGGACCGCCGGCTTTACTTCCCCTCCGAAGGTAGGCATACTGAAGGATTCTAACGCTCTTAAAAAATCCGACGACTTCGGCCGGGTTTGAACCCGTTATCTTGGGCACAGCAGTTCAGCATGCTACCAACTACGCCACCGAAGCCGCTAACACAACAATTATCATTATTATTATTATTATTATTATTATTATTATTATTTTCGGTTTATACAGTTCATATAACACATTTCTGGTATATTACAACGTAACTATACGGGCTTCAGTGAACCAAAGTATAGCTACGGAAACAGCAACTTCTAAGATAGAATTTCGCTACCCATGAACTTCCGACGATTCTGGTTGTTGATAGAACTACTGCCTTCTGCATTAGTTTGTACAACCGAGTATCCAGATCCAGTTCTTTAAGGCCTTGGAGCAAGGTACTTGGGATCTCGCCCGTACTCGAGTCAATGATAGGTATGGTCTTCACTTTTGATAGGGTCGACCAACTCGCTGTATTTGCTGATCTTTTCAATGTGTTTTGACTGGAGATTCTAATTGTTAGGAATCGCAACATCAATCAATGTAGTTTGCTTGGTTTTCTTGTTTACAACCACCAGATCCGGCCTGTTGTGTGAAACCGATTGATCAGTCAAAATAGTTCGGTCCCAATAGGCCTACAGCTTGTATTCATTGTTTTCAAGAACACACTCTGGCTGATATTGGTGGTACGGAACTTTCTTTCCTTTCAAAAGCTGAAACTTATCAGCCAACTCCTGATGCAAGATTTTAGCTACTGCATCATGCCTTTGTTTGCGCATTTTTTTTTTCAAGCGAATTGACCACTTAGGATCACGCAACAACTTTATTTCTTTTTCTTATTCTTTGCCTGGAGTTTCCTGTCTCCAATATTCCTTCATGCGTTCACTGGCATTTTTTCTTTGGTCTTCTGTCCAAGTTCGTCCACTTCTCTTAGGTCTTCCTTCATCTTGAAACCCTTCCAGATTGTTCACTTTGCTCTTAAATACATTTCTTTCTAGCTTTTGAGATTCTGTGATGTTTAACTTTTCTAAATCTTTCCTAACTTCCTTAATCCATGTTGTGGTGGTCTTTTTCTTCCAGAGATAGCCGAATATTTGTTTAGTTAATCTATGGTCGTTCATTCTATAGAGATGTCCGAGGAATGTCATCCTTCTCTTCCGCATAGACGCGGAGATTCTTTCCACGTTCAGGTAGACTTCTCCGTTGCTTCTCAGTCTCCATCCATCTTCAGTCTGAACTGCACCCATGATTTTTCTAAGAATTCTCCTTTCCATGACTTCTAGCTTTTCGAGGCTATAGTTCATCGAGAGACATTCACTGGCAAAGAGGCACTCTGTTTTTACGACAGTGTAATAATGCCTTATTTTGGCATTCCAGGAGATGCACTTTTTGTTGTAGATATTTTTTGTTAATCCATACGCTCTTTCCATTTTTATAATTCGATCTCCAACAGCTGCTTTTTCTAACCCATTCTCCTGTATAGTCTCTCCTAGGTACTTGAACTTTTTTACCCTTTCAATCCGTCCTATCTCCGTGTCAAGGAACTTTGGTCCATGTTTGTCATTTGTCATAAATTTTGTCTTTTCAACTGATATCCTTAGTCCTGTTTGGCTAGCGATCTTTTCCAAGAGGTTGATTTGTATGACTGCTTCTTCCGTGGTTTCCGATAGTACTGCAAAATCATCTGCAAACGCCAGGCAGTTGACTTTAATTCCTACCGACTTCCTCCCGAGGCAGATTGGGTTTATTCCTCGACTCTCCAATTCAGAGTTCCAAATTCTCACAACCTTCTCTAGGACACAGTTGAAAAGGATTGGTGATAGGCCATCCCCTTGCCTGACTCCTGTCTTAATTTCGAACGGCCGAGAAAGCTCTCCCATGAACTTCACCCTGGAAGTTGTGTTTGTTAGGGTCTCTTTGACTATATTTGCTAGTTTGGTTTTGATTCCAAATTCCCTTAGGATCCTGTCTAAGGTCTCTCTGTCCACTGAATCAAATGCCTTTTTAAAGTCTATGAAGGATACCACAATTTTCTTATTACTCAGCAGTCGGTGACGGATTATTGATTTCAAGTTGAAGATCTGCTCAACACAGGAGCGTCCTTTCCTAAACCCTCCTTGGTACTCGCCTAGTTGTTTGTCCAGCGTATCTTCTATTCTGTTTAGAAGAATCTTGGAGAGAATTTTATAAGCAATTGAAAGGAGGGACACACCTCTGTAGTTGTTAACGTCTTGCTTATCCCCTTTCTTGTGGAGCGGATGGATCAGCGCTGTTTTCCATTCTTCTGGAATTTTCTCGGTTTCCCAGACTGCACCAAGGATTCTGTGAAGGTCATCTAGAATTTCTGGCTCTGCCCATTTAATCATTTCTGCTGTTATCGAATCTTCTCCACTTGCTTTGTTGTTCTTTAGGTTCTTGATGACATCCCTGATCTCTTCTTTTGTTGGTGGTGCATCCTCTTTTGAGTTTTCTGGTGAGTCTGCTATTTCTAATCTAGAAGTGGGGGTTGGACAGTTCAAAAGATCTTGAAAGTATCCAGCTAGTATTTCGCAGTTTTCATGGTTGTTCAGTCCAATTTTTCCCTGCTCATTTCTAAAACTCATACTTGGGGCTTGGTAACCCTTAAGTTTGTTTTTGAATGTCTGGTAAAAGTCTCTGGAGTTGTGTTTAACGAAGTTGCTCTGAAGATTTTCTAACTGTGCAGCTTCAAAAGATCGCTTGGTCCTACGGAAAATTCTGGATGTTTCTTTCCTCTGTTGTCTGAATTGTTCCAAGTGTTCCCTTTTTCCAGAAGATTTCCATCTTCTCCATTCCTCAGACCTCTTACTGAGAGCTACATCGCAGTGTTCGTTCCACCAGATTTCTCTTTTCCTCTTTGCCAACCCCAGTGTCTTCCTTGCGGCGTCATTGATTCCTGTACAGAGTTGTTGCCAACTTTCCTTTTTGGTGCTGCGGATTTCTTCCCTAAAGTTCTTAACAATGTCGTGGGAAATATTCAATTTTCTCATGTTATATTTGGTTATTCTAGGCGGGTCTCTCTTTTGTCGTAGCGGAAGGAAGCGGATTTTGGCTTTGGAAAGGTAGTGGTCTGAATCGAAGTCACCGTTTCTAATCACCTTGACATTCATTACCTCTTTTGCGTTTTTCCTTGATATCGCTACATGGTCCAGTTGGAATTCCCCTAAATTTGGATTTGGGGATACCCAGGTTTTCGCTTTTCTTGGGAGTTTCCTGAAATTTGTTGACATTATTCTAAACTGGAATGCTCTGCAGAGTCTTATGAGCCTTTCCCCATTTCTGTTTGTCCTCCTATGCGCTGGGTAATCTCCCACGATGTCCCTGTATTTTCTCTCTTTTCCTATTTGTGCATTAAAATCTCCCAGGAGAATTTTTATGTTTTTCTCGGGTATCTGCAAGATTTCAGTGTCTAAGAGATCCCAGAAATCGTCCACCTTCTGTGGATTCTTTTTGTTGTCTTCATTAATGGGAGCATGACAGTTGATAAGTGTGTACTTCTTGTTTTTACACTTGAATGTAAGTAGCGATAGCCTTTCTGATTTCGATGTGAATTCTGTGACACTAGTCACTATCTTTTTGTTTACGTAAAAGGCAGTCCCTAGTAGAGGCATGTTTCCCATTATTTTTATTGCTGGCTTTCCTTTAAATACTCTGTAGTGTTCAGTGTCCACAACATTCTTGTCTAAGAATCTGGTCTCTTGCACAGCTAGGATCTGGATTTGATTCTTGTCTAAAAGCTTTTTAAGTTCTTTTTGCTTTCCTACTTTGAGGAGCGAGTTAACATTTAAGGTCCCAATGAAGTACTTATGTTTAAATCTCAGCTTGGAAGGTATTTCAAGACGCTCCGACTCGTCTTTGTTGCAGTTGTTGGGACTCCCCAGAACCCTAGGTCCCGATGCATTGCATAACGCAATGGTGGATTTCTCTTTCGAGCTACCACCTGGGGTAGTGCTTTCTTTCAGCGGACTTTCCATTCTGCAAATAAAGTTGTGATTTGTTAGGGGAGGAATTATCTTCCAAAGTTTGTGCTTTATTATTTTTTTTTTTTTTTTTATTTAGTCAATTTACCCTCTAGGTTGGTGGTTCCCACGGACTCAGCGAGGGAACTCACCACTACCGCCTCTATGGGCAGTGTCCTGGAGCCTGGAACATCTGGTCGGAAGGGATACAACTGGGGAGGTGTGATCAGCACTTCGCCCAGGCGGCCTCACCTGCAAAGCGAACAGGGGCCTCATGAGGGATGGAAAGGGATGGAAGATTGGGATGGATAGGCGAGGAAGAGGGAAGGAGGCGGCCGTGGCCTTACAGTAGGTACCATCCCGGCATTTGCCCGAAGACGAAGTGGGAAACCACGGAAAACCACTTCGAGGATGGCTGAGGTGGGAATCGAACCCCCTCTACTCATTTGGACCACCCGAGGCTGAGTAGACCCCGTTCCAGTCCTCATACCACTTTTTTTTTTCAAATTTCGTGGCAGAGCTGGGAATCAAACCCAGACCTCCGGGGCGGCAGCTAACCATGCTGACCGCTACGCTACGGAGGCGACATTATTATTATTTTCATTACAATATTCGATTTATTGGTGCTCGGGTACTTGGTATGGCATGAGGCTGCTGCTCACAGTCTCAAAAAGATTGAGAACGCCTGCGTTAGACCAACTTGGCCAAATTACGAGGAAATGAAATTCACATCCCGGATATTGACAAAGTGCCTGCAACATAATTATCTTCCCAAGATTGGCGTGGAGACTGGAGAGAAAGAGGTGTTTGAAATCTTGGACACGTGTCCGGGTCAGATTTAATTAATTTTCTTATCATACTCAGGACCCCCCAGGGAGGCAGCTGGGGGCCAATTAGGGACTCATTTATCACGCAGTAAGTCAGAAAACAGCAAGTTGAAGTCTGGAATAATAAATACCTCAATAATGTGTACCATTTATTACTTTCCGTACATGTCACAAACAATCTATAATTCATGTGACCCTCCAAGGCATCAAGAAGACCACTTTATACCGCATCTAGCACGCATCAAATATTTATGTTGTTATTGCTTATTTTATGGGCTTTGCGACGTCGTGGTCATGTAAGCCCGTAAACTTTGGTGTGTGTTTCTGTGTGCAATTTGTGTAATAACCTGTTTTATTGTGATGGCTGTACTACCGACAGTGGTGGCTACGTTCGCTAAAGAGCAGCGTTAGGTCATGGGGCCAAGCTCTCTGCTGACTCGGTAGACGCATGGGTTCGAGCCCCACCGTCACCCGTCCTTGAAATGGTTTTCTGTAGTTTCCCATTTTTAACTCCAGGTTAATGCTGGGACGATACCTTCCTTCCCCATCCTCGCCCAGTTTTATTCACCATCATTCATTTCATCTCTCATTAACTTCTCTCATGAGGTTGGTGTCAAGAAGGGCATCCGGCCGTAAAATCCATCCGTCACAAAGACTTCCATTGCATCTCATCCCCGACCCCCTTGGAAAACGGGAATAATAAGGGGTAGACAGACATACATACATACATACATTCATTGTGTTGGCTGTTCTAGCGTGTGTATTTGTGAATTGGGACTGGACTGGGAAGGAGGTGGCAGTGGCCTTAAGTTAGGAACCATCCCGGCATTTGTCTGGACTAGAAGAGGAAACCACAGAAAACCACTTCCAGGATGACTGAGGTACGAATCGAACCCACCTCTCTCTCTCATGGGCCGATAACCTAGATGTTAGGCCCCTTAAAACAACAATCATCATCATAATGAACCCACCTCTTCTCAGTTTTGCCTAATGAGGCAGAGTGTACCCCGTCCCAGCCCTCAGACCAGAAATAAATTTCTTGGCACAGCTGGGAATCGAACCCGGGTCTCCGCGGTTTGATTCCCGGCTCTGCCAAGAAATGTAGGTGATGGTATTGTTACGGATGTGAGTTTGTTTTGTCGCCTCGCCGCGTTGAGTCACAGCTGCCCCCAGGCTGTGTGTGCTCTGCCTCAGTGTATTACGCGCGCGTTACGCAACGGGCTGCGAAGTGAAAGGGATGGTCCAGAATATTCGTGACCCAGCCAGTGAAGGAAATCTCGAGAAGCCGTGTGTCCTGGACTATTCTAGAATTCATTGAGTCACCAGCCTGCTATATAAGCGGCCTCAAAGTGAGGGGACTGAGTTTTTCTGTGGGTGTGTGTTTTACGAGCTAGTGCGAGCGTCTTTCCTGAGCGACAGAAGTGTAGTGCCGTGCGAGTTACGAAACCCAGTGACATTGTTTCCCAGCTTGTGAACAGCGTGCAGCAAGCTATCGTAAGTAACTGTAGTTGGTGATCATAAGGGAGAGGAGCCGGTAGTTTATGTCAAGGCCACCGTACTCATTAAGACGGTTTAACTTCTGTGGTTTGTTGACAAGTGAAAGGGATGGTCCAGAATATTCGTGACCCAGCCAGTGAAGGAAATCTCGAGAAGCCGTGTGTAAGGTTCCAATTGCTTGTATTTGCTGATGAGTAGTGTACCTCTTCCTGCAAGCAATAAAGCTAACTTCTCTTTAAAGCAGTAATTGGTGTTGTGTTTTCTACCCTCCGTAATCCAGTTAACAAAAGTGCCGCTAGGGGGTGGCACGTAACAAGTGGTGTCAGAAGCCGGATTAGGAACTCAAGCACAAGCACTACACCTGGCGGTCCTGGTTTCAAAACCCAAGCAGGTCATTTTCTCTAATTTTCCTGTGAGTGCATGCCCTGTACAAGACAAACAACTAAAATGGAGGCGCAATTGGCAGCATTGCTAGAAAAGTTAAATGGCATGGAAACCAAAATGGAGGCCGGCCAGAAGAAGATAGAGGACGGCCAGAAGAATTTAACCAAGGACCTAACTGCCAAATTAGAAGACGGCCAGAAGAAGCTAGAAGACAGCCAGAAACGTTCAGCCGAGGACCTAACTTCCAAATTAGAAGACGGTCAGAATAACTAGCAGAGGACCTGAAGGACGGCCAGAATAAGTTAGCAGAGGACCTAACCGCCAAATTTCTGGATGGCCAGAAAAATCTGGAAGAGTGTCTGCTGACGAAATTAGAGGAGAGCCAAAGGAAATTAGAACAGGGCCTACGTGAGGAAGCCGCAGCAGTGGAAAAGAAGTTCGACGCCTCACAAGTGGAAGTTGCCGAGCTGCGCCAACGCCCGCTGATGGGGGTGGAGGAGAAATTCAACGCCTTGCAAGTGGAAGTTGCCGAGCTGTGCCAACGACCGCTGATGGGGGTGGAGGAGAAATTCAACGCCTTACAAGTGGAAGTTGCCGAGCTGTGCCAACGCCCGCTGATGGAGGTGGAGGAGAAATTCAACGCCTTACAAAAGGAAGTTGCCGAGCTGCGCCAACGCCCACTGACGGGGGTGGAAGAGAAATTCAACGCTCTACGAGAGGACGTTGCCGTGCTGCGCCAACGCCCGCCCACCGTTACACCGGGAATATCAGGAACGGCACATAGCAGAGTGACGCCCCAACCTTCGACGGAAAGGTCCCGTGGAGCACCTACTTACGTCAGTTCGAGGCAGCCTGTTAAATAAATAACTGGAACAACACAGAAAAGGCTACAGCTCTCATTGTAGCGCTGAGTTGACGCCCTCAACGTCCTTCAGGCCATCCCGACTGGATCCCAGGACTACGCTTCACTGATCGCCCATATGGAGTCCCGATATGGAGATAGCCATCTTCAGCAGGCCTACCAGATGCAGCTCCGGACCCGGGTGAAAAAGAACGCGGAAACCCTGCAGGAGTTCGAGATGGACATCGCACGTCTCGTAAGGCTCGCCTACCCAACAGCGACGGCCGACTTTCTGGAGCAGATAGCGACGCAGACTTTCACCGACGGGCTACGGGACTCGGACACTCAAAAGGCGCTGCGACTCGCGCGCAATAAGACCCTGGCAGATGCGCTGAGCCACGCACTTGAGTTCGAGACGGCAAAGCAGGCATCTAGAATGCGCGCGCGGGTGCGTCCGGTGGACGTCGACGAACCAGCCAAAGCCAACAAGACCAAGCCCCAGGCCGATGAACTGATGGAGGCGCTAGGCCGGTTCTTCAAGAGTCACATTATCACCAACAAAAACGTAGCCGAAGGACATCCGGAGAGGCGGCCCGGAAGGGGACTACCGACCTGCTGGACCTGCCGTAAGAGAGGCCACCTGAGCAAGGACTGCGGTGATCGCCGCCGCCAAGGGTTTCCGTCGGGACAGTCAGTCGTAGGGAAACCGCGCGGCCCAGGAAAGCAAGTATCAGTCAGCCTTGGGGGGCAAAGGTTGGCTTGTGACAGTCGTCAAGCCCCGGCAGTCCAAGTTCGTGTGACGAAGTTACGGAGGGACAATAGCAGCCTGATGGTCGACGGAGTCATCAACGGAGAGAGCTGGCCCATGCTAATCGACACGGGAGCATCGAGGACCATCGTCAGTCCCACCGTGATCTCGAAGTGGAGAGCGCGACCCACACAAAGGAACCTCCAGCTAATAACCGTGACCGGAGAGACCGCACCAGTACATGGCGAAGCATCACTGGAGTTCGTCATTGGTCGACGGGCGATAAAGCATCCAGTGCTTGTGGCTGACGTATCAAATTAAGTGATCATCGGACTGGACTTCCTGGACCAGACCAACATCATCTTGGATCTGAGTACCAACACTCTGCACTTCGGAGGTGAGGAACTTGCTTTGCAACCTGCGCACGAGTCCATCACCGCACGACGAGTAAGGCTGAGAGTAGACGTCATCGTTCCCGCCAGGACAGAGGTCAGCGCTGCCGTAATTGTCGACGGAACTGCTGAGGGAGTGGCGGCTGTCATCGAGCCAAAATATGAGGACATCCAGACAAAAGGATTGCTAATTGCCAAGACCCTCATCAACACGACGTCTCGGCCGTACGTCCGCCTGTCCAACCTGAACGACTACGATATTACGGTTCACCGGGACACCAACCTAGGAGTCTGCGAGCCCGTTACCTGGATTGCCCGCATCACAGACACGACGGACGGACACCTGCAGACGGACAACCGAAGAAGACGCGCCCTGCCAGAAGAACTACAGAAGCTGTACCAAGGATCCCAGGACCATTTAGACGGGGAGCAATCACGCCAACTTCAGGACCTGCTACGCGATTTCCAGGATGTCTTCTCCGTGGGGAGCAAAGACTTCGGTAGGACAAGCTTGGTCCAGCACAGAATCGACGTTGGGGACAGCGCACCGATTAGGGCCCCATTCCGACGTGTCCTGCTCGCCAAGCAAGCCGAAGTCGACCGGATGGTAGAAGAGATGAAGGAGCAAGGGGTGATCAAGCCATCACATAGTCCTTGGAGTTCTCTGGTCGTGCTTGTGAAGAAGAAGGACGGTTCCACGAGGTTCTGCGTGGACTACAGGCGTGTGAATGACGTCACGAAGAAGGACAGCTACCCTCTACCCCGGATCGACGACACGCTGGACACCATATCAGGATCAAGATGATTCTCCACCTTGGATTTGAAGAGTGGCAACTGGCAGGTGGAGGTCCACCCTAAGGACCGCGAGAAAACGGCATTCTCTGTGGGCAGCGGGCTCTGGCAGTTCACCGTCATGCCATTCGGTCTGTGCAACGCCCCTGCGACCTTCGAAAGGCTAATGGAGTCCATTCTGAGGGGACTACACTGGAAGACCTGCCTGGTCTACCTAGACGACGTCATCGTTCTGGGGAGAAGCTTCGAGGAGCACTACAGCAACCTGAAGGAAATCTTGATGAAGCTACGGTCTGCCCAGCTGAAGTTGAGCCCCAAGAAGTGTCAGCTCTTCCAGAAGCAGGGCATATCGTCTCCGAGGAGGGGGTGCGCACCGACCCAGAGAAGACCGCAGCTGTGAGGGTGTGGCCAGTTCCGAAGGACAAGTCCCAACTACGAAGCTTCCTGGGACTCAGCACTTATTACCGCCGCTTCGTGAAAGGATTCGCCGACATCGTCAAACCTTTACATCGACTGACTGAGAAGGACCAACTCTTCACGTGGACAGCAGAATGCCACAGTGCCTTCGAACAACTCAAGCAGGCTCTGTGCACCGCGCCTATTCTGGCCTACCCCAGACCTGGAACAATGTTCATCGTCGATACCGATGCCAGCGACTTTGGCATAGGGGGAATCCTGTCGCAAATAGTGGACGGCGAGGAGAGAGTAGTGGCCTACTTCAGCAAGGCCTTGTCCAAGACAGAAAGGAATTACTGGGTCACTAGGAAGGAGCTGCTCGCCATCGTGAAGACCATTGATCACTTCCACAAGTACCTGTACGGGCAAGAATTTCTCGTCAGGGCCGACCATGCATCCCTGCGGAGGCTCCTGAACTTCAAGCAGCCCGAGGGTCAACTCGCGCGGTGGTTAGAGAGGCTTCAACAGCACAACTTTGAGATTCAGCACAGGAAAGGCCAACTGCATTCTAACGCCGACGCCCTGTCACGAAGACCGTGCCCCGAAGACTGCACCTTCTGTGCCCGAAGGGAGGAGAACACCGGGATACAGTGCCGACGGACTACTGTGGAACTTCAAGGGAACTGGAGCCGCGAATCTTTCACGCGGGCACAAGCAGAAGATGATGACCTGGGACTGATAGCCGAATGGAAGAGGGCTTGTGTCCCCAAACCCGGGTGGAACATTGTGAGTGACTGCAGCCCAAAATTAAGTCCTACTGGGCGCAGTGGGACTCGCTGATTGTAAGGGATGGCCTCATCTGCCGTACCTGGGAGAGCACCGACGGGAAGACATCTCGGGAACAAGTCGTCGTTCCAAAGGCTATGACGGAGGAAGTCCTGAAGGAAGTTCATGGAGGATCATCAGGTGGACACCTAGGGATAAAGAAAACCCTGGAGAAGCTGAGAGAGCGGTTCTACTGGATCGGATGCCGAACTGACGTGGAGAACCACTGCGCGAGGTGCCACGATTGCGCAGCCAGCAAGGGCCCAGGACGAAGACGACGGGGTCCACTGAAGACCTACAACGTGGGCGGCCCCATGGAGAGAGTGGCTATCGATGTTGCTGGGCCATTCCCGTTAAGCGAGGCAGGGAACAGCTACATATTGGTCGTCAGCGACTACTTCACCAAATGGCCGGAGGCGTATGCGCTCCCTAAACAAGAAGCCGCGACGATCGCAGAGACCCTGGTGAAGGAATTCGTCAGCCGGTACGGAGTACCCCTGGAGCTGCACTCCGACCAAGGGAGGAACTTCGAGTCGCAGGTGTTCCAGAATCTATGCCAGCTGCTGGGAATCCGGAAGACAAGGACAACTCCGCTTCACCCTCAGTCCGAAGGGATGGTAGAGCGATTCAATCGCACCATCGAGAACCATCTCCGAATAGTCGTCAGCGAGCACCAGAGGGATTGGGACAAGCATCTCTATTTCTCCTGGCCTACCGCGCCGCCGTGCATGAAGCCACCGGGTGCACACCAGCCCGGACCATGTTTGGGAGGGAGCTCCGTCTACCTGTCGATCTTGCCTTCGGCCGACATGGGAATGATCCGGTCCCGGTAAGCCAGTTTTGTCAAGAACTGGTCGACCAGCTGGAGGACGTGCACGCGTTCGCGAGGAGGAAACTGCGGATCGAGACCGACCGAATGAAGACCCGATACGACCAACCGACGGATGCCGGCGGATTCCACGAGGACGACCTGGTCTGGCTCTTCAACCCATTACGGAAGAAAGGCCGGTCACCCAAACTGCCGAAGTCCTGGGAGGGCCCGTACCGAGTCGTGAAATGGATCAACGATGTCGTCTGCAGGATCCAGCGGAGCCCGAGGGCGAAGATGAAGATCGTGCATCGAGATCGCCTGGCAGCCTACGGAGGGGCACAGACGCACCAATGACTGATCGGGACGATCAGCCTTTTAGGAAGGGGGTGGTGTTACGGCTGTGAGTTTGTTTTGTCGCCTCGCCGCGTTGAGTCACAGCTGCCCCCAGGCTGTGTGTGCTCTGCCTCAGTGTATTACGCGCGCGTTACGCAACGGGCTGCGAAGTGAAAGGGATGGTCCAGAATATTCGTGACCCAGCCAGTGAAGGGAATCTCTAGAAGCCGTGTGTCCTGGACGATTCTAGAATTCATTGAGTCACCAGCCTGCTATATAAGCGGCCTCAAAGTGAGGGGACTGAGTTTTTCTGTGGGTGTGTGTTTTACGAGCTAGTGCGAGCGTCTTTCCTGAGCGACAGAAGTGTGGTGACGAAGTGCCGTGCGAGTTACGAAATCCAGTGACATTGTTTCCCCCAGCTTGTGGACAGCGAAATAGCGTGTAGCGGAATATCGTAAGTAACTGGAGTTGGTGTACATAAGGGAGAGGAGCCGGTAGTTTCTGTCAAGGCCACCGTACTCATTAAGACGGTTTAACTTCTGTGGTTTGTTGACAAGTGAAAGGGCCAAGAGCGCTCAAGGAAGAGACTTGAGGAAACTGGAGTAAGGTTCCAATTGCTTGTATTTGCTGATGAGTAGTGTACCTCTTCCTGCAAGCAATAAAGCTAACTTCTCTTTAAAGCAGTAATTGGTGTTGTGTTTTCTACCCTCCGTAATCCAGTTAACAAAAGTGCCGCTAGGGGGTGGCACGTAACAGTATTTACATAATGCACACTTATTTACAGCAGTTATTACAAATTTGCGCAACTTGTTAATTCTATGTGTGTGTGTTTTCTTAAATATATTGTTAGTTGTTATTGACCTTCAAGTCGGCTTGTTTAGTGTTGGTTGGTTGGTTCCTCAGTTTAGGGTCTCTGACATGTAGTCCCGTGTACTTTGGGTGTGTGCAGAATCTGACTGATAACCGGTATTAATCGTGAAGGCTGTATTCTTGTGTGTTATCTGTTTTTAATTCAAGTAAGGACTGCAGACATTCAATTTTCAAGTAGTTCCTACTTTTGCTACCATACGCCATTGTCAACGACAACTAGTTCTGAACTTCGTTACTAGATGCCACCGCAGTGGGCTCCTGGCAACGAACGTTGGAACCTAAGGGCGTTAGTGAAATCTAACCTATACATATAATAATTAATAATCGTGTGGTCTCCGGAGAGGCCTAGTGCAGTTCTTTCTATTTGACGTCCGTGGGCGACCTGCGCGTCGGAATGAGGATGAAGTGATGATGAAGACGTCACATACACCCAGTCCCCGAGCCACGGGAATTAACCCCAGGAGGTTAAAATCCCTGATGGCTCAGCCGGGAATCGAACCCGGAGCACTTTTGGGCCAAAGCCTAGCGCGCTAACCATAATCTAACCTATAATTTAGTTTCACACGAGTGTAATTAGTGGAAGATTCTTTTATATGCCATAAATCTCTGACATGGGACCGCTGGCTTACTTCCCCTCCGAAAGAAGGCTCACTGAGGGATTTTTAACGCGCTAAAAAAATCCGACGACTTCGGCCGGGTTTGAACTCGCGATCTTGGGCATAGAAGCTCAGCTTGCTATCAACTACGCCACCGAAAGCGCTCTGATATCTGTGATTGTTAGTGAATGGTCAGGTTGGTGTTTTTACAGGCTATTTATATTTGCTTGGCAAGGACATTCTCGCTCACACGCTCCGCCAGTGACGGCTCAGTTGCCGGCTGCCGCGCGCGCGTATGTACGGCAGAATATCGCGCTTAAAATCAGTATCATGCATGTTTACTCACCATGTTTACAGTAGATGCTGAAAATGTTCCCCATCCGCTGCTAAACATAATCGGCACCTCCTTATGAAGTTTCTGGTTCTTCTTCTTTTCTTTAGCGTTTGTCCCACCTTGTGGCAGGGTCCGCTATGTGGGATCGTAGTCTCCATTTCCCTCGGTCATGGGCCATGTCTGGATGAAGATTGACAGCCTTTAGATCATTGTGCAGTGTATCGGCCCACCGTTGCCTTGGTCGCCCTCTGGGCCTCTTTCCAGCCACATCCAGTGTGTAAGCTGCTTTTATCATTGTGTCGCCCTCTGCGCGCAGCACATGTCCAAACCATCTATTTTTATTATTTACTGAACCTATACGTTTGAATCTCTTAGCAAGTTGTTTTATTGTCCAATTTATTTGAATGGCTCTCCCTGGAAATTTCACTCGAAACTTTTTTCTTGTTCTAGCGCACAATTTCCGGCACTTTTTGCACGTATTGTGCAGATATACACGTTCACGTAACGAATATTTCACATCAGGCATTACAGCACTATACACAATCACAATAAAACAACCGGCTAAGAGATTCAAACGTACAGGACGTAAAGGTCGTTATTTTCTTACTGACGCTAAATTAACCGGAGTAACCAGAAACTTCATAAGGAGATGCTGATTATGTTTGGCAGCGGATGGGGAACATTTTCAGCATCTGCTGTAAACATGGTGAGTAAAAATTCACGATGCTGTGATTAAGCACTGTATTCTGCCGTACATCCGCGCGCCCGGCAGCTGGCAACTGAGCTGTCACTGGCGGAGCGCGTGAGCCAGAATGTCCTTGCTAAGCAAAAATAAAGACCCTGTATTCGAATGGGTTAATAACTTAGCTGGTTGTTAGAGCGATGAGTGATCTTTTCTCGTGCAGCTCCTACTACTAACACTATAGGTGCATAATTATATTGTACCTAGGTGAATCACCCACATACTTGTGGACATAGATTTATGGGGGCAGATGACCTCGCTGTTCTGGCCCTTAAAACAACGATAACTAACTAGCATAGATTTAACAGCCTACATTTAAAGGATCTGTTGATAATCGCTTGACGATAGAAACTAATCATCCAAGTGAATTTATTAAACATAACTTATGTAATTCTTTTCATATTTAGTGAAGTACCCGTTACAATCGTGTTGACCGACTGAAAGGTATTTATTTCGAAAACTATGGCAACACTGAAATATGGCTTCAAACATGATAATGTTAGACTACATGTGGCCGTTAATCTCGCGTTCACAAGCCACGGGACCTCTTCTTTTTACGTGGAACATGCACCACTAGGCGTGGCATTTCACCGAAAATATCTCGCATGCATTAACTAGGAATCGAACCCGGACCGCACTGGTGAGAGGCAAGCCCCCACCCTCTGATCTTCTTACGCCTTGCACCGATCCATCTTCATTTCAATAACTCATCAGATGAGGCTGGCGACATGCTGGGCAATTGACCGTAAATACGCGTGTATTCACCACATAGAAGAGAATAGTATCACCTCATTCCTTCCCGGGATGGTCGAACTGCGTTAATTTGGTTAAAGCCAAAGAGTCCAGTCAGTGGCGTAGCCAGAGGGGGGGGGGGGGGGGGGGGGGGGGAGGGCTACTGGGGGTTGGAACCTCCCCCATTGGAAAATTGGCATGGTTGTGATTTGTGTCTGTTTCACCACCGCGCCGGCTACTTGGTGATGTACAGTTGTCGCCTTTTGGTCCGGCTCCACATTCGAGGATCTGATGATAACCGCTTGACGATAGAAACTAATCATCCAAGTGAATTTATTAAACATAACTTATGTAATTCTTTTGGTGATGTACAGTTGTGAAGTACCCGTTCTTAATTAAGTACTCGTCTTCATGACGAGTGATTATTTCCATTTGTAAACATAAATCACAATGTAGATATACTGTACACTTTTAAGTAATTGGAACATAAAAAAGCTCTGTTTTTAGCCTACTTTCGATTTTTGCAAAAAATGAAAGTAGACTTATGAGATCAACACAGGGCGAAAAGTTGTGTGTCTGTCTGTGTCTGTGTGTGTGTGTGTGTGTGTGTGTGTGTGTACTCTGAATGTCTGTCCCCCCCCCCCCTATCAATTCGAACACGGTGAATCCGAATTGATCGAAATTTGGTACAGAGGTAGCAATAGCAAAGGGCACCTCATTGTCATGTTTTATATCGCCGACATCTTGACGGAAACGCAATGGTGGCCACCCAAATGTTAAAAGCTTAAATCAAATTACGACCACCCTAATCATCTGATCTCTACTAAATCTTGCAACTGCATATCTTTATGTGGTAAGGATCTTATGACAAAACGACAAGGTCATCAGCCCAATAGTTTACAGATAGCAGCCATATATGTGTGCAAATCAATTCACCATATCAATTCAAACACGGTGAAACCTAATTGAATGAAATTTTGTACAGAGGTAGCACTAGCAAAGGGCACCTCATATTCATGTTTAATATCCGTATAAAACGTTGTATTTAACAAGCTACTATAACCAACATTCAATTAAACTCCTTGAAAAGGACAAAGAGTTATAACAATACCCATGCATTTAGGAGAAAGTAGGCTATATGTTCTTTACTGAACATCTTGTTATTAGTTCAGTCCTCTACAAATATCCCTAGGTACAGTTGTAAGACGTATTTAATGAGTCTTACGTTGAATTAATGGCCCATACTACAGTAGTTATAAATTCATGCATTTGTTTCAATGATAGTCGTGGGCGTTACTCGAGGAAGGTTTCTGCAGAAAATTATTCAATTGTTGCCACAGGAAGCCGAGCAGTAACGATTTCAGTGTAGGTGAGAGTGTGTTGAAGCTGTCTGGCAACCTGTATTGCTGTGATGATTGTAGTTGTGTGTGTAAATGTATCTGGGACAGGGATGGGGTAGACGCTCCGGGACTTGAAGTAAAGCACTATCCCGGCAATTTCCTGTAGGGAGTGTGGAAAAAACCCAGAGAAAAACTAAACTCAGGATAACCGTTGTCAGCACCGGGATTCGGACCTACGGTATCCGTACTTACTGCAGCTGCCCTCGCGGCCATGGTGCACGTTTGACGAGCTTGGCTACGCCACGAGACAAAATGCTTGTAGAATTTGGCTTCGAGTAACTATAACCTCCCCCCATTGGTCTATCCTGGCTACGCTACTGGAGTCCAGTCAACTTACGCTAATGGGTTTGGAAAGAAAGTAGGTGTAGGCAACCTCTCCTGAAATGTTGTTTAAGCCATGCGTTCACTGATAGCTACGCGAACCTGGACTCTCTGGAGTTTCCGTAGATATAATCAGTAGAGTTAACATTTTGTTAGGCCTATCCATGTACAGTCAAAGAGTTGGAGAATTGCAAGTTAAAGGAATTTTTGTAAGTCTGAGCTGTCACAACGGGGCCAAAAGTGAAGGTGTTCAAACAAGGACAGTTCTGCCTATTTTATTTATGAATGCACCTTGTTTTGTAGCATTTACATATAAACACTTTGGTTCCCAAGATATCGTTTTTTTAAGCTCTTAGTACAGTACAGGTACATACGAAAACATTTTTAAGAAGCTACACTATATAAATTAAAATGTGCAGATCTGAATAGTAACTGTGAAACACAAGGTAAATGATCGATGATGATGATGATAATTGTTGTTTTAAGGGGCCTAACATATAGGTTATCGGCCCCTAATGGTTTGAGTAATCGTGAAGATGATAATGAAATGTAAACTATAACTAAAACTAACCACTAACTTATATACTAGAAGAAGAATTGAAAAAAAGGAGAATAAGGCAAATAAAGGACAGGAGGAAAAGGAATGCCCTCAACCCTCGAAGAATGCGGATTGAGGGACTTGGAAGGAAGGAGAGCTATAAAAGGCAGATAGGAAAGTAAAAGAGGAGAGGGTCCGCCTCACAGGTAGTGGATAAAAGGGAGATAAACCGGACTCAGCTCAGGAATCCCTCGGTGTCGCCAAATCCCGACCTCACCAGCCATGAGGCCCTGAGGGTGTAGCAATATCTAGGGTGCACCAGAAGCGGTGGGGCTACATACACCCTGCCTCCTTGAGGGCCTTGAGCAGAAGGCAGGAGATAACAGGAAAAGAAAAAGAAGGCTGACCCCTCGCAGAAGGAGGGTATCAGAAAAGATGAGACAAGGGCCAATTAAGGAGGAAAAGGAAGAGACTCCCTAGGCCTCGGATACCCTAATACCGTCGGGGTCGGAAGAGAACAAGAGTTCACCAAGTGAGGTCGACAGGAAAGAAGACGGAGAGGAGCCCGGCACAAGTAAGTGGAAGCAATGCCGGACTCAGCTGGGGCCCCGTGGTCGCCATCCCACGCCCCACTAGATGTGAGCCCCTGGGGGAGAAAATGATCGAACTTGAGCTTTAAGCGCTAGGCTAAAGAAATCCAGGAATCTGAAATAATGCCAAAACTTGCTATTGAACAGGGCCCGGATAATTTATGTGCTTAACATCTCAGAAATATGCATTTATTTACGTGCTTATAAATGGAAAATATGTGATTAAATTTCCAAAATATGTTCTTATTGTAAATTTGTATCATATTCATCTCCCCCAGTTACTAAAAAAATAGTTGAACGTCCAGCTGCTTGAATAATACATAATCCTGTCTACAGTAAAAAATGTTCCCGCTTAATAGGCTGGGGCATGCCTCAGTTTCCAAATCTTACAAAACTTACTGCCGATGCGCGATACGAAATCATGTATGTGCTGTTTTTGAATTTCATTCTAAACAGCAGAAGAAAAGCTCACTTCAAATATTGTGAGGTTTGAAGCCATTTTTTCAGTGTTGCCTAAGTAAACAAAAGCACCAAACTTTTGTTTTGGTCAATTCAAATACTTTCATAGTGCTCTGTCAATACTCACAAGTTTCTCAGACCACTGTAATTTCAAGTAAAATTTGCTGTCAAGGTAAGGACTATTGGAGGCTTAATGAGATAGTTGACTCCAGCCCCCCCCCCCCCCCTGCTATACATATGGGCAGGGAATTCCTGTCTTTAAATACTACTACAATACAGGGTTGAATATGTGGGCAGCAGTTATCTAAAGAGCACCGGGTGAGTTAGCCGCGGTCGTTACGGCGTGTCTGCAGGCAATCGCTCACATCCGGGAGGCGAGGAGGTTCGAATCCCCCCCACCGGCAACCTTGAAGATGGTCTTCTATGGTTTCCCATCTTCCTTCCAAGCAAATGTCGGGGTTGGTCCCTAACTATAGGCCACAGCCGCTACCTTCCATCTCCTTGTCTTTACATGCACACTTTCCTCCCCAGACAACACTCCACACGCGACGGTACATGTAGCTCACCCCATGGATGTCCGCTTAGAAGTACGTACAAAACTGGCGAGCCGAACATGTCCTTGGACACTCCCGGCACTACAAGCCATACGCTAAAAAAAAGGAGTGCAACATACTATTAAATATAGGAAATTCGCCAGAATATGTATTTATATATAAAATGGCAAACATATGTAAACAAATAGAAAATATTTAGTTAAATAAAATATATTAGTGGGCCCGTGCGAGCTTTCGCAACGTGAATGTACTGCCCTGCGCTCTAGCAGCAGGCTCGCCAGGTTACGGTGCTCCCATTATAAATGTACATTTTTTAAGGTATTTATTTAATTGTGAGGCATTTAAAGAGGAAGTGACTGCGTTTCGGGCACACATGGGGTTATGCGGAACCTGTAGGTACCCCATATGTGTAGGTTGGTGTTAACAGGACCTTATTTTCGATACAAAACCGAAATGGGACCTTAGCAGAATAATATAGGGAGGATTTAATCACATAACTATCCAGACCTTATTAATTAATCTTTGAGATAACAAAGGCAGATAGTGAAGAACTCCGTGAAGATCGATTTCTTGCCGAGTGCGACCGTGCTGGATGCGACCCAGTAAAAATCGTGGCTGTACTGACCCAGCTAGTAGCTTACAGTGCCCCATGCGACCCATTGTTCGAGAGAAGAATTGAAGATCTTATTTCCAAAGTGACGTAAATCCATGAAATGCAAAACTTCAGAAATCGCGTTTTTGTTTTGTGAACATTTAAATGGTTTAAGCACAACAAATAGAAACTGATACTCTACATATTCTTCAAAGTTAGCCATGGCCTTTATTTATCACGTGATATCACGTGATGTCCAGAGAGCCATCGGATTGGTCAATATGGATATAAGACACATTGAAAATAAATACACGTTGCAGTTACATCACTTTGCAAATAAACATAGTTCTTAGATCTCTGTTAATATGGGATATACGACGTATTGAGACTTCAAACCTTTGCTATACGTTGAGAGAATCTATAAACTTTCTTATGAAATAAAAAACTGAAAAACCGTCAATTTTAGATTTACGTAACTTTGGAAATGCTTGGGTCGCTAGTGGCACGATAGCAAATTGGTGGGTCGCTTGCAGCACGGATCGCATCCGGCACGGTCGCATCCGGCACGGCACCTGAAGATCAGCGCAGGTTGACACATTCCAACATTACATTCACGTCCAGTTTGGAGTAGGGGAATGTGAAACACGCCTCGGGCAACGTTCCCTGTTATGGTTTTCTTAATTGACGCCCGTGGAGAGAAACCATTAGCGCAGCCTATCACGTAGGCACGGGAATAGTTCGTGGAAAATCTTTGATTCTTCACATTTATTATTAGCTTGCCACGGTGGGTGAGTGGATAGCGTGTCGGTCTACTAACCCCAAGATTGCAGGTTCGCCCCTGACCGTGGTAAGTGATTTTTGAATGGCGGCAAAAATACGATACGCATGTCATACGATGTTGGCATGTCAAAGAACCCATTTGAATTCAGTAGGCCGAGTTCATAATGGCAAAATTAATCTCGGGAGTTTCCGCCAGCACAAAGTTCCTCATTTCTCTACTAGAAAGCGCTATTGTGCTCAAGGAGATTAGATATCTAACATCTAACCTCCTTGACTTTCATAGTCAAGGAACTACGAAATTCGACATGCAAGCTACCCTCTGGGTGTCAAATAGCAAAGCTTGCACCAGGCACCCGAGGCCATACGATATTATTATTATTATTACATTTATTATTAATTACAAATGCGCACAAATTGTGCAGATTACAAAAGATGTGTAGGCCTATTCATCAGTTTGTGAAGAAGTCTATGATGGATTTTCCATGTTTTTGTGCAGTTTATTACATGGTAGCGACCACATTTCTGGTCACAGAATTCATAGATGCACATCGGGTTTGGTTCGTGGAAGCAATTCGTCTTACACATGAAGTGGTGGTAGTTGATATGCCGTAAGTCTTGGTTCGCTTCTGTTCAGGCTCTATTTTTTTCATTGCCTCTGTTGAGTAGAACTCCATCCAAATATCTTCCCTTTTTAGGGTTCGGTCTTCTATTGACCTATTCTAGGTGTCCGTAGATTGCAGCAAGAACTTGTATCTCAAATCCGCTAATAGGAAGGGCGTATAGCAGCCTTGAGCGGGTGTATTTAGAAACTACAAGCATTTATGACATTATAGAATTCTATTTGCAAGGCGTCGTTTCAGCACAATTGACTTCATTGATTTTGTACGTCTGCATCACTGGTGAAGTATTGAAGTGTTGTAAACGTTTTCATCCTTACTGCTGGATTCCAACAATAGGTTTTCATTGTGTTCACAACTATTGCTGCCGTGCAGAGCAAATACATCTTATGTTTCATTGGCGTCTGTTGACCACAGTGAAGCGTGTGTTTGTTTTCAAGACTTTAGCCACGTTCTTCCACATCATAATGTGTTGTTTTGGGCATTCAATTTCCCATCCTTCTTTATGGTGCACCATATAAGGTTTAACAAGGGACTTTTTAGAGTGTTACGCTATATATTTTGTTGTGCTTTGACATTTATTAATTCATATCGGCTGATGAAGGGGCCAAAAACATGTCCCACCAATGACCACACAGTGATCTTTATTTAATAAAAAGTACTGATTATGCGGAACTTTCAACCAATTTAATGCTCAATTATAGAATACTAGCATTACCCGTCGCGGCTTCGCCCGCGAATATTCTAGTTGTATAGAGTACACTTAGCAAAATCTCAATCATGAATGCTATGACTCGTGGTATGAATAATCAGACTTTATCAATTCAGCTACTGGTGCAGTGGTTAGGGGTTTGTCATTCCTTTATAGGTATATCAGAGCAAAGTTAGTTTTCTGGGAATATCACAGACACTGTTAATTTAAGGGCCTCTAAATGTGGTTTTCGGAGACCCTTTTTAGTCGGGTGAAAAAGACCTTTCGTACCACACTCACACGTGAAAATTGCGTGAAAAAATTCTAGAGTGCCCCTTGACCCCCTTAAGCGCATTATACTCTATGTATTGATGAATTTTACAGCTTAATTTGGTTCAGTGATAACCTCATAACCGCCTGGAAGCTTTCACAGTAATGTAATAATTGGAATTGCATTGCGTCTTACAGAGATTCTGTTACCATGGTTACCGTGTTGCATTCTTTTATTATTTCATTGTAAATATACACGTTTTAAGGTATTTACTTAATTGTGAGGCATTTAAAGAATAAGTGAGTGCGTTTCGCTTACGCATTGGGTTATGCTGAACCTGTATGTACCCCATATGTGTAGGTTGGTGTTAATGAGACCTTATTTTCGGTACAAAACTGGAATGGGACCTTAGCAGAATAATATAGGGAGGGATTTCCTTAAATGTTTCTTCATTTAAGGTTGATAAAGATTTTATTAGATTGGAGGATGACAGGTGTCTGTGCCGAGATTTTAATCTTGGACTTCTGGGAACAGCAGCTCTCCAGTCTAGCGTGTACGATACCAATTTTACCACGCCCAAGTTCTAAATACCCCACTAGTTATTGTGTTACTGTCCCTGAGTGGCTTGGAAGATAAATTAACGTAGGCTATACTTACATCTAATGTCTCAACATCTCACTATTCCTTTGTCCGACTAGAACGAGGAGGCTGCATGACTCAGTGGCGATATCGACGGCGGCATCAGTCAAGGAAGGAAGTGCCCACTTGCGGCGTTATCCGGTTATTGTTTATCTGATAGCAAACTTGTATTGCTTGACATGCAAGTGCCTGGCCTCATAAATTAGCCGCAGTCATGAAAACATTCGCTGCTGATCAGAAGAAACCGCGTTGAGAAGTCAACGAAGGTCAATGGATTAATTACAGCCTCTTTGACTGCTGCCTTCCGGCTAATCTTTGGCAACTGATATAAAGAATGAATCTCCTTCTGTATTCCATTCAACATCTGTGAGTGTATTCATAAAAATGTCTTCACAAATTACTACCAGGTGGCAGACGTTTCTTACAGAAGATAGACTAATAAAAGAAACATCCTCTGTATCATTCACACAAATAAAAGCGTTTGCGTGACTGTTGTTTTGACAAGCCAAGCGTTTTACGCGATTTGCTAAATTTATTTTGAGTGAGACAAATATCTAAATGTTTGTCCGTTCGTTTGTATGAAACGTTATCACGGGCTAACGGCTGCTCCCATTTTCCAAACAGTCCGCCTCGTTTCGTAGTTGTTAGCATTCGTGGCTGTTACCGTGGAGGCCCGGGTTTGATTCCCAGTCAGGGACTGGAATGGGCTCTACTCAGCCTTGTGTGGCCAAACTGGGAAGAGGTGGGTTCGATTTCCATCTCTGGCATCCTGGAGGTGGTTTACAGTTCTTCTCCTCAGGATGGTACTTAAATTAAGGCCACTGCCTCCACCTACCCAAATCCTCACCCCAATTGCAAACACACACTCCAGTGCAGCCATCGAAACTGCACAGGTTAGCAGACAGAATACACACACACACCTATGTATACGGGATTACATGGCCACGCAGTTGCAAAGCCTCGAAAAAATGGTGTTTGTATTATGAGGGGTTTAGGCATCGTGGTCACTTGGCTACGTGTACTCGGGGCATGTCTAATAAACAGTGTAATTATGATGTCTATAGAAGTGTGGGTATTCGGAATTCGGTTGAGGATTGTGGAGGAGGTGGCCGTGGCCTGAAGTTAAGAACCATCCCGGCATTTGCCTGGAGTAAAAGTGAGTAAACCACAAAAAAACACTTCCTGGTTGGCTGAGGTGGTAGTCGAACCCAGCCCTTGTCAGTTTTTCCTCACAAGGCTGAATGTAAAGTATTCCGTTCCAGCCCTCTGACCAGAATTAAATTCCTAGGAGAGCCGGGAATCGAGTTCGGACCTTCTGGGTGACAGCCAAGTACGCTAGCCTCTACACCACGAGCTGGTCGCCTCTGAATTAATCAACAACAATAGTGATTGAGGCGTTCCCGATCAAAAGGGTGAACTCGAGAGAGACCAAAAAAGGGAGATTGTAGTTTTACGTGACCGTGAATCTTGTGATAATGAGCCACGGGACCTCCTTTTTACGTGGAATCCGAACCACAGGACATGGCATTTCACTTCGAAAATCTCACATGCATTGACTGGAAATCGAACCAAGTCCACCTTGGTGAGAGGCCCACAGCTTCACCGCTACTCCACCACGCCCCTCGAGAGAGACCGTGGTGTCCCCTCGCCAAACCCACTTTTCACCAGATACTCCAAGCTCAGTCAAGGGTACACTAATCTTCCTGAATCCAAACTGAGGAGAGGAGGGTTCATTTCCCACCTCGGGCATCCGTGGTTTCCCACTTCTACGCCAGGCAAATGCCGGGACGGTATCTAACGTAAGGCTACGACCGCCTTCTTTCCAATTCTATCCCCAATTTACAAATACACTCAATAGCGCAGTCAATACAATAACACAGGTTATCACACAAACTCTATATATATACACACACACACACAAGTACACGGGACTACATGATCACGATGTAACAAATCCCCTTAAATAAGCAAAAACAACAACAAACTGTTCAACCATCACAAATGACATTGAATATTGTGAAGTCGATACTTCTGTTGAGCATGGAAAATCGATTGTAGCCTACTCATTCCTTTGTATTGAAATGCAAATCCACAGCCTGCTTCCAGTCTCCGACCAGGTCAGGAATGGAATGAATGGAGCCCCCCCATCTAGCGGCGAGGATATGAACTGTGCCGGCTGCCGAGGCCTGACGCACTCCTCTGGGGCTATGATTAAATGAATGACAGATGAAATGAAATGATAGTGGAGTGTGTTGCTGGAATGAATTTTTTGACAGGGAAAACCGGAGTACCCGGAGAAAACCCTGTCTGCCTCCGTTTTGTCCAGCACAAATCTCACATGGAGTGACCGGGTTTTGAACCACGGACCCAGCGGTGGGAGGCCAGCGTGCTGCCACCTAAGCCACGGAGGCTTCTCCTTTGGATTATTATTATTTTATACAGCCACCTATCGACTACAAATACACAACCGTTCCGGTTTTCTTCTTTAAGGAGTTTCACCCTTGTCGTTTAGCTTCCTGCCAAAGATCTTTCAGCCTCTGGCTCCTTCTCAATCGTTCTTCGGCTGAAAGCGTGGGTTTTTCTTTGGGGGGATCCTTCACACCTGCAATTTTGGTTCTGAATCCTGTTCTGTCCCAGACTTCAGACTGCCTCTCACCCGGAGGCCCCGGGTTCCATTCCCGGCTCCGTCGGGGATTTTAGAAACTGACGTGAGGGCTGGAACGGGGTGCACTCAACCTCGTGAGGACAATTGAGTAGCTGTCTGACAGTGAGGCAGTGCCCAGGTCACGAAAACCAAGATTAACGGCCGAGGGGATCCGATGCGCTGACCACGTGTCACCCCAATATCTGCAAGCCAAATGGCTGGGCAGCGGTTGCTTGGTAGGCCTAGGCCCTTCATGGGCGGTAGTGCCAGGGGTTAGTTAGTTAAAAAAATAGGTTATGTGGTAGAAACCCACAAAACCGAGGCAGCACTATAATGAGGCGTACTAGGCAAGGTGAGGAATGAGGTAGTTTGCCATTGCTTTCCTCACTGAGTCAGTACAGCTATACTAACCCTATGAGCAGAACCTTTCAGAGTACACATAGGCACTAGCCCTGAGGCCATTCATTACTCAACACCACCCATACCTCAGTAGCTTCCATATAATCACAGTCATGAGTGAGACTGAGATATCTGGGAAAAGCCACATTTTTACCCTAGCCTGTGCCAACAGACAAATGCATGGTTAAATGTCCATAGAAAGAAATCCTCTCTTTCCTCATCATGTCAGTTATTTTCTCTGCGTGTGTGTGCAACTCTTGGTTGTGGCTTCTTCGGAACTCGCCGTGTTCATTGATTGGACCCAGGATTTTCCTCAAAATATTATTATTATTCCATTCACATCTTGTGGCTTCTTCAAAACTTGCCGTGTTCTGTGACTGGACCCAGGATATTCCTCAAAATCGTATTATTATTCCATTCATGTCACGTGTCGATTGTAATGAATGAATAATGAGATAAGATGATGATGATGATGATGATGATAATTGTTGTTTTATGGGGCCTAACATCTAGGTTATCAGCCCAAATAATGTGATAAGAGTTTGATCTATTACCATCTATATTTTTGGATGAAATCACAAAAGAAAATTGTAATGGCCATTTTCTTGAAACGTGCATTAGTTGATTTCGCCTTTCTGGTCGGGAACGTAACAATTCTTCCCACATGGAATATTTTAAAAATGATGCATACTAGTAAATGAAGCTTGATCATGAAATTACGTTGTCTATGGGGAAGTGCACACATACCAGCACAGCTACTGTGCATTTGTCAATGCAAATATTTAAAAAGCCATCGGTCACATATCAGCGGGCACGTGGTCGTGGGATGAGTGCTCGTGACACACAAGCAAAACCACCGCAATTTGTTTCGTTCCCACTTTGCGTTCAAAATGTGATGCGGAAATAATATTACTGACACGTTCTATAAAAAAATAAAAATAAAATGAAAATAATAATAGCCAGACCTATCTCATATTAAGTGACATCCGGTTCCAGATAATGATTTTAACTCTGTATCTTTTTGTTAGCAGCATGCGCATTGATGATGGAGAACATTATTATAGGTTATATTATAATTGTTTCCTGCATTGCAGATCATTTGTCGGCTTGTGTGTGATAGAGAGAGTATTAAATATATTATTCTCGTTGTTTAATGGCAAAATGGGAATATTCCATTTGAATAAAATGGAGCAAATCTTCGAATGCTATTATCATGTTGGAAGCAATTTTTAGCCTATTTTCATTTATGAAAAAAAAAAAAAAGGCTTATGAGATCACCTTTTGTCCGTGTGTCTGTCTGTGCGTGCGTGTGTGTGTGTGTGATGGTGTGTGTCCCCCCTAATAACTTCTAAACAGCTCGACTAATTTCAATGAAACTCGGTTAGTTCATAGCACTAATCCGGACGGAAACGACCGTCCCGTTCAAATTTTGTTACGTCTCACCAATCCAACATGGCGGCTGTGCGAAATATTTCACCAGCCTTCAATATCTCCAAGACTATCACCGATATCACCCTGGAATATTTTATGTTGATAAAGGAAACTACTAGAAGTTTACCTATGTGACGTTTGAAAACCTAGTAACTACAATACCAACATGGCGGCCAGGCGCCGTTGCGACTTTTAAATAGACGTTTTTCGCGATTTAACCAACCAAACGCAATAAAACTTGGTAGCCTACAGTACATGTTTATACACATTGTAATGCACCGACATCTAACTTCGTTCAATTGTTTCCATAACCTCAACATGGCGGCTGTGCGAAATATTTCACCGGCATTCTGTATCTCTGAAACTGTTAACGGTATCGCCCTGAAATTTTGTACGGAGATAAAGGGCACTACTGAAAGTTCATCCATAAGACTTTCAAAAATCGGTTAACTACAAAACGAATATGGCTGCCAGGCGAATTTGAAAATTTTAAATAGACCTTTCTCGCGATTTACTGATGCAAACGCAATGAACCTTGGTACAGCAAATGTTTATACACATTGTAATGCACTGGCATCTAATTTAGTTCAATTGTTTACATAAACTCAAGATGGCGGCTGTGCGAATTTTAAAATTAAGTTTTCATTTCTTGTGTCGTAATCATGCGATCGAAGTGAAAGTTTGAATAATGGACCTACGCAATAATTTTCCTTTAATGGTACATGACTCTATGGCCTATACATATAAGAATCCAACATGGCGACCATCCAAAAAATTTAGATGGATCTCAATATCTACGAATCTGTTACAGCAATCAATCTGAATTTTTGTATGTTGATAGTGGCAATTAACATAAATAGGATATATGCAAATAGGCTGTTTACTTCTTCACGGAACTACGTGTTCGTTATTGCCTTCCTAATCGAAACATAATGCTTTTCAGTCGGTAAACACGATTGTACCCAATTGTAATGGGATTAATAATTATATTAATGAATTCACCTGTATGACCTGTTCCAATTGTCGAGCAATCATCGGTGTTGTTGTTTGAGCCTTCAGTTTCTTGACTGGTTTGATGCATCGCTCCATGCCTCCCTGTCCTCAGCTAATCGTTTCATCTCTATGTAGCTACCACACCCTTCAACCGCGGCAATCTGTTTAACATATTCTAACCTTGGTCTACCCCTACAGTTCTTGTCCTCGACCCTTCCTTCCATAACTAAAATTGCTATTCCTGGGTGTCTTAGTATGTGTCCTACCAACCTATCTCTTCTCTTCATTAGCAGTCGCCAGAAACATCTCTCCTCTCCCACTCGTCTTAATACCTCTCCGTTTGTAACCCTATCTACCCATCTGATCTTTATCATTCTCCTGTAACCCCAAATTTCAAACGCTTCAATTCTCCTCTTTTCTGCAGCACCAATAGTCTAAGTTTGACTTCCATAGAGCGCCACGCTCCAGACAAAGGCTTTCCAAGAGGACTTCCTAATTCATAAATCTATATTCGATGTCAACAGATACTTGACACTATATCCACAAGTACATGGTGTAACCTATATGTTATGAGTTCCCCATGACAGTTTTAATGTAGGCTCGTAGGTTTGTTATTTCTTTATATCATGTTATCGTGTTGGCAACGTGTTCAATTGCATTGGACACGTCTGCAGTAGACGCAGTGTCATTATTATTATTATTACTATTATCATATACGTATACTTTTTATTATTAATTATTCAAAGTATTTTAGGTCACTATTGTCGAGATTCTGAAGCTAGCTCTAATCATATGTTGTCTAAGAAAGTTTATTAATATTGTTCAGACCACAGAACCAGGAGTCAGGTTCATGTTCTGGTCACACGTGCAGGAGGAAGCACGTCATGGACACTATTGTCTCGAGCAGGTATGCTCGCTCACCCCGGGGGGGGGGGGGGGGGGTAATGAGAGAGCCGAGCAAGGGGCTTGCTATGTGTGGCCTGGACAAACAGGCGTATGACAATAGCGCTTCTGAGAAAGACTTCCTGGTAGGAGCTGTGGCTTAGAGACGTGCGGTAGCAAGCTACCTGAGAGCTCTGCTGGGAGGATTGTCTCGCTAGACATTGAGATTACTGGTTGTGTAGTGTGTCTTGCTTGAGCTGAGTGCTTCGTGTTTATACGGAAAGAAAAAAGCTTGAAGACTCCGATTTGTTTTAGTATGGAGGGCACCACGTGATTGGGTTCTTACTGTTATGCCACAATCACAGTAGGGCTGATTGTGCAACGTTGAAGAGAACCGACAAATGTGAAGGGATGGCTGACCAGCTTCAAAGTGGTGTAGAGGTGAAATGGACATATTGGGCAGACGACGGCATTACCGGTAATGTGAAAAACAAATAATAAATCTTTACAGGCCTAAATATTATTATTATTATATTATTATATTATATATTTTAATTGCTTTTCTTGTGTGTCACTTTTTTATTATATTTATCCATTTCTTGCATGCAGCTTCAGAATATAAAGTAAATTTAAATTGGATAGTTTCTTTTTAGTTAGATGCATGTAAACCTTCCTTCGTCTTTATTAATTTATCGGAGGTTTTGGTAAGGCCTATGTACGAGCCAGTCCTTTCAGAATATCTGCACACGCCCGGAGATAAGTTGTTGTTGTTGTTCAATTACAGTAATAATTATGTCATTTGCTTAAATTTTAAAGAAAGGCCATTTATGAGGCAGAATATTCATTTTTATTTAATTTTCGTATCTACAAAGTTACAAATGGCTTCTCTGGGTGAAGCCATCTTGTGGCAAGAATTGACAGATTACAATGGGTGATGGTATTTACAATATGTAACTTACACTTATTTAGTTGCAGTAGCTATTACACAAGCGCAACTTGTCAAGATTTGATAGTTATAATTAGGCCTATGTGTTTTTGTTTTGTTGTTTGTTTGTTTGTTTTTGTTTAGGTGCATCTAAGGTTTCGGTAGAAAATTTCAATGTTCTCTCTCCTAGTGTTTTGGGTTTTCAGCATATTGAAATACCATAGGAAGTTAGTTTGGAGCAAAAATGTTAATCCGTATCTGAGATAAGGGTTTTTGAAGTTTGTTAACATTGGCAAACATGTACCAAATCTTTATTCATCTACCTTTGCAGACATTTCTTTGACAGCCATTTCTTACAACTTTTGTTTTTATGCAAATAAGGTACATTATCTCAGAAATCACTGCACTGATACACCTGAAATTTTCCCAGTAGGCCTATCTTTATATGTATTAATCTGACCTAGAGTAATGGCTGCAGTTGTTATGAAACTTGATGATAAATGCATTGCTACAAAATTATTTAAACTTACGAAGAAAATTTGTATTGTTTGAAGCACTGGAATCATGATTCTAATATGGATTGCAAACCATAAAATCTTCTTCAATTGTATAAAGTTTTAATTAACCATTTAACTTTAATAGTTAGGTCATAAATGTACCGTTTCATTAATATTTTGTTATAATAAGTTCTGAAGACTAAAAGCCTTAAGTCAATATTAATGTGTACTTTTTATTGTACCGGTTCAGACCACGTTGTGACCTTCCTCAGCGCAAATAATATTATGAATAGAAATGCTAGAATTACAGTACATTGAACTTTTTTTCCATAAAAGTAGGTTGTTCTCGAAACTATTTCTAAAAAATTAATCGTCAAAAAGCTAAAAAACACATACACTAAAATAAAAACTATTAAAACATATCTTAAATACGGATGAAATAAATCTTGATATCAAACCATCTTGAAGAAGGAACAGTGATCTACAGTAGAAAGAAGATTTAGATAGAAATGAGTAACAAATTCTAGAAAGGCATAAAGCAGAGGGGAAAAATGCTAACCTTATAAAACTTATGTGGATGTTATATAGACAAAAAGTATTTAGATTAAGATTGAAGTTGTCAGAATGGGTTTATATTTTTTTCACCTCGAAAACTCTTTAAGATAGGTAAAATTAAAATAGTATGGTTATACTACCGAGTACGAAGACGAACCGTAGTGCATCGAGGCTTTCGATGTATATCTTATGGTCATCATGCACGAAACTGCAAAGGTGCGGACAGAAGTAAGGTTTGTTTTAAGTGTGGAGAAGCTTGGCATAAGGCAGCTGTCTGAAAAGTTCGGTGAATGGTCTATATTACGAACGGATTGTTGGCTTACCTGAAACAGCCGTTACTGTCCTTCGCATTAATCCCCGTGGATGGTTATGCACTTCTGAGAACGACTGAACAAGTCCTTGAAACTCCTGGCATGGTCTTCTTTAGGAATAGCCAACAGTTTGGGTCGTCAAAACTCTAAATTGAAAGCAAGAGAGAAGCGTGAATTTATGCAACCTGCCTTGCACACCTGATAGACGGGCGGCAGTGAGAAGGATGAATTTATGCAACCTAACGTGCACACCAGTTCGACGGGTGGCAGTGAGAAGGGTGAATGTTCCGTGGAATGGAATGGTCCTGAAAACCATCGTCACGGGTGACGAGACCTGGTGCCTGAGGTACGACCTCGAAGGCAAGCGTCAAAGTATGGAGAATCAGGGTCCAGGGTCGCCGAAAAGCCCTGAAGGGCCAGAGGTTTTCGGACATTTCGGACATCCAACGTCATGTGACGACTCAACTGAAGGCTATCCCTCAGGAAGACTATGCCAGGACTAGTACAGCCGTTCTAAGAAGTGCATAAACATTCAACGAGGATTACTTCGAAGAATAGTAACGGCTGTTTCAGGTATGCCAACAATCCATTCGTGATATAAACCCATTCACCGAACTTTTCAGACAGAGGGTGCAAATCCACGATGCATCCACGATGCATACTTTGTACAGACAAGGATGTTGAAAATGCGATACGAAAACATGTTTCTGGCTCAGGCGAGTGCATCGTGTTTCGTGAAGCTCTTGAAAAGGCCAAACATAGTTGAAAATGATGCAGATTCTTCAGGCAAATATGCACAGGAGTCAAACCGCCAATGACCTATTGACACACATGACCCGTGAGATTGGAGCAGACATCCTTATTCTCAGTGAACAGTAGACTACATCAGGACAGAGATCACTCAGAATGGTGAAGAAGAACTGAAGGAGGAAGAAGAAGAAGCATAAGAGTATTCATGTACGACGCCACCCTGAAATAATGCAAGAGCGGTTCCGGGGTGGAGTCACACCTCGTAGGAGAAGGGTATGTGGTTTTAGTGGATAAGAATCCCACAACCTTGTGAAGTTCGAATTCCCACAAGTGTCTCAGGCAAGATTTTCCTCGTTCCCTCAAAAAAAAAAAAAAAAAAAAAAAAAAAAAAAATTAATCTATTATTATTATTGATATAAGCCCACTACGGAGCGCTTATGACTAGTTCTTCGATGCTCTTTTCCGTTCCCAATATCTCTTGAGCCCTGCTGATAATTTCTCCTTTCTCTCCTGCGAAAGGGGCTTCCGACATTTAGAGACTCTAGGTGGTGGGGTCCAAGATTCTACCATAGCACAAAATTTAGAACGATCTTCTACATCAATGTCAGCAATTCCAGCCGAAGCCAAGCCCTTTAGTACTTCATTAAGCCACAGGCTTCCAGTCTTGTAGCTTTTAACCAAGGAGAAGATCTTCTTGGTAAGCCTGTTGCTGTTCATTCGTTGTAGGTGCCCATAGAACTTAAGCCTCCTACGTCGCATACTGGTATTGGCTGATTCTAACTGTCGATACAGGTCAGAATTAGATTTCAAACGGTAGGCTCCATCTAGGAGCAATCTCGGGCCATGGATTTTCCTGAGGATACGTCTTTCGGCTTTCTCCAGGTCATCCATGGTGCCTTTTCTGTTCATCAAGAGGGTCTCTGCGGCATACAGAAACTGTGGTCTGACAGCAGTTCTGTAGTGACAGATCTTAGCATTCCTCGAAATGCATTTCTTGTTGTACAAATTGTGTGATAGTTGGTATGCTGCGTTGAGTTTGGTACGCCTTGCTAAGATGGAGGTGCCATCTCTACCATTGGGGTGGACCCATTCACCTAGATAACGAAAGCGATTGACTCTTCCAATCGTTCCATGTATGGTCGTCAAAGGGGTGTTTCCGGAGTGCCGATTCTCAAAGTACTTGGTCTTATCGTAAGATATCTGTAATCCAGATTTCACCGCTATCTCGTGCAGGGCTTGGACAGCTATGCCAGCATCCTTAGAGTTGTTGGCCAAGATTGCAATGTCATCTGCGAAGGCAAGGCACCTGATCTCGATTCTTCGGGTTCCAGCTCCAATGGCAACTGGTTTGATTCCTAGATTAATCTTGTTAGTCAACAACAACAACAACAACAAAAAGTCAACCCCTGGCACTATACAGCCCATGACGGGCTAAGCCCGACCAAGCGACCACTGCCCAGTCATTCGCCCTGCAGATATTGGGGTGATGCATGATCAGCGCGTCGGGTCCCCTCGGCCGTTAATCTTGGCTTTCGTGATCGGGGCGCTGTCTCAATGTCAGACAGCTACTCAATTGTCCTCACGAGGCTGAGTGCACCCCGTTCCAACCCTCCCGTCAGTTTTAAAATCCCTGACGGAGCCGGGGATCGAACCCGGGGCCTCCGGGCGAGAGGCAGGCACGCTACCCCAACACCACGGGGCCGGCACGTAATCTAGTTAGTGACTAATAATAATAATAATAATAATAATATCGTATGGCCTCGGGTGCCTGGTGCAAGCTTTGTGAATTGACACCCAGAGGGCAGCTTGCATGTCGAATTTCGTCGTTCCTTTGAACGCTATGAAAGTCAAGGAGGTTAGATATCTAAGCTCCCTGACACTACAGCGCTTTCAAGTAGAGAATGGAGGAACTTTGTGTTGGCGGAAAATCCCGAGATTAATTTTGCCATTGAACACGGCTTACTGAATTCAAATGGGTTCTTTAACATGCCAACAACGTATGACATGCGTGTCTCGATTTTTGTCGCCTTCAAAAATCACTTACCATGGCCAGGAGCGAACCTGCAATCTTGGGGTTGGTAGTCCGACACTATAACCACTCACCCACCGTGGCAAGCAGTTAGTGACTCATTCCTCACTTATGTCAAGTATTAGTCATTAGTAGGAATGGGCTGAGGCGCAACAGTTTTGACGGAAAACCATGAGGTTAGACACAGGTGACTTGCCGAAATTATTGTTCCTTCAAATGTTAAATCAATTAATACATTAATGAAGAAAACAACTATATATTGAACCCGAGGAGGTTATGCTGACTGGAATCGAACGTGGTTCTCAGAAACTGTGATCTCAGTATAAAGGTTCCACCAGGGAACGAACCAGAGATCTGTAGAGGCAGTTTCATTGTAAAAACCCCTCGAAAGAAGTGTATATTTAATCACTGGTGTGATTTTGGTGCAATGACATTATTTATTAAAATAATGCAGGGAAAAATGAGCAGATTACAGCATTATTAGACTACTTGGTGTAGGCTATACGAGGCTTGAAGCACGGAGAGGGCAGAGTTGACATTTTACAAATTAGCCCAGGATTGTGGGAGGGCCCCAGTGGAGCCATGTCCATCTCTGTGACCCCATTCTGTCGTCTGGAGCAGGGTGGAGGCCTGAATAATGACCCAGTTATTCCCCGACGGAGAATAGATTTGAGGAGGGGGCGGGGAGATGCCCAGGAAAATCATTGATTACTCATGATTGGAGTAACGAATTGAGATGAGAGTTGCCCACAGGTGAATCTTTTGGCAGGAGGCTAATTTTAGAGCCTTTTACCTGCGAAATTGATGCATATTTAAGGAAGTGCGGAAGCACTGTAAAACTGCCATTGTTCGCGGATAGATTTGAGAATGTTGCCGGGGAATACCCGTAAGATAGCGTCCCACGCTATGGAGAAAGGAATTAATATTAATTAATTGGACGAGCGATTCCTTTGCACGCAGATAGTTTTGGGATCTGTGGAGAAAGAGGAACCCAATGATCATGGTTTGGAGACCAGAATCATGCTGGGAGAGGAGCCAAGATTACGCGGGAAGATTTCGCCCTATTTTTCGTGGGAATACGATATAAGGGGGTAGACCCTTGGAGGAGCGCTCAGTCTCTATCAGTTCAAGCTCAGTCTACGCGCAGTTCACGTGCAGTTTGCACCCAGTTACAGCCCAAGTTGCAGTCTTACGCAGTCTTCACGACGTTAGAAGTTACCCAGTTGCAGCACAGTTGCAGTAAGTTGCAATCAGTATGCAACAAGTACGAGGGCAGTACGAGACAGTATGTAAGCAGTCTACAGCAGTCTTCAAGTAAGTTACGAGCAGTCTTCAAGTGAATCTTCAGTCTGTTACAGCCAGTTTGAAGCAAGTTCGTCAAGGCAGAACGCATGGCGGTTCTACTCATAATAGACGCCGAACAAAGACTGGTACATGTAAATGAAGCATTTATAAGCTTTTATGAATAATAGTCGTGCTATAGGCATAATCAGCAGTACGAACTATGCCGTGTTCAGTTACGAAGCACCGTGTAGACTAATGGCAGAACTATTGTAAATAATTATTTGTGTGAAGTATTGGACAGTGTTAAGCGCAATGTGTAAAGTATTGACTGATCGTATATGTGTAATTACGATGAAATGCGCTAATGAAGCTCTATGAAGCGTTTGGTAATGTCATGAGAGTACCAGATGATAACACTCAGGACGGGAGCTAGCATATTTATGCAACGCAGGACGCTTACCGTAGGAGTAGGAAATAATAAAAACTGTTGGCGGATTCCGAGAGCTGGTAAACCAGACTTTCAATCAGGAGTTGATAGGAGCACGGGAGATGCCGTCGACACCTGCAATTTCGATCTTTGCTAGGGAATTTCAGCATTGAAAAGTGTATAAAGTGACGTGTGTTAAGTGTACAGCATATGAAAAATATCCTTTAAAGTAGTGATTAGATAAGTGTTTCACATGTGTGGGAGCAATAGCTTCCTGAGAGTTATGCAACGTGTCGTGTTGTTGATGAAAATTATGTGTTATAAAATGTGTGTATTCAAGATAAATATGTCGCGTTAAACCTGCTAATGGCGGGCGACATGGAGAAATATGATTGGTCGGAGCCACCATAAGACGCCTATAGAAATGTAAGTACCCCACAAATTATGATTATGTAGAAATATGGGCCACTGCATGTTGTGATTTCCGTAAAGATGCCAGTAAAAATCAGTTTAGGAGGGAGATCCTCCATGTTTAATCATTATTGTGTTGATTTTTATAGAGTTGAGATGTTAATTTGCATCATTCAGTGGAGTAATTATTCCCACTATGAATTAAGAATGGCAATCAGTTATGTAAATGTGACGAGCACTATTGTTCGAGTTTTTAAGACGTTTAGCTATGTCGGATTTTTGGTAAATTTATGTGAGAATAATAATAAAGTAATGATTTTGGTCATTTATGTCAGTGAGATTAATAAGAATAATAAAGTAATGATTTTGGTCATTTATGTCAGTGAGATTAACGGTAATAATAATAATGAATATTAAAAGTATGAATGAACACATCAGGAAACAAATAAATGTTGTAAGCGAGAGATTTACGCTAATTGCAAGACTTATCAATCTAAGCAGTAAGATGATACAGTAAGATTACATTACAGTAATTAAGGAAAGAAGTTTTATATCAGAATATTGCATATATTCAGTAATGATGCCAGGCATGAAAGAGCTTTTAACGAATTGAATTTGCAGCTTATATGAGAAACTTATAGAGTAATTGTTAGATTTCTCTTAATAATATAGGTCGGAGGTCGTAGCATTGAGTAAAGGGGCCAGATGGTCTATTCTACGTATGAAATCTCCTATGTCATGGGCATAAGTGGAGATATAATTTATGCCAGAGTTGTAGTGTGCACCCTAGCTCTGAGGAAGGATATGAAAGTGTTCCGGGTTGGAATCCTGTGATAGAGACGAGGAAAACGAGGACACCTCGAAACTCTATGATTTCCCGAGAACTTATTGATGAGTTATTTCAGCTCGTGGTAGCGAAACTCATGGCGACAGCTGCAGTGAGCGCCTATATATTTACTTGAGACATCGGTCACCCGTTAGACTAATGCATTACGAACCCCGAACCTTCATGTTGAATGGACCCGTGTGAGGCCAGTAATTATTATATCCTCTGTGTAGGAGTAATTATAAAAGCTCATTCAATACCTGTTTGCATTATAGTCACTTAAGATCCTTTGGGATATGTGTGTCGGTCAGACAACAGTATTTGTCTTGTAAATCTTTACTGCTTAGAAAGGAAAGCATTCAAACCTTTAAGGAGGGTCGAGGTAATTGGTGGAACACCCATCCCACTTTCTATTGTGGGCTGACTCCTCTAGCCGAGGGTCTGCAGGCGGGCACTCGAACCGTCAAGGCAAGTTGAAAGGAAAGGATTTTAGACCCTGGTAAATGACATATAATGAAAGATTGTTATGTTGAGTAATGTAGCCATGTGGTTTAAGAACACATGGATAGTTATAGATCATCCTGATGGTTCATTATTTTAGCTATCTGACGAATAGTTAGACGATGTATTTGTACTGTCACTGAAACCAAGTTATGAAGTTGGTTACCAGATGCCAATCGCCATGAGAGCAAGGTAATCTATTTGTACCATCCGACACAAGCTATAACGTAACGTTTTATGTAGGAATCACATACAGCATGCAGTGGAACCATATAAATAGAGGAAGTGGAGGGGTAGCTTACATAATTATGGAGGTGCACGTTGATTGCGGTGCAACGTCCGAATAGGTAATGCATGAAAGCATTTGTTTGGTGAGAAGAGAAAAATCAAAACACGCACGGCACACATAATTGTTAAAACCAAGAGGTTTAAGGAATAATTAATTTGTGATATTAAAGAAGTCACATTGTATGACTGTTATGTTAATGTACAGTTTGTTTTGAAGTCGTAGGTGCATCAGCGCACCAGAATATCTTTATGTAGTTCACATAAGGGTACAGCTTTATGGTTTAATATGACTTTATTATGATTTCATTTTTATTTGTTTGTGGATTGTGGAAGTAAATTTTTGTTTGCTTTGTTTTTATGGTTTTGGGATTGTTTTTGTGTTTGAAGCCATGATTTTATTTACTGAATTAAAGTCTTAGAATAGAGTTGTGCCTTATCATTGTAGAGTTGATACCTTATAGCCTCAGATCCAAAATATGCACTGCTCAATTGGGGAGACGGTACACGCCTGAGACCTGATGCTAGCTGGAGGCAGATGCATATTTACCATCGAGATTACTCACATGGGTACATGGGATTTGATGTCCTATACTGTGGTTTGAGCTATCGGTACAACTAAAGTCGGTCAGATCTAGTGCACACAACTCTATTAAAGTAAGAATTAACGAAGTAGGGAATGACCGCTCCTATCCCTAGATAAGTTCCGATACGTACATATAAATTTTGATAGATGTACAAGAACTACTCCTTTGTAATTATCATATAATTGATCATGGCCCAAGCGACGTGGGGCGGTATTAATTCATTATGGAACCACCTGCGTCAGTGCAATATGAGCGATTTTGGCATTGCACATGCATGGCATACATGAATGATAACTGCATCTAATTTATCATGGCGCCCAACGTGGGGCTTATGGGATTTAGGGAAAACCCATAGATTTTTAATGGTATTTCATGGGGAAAACCATAGTAATTGTTTTGCCTCAAACTGTGTTTGAGTGATTTTGAATTCAGTAGGCTTTTTATGTAACGCAGAATCTCTCTATTGAGAAGAGAATTGCCCAAGGGTATGAGCGCTACATACCAGATCCACAATCTACCATAATATTATCAGGTTTTGTACGACTTCACAATATGTGTGCAGTGTTTGATGTTTCTCTTCGAAACGTATCCACATATTTTTCCAGGAAGCCTGCCTGCATATTCAAGTGTGTTATTGTAAAATGTCAGGTACGCAGGAGATCTTGCAAGTTATTGCAGGATTGAAACAGCATTTTGATGCTGCTAACGAGCAGAATAAACTGGAAGCCAAGGCTTTCCAGGATAGCATAAACACTCGTTTAGATGCCAATCAGGAGGCAATTAATGCAACTCAGGTTGAAATAAACAACCGTTTAGATGCAAATAAAGCTGAATTGAGTAGTCGGTTAGATGCCAATCAGGTTGCAATGAATAATAACCAGATTGAATTAAACAATAAGTTAGGTCAATTGCAAGAGGTAATTAAGACCGAAGTAACAGATACTGTTGTAAGCATTGTATCGGAAATGCAGGTTAAAACTGATAAACGTTTCGAGGCTATAGAAGCCAAACTTGAGGGTAGTTTACAAGCGTGTAAGCATGCTCAGGAGGAAACCAACAGTAGATTAGATGCGTTGTCTAACGATATTAAGGATATTCAATTCCAAAATGAGGCGAAACTCGAACGCCAAGCGAAACAGTTCGCAGAGTTTACAAAAACGGTAGACCAGAGATTAGAGGAGAACGACTCCAAATGGGACCAGAAATTGAAAAGCTATGCTAGAGCAATTAACGGTGACCTCAAGAAACAGGACCAAAATATATTAGGTCAATGCCAGGAAATAGGCGAAATTAAGGCTATCGCTCATGAAAGTAAGGAGCTAGTAAGCAACGTGAAAAGTCAGATGGGCAAAGTTCATCAAGAACTGGACCAAGTTCAAAGTGACATTGTCATAGTTAACAAAAGGCAAGAGGAGAATAGAGGTGAGATCACCAAGGTCCGGAATGAATTGTCTAAAGTCAATGGACACATTCAAGATGAAATTAAAGGGTTGAGAGAAGAACTCGAAATAAGAGAAGGCCAGAAAACAGAGGCAAGCGACAAGACCCTTGCTCAAATTAAAGAAGATGTAGAGGATGAAATATCCCATATCAAACAGAGTCTGAAAGAAGACAAGGTGAAAATATTTCAAGTAGCCGAGGAAAACCGAGATAGGCTTACAAGAATAGAGAAAGAAGTCATTACTCGCCTACAAAGAGCAGAGATGCGCCACAATCAAATGGAGACTAGGATAATAGCACAGGAGGAAACGCTTCTGAAAGATCCTAAGTCAAGTGAAGGCAGCATAGAGGATATGAGGAAAACAAGGTGGGCAGACTTGGAAACCCAACCTATAAGCAGGAATGCTACAGGCTCAGGGGAAAGTCCTTATATGACGCCAGGTGTACCAATTGCGGCATCGACGCCACATGAAAATGCTATGCACACCCAGGTGATAAACGTCATTAGGGCAAGCGAAGAAAAACCAAGGAAATTTTCAGGTAGCCACTGTAGTATGACACCAAAATATTGGTTAAAGGAAGTGACTGAATATCTAAATGATGCACGAATACCGCAGGAGCGTAGGCTACGTGCTATAGAGAAATTAACAGAGGGGGAGTGCGCATTATGGTTTCGCAGCTTCCGTTACACTTTCGATACTGTTGAGGAGTTCCGTGAGGCATTCTTGAAGAGATATTGGGACGCCGCGACCCAACAGAATTTACGGTTGGATTTATATGCAAAGAAATACAGTACCAATAATCCAACAAAGTACGCAGAATTCTTCATATCGCAGATGTGTCGCTTTAAAGAGCTGGATCAAAAACCGAGCGAACTGGAGCTATGTATTGCTATTGCCAAACAGCTTCCATACGAGATCCAAAGGCTACTAATCTCGGCTAATGCGAAAACTGCTATGGAAATGGAGACAGTTCTAAGGCAACTGGACCTCACCACAGCAAATACAATGCGTCAGAGTCGAACCGTGGAACAAGTCCACGTGACCAACACACAGACTGACCAACAGCAAGCTCCAAGGAACAACAAAGCTACGAGCACAGAAACATTAGATTCCTATGGACGGCAATGGGAACAGGAACCCAGAAGATGGCAGTCAAAGTTCAAAGGAAATGCTAATAGAGGAGGAAGAGGTCGAAGTTCGTGGAATAAGCAGAATACCAGGGGTAAACCGTACCATAACAATGGAGGTAATAATGGCCAAGAAGGCAATAATAGAAATTGGAGACCCCAAGAGAGAAGAAGTAACTTCGATGACGAGGTAGAAGAACGATATCATGCTTCTTTGCGATACCTCGAAGAAAGGGGAGATGAGCCCCAGAAACAACAAGTCCGCTGGCAAGAAGTCATGCAGAACAGGACATCGCCAGACAGATATGGAGATGGAGATAAGAGTTTGGAACTACAGCGCAGCGAACAGGAGAGAAGAAACTCCAAGGGGGCGGGCGCTGAAGGAAAAAAAAACGCCAAAATTAGAAGAGTTTGAGACTGATAGATGGAAGTCTATTAACATCATCAATTGGATAGCCAAACCAGAAGAACTAATTGAGGATACAGGAGGACCACAGGTCATGGTCAAGAGAGAATTGCCTATTATAATTGTAAGAGTGGCAGGATTAAAAGTCAGAAGTCTGCTAGACACAGGGTCAACAGTGAGCCTTATGACACAAGCTCTATATAAGGAAATAGCCCGGAGAGAGAACATTTTGAAAATACCGATCTCTAGTGTCAAGATTAAAGGGGTAATTCCAGACCGAACAATGATATGTAAATACCAGGTATTCCTAGATTTACAGATAGGAGGCTCTATTTTCTCACAGAGTTTTCTGTTAGTAAACAAACTGCCTTATAACCTACTTATTGGGGCAGAGTTTATAAGGGAATACAGAGTGATAATCGACCTAGCACAGGACAGGGTTATGTTCCATGTGAATGAAGAAGCTGAAGGCTTAGAGGTCGCACTCAATGAGATTGAACCAGGATCAAGTGAACAAGTATGGCATACATACAGAGATGTGGCTGAGTAAGGAGTGTTAGCTATTGAGCAGTTAGAAGAAGAGCTTAAAACACTAGCCACAGACTTGGAAAAAGATCTGGAACCCAAATTGGAAGAATATATTTCGGAAAAGCTAGAAGAAGCGAAATTTGGGCTAAAAGAGAAGGAAAATTTAAAGCAGTTATTACTGGAACAGAAGGAAGTCTTTGATTCGAGACCTGGTCGGATAAAGAACTTCACTTATGCTTTTCAAGTCAGTGATTGGACACCATTTAGGCAGAAACCCTACCCTATAGCTGAAAAGCATTATGCTAAAGTGAAAGAGGCAATTCAGGAGATGTTGGAGGCCGGTGTTATTGAGAAGACACCTACGCCTTATGTAAGTCCATTGGTAATTGTACCAAAGACAGACGGATCTGTCAGAGTCTGCCTGGACCTGAGACGCTTAAATTTGCGAGTTATTCCGGAATTTGACCAAGTGCCACCTATTAAGGAGATCCTCAGGAAGTTTAAAGGGAAAACCATATTCACAAATTTGGATATCACATCCAGTTTCCATCATCTTGAATTAGAGAAGAAAACTAGTCTGTTGACAGGATTTATGTTTGATCAACATACATTCACATTTTTAAGGCTACCGTTTGGGTTGAAAACAGCTGGTTCAGCCCTGATAAGAGCGTTAGATCGCAATCTATCAGATGAGGTTAAAGAGAGTACCATCAGATATGTAGACGACATTCTACTCACATCAGAATCTCTGGAGGAGCACATGAGAGACCTGAAGAAGTTGCTAGATGACCTTCGAGAAGCTAACTTTAAGGTTAATATCAAGAAATCGCACTTCTGTCAGAGGGAAGTCAAATTCCTAGGGCATGTTATTGATGCAAATGGAGTCAAGCCTAACCCAGATAAATTGGAAGTTATTCAAAATTTCCCTCGACCCACGAATGTTAAGCACGTCCGACAGTATTTGGGAGTAATTGGATTCTTTTCGAACCACTGCCCAAACTATACTACGACAGTAGCACCCCTGCAGGACCTATTGAAGAAAGGCGGCAGATGGAATTGGACGGAGCAATGTCAGGAAGCATTCGTGAGGTCAAAACAAATGCTTTTGGAATATGTGAAGCTGGGATACCCGGATTATACCCAGAAGTTCATCATACAGACGGATGCATCACTTATTGGGATTGGAGCGATGCTATTCCAGGAAAATGTTGACCAGCCTGAGAAGAAAGTTTTTATCGCCTTTATAAGCAGGAGACTGAAAGCCCATGAGAAAAACTACACGATCACAGAGATAGAGTTGCTCGCAATTTTGTACGCGTTGCAATCATGGCATAAACTCGTGTATGGCTTCCGAATAGTCCTCAGAACAGACCATAAAGCTTTAACATTTTTGTTAAAGACAGATTTGTCTAGCCAGAGATTGACAAGATGGTCCCTGTATATCCAGCAATTTAATGTGGAAATAGAATACTGTCCAGGGAAAGAGAATGTAATACCGGACATATTAAGTCGTTACCCTGGAGAAGAGGAAGCGCTAGCGGTCCAGATTGAGAATCGAGATCAGAAGACGTTGGATGACTTAAGGAATCTTACCAACCTACAACGCGAAGACCCATGGTTGAAGATGATGATCGATTACTTTGAGGGACGATTAGCAAGGGGAACTGCGGTATACAGAGAGGCGGAGGCATTGGCAACAGATTATGTATGGTATAATCAGATATTACACAAGTGGGACGATGTAGATCATACACGTCAAAGGATTGTAATTCCTGCATCTTTGCAGAGAAGATTGGTATGGCTAGCCCACAGAGCATTTGGACATCCCGGTATAGATAAAATTTGTGCTCTGTTGAAGGAAGCATTTACTTGGCCAAAATTGAGAGAAACGGTGAGAAATGCTATTAGGACATGTGATCTATGCCAAAGGGTTAAGCCAAATCCCTTTTTAATGAGGCAACGACCTATCCCGTTGTTACCGGAGAAGCCAAGGCAGCTATTGAGTATAGACAACTTTGGACCATTGCCTAGAGCACGTAGAGGCAATAGACACATTTTTGTAGCCATGGATGTATTTTCGAAAATGGTGGTGTTATGCCCCATACAAAAGACAAGTTCAAAACAGGTCTTGAAGCGCCTGAAAGAGAGAGTTATTCCGATTCTTGGGAAGCCGGATAACATTCTCTCGGACCACGGAAGTTGCTTTACAAGTGCAGAATTTCGTCGAGAACTGGAAACTCTAGGAATTAGGCAGATTTTATCTACCATTCGCCATCCTGAGGCAAGTCCAGTTGAAAGAGTAATGAGAGAGATCCAGAAATACATGAAGATCTACTGCTCTGAGGAGAATTGGCGTTGGATAGAATTTCTAGAAGTCATTGAATACTGTATAAATAATACTGTACATGAGGCGACAGGTCAGGTTCCCGTGACTCTACATCTGGATCAAAGACCAGAGAGACCGTGGACTGGTGTTATTCCATTACCAGTAGACGCACAGCCCGGTAGAGAATTGAGGATCCAACGCACCTGTGAATATCTCAAAGCACAGGCGGAGAGACGTCAGAGAAGAAATCGTGCGAAGAGGTATCATAGACCGCTTCTCGTGGGAGAGAAAGTTTTAATTTAAAAAAACCGCCAGTTCAGATCCAGAGGCACGCAAGTATAAAAAGTTCAATTTTTCTTACCACGGCCCGTTCGAGGTGATAAGAGACCTCCAGAACAATGCATACAGGTTAAGGCATCTAGAAAATGGAAACGAGGTCGTTATGAACGTAGCCAACTTAAAAGCTTATTACTCGCCAGAAGAATTCGACGAACAAGAAGAAGTATTGGTAACGCACACCCAACTCAACGGGGAGAGCGAAGTCAGCCAAGCAGTCAGACCTCAAAGTTGGAACGGCAAGACGGGACGAGAAGCAGACAGTTTACCCAGTGTAAGCGAAGAGAAAAAGGATGCCAGTGTCTGCGAGAATTCTATGAAGAAATGGTCAGAGTGGCGAGAGAGGTTGAGGCAATAAACGCGACCCTCCGCATGGAGAATGAACAGCTTAGGAAGAAGGCCGAGTGTGGAAGGGGGAACAGTACTAACCTACTCGCAGCCAGACGAGGTGAAGGACCCCAGATGTAAACACAGACAGTGGTAGACAGTCAGCTGGTTACTTATAGAAAGCCACTTGCAATTGACTTTTATAAGTTTCGCCAGGGGAATATGAACCCGAGGAGGTTATGCTGACTGGAATCGAACGTGGTTCTCAGAAACTGTGATCTCAGTATAAAGGTTCCACCAGGGAACGAACCAGAGATCTGTAGAGGCAGTTTCATGGTAAAAACCCCTCGAAAGAAGTGTATATTTAATCACTGGTGTGATTTTGGTGCAATGACATTATTTATTAAAATAATGCAGGGAAAAATGAGCAGATTACAGCATTATTAGACTACTTGGTGTAGGCTATACGAGGCTTGAAGCACGGAGAGGGCAGAGTTGACATTTTACAAATTAGCCCAGGATTGTGGGAGGGCCCCAGTGGAGCCATGTCCATCTCTGTGACCCCATTCTGTCGTCTGGAGCAGGGTGGAGGCCTGAATAATGACCCAGTTATTCCCCGACGGAGAATAGATTTGAGGAGGGGGCGGAGAGATGCCCAGGAAAATCATTGATTACTCATGATTGGAGTAACGAATTGAGATGAGAGTTGCCCACAGGTGAATCTCTTGGCAGGAGGCTAATTTTAGAGCCTTTTACCTGCGAAATTGATGCATATTTAAGGAGGTGCGGAAGCACTGTAAAACTGCCATTGTTCGCGGATAGATTTGAGAATGTTGCCGGGGAATACCCGTAAGATAGCGTCCCACGCTATGGAGAAAGTAATTAATATTAATTAATTGGACGAGCGATTCCTTTGCACGCAGATAGTTTTGGGATCTGTGGAGAAAGAGGAACCCAATGATCATGGTTTGGAGACCAGAATCATGCTGGGAGAGGAGCCAAGATTACGCGGGAAGATTTCGCCCTATTTTTCGTGGGAATACGATATAAGGGGGTAGACTCTTGGAGGAGCGCTCAGTCTCTATCAGTTCAAGCTCAGTCTACGCGCAGTTCACGTGCAGTTTGCACCCAGTTACAGCCCAAGTTGCAGTCTTACGCAGTCTTCACGACGTTAGAAGTTACCCAGTTGCAGCACAGTTGCAGTAAGTTGCAATCAGTATGCAACAAGTACGAGGGCAGTACGAGACAGTATGTAAGCAGTCTACAGCAGTCTTCAAGTAAGTTACGAGCAGTCTTCAAGTGAATCTTCAGTCTGTTACAGCCAGTTTGAAGCAAGTTCGTCAAGGCAGAACGCATGGCGGTTCTACTCATAATAGACGCCGAACAAAGACTGGTACATGTAAATGAAGCATTTATAAGCTTTTATGAATAATAGTCGTGCTATAGGCATAATCAGCAGTACGAACTATGCCGTGTTCAGTTACGAAGCACCGTGTAGACTAATGGCAGAACTATTGTAAATAATTATTTGTGTGAAGTATTGGACAGTGTTAAGCGCAATGTGTAAAGTATTGACTGATCGTATATGTGTAATTACGATGAAAAGCGCTAATGAAGCTCTATGAAGCGTTTGGTAATGTCATGAGAGTGCCAGATGATAACACTCAGGACGGGAGCTAGCATATTTATGCAACGCAGGACGCTTACCGTAGGAGTAGGAAATAAAAAAAACTGTTGGCGGATTCCGAGAGCTGGTAAACCAGACTTTCAATCAGGAGTTGATATGAGCACGGGAGATGCCGTCGACACCTGCAATTTCGATCTTTGCTAGGGAATTTCAGCATTGAAAAGTGTATAAAGTGACGTGTGTTAAGTGTACAGCATATGAAAAATATCCTTTAAAGTAGTGATTAGATAAGTGTTTCACATGTGTGGGAGCAATAGCTTCCTGAGAGTTATGCAACGTGTCGTGTTGTTGATGAAAATTATGTGTTATAAAATGTGTGTATTCAAGATAAATATGTCGCGTTAAACCTGCTAATGGCGGGCGACATGGAGAAATATGATTGGTCGGAGCCACCATAAGACGCCTATAGAAATGTAAGTACCCCACAAATTATGATTATGTAGAAATATGGGCCACTGCATGTTGTGATTTCCGTAAAGATGCCAGTAAAAATCAGTTTGGGAGGGAGATCCTCCATGTTTAATCATTATTGTGTTGATTTTTATAGAGTTGAGATGTTAATTTGCATCATTAAGTGGAGTAATTATTCCCACTATGAATTAAGAATGGCAATCAGTTCTGTAAATGTGACGAGCACTATTGTTCGAGTTTTTAAGACGTTTAGCTATGTCGGATTTTTGGTAAATTTATGTGAGAATAATAATAAAGTAATGATTTTCGTCATTTATGTCAGTGAGATTAATAAGAATAATAAAGTAATGATTTTGGTCATTTATGTCAGTGAGATTAACGGTAATAATAATAATGAATATTAAAAGTATGAATGAACACATCAGGAAACAAATAAATGTTGTAAGCGAGAGATTTACGCTAATTGCAAGACTTATCAATCTAAGCAGTAAGATGATACAGTAAGATTACATTACAGTAATTAAGGAAAGAAGTTTTATATCAGAATATTGCATATATTCAGTAATGATGCCAGGCTTGAAAGAGCTTTTAGCGAATTGAATTTGCAGCTTATATGAGAAGCTTATAGAGTAATTGTTAGATTTCTCTTAATAATATAGGTCGGAGGTCGTAGCATTGAGTAAAGGGGCCAGATGGTCTATTCTACGTATGAAATCTCCTATGTCATGGGCATAAGTGAAGATATAATTTATGCCAGAGTTGTAGTGTGCACCCTAGCTCTGAGGAAGGATATGAAAGTGTTCCGGGTTGGAATCCTGTGATAGAGACGAGGAAAACGAGGACACCTCGAAACTCTATGATTTCCCGAGAACTTATTGATGAGTTATTTCCGCTCGTGGTAGCGAAACTCATGGCGACAGCTGCAGTGAGCGCCTATATATTTACTTGAGACATCGGTCACCCGTTAGACTAATGCATTACGAACCCCGAACCTTCATGTTGAATGGACCCGTGTGAGGCCAGTAATTATTATATCCTCTGTGTAGGAGTAATTATAAAAGCTCATTCAATACCTGTTTGCATAATAGTCACTTAAGATCCTTTGGGATATGTGTGTCGGTCAGACAACAGTATTTGTCTTGTAAATCTTTACTGCTTAGAAAGGAAAGCATTCAAACCTTTAAGGAGGGTCGAGGTAATTGGTGGAACACCCATCCCACTTTCTATTGTGTGCTGACTCCTCTAGCCGAGGGTCTGCAGGCGGGCACTCGAACCGTCAAGGCAAGTTGAAAGGAAAGGATTTTAGACCCTGGTAAATGACATATAATGAAAGATTGTTATGTTGAGAAATGTAGCCATGTGGTTTAAGAACACATGGATAGTTATAGATCATCCTGATGGTTCATTATTTTAGCTATCTGACGAATAGTTAGACGATGTATTTGTACTGTCACTGAAACCAAGTTATGAAGTTGGTTACCAGATGCCAATCGCCACGAGAGCAAGGTAATCTATTTGTACCATCCGACACAAGCTATAACGTAACGTTTTATGTAGGAATCACATACAGCATGCAGTGGAACCATATAAATAGAGGAAGTGGAGGGGTAGCTTACATAATTATGGAGGTGCACGTTGATTGCGGTGCAACGTCCGAATAGGTAATGCATGAAAGCATTTGTTTGGTGAGAAGAGAAAAATCAAAACACGCACGGCACACATAATTGTTAAAACCAAGAGGTTTAAGGAATAATTAATTTGTGATATTAAAGAAGTCACATTGTATGACTGTTATGTTAATGTACAGTTTGTTTTGAAGTCGTAGGTGCATCAGCGCACCAGAATATCTTTATGTAGTTCACATAAGGGTACAGCTTTATGGTTTAATATGACTTTATTATGATTTCATTTTTATTTGTTTGTGGATTGTGGAAGTAAATTTTTGTTTGCTTTGTTTTTATGGTTTTGGGATTGTTTTTGTGTTTGAAGCCATGATTTTATTTACTGAATTAAAGTCTTAGAATAGAGTTGTGCCTTATCATTGTAGAGTTGATACCTTATAGCCTCAGATCCAAAATATGCGCTGCTCAATTGGGGAGACGGTACACGCCTGAGACCTGATGCTAGCTGGAGGCAGATGCATATTTACCATCGAGATTACTCACATGGGTACAATATATAAGGTGCGGAGGCTGGAATGCGCAAACCGGTGACGACATCGGCTAATCGTGGCGTGTGTAACGAGGTGTGGTTCCGGCCAGAGCGTGGAAGGTCACAGCCCGTCGCTAGAGGGCACGCGTTCACGTCACGTGACGATACAAAGCGAGAAGCAGCATGCTTCAATCGTCCAACCAAGACCAAGACGGTAGGCCATTCGACATGCTTCCTGATGTGGTTGAAGACTGTGGGGCACCCATTGGGTACACACTTTCCGCAAGTGCAGTCGTTCCTTCGTGATGGTGTGCACACTTCCGACGCTTAATCCGACATCGGCGGCTATGGCGTTCACTGTCACTCGGCGGTCCTAGGTAATGAGTGCATCAACCAGCTGGACGTTGTCATCGGTAATGCAGGGGGGTGCCCCAGACCGGGCATCATCGGCTAACGACACCCGTCCTTCCCTGAAGCGCTTGTGCCTCGCCTTGACCCTTGCAAGTGACATGCAGTGTTCGCCGTACACTTGTGGCATTCGGCGATAAATGTCGGTTCCCTCTACTCCTTTCGCTGTCAGAAACCGAACAACACCTCTTTGCTCTTCGTTTGACGCCTCCATGTCACTGTTTGCAATGCGACTGGCAGCGATGGACGATTGATGCATGCTGCTGCTCGCTTTGTATCGTCACGTGATGTGATGCGTGCCCTCTAGCGACGGGCTGTGACCTTTCACGCTCTGGTCGGAACCACACCTCGTTACACACGTCACGATCAGCCAATGTCGTCACCGGTTTGCCTATTACAGCCTCCGGCTCGTTACTTTTTGAACGCACCTTATATTATTAAATGTTTATTCCAACGATCTATTCTCTGTGGACCGGTTTGGGCTGTTAGGCTGCCGACAGCAGAAATAAATTAATTAAAATATAACATGAAACAGGTTAGACTCAAACAATTGTGCATACAAATTCTGCACCAAGACACATCCTGGCATTAGTCGTTACTTTTTGGAGGAAATTGCATTAAATATGTAGAGCACGCTGCACCAATAAAATCAAACTCTATAGTGAACGAACAGCCTCTGATTTTGCGGTTTTCTTTTCTGGCGTAAGAAACAGTTCGTTGAGCGAAGTGGGGAAACCACAGAAGGGTAATAAATCAACTCACCTCATTGGACGTCCTAGTTGGGTTTTCAAATCACGTCCATGAACAAGAAAATGCGAAAATTAAGTTATTAGAAAAGGTGAGATGTGAAGAAACACGAGACCAATCAAGCGTGAGAGTACTGCACTTCCTTGTTTAAGAGCCCAAAATATAAAAACGCAACTTTAAATTAGAGTGCGTCATTATCGTGTTGGAAGCCATTTCTCAGTGTTACATTAGTAAACGAAATTTATGCTTTTCAGTAGCTAAACATGATTGTACCCAATTGTAGAATCTCATTTTTCCCGACAGATTTACAATTAGTAACCAGAATGAACCTTTTAAGTTCTAGAATTACAATTGCAGTGCAAAAAACACATAAATACCAAGTTGATTTCATTAAAGTAAGCACATTGAGTACTTTTCATACTCTAATTTTAAAATTACTTCTAAGTATCTTACTTATTCACCGTAGCAATTAATTAGCAATAACATAATTTACTGCCTTTACCATGCTAATCTGTCTTTATATCTATTTTATATTGTATCCACAATGTATTAATGTTACGTGCCACCCCCTTAGTGACACTTTTGTTAACTGGATTACGGTGGGTTGAAGCACAACGCAGATTGTTCCTTTAAAGAAATAATTAACTTTATTGCGGCCAGAAAGATACACTACTCATCAGCAAATACAAGCAATTAGAACCTTACTCCAGTTTCCTCAAGTCTCTTCCTTATGGAGAGCTCTTGCCCCCTTTCACTTGTCAACAAACCACAGAAGTTAATCCGTGCTAATGAGTCCGGTCCCGTACTCTGGTTGGAAACAGCTGCACTAAGTCTGTCACTCACTGTTTTTGCAATTCACCACAATGACCTCTGTCACTCAGTGAAATCACACTCGCTCAAAACACAGGCAGTCTCCTGTATGCTTCTCACTCCCTCGCTGTCAAGAGAATCGGCTTCACTAGGGGTTTCGCAAGTCACCACACTTCTGTCGCTTGCACTAGCTCGTAAAACTGCCCTCAGAAACTCGGTCCCCTCACTGTTGAGGCCGCTTATATAGCAGGCTGGTAACTCAATGAATTCTAGAATCGTCCAGGACACACGGCTTCTCGAGATTTCCTTCACTGGCTGGGTCACGAATATTCTGGACCATCCCTTTCACTTCGCAGCCAGTTGCGTAACGCGCACGTAATACACTGAGGCAGAGCACACACAGCCCGGGGCAGCTGTGACTCAACGTGGCGAGGCGACAAAACAAACTCACAGCCGTAACAGTATCTTACTTATTCACCCTAGCAATTAATTGGCAATAACATAATTTACTGCCTATACCATGCTAATCTGTCTTTATATGTATTTTATATTGTATCCACAATCTATTAATGTTTAATTTATTTCCTCCGGGGGCTCACACCTTGTGGGACGTTGGTTGGCGACCACGGGACACCAGCTGAGTTCGGCATTACTTCCACTTACTTGTGCCGGGCTCCTCTCTGTTATATTTCTTGTCGACCCCGACGGTATTAGGGTGTCCCAGGCCTAGGGAGTCTTTCAATTTCCCGCCTTAATTGGCCCTTGTCTCATCTTTCCTGATACTCTCATTCTTCGAGGCGTCAGCCTTCTTTTTCTTTTCATGATATCTCCTGCCTTCTGCACAAGACCCTCAAGGAGGCAGGGTGTGTGTAGCCCCACCACTTCTGGTGCACCCTGAATAGTGCTCACGGCTGGTGAGCTCGGGTTTTTGTGACCTCGAGGGATTCCTGAGCTGGGTCCGTTTCCCCCTTTCTCAATTGCCTTTGCGGCGGTCCATCTCCACTTTCCCTTTCCTCTCTGCCTTTCTTGGCTCACCTTCCGTCCATGTCCCTCTATCCTCATTCTTCGAGGGGTGAGGGCATTTCCTTCCCTTCTGTCTTTTATTTACATTCTTTTCCATTTTGTTTCTCATTTCTTCTTCTAGTTTGTAAGGCAGTAGTTAGTTTTAGTGTTTGGTTCCATTTTCACTATCACCCAAACCATTAGGGGCCGATAACCTAGATGTTAGGCCCCGTAAAACAACAATTATCATCATCATATGTTAGATTTAAGTAGTATTTGTATTGTCCATTATGTATTAATTGAATAATCTGGTTAGATGGAAGAGAGGGCCCAATGGCACTAATCTTGCCAGACAAAATAAACCTACATTGTGAGGTTTGAAGCCATTTTTTCAGTGTTGCCCAAATAAACAAAAGTTTGGTGCTTTTCAGTCGGTCAACATGAATGTACCCAAAAAGAGCTGGGTTGTGCCCTAATCCTGAAATAAATTACATGAGATTAATAAATACACTGGGATGACCAGTTTCGAGCGTCAAGCGATCATCATCAGATCCATTACACTTAGGCTATAACATCTATGTTTGAGAATACAGTTGAAAAATATTTAAAATATGTACAATTATTTAGTTGCAGTATTGGTAATGCAACTGTCGGTGTATGCTAATTGTAGTATATCTAATGTTAGGTGAAATGCTAAAATGGTGATAAAAATCCGGAGTTTGTCTGTTTGGGGTGATTATATGGTTATACACAATCAACTATGGTTATACTGTAATAATACAGGCTGATACTTATCCGGTTTGTCTTCCTTACTGGAGCTTCGAGCAGTTTCGTGTTCACTCTGGCACCAGTTTTGGTCGACTAACCCGGGTGTTAACTGGACGAAACTGGTTTTTCCCTTTCTCCATCTTTGACCGACTGAAAAGCACCAAACTTTTGAAAATAAATCTATCTACTCTCTCCCGTAGATCTTACACATTTTCAAGGTATGAAATTTAAGAATTTATTTTGCTGTCTTCTGATTTCAGGAAGAATGTTATCATCCCTATACAATCGACAGCGGTGGCTACGCTCGCTAAAGCCCAGGGTCAGGTCATGGGGCCAAGCTCTCTGCTGAATCGGTAGACACGTGGTTTCGAGCCCCACCTTCGGCCGCCCTTGAAATGGTTTTCCGTGGTTTCCCATTTTCAACACCAGGCAAATGCTTGGACGGTACCTTCTGACAGGTCAGGGCCGCTTCCTTCCACATCCTTGCCCAGCTTCATTCATCTTCTTTCATTCCATCTCTCATCCCGGCACGCAGGTCACCTACGGGTGACGACTAGAAAGGTCAGCCCTCGGATTCTCAGGAGGCCACATGACAAAAAGAAATCCCTATGGAGAAGAAAGTAGGATCTGACGGATGTGAAGATTACCGTAAAATCATTGATCACTCATGCTTCAAAGACCCTCACTAGAATCATTTACAAGAGGGTAGAAAGCCAGATACAAACAGAGTTGGGTCAAGACCAGTTTGGTTTCAGGAGAAATATAGGAACAAGGGAAGCTGTACTAAGTCTTAGGCTGATCTTGGAAGGTAGAATAAGGAGAGATAAGAGAATGTTCATAGCATTTATAGACTTGGTGTTCCTAGACAAAACCCCGCACAAGACACGGCATAAACCTAGAAAAATTGCTGAGATTTAATTCTCTGGTCGTGAAACCCAATATACCAAGGAGACATAATTTCAACTCTGAGATTCGCTGATGACAAGGTCATATTAGCCGACTCACCAGGAGATTGGAATGCGTTTCTAAATATTATGGACTCTGAATTGAGGAAATAATTCATGATGAAAATCAATAAATGTAAAACAACAAGAAGTTCCGTGACGAACTAAAGAGCCTACTTTTCTTAAATTTAAGATTCATGCCAATGATTAATCTATAGGGATCTATCTAGAATAATGACGAAATTAAGTTGGTAATATCGAAAGTTCTAATTAGTTCGAAATACTGTATACCTGGCATAATGTAGCCTAATAGAGAACTACAGTTGGCAGCCCTGGTGACTGAATATATTCTTAGTTTCATCTCCTACAGAACACAAAATTTGGTTTGAAGTCCAATGGATAGCATGGACGTTATATGCAATTAAACATTGGATCTAACAGCGCGCGTAAACTCATGTTGGCAACAATGACATATATGTATTGGTCAGAAATAATCTAAAATAATATGATCTATTGTTGTGTCAATTTTGAATGAAATCCATTAGTCAGTATAGAAGTTACATGCATTTTAAAATTGGACCTATCAGCAGGCTTAGAATCATGTTGGTAGCACTGACGTACATAAGTTACTCCAAATTCATATAGAATATCAGGTACTATACGTGTGCATAGTTTAAAGCTGTCGGCTTGCATACTTTCTGATATATGGGTATTTGGATTTTTAAAAATTGAGAGCATTTATTAACAGTTGGCAGTCCTGGTGGCTCTTAAGAATATGCTCAGTCATATCTGTTTATGTACATATAGCACATACGAAATTTGGTTGAAATCCAATTGATAGTATAGAAGTTATATGCATTTAAAATTTGGACCTATCAGCAGGCTTATAATCATTTTGGCAACACTGCCATGCATGGCCTCCTGGAAATTAAACTGCAATAGTATTATCTATCCGTGTGCCAATTTGGAAATAGCTCCCATTCATACCTTCCAAGATATCCAACATGGAGCTCAAATTTCAATTGCGATTTTTCAGCAGTTGGTAGCACTGACATCATTTTCAAATATGGCCGTGAGATATTCATATATTTACTCCTACCAAATTTTGTTTCGATTGCTCCAGCCGTTTAGGAGTTGATAGAGGGGGACACACACACAGCCAGCCAGACAGACAGACAGAAGGACAGACAGACAGACAGACAGACACGCATTTGCCCGATCTCATAAGTCTACTTTTTCCTCATTTTTGCAAAATGTGAAAAGTAGGCTAAAAATATTGGAATGCAGCCATAATAAATCAGAAACCCCCATGGACGTCATACTAGCAGGTGAAAACCTAAGAATTAAAAGACTTATCTTACTTAGGAAGCAAAATAACCAGTGATGGACGAAGAATAGAGGATATAAAATGTTGGTTGGCTCAGGAAAGGAAAGCATTTCTACAAAAAAGAAATCTGTTGACATCGAATGTAGATTTGGGTGTTAGGAAGTCATTTATGAAAGCCAATTTTTTTTTGAGCGTGGCACTGTATGGAAGTGAAACTTGGACTGTTGGCGCAGCAGAAAAGAGGAGAATTGAAGCGTTTGAAATGTGGTGTTACAGGAGAATGATGATGATCAGATGGGTAGATGGAGTAACAAATGAAGAGGTATTAAGACGAGTAGGCAAGGAGAGATGTTTCTAGTGACTCCTAATGAGGAGAAGAGATAGGTTGGTAGGACACATAGTACTAAGACACCCTGTAATATCAAACTTAATAATGGAAGGAAGGCTTGAAGTAAATAACTGTAGGGGTAGACCAAGGTTAGAATATTCTGAACAGATTGCCTCGGATGTAAGGTACGGTAGCTATGTGGAGAGCTGCATCAATCTGGTCAAAAGACTGAAGACACCAACACAATCCCCTCTTTGATGCAATTGTCCCATATTTATCTCGAAGGTGTGAAAGGTGTTAAACTACAGAGCACTGGCTCGCCACGTTTGTGTTAAGGGAATAATTCTTTGAACTTTCTTGTTTTGAACCATGCTGCGATGACTACAGTACTATATGTTGTCTGGATTACAGCAGCAACACACTGGATCTAGAAAATTATGGTCTGCGTGTGTGATAGATCAAGTATTGTGGGAATGTGACGGCTGAAGGGTGAATGATAGGAAGTTGTTAAATGAATGATGGATCGCCTAAGCATGTTAGCAGGATCCTGCCAGCACACGTGTTAACTCCATCACGCCATCATCTTTGTCATATGACACAGGAGTGTTGATTTCTAACGGTGACGTTGGTTGTGGCTACTGTTTGTTTTAGGGATGGTCAAACTGCACTAATTTGGTTAAACCCAGAGAATATAGTCAGCTTACGCTAATGGGTTTGGGAAGTGAGCAACCTCTCCTGAAATGTTGGTTAAACCATGAGCTGATTGACAGCTACGTACTAAACCTGGGCACCCAGGAGTTTCTGTAGATATAATCAGTGAAACTAACATGTTATCCATGTACAGTCAAACAGGTAGATAATTGCGAGTTCTAGGAAACAATAAATTTTGTGATTATGAGCTGTCACAACGGGGCCAAAATTAGAAGTGTTCGAACAAGGAATGTTCTGTTCATAATACGCATTTCGGTTCCCACGATAACGTTTAAAAGCCTACAGTGCAGGCTATAACTTGCATACGAAGAAATGTTTACGAAGCTACAACATAAAAATTAAAATGTGCAGGTCTGAAGTAACTGTGAAACACGAATAAAATGACTGAAGTGCAAGACTAAAAGAAATCCAGGAAACGGGAATAATGCAAAAATTTGCTAATGAAAAGTATCGAATATGTCTTTGAGATAACAGAAGTAGATAGTGATGAACACCGTGGATATCAGCGCAAGGTGACACATTCAGTTTGGAGTGGGGGCTGAGAAATAAGTCTCAAGCAACTTCCCCTGTTTGGATTTTCCTAATTGACCCCCGTGGAGAGAACCCATTAGCGCAGCTCGGTATCAACCCTTGTTTTATGGATTAAGACCACCGTGGGCAACGCCCTCGTGTACTGGGGTCACCGGGAAGGGGGCTAAGGTCAGTAGTGGCAACTTCCTCTCAGAGATGCTATAAAGAGTTGCTGTTGTTTGTTAGCTGTTGTTGATTCCTTATGGTCTTCGCGACATCGTGGTCACGTATCCTCATGCATTTGGGTGTGCATTTGCCTGGAGTAGAAGTGGGAAACCAAGGAAAACCAGCTAACACGAGTGGAAATTCTGAGAACATAGCTTGATTTTAAATTACACGAGTAATTTAGGACATAAATACCCATTTGCCTCAGACCACCTCATGATGTAGTAGCTAGCATTCTTGGCTGTCACCCCGCAGGTCCGGGTTCAACTCCCAGCTCTGCCGAAAAAGAAAACTGGTGTTAGGGCTGCAACTGGATGCAGTCAGCCTCGTGAGGCAAACTTGAGAAAAGGAGGGTTCAATGCCGATTACCTATCTCAGCCACCCTGGAAGTGTTTTCCATGGTTTCCCACCTCTACTCCAGGCAAATGCCGAGATCGTTTCTAACTTAAGGCCACGGCCAGCTCCTACGCAATACTATCCCCAATTTACAGATACACTAGTTCAGCCATTACAATAACACAGGTTATTACACGAAACTCCCTACACTCACATCCAAGGACACGAGGGCACATGACCAGGATCTCCCAATGTCCCTAAAATAAGCTACAGGAACACATTTGCCTTGATTTTCAAGGATTTAGAACGTTTATTTTTTTAATAATTATATTAATAAGTATCAACACAAATATCGACACTACGCGACTGTCATTAAACCCGAGATCTTAAACCTCAACTACAGAGGGGTTCTCGGAAACATCACGAAGGCGGAGAGAAAAATCATCCGGAAAAGATTGGGCCCTAAACTCACAGCTGAAGGATATCGTCTACAATCACAGAGAGATATTCCAACATCGAGACAGATTTCCGCAAAAGACGACTGAGGTTTTATTGCCACATCGTGAGTCTGAATGGCGACCGATTAACGAAGAGAATTCTGACATACTTAAGAGAAATTAAAGTGACTACAGTCTGGGTTACACAGGTCCGAATTGATCTCGAAAGTGCCAATATCAGACCCACAGGCATCGAAGATAGAATGGCATTCAGACAATAGATAGGCCTAAACAGTTGGGAAGTCACACCTGAAGATCGACCAAAGTCAACGGGGAAACGATGCACGGAGGAACGTTGAGTTAGTCAAAGCGACTCGATGTAGGAGTTTTGGAAGACCAAGAAAAACAGCAGGAGATCATAGTTTGTTTTATGTGATCCTATGGGTCTAAGCAGCTTACATAAATAAATAATAACAATAATAATACTAGTAACTAGACCTCAGATTTTAGGGCAATTGCCTATTTTGTTCCTTTAAGGATAGAAAGTAGGAGATGAGATATATTTGCGTTTCATGAAAAGTTATCAATTCCTATGAAGGTATTTAGTGCCCTAAAATGCCTATTTGACCCGTTGGTGCTTATTTTATATTTGTAATGCCTAAAAGTTCATTTTCAGTGTATTGCTGGGAAGGTTTGTTGTAAATTGACGATGTTTTAAAAATTAATAACGCAAATAAGGTTCTGTACTATGGAGACAGTAACTGAAAAGCATTCGAATGTATAAAGAGAAACAAGTATTGAATCCGGTATTTCGACTATACTGCGGTTTATTGCGCGTCAAAGGTCACTCTTAGAGGATGAAGAGGGTGGCAAGTTGGCACAAGTGAAAGTTGTCAGGAATGTGGATAAGAAGGTGCAGCGTGCAACATCTGTTTTAGTTGAAAGGGGTTTTTCTGCTTTTAAAATGATGTTTGTCGAACAATAGGCCAAGTCTAACCGTTCACAATTTGAAAGAAAAAAGTGTTTAATAAACCGTAAAGTTATTTATGGTAGTGGATACAATATGAACACAAGCTCCATAAAGAGACAGTTAATTTGTTTTGTATTTAGACTTGCTCCAAGTTTGGAAAATTGTTTACGGTTAAATTTAGTGACAAATAAATTGTTTTCTTGTCACTACTTATATTTATACATTAATTGATCACTCATATTTTTAATTTTTACTACCAAATATTAATAGATTGCAGCCTAATATAATTTATTTGTGCCTAGTATTAATTGGTTTTGGCCTAATTTACCAGTTTTAAGGCCTATTTTAGGTACCAAAAACAGTACCTTTTGGTGCCTAAAAATGCGAGGTCTACAGGATCTTTCATCTAAAGTAAGAACGGCAAGCGGCAGTTTTGTTATATGCTGCTGCGGTCGCCTTGGCCGAGCTTGTGGCGCGCCATGGCCCCCTACTGTACTATTGAAATCACGCGCATAATACATACGAGGGCAGCGTTTTTTTTGTTTGTTATTTTTTAAAGTACCGATGGACTAAATACAAATAACAGATTGGCATACCAAACTGATTTTACTACTAAATGTTTGCGTGTTTTATTCTTATGTCTCAACATAATCGCCAAAACGATTGAAACATTTGTCGTATCTTTACACCATCTTTCAAATCATTCGGCAAAATATTCTGCCGCCACTGAGGTGGGTTCGTCTGGACAGCCTCCTGAAGTTTTTCCATTTTGGCTAGGCGTTGCCGCCCAACCATACCTTCAATTCTCGAAAAAGGTGAAAATCATTCACGGCAACACTGCACCAACGCACAATGTTACGATGGACTTTTACAAAGAATTTAAGTTTGATGTTTTGGACCATCTGCCGTTTAGTCCAAACCAGTAAACAAAAACAAACAAACAAACAAACAAAAACACACAAAAAATAAATCACAGTTCTAGCCCTGCAGGCTGGAACTTATGTTGAAAACATGACTTGGGATTCAAGATTTTAGGATAACAAGAAAGAAAAGAAATAACATTTACGTACGACAAAGGATGTGGTCTAACGTTTGGTGTGCATGACTTGTCAGTCAAAACGGACGTAGATATTTCGATTTTGATTTGACCATGTATGGGTCAACTCTAGCGCTCGTAGTGATAGATTTAGTGAACTACATGCGACAAAGGATGTGGTCTAACGCTTGGTGTGCATGACTTGTCAGTCAAATCGGAAGTAGATATTTCGATTTCGATTAGACCATGTATGGGTCAACACTAGCGGTCGTAGTGATAGATTTAGTGAACTACATGCGACAAAGGAAGAGGTCTAACGCTTGGTGACCATGTATTGTTTGAACGAAACCATACGAGTATCGTCGGCCTTCGTCTTCTGTTGGCGAGGTTTGCCTTTCTTTGAAGTAATATCATTAGTAGTTGTTGATCGTTCAATGATTACAATGTCTTCGTCTTGTTACCGACTCGTTCCAGGTTCGACGCTGGATGTTAGTTCTGTCTGCTTTTTATCATTTTAAATGATCTTGTCGACTTCGTTACTCTGGGGTCTGGCGTTACGTTACGGTGACGGGACGAAATGTACCCAGATGCACTGAGGTGTGTGACGTCATAGTACCGCTTGGTGCATGTGTTCCCCGATAATCTCTACTTCGTTAGTATAAGACAAAAATCTCCGATTCTTGGATGTCACGGGTAATCTCGAGAACCACTGGATGGATTTTGATGCGGTTTTCACCATTCTGTAAAGGTTATCTCGAGGAAAGATTCTGTAGAAAATAATTTTTGTATGATCAAAGGAAGCCAAGCAGTAACGATTTCAGTGAAAAAGTCGAAAACAAATTTGGCGTCTGTACGCTTCTTAAGCTTACGCTGGGCAAACCGTAAAAATATTAATATACTATGTGCGTAAGAATTGGTCAGCATGAAAAGTTCTACCAAAAAAAAAAGTCCGCGAGAGCATATCTCTATCTTCAATACATCGCCCATTATAGGTGTTTTTAGACGGGATGGAAGGGGCACGTCCCCGCGCGCTCTGGTGAGCATGCGGCATCCCGCGCGCTTGACCTTGCTTTGCCCTTGGTTTGCACTTGCCATTCGCGAGTAATTTGAAACAAGATAAGCAAGATATGTACATAGAGTTTAGTTTGTATGTAACGGAGAACCTCGCTTGCCCGCTCGCCCGTGGCGCAAGCCTGACTCCCGCCACGCACGTTGCCGTTATGCGGCGCCCGCGCGGCACTGAGTGATTGAGTATAGGAATTTGTACTTACCTAGTTCACAGCTGGTGCTGAAAATGTTCGCCATTCACTGCTACACATCGCTGGCACCTTTTTATGAAACTGGCATGTACTCTCTGAAGTTCCTCAGCACCGATTGACTGTATTTCAGCTGTAATATAGTCTTTAAGCTCATTTGTAGTGTGTGGGTTTCTCACATACACTCTATTTTTAAGCGTCCCCCACAAATAAAAGTCACATGGTGATAAGTCTGGGCTTCGCGGGGACCGCACGTTCCGACTTATAATCCTCGTACCGAAAATGCGACGAAATTCTGACATGGATGCTTCGGCAGTGTGAGCAGTGGCAGAATCTTGTTGAAAGTAATTTGACAATCGCTCTCCGTAAGTCAGTTCGTCAAAAAATTGGTCAAGGATCACATTGAAGTACAAATTCCTATACTCAATGACTCAGTGCCGTGTAAGCGCCGCATAACGGCAAAGTGCATGGCGGGAGACAGGCGCGCAACGCGGGCGAGCGGGCAAGGGAGGGTCTTCGTTACATACAAACTAAACTCTCTGTACTTTGCAGATAATTTTCTAACATGTCAAGAGTCAGCCTTTCTAGCATTTTTCAGCATTTGTAGCAATTAAAATGATACAAAGTCTAGTGTTTCAGACTGCCTGTCACTTTTTTGTTTTGTTATTCCACTTTTGAATATTTTGTGTATTAACCAAACGCCTCTTACCTGTTGGAGGCATGGTGACTCCAACTAAACTGACAAGTGGTTTTAACACTTTTCTGGGTCTTGTAGCGTTTCAACTTTTTGCACAATTGTCAAGATAGTTTAACTTTACGTTGATGTTAAACTGGACCCCAATAGTTTGTGAGCTCTTAGTGTCTTTTAAAAAGGTCTTTCAACAGTAAAATATTTCTATACACAGGCTACTCCGAAGACATAGTATGACGATTCTCAAAACGTTTCCCAAGTCCAATAAACGCTTGTGGGTATGGTGACCACCTGTTGAACGGAGGAATGAGGGACAAGACAGTCAAAAATGGGGGACATTCCACAATTTTGGGGGACAGTTACATTTTTAGCTGTAATTTTAAAACGACAGCAATTTTTCATTTTTAAAAGCATTGTGTTGCCAGTTTCCTTCTTTTTTGACCAAGAGTACTCTTACTGAAGTAATCATCATCATAATCATCATCATCATTATTTCCCTTTCTCCAGCTGGAGCCGGGTAGGGGCCTTACTGAAGTAATAAAATACAAACATACATTTCACTCATCTTTATCATATGATTTATTTTTCAGTCAGTGGGTTGAAGAGCCTTAATCTAACTGAAAACATACAAAAGCCAACAAATTCTATAATGAATCACTATCCGACGTCGAATCCATTGCATAAATCATAAAAAGTTAAAAAAGTAAAACACCAGCGCTACAGAATGGCCACGGACTCGCCATGGACTAATGATAACTCGGAAGTTAGAAGGCTCATCCGGAACGTTTCTCCAAAGATACTATCATTATAACCTGCTCCTTTGCACTTTCAAAGATTATACTGTTGGCAACGGTTACGCTATGTTTAGTTGATGCTATATGGCAGGACGGTTGCCTATTGTGAAAATTCGTATCGATGACGGTGTCCGGACATAACGTACCACGGACAAAACGTACCACTTGATTTTCGAACACATAGCGTACCACCTAGGTCGTTATCTACCTAAGAACGGTTTTCCCGCAATCCCCAAATATTTACGCTAGGACATAACGTACCACTTGATGTCTGACGGGCATTCTAATTACAGGTTCATTACCACATAAACACCAGTGGCGATCACACTGTGCGGCTTTAAACATTTTAGTATTGTAACATGGAGTTGTGTACAACGAATAAGGGCCGTTTATGTGCGCACTTCGACGGATGAAGTACGAATTGTACGTTGAAAGTTCAAAGAGAAAGAAGAAATATGTCAAGTATGATGAACGGCTTGACAGAATGAAGCGGTATGAAGAGAATGGAAACTTGAAATCTTGCTTGAGAGCTCTCGCATAATCGCAGATCTTTGAATGAAACTTCACATGGCGAACTTGCTATTCACTAGGATATAAAATCCACATAAAACATTTTAAAAATAAAAAGTAAAGAAAACGAAAAATGACCAGAGCTTAACCATAGCTGATTTTAAACACGCCAAAATGTTTATAAACATTTTGCCAGTCCAAAGCCTGGATAAAGTGTGATGGGAATCCAAAAACTTATCATATTTTATATTAGTTTATGTTATGTTATTGCCCACGTATTTATTACCTGGATTAATTGAGCAATACCGAGCAAGTGGCCGTGCGGTTAGGGTTTCATGCACCTTAAATACTTCCCACTCTTTCAAGTGGTGCGTTATGTCCTCTCCTAAATATTTTAAGGTCATTAGCTGACTCTTCGCAGGTAATCAGCCGGCTAAGTGGTACGTTATGTCCTATAACCATCGATGACAGTAAGACGAAAATTCGTTCAGATAGAAAACAAAACAATTGCCAGACAAATGCCGTCTCGCGCGGGACATTTACAAAATACCTGAAAATGCGGGACGACCCGCAAAATGCGGGACGGGTGGTCACCCTCCTTGTGGGTGACGTATCAAACGCCTCGGCTACATAGCGGAAGGCTAGGGCCGCCGGGAAGGGGGACAAGGGGGGGGAAATGCATAGGTGCCCGTAAGCAATGTGGGCTTGCTAGTTTCAGTTAATTGTAGCTACTTTTGTATTACTGCATGTAAAATGTTGGCTATAACTTACAACCTGTCCGAGGCTTTGCAGAGTCAGGATGTTGATTTATCTACAGCTCTGCAGAAGATATCTCATGTTACCGGTATCGAACTTCTAACAGTCAAGATAAAATGTGACAGAAAATCACTTCCGAGTCAAATAATACATAGGAACTTCTTCTACTTCTACCATTCATTCGATAGAAGTTCCTCGATTCTGAAAATTACAAAATATATGCAATGTTCCTTATTCTACCCCAGAAGAGTATTGTCGCCGGGCAATCTATATACTGTACCTTACTTTGATGAACGTCCCTGTGCTTTAAACGAGCGATTTCAATCTTATCAGGAAATCATCACTTCCTTCCTGAATTTCGTTTTCATCATGATTTTCAGTCTATTCATCCAGCTGTGAAGTTCTATGAAAAAGACTTGTGTTGCGAAGACGCTATTGAAGGTGAATATTCATTATGGCGATAAAAGTGATCACATGAAATGTTTTTTATGAACTAACAATTGTATGTTTTTTAAATTATGTCTGTATCAGATGCCTTTCTCAAAATGACATCAGTCACATTATCTTTCCGGAATAGCTAAATAATAATATCGTATGGCCTCGGGTACCTGGTGCAAGCTTTGCTATTTGACACCCAGAAGGTAGCTTGCATGTCGAATTTCGTTGTTCCTTAACTATGAAAGTCAAGGAGGTTAGATGTTAGATATCTAAGCTCCTTGAACACTATAGCGCTTTCTAGTAGAGAAATGAGGAACTTTGTGTTGGCGGAAACTCCCGAGATTAATTTTGCTATTATGAACTCGGCCTACTGAATTCAAATGGGTTCTTTAACATGCCAACATCGTATGACATGCGTATCGTATTTTGCCGCCTTTCAAAAAAATCACCCACCACGGCCAGGAGCGAACCTGCAAGAGCTAGTAGATAGCAATAATAAAAAGTATTTCAAGAGGGGCCCCAGAAAAACATTTCATAGGAGCCCTCAAATTCTCTCGGTTGCCCTGCCGGCAGCTACGCCCATCATTCACCAATGCTACTGATTTTGCATAGTCCACGAGACTTACAGGCATGTTGAGTTGTTAAGAGTCAGATCCTCTCAGGCAATCTTCAGATAATTATCAATCAGCGTCAAAGGTGCAAAGGCCACTTAAAATCCGATATAATGGTTTTCATGATTGGCGCGAAGTGAATAAGAAATGCATGGAAGCGTTCACCATTGTTTCAGCGAATTACAATTGCGTTCAAAATAACCTCCTGTTGTTATTCATTGTTGATACTCGTTAACTAAGCCTCCTACCAAAATATGAAGTGTCATGCATTTTTTTGGAGGGCAGTTTAGTTAGCAGGGTTAAAGATCACCCAATAAAAACACCCACAGTACGAAAAATAGCGTCAAAAACTAAGTCAGAATGACGGGATGGAAAACAAAAGATACAGATTCAAATCATGGTAGCATGGTAGGGCCTATCTTCACTTGTTTGTTTTAAGAACAAAGGTTGGTTCTCGCAGGCTGAAAATCACGGATAATCTCATAATTTCATTAATATGCATTTCCAACTTGTATTGTAGGCCTAACGTTAGTCTTATTGGTTTATCAAGTTTCTGTATCATTCTATTTCCTTGCGTCTGTCTAATCATGCGACATATGATGTTTGGCCATATTGGTTGTGTGTTCGGCTTTCTCAAGATTGAGGCCCACAACTAACTCAATATTTCAACAGAGCTGTCCATCTAAGGCTTATTTGGTCTTCAACGTAGTCGGTATCCCCCTGGGTAGAGTTGAAGGATTGTTTTAACATATAACTCTAGTGACGTCCCATACAACTAGTCCAGCCTCCCGCAAATTTAGTGGCTTTACGACATAGTGGCCAGGTAACTCCGTGTGTTTGGATGTGTGTGCAGGCCCGATGAGAGGGAGGGGCAAGCGGGGCTCTAGCCCCTGGGCCCAAATTTGCTGAGGGGCCCGAGGCTGTAAAAGGACTTAGAGTGGACAACTTTATTTAAATTAATATCTTAACTATTATGACATTTTCTTACATGATTCTGTTCGGTGTAAATGCAGTCAGTGAATAGCACCCAAAACATTTCAAAGAGAACATAATTATAACTAAGTTTATACATAACCACTGAGTTTTACGTTTTTCTTCCGTGGAAAAGACAAAGTTGCCAGAGTTGTCCATTTAATTTATAATGTGCTTAAGTTCAAGAGCTCTTTGTGAAATATAAAGTTTTTAATTCAATTTCAGAAAAAAGTACTCTTTACTACATCCATTTTTGAACGGATTCTTTAAAAAATTGTAATGAAACCTATTACCAGTGAGGAAGTCAAGGATGTAATATACCCTTGGGAAATAGCATGTAGACAAGATTCAAAATTTCGGGGTCGTAATGGATTCTTGTGAATGTGATTTAGAGGTTTTGCTATCAACATAACTTCCAGGGTTTATAAGGTTAACTTATTATTATTACAAAGCCAAGAAAAACAACAGGATCTACTAACAAATGAAATTTATTAACTGAATCAAACATAAAAAAAAAACTATAACCACCCTTTTATTGTTCACTCGCGTGAACAGATCTGACACTGACCAGCCTGACGTACCATGACGACACGGTATGACAGCTGTCAACAAGCATTGTGACTACAATGTCACTTAAATCAAAGTAACAAAGAAAACGGATCACAAGATCCAAAAATAACAAACAAATAAAATAGTACAAGAATTTAATATTTATGAGCGACACGGATTTTAAGACTAGTTCAAGTAATGAGCATTTTGACGGGCGCTCGTTTCCGACCAAAACAGTTGGTTCGGGAACGGACTCCGTACTGCGAAGGACGAATTACGGAAATGTGGGAACAACAATTACATATTTATATACACTACTGACATGCTCTAACCTTAGATTACCACAACCAAATACACGTGTGTATTATTTAAAATAAGGGCTGCGGAATTACCGACTTATACCTTAAACACTAGGAAAGCATAACATGACGTGAACAAGTTTGGCCGGTTGCCAAATTATATTTATAATGAATACAATGGCCTTGAAAATAAGAGCCAACAACAACAAAATACAACTTTTAAATTTTACGCCAGAAAATTTGGCGTTTTTAAAACAATGAACAAATAAGTCGTAGTAATGATAAAAGAAACTTGGATCGACAACATGGCAACTCCCCAAATTAAACCAAATAAAATAACCTTAACTCATTAGGCTTTAAAGCAAACATAACGTGTCATAACGGAGCTGGAGACAGCCGGGCCTGTTATGACATCTCCGAGTGAGTGGCTGATTTCTTTCCCCCACGTAGTAATTAGTGCCACACTAAATATAGATTCTGGCCCATTGCCAGCGTACAGCACCTTTGCTAATCGCCACCTGTTAAACGCGTACAAATAAAATATCACATTATCTCAAAACATCCTCTCAGGGATTTTTAAGAATACATCTCCAGGTCAAACTTATCCCCACGGATAACTAGTTTGCCGGAATGATGTCGCAGTCATGGACAGGCTTTACCTCTCCTCATTATCATCACTTACACCCAAAAACACGTGGCACTTTCTCGAAGATCTCGTCGTAGCATGAATCAGCACACCCCTCAGATTAATGACACACAACATGTCCAAATGATACTAAAGAATAATAACTGGAATCAGACTTATCCCAAGTTATCAAAGCAACAAAACACTAATTTTCCCCCCACGTAGTAATTAGTTTAACATATCATTAAATCAGTCCATTTATCATTGTCGTTCCTAGGTTCTCATTCATGGCTACACTTTTTATTGATACGTTAATCGATGCGGCCGTTTCGCTATAAGAATTACGTATACATACGGACAACATTTAAGTCACAAAATTTACTGTACAACAATTGTCACGCAATGCCAAAAATTACTACACGCATGTCAGTTAAGAAATCAAACCCTAAAATTTAAATTAAACCACACAAATAAAATCTATACAAAGTTCCACACATCTCTCGCGATTCCCCTCGTCCAAAATCAATAAATCAATTTTTTAATACTCATCACTTAAACTGCTTTCCAGAGGCCTCCCGCCTCGTCATTTCCCATCATTAGGCCGTTAGCCCATAACACTGATGGTAATGGAGGATGAAGCTTGCTGTCTTCTCTCCATGGTCGACATCTTGCTGCTGTTAAAACACAATTAAATCAAAGTTTTTAAACTGTTCTATCTGCGTTCTAAGTATTTTATTTCCTCAGATCGTCCTATGCAGAATCGTCGACTTTCCCTATTCTATGGCTAATTGCCATCTCACAATTTTATGAAAATTTCTAACTTCGTTGTCGACACACAACTATAATTTTAAAACCATATCGTCTTAAGGACGTCTTAAAATGACTGTCGAAGAATAATTAGGAGTGCCCCGGTTCATCTCAGACATTTGTATATATACAGAAAGCCTAAAGTTTCAATGGTGGGAGAAAATAGCTCCTCAATATTTTAAGTAATGGGCCTATAATTATGTGTGACCTCACAAAAATCTTGTATTTTCTCATAGGTCGCGAATCTGCCGTCGAACATGCAAACCGATCGCTAGATCTTTTTATAACCGATTGCCGCGCAAAACACACTGACGCTATGTTCTGGCGTCATGTTTTCTTATTGGTCAGATAAGTTGGCGTTGGAGTTCTGACCTTACAAATCCCGCCCTTATTTTCACGTCACGACACTTGTCCTCTCTCTCACTCCTTGCCTTGTACGCAGCATTTTGGCCTGTCGATGGTCACGTACGCCACAGCGTCATATCTGATTTTCTCAGAAATATAAGAATAGCATTGGTTGTGAAACTGTTGGTCATTTCCAGCCAGCACGTAGCATGTCTTACCAAGTCCAGATTTCTTGCTACATCAATTTTACTCAAATATCCAGCATATCATGTATTTAGTATTTCCATCGTTTTTATTAATATGAAACATTATTATTGGACACAATGATAAGGGTTCATCTGACCCTTAGTTGATGAAATTCGAACTCAAATGAAGTCGAATTTCACATCCCCTACTTTTCTGGCTCAAATTTGAAGTTGCTGGTCACCCTCAAAATATAATGACTGTCCGCCTCTGTCTGTTTCAGTAGCCGTCTCGCACCAAACTCATTAGGAAATTCCTGTACGCTTATGCCCTCCGGCCTCTTTCCTCGCTACTCGTCTCCCCTCTCACTCTTTCAAAACATCAACATTTTCATTAACGACTTCCGCCTGAACTTGTAAACACGTCAGAGCCGTCTTTTGAGCGCATTCACCACAAGAGTACCCCCGTATCTTTTGTTGTATGTTATCACGCGAATGTTTAATTTGCTGCAGTAACATTATTTCTCGGTTCGTATGGCTCTCTCTGATGATACAATTTTAAATTTGAGATATTATACACTGCCATGTTTCCTGTGCTCACCTCTCGGACTCTGTAGGCGTTGTTACCTAAATTCCTCACGATGCTGAACGGTCCCACATATCTTTCACAAAATTTGTTTAGTATCTTGTTCGCTGGATCAGCTATCGGTGGCTTCTTAATCAAGACCAATTCCCCTTCGATCAACTCCCGATGAAACTTCTTTCCGCGTACTCTTCTTAATCTACGGTCCGCCTGCCTTCTCATATGCACAATGGTGTTCTGGATCCGTAGATCGTGTGTTGGTACTGGGTCGTTAGGACATGTTACAATAGTGTTCCAAGATCTCACTGGAAACTGGTTGTGGTGTAAAACCATGGGAATTTGCCCTGTAGATTCATGACGAGTGGAATTCATACATATCTCAATGTCACTCACTCGGTCTACCCATTTGTAATGTTCCTTGGGAATAAATACCCGGAAGAACTTAGAAATATCACGGATTACACGTTCGCCAGAATTTCCTTGAGGATGTCTTATTGATGAGAGAACGTGTTTTATATTCAAATCTGCCATTCCTTTCTTAAACTGGGCACTGGTGAAATATGCGCCATGATCCGATAATATAAACTCAGGCTTACCAAGAGTCGGTATCACCTTGTGTATTATTCTACTTAGAATCTGTTTAGTGGTGGTTTTCTGGATAGGGCATAGAACCACGAATTTGGAAAATACGTCCAGACACACAAGTAGATGCCTGCACCCTCTCCTTCCCTTCGGAATTGGACCAAATGTGTCGATCGCCACTATTTCCAATGGTTTCTGGGGTAATATTGGTTTCGGGTATTGCTTCATTAAATAGTTGTTAGGCTTAGTGCGTTGGCAAGCGTCACAAGTCTTAACCACTTCGCATATGGTAGTTCGCATGCGTGGCCATGTGAAAGTTTCAGCTATGGTCGATTCTGCCTTGTCTATTCCGATATGGCCTAGGCTTTCATGGACATGCCAGGTCAAACCACGTTGTAATGAAGCAGGTAACAAGATGCGCATTTTGGTATGCTCCTCATTAATGAATTTGTGTAACAGATTGTTCACATATTGATATTTTCCTTCTTTGCTCCGGGCCTCACGATGAGCTGCAGATCCAGGCTGAAGTTCTCCCTTAAAATACATGATCATTTGCCGCATCCAGGGCTCACCTTCTTGCTCTTTCTTTAATTCCTTTAATTCATTCAAGAACTCGTGATCCTTAGGTGTCAGTTCTATGTGTTGAACCAAGGCCTCTTCTTCCACGTCTTCTTCCGGGTTTCTGCTGAGAGCGTCTGGGATGATGTTTAGTTTTCCAGGGCAGTGTTCAATTTCTATATCGAACTGTTGAATGTAGATCGACCATCTGGTGATACGTTCACTAACCATGTTAGTTTTAAAAAGAAATGTGAGGGCTTTATGATCTGTCCTGATAATAATTTGATACCCAAATACTAGTTTTCTCCATTTTTGGAGGGCGTGGAGAATAGCTAGCAGCTCCAACTCTGTAACAGTGTAATTCCGTTCGTGTTTCCGTAACTTACGGCTTACAAAGGCAAGATAAGATATTTTCTGTAGGTTGCTTGGATCTTCCTGATACAACATTGCTCCGACCCCAATAATCGAAGCGTCTGCCTGAATTACAAACTTTAGGCCGAAATCTGGGTATCCCAGTTTGATACAATTATGTAACAATAATTTAGTAGCTTGGAAAGATTGGTTGCATTCGTCATTCCAAGACCATTTATTATTTTTCTTTAGTAGTTCTTGCATAGGGGCTACAGTTTCCGTGTACCCGGGACAGTTTTCTTTGAAAAACCCCGTTACACCAAGGAAGGCACGGACATGTTTTATTCTTGTAGGAGTGGGGAAATGTTTGATTGCATCAATTTTGGCAGGGTTTGGTCTGACGCCGTCCTGATCGATAATGTGGCCTAGATATAAAATTTCATCCCTAAAGAAGTGGGATTTCTTTAGGTTTATTTTGAAATTTGTGGTGCGTAAATTTTCTAACAGTTTATCTAAGTTTTCCATGTGTTCATTGATGTCGGAAGCCAATAAAATATCATCTATGTACCTAGTCGTCATCTCCTTAACCTCCTCAGTAAGGTTTCGGTCTAATGCTCGAATTAGGGCACAGCCAGCTGTTTTCACGCCGAACGGCATTCTTCCAAATGTGTACGTCTGATTGTCGAACAAGAAGCCTGTTAACAATTGCGACTTCTCGTCCAATTCGATATGGTGAAAGGAGCTCGTTAAGTCCACACTTGAATAGATGCTTTTTCCTTTAAATCCCTTGAGGACGTCTCTAATTATGGGTGCCTTATCGTATTCCGGCAACAATCGAAGGTTGAGCATTCTTGCGTCGAGACATAGCCGTATAGATCCATTTGGTTTGATAACGGCCAAAATTGCATTTAAAAAAGGTGTAGGCATCTTTTTTATTACGCCTGCATGTAACATTCCGTCAATAATTTCTTTAACTTGTGAATGATGTTTTTCCGGAATCGGATACAACCTACTTCTGAATGGTGACCAATCATCTACCTGCATGGAATATTTAAAGTTGAGAATCTTGCCCGGTACTGTATCAAAAACCTGTTGGTGTTTTCTTAAAATATCTTCAAGTTGCTTCTTTTCCGTAACCCCTAGTTTGACTTCCTTAAGCCGCTCCTGTAGTAGCTCTTCAAATTCATTATTGCTGTCGTCCTCTTCAGCCAACAATGCCCAGATATCTCGCGTTTCTTCCTCTTCATTAAGTTCAATTACAGCTGTAGTGGTGTCCTTGCTATATGCCTCAATTATTTCCTTGTCCGTCTTGTTTAAAATAGCCTGCTGCGTGATCTCGGCCCCTTCTTCACTAATTGCCTGTAACATCCAGGTATGCGCCTCCTTGCCAGATGTTATCTCGTCCATATGCAGTCCTATGTTCGTCATCCCCTCGATGTTTTTGAAGCTTATGGTGTTTTTGTGTAGATCTATGACGGCCTGATATTCGCAGATGAAGTTTGCCCCTAGAATGATATTGAAGTTCATTTTCGTCATAACTATGAAAGTTTGAGCTAAGGTGTGTTCCAGAATTTCTAATTCGAGATATGCCTGCTGTTTACAAGTAACCGATCGTTCAGGAATTATACCCCGTACTTTAATTTGCGGGACCGGTATCATTGGAACTTTATGATTCCGTCCTATTTCTTTGATCAAGGCCTCAGATACCAGGCTGACCTGACTTCCTGTATCGACTAAGCATTTGACCTTCAATCCATCAATCCTAGCATATATTATTGGTAATTGCTTTAATTGTTCGTTTTGTGGCCTCACGATTTCTTCCAAGCAATCTTCGGGCATCGCAATCCACTCTGTAATGTGCGCTGTCACCCAACCATCACGATCATCACACCATTCGCTTCTGAGGCTGTCTCCTTTCCCTTCAATTAAACTTTTTTTTTTCGCGCCTTGACCCTCGCCCTGGTCTTGGTGCCACCCGTCCTGTCTTTCCTGCTGCATTAGAATACCTTCCGCCCCGTTAGTGTGGGTGTCCGGATTTGCTCTGTGTTCCATCGCTCGTTCCCATTTATTCTTATTGTTTCCCTGTATGTTATGTAGTTCTTCTAGGTACTGTTGTGACTCAGCGTGTCTCTCGTTCCAATTTCTCTGATCATCCCTTGGATCCGATTGCTCGTTAAACCGCTGGTTATCTTGTGCGTTATGTTGTTGGTTGTAACGCCTATTGTCCCTGGGCCTATATTGTTGATTATAGTGTCCTCCACGCCATCCCCGATTATAAGGTGCGTTATTATTATTATTCCTATTGTATGACGTTTGGTATCTCCTATTATCTCGCCACTGCTGATTGTTTGTGTTCCGGTAGCGGTTAGTTTCTTCCTGATTGTTATGGTTTCTGTCCCTATTTTCGTATCTCGGTTGAGATCTCGGCTCATATTCTTCGGTGCTCTGCCGTCTTTGGTTATCCCCAGTGTTTGTAGCTTGCGACCTCGTGTTTTTGTTCGGTGTCTTGACTACTTCGACTGCATTAACTAACTCTATCTGTCTCTTCTCTCTCGGGTTGATATAATTAGTGGTTTCATCTATCTTCCTTAATACCTCTTCTGCCTGGACCACGGTCGTAATATTTGCCGCCACCAAGAATTGCTGAACGCTAATAGGCATCTGCTTTCCTATAGTAGTTATTAGCTCCATTTCGCTTGGGGGATTATCAAGATCTTGCAATTTGACAAGTTGCATGGCGAAAAAATCTGCATATTTCGTCTGATGCGTGGAATGGTATTTGCGCGAGTATAAGTCCATTCGCAAGCTTTGTTGATACGACCCACTCCAGTATTTGCTTAGGAAGGCCTTGTGGAAACCTTCCATCGAATTAAATGTGTTCTTAAATCCAAGATACCAGGTAAGTGCTGAGCCCGCCAAAAATTTTTCAACCATTCTTAATTGTCGCGTTGAGCTAACATTTTGGTCCGAAAAATATTCTGTCAGTTCCCTTAAGAAAGCTTTAGGTGTCCCTCCGCTCTCTGGTAAAAACTTATTCGGTTTAAATTCGTTTCCACGGATGACTTGTATAACTTGCGTGGGAAGTTGTGTGTTTTGAGGTGTCGAGCTACGACCCTCATAATTCTGGAATGCTTGCGTGTCTACCGTTCTTGGACTTTGCCCAAGCTCGTGGCTGTCTATTGTGTGCTCTCTTTCCGCATTCTCCCCTTTCCCCTTTTCCATTAGTGTCGCAAACATCGTATTATGTCCAAGTGACTGCAACTCCGATTTTATCATGCGGTCCTCTTGAATCTGAAATCTTAACTTCATATTTTCTTCTAACGCCTGTATTTTCGCGTTATTTTCCCCTAGCTTCTTGCTTACTGCGAGCCGTTCATCTTTCGAATCAGCGCTCATCTTGGTCCAATCTTTCCTAATAGTATCCCTCAATTTAACAAAGCGTTTTTCGACTTCCTGTTGATTAGCCTCCTGATTATCTTCAAGTTTATCTATCCTTTCTCCCAGAGAAATGTTGTTCTGTTGTAATGTTTGTTTAATTTCTTCCTGGTCAATTTCTAACCTTTTCCATTTCTTAACTGATTGTATTTCTAATTTGTCGAGTTCCGTCACTAAGCCCGTGATATTGTTATCTACTGTAATTATCTGATCTTGCATACCCTGTGTCCCTCGTTCGATCATCTCAAACCTTTTTTCTAAGTTTGTGTGTGCTTCTTTAATCTCAGATGAGTTGGTCAAACACGCTTGCTCGATTTGTGCTAGTTTTGCCATAACAGTCTCATCCATTCCTTTTATTTCCTTTTTAAACGAATCTTCGATACCTTTTATTATTCCTAATTGTTTGGTATTGTTAGTGCTAACGTCCTTTGCTAATTGGATTAGCTGTTCTTTTGTGTGCTCTTTGATTTCTACCGTTAGCGCAGCTAGATTTTGAGTGTTCCTTTCGTCTTGTGCGTTTAACATTTCATTGTTTTTCTCAGACTGCCTATGTAATTGCTCACTAACCAGAATGTTTTGTGTAGCGATTTTCTGATTTATATTCTCGTTAACTTCGGATAGTTTTGTGTTTAACTGTGTCTGCATTTCTACATTATTTGCCGCTAACTGTGTCTGCATTTCTACACTATTCGCCGCTAACTGTGTCTGCATTTCTACACTATTCGCCGCTAACTGTTTCTGCATTTCTTCATTATTTGCCGCCAACTGTGTCTGCGTTTCTGCCGATTGTTTATTTATTGCCGTTAACTGTGTCTGCGTTTCTTCACTATTCGCCGCTAACTGTGTCTGTATTTCGTTGGTTATGTCCTTTCTCATCTCAATAAGTTGTTCTCGCGTACGAGCGGATGCTAATTTAATCACTTCGCGGATTTCTCCCAGAGTTGCCATCACAACAATAATATATTTGAGACATAGGGAAATGACATAAGGGCGGAGCCCTGGATACGCGCGCTCACATATATTAAATATACACACATTAACCCTTTACATACTCAGTTCATTTACTTTAAATTACTCCCACAAACTATAGCATCACTGAGTATAATTTACTTATTATTCCATTTAATTTTAACCCTTTGATTCAGTTATAATCTTCCTGACCTTATTTCACTTACAAATTTTAACCAATTGATAGAGTATTAATTAGTTTTTAAGGTCTAACCTTCCTGTCAAATAATTCTTTGAGTTTGGCTTTTCTACACAAAGCTAATTTAATTTTATTGGGCGCCTGGAACAGTTTGTTCTAATTTTAATCAAAGTTCAAACACTTAACTTGTTCCACATTTACTTTATTGCAAACTCCATGACTTTATATTTTCAAACATTTGGCGGTACTATCTTCGCCTAACTTACGTTAATAAACTTATCACATGCCGGTGATCTATTTTTTTTACTCTAAAACACAAATGCCACACGTTCGGAAGCCAAAGTAACTCTTATATACCCTTGGGAAATAGCATGTAGACAAGATTCAAAATTTCGGGGTCGTAATGGATTCTTGTGAATGTGATTTAGAGGTTTTGCTATCAACATAACTTCCAGGGTTTATAAGGTTAACTTATTATTATTACAAAGCCAAGAAAAACAACAGGATCTACTAACAAATGAAATTTATTAACTGAATCAAACATAAAAAAAAAACTATAACCACCCTTTTATTGTTCACTCGCGTGAACAGATCTGACACTGACCAGCCTGACGTACCATGACGACACGGTATGACAGCTGTCAACAAGCATTGTGACTACAATGTCACTTAAATCAAAGTAACAAAGAAAACGGATCACAAGATCCAAAAATAACAAACAAATAAAATAGTACAAGAATTTAATATTTATGAGCGACACGGATTTTAAGACTAGTTCAAGTAATGAGCATTTTGACGGGCGCTCGTTTCCGACCAAAACAGTTGGTTCGGGAACGGACTCCGTACTGCGAAGGACGAATTACGGAAATGTGGGAACAACAATTACATATTTATATACACTACTGACATGCTCTAACCTTAGATTACCACAACCAAATACACGTGTGTATTATTTAAAATAAGGGCTGCGGAATTACCGACTTATACCTTGAACACTAGGAAAGCATAACATGACGTGAACAAGTTTGGCCGGTTGCCAAATTATATTTATAATGAATACAATGGCCTTGAAAATAAGAGCCAACAACAACAAAATACAACTTTTAAATTTTACGCCAGAAAATTTGGCGTTTTTAAAACAATGAACAAATAAGTCGTAGTAATGATAAAAGAAACTTGGATCGACAACATGGCAACTCCCCAAATTAAACCAAATAAAATAACCTTAACTCATTAGGCTTTAAAGCAAACATAACGTGTCATAACGGAGCTGGAGACAGCCGGGCCTGTTATGACATCTCCGAGTGAGTGGCTGATTTCTTTCCCCCACGTAGTAATTAGTGCCACACTAAATATAGATTCTGGCCCATTGCCAGCGTACAGCACCTTTGCTAATCGCCACCTGTTAAACGCGTACAAATAAAATATCACATTATCTCAAAACATCCTCTCAGGGATTTTTAAGAATACATCTCCAGGTCAAACTTATCCCCACGGATAACTAGTTTGCCGGAATGATGTCGCAGTCATGGACAGGCTTTACCTCTCCTCATTATCATCACTTACACCCAAAAACACGTGGCACTTTCTCGAAGATCTCGTCGTAGCATGAATCAGCACACCCCTCAGATTAATGACACACAACATGTCCAAATGATACTAAAGAATAATAACTGGAATCAGACTTATCCCAAGTTATCAAAGCAACAAAACACTAATTTTCCCCCCACGTAGTAATTAGTTTAACATATCATTAAATCAGTCCATTTATCATTGTCGTTCCTAGGTTCTCATTCATGGCTACACTTTTTATTGATACGTTAATCGATGCGGCCGTTTCGCTATAAGAATTACGTATACATACGGACAACATTTAAGTCACAAAATTTACTGTACAACAATTGTCACGCAATGCCAAAAATTACTACACGCATGTCAGTTAAGAAATCAAACCCTAAAATTTAAATTAAACCACACAAATAAAATCTATACAAAGTTCCACACATCTCTCGCGATTCCCCTCGTCCAAAATCAATAAATCAATTTTTTAATACTCATCACTTAAACTGCTTTCCAGAGGCCTCCCGCCTCGTCATTTCCCATCATTAGGCCGTTAGCCCATAACACTGATGGTAATGGAGGATGAAGCTTGCTGTCTTCTCTCCATGGTCGACATCTTGCTGCTGTTAAAACACAATTAAATCAAAGTTTTTAAACTGTTCTATCTGCGTTCTAAGTATTTTATTTCCTCAGATCGTCCTATGCAGAATCGTCGACTTTCCCTATTCTATGGCTAATTGCCATCTCACAATTTTATGAAAATTTCTAACTTCGTTGTCGACACACAACTATAATTTTAAAACCATATCGTCTTAAGGACGTCTTAAAATGACTGTCGAAGAATAATTAGGAGTGCCCCGGTTCATCTCAGACATTTGTATATATACAGAAAGCCTAAAGTTTCAATGGTGGGAGAAAATAGCTCCTCAATATTTTAAGTAATGGGCCTATAATTATGTGTGACCTCTCAAAAATCTTGTATTTTCTCATAGGTCGCGAATCTGCCGTCGAACATGCAAACCGATCGCTAGATCTTTTTATAACCGATTGCCGCGCAAAACACACTGACGCTATGTTCTGGCGTCATGTTTTCTTATTGGTCAGATAAGTTGGCGTTGGAGTTCTGACCTTACAAATCCCGCCCTTATTTTCACGTCACGACACTTGTCCTCTCTCTCACTCCTTGCCTTGTACGCAGCATTTTGGCCTGTCGATGGTCACGTACGCCACAGCGTCATATCTGATTTTCTCAGAAATATAAGAATAGCATTGGTTGTGAAACTGTTGGTCATTTCCAGCCAGCACGTAGCATGTCTTACCAAGTCCAGATTTCTTGCTACATCAATTTTACTCAAATATCCAGCATATCATGTATTTAGTATTTCCATCGTTTTTATTAATATGAAACATTATTATTGGACACAATGATAAGGGTTCAGTAATTCAACAAACAAAAAATGGAAAAGCCTGTGGGCCGGACGGGATCTGTAATGAACATCTCAAAGAAAGTAGCCCTATGTTGGTAGAGGCTTGGACAGTACTACTCAATCAATGTCTTGCGCAGGCCTCAATACCAGAGAAATGGAGATACTCCATAATGAAAATGCTATATAAAGGCAAGGGTCAAATGGATGATCCCAATTCATATCGTGGTATAGCGTTGGAAAATACAGGTCTTAAGCTATTGTCAAAGATACTGACAGAAAGATTAAGGGAATTAATAGACAGCGAACTGCCTGAAGAACAGTTCGGTTTCCGGAAAGGCCGGTCAACGATACATGCTATTCAGTGCCTCTTAGATAATATTGGCGATGCGCTAAGATTTTCTAGAGGTAAACTACATGTGATATATATCGACTACGCTAAGGCGTTTGATTCAGTTGACAGGGAAAAAACAATAGGCAAGTTGGAATCGATCATAGGAAGAGACCATTATCTGAGTAGGATAATAACGACAATACTCATGAAAAATTACGTAATCATTGATAACAATCTTACAAGATCGGAGCCTATCCTTCAGACAACAGGAGTCCTACAGGGCGATCCATTAAGTCCGTTGCTGTTCAATATCGCAGTTCGAGATGTTGTCGATGCCATAGAAACACCAGGAGTAAACATTTATATGTACGCAGATGATATGGCAATAACGTCGATCTCGCAGCAAATGTTACAAGAGGCGTTCGATAAACTTGTAAGATGGGCAGACAGTAATGACCTCAAGCTTAATCCACATAAGACAGTACACATGACGTTCAGGAATGGAGGTAGGTTACCAGCATCAGTGAAAATCATGTATGGCAATGTGGAGCTAACAAGGGTAAACTCCTAAAAGTATCTTGGCCTGATACTCCAAACGACTGGACGGAATTTCTCCAAACATGTAAAAGATAGAGCTGCTACCGCGGTTATAGCCATGAATGAGATAAAACTAATAAGACAACTCTCCATACAGACTGCATTAGAACTCTTTCACATAAAAATTTCTCCAATCATGACATATGCAATAGGATTAATATGGGAGCATCTCTCGAAAAACGATCTTGCTCAGATAGAAAGGGTAAAGGCCATATACATGAAAAAGATTCTGTGTCTAGGACAAAATGCACCGTCAAGGACGACCTATGAACTAACGAGACAACTATTTTACATAGAAGAGTTACGTATAAGAATGTTACTGCCTTCTACAAAGCAATATCAGTTAATACTGCAAGAACTTCAAGAGAAGAAAGCCAACATCTGGAGGGATTTCTACCAAACAGATGCCATGATGACCTCAGAGTGGAGGAATTCTATGTATGAACTTCGCCATTTCATGACACGTTTCGCTGTTCATGGTTTTCATTTCAAGCTGTGCTGCAAGAAGGTATACCACAACCCAGACGAGAACTGAAGGTGTGAGTTGTGTGGAAAGTCGTGTGAAAGATATCACGCAAAAGTTTGTAGCAAGAGAACAGTGACATTAACAGAATTCTGTACATGACTTCGTTGTGCGAAATTTTAATTATTATTGTATTTGACCATTGGTTGCAATAAATATCATTATTTAAAAAATTGTAATGCACAATGATCAAGATCTCGAAGTAAAAGAACAATCGATGAGAGAGAACAAAACGGAGAGTGGCTGAAATAACTGAATGAAAATGAAAATCCACAGCCTGCTTCCAGTCTCCGACTGGGTCAGGAATGGAATGAATGAAGCCCCCATCTAGCGGCGAGGATGACAGATGAAATGAAATGATCGTGGAGAGTGTTGCTGGAATGAAATTTTGACAGGGAAAACCGGAGTACCCGGAGAAAAACCTGTCTGCCTCCGTTTTGTCTAGCATAGATCTCACATGGAGTGACCGGGATTTGAACCACGGTCCCAGCGGTGAGAGGCCGGCGTGCTGCCGCCTAAGCCACGGAGGCTGAAATAACTAAAATTTAAAAATAATAATTGCATAAGTTGGGCAGGCATAATTCCACAGAACTTTCCCTTTTAAGGGGGGGGGGGGGGGGGCTTGAAATTTCCAAGCTTAATACCATAATTCCCAAACTATGTCACAGGTTGAATAAATATTGAGGGGTCCGGATAATCTTGTCCTAGGGCCCGTGATAGATCTCTACTTCCCTGTGTGTGTGGAACTTTTTGATAACCTTTGTTATTGCATGATTGTGGGCCTCCGAGGCTCAGGCGGCAGCACGCCGGCCTCTCACCGCTGGGTCCGTGGTTCAAATCCCGGTCACTCCATGTGAGATTTGTGCTGGGCAAAGCGGAGGCAGACAGGTTTTTCTCCGGGTACTCCGGTTTTCCCTGTCAAAATTTCATTCCAGCAGCACTCTCCACTATCATTTCATTTCATCTGTCATTCAATTCATCATTGCCAAAGAGGAGTGCGTCAGGCCTCGGCAGCCGGCACAGTTCATATCCTCGCCGCTAGATGGGGGCTTCATTCATTCCATTCCTGACCCGGTCGGTCGACTGGAAGCAGGCTGTGGATTTTCATTGCATGATTGTGTTAGTGTGTATTTGTAATTGAGACTAGCATTCGGAAGGTAGGTCGCCGTGGCCTTAATGTTAGGATCCATCCCGATGTTCATCCATAGTAGAAGAGGAAAACCACGAAGGAAGACCACGTTTAGTAGGACTGAGGTGCATATCGAACCCACCTCTTCCCAGGTTTGTCCCACAAGGCTAAATGAGCCCTCAGACCGGTATGAAATTTATTGGCAGAGTCAAATATCTAACTCGGCATACTTTTGAAGTTATCAGGGCCATCAACTGTTGATGAAAGTTCTCCATAATTTTGAACCCTAGTCTCAATGTATGCAGGCAAACAGTTCAAAATTAGGCACATGAGTATAAACTATACGTTTTCAGATTCATTTCGAGGAACCCATACATGACAGTGTTGCCAGTGTTTAATGTTTAACTGCGGATATCTTCCATCACTTTAATGGATAACTAACACATTTTATATATTGTATATGTATTCTGTAGAAGATATAATAGTGCGCATTTTCAGAGGCAGCAGACCTACTGAACCCATGTACCATAGGCTTCAAAGGGAGTCGAATCCATGTATTTTGAGAAAGGAATGAAAGAATCATACAGTCTCTAAGGGAACGGAGAGAGATTTCATGCCAGGATGTTAGCCTAACATTGTGCAAGCACTAGGGCCAGGTGTTCCTAAGATGGGCTCATGCCTCTTGACATTTATAAGGAGCCAGTCATGGATATTATTAGAACGAGTGGAAAGTTTGGACTGTAAGACGAAGAAGCTCGACTCGGAAATTGCTCTTACGTTGCAGGAAAATGGCAACCGCGCTGCTGAGTCAGAACAAGAATAATTAAAGTTTTGTGTAAAGAAAAACCCTTTAATAATAGTCCAGGAGAAAACCGCAAACGCAAGTATACGTCATTGGGAATTCACCGGGACCCAAGGAGTGGGAGAATTAAAAATGAACAGCACCACCCACACAGTTGAGGACGAGAAATTAATTAATATCTCGGAAATGCACGATCGATTTCCATGCACAGGAAGATTATTTTACGTTTGGAAGACGAGCTTTCTGGAGATATGATTTTTATAATTGTGCGACAATTAGTTCAAAAGTTGGTCACGAAAAGGACTAGGATTTTATCTTTTTGTGACTGAAAGGTATAAAACTCCTGGCCTCACCAAGCCAATCATTCAGTCTACGAGCATTCCGTGAGCGGAAGTGCTGCACCACATCGTATATGCAGTATTCAAGAGCCCGTGAGGGGAACGTTACGCCGTATCAGACATCGAAAGCAGTTAACCGGTACTCCTTGAGGGGAGAAACGCTGTATTACACCGCAGAATTAATATCCGACAGCCACGGGCGTCGAAGTATCAGTAACTTGCGTGCCTCCATAAGGAGTTGCAAAGAAGAAGTATAAAAGTATCGCCGTGTTGAAAAATTAGGAAAATCCTAGTTACAGGATTAGGTCCGACAGGGCAAAAGTTACCGTAAAAGTTCCAAAAATACAGTCAAAACAGGCTGCGAACTTAGGATTCAGGCGATAGGTCTTCCAGTAAACGACCAAAAGTATCATAACGTACGGAAGTACCGGAACAGCGAGTTAAACAGTTTATCAATTTTAAAGAACCCGAACAGGGAAAAACAGAGTAAAGTTCGCAACGTATTCCAGAAATTTAGAAGTGCGAGAACCAAATAAACAAAGAAGAACGGAAACTATAGACATTGTTTTCAAGAAAGCAGACGAACTATTCTAAAGCACTAAGACTCGAGAAGTATTAGTTGCTAAAAAATCCATAGGTCACCGATAGGTTATCGAGGGGACCTCGATCAGAACAGACTTTCGCTAGGATCGATAAATCAGATCTAAAAGGGGAGCCGTTCAAGCTAGAGAAATAGCCGATCATCAGGAACAGGATTCGAAGAATTGTTATTCCAGGGAAGCAGTAGATGATTCGAGACTTTCGTATTCTGCAGGATAGGAAGCCGACATTGAATAAATTTCACCCTTGGAGACGGGAGATTAAGAGGTCACGTGTGATAGGCTAGAAAAAGACGGCCTAGTGATCAAAAGTTGTGAAGTGTAAATATATCAAGAGTGTGTGTTAAAAGTAATATTTTTTAGTGTTTTAATGTGTGTTCTAAACGGATACACCAGTGTATTAAAAATGTTGTCAGTGTTAAGTGTATTGAATATGTGTCAAGAAATGCTTGTACATGAGATGAGTGTGTACAATATGGAGTAAGTCAAGAAGGTGGGCCAAAATGTCACATCAAACGAGAATAAAGGTCAGAAAACGACCTTAGACATGTGAGTAAAGATTTTCATTATGTTTTGGTGTCGGGGAAAATTTTTGTGTACAATTCCACCGGAGTTTTGAGTAAAAGGGATGTTTTTAAGTAAATAATAACTAAATAAGAACGCGATCTGAACGAAAATAAAGTTTTAAGAAATAATAAATAATTATGTTAAATAATAAATCCTGTAGAGGAAATGCATGGAATAAAATGTCAGTGTATTTAATGAATGTTATAAAAGCAAGCGTAATAATAATAATTATAACAAAGATATTTACATAAAGGTAAATTTGAATTATATGAAAGAAATAGCTTTTGAGCTTTTGTAAGGAATGAAGACATGATGTGAATAACTAGGTAAAGAAATCTAAATAAAGATTAAATTGAATGATATAAAAATATAGAGCGTTGAAGCCTTAACAAATGTATAAGACATGATGTAAATGCATGTTCTTAAAAATGGAGCGATTTATTGTCAATGGAAAAGATTAATACAAGAATTGAGATATGAATCAATGGTTACTATTAATTTATCAGTTCTTTGGAAGACATTAGGCCGTAAAGTAATGTGTAGCGGAATGGAACGCAATTAAATAAAAAGTCACGTTAGGAACGCGTAAAAGTTAAAGTACTTGGTAAGTTACTTATGGAGGGTAGTTGATTGCAGTGAATTGAGATATGTTGTAAGTCCTCTAAATTGTGACGTAAACCACGAGGCCATGTGTGTATTATATTATAAAAGGGAGCAAATGTATGGTATTATTGAGCGTAGGTCCTGTAAGCTACGGCTAGACCCTAAATCGCGTCTTGTGTAAGTCCTCTAAGGTGGAAATGGTTCCCGAGGCATGTTAAGGGATTCGAACCTAGAATCCTCTGTTTGTTAAAGCCCCTTATTATTCGTCGTCGAATGTGTATTACTCTTCCCCAATCAACGAGGACCCTTCATAATTAATAAATGCCAAGGTTACGAGAGTGGTTTATGAGCCAATAATATTGTTGAAAGTAAAACGATTGAGTAGAATGCCATGTCTCCCCAAAGAACTGAGAATAATGTGAAGGTTTGTTTTAAAAGCATTGAAGAGAGCTCCAACCGTAGGCTCTGCAGGGAGCCGCTTTCCTTGTCATAAATCACGCTCGAGTATAATGGCCTGACCCTCATAGAGCGAGGGTGGGTAAAAACCGTCTTGTAAGAAATGTTAAATACACCGTGAGTGTTTAAAGTTGTTAATGACCCGGGCGTTGAACCGAGGTCCTTGTAGATTGATATTATCGCTTGCCAGTTCAGATCGTAGTTTTCTTATGTGATAATGGTCTTATAAGACACATGAATTAAATACAAATCCCTATTGTAATGTTGTATGGAAAATAAGGAATCCACGAGTTTTGTGAAGATAACTAGATTTCGGGAGTAATCATAGTTTTTGACTTTGTCAAGTAATCTTTATAACTTTGGAGTACACAGATGGTTTCCCGATCACCGTAGTGAATTTGAAAATTTGAGAGAGATAGTAAATACGGAGAACATGTGATATGCCCAAATATGGAAGTGAATAATTAACATGTAATTTTAAATGTAATTATATATATTTGTTTTGATGATAAGAAAAGATAAAAATATTTCTTGAGGTGTATAAAAGTATAACACCATTATTATGGGAAAGTATCGAGCCAAAGGAGCTCGTAGTTATATGGAACTTTAAGATAAGTACTTTATGGAAGTGAAAATAATCGTGAATTGTTGGTTTTAAAGAAAACCATGTGTTTTAAAGAGAATATTTGTTTTATTTTTATGCTATTCCATTGTTCACTTTGGACAAGTAGAATGATATTGGTCAGTAGTTTATTTTTTTTATTGTTTGTAGCGCCATAATTTTTGTTAATTAAATGTGTTAAAATAGGAGTTGATTTTGTTGTTATTTTTGCAAGTGTATCCTCTATTTAATCCAAAATATGTAAGTCACAGAGTGGGAGAACTTACCGCAGCCCCGAAAAATCCCGAATTGAGCAATGCTGGCATACTGTGATTTGCATATTTCTTGCTAAAAGGGCACACTACCAATTACCTAATAACTCTCTCTAAGCATTTGATCCGGACTCTCAGTAGCATGCTGAGCTTCTATGCCCAAGACCGCGGATTCAAACCCAGCCGAAGCGTTAAAAATCGCTCAGTATGCCTTCCTTCGGAGGAGAAGTAAAGCCGGCGGGCCCAAGTCATAGATTCATGGCATGAAAAAGAACCTTCCACTAACTACACTCGTGTGGAGCCAAAATTTGTAGGTTAGTTTGAGTAATGCTCTTAAGTTCCAACGTTCGTCACCGGGCGCTGGTTGCGATGGCATCTAGTAGTAGCCAAGTTCACAGCTAGGTGTCGTGGACGGTAGCATTTGGTGGCGAAAGTAGGAACTAATTGAAATTATCGTCTGCAGTCCTTACTTGAATTAAAAACAGATAACACACTCTAATACAGTCATCACAATTAACACCGTTTATTAGACAGATTCTACACACACCCAAAGTACACGGAGCTACATAACCACGTTATCGCAGCCCCTAAACTAAGGAACCAACCAACTCTCAGTATCTCAGAATCGATGAAAAGGAACTATTTCAAGTAAACTGTTGTGCTCTATTAGGCTACAATATTTCAGGTATATTTCTAAAATATCATAAATGCCAGAATTGCCAAGTTATTTTTGTCATTATTCTAGTTAGATGTATATTAGTCAATCATTGGTATGATCTTACATTTTAAGAAAATTCTTTTCCAGTAGCATTTTTTAAATGTTGGCAGTATGCAATTATTGCAACGTTTGACAACAAGCAAGGGATTCTCAAGAAATACAATTTAAAGTTGGCAACATTGGTATTCGCGCAGGCTCTAGCTATCAATTGAGCTTCAAAGCTGTGATGTGTTTGTGTGTGTGTGTGTTGGCAGCCCTGAGCTGAAGAAAGAAGCATGCTCTCTCACACACACCTTGAGCAATTAAAGACTCCCCGACATTCCGCCTGCCCCGTCCAGCGTGTAACCATTTAATCATGTTCCGTCCGGGAAAACAATTAATGAGACCAGTTCCCCGCTAGTGAATGATGGCATTAATTACATAACTTAATTATTTCGTGGCGGACAGACCGGTTCATACCTTGATTTATGTGTTGAAGCAAGGAATATATTGACGAGATACACGTCCCTCTTACTTCAGAACCTGATCAATATGTAGGACAACTCTTTTTAAGTCTAATTAGCCAGACATGAAGTAAAAACACAGATTAATCAACTCCTGAATTAGATTCACTTTCAGAAAATGATTTATAGCGTATTCACTCAACGACAAGCTCAAGCTGACAAACTACCGGCTTTAGAATTAGCATAAATCCTTCAAAATTCGGACCTGCTTAAAAACTGCAGCAGCAATTTCGCACTTGCTACTTTGTATGCAAAGTACAAACAGTTTATCGCAGTCTGAAATGATTTGGAGGCTGGAGCCAACCGCTCTACTCCTCGGCCTGTCTATGTGTACTTGTGTGTGTGTGTCTGTGTGTGAGAGAGAGATTGATTGATTGTTCATTTTAGGATTACTAGCGGACCCGTCGAAGAAATCTCGCATGTTCATAAACTTCACTTTCCCCAATAGGTTTATAATGAAAGACTTAAGGAGAAAGGTTGTTAAGAATTAACGTTTGATTGTTTTAAGGTTTTAGACGACAACGCATGTTTGTAGCATGTTAGAGCTGCGTTTCCCAAACTGTGGTACGTGTACCACTGGTGGTACGTTCTTACTGCTGCAGTGGAACGCGGTGAAGTTACGAAAGCATAAAAAATCTTAGATACTTTACGAAAAATATAAAATTAAAAAATACAACAACATTGATATGTTGCCGGAGGACTTTAACTCCAAAGATAAGGAGCAGTTTTATGAACTGAATCGTGATCCAGAACTAAGGCAAACGTTTTCAAAAATGCTCTTGTGTATTTTTGGATTGAGAGGCGTGCAGACATAGCTGACAAAGCAGTTAGATTTTTTCTGCCTTTCACTACTTCGTAGATGCGTGAGACGGCAATTTCTTCACGTATTTATCTCAAGAATAAATACAGGAATAGGGTCCTGACCGTGGAAAGCTATCTTCGTTTGAGACTCAGCAATCTTAAACCAGACGTTCCTAAGTTGGCTTCTAATCTTCAAGCTCACCCTTCACATGGAAGTTGTTGGTTGAACTTTGGTTTTTATGTTTAATTATTAAGAGTTTTTTATTAATATTATTTGTACAGTGTCATTTCTGAATGTTTGAATTGAATACTTATTGTAATAAATAATAGAACAACTGGGCACTAGTTTTATTATTTGAACTTGAACTCTAACAGTCTAACTCTAACAAACACAATTCACAATCCATCCTTTGGTCTGTTACGTAGTGGTGGTGGTGGTGGGAGTTATAGTTACTATATCTCCCAACCATTAGGTGGTACGCGAGATATTCTCATCTCTTAAAGTGGTACACACACAAACAAAGTTTGGGAAACGCTGTGTTAGAGCATCAGTATAGGCGAATCGCACTCTTCTTACAAAAATCGATACTTATGAAATTAGAATGCAACTCGTCACTGCTAATGTCATTTGTGTGCTGAGTCCATTGATTGACAGCTTAGCTGTAACACTCTCAACGGATATTCGATATTTATGTTATAATACGATTTGAGAACTCATTCATTTGATTTACTGTTTCTGAAATCCATGCAAAATGATAAATGGAAGACCTCAGAATGTTAAAATGACATGAAACAGGCGTTACAGCGGCCAAAATGTGAAGTGGACAGCAGGCTATTTTCCTACAGATACACTTCCTGCAAATCGCACACTTCGTACATTTAAAAAAGTCATTTTTAGCCTACTTTCGATTTTTGCAATAAATGAAAGTAGACTTATGAGATCAACACAGGGCGAAAAAAGTGTGTCTGTCTGTGTGTGTGTATGTGTGTGTGTGTGTGTGTCTGTGTGTGTGTGTGTATGTGTGTGTGTGTGTGTGTCTGTGTGTGTGTGTGTCTGTGTGTGTGTGTGTGTGTGTGTGTGTCTGTGTGTGTGTGTGTATGTGTGTGTGTGAGTCTGTGTGTGTGTATGTGTGTGTGTGAGTCTGTGTGTGTGTCTGTGTGTGTGTGTGTCTCTGTGTGTGTGAGTGTGTGTACTCTGAATGTCTGTCCCCCCCAATCAATTCGAACACGGTGAATGCGAATTGAACGAAATTTGGTACAGAGGTAGTACTAACAAAAGGCACCTCAGTGTCATGTTTTATATTGCCGCCATATTGACGGAAACGTAATGGCGGCCACACAAATATTCAAAGCTTAAGTTAAATTACGACTAACATAACCATCCGATCACTACCAAACTTTGCAACAACATACCTTTATGGAGGGAGCATCCTTTGACCAATCTAATAGGTTATTAGCCTAATAGTTTGCGGATGGCGGCCATCTTTATGTCAAAATTGATTCCCCCTATTAATTCGAACACGGTGGAACCGAATGGAACGAAATTTGGTACAGAGGTAGCACTAGCAAAGGGCACCTCAGTGTCATGTATTATATCGCCGCCATCTTGACTGAAACGTAATGGCGGCCACACGAATGTTCAAAGCTTAAATCAAATTACGATTAACCTAATCATCCGATCTCTACCAAATTTTGCAACTACATACCTTCATGGAGGAAGCATCCTTTGACCAATCTAATAGGTCATTCGCCTAATAGTTTGCGGATGGCGGCCATATTTATGTCAAAATTGATTCCCCCTATTAATTCGAACACGGTGGAACCGAATGGAACGAAATTTGGTACAGAGATAGCACTAGCAAAGGGCATCTCAGTGTCATGATTAATATCGCCGTCATATTGACAGAAACGTAATGGCGGCCCCACAAATGTTTAAAGCTTAAATCAAATTACGATTAATCTAATCATCCGATCTCAACCAAATTTTGCAACTACATACCTTTATGGAGGGAGCATCCTTTGACCAATCTAATAGGTCATTCGCCTAATAGTTTGCGGATGGCGGCCATCTTTGTGTCAGAATCGATTCCCCCTATTAATTCAAACACGGTGAAACCGAATGGAACGAAATTTGGTACAGAGATAGCACTAGCAAAGGACATCTCAGTGTCATGATTAATATCACCGTCATATTGAAAGAAACGTAATGGCGGCCCCACAAATGTTTAAAGCTTAAATCAAATTACGACTAACATAACCATCCGATCTCTACCAAACTTTGCAACAACATACCTTTATGGAGGGAGCATCCTTTGACCAATCTAATAAGTCATTAGCCTAATAGTTCGCGGATGGCGGCCATCTTTATGTCAAAATTGATTCCCCCTATTAATTCGAACACGGTGGAACCGAATGAACGAAATTTGGTATAGAGGTAGCACTAGCAAAGGGCACCTCAGTGTCATGTTTTATATCACCGCTATCTTGACGGAAACGTAATCGCGGCCACCAAAATGTTAAAAGCTAAAATGTAATTACGACCAACCTAATAATCTAGTCTCTACCAAATTTTGCAACACCATATCATTATGTGGGAAACATATTCTGACCAAACTGCAAGAACATCAGCCCAATAGTTTGCAGATGGTGGCCAAGTATGTGTGCAAATCGATTCCCCCTATCAATTCAAACACGGTGAAACCGAATTGAACGAAATTTGGTACAGAGGTAGCACTAGCAAAGGGCATCTCATATACATGTTTAATATCCCTATAGCACGTTGTATTTCAACAAGCTACTACAACCAACATTCAATCATACTCCTTGAAAAGGACAAAGTGTTATAACAATACCCATGCATTTAGAAGAAAGTAGGCTATATGTTCTTTACTGAACATCTTGTTTAAAGAAATTATAGATATTTATGAAATTAGAGTGCAATTCGTCACTGCTAATGTCCATTATCTTTCATTAGAATGCTCATTTGTCACGATCGGTCGCTTTTGAGCGCCGCAGGAGGGATCTAGCCTATACTACTGAAATAATATATATGACGATGTGTATAGGGCTTAGAAGTCCCATTTGTTGCATGCAATCCACTCTAGTCCGCCTTTTTGCGTAGTGGTTAGCATTTTTGGTTGTTGCCGCGGAGGACCGGGTTCGACTCCTGGCTATGCCAAGAAATTTAATTCTGGTCTGAGGGCTGGAACGGGATACACTCAGCCTCGTGAGGCAAACTGAGAATAGGTTCGATTCCTACCTCAGTCATCCTGGAAGTGGTTATCTGTGGTTACCCACTTCTTTTCCTATCATTACACGCTTCAAGAAGTGTACGTCATGATCGTCACGTTTTGATTAACCTTTAACATACTTATTACATCGTATTTCGCTGATGAAAGGACTCTCTTGTTTCAGATTAGCGTTAGCGGATCGGGTCATTTAGGCTGTTTACTACCGTGTCGACAAATTTAACGTTGAGAGAGATGATTATCATTTTAACGAAAACGAATACATTGGCTATCACATGATAATTAGCACGTTGTTTGAACATTACTCTGAGGTACCTGAAAACAACTAAATTAAATTGTCCGTCACGAACTAAAATGTCATTACTGGTATCCTTCTTCCACAATTACCTCCACACAATAGTGTTAATGATGTTCTGTACAAGGACTGTTCTGCTATCACAATAGAGCAGCCTTCTTGAAGTAGGAGCAGCAGTGACAGTGATCCATACAAACTCCTTTCTACTAGCACAAAGCTACTCAAAAGAGCTTATAGATTTATCCCTTAAATCAAAAGCCACAGGAACTGCTATTTACCTGGAATATGAACAACGGAACGTCAGTTTCCCTTTTCTTCTTCTTCTTCTTCTTCTTCTTAAGTATTCAATCCATGGATTGGTCTGCGGCAGTTCTCCAGTCGGCTCTATTTATAGCTTTCCTCTTCATCTCATCATAGTTTCTGCATCCTACATCAGACATGATTTGCTGTACATATTGTAGGCGTGGTCTTCCTCGACATCTTTTGCCTTCAAAACCATTCCCTCCAATACCGTTTTCAGCAGGCTATCGTGTCTCAAAATATGTCCTATCAGTCTAGTCCTCCTCCTCTTTATGCTTTTCCATAAGGTATAATTTTCCTCCACCTTTTTAAATACTTCAGCATTCGTTATTTTTTCTGTCCAGCTAATTTTTAGCATTCTTCTATAACACCATTCTTCAAAAGAATTCATCCTCCTTTTTTCTTCTTTTCCAATTGTCCACGTTTCGCAACCATAGGCTAAAGGGCAATACTCCAAACATATGCTTTTAATAATCGTTTTCTGGTTTTAAGATTAATGGAATTTGTAGTGAATAAACGTTTCTTTTTGTGAAATGCTAATTTGGCTTGTAAAATTCTACATTTGATTTCTTTCTTGCTTCTTCCATCTTTGGTAATTTTGCTTCCGAGTTATTTAAATTCTTGAACATTTTCTAGTGTTTTGTTGCCCACCACTAATTTCATACTTGAGTCTGCCTTTTTATCGCAGACCATAACTTTCGTCTTTGACTTATTTATTTTCATCTTGTATTCATTACCCATGATGTCCTCCATTTTTACTATTATTTGTTTGAGATGTTGTTCACTAACTGCAACTATGGCAATGTCATCTGCAAATCTAATCATATTTATTTGTTCACCTTGTATCCTTATTCCTAAATTCAAATCCTCTCGAACCTTATTCAATGCATCCTGGATGTAGGTATTAAAAAGCGTGGGAGACAAAGCACAGCCTTGTCTAACTCCTTTCCCTAATTTTGCTTCCTCTTGTTCATTTCCAATTTTAATTACTGCAATTTCATTTTTGTACAAATTCCAGATTATTCTTCTATCTCTATATGGGACTCCTATGTTTTTAAGAATTTCAAACATTTTTATCCAATGTACATTATCAAAAGCCTTTTCAATATCCACAAAGCATAAATAAGTTCTTTGGTCTTTTCCCTATCTTTTTTAAAGTAAAAGTCTCAATGCCAATATTGCTTCTCTAGTACCCTTACCCTTTTCTACTCCAGGCAAATGGTTGGATATTACCAATTGACCAGGATCCAAACCTGGGCCACCTAGGTGAGAATGACGGAGCACGTAGACCACTCTGCTATTAACATTAACAACATCCCACCAATCATAAAACAAGATAGAGTTAGTTAATTATAGGTGTTAGGGGGAAAAACAGCTAGGTCATCTGCCCAAAGATAGATTTATGATTTTGCAGAGCTAAAACAGAATGGATTTGTTTTTAATTGTATATTTTTGTCATAAGTCAATTTGGTTAAGTAGAAATTAGAAATTTTGGATTAGGAATTTGGTCTATTATTGCGAATATGGTTGTGTTTCCTAGGAGATGGGTACATTGTTGTACAAGATTTATTACAGATACAATCTTAAATAAACATTGTTACTCTGTAATCTGCAGTCTACTCCCTTCTTACCCCTAGACATTTTTGTCACGCATGCTTCAATGAGTGGGATAAGTGCGCTTACACGTGTTGCCATAGTAACTAGGTATCAGAAAAGTGTTTGGGCGACACGCTTCGAGTGGGATAAGTGCACTTGCACGTGTTGCCATAGTAGACTAACTAGGTGTCAGAAATGTGTCGGCGCAACACGCTTAGAGTGGGATAAGTGCGCCTACACTTGTTGCCATGGCAACTAGGTGTCAGAAATTTGTCGGGGCAACATGCTTAGAGTGGAATGATTGCTCTTACACTTGTTGCCATGGTAACTAGGTATCAGAAATATGTCGCTGCAATCTTACTGGACAGATCAGGCAACACTGAAAAATGGCATATAATATTGCCAATACTGTCATGCTAATTTTAATGTTTAATTTACAAAAGGAATTATTCGAATATCTCCTCAACATGACCATCTGACAATTCACATCTCTTGCTACAAATATCTTTAAGACAAATGTTCTCAGAATCGTAATTTATATGATGCTTTCCTCCATAAATCACTTATTTTTCCTCGGATATTGCTAATTGTTAGAGTGTATGGTTTTCTAGCTCCATGCAACAAACTGAATCTCACTCAGGTCAGTAAGGCCAATTAAAGCATTCTATAAATCTTCTCTTTAAAAAATAGAAAAGAAATTTAATATTAGGTCACCCAGAATGAAAATTAAATACTTTAATGTAATAATGTTTAATTAAAATATGTGTACATGGTTGAGGCCTGCTTTGTAGCAGGAGGTTTAGCCTAACATGAAGAAAAAAGTAAAAGTAAAATAAATCCAATTAACATGTGGGGAGTGAGAGAAATGACAAAGGACAGCTCAAATCAAGGACAAATTATGAAAATTGGGTTAAGTAGAAATTAAAAATTTTGGATTAGGAATTTGGTCTATTATTGCGAATATGGTTGTGTTTCCTAGGAGATGGGTACATTGTTGTACAAGATTTATTACAGACACAATCATAAAATAAACATTGTTACTCTGTAATCTGCAGTCTACTCCCTTCTTACCCCTAGAGCAGACGTGGAGGGGAAAGGTGTCTCCCAGGTATTTATTATTTTATGCGGTTGATATTTATTTTATTTCAAGTCTAAAAGAACTGTTAGTAGCTTCCAAGCAAATCACAACAAACAATACCGCATAGTTATTTTAATTGTTTCATTCTTGGCAAGCAGAAACCATATAACCACGGTGGGTGATAGGTATCCCCCGTATGACCAGAGGTGCAATAAATGCATTTATTATTTTCAAGACAAGTCACAAGTACGAGACAAAGATAAGAAATAAATGCATTGCTCCAAAATGTGGCTTGGAAATGAACTAACCTTAAATTCTACGCCTATCAATGTTTCCCCAAACACCATCTGAGATTAGAAGAAATGCTCGGATTCCATTGGGGACGGAAGAGACAATACACCTTTTAAGACCGCCAGCATTGGAAAGATATCTGTGTAGATAGCCTATCAGAGTAACCACCACGTACGTACCATTGTTGGCGGGTGGATCAAATTCCTATGACATTGTTGCACTCAATTTAAGAACACCTACTATAGATTACATTGTCAATAGTAGAGTAAGGACTAAAATTTGAAACAGAAGACAGACAGTGTAAACCAAAAGCTTGTAAACAAATTTCAAATTGTGCCATTCTTTTTGTAAAATGAAAGTTTGTTTTTAAAATGTATGTTGGAAGTAGGCTAAATTGTTTCTATCTTAGTGCCTTTCTAGATTCGAACAAATCATATTATCAATGAAGAGTCTCAACATTATCTTTCGGAGAAATATCCCAAATTGTTTGGTTGATATTATACCCGTTTCCCACGCGATCAAACGTGTTACAAAATATGTCGCACCTGCTCCAGGGTTAAGGAAGGTAAATTGCATTCATATTCTATCTCTGAACTTCGAAATTCACATTCATCGAGTAGGTGCCAGGGCGGTTGTGATTTCCCTCTCTCTGGCGTGGCATGTTGTGCTTGTGTTCTATATCGAGAATAACTGACTCACTCAAGATGCTGGGTCTAACAACCCGTTACGTGTTCTCAGTATCTCTGACACCATCTATTAAAGCCCAGAGAAATAAAATGGCTAGTTGGCTTAATTATGCATAAAGGCTCCTGAAGAATTCCACGTTGGTGGTCCGAATGAGAGTACCTATTGATCTGTTGATTGCCCAAGTGCTGTGGACCCAGTCTGTTCTATTGTAATGAGTAGCTCTTGTAAATCACGGACCTCACACGCCTTCACCGCCGGACTCCCACCCATGCCTCTGTCCAGCTCGAAATTGCATGTAGAACTCTTTTGTACTCGATGACTGCGTCATGTTTCTTACCATTTACCACTGACAGAATTATGGCCATCAGTAGATCATTGCTTTTGTGCACTTTCAATGCGACCGACGACTTTTCCCCTCATGGGCAGCACTCGTAAGGCTTTGAAGGCCATATGTCAGTTCACGCGAGCTTGTCACACCAAATCTCAATGCCTGCCTCCTTTACAAAGCACAATGGCACTGCAGCTTTAGTTCAAAGTCTGAAGGAACGAAATGTGCCCCACATACCTGCTGGGTAAAATATTACCTGTTGGTTACCTAATCGTATCCTCCGAAGTAAAAGAATTTGTATGGCGTGTGCCAAGATAAATGGCATCTTTACATGCTTCGAGGAGTTATATTGTTGACTACAATACTTTTGTGAAGGGAAAAATTGGCGGTGGCGAGAAAAGATTTAGGGTCTTGTGCATTTCCTGCGTGTTTATAAAGGGCCAGCTTATGTCACACGCATTGAGGTGAATTTGAACGGAAATTTTTATGCTCGCATTTGCAACAGAACCAACCAAGCAGAAAACGTTCTTGTTGATATCCTTCAGTGATTATGTGATGGATGGAAGAGCAATGCAAAGAATACCATTTGTAAAACACGGAGTAAAATTGTCATAAATTATCCTCAGCTTCCCTTCCTTTAGATACTAGTCTACTCGTCGCATCATCATGTTCTATGATAAGAATTTCAATTTTATTAGATTACATTCGAACCTCACGTTTATGTTATTCATCTGCTCATTTCTCGCACTTAGAGCAAAGTACTCGATGTCGATATTCGAAATAATAAGGTAAACCTGGATTGAACTAACATTTTAAAATCATTACCTTACCTTCAAACCAGGACATTGATTTCCTGAAAAAGTATTGTTAATTTGTGCCCTTTTCGTATTGTGACATATTTATTGTTCTCTTTGAAATACCAATAAATAATAATAATAAATAATAATAATAATAATGATAATAATAATAATAATAATAATAATAATAATAATAATAATAATAATAATAATAATATCGTGTGGCCTTGGGTGCCAGGTGCAAGCTTTGTTATTTGACACCCAGAGGGCAGCTTGCATGTCGAATTTCGTCGTTCCATGGAACGCTATGAAAGTCAAGGAGGTTAGATATCAAAGCTCCTTGTACACTGTAGCGCTTTCTAGTACAAGGTCTTCTATTTCGCTTAACAAGTACATTCTCGCTCAAGCGCTCCGCCAGTGACGGCTCAGTTGCCGGCTGCCGCGTGCGCGTATGTACGGCGGAGTACGGTGCTTAAATCACTATCATGCATTTTTACTCACCATGTTTACAGCAGATGCTGAAAATGTTCCGCATCCGCTGCCAAACATAATGGGCATCTCCTTATGAAGTTTCCGGTTACTCTGGTTAATAAGGCTTCAGTAAGGAAATAACGACCTTTATGTGTATTTTTATTGTTTACTGAACCTGTACGTTTGTATCTCCTAGCCAGTTGTTTTATGGTGATTGTGTATAGTGCTGTAATGCCTTATGTGAAATATTCGTTACTTGAACGTGTATATCTGCACAATACTACATAAAGTGCAGGAAATCGCGTGCTAGAACTTGACAAAAGTTACGAGTGAAATTTCCAGGGAGACCCATTCCTATAAATTGGACAATAAAACAACTGGCTAAGCGATTCAAACGTACAGGTTCAGTAAACAATAAAAATAGACGTAAAAGTCGTTATTTCCTTACTGAAGCTAAATTAACCGTAGGAACCGGAAACTTCATAAGGAGAAGTCGGTTATGTTTGGCAGCGGATGGGGAACATTTTCAGCATCTACTGTAAACATGGTGAGTAAAAATGCATGCTACTGATTTTAAGCACCTTACTCTGTCGTACATATGCGCGCGCGGCTGCCGGCAACTGAGCCGTCACTGGTGGAGCGCGTGAGTGAAAAGATCCTTGCCAAGCAAAATAGAAGACCCTGTAGTCAAATGAGGAACTTTGTGTTGGCGGAAACTCCCGAGATTAATTTTACCATTATGAACACGGCCTACTGAATTCAAATGGGTTCTTTGACATGTCAACATCGTATGACATGGTGTCGTAATTTTGGCCGCCTTTCAAAAAAAAACACTTACCACGGCCAGGAGCGAACCTGCAAGTTTGGGGTTAGTAGACCAACACGTTGACCACTCACCCACCGTAGCGAACAATGTTGGAGATGATCATAGGAACTGTTCCATATGCCATTGCTTCCTGATCAGTTCTGAGAGCTATAGCTGTACTTTAACAGTTTTTCAACATGTATTGTTAGCATGTTGTCACTGTTTGGGATTGCCACTTACCTGTAGTACACTTTCTGGGGCATATTTATTGTACGGCACTTTCCCTTGCCTCATCAGTTGAAGATGTACTATCCTGGCAACAAAAACATGTCTCTTTCTATATTCTGTCCTCGCAAAATGGCGACAACTTGAAATTATTATTTATCGGCTTCTTTGGCGTAGTTGGTAGCATACTGAACTGCTGTGCACAAGATAGAGTGTTCAAACCCGGCCGAAGTCGTCGGATTTTTTAAGAGCGTTAAAGAATCCTTCGGTATGCCTTCCTTCGGAGGCGAAGTAAAGCTGGCGGTTTATGGCATGTAAAATATCCTTCCACAGACTAAACTTGGGTGAAGCTAAATTTCTAGGTTAGATTTCGTTGAAACGCTCTATCAAAGTTCTATCGTTCACCACTAGTTATCGGTGACATCTGGTGGTGAATGTTGGAGCTACTTGAAATTGAACGGAACTTGTAGCTCACCCTATGGGTGTCCGCTTGAAGCAGCTACAGCCTCTGGCGAGCCGAACATGTCCTCGGACACTCCCGGCACTAAAAGCCATACGATCAATAAATTATTATTATTATCATAACGTATTTGTAATAAATTTGTTCCTTACGATTGCAATGTTTGCACTCTATCAGCTTGATAACTTTCTAGAGCTTTTTTTTTTGCTGCGCGGGAAACGTTCATCAATTGTCTCATTCTTCTTGAAGTACATTTTGAACTAGACAATGATAATGATAAATAGGGAAGTGTAGCGCTAATTAGTGTGGTGACTTTGACAAATTGAGCAGCTGATTACTTTCTATACACCGTTATCTCCTCCATGTGGTGTGGAAAGAGGGATTAATTAGCCGAGTCATCGCCAGCTGGAAGTCCAGCATCAAGTCATATTTGGTCCTAAGGCATGTAATTCATTATCGAGAATGGAAAATATGTGAAGAATTTGTAACATGTAATGATACTTTTTAAGGAATGTGTTTTTATAATCTACTACTGACTCACTAATAGGTTGTTGTTGTTGATTCATTTAGGGGATTTTTTACATAATGGCCATGTAGCCCTGTGTGTGTGGAAATTGTGTGATAACTTATGTTATTGTGATGGCTGTATTTAGGGTTGCCAGACGTTCCGTTTTACCCGGAACAAATCCGTTTCTTCTTGTTTTGTTCCGTGTTCCGTTTTAATCCTTAACGGAATGTCAAATATTCCGTTTTTTGGTTAATTTGATAATATATTCAATTTCGCAGCAATTTTCAAATGTCCCGTTTCAGAATTGATTGTAATATCTAGCTTGTTTTCTGGTGATACAGATGCAAATGTGCCCTTGTATATAACAGCGTCGTATATACGAGAATCAAACTTCGGGGAGCGTTCAGTCCGGGTATGCTTTCACTAGAGCTCAAATACCAGACGGCTGCTTACAATTACAAGGACCATATGCAAAACTATAAACAAGAAATGAGTGAAAAACAAATAAAATTACCACCATTTAATAACTGAATAAAAACAACAAAACATAAAAAAATAATATAAACAAAGTCCACCCTGAACTTTACTCCCACAGTACAATAATTTACACAGATCTGAGTGGCCTAGAAAGGTCCACTCCAAAGAAATAAAATTGTGGATCAAAATCCACTTGTCTGATTAATATGTATGCACGCGTATAACTACGCTAGAGAAGAAATAAGTACTTTTGATGGAGATTTGCTCACAGATGGAACAGCCAATATGCTTGCAAACCCCCATACTGCAAACCATTATTATGGCTTTATGGGACACACTCGAAGGATATCTTACCAACAATTAAAATTTTACTGACACACGCAACCATTTAAAATTTATAAACTAATCGATCTCCATCGAGATCGCAGTGAGTCAGGAAACTCCCAGCAAAACAGAAGCTTGCCCAAAGGCTCAATTGCTCAACATATACATGACAACAACGTGGCCGAACATCGAGACCACCCGAGGTCAAAGAACATGACAATAATTAAACAAGAAATAAGATGCCTAAAATCCAATGATATTTACATGAAATAAAAGCATGAATAAGCTAACACGCTGGGACTCGATCAATCAAAAACGCGAACAGCACCCATTTACCGATTACAATTCTTTTATCATTAAACAGGCTTTATTTTAATATAAGATAAACATTTACGAAGAACGGAGACCTGGGCCGTGAATACTAATGAGCACAGCTTGCTCCTTATCTGATGGAGTGCGCCGGGTAGAAATACCTTCACTTACCACTCATTAGCGTCAGTGTTCAAAACCAGCCCTCCTTGTCGAAGCTTTGAGTCATGCTATTTATAACAAGAGACTAGACAGTCCCGTTCCGCCACCTGTTAATCGCGACAGATAAATTCACACACTTCTTGTCAATTCCAAAGAATTGCAAGACATCGTAGAAGGGGATTCCAACATTTTCCTCGCAAGGATTAAATGCTTATCCTGGACAATAGCTTCAGACAGAACCAAGGTTCCCGAAAACTCCTATCCCATAAAACACATATTTGCAGACTCAACAAAGCATTTTGGGCAGAACACAACACAAATCTACCACGGGCCGACACTCCAATCAAATATCATAGATTTTGTGTACCAAGACACTAAAAGGGAAACTTCATCAACAGATAAAGTCATTGGGCATATGACCCCTCACTTAACAAAAATGCAACAAACGGCAATTAACACACAAGCCTGTGTAACAATAAAAATCTATACAATAAAAAGATTTCCCACCAATTCTATTATCTACTCTAGTTAATTCAGTTTCGCTTCTGTTATGATATCGGTTCCCAATTTGTGTCGCTTAGCCGCGCATTTTACGGTAGCGAAGCGCACTTGAGTACTCTTGCCCCGTGTACTTGACATCAACAAAAAAAATCTTCACAAAGATAGAATACATGCCACGTTGCTCATGAACTAAACTAAAGTGTGTCAGTACCACAAACCAACTACAATAAAACACGAAGACAAAAATAAAATAAAATATTTACACAAAATAATATGTTCCCACAAAACCATAACCAGTTTGTCAAATAATTAAATTATTTAGTACTTATTCCTCTTTCTGCGTCATCTCATCGAACATCGCCTGACATTCTCTCTCCAAAGTGTTTAGCTCATCTCAGACCACATGGAGCCGTAGAAACGTTGGTTCGATGTCTTCCTCTGGGTCTGGAGTTCCATCTTGACGTTGAATAAAAATAACAAAAATAAAATGTTATTTATAGTCACACGTAATTTTCTATCTAAATTTTTGCCAATAGTTACTTTATTCACCATTTGTCTAGTGCAAAATTAAATGTAGACTTTCCCTAATAGTTGTAGTCGTGGGAGACTACTAAAATATTACCGATACACAAATTTCACACTCAGCTGTGCGCACACAACTTTATTATAATGTTTTCAATAATGACCCTATCTCTGATAAATTTAACACAGTATATCTTCACGGTATGGAAAAGAATAAGTGATCACCTCACGGTGTCACCAAGAATCCATCCCTTCGTCACTCAGACGACAGTATTTATGTGAATTTAGCAAAAGGACGGAGGGAGAGGGAAATCTATCACTAACTTCTATAATAATGCGACTATTGGCATGCAACAGGTATCAAACAGTTTGAAAAATTATACAGGTCACAATGGGGCTATCGTGCTCTGGAATCGATCATAGATTTCGTTAATCCAATCTTTCCCGCTTTCAACTTCAAGCCGGCGTCAGACGCTCCCTTGGCGCTAAAATTGGTGACCCTCTCTGATTGGTAGTTCATGACGTCAATATCGCAGTTTAGAACAGAAGCCTCTGTCCTATGATTGGTTGAAAGTTCCTCTCGTCTCTCTCATCCAGCAACTATCTTACTCGTAACGCTAGGGTGACAAAGAAATTACGGTCTGAAATGAGTCAGGACCCCAACACACCTTTGTCTGATAAAGTGTCTGTCAAACATTCCGATCTCGTCACTCCTTTGTTTCAAGACTGGGCACGTTCAAACGTACTGTCTCCAAATAAGCTTGATATTTCGCAATCCAGTCTGGCCTTCCTGTATGATTCTGGCAGTAAAATCAGAATATAATGAAATGAATAATTAGAATCATTAATATGCGTAGCTTATTAAGGGTTCACAACTCCCTTAGTTGGGAAAAATCGAACTTAGAGATAAAGTCGATTTTTCTTCCCTAAGTCACATGGTGCAGATACTGGGTTAGCCTCCCTTCAAAGTGCTCAGTCAGTCCGCCTCTGCTAGTTGACAAGTGTTTTCCTCGTTCCAATGTTTACATTCTCGCCCATTCATTAGGACAATACCAGTCTGCTGCTCACTTGCCCAGCGCTTCGCCTGGGGCTATTTGTTGCTTAAAGACTATTCCCCTCTCTGTTGCTCGTCTGTCGACATACCTGTCAACTCTGCTTGCTTCAAGATGTAAACAGGCCAGACGCTAATCACTTCCTCGATGTCGTGCTGGCTTCTGCTTGCCCCCCGTTTACTTGCATGATGTTGGAATATCACGTATTTAATTCGCTGCGTTATTTCCAAGATTCCTCACTATGCTGAACGTTTTCACTCCTCCATGCTGCCATCCTCTTCGTCTCTCCCGCGTGTTGCCATCTTTTTCCTCTCTCCCGCGTGTTGCCATCTTCTTCCTCTAGTAGTGACCCGTTTTTCGGATCGCACCGGTGTTTCTCTTCCCGGCCGGGCTGCGTTCTCTAATGCCCCGTGCCGCTAATCTTTGTTCGTCTTCCTTGCTGGCTTCGCTATGTGCTTGTTCTCCATGCAGCTGATCCAAGTATCTCTGCGTCTCTATGTGCATGGCTTCAAACCCTTGATTTGTTCTTCCTTCCTCATTGTAGGTGTCGGGATTTTTCCGCTTGTCAATTGCCTGTTTCCAACGTCCTTGTTCATTTCCCTCGTTTACATGAACTTCCTCTAAGTACTTCTGCGATTGAGCATGCCTATCGTTCCAGTCGTCTCGGTAGCTTCTAGAGTCCTCACGATTCTGAAATCTGCGGTCGTGCCATCTCTGATTTTCATTCCGATCTCCCCATCTCCTGTATGGTACATCTTGTCTCCGATTGTCCCTCCATTGTTGAAATCCTCGTTGTTGGAATCTATTCTGTCCTTGGAACTGTCTGTTGTTATTACGGTTGTTATCGTAATGTTGGCGCTGTCTTTTCTCGACATCATCCTGACCTCTCACGGGTGTTGAAATGTTTGTATTTGTATTGGTAGCCTGGGATCTTGTGTTTATCTGGCTCGGCTTAATCACCTCGGTTGTATTTACCATTTCGACCTGTCTTCCAACTCTATTGTGTAAGTGGGACGTGGTTTCATCTATCTGGCGCAGGATCTGTTCAGCGTGTACCGCGTCTGAAACGTTAGCTGCGACCAATACCTGCTGAACGTTAACGGGAAGCTGGCGTCCGATAGTCATGACTAGCTCGGCCTCACTTAAAGGATTATCCAGATCTTTAAACTTAAGGAGCTGTGATGAAAAAAAATCTGAATACTTAGTTTGCTGAGTAGATTGGTACTTTCTGGAGTACAATTCCATTCTTAACCCCTGTTGATATGAAGACGACCAATATTTTCGAAGGAAAGCATGCTTGAATGCATCTACGCTTTCAAACGTGTATTTGAAGCTCAAGTACCACGTTAAAACATTTCCAGTTAAAAATTTTTCCATCATACGCAGTTGCCGGGCGGGAGCTATATCATTATCATTATAATAGTGTTCGACTTCCCGCAAGAACGCCTTGGGTGTGACTCCAGAATTTTCCATAAACTTAGCCGGTTTGAATTCATTAGAACGGATGATTTGTACAAGTTGAGGGTGCTGATTACCGTCATGGGGTGTAGAACTTCTCCCTATGTGATTACGAAATTCTTCCGTGTTCCGAGCAAGTGGACTTTCCGTGTCAACCTGACTACCAGTTGAATGAGTCGCCCCCGGGCTATCTCTGTCTCCATCTCTCCCCTTCTCGCCTAATGACCCTGCATTATGTTCCATAGAAAATAATTCTGCTTTTATCAGCCTGTCACCTTGTTCTTTAAATTTTGCTTTTATCTCATCTTCTAACGTCTGTATCCGTGTGTGGTTCTCCCCCAGCTTCTTAATTACCGCCAACCTTTCTTCCTTGGAGTCCTTACATAATTTTTGCCAATCCTTTCTAACGTTTTCTATCTTCAGATTATTAGTGTCCTGGCTCACTTCGATCCGTTCCAAGCGATCCTCCATGCGTACATTGTTTTCTTCAATAGTGGCTTTTAATCCCTCCCGGTCTACTTCTGCATTTTTCCAGCGATCTGTTGATTGGTTTTCGAGACGGTCTATGTCTTTTATAAGGCCGGTCACGTTTTCATCTACCGCCTTTATCTGTTCCTGTATAACTACGGTTATTTTTTCCACTTTATTAAATCTGTTTTGTAACCTGTCCTGTGCAGTTATAATTTCGCTATTTTTAGTTGTGCATGCCAATTCAATCTGTGCCAATTTTGCCAGAACTGTATCGTCTAAGTTATTAAGTTTAGCGTTAAACTGGTCCTCAAGTTGTTTTATCTGTTTAACCTGCTTCTCATTGTTCTTACTTACATCTAAGGCGAGTAGTATAAGCTGTTTCCTTGTATGTTCTTTCATTTCAACCACTACATTATCGAGTTGCTCAGTGTTACGACTGTTTTGCGCGTCTAGTTGAGAGTTTATTGATTCACTTTGTTGTGTCAATTGAGAACTAATATTATCATTCTGTTGAGCTAATTGTGTATTAATACTATCATTTTGAAGCGCTAATTGTGTGCCAATAGATTCATTAATTTGGGCTTTGATCACCGCTGACTGTTCAACCCTACTACTGTCTATTTGTGCCTTAAATGTTTCACTCTGTGCTATTAATTCCGCTGATTGTTCAGCCCTGCTACTGTCTATTTGTGCCTTAAATGTTTCACTCTGTGCTATTAATTCCGCTGATTGTTCAGCCCTGCTACTGTCCATTTGTGCCTTAAATTCAGCCGTCATCTCCTGCCGTAACAACACCATTTGCTGCTGAGTGCGTGCCGCAGCGCTCTCTACAACCTGTCTTATTTCGTCTAAAGAAGCCATCACCACAATACACTTGAGAAAATAGAGAAAATGCCAATTGGCGATGTTCTCCGATACGTGCATACATATTAACACACATTTATATCAATTTACACATACTCAGTTCGTTTAAATTTATAAACACAATCCCATTAATCCAATAGCATCCCTGAGTATCCTTCATTTTACATAATTTAAAACTTAACCCACACATTCAGTTATTAAATGCTAGCCTTACAAAACGCTACAAGAACAGACTAATTAATCAAGTATTAATTGCCTTGGAAAAGCTACACGCCTTCCTATTACATACATGGAGTTGTCTTTCTAAGCAAAGCTAATTTTTATCATTAATATGGGCGCTCAGTTTCACGATATTATCTTTACAATTAATGCAAGAAACAAAAACGTGTACTGTATTTTACATTGCAACTCCTGATTTTACTGTATAATTCACTCACTTGGCGGTAATACCTTCGCCATAACTACGTTACTTAAAATTATCACATTCGGTGATTCGAATACTGTCACATTCTGCCTCCACTTGTGGCGTGTCAGTTTATCAAAAAAATGCGCTAGAAAAGCCTAAAACAGTGAAATGCCCCACGTTGGGTAATGCCAGCGTTGCCTATGTGCCCTTGTATATAACAGCGTCGTATATACGAGAATCAAACTTCGGGGAGCGTTCAGTCCGGGTATGCTTTCACTAGAGCTCAAATACCAGATGGCTGCTTACAATTACAAGGACCATATGCAAAACTATAAACAAGAAATGAGTGAAAAACAAATAAAATTACCACCATTTAATAACTGAATAAAAACAACAAAACATAAAAAAATAATATAAACAAAGTCCACCCTGAACTTTACTCCCACAGTACAATAATTTACACAGATCTGAGTGGCCTAGAAAGGTCCACTCCAAAGAAATAAAATTGTGGATCAAAATCCACTTGTCTGATTAATATGTATGCACGCGTATAACTACGCTAGAGAAGAAATAAGTACTTTTGATGGAGATTTGCTCACAGATGGAACAGCCAATATGCTTGCAAACCCCCATACTGCAAACCATTATTATGGCTTTATGGGACACACTCGAAGGATATCTTACCAACAATTAAAATTTTACTGACACACGCAACCATTTAAAATTTATAAACTAATCGATCTCCATCGAGATCGCAGTGAGTCAGGAAACTCCCAGCAAAACAGAAGCTTGCCCAAAGGCTCAATTGCTCAACATATACATGACAACAACGTGGCCGAACATCGAGACCACCCGAGGTCAAAGAACATGACAATAATTAAACAAGAAATAAGATGCCTAAAATCCGATGATATTTACATGAAATAAAAGCATGAATAAGCTAACACGCTGGGACTCGATCAATCAAAAACGCGAACAGCACCCATTTACCGATTACAATTCTTTTATCATTAAACAGGCTTTATTTTAATATAAGATAAACATTTACGAAGAACGGAGACCTGGGCCGTGAATACTAATGAGCACAGCTTGCTCCTTATCTGATGGAGTGCGCCGGGTAGAAATACCTTCACTTACCACTCATTAGCGTCAGTGTTCAAAACCAGCCCTCCTTGTCGAAGCTTTGAGTCATGCTATTTATAACAAGAGACTAGACAGTCCCGTTCCGCCACCTGTTAATCGCGACAGATAAATTCACACACTTCTTGTCAATTCCAAAGAATTGCAAGACATCGTAGAAGGGGATTCCAACATTTTCCTCGCAAGGATTAAATGCTTATCCTGGACAATAGCTTCAGACAGAACCAAGGTTCCCGAAAACTCCTATCCCATAAAACACATATTTGCAGACTCAACAAAGCATTTTGGGCAGAACACAACACAAATCTACCACGGGCCGACACTCCAATCAAATATCATAGATTTTGTGTACCAAGACACTAAAAGGGAAACTTCATCAACAGATAAAGTCATTGGGCATATGACCCCTCACTTAACAAAAATGCAACAAACGGCAATTAACACACAAGCCTGTGTAACAATAAAAATCTATACAATAAAAAGATTTCCCACCAATTCTATTATCTACTCTAGTTAATTCAGTTTCGCTTCTGTTATGATATCGGTTCCCAATTTGTGTCGCTTAGCCGCGCATTTTACGGTAGCGAAGCGCACTTGAGTACTCTTGCCCCGTGTACTTGACATCAACAAAAAAAATCTTCACAAAGATAGAATACATGCCACGTTGCTCATGAACTAAACTAAAGTGTGTCAGTACCACAAACCAACTACAATAAAACACGAAGACAAAAATAAAATAAAATATTTACACAAAATAATATGTTCCCACAAAACCATAACCAGTTTGTCAAATAATTAAATTATTTAGTACTTATTCCTCTTTCTGCGTCATCTCATCGAACATCGCCTGACATTCTCTCTCCAAAGTGTTTAGCTCATCTCAGACCACATGGAGCCGTAGAAACGTTGGTTCGATGTCTTCCTCTGGGTCTGGAGTTCCATCTTGACGTTGAATAAAAATAACAAAAATAAAATGTTATTTATAGTCACACGTAATTTTCTATCTAAATTTTTGCCAATAGTTACTTTATTCACCATTTGTCTAGTGCAAAATTAAATGTAGACTTTCCCTAATAGTTGTAGTCGTGGGAGACTACTAAAATATTACCGATACACAAATTTCACACTCAGCTGTGCGCACACAACTTTATTATAATGTTTTCAATAATGACCCTATCTCTGATAAATTTAACACAGTATATCTTCACGGTATGGAAAAGAATAAGTGATCACCTCACGGTGTCACCAAGAATCCATCCCTTCGTCACTCAGACGACAGTATTTATGTGAATTTAGCAAAAGGACGGAGGGAGAGGGAAATCTATCACTAACTTCTATAATAATGCGACTATTGGCATGCAACAGGTATCAAACAGTTTGAAAAATTATACAGGTCACAATGGGGCTATCGTGCTCTGGAATCGATCATAGATTTCGTTAATCCAATCTTTCCCGCTTTCAACTTCAAGCCGGCGTCAGACGCTCCCTTGGCGCTAAAATTGGTGACCCTCTCTGATTGGTAGTTCATGACGTCAATATCGCAGTTTAGAACAGAAGCCTCTGTCCTATGATTGGTTGAAAGTTCCTCTCGTCTCTCTCATCCAGCAACTATCTTACTCGTAACGCTAGGGTGACAAAGAAATTACGGTCTGAAATGAGTCAGGACCCCAACACACCTTTGTCTGATAAAGTGTCTGTCAAACATTCCGATCTCGTCACTCCTTTGTTTCAAGACTGGGCACGTTCAAACGTACTGTCTCCAAATAAGCTTGATATTTCGCAATCCAGTCTGGCCTTCCTGTATGATTCTGGCAGTAAAATCAGAATATAATGAAATGAATAATTAGAATCATTAATATGCGTAGCTTATTAAGGGTTCACAAATTTGAAAGAGAAAATGATTTCTATGTCTGTGTCAGATAGCTCGGTGCATGTTATAGATTTATTAGCGGCAAGAAAATTAAGGAATATCATAGTCCTTGTGAAGGTAATACTCGGCGTGGTCCCCTCCAATGCTTTTACGAAGAGAGTTTTTGTTGTTGTTTTGAATATCAAATGGAGAGATGATAGAAACAGAAACTCCATTAGTTGGATAAAACAAGAATTGTTCACATATTACAATTATGGCGAATATTGTAGTGAATTTTATCAGAAAGTACTTGCATATAAAGAATCCTTGCAAAGGGTCGTTCAAATGAAAAGCATTTGTAAGTTGCTGGTGTCATAGGCCTATATGATATGTCAGCAATATCCAGTTTTCATTTTGTGCATTTAATTATGTAATGCTTATTTAATACATATGTGTATTATTTATTACAACATTTAACAATGTTTTGGGACGCGTGTTCCGTTTTTCCATTCTTGAAATCTGGCTACCCTACCTGTATTAGTGTGTGTATTTGTAATTAGAGCGGGGATTGGGTAGGAGGCGGAAGTAGCCTTAAGGGAGCACATTCGCCGCTCATAGGCATCTCCACAGGGTTATGATTCAACAATTGATTATTATGGTGTTTGAAGCCATTAACAGTGTTGCCTTTGTAAACAAAAGTTTGGTGCTTTTCTGTCGGTCAACACTATTGTACCCAAATGAGATGGGTTATTCCCTAATCCTGAAAATCTCTTGTACTTTTTTCAGGATTAGGGAGCTTGCCACGGTGGGTGAGTGGTTATAGTGTCGGACTGCCAACCCCAAGATTGCATGTTCGCTCCTGGCCATGTAAGTGATTTTTGAAAGGCGACAAAAACCACGATACTCATGTCATGCGTTGTTGGCATGTTAAAGAACCCATTTGAATTCAGTAGGCCGTGTTCAATGGCAAAATTAATCTCGGGATTTTCCGCCAACACACAGTTCCTCCATTCTCTACTTGAAAGCGCTGTAGTGTCAAGGAGTTTATATATCTAACCTCCTTGACTTTCATAGCGTTCAAAGGAACGACGAAATTCAACATGCAAGCTACCCTCTGGGTGTCAATTAACAAAGCTTGCTACATTCACCCGAGGCCATACGATATTATTATTATTATTATTATTATTATTATTATTATTATTATAGCATTAGGGAATAACCCATCTCATTTGGGTACACTAATGTTGACCGACTGAAAAGCATCAAACTTTTGCCAACAATTGATATTGTAACTTTCCAATAATAGTCTAATAATAATAATATCGTATGGCCTCGTGTGCCGGGTGCTAGCTTTGTTATTTGACACCCAAATGGTAGCTTGCATTTCGAATTTCGTTGTTCCTTGAAGCACTATGAGGGTCAAGGAGGTTAGATAGCTAAGCTCCTTGAACACTATAGCGCTTTCTAGTAGAGAAATGAGGAGCTTTGTGTTGGCGGTAAATCCCGAGATTAATTTTACCATTATGAACATGGCCTTCTGAATTTAAATGGGTTCGTTGGCATGCCAACATCGTATGACATGGTGTCGTAATTTTTGCCGCCTTCCCAAAAAATCACATACCACGGCCAGGAGCGAACCTGCAAGCTTGGGGTCAGTAGACCGACACGTTGACCACTCACCCACCCTTCATCATCATCATCATTGATCAAGTCCAGTTTCCCGTGTGTGGTATACGAGCCCCTTCCATCTCTATCGATCCATGAACCATTCTTCGTCCACAATTCTCTCCCAATCCTGGCCTCATTGACACACATTCTTTGGCCGCATTGTTTTAATTCTATTGAAAAAGGAGGCAAGGTTCCTTTCGAAACGTTTAGAATGTTAAATTTTATTTTCAGACGGCAACATCCCAGGTTTGCAGCAGGTACTGTACTTGGACCACAGCAAAACGCGAAGAAAGCCGAATCCAAGCAGCCGAGATGAAGTTCCTTAGAGGAATAATTGGGAAGACACGGAGGGATAAAATCAGAAATGTGGACATTAGGGAGAGAAATCGGTTCCCTAAACTGCAAGACAAGATAGAAACCAGTAAGCTGACATTTGATGAGAATGGAAGAAAATAGAGGTGAAAAAAAAAAAACAAACAAAAAAACGAGACAGTCGGTCTGAAAGACTGGACCTTATATCATTTTAAATGCTACAAGTCGCCTCCGTAGCGTAGCGGTCAGCATGGTTAGCTGCCGCCCCGGAGGTCCTGGGTTCGATTCCCGGCTCTGCCACGAAATTTGAAAAGTGGTATGAGGACTGGAACGGGGTCTACTCAGCCTCGGGTGGTCCAAATGAGTAGAGGGGGTTCGATTCCCACCTCAGCCATCCTCGAAGTGGTTTTCCGTGGTTTCCCACTTCGTCTTCGGGCAAATGCCGGGATGGTACCTACTGTCAGGCCACGGCCGCCTCCTTCCCTCTTCCTAGCCTATCCATCCCAATCTTCCATCCCTTCCCATCCCTCATGAGGCCCCTGTTCGCTTTGCAGGTGAGGCCGCCTGGGCGAAGTGCTGATCACACCTTCCCAGTTGTATCCATCCCGACCAGATGTTCCACGCTCCAGGACACTGCCCATTGAGGCGGTAGTGGTGAGTTCCCTCGCTGAGTCCGTGGGTACCACCAACCTAGATGTTAAATTGACTTAAAAAACAAGTAGTTCCGTGAAGAACTATACAGCCTATTTTCATATATCCTACTTATGTTAATTGCCACTATCAACATACACAATTTCAGTTTGATTGCTGTAATAGATTCGTAGATATTGAGAACCGACTAAATATTTCGGATGGTCGCCAAGTTGGATTTTATATATGTAGTTCCTAGAGTTATGTACTGTTACATGCAGATTATTGTGAACGTGTAGTATTCAAACTTCAATCGCATAATTAGGACACAAGAAAAAACAAGGAGATTTTAAAAAATTTCACAGCTGCCATCTTGAGGTTATGGAAACAATTGAAATAAATTAGATGCCAGTGGATTAACATTCGGATAAAGATTTACTGTACTAAGTTTCACTGCACGCGGATGGTTAAATTGCGAGAAACGTCCATGTGAATATTTATAATTCGCGTCACCGCCATGTTGGATTTGTGATCACCAGGTTATTTAAAGTCCTATAGGTGAACTTAAGTTCATAGCCCCTATGAACATTAAAAAATTTAGTTTGATTGCTAAAATAGATTCGTCGATATTCAGTATCGTCTAAATATTTCGGATGGTCGCCATGTTGGATTGTTAAATGTATAGGCCATAGAGTCATGTACCATTAAAGGAAAATTATTGCGTAGGTTCATTATTCAAACTTTCACTTCGATCGCATGACTACATCACAAGAAATAAAAACTTAATTTTAAAATTCGCACTGCCGCCATCTTGAGGTTATGTAAACAATTGAACAAAATTAGATACCAGTGGATTACAATGTGTATAAATATTTCCTGTACCAGGTTTCAGTGCGCTTGGAACATTAAATCGCGAGAAAGGTCTATTTAAAATGTTCAAATTCGCTTGGCCGCCATGTTCGTTTTGTAGTTAACCGGTTTTTGAAAATCTTATAGATGGACTTCCAGTAGTGCCCTTTATCTCCGTACAAAATTTTAGGGAGATACCGCTAATAGTTTCGGAGATATATAATGCCGGTGAAATATTTCGCACATCCGCCATCTTGTGATTATGTAAACAATTGAACGAAGTTAGATGTCGGTGCATTACAATGTAGATAAACATATACTGTACCATGTTTCATTGCGTTTGGTTGGTCAAATCGCGAGATACGTCTATTTAAAAGTTTCAAATTCGCTTGGCCGCCATGTTGGTTTCGTAGTTACCAGGTTTTCAAAAGTCACATAAGTGAACTTATAGTAGTTCCCTCTATCACCATAGAAAATGTCAGGGTAATATCGGTAATAGTTTCGGAGATATTGAATGCTGGTGAAATATTTCGCACAGCCGCCATGTTGGATTGGTGAGTCGTAACAAAATTTGAAGGGCACGGTCGAGGTCGCCGGGAATAGTGCTATGAACTTTCCGAATTTCATTGAAATCGCTCTTGCCGTTTAGATTTTATTAGGGGGGGACACACACACGAATCACACACACACACACACACACACACACACACGCACACACACACGGACAAAAGGTGATCTCATAAGCCTATTTTTTCAAAATTGAAAATAGGCTAAAAAATGCTACAAATGCTGAAAAATGCTAAAGAGGCTGGAGGCTTCTCGCTTCGCTCGAAGCCAAAGACTCTTGACATGTTAGATGATCAAGAAACAATCAGAACGCTAGAAAGTTACAAGTCATCGCGCTGAAAGGAGGGAGCTGGCTGAATGACGTCACTCTCGCCGTGCCGTAGCCGTCTCGTAACGCCAGATCTCACCAGTGAATTCAGTACACATGCACCAAGCGGTACTACGACGTCACACACCTCAGTGCATTCTCGGTACATTTCGTGACGTTGCCGTAACGTAACGATGAAGTCGACTATATCATTTAAAATGATGAAAGAATATTTATGGTTAAAATACCAGAAAGAAGTCCACGAGGAAGACCCAGAAAGAGGTGGATAGATACGGTGAAGGAAAGCATAGAGAAAAGAGGAGTAAAAGAAAAGGAAGTATTGAAAGAACAAAATGAATGGTGGAGGGATAGACAACTGTGGAGGTCCTTGATTCGCAACCCGACCCAGGTAACTGGAAACGGGAAATGAAGAAGAAGAAGAAGAGAATATCCCAAAAGCCTGCCCTAGTCCCTAAAGAGTAAACTCGTGTATCCCAATGGCCTTGTGTAAATCTTTGAAATTGTCACCACTGGGGTGACTTACATTCTCCAGTAGGTCTGCACTTTGTAATGAGGGTATTAAAAGGAAGTAGTACCTCTGCTAAAGAATTAGGATGATTGTCACTTGTAAGACCTATTCTGGAATATGCCTCGGCGGTTTGGGATCCATATCAAGTAGGGCTCATCAATGAGTTGGAAATGGTACAAAGAAAGGCCGCTAGATTTGTGCTCAGTGACTTTAATCCCAGGAGCAGTGTGAGCCGTATGTTAAAGAAACTTGGGTGGGAATCACTGGAGGCTAGGAGGATGAAATCTAGACTCTGCGCTATGTACAACACGTATACAAATCAACCAGCATGTAGTGAGCTTAGCAAACGATTGGGAAAGCCCACTTACTTGGGTAGGAGCGATCATCCTTTCAAAGTTAAGGGCCGACCACAGCGAACAAATTATGGTAAATATTCTTTTGTAAACCGTGCCATTGATAACTGGAACTCTCTACCTGCCGCAGTCTTAGAGCCTTTTCACAAACATATAGCTGTGTTTAAGAAAAGACTGACTATTTGTGAAAATACTAAAGTTTAATTGTTGTATAATTGTTATTGAATTGTTATGTATAATTATTTATTTGTTATGTATATACAATTTGTCACCGGGGGACACACCCCCCATTGCAAATAAATGAATGAATATGAATATTATGAATATATCTCAAACCGGAATTGGGCTACATCTCTTGACAGAGTCTGGAATTGAACTCTGTCCAACAATGCTAACCACTACACCATGAGACCTACAGCCCATATATGAAACAACAGCAACAACACATCAATCGCCTTAAGGGGATCTATAACCTACTCTAACTTCATTTCTATTTTCTGTTAGTTTATTGTTGAAGTTGTGCAGATTAACCGGTGATTGGTTTTAAGCACTACATTTCCGAAATGATTTGTCGAGGTCGAACGATTGGAGAGGTGGGAACCTCTAACTGTGTCTAGAAGCAGCAGAATGCAAAATCCGACCCTGAAGAAGCAACATTTAATCACGGCCCTCGGGGTTAACGGAAGCCTGTTGGACATAATTAAATTTCAAGAGATGTAATTGCCGTTGCCTAATACTTGATGACAGAGGAAGAAAATGGTTTATCTTCTCTTCTAAATTGAAGGCTACTGTACACTTATACAATTCGAATTTTTTACTTTCCAAATACATAACTTAAGGATTGTTTTTCAGTATTGGTAATTATAAATACGGATTATTACTGTATGACTCTAATTCTCTTTTAATGAAGGTGCTACTGCGTAGATATACTTAATTCTTTATCATTATTTTTGAAAGTAGTTTCACTGCCTGATATACGCCCTGTGCTAAGATTATTACTGTCTTTTTATTCTAATTATACGGGGAGTAAATTTGCCGGTCTCATCGGACCTGGCGTGGGGACTGGCGTACTCGACATCTTACGGAAGCCCTTGAGCTACAAACAAAATAGTAAGCTTGTAGGTTAATCTCGTTATTACAAGCCCCTTACGTGGAAAGCAAACCATTGGGCGTGACATTTCACTTCTTAAGTCCCACGTGCCTTAACCGGAAATCGAACCCTGTCCGCTTTGGTGGGAGGCAGGTAGATTGACCGCTGCGCCATTAAAATGCAAATGAAAATGAAAATCCTCAGCCTGCTTCCAGTCGACCGACCGGGTCAGGGAATGGAGTGAATGAAGCCCCTATCTAGCGGCGAGGATATGAACTGTGCCGGCTGCCGAAGCCTGTCACACTCCCCTGGGCCAATGATGAAATGAATTACAGATGAAATGAAATGATAGTGGAGAGTGTTGCTGGAATGAAATTTGTGACAGGGAAAACCGAAGTACGCGGAGAATAACCTGTCTGCCTCCGCTTTGTCCAGCACAAATCTCACATGAAGTGAACGGGATTTGAACCACGGACCCAGCGGTGAAAGGCCGGCGTTTTGCCGCCTAACCCACGGAGGCTGGTTGTTGAAGTGGAGTCGATCTTGAATAATTTCCTCTGCAATACCAATTTCTTTGAGGCCTTTCTCTATTTCACTAAGCCATTTGTTCTTGACTTTCTTTGAGAGAGGAAGGTTTAGAATCCTTTTTGTGAACCTGTCATTGTTCATTATGAGAATGTGTCCGAAGAACTTCAAACGTCTTTTCCTGAAGGTGTCAGTGATCTTTTCAGCATGCAGATAAAGCGCCTGTGACTTCCATTTCATCCAAATTTCTTCTGAGCAGACTGGGCCAAGGGTTTGCTCGATACTTTATCATTTCAAATGATCTTGTCGACTTCATCGTTATGCGTCACGGTTACGGCGTGTATGACGTCATCATGTTGTTCAGTGCATATGCACCGAGTCTGAGTTTACTCCTGGGGTCTGGCGTTATGTGAACGGAGACGGCGAGTGCTTGACGTCATGCAGCTCTCGCGCGGGAAGCCCAAGTTAAAGGGTAATGGAGTCTGGTTGGTTGGTTCTTAAGTTTAGGGGCTGCGACAACGCGGTCATGTAGCCCCGCGTACTTTGGGTGTGTGTAGAATCTGTCTGATAACCAGTGTTAATTGTGATGGCTGTATTAGTGTGTGTATCTGTTTTTTTTTTTAAATTTAAGTACCGACTGCAACTTAGAATTTTTCAAATAGTTCCTACTTTTGCCGCCAAACGCCACCGTCAACGATTACTAGGCCTAGTTCAGAACTTAGCAACTAGACATCACGACAGTCAGCTCTTGGCAACGAACGTTGAAACCTAAGAGCGTTGTTTACATTCTTAACCTATCCAATTTAGCTTCACACAGGTGTAATTAGTGGAAGGTTCTCTAACATGCCATAAATCTATGACATGGGACCGCCGGCTTTACTTCCCCTCCGAAGGAAGGCATACAGAGGGATTTTTAACGCTCTCAAAAAATCCGACGGCTACGGCCGGGTTTGAACCCGCTATCTTGGGCATTGAAGCTCAGCATGCTACAAACTACGCCACCGAAGCCGCCTGGTAATGGAGTCTGTTGAGTCTGAGTTTACTCCTGGGGTCTGGCGTTATGCGAATGGAGACGGCGAGTGCGTGACGTCATGCAGCAGAGTGCAAAGACCCCTCCTGAGCCTTTCTAACATGTGTAGCATTTGTAGCATGCGTCATTTGAAATGATATAAAGTCTAGTCTCTTTGACTGACTGCATCTTTTCCTTTCTTGTTTCTAGACGTATTTAATAAGAGACCTGTCTCCATTGGCCAAGGTTTCCGAGGTGTATAGTGCTTCAAGTTTTATACTGTGGTGTATTGTCTTAATTTTATTAGACGACAGAGCAAATAACGTCCTATATGCCTTTGTACTTCAACTAGAAAAATGTGCATTCCTATAATAGGTATAAACCTCCAGGAGCGATCAACAATACAGAAAATAACTCTTCAATTTAAGGAAGAGGTTCACGTATCAGACGCTAGTAATGCTTTTGGAAACGACAGCCACTCCGTGCAGCGTATTTATGACTCAAAGGCGAGATATAACAAACTATCAAGTGAATAATGGATGTACTAATTACACAGGACTTCAAGAGGGCCATAAATCAGACTACAGTAACCATGGACCAGAAGTTCCTGCAGATTGCAGCAGATGCTTGCGTGCAAGTGCTAGTTGAACTTACCTACTATCCGCGTCACCTAAAGTAAGTTACTAAGATGAAGCCTAGGTACTTGAACTTCATCACAATTAACTGCTTGCCACGGTGGGTGAGTGGTTATCCTGTCGGTTTACTAACCCCATATTGGCATGTCGAAGAACCCATTTGAATTCAGTAGGCCGAGTTCATAATGGCAAAATTAATCTCGGGAGTTTCCGCCAACACAAAGTTTCTCATTTCTCTACTAGAAAGCGCTATAGTGTTCAAGGAGCTTAGATATCTAACATCTAACATCCTTGACTTTCATAGTGCTTCAAGGAACAACGAAATTTGACGTGCAAGCTACCCTCAGGGTGTCAAATAACAAAGCTTGCATCCGATGCCGTACGATATTATTATTATTATTATTATTATTATTATTATTATTATTATTATATCACAATTAACAGGTTGATTTATTGTAATTGTCTTGCAGCTGGATTGAATCGGGGTTGCATTCACTGTGACCACTGCTGCCTGGTTTCGTAGTCACATGATATGTAGTGAAACTCCAGTCCAAAATATCCTAGCCTAGGCTCGATTTATCAGCTCTGCCAAGAAATGTAATTCTGTTCTGCCTCGTGAGGCAATACTGAGAAGAGATGGATAAGAATGACACCTCGGCTACGGTATCCTAGTAGCCGGTTTCCTTTGTCACCCACTTTTATTCCAGGCATATGTCAGGACCATACCTAATTAAGGCCACGACCGCCTCTTCCCAATCCTAACCTAAAGTACAAATACACACACTCTAACAAAAGTTTGGTGCTTTTCAGTAGGTCAACACGAATCTACCCAAAAGAGTTGGGTTATACCCTAATCCTGAAAAACATTACATGAGTTTAATAAATACCTGTATTTTCAAACATAGATTGTATAGCCTAATGTAATGTATCTGATGATGATCACTTGACAATCGAAACTGGTCATCCTAGTGTATTTATTAATCTCATGTATTTTTTGAGGATTAGGGTATAACCCAACTCTTTTGAGTAGATTCATGTTGACCGACTGAAAAGTACCAAACTTTTGATTACTAAGGCAACACTGAAAAATGGCTTCAACCCCCATAATACACACACTCTACTACAGACAACACAATAGCACAGGTTATCAGAAAATTATACATTCACTCCTAAAGTCTATTCGCCGATTCGAGACAGTGCAGGTAAATACTTACACGTGATCACTTGACTGCCCGGACAGGGAAACACGCTCAGTTCACGTGATCGGCTCCTCAGTCGGACAGGGCTAGCCAAGATGATTCGAGATAGTTTATCATGCCGTAGCCGTAGAAAAGACAAGTCTGTACTGCGGCCTGGGTTAACTATTTACAGTTACTTTCTTTCCACTATAGTAACGAATATTGTCAATATATGGTAAACTACAGCATAGAGGAATCATAAAATAAATACGAAACATTTCAATACGCTCACGGTAATGCAATACAGTATATTAAATTAAATTTAGCTGCTATTAGTTATTATTTTACTTTCTTACCATCTTTAATTGCTATTGTATTAGTACCTAAAATCTGAACCTAATTTTACATTATGTGACCAAATATTAAAACATCATGCTTCATTTACTGTTATATCGACTTGACCTTGTGTACAGTATATTCCCTCTTAACAATTTCTTTTACTTTTTTGTAATTTACATTTTTAATTTTTAATCTTCAAATTTTAAGTTTTAATTTACAATTTTTAATTTTCAATTTTTATTTTGTATTCTGATGTATTTTATTTTTATATTTTCATGTATTTTCATGTATTATCTGTGTGTAAACAATTCTTTGCTACTGTGGGGCATTGCCCTGTTGTGGGAATAAATAAATAAATAAATAAATAAATACATAATAATAATAATAATAATAATAATAATAATAATAATAATAAAGAAATAAAGAAATTGAAAAAATCTATGATTCGATCAGGAAAAGGAGGGTTAATTTCTTTGGACATGTAAAGAGGATTAATAACACCAAACTCATATAACAAATTTTCAGTCATGTATACAAAAGCAAGAATGGTAATCAATGGGTATAAATTATAAAAAGGGATATGGAAGAGATGGAAGTAACAATAGATAATAATCAGGACAGACCACTTTTCAGAAATACGATTAAAAAAATGTCAAGTGTTTTCAGGAGAAAGAAAAGAAGAAGCGGGTTAACATCTGGACGGAAGAGAGAAGAAGGAAGTAATGAAGAACTACTGGAAGGCAAGAAAGGATAAAGGAAATAAGAGACAGTGAATGCAATGGGTTATTTTACGCAGTCCATAATTGAGGAAAAGATAATAATAATAATAATATCACGATAAATATGGTTTTCAGTAGACTGTGCCTGCCAGCCGCTGCTGTAGCATTGTTGAAATTTATAACTAGGCGGTCTTCAGTTTCTTCGTTAATATAACTTGAAAGATGGCAGCATGAGCAGATCGACTTGTGTCGAGAGTCACGTCCTCCATGGTCGATAATCTTCACACCATTAGCCCGACATTTTGTCTGGAGTAGAAGTAGAGAAACCCCTAAAAACCAGCCGTCAGACTAGAATTAAATTTCTTGACTGAGCCGGGAATTGAACCCGAATCTCAGGGACGACAGCCAAGCATGCTAGCCGCTACACCACGAGGTGGACTTTCAGTGAAGAAAAATATAATAAAAATAATGTTTTTGGTTTTACGTCCCTTTTAAATAATCTGGCTTTCAGAGACGCCGGGGTGCCGGAATTTGTCCCGAAGGGGATTTTTAAAGAGCCAGTAAATTTACTGACACGGTTCCATCGCGTTTGCGCACACTCACTGACTGCGCCAATATACCAACCTGCAACCTTAGGCCCAGCAAGCGAGAACGTTACCGCTGAGCCACGCAGCCAGCTATAGTAGAAGGAAAAGAAGACGAAAAAGAATACAGTAATAAAGATTTACTCTCACGCAGCTGTGCCACACTGTGGTGATAAAATAACGTAACTCTTATCTTTCCACTAACACAGAAGAATATTTACGCTAACATGTTGGATTTATGAGACAGGTGACGTGCCCCCTGCTTGTAAGAAGAATGTTATCATCGCTATAGGAGCTGACATACGTTGAAAAATGTCTTACAGTCCGCTTAATCAGTCATAATTCGAAAACCCAGACAAGAATAATCATTTACAGGAGGGTGGAACGAAGCTAAGTTGGGTGATGACCTGTTTAGTTTCAAGAGAAACGTAGGAACAAGGGAAATCTTTATAGAAAGTCTCTAGTTGGTCAACACAAACAGTGCCCAATTACATTTGGTAGGAAAACACGTTTTTAAACGCCCAAACATAAAAAAATAATAAATTAAAAAAAAAAAAACACTTTTATGTACAAAATTTACCAGCGTCTGATATGTGATCCTCTCCCATAAATTACGAGGTTATTTTCAGTAACTTATTGTAACTCGCTCCATAAGGAACAAAAGGAGAACTTATATGGCATTTTCACACCTTTACCAAATAAAAGCTAACTAGATCAGGACAGGGAGGCATGGAGAGCTGCTTCAAACCAGTATAGGACTAACGACAAACAAAACACAATGCAGGATCATCTAATAATTCGTCATGAATCGCATGGATAAAATATAGACGTATATTTTGGTATATTTCGGGGCACCATATATTCATCGAAACAAATGCTTATCATCTTTATACGTCAGTTAGTGTCCGTATGATAATCATAGGCAATGTTTTTTTCTTTTTTTCTAAAAACTCATAGTTGTAGTAGATACAACATCACGATCATGCAATTTTCGGCAATTTGCTGAGTCCGGTCATTGTTTGTGTTCAATCATTAACTTGAAGCTTTTTCGATGCCTGTGTGGATGTAAAATAGTTCGTTATTCAACCTTCAAAACTAACCACATGCACAAATTAACAACCTACCCCGCCTCCAAACACTATAAGAACAAAGTGCCGAGTTGCCGACCAAAAGAAACTGATTCGATAGATCGATTTAAATCGAGGATTATTCGAAATCTCCTCCAGCTGTTGTGAACAGCGCGTTGACGCCAGCTGATCGATGAACTTTCAAGTCGGACTAGATACAAATGTACCAATATTTTTTCTTAAACAGTTTTCAAATTTTTAAGGGGTACGAGTATCCCCGCGTTCCCCCTGACAAAAGAGTAATTCCATTTCTGGAAGAAGACAGTAGGCCTACTGCCTGAAGAGTTGACTATGCCCATCTAATTTCCATTTCCATACCCAATTCATTGTTTTGATATTAGGCCTACTAGGGCCTGGATTTTTAGGTGGCTTAAACCTTCACTTTTGGTTGATTGGTTGGATCTTAAGTTTAGGGGCTGCGACAACGCGGTCAATTAGCCCCGTGTACTTTGGGTGTGTGTAGAATCTGTCTGATAACCGGTGTTAATTGTGATGACTGTATTAGTGTGTGTTATCTGTTTTTTTTTTAAATTTAAGTACTGCAACTTAGAATTTTTCAAATAGTACCTACTTTTGCCACCAAGTGCCACCGTCAACGACTACTAGGCCAAGTTCAGAACTTAGCTACTAGACGCCACCACAGTCGGCTCTTGGCAACGAACGTAAAAACCTAAGAGCGTTGTTTACATTCTTAACCTATCCAATTTAGCTTCACACAGGTGCAATTGGGGCTTTAACATGCCATAAATCTATGACATGGGACCGCCGGCTATACTTCCCATCCGAAGGAAGGCATACGGAGGGATTTTAATGCTCTTAAAAAATCCGGCGGCTTGGGCCGGGTTTGAACCCGCTATCTTGGGCATAGGAGCTCAGCATGCTACCGACTACGCCACCGAAGTCGCCGATCACTTAAGGTTCCTTGTATTCTAAAAATAGGTTATTTTAGGGTTTTCTTCCAGGATCAATACAGGCAGCAATAATGTTCTGTTTTTATTATTTCTGTGAAGTTTATTTATGAACTTATTTCACAAAAGTTTACATTGTCACTTGTGCCGGGTTCCTCTCCGTCTTCTTTCTCGTCGGCCTCTCTTGTTCAACTCGTGTTCTATTTTGACCCCGACGGTATTAGGGTATCCGAGGCCTAGGGAGTCTCTTCCTTTCCCACCTTAATTGGCCCTTATCTCATCTTTTCTGATTCCCTCCTTCTGCGAGGGGTCAGCCTTCTCTTTCTTTTCATGTTATCTCCTGGCTTCTGCACAAGGCCCTCAAGGAGGCAGGTTGTATGTCATTCCACCACTTCTGTTGCACCCTGGATATTTCTAAACCCTCAGGGGCTCACGGTTGGTGAGTTCGGGAGTTGGTGATCTCGGAGGATTCCTGAGTTTGGTCCGTTTTTCCCCCTTTTTCCACTGACTTTGGGTCGGGCCCTCTCCTCTTTCCCTTTCCCATCTGCCTTTCATGGCTCTCCTTCCTTCCTAGTCCCTCATTCTTTGAGGGTTGCGGGCATTTGTTTTCTTCCTGTCCTTTATTTGCATTAGCCTTCATTTGTTTACTATTTCTTCTTCTAGTATGTAAGTCTGTAGTTAGTATTAGTTATAGTTTTCATTCCCATCTCATCTTTCACTATCACCCAAACCATTAGGGGCCGATAACCTAGATGTTAGGCCCCTTAAAACAACAATTATCATCATCACCGTACTGCATTTAACGGTAGTAACCTGAACTATATCCGTCCCACTACTTGTAAACGCGGTGGAAATAATTTTACGATACATTTCAATGGGGAAATAGCATTCTTTATTTGAAAAAGGCAAAACAGCTATTTAGGTTATTTTAGGTGTCAACCCATCATTTAGTTTTTTTAGGTAAAATGAAATTCACATATTCTGCTCCAGGAAGTTTGAAACGAACATATATGTTCAAATTTCTGAATTACATAGCCAGGGGGAAAAAAAGGTTAAAACCTAAGAATTCGGGCCCTAGATATTACATTCAAGACGTGTTGAGTTCACCTGACACAGAGTATTTGCGCAGTGGTACGCAAACATCTGCTGGAATTTGTGGGAACTTCTGATCCATATTTACTGCAGTCTGATTTATGGCCCCTCTTAGAGTTGTGTGTAATTAGTCCATCCATTATTCACTTCATAGTTCGTATGATCTCGCCTGCGGGTCATAAATATGCTGTACTGAGTGCTTGCTATTTCAAGAAGCATTACCAGCGTCTGATATGTGATCCTCTCCCATAAATTGCGAGGTTATTTTCAGTAACTTATTGTAGCTCGCTCCGAGTGGGTTATGCTTATTCCAGGAATGGCGTAGCCTATATCTATGGTCATGAGCGCATGTTTTAGGTCATCAAGCATATCATTGGATTCTCTTGGAAATATTGATTTATAGTCGTATAATCAATGGGCACTTATTTCACTGAGGTTTTATTGGGTGAATCCGTAGACATTATGTTCTCTTCCATCGTTCCGATTACAAAGTTCGTGGACAATCTGAATAGGCCTACATGTGTTTTCAGGCATCGATGTGTTGTTATCAAATCAGGTTCTTCAACTATTAGGTTAAGCGGCCTCGGTGGCGTAGTCGGTAGCATGCTGAGCTTCTGTGCCCAAGATAGCGGGTTCTAACCCGGCCGAAGCCGTCGGATTTTTTAAGAGCGTTAAAAATCCCTCAGTATGCCTTCCTTCGGAGGGGAAGTAAAGCCGGCGGTCCCATGTCATAGATTTATGGCATGTTAAAGAACCGTCCACTAATTGCACCTGTGTGAAGCTAAATTGGATAGGTTAAGAATGTAAACAACGCTCTTAGGTTTCTACGTTCGTTGCCAAGAGCCGACCGCGATGGCGTCTAGTAGCTAAGTTCTGAACTTGGCCAAGTAGTCGTTGACGGTGGCGCTTGGCGCCAAAACTAGGAACTATTTGAAAAATTCTAAGTTGCAGTCTGTACTTCAATTAAAAAACAGATAAGACACACTAATACAGTCATCACAATTAACACCGGTTATCAGACAGATTCTAAACACACCCAAAGTACACGGGGCTACATGACCGCGTTGTCGCAGCCCCAAAACTTAAGAACCAACCAACCCAACCAACTATTAGGTTCTGTTAAAATATTAATAACGTATGGCCTCGGGTGCCGGGTGAAATCTTTGTTATTAGACGCCCAGAGGGCAGCTTGCATGCCGAGTTTTGTTGTTGTTCCTTGGAGCCCTATGAAAGTCAAGGAGGTTAGATATCTAAGCTCCTTGATACTATAGCGCTTTCTAGTAGAGAAAGGAGGAATGTTTTAGTGTTGGCGGAAAATCCCGAGATTAAATTTGCCATTATGAACACGACCTACTGAATTCAAATTGGTTCTTTAACATACGAACAACGTATGACATGCGTGTCGTGATTTTTGTTGCCTTTCAAAAAATCACTTAACATGGCCAGGAGCGAACCTGCAAGCTTGGGGTTGGTAGTCCAATACGATAACAACTCACCCACCGTGGCAAGCTATTAGGATCTGTTACGTAATAGAGATACGGTACTAGCCCTGGTACTGCACATGTTAATCAGAAAGTTAAAATTACTTGGCTTGGTCAGGACTCTAATACAGAACCTTTCTATTTGATGTTGTTAATTCATTTTAGGAGCTTGGGATATATCGATCATCAGCCGCGTCTAGTTGAATGTATGGTAAATTTGTCTGGAAACCTGCATTTATGTGATGACTGTAGTGGTGTGTGTTGCTGACCCATCCTCAAAATAAAATAAATGGCCGTTGACCACATTAATAAATGACCGTTGGCCACATTAATAAATGTATTATTATTATTATTATTATAAGAGAAGATTCATACACTTTTTCTGTCGCCCTCCCCTTCTGAGACATGAAATATCCAGCGCCATGACACTCTTGGTAGTGTTATTCTACAGTTTTATACTATAGCTTAGCGTTTAATTATAACACTTTTCCTCACTCAAGTGAGTTTTCCAACCATTGATGTTTATCTTGGCACTTGTTTATTTCGGCACTTTTAATTTTTCACTTTGTTCATTTTATTTGATCCACCATTTTGTGATCTCTTTCCTATAGATTCTGTTTCTTGCTGTACTGATCCAGTATCGTCCTAGTAGATGTCTGAAGTCATCTGTCAATCTTCTTCTTGGTCTACCACTGCTTTTCTATCCTATGTAGGGGTCCCACATGGTTATTCTCTTCACCCATCTGTTCTGGGGAAGTTTCGCGACGTGCCCTGTCCACTTACACTTTACTCTTGTGGCATACTGAGTGGTGCTTTCGGAGGAACTCTAATCGAGCTAAGTTAGCCTATGTCCTAGCCGGGCGACTGTATCCAAAGAAATTGTACAGTAGCATAGCCAAGATCGACCAATGGGAGGGGTTATAGTGACGGAGGGATAACAGTAATTCGGGGTATTACGGAACTCGGCAATCTCACACTCAAGAAGTTAACAACGATCTCCAAATTAGTATTAATGTACCTATAGAATATTCTAAGTCCTTATTATTATTATTATTGGAATGCAGCCGCAATAAATCAGAAACCTCTATGGAAATCAAATTGGTAGGGGAGAAACTAAAGGAAGTAGGAGTCTTCTGTTATTTAGGAAGCAAAATAACCAGTGATGGACGAAGCAAAGAGGATATAAAAAGTAGGTTGGCTCAGGCAAGGAAAGCATTTCTACAGAAAAGGAACCTGTTGACATCGAATATAGATTTAGGTATTAGGAGGACATTTTTGAAAACCTTTGTCTGGAGCGTGGCGCTCTATGGAAGTGAAACGTGGACTATTGGTGCAGCAGAAAAGAGGAGAATTGAAGCGTTTGGAATGTGGTGTTACAGGAGAATGATGACGATCAGATGGGTAGATAGGGTAACAAACGAAGAGGTATTAAGACGAGTGGGAGAGGAGAGATGTTTCTGGCGACTGCTAATGAAGAGGAGAGATAGGTTGGTAGGACACATACTAAGACACCCAGGAATAGCAAGCTTAGTTATGGAAGGAAGGGTCGAGGACAAGAACTGTACGGGTAGACCAAGGCTAGAATATGTTAAACAGATTGTCTCGGATGTAGGGTGTGGTAGCTATGTAGAGATGAAACGATTAGCTCAGGACAGGGAGGAACAGAGAGCTGCATCAAACCAGTCAAAAGACTGAAGACTCAAACAGCAACAACATTATTACTATTATTATTATTCATTCATCCATTTATTCAATTTCGCTAATCGGCCAACTAGGGACCACGATAAGCCTCATTTTACATTCTGGCATTTGCTCATTTTTTGCTTGATCCACATTGCCTTCATGAGCTCACTGTGTTTAGCACGACGTTCCTCTGTCCATTTCGCACCAGTTGTCCGTTTTTCGTCCCGGAAAGTCCCAAACGTCTTGATGGCTGCTCTATAAAGATTTCGGTCTTGTGCATCTTCTGCTCGTATCCCCATTTCTTTCAGATCTTTCTGGACGTTAACATACCATGGCATTGTCGTTTTTTGTTTTGAGTCGAATATACTGAAGATACGTTTCGTCCATCGGGAATCGATCATCCGTCGCATATGACCGTAGAAGCAAACTCTGCGTTTTCGCATTGTGTCTGTGATCTTCTCTATCCTCGAGTAAATTTCTTGCCTGGATTTTCTGATGTAGATGCCATTTTTGTAGTCTGGGCCAAGTATGATGTGTAGGATCTTTCTTTCTTTTCTCTCTAACTTCGCGAGCAAACATTTCTCGGATAGGATAAGGCATTCAGATGCATATAGCGGTACTGGTTTGATGACAGTGTTGTAGTGACGAATTTTTGTGTTCATAGAAAAGCACTTTTTGTTATATATGTTGCGGGTGGTTTGAAAAGCGACTTCCATTTTCTTGCTTCTTGCTTCTATGGCTTCCTTGTCAAGGCCATTTTGCTGGATCCATTCCCCAAGATATTTAAATTTATTAACACGGTTTATCGTTCCATATTTGGTGTTTAGTTGTGCTGTATCATCCTTGATGTTCGACATTACTTCTGTCTTTTGAAAGGAAATTTGTAATCCTGTTTGTTCTGCTACTTCCTTCAATATATTGACCTGTTCTGTTGCACTTTCGAAATCTTCTGTCATCAGGGCTATATCATCAGCGAATGCTAAGCAATCTATTTCCACTCCGTTTTTCTTCGTCCCGATCCTTAAAGGTTTGTAAAGGCCTCCTTCTTTTAACTTCTGTCGCCAATTCTGTATTACCTTTTCAAGCACGCAGTTGAACAACAGAGGTGACAGGCTATCTCCCTGTCGAACACCTGTCTTGATTTCAAAGGGTTCAGAGATACATCCTTGGAATTTGACTTTGGATGTGGTATTAATTAGGGTTGCCCTTATTATCGCCAGCAGTTTCATATCGACTCCCATTTCTGCAAGTATGTTAATCAACACATCACGGTCGATGCAGTCGTACGCTTTCTTAAAGTCTACAAATGTCGATACATACGTTCGATCTCTCAACACATAGTACCTAATTATGGTTTTTAGGTTAAAGATTTGTTCTGCTGTCGATCGGCCTTTCCTAAAACCCCCTTGGTATTCTCCGAGTTTGTGTTCAACTTGCTGTTCCAGTCTTTCAAGGATGGAAAGTGACAGGATCTTGTAAGCTACTGACAGAAGAGAAATACCACGGTAGTTGTTCACATCTCTTATATTTCCTTTCTTGTGTAAAGGATGGATCAAAGCTATCTTCCAGTCCTCTGGGAGTTGTTCTGTCTCCCATATATCTACAATGGTTTGGTGTAGGATGTCAATTGCTTCTTCTGGGGCATGTTTCCACAGTTCTGCAATCATGGAGTCTTCACCAGGAGCCCTGTTATTTCTCAACATCTTTATGTGGCGTTTGATTTCATCGCGATTTGGTGGAGAAGATGGCAAATTGTGGTTCATTTGTTTGTTTGCTCTGATGGGGTTGGATGGCTTTTCACAATTTAGGAGGTCGTTAAAATACCCGGCTAAAATTTCGCAGTTTTCCTCGTTGGATGTTGCTAGAGTTCCATCTTTTCTTAGAAAACAAAGGGAAGGTGCCTTGTATCCTTGTATCTTCTTTTTAAAATCCCTGTAGTATTCACGGGTCTCATTTCTGTGAAAGTTTTGTTCAATTTTGTCCATTTGTTCTTTTTCATACTTGCGTTTCTCGCTGCGTATTATTTTTGCTGTTTGTGCTCGTTGGTCTCTATAGATGTTCCAATCTTCTTCCTCTGTGGTGGTGTAGTACTTTTTCCAAGCATTTAGACGATCCTTTAAGGTCTTCTCGCAGTTATTGTTCCACCATGTGTGTTTCTTCCTCTTCTTGGTTTCTGCTACTTCTTTTGCAGCGTTTATCATCTGCTTTCTCGTGCTGTTGAAGTCTTTTTCCACTGGTTGGGCAAGTTCTTTGAATTCATTCTCCCTATCTCTGAGCATGTTTGTGTCGAAGCGGATTATGGTAGGTTTGTTTTTCTTTTTGTTTAGTGGAATGGGCCGGAACTTTATTACCGATACATAGTGATCTGAGGCTATGTTCATTCCCTTTTTTACGGTAACGTTCATGATTTCCGGACTAGATCTTCGAGATATCGCAACATGGTCTATTTGGAACTCTCCTAATGTTTTGTTCGGGCATCTCCATGTAGTCTGTTTTCTAGGTAGGTGACGAAAGTGTGTTGGCATCAGCTGGAGGTTATGGTTATTACATAGTTCAATGAGGCGTTCTCCATTCTTGTGAGTTCTATTGTGTGCTGGATAGAGCCCAACGACATTCCTGTATTTCCGTTCACGTCCTACCTGTGCGTTGAAATCACCCATTAGGATCTTGACGTGGTGTTTCGGGATTTTTGCCAATCTAGCATCCAAGAGGTTCCAAAATCTATCAGTGTCTTCCAACTCTTTTTTGTTTTGTTCATTAGTTGGAGCATGTACATTGACTAGCGTGTATGTTTTGTTTGCACAGCGCAGAGATAGAAGGCATAACCTATCGTTAACAGCTTCAAAATTCGAGACTGACCTAAGGATTCTGGTGTTGACAGCAAAGGCTGTACCAAAGATAGGGGTGTTCTTCATTACCCTCTTACGGGATTTGCTCTTGAAGAACCGATACCCATCAGACTCAAACGTATCTTGGTCAGTGAAGCGAGTTTCTTGCAAGGCCATTATTGCGATTTTGTTTTCGTGAAGGGCAAGGGTCAGCTGTTTCATCTTACCAGTTTGTATTTTATTATTATTATTATTATTATTATTATTGTTTTAAATACAATTTCCCTCCGGCTAAGAAAGAAAGAAAGAAAGAAAAAAAGAAAAGAAAGAAAGAAAGAAAGAAAGAAAGAAAGAAAGAAAGAAAGAAAGAAACAAACAAACAAACAAACAAACAAAAAAGAAAGCTAATTGACGGCGGGATTTAAAATAATCTATGGCTAGGCTCAGTTTGAAAAAAGCTATATTTAGCGGGGGAAAGGCTAGATTGGCAAACCTGGGAGGTCGGAGTTTTGCATTGTCAAGAAGACGTGTGTTGCCGGACCGTAAGGTAACAACAATACATCACCAAACAGTAAGGATGCTGAGGCAAATCACAAACAGACCGATTTCCCACAAAGAATGAGTTATAGAATCATCAGAAAGTGTCATTATTTAATTTAAGAATTAGCTTATTAATTATTGCCGGTAACACTTCCTTTTCTTTTTTGTGTAAAATTTCCAAGGGGGGGGGGGACGTTCTAACCCCCAGTAACACCCCCTTGGCTACGCCACTGAAATTGTATATAATGCGGTATTACCCATTCAATATTTGATTGCCGCTGAGCGTGGCCGCGCCATGTTTATTGTAGCATGTGCCCCGGGGGGCAAAGTGGAGGACACAGCGATGACAGAGTGCAGTCTGCAAATAAGTCAAGCAGCATTGCGTCAGATAGACTAAGCGTCACAGGAGCTCATGTTATTTACCATGGACAGTTAACGATGACTGAGGCTACTGGAGCTGAGTCATATCCTATTCGCGCAACTGTACTTGTCAACGAAGCACAGTGACGTGTAACACAAGTAAACAGAGAATAGTTCCCATCTCGACCGCCGGCAATCAATTCGTGAAAGGGTAATATTAAAATAAAAATAAAAATGGTTTGGTGGCGTAGTTAGTAGAATGCTGAACAGCTGTGCCCAAGACCGCTGGTTCAAACCCGGTCGAAGTCGTCGGATTTTTAAGAGCATTAAAATCTTTCAGTATGCCTTCCTTCGGAGGGGAAGTAAAGTTAGCGGTCCCATGTCATAGATTTATGGCATGTAAATGATCCTTCCACGGACTAAACTTGTGTGAAGCTAAATTTCTAGGTTAGATTTTGTTGGAACGCTCTATCAAAGTCCCAACGTTCACCACTAGGTATTACCCTTTCCCGAATTGATTGCCGGTGGTCGAGATGGGAAATATTCTCTGTTTGCTCGTGCCACACGTCACTCTGCATCGTTGACAGGTACAGTTGCGCGAGTAGGATATGACTCAGCTCAAGTAGCTGTCCGTGGTGACATGAGCTCCTGTGACACTTATCTGCGCTTCTAAGACAGGTACCGCCCGCAATGCTGCTTGACTTATGTGCAGACTGCACTCTGCCATCACTGTGTCCTCCTCTTTACCCTGCGGGGCTCCTGCTACAATAATCAACAAATGGTGGTGCAGCCATGCTCAGCGGCAATCAAATCTTAAATGGGTAATATCATTGGCATCTGGTAGCGAAAGTTGGAACTACTAGAAATTGAACGATATTTGTAGCTCACCCTACGGGTGTCCGCTTGAAGCAGCTACAGCCTCTGGCAAGCTGAACATGTTCTAGGACACTCCCGGCACTAAAAGCCATACGATAAATAAATAATAAATAAAATTTAAAAAAATATAAAAAATGCGTATAAGCAAAGATTAGTTCCCATCTCCGACACCGGCACTTTTATCTTGAAATACTAAAACCTGAAGTCTCAGATTTTTACTTGGTACCACCCCTAGAATGGGCCCCTAGCCACCGCTACTTAGAACAACCTTGCAGCTGTCTTAGTTTTCAAGGAACTCATATTAGTAAATTAGTGTTTAACATGCTAATGAGCAGGGTCAGTGTGTAAAGGTGTCAGCAGTAAGATCCGGAAGTGTGGAGAAGAAGCGATGGGGGAGAGGAAGTAGGCATGCCGTGTTTTGCACGTGTTCCCGCAGTCTAAGTTCACAAGAAACTAGAGCAGGAAATGGGTGTGAAGGCAGAGATGATGAATTGGTTGAGAATGACCTCCCCTCTCCATCATCCAATCTCCTGGCGATGATGGATCACCGGGCGCTGTCAGGAGCCCATTCATCATGTCAGCAGGGCAGGAGGGGTGACACATGCCCCTCCCCCCTCCACCCAGGTTACCGCCGTATTTATTATGTTGACACCAACTACGGCTACTTACAAGGGTGGCTTCATCTCATACATACAGTATTGCTGTCTCAATATGTAGCAAGTTCGTAAGAAGTATTTGGCATGTGAAATTGTAATAATAATAATAATAATAATAATAATAATAATAATAATAATAATAATAATAAAAATTAATGAAAGGCCGCTGCCTGAGGTTCGTCAGGGCATGTCTAGAGCCGGCGATGGACATGACAGCAAGCGAATCGTCGGTGGCAGGATGCTGATGAGGCGGGCTCCTGTCGCACAAGAAGATACAGCCCAACAACTACAACAAAGCCAACCAACGTCAAGTGCTTTGCCTGCTGAAAGTGCTGTGCCAGAACCACTTCCGGCACTCACCCAAGCAGGCCTGCCAAGAAAGCGCTTAAAATGGTCAATCGCAATGAACGAGACCATAATGCGCATTTATTATAAGGTGACTCGCATTGGAACAGAACTAACTGGATATAGGCAGAAATTATTCAATGAGTTCCATGAAGCATACCCCGAACTCCGTGTGACTGAACAGAGAGTGGCGGACCAATATAGGGCGATAGTCCGTAATAATTTAGTGCCAGAAGCAAGACTTAATACAATCAAGCAGGAGGTCAGAAGAGTGTTTGATTGTGATCAAGGAACTAATCTGGAGAGTGAATTAGCACAAGAGCTCCATGAGCAGGAACAACATCAAGAAGAACAAAATGAGCCAGTCAGTGGCATACAGCCGGATACGCATCATGAAGATGAGTCACATACCAAGATCCTAGCAGATGAAATGATGACGGCTATGACTCAGTTCAATGGAACAGACCCAATGCTTAGACCTGCCTTGCCTCGAGTAAATTCGTCTAGGAAGGTATCAAAAATTTTAAATATCATGAATCAAGCTATCCTACCCAAACACTTGATAGATGTGAATGACTTAGAATCTCTTCACACTGTTCTGTACTGTGGAGCCGTCACAGTTATCAGAACTATGGGCATCCAACTGAGAGAAAGGAATACTTCCTGCAGTAGGAAATGTGCTCCTGTTACTCCTAAGTGGGAGAGACGTCTGATAGGCAATATCGACAAATTGCGAACAGATATTGGCCGTTTGACTGAGTTTATTAGAGGAACGCACACAAGAAGACTGGTGAGACTCTGTAAGGCAATAATAAGGCGGTCCAAAATCCACACCGACCGAGATGACCCAAACACAAAAGCCGAACAGTGTTTAGATACACTCAAACAGAAACTTACGTTGATAGCGAACAGACTTTCCAGATACAGAGCCAGTAGGAAACGGAGACAGGACAACAACTTATTTGTCAAAGGCGAGAAGAAATTCTACAGAGCACTGAGTGAAAACTATGTATCCTTAAATGCTCCTTATCCAACAAGAGAAGAAATTGAAGAGTTTTGGAGCAATCAACTATCCAAAGCCACCAATTTTAACTCAGACTCTCATTGGGTTCAGGAAGTAACAAACATCTCTAAAGAATTTAATCCGATGCAATATGATCCAATAACATCCACTGAAATTTCTTCCATTATTAAAAGTCTTCCGAACTGGAAAGCACCTGGTTTAGATCAGATACAGAATTACTGGTATAAGAAATTCTGGTGCGTATACGATCTTCTGTCTACTCTGGTGAATGAAGTTGTTGCTCATCCACAGAAGATGCCAAATTTCCTTACACAAGGTGTAACACATCTACTTCCGAAAGACCCACAAAATATGCAAGATCCTGGAAAATACCGTCCAATTACATGCCTTCCCACGATGTATAAGATCATCACGTCCTGTCTTAGTAGGAGGATATATGCTCACTGTGAAAAAAATAACATCATAGCAACACAACAAAAAGGATGCACGAAAGGGTCCAAAGGGTGTAAAGAAATACTTATCATTGACTCAGTGGTTTCTAACCAGGCCTTTACCAATAACAGAAATTTATTCACGGCATATATTGACTACAAGAAGGCCTATGATTCCGTGCCCCATGATTGGTTGATCCATATTTTGTCAGTGTATAAGATTGATCCTCAGATTATATATTTCTTGGAACACGCCATGACATCGTGGCGTACAGTGATGAGCCTTAGTACTACAAATGGCAGTATTGCAACAAGTATGATCCCAATCCACAAGGGAATATTCCAAGGAGACTCCTTGAGCCCATTATGGTTCTGTCTTGCGATGAACCCACTATCAAACCAACTTAATTCAACAAAATATGGATTCAGTATCAAGAAGAACTCCAGGGAGCTTGCAAAGCTCAACCATCTCCTGTATATGGATGACCTAAAGCTATATGCTGCCACCAGAGCACAACTAGAGTTTCTGTTGAAGATAGTGGAAACCTTTTCACAGGATGTGAAAATGGAATTCGGGCTGGAGAAATGTAAGACGCTGAACATTATGAAAGGCAAGCTGCAGGAAGGTGTATATGAAACAGCTCAGGGCCATCAGATTGCAACAATGCTCACTAGCGAGACCTACAAGTATCTGGGAATGAAGCAAGCCAGACACATAGAACACTCAGTAGTGAAACAAGATCTGACGAAGGAATTTGTCAGAAGAATTAAGCTTGTTTCTAACACCAGCCTCAACAGTAAAAACTTGGTTAAGGCAATCAACGCTTATGCTGTCCCTATTCTTAGTTACTCGTTTGGGGTCATCAAGTGGAGTAAAACTGACATTGCAAGCTTAGAACAGAAAATTAGAACATCACTGACCAAGTCACGAAAACACCATCCCAGGGCATCTGTGGAACGAGTCATGTTACCGAGACATATGGGTGGGAGAGGAATTGTTGATATAAACAACCAAGTAGCTCGACAGATCTATGAGCTAAGAAAATACTTCTGTTCTGTATCGAACCATTCGATGCTGCACAGGGCTGTCACAGAAGCAGATGATTCAACTCCACTACTCTTAAGTCAGCAAGAGACTCAAATTCAGGTGCGCAGTGATTTGGATAGATTCAATGCCTGGTTGTCCAAGCCACTACACGGAAGACATCCCAATGAAGTCATCCAAACTCACGTCGACAAGCTAGCGTCGAACTTTTGGTTGATTTCTGGGCAGATGTTTCCTGAAACAGAAGGCTTTATGATGGCTATTCAGGACCAGGTTGTCCCCACGAGGAACTACCTAAAGTTCATAACCAAGGATGCATCTGTGCAAGATGACCATTGCAGATACGGTTGCCCAACATCTGAGACTGTTCAGCATATTATATCGGGTTGTCGCCATTTTGCAGGGACAGAATATAGGAAGAGACATGATTTTGTTGCCAAGATAGTCCATCAAGAATTGGCTATACAACTTCAACTGCTGAGCCAAGAGAAAGTGCCGTACTACAAATATGCTCCTGAAAGTGTACTGGAAAATGACAGCTTTACGTTGTACTGGGATCGTACTGTATTGACAGACCAATCAGCTGTGCACAACAGACCTGATTTAGTTCTTGTTGACAAATGCATGAAGCACACCACCTTCATAGATGTGGCGATCCCAAACAGTGGCAACATACTAACAAAGCATGTTGAAAAGCTGTCAAAATACACAGAGCTTTCAGAACTGATAAGGAAGCAATGGCACATGGCACAAGTCAGGACAGTTCCTATTATTATCTCCAGCACTGGCGTGATTCCCAACAACTTAAAGGAATCGCTCACGGCGTTGAAATTAGACCCAGGCCTTTTCAAACTGATGCAGAAAACAGTCATACTTTCTACGTGTCGCGTAGTAAGGCTGTTCTTGGGCAATCAGGCCTGAAGCAATGAGGGGAATATGAAGCTACTACTCAATGCAGTCACCAAGAATTTGCTCCTTGTGATATGTACGGTATCTGGGATTGTAAATGTTTTCTTTCCAGCAAATGCTGAGAATGTGTAAGCGCATGCGCAAAATAAATAATAATAATAATAATCTGCACCCGCAGATATATATTGAACTACAGAAGGCAGTTCTGTTCAACACATGCCATATTGTTAGGAAGTTCCTTGATGGAAATTTAGCTCACCCTATAAATGAAGAAGACTCGTGAAGACTGCGGGCACGATATGGGTGTACAGTAATGTGAAGTCTCTGAACAGTGTATACAAAATTATCTCAGTACAGATGGTTGGTTCCTTGCTAATGCCGAACCAGGCTGTAACATAACATGTAGCCGGTATTTGCCACGATAATGTTGTCAATCAATAAACGATAATAATAATAATAATAATAATAATGATAATAATAATAAAATATAGCAAGTTGGTCGGCCCATCAAAAGGCAATGGCATGTAGAACGGGTAAAGACCATACCTATCATTGTCTCAAGTACGGGCGTGATCCCAAGTACCTTGCTCCAAGGCCTTAAAGAACACAACTGTACAAACTAATGTAGAAGGCAGTAGTTCTCTCAACAACCCGAATCGTCCGGAAGTTCATGGGTACAGGCCGGACGTTTGTTTTAGACAATTGCCCTTGACCTTGAAGCCAGCGGGTGAGCCTACAGTCAGTCACTCTCTCACCCTATCGCTTCAAACTTGTCACCACCGGTCTGATGTAATGGCATTTCAGACTTGAGCACGTGGTGACACCGTCCCGCTGACAGTACAGTCCATGTCGAAGTATTGGTGTGACACGGAAGTACACGTTACGTAGTTACGAACAGAACGCCATTATATTTACCAATGACTGTACTTCAGCATAGTGTGAGACAGCTTTCTCAATCATCGGACCACTTGGGGGAGCTGATAACAACACAGATACTGCAGTAACTCGCCTCCAGGCTTCCATTAAGATTTTTCACTCGTCTAAAACAAACGTCCAGCCTTTTCCGGCTTAGAAATGACTGTTTCAGTAACTATACTTTGGTTCCCTGAAGCCCGTATAGTTATGTTGTGATGTAACAGCAATGTTTCATATGTAGTCTACTGTATAAAATATTATAATTAATAATAATAATCGAAAAAGGTCTTATAAAAGTAGGGATTTTGCTTGAGGACATTCAAGAACGTCTTCCTCTCCAGAAAAAGCTTACAGTACACCAGCGGTTCCATGAAAAGCCACAATCACAAACAGGCAAGGAGTGGACGGCTGACAGAAAGGAGGCGCACAGGAAACGGATGAAGGACTACTAGGAAAAGATTAAAGCTCAAAGACGAAAACAGTTGAAGTAACGTGGTCCATAGCCGGCCGAAACGAAGATAAGAAGAAGAAGTAGTACACAAGAACACATGGCTCATAGACATCGCAGTACCAAACCCTCACATCAGAACTAAGACCCACGAACAATGCAACAAATATGTGGACTGAAATAATAAAGGTCACGATGACATCACATGATCGACATATCGCAGGTTGCAGATCGACCGCACGCAAGAGTTCTGACCTCTTGCAGCCGATTTTGTACAGTAGGTCAGATCAAGGACATCCCAATAATCAAAGTGAAGCAAGAATAGCGTTTCAACCATATTCGTTTTACTGTAGTTTCTCGAGAAATATGTGTTTCACCTTGTTTAAAGAGGAAAATGATGAAAATGTATTATTTCATTACGTCCGAGACGAGGGCGGTCCATTTACAAATTTCAGGTCTACAATGTCAAGATATTTTAAACCAGAAGTGAGGTAAGCAACTGTCACAGATATTTACCGGAGGAGAGCCGTCTTGATTTATCTTTGTAGGAGCTTGGTGTATCCAATTAGGATAGCTTGATACTTAATAGAATTTACTTTTAGACCATGTGATGAGGACCCTGTCGTAGTTTTGAGATGATCTCCAATCAGGTAATTAAGAAGATAAGGGAACTTCTGCGGCAGCGAGCAAATATATGTGTTGATCGTCAGTATATGCAATACCGTAAAGACAATGATATGCCATTGACGTAGAGAGAAAATTTGAGAGGACCCAGACAGAGCCCTGTGGGCCTCCTGCCTTCAGGCCTCGCTACGATAATACAGTCCATCATGGCCATCAGAAATGCACTATGGGCAAACATGTAGATAGGAAAAGATCCACGATAGGACACTATCGGAAATTTGAGGTGAAGGGAGCTTAGATATGATGTGTCGAAATTTACAGCATCAAATGCCTTACTAACGTAAGTCCAGCAGTACTGAAATGGTCGCCCGTCTTTTGTCCAATGCCTAATGTAGCCTATAGCCTATCAGTCATAACTTTCAGCATGGCCGTGACTGTACTATGTCCTGGTGTGAAGCCCGAATGGAAGGGACATACGAGATTATAGCTCTTCAAGGAATTATATTTTTTGACGGACAACGTATGCAGGTGTTCTATGTAGGGCAGGAAAAATACGATGCTAGAAGCTGTCCAAAAAAAACGCCTTCTTTTATTACTATCGTGTTGTAAGCCATTTATAGCCTATTTTCATTTATGAAAAATTAGGCATATGAGATCACTTGTGTGTGTGTAGCCTCTGTGTGTGTTTGTGAGTGCGTACGTGTGTGTGTCCCCCTAATAAAATCTAAATGGCCGAAGCGATTTCAATGAAACTCGGTAAGTGCATAGACTACCACTAACCCGTCCGATCCCGAGCGTGCCTTTCAAATTTTATAACTTCTCACCAATCCAACATGGCGGCTTTGCGAAATATTTCACCAGCATTCTATATCTCCGAAACTATTACTGATTTAACCCTGAAATTTTATACGGTGATATAGGGGCTCTACTGGAAGTTCACCTATGTGACTTTCAAAAACCTGTTAAGTACAAAACGAACATGGCGGCCAAGCGAAGCTGAAACATTTAAATAGATTTTTCTCGCTATCTAACCATCCGAGCGCAGTGAAATGTGGTACAGAAAATGTTTATACACACTGACATCAAATTTAGTTCAATTGTTTACTAAACCTCAAGATGGTGGCTGTGCGAAATTTAAAAATTAAGTTTCTATTACTTGTGTCCTATTCATGCGATCGAAGTCAATGTTTGAATAATGAACCTACGCAATAATCGTTATCTAAGAGTACATGACTCTATGGCCTACATATACGTATAAAAATCCAACAGCCGAAATATTTAGACAGTTCTCAATATCTATGAATCTATTACAGCAATCAAACTGAAATTTTGAATGTTGATAGTGGCAATTAATGTTAGTAGGATATATGAACAGAAGCTATTTAGTTCTTCAGGGAACTACTTGTTCAGTGTTGCCTTAGTAAATGACATTTAATGTTTCTTAAGTCGGTCATCTTGATTGTACCCAATTGTAGTGGGTGTTTCCCTAATCCTGAAAAGGAATTACATGAGGTTAATAAATACACTTGGATGACCAGTCTCTATCGTCAAGCGATCATCATCAGATCCTTTACACTTAGGTTAATAAATCTATGTATACAAGTATGGATGATGATACTGTATTTAAAATAGGTATATACACATATTTATGTCGCCTCCGTAGCGTAGCGGTCAGCATGGTTAGCTGCCGCCCAGGAGGTCCTGGGTTCGATTCCCGGCTCTGCCACGAAATTTGAAAAAGTGGTATGAGGACTGGAAAGGGGTCTACTCAGCCTCGGGTGTTCCAAATGAGTAGAGGGGGTTCGATTCCCACCTCAGCCATCCTCGAAGTGGTTTTCCGTGGTTTCCCACTTCGTCTTCGGGCAAATGCCGCGATGATACCTTCTTCAAGGCCGCGGCCGCCTCCTTCCCTCTTCCTTGCCTATCCCTCCTGACCTTCCATTACCTTCCCTCATGAGGCCCCTGTTCGCTTTGCAGGTGAGGCCGCCTGGGCGAGGTGCCAATCACACCTCACCAGTTGTATCCCCTCCGATTAGATGTTCCCAGCTCTAGGACACTGCCCGTAGAGGCGGTAGTGGTGAGTTCCCTCGCTGAGTCCGTGGGTTCCACAAACCTGGAGGGTAAACGACTAAGAAAAGAAAAGAAATATACACATATTTAGGTGAACCAAGTTATTAAACTAGCGCAAATAGTCAAGAATTGCTAATTTCTTTTTTAGCCTACTTTTCACATTTTGCAAAAATGAGGAAAAAGTAGACTTATGAGATCGGGAAAATGTGTGTCTGTCTGTCTGTCTGTCTGTCCTTCTGTCTGTCTGGCTGTGTGTGTGTCCCCCCCTATCAACTCCTAAACGGCTGCAGCAATCGAAACAAAATTTGGTAGGAGTAAAGATCTATACCTGAATATCTCACGGCCATATTTGAAAATGATGTCAGTGCTACCAACTGCTAAAAAATCGCAATTGAAATTTGAGCTCCATGTTGGATATCTTGGAAAGTATGAATGGGAGCTATTTCAAAATTGGCACACGTACAGATCATAATATTTCAGTTTAATTTCCAGGAGGCCAAACATGGCAGTGTTGCCAAAATGATTATAAGCCTCCTGATAGGTCCAATTTTTAAATGCATATAACTTCTACACTATCAAGCGGAATTCAACCAAATTTCGTATGTTGTATGTGTACATAACCAGATATGACTGAGCGTATTCTTAAGACCTACCAGGGCTGCCAACTGTTAACAAATGCTCCTAATTTATTTTATCCAAATACCAATATATCAGAAAGTATGCAAGCCGACAGCTTTAAACTATGCACACGTTTAGTACCTGACATTCTATATTAATTTGGAGTAACTTATATACGTCAGTGCTACCAACATGATTCTAAGCCTGCTGACAAGTCCAACTTTAAATACATGTAACTTCCATACTATCATTTGGATTTCAACCAAATTTCGTATGTGCTATGTGTACCATAACAGATATGACTATGCGTATTCTAAGGAGCAACCAGGGCTGCCAACTGTTAATATGTGCTGTCCCTATTTTTGTTACCCTAATATCAATATATCAGAAAGTATGCAAGCCAATAGCTCTAAACTTTGCACACGTATAGTACCTGGCATTCTAGACGAATTTGGAGTAACTAATATACGTCAGTGCTGCCAACATGATTCTAAGCCTGCTGATAGGTCCAATTTTAAAATGCATGTAACTTCTATACTAACTAATGGATTTCATTCAAAATTGGCACAACAATAGATCATATTATTTCAGATTATTTCTGACCAATACATGCATGACATTGTTGCCAACTTGATTTTACGCGCGCTGTTAGATCCAATGTTTAACTGCATGTAACGTCCATGCTATCCAGTGGACTTCAACCAAATTTTGTATTTAGTACCGTAAGAGACGGAACTCAGAATATATTCAGTCATCAGGGCTGCCAACTGTAGTGCTCTATTAGGATACATTATGCCAGGTATACAGTATTTCGAACTAATTGGAAATTTCGATATTAGCAACTTAATTTCGTCATTATTCTAGATAGGTTCATATTCTGTAGAATAATCATTGGCATGAAAAGTAGGCTGTATAGTTCTTAACGGAACTTCTTGTTTTTTTATTGTTAAGGAAAATAATGATAAACTACCCCACTTCCCTCCTTGCCTAGTATGCCTCATTATATAGGGTTCGACCTGTCTTACCTGATACTTCGCTTGTTAGTGTGATGATAATGATGATGATAATTTTCGTTTTAAGGGGCCTAACATCTAGGTTATCGGCCCCTTTGTTAGTGTGATATCAGTGATTGTATGTCTGTATGTGTACCCCTTATTAGTCCCGTTTTCCAACGGAGTGATACAGTGATTATTATTGTTAAATGGTCAGGTTAGAGTGGATTGTGAACTTCCTGATTGTTTAAGCGATGTGTTGTCCGTTCTCGTGCAGTTGCTACCACCACTGCCTTAGAGAAACACCCATTACATTTGGGTACACTCGTGTTGACCGACTGTAAAGCATTACATTTCGACGTCTTCTTTTGCTCTATAAGCCCATCATCGAGGAGAACCCATAGCTAAAATGGAAATTTTGGACTCGAAAACGTACTGTACTGATCGACGCAACGGCTATAAGGGGCCAATATTGGGTGTTGTTCCACGACCACTTTTATTTATTTATTTAACTAGCGTATGGCTTTTAGGGCCGGGAGTGTCAGAGACTGTAGCTGCTTCAAGCGGACACTCATAGGGTGAGCTACAAGTTCCGTTCAATTTCAAGTAGTTCCAACTTTCGCTACCAGATATCAATGAAACCTAGTGGTGAAATTTGGAACTTTGATAGAGCGTTACAACGAAATCTAACCTAGAAATTTAGCTTCACACAAGTTTAGTTAGTGGAAGGATCTTTTACATGTCATAAATCTATGACATGGGACCACCGGCTTTACTTACCTTCCGAAGGAAGGCATACTGAATGATTTTAACGCTCTTAAAAAATCCGGCGACTTCGGCTGGGTTTGAACCCGCGATCTTGGGCACAGTAGTTCAGCATGCTACCAACTACGCCCCTGTAGCCACTTTCCACGACCACTAACTACCCGCGTTACGAATCCCAACAAGGGACGTAAAAACAATAACATCTTATTATATAATACGCTAAGGTGTATGTTTCACAAAACTCAAGCTCCTAAACCAGAGGGAGTTAGAAGGTGTGGTGTGTACGAAAACCTTCCAAATCGTCTCAATAGTACAGGAAAAATCTTGCATTTCTTGAAAAGTCAACGGAAATATATTTATTTATTCATAAAGTGCTTTTAAACAAACAAACAAACAAACAAACAAACAAGGTGATAGCCCTCGGCACAACTGTCGCATGTACAGCCCGCATAGCACTAGAGCCCAGCGGGTAGTCTGTACACATGGGGAGCACAAAACCCATTAGAATATGCGAGAGTTCTCGTACGGGTCCGCTTGCTATTATTATATTGTATGTGTACTAAATAACGAAATCACTTAGTGGATACAGTAAAAATTAGTGTCCATTCGGACGATCCTTCTTCCTTTATTGTTTCTGTTACGATGTTTAGTTTAGTCTAGTTGTTTCATTAAAGAAATTCTTTTATTTCAATGATTAAAAAAGTAATTATCACGCCGAAATATTACCCCAGTTCATTCCTGCTGGGAACAGATAAGATCTTTACTGTGTTGGCAAAACAAACAACCCAAACTAAAGTCTCAAGCTTAATCATCAAAAATGTGAGAAGCGCTCGGTGATGAGGAAAGAAAGAATGGGAGGGAAAAGGAAGATAAAGAAGGTGGGCAGTTAAAAGTAGCCCACACGATAACTAATTCAAGAAGACTCATTTGGTTGCAAGCACTCACACGGGGACAGTTAAATTACCGACTGAAAAAATACGGCAACCAGTAAATTTATAGCTTTCATTTGTTTTCGAGATAAACGGAGTTCAGACATTCTAATTAATTGGTAGCGCTTGGTTTAGCAGATAGATCCTTCATCAGCTGCTATTTCAATTTAACGTCAGCATAATTATTAACATCTGCTCCCATTTCTAGAAACGTAGGCTCGCTTATCTTCACCACAACAACAACACCTTTCTGTCAGCGACAAACATTAATTACCTCCTCCATTTAGACGATGTTGAATTTTTAATGTTAATTTACACTTGTTTCTGCTGTCCAGTTGTCACAGTTTGTAGCCGACAACAACGATTGATCGCTACATCAATACATTCACATGTTTTGGTATTCAAAATGTCGAACATCTCATTTATCCGCAGCTGTAGTCTTTTATGTATAAGTTCGTAAAGTAAAGGAAGGCAACTTCTAGGTCATGTACCTGTCATCGAAGGGAAGAAGGAAGGTCCTAGGATAGAGGACATCCTTTGCTCTCTATATTACTAATGGTGGTGTAAATTACACATTTATTTTTACTAGCCCACTTTTCACATTTTGCAAAAATGAGGAAAAAGTAGACTTATGAGATCGATCCGGGCAAATGTGTGTCAGTCTGTCCTTCCTTCTGTCTGTCTGTCTGTCTGGCTGTGTCCCCCCCCCCCCCCCAATCACCTCCTTAACGGCTGCATCAATCGAAACAAAATTTGGTAGGATTAAAGATCTATACCTGAGTATCTCAATGCCATATTTGAAAATGATGTCAGTGCTACCAACTGCGGAAAAATCTCAATTGAAATTTGAGCTACATGTTGGATATCTTGGAAGGTATGCATGGGAGTTATTTCAAAATTAGAACACGTATAGATAATAATATTTCAGTTTAATTTCCAGGAGGCCATACATGGCAGTGTTGCCAAAATGATTCTAAACCTGCTGATAGGTCCAATTTTTAAATGCATATAACTTCTACACTATCAATTGGAATTCAATCAAATTTCGTATGTGCTATGTGTACATAAACAGATATGACTGAGCGTATTCTTAAGAGCCAACAGGGCTGCCAACTGTTGAAAAATGCTCTCAATTTCTTTTATCCAAATACCAATATATCAGAAAGTATGCATGCCGACAATTTTAAACTATGCACACGAATAGCACCTGACATTCTATATTATTTTGGAGTAATTTATATTCGTCAGTGCTACCAACATGATTCTAAGCCTGCTGAGAGGTCCAAGTTCAAATACATGTAACTTCTATACTATCATTTGGATTTCAACCACATTTCGTATGTGCTATGTGTACCATAACAGATATGACTATGCCTATTCTCAAGAGCAACCAGGGCTGCCAACTGTTAATAAATGCTGTCTCTATTTTTGTTACCCTAATATCAATATATCAGAAAGTATGCAAGCCAATAGCTCTAAACTTTGCACACATATAGTACCTGGCATTCTAGATTAATTTGGAGTAACTAATATACGTCAGTGCTGCCAACTTGATTCTAAGCCTGCTGATAGGTCCAATTTTAAAATGCATGTGACTTCTATATTAACTAATGGATTTCATTCTAAAAGGCACAACAATAGATCATATTATTTCAGATTATTTCTGACCAATACATGCATGACATTGTTGCCAACGTGATTTTATGTGCCCTGTTAGATCCAATGTTTAACTGCATGTAACGTCCATGCTATCCATTGGAGTTCAACCAAATGTTGTATTCTGTACCCTAAGAGATGCAACTAAGAATATATTCAGTCACCAGGGCTGCCAACTGTAGTGCTCTATTAGGCTACATTTCGATATTACCAAATCAATTTCGTCATTATTCTAGATAGATCCATGTACATTAATCATTGGCATGAATCTTACATTTTAAGAAAAGTAGGCTCTTTTGTTCGTCACGGAACTTCTTGTTCTTATAATCGTTTCGGTTTCTATGGACCACGTTATTTCAACTGCCTTCTCTCTCATTCTTTCACATTGGCCCAATGTTCACGCATTCTTCCTCGGTGAGATTCTCCTTCTGTTTTCAGACCAGAAATCCTAGTTTTTTGTGCTCTGGTTTTCTTGAAACCCATTGAAATTATCAACCTTCCCTCGAAATCCTTTTCTGTTTTGTACCTTTCTGGATTAATTCCAACTTCCTGGAGATCCTTTATTGTTTCTTCAACGCATTTTGTGATGGACTTCAACTTGGCAATGTAAATTAATTTCCTTTCGTCAACCTACTGTTGTTCATCCTTGAGAGGTGTCCAATAAATTTCATCCTCTTCTTACGTAGCCTATTGTGTTCGCAAGTTTCTCCGCCTTGCAGTACAAGTTACTATATCTCCTTATCCTCCGTAAGCCACCTCCTCTTTTTTCTGGCCCCAATATTTTCCTTAGAATTCTTTGTTCTTTCGTTTCTAACTCCACTATAATAATAATAGTCTAATAATAATAATATAATAATGACAATAATAACTCTTTTCGTAGAATCAGCAGGAGTTGTATCTGTTAGCATTCATCTTTTATCTCTTCTTGGTCGGAATCCTTTCAGTCAAGCTATCATGGAATCATGATCCGCCATGGCACCCTGCGCAATCATCAGCAGAGAAGAAAGTATTCTCCGAGGATTTCGGCTTGCAGAAGCTGTTGGTTGTCCTCATAATAAATCAAGAATCAGAGATGTTATAGGCTGTCTAAGAACAAAGAATGCTACTGATCTTGTTGATAACGACTGGGGTCCCTTTGAATTTGTGAATTTCCTTTTGTGCCAGTTATTTATGGTGCAATATTGGATGAACTACTATACCCTTCCGCGTTCTTCTAGGATGCCGACTCTCACTCGGGTGGTGCTCTGTTCGGGGTGGCTCTAATTTATACTAAACATCCTAGGAATATTGTCACAGGATCACAGGTGGCTTATCTTAAAATCAGTAGGTCAGAGAACTCCTAATATAAAATAATTTATTTCACAAAAACATCATCTCCCTTTTCTCCCAACCAGAGACAAATAAAATAAAATCAACTCGCTTAAATTACTGAAAAACAACAATATCAAAAAAATGCAAACTAATGTTTCACACTGGCTGAAACCAGGAATAGAAAATAGTCTATTTTACTGCAGTCCACTGCTTCAAGTCCAAGAGTTATTGTCAACAGACTTAATTCAAATAACTATGGCTTAAATAAACCAGCCATTCTATCACACTAATATTGCGCACTCATTTTTATAACTTGCAAAACTTGTTCTTTGGGAAATCGGACACGTCTATTCGTACAATCATCACCTTTCCTCACAAGAGTCAGATAATGAAGGCAATAGGTTTATTCTAGGTTAAGGGCATGTGTGTTTTTATACTTTAAAAACAATTACTTCACTCAGAGCTATAACTCCGTTAATTATGGTAAAATAAACAAGTCAACATACATGAAGCATCAAATAAATACTTTGGCTGCCGGTGCGCCGTGATTATTAATAAACAACAACATAATAATGAATGCACTCCAAAAAATAATGACAAATATAACCCATCGCTTCCTGAAGCGGCACACTAAAGAAACCCCGGGGAGTTGGACGGTCTCCCTTCATATAATACAATGCCAAACTCGACCTTGTGACAGACGTGCTTTCACCATGCTAACCGGCAGGCCAGCACAACCTTCATGACTGCTTTGAGAATTCAGACGGCTAACCAATTTCTTCCTGCTTCTTAAGACTCCCTTTTACCTGCCTTGGGCTCGAGCAATTCAACCTCTTTCCGACGGAGCTAAAGTGGGCTCTCATCAGCTAATGAATTCAATCATATTTCTTACCATTTATATATCGTCGAAGAATGCGGGAATACCACCTCCGCTATTATTTCACTCACCATTATATCATCGAAGAACGCGGGAATACCACATCCGCTTTATTTCTGCTCGACCCAAGATCGACTCTTAGCCTCATCTGAATATATCTCATACTACCCTGTAGCCATTCATGTCTTACCACTTGTACCTTCGCGTGATAATCACTTACCATTTTCATTACTCTCATAATTTCATTGTCACTTACCGGTCTTGTCACACTATCGAGTGGTCTTCCCCATTTAGCTTTTACAATTACATTGTGCATAAGTACTATCAAACAAATATTCCCTTGACTGTGCATTCACAAAGATAAGTGACATCCCAAAAACAAAACCATATTTAAAATAACACTTTGATGCTCATATACTTATTACATTATAAAACACACAAAATTCGTATTACTGATAAACACACAAATCTACACAACATGCCCGGTACGCCTAAAATATCTATTTTTATCATAACTGCTTATGATCGAGATAGACTTATCCGACCCCAATAATGGGAAACATTATGACCCTCATGCCCCATACAATATTTACTTATCTCTCATATTTCCTGATGCGGTTCTGGTCCATGATATCAGTCTTCTTCAATAGTTGATTCATCTTGATGGGAGGAGAATTTACACACGGTTTTTCTCAAAATTTCACCAAAAACAAAGGTCAACTGTGAATTATTACCATTAACACAATGCACGGTTTTCGTACATGAAGCTCCTATCTCATATAGCTATCATTACAACTGCGTCATACTGTTATGATATGCACTGTTCTACTTTGCACTCGCGAATACTTAGCGATGTTCAATTTCGGAGGTATGCTAGCTCCTACTTATAACTTGTAACAATGTTAATTATTCTTATGCCTCAACGCAGGCTCTCGCGTCCACAGCGTATATTAAGACTTATAAAACTTGTAAAATGTTAATTTCTGAACGCTCAAGGCACGGGCATTCGCCTTTGACGATGCCCCAAAGTATACTTATAGAACTTGTAAAAATCACCGTATTGTCCGAAGGTTCGCGGCACGGGCTTCCGCCGCTGTCGTGGCCCCAGAGTAGACTAACTTCGCTGTGTTTCAATCCATTATTTATACGATTTCTCTTAAAGGGACGTGGAGTAGGGGGTTCTCAGAATTTATTTCCAAAATAATACTCATATGAATATGTGAACTAGCTCCTTAGAACGTCCTCATTCCCAATGTCTCAATGACTCCTTCATATTCAAAATTCGATCGTAGGATCGTTAGATAATGAGCTCCGTAATTTGCTTCATTGTCCCTCAATTTCGGTGGGATTTGATCGCGTCTAGCGTCTCTCACTGCCATTGGTCGTTTCAAATCCACCCCCTGATTTCATTTTAATTCTGGCAAAAATCACAGAATAATCCGATTTAAATTTTGATGATATTTCTGAGAGGCTGGGATCATCTCCTATACGATGGTATAACTCCTGTCTCTGTATCCTAATTGCTGCTCTAATTCCTTTCAAATGGGCGGGGTTTATTTGGTAGGTAATCGTTGAGTTTTCTGCATTTGCCCGCGCAGTTGAACGACCTTCGCGCGTTGTCTGGCACATTTGGTGTCCAGATGTGGATTTTCTCTTTCCTGCCACCTTTGTTCGCGCTAGGAGAAAGCTCCTTCAAGTCACGTACGAACCGTCCTTTTGTCCTTCTAGTTTCACAAGCAACTTCCATTCTCACATCGGCTTTGAGACATGACTTAAATTTTGTTGGAATAATATGTGGACTTTATGCTATCAGATATGCATAAAGGTCACACTACCTCAGATAATAATAATAATAATAATAATAATAATAATAATAAATTTAAAAATTAATGAAAGGCCGCTGCCTGAGGTTCGTCAGGGCATGTCTAGAGCCGGCGATGGACATGACAGCAAGCGAATCGTCGGTGGCAGGATGCTGATGAGGCGGGCTCCTGTCGCACAAGAAGATACAGCCCAACAACTACAACAAAGCCAACCAACGTCAAGTGCTTTGCCTGCTGAAAGTGCTGTGCCAGAACCACTTCCGGCACTCACCCAAGCAGGCCTGCCAAGACAGCGCTTAAAATGGTCAATCGCAATGAACGAGACCATAATGCGCATTTATTATAAGGTGACTCGCATTGGAACAGAACTAACTGGATATAGGCAGAAATTATTCAATGAGTTCCATGAAGCATACCCCGAACTACGTGTGACTGAACAGAGAGTGGCGGACCAATATAGGGCGATAGTCCGTAATAATTTAGTGCCAGAAGCAAGACTTAATACAATCAAGCAGGAGGTCAGAAGAGTGTTTGATTGTGATCAAGGAACTAATCTGGAGAGTGAATTAGCACAAGAGCTCCATGAGCAGGAACAACATCAAGAAGAACACAATGAGCCAGTCAGTGGCATACAGCCGGATACGCATCATGAAGATGAGTCACATACCAAGATCCTAGCAGATGAAATGATGACGGCTATGACTCAGTTCAATGGAACATACCCAATGCTTAGACCTGCCTTGCCTCGAGTAAATTCTTCTAGGAAGGTATCAAAAATTTTAAATATCATGAATCAAGCTATCCTACCCAAACACTTGATAGATGTGAATGACTTAGAATCTCTTCACACTGTTCTGTACTGTGGAGCCGTCACAGCTATCAGAACTATGGGCATCCAACTGAGAGAAAGGAATACTTCCTGCAGTAAGAAATGTGCTCCTGTTACTCCTAAGTGGGAGAGACGTCTGACAGGCAATATCGACAAATTGCGAACCGATATTGGCCGTTTGACTGAGTTTATCAGAGGAACGCACACAAGAAGACTGGTGAGACTCTGTAAGGCAATAATGAGGCGGTCCAAAATCCACACCGACCGAGATGACCCAAACACAAAAGCCGAACAGTGTTTAGATACACTCAAACAGAAACTTACGTTGATAGCGAACAGACTTTCCAGATACAGAGCCAGTAGGAAACGGAGACAGGACAACAACTTATTTGTCAAAGGCGAGAAGAAATTCTACAGAGCACTGAGCGAAAACGATGTATCCTTAAATGCTCCTTATCCATCAAGAGAAGAAATTGAAGAGTTTTGGAGCAATCAACTATCCAAAGCCGCCAATTTGAACTCAGACTCTCATTGGGTTCAGGAAGTAACAAACATCTCTAAAGTATTTAATCCGATGCAATATGATCCAATAACATCCACTGAAATTTCTTCCATCATTAAAGGTCTTCCGAACTGGAAAGCACCTGGTTTAGATCAGATACAGAATTACTGGTATAAGAAATTCTGGTGCGTATACGATCTTCTGTCTACTCTGGTGAATGAAGTTGTTGCTCATCCACAAAAGATGCCAAATTTCCTTACACAAGGTGTAACACATCTACTTCCGAAAGACCCACAAAATATGCAAGATCCTGGAAAATACCGTCCAATTACATGCCTTCCCACGATGTATAAGATCATCACGTCCTGTCTTAGTAGGAGGATATATGCTCACTGTGAAAAAAATAACATCATAGCAACACAACAAAAAGGATGCACGAAAGGGTCCAAAGGGTGTAAAGAAATACTTATCATTGACTCAGTAGTTTCTAACCAGGCCTTTACCAATAACAGAAATTTATTCACGGCATATATTGACTACAAGAAGGCCTATGATTCCGTGCCCCATGATTGGTTGATCCATATTTTGTCAGTGTATAAGATTGATCCTCAGATTATATATTTCTTGGAACACGCCATGACAACGTGGCGTACAGTGATGTGCCTTAGTACTACAAATGGCAGTATTGCAACAAGTATGATCCCAATCCACAAGGGAATATTCCAAGGAGACTCCTTGAGCCCATTATGGTTCTGTCTTGCGATGAACCCACTATCAAACCAACTTAATTCAACAAAATATGGATTCAGTATCAAGAAGAACTCCAGGGAGCTTGCAAAGCTCAACCATCTCCTGTATATGGATGACCTAAAGCTATATGCTGCCACCAGAGCACAACTAGAGTTTCTGTTGAAGATAGTGGAAACCTTTTCACAGGATGTGAAAATGGAATTCGGGCTGGAGAAATGTAAGACGCTGAACATTATGAAAGGCAAGCTGCAGGAAGGTGTATATGAAACAGCTCAGGGCCAGCAGATTGCAACAATGCTCACTAGCGAGACCTACAAGTATCTGGGAATGAAGCAAGCCAGACACATAGAACACTCAGTAGTGAAACAAGATCTGACGAAGGAATTTGCCAGAAGAATTAAGCTTGTTTCTAACACCAGCCTCAACAGTAAAAACTTGGTTAAGGCAATCAACGCTTATGCTGTCCCTATTATTAGTTACTCGTTTGGGGTCATCAAGTGGAGTAAAACTGACATTGCAAGTTTAGAACAGAAAATTAGAACATCACTGACCAAGTCACGAAAACTCCATCCCAGGACATCTGTGGAACGAGTCATGTTACCGAGACATATGGGTGGGAGAGGAATTCTCGATATAAACAACCAAGTAGCTCGACAGATCTATGAGCTAAGAAAATACTTCTGTTCTGTATCGAACCATTCGATGCTGCACAGGGCTGTCACAGAAGCAGATGATTCAACTCCACTACTCTTAAGTCAGCAAGAGACTCAAATTCAGGTGCGCAGTGATTTGGATAGATTCAATGCCTGGTTGTCCAAGCCACTACACGGAAGACATCCCAATGAAGTCATCCAAACTCACGTCGACAAGCTAGCGTCGAACTTTTGGTTGATTTCTGGGCAGATGTTTCCTGAAACAGAAGGCTTTATGATGGCTATTCAGGACCAGGTTGTCCCCACGAGGAACTACCTAAAGTTCATAATCAAGGATGCATCTGTGCAAGATGACCATTGCAGATACGGTTGCCCAACATCTGAGACTGTTCAGCATATTATATCAGGTTGTCGCCATTTTGCAGGGACAGAATATAGGAAGAGACATGATTTTGTTGCCAAGATAGTCCATCAAGAATTGGCTATACAACTTCAACTGCTGAGCCAAGAGAAAGTGTCGTACTACAAATATGCTCCTGAAAGTGTACTGGAAAATGACAGCTTTACGTTGTACTGGGATCGTACTGTATTGACAGACCAATCAGCTGTGCACAACAGACCTGATTTAGTTCTTGTTGACAAATGCATGAAGCACACCACCTTCATAGATGTGGCGATCCCAAACAGTGGCAACATACTAACAAAGCATGTTGAAAAGCTGTCAAAATACACAGAGCTTTCAGAACTGATAAGGAAGCAATGGCACATGGCACAAGGCAGGACAGTTCCTATTATTATCTCCAGCACTGGCGTGATTCCCAACAACTTAAAGGAATCGCTCACGGCGTTGAAATTAGACCCAGGCCTTTTCAAACTGATGCAGAAAACAGTCATACTTTCTACGTGTCACGTAGTAAGGCTGTTCTTGGGCAATCAGGCCTGAAGCAATGAGGGGAATATGAAGCTACTACTCAATGCAGTCACCAAGAATTTGCTCCTTGTGATATGTACGGTATCTGGGATTGTAAATGTTTTCTTTCCAGCAAATGCTGAGAATGTGTAAGCGCATGCGCAAAATAAATAATAATAATAATAATAATAATAATAATAATAATTATAATTATTATCTTTTTCTACATCGTTATGCCCGTCTCCGGAGCGCAATTGAACCTTTCTTGTCCTCAAAAAATCTCTTCATTTTCGTGCTATGGCTCTTTCTGCGCTCCTCCGTCCAGATTATGTTGGATGTAATGTTTGGATGGCCTGAAAAATGATGATTTTTGACTAGTTCCAAGGACAGCGGTTACTCACATCATTGAATAACTCTGGGGATCCATGCGTGAAATTTCTCATTTTATCATCATTGTCGTTGTGCATTAGCCTCGCACAACAGTAAGGCTCGACGCGACACAGTTCTGGCAGGGGCTTTGCTTAAACATTTGTTTATAAATTAATTGTCAATATGTTATAATAAGAAGATTTAAACCATGAGTCAATATGATGTAGCCTACTTCTAATGTTGTACCAGTTTCGGCCATAGGCTATTAAGACCTTCCTCAGCGCGAGTTATAATAAGAAAAGGTGCATGAACTTACATTTAACAAAATTTACCACAACAGAAGTTGTTATCAAATAATTCTAAAAATTTTAATCGTCTAAAAGTTAAAAAACACCAAATTAAAATTTTAAGAAACCAGATCTGTTACAAAATATATTAAATAAGAAAGATGTAAGTCTTGATACAAAACCAGCTTGAAGTAGGAGAGATGTGGATTTAAAATTGTATATGCAGAAATTGTTAGGTTAGAATTGAATTAAAGATGGGTGTGAATAGGCCTATTCGTATTAAAGAAGTAGCTATGGAACGTAATCATCGGAAAAATCCAAGGTGTTTATTTATAAAATAAATTCTCTTTCTTTCGGATGCTCATTTGTTACGATATTTTACTTGTGTGCGCCACAAAAGGGATCGTTAGTACTGAAATAATATATATGATGAAATATTGTTTCATCCCGTCAAAGTCCTGTCATATATAATTTAACATGCCTACACGAAGGAGTTTTAGGGAAATATGGCTGCAAAAAGAGGAAATCAACTTACCTGCCACATACACAAATAAAACATAAGAAATCACAGACACCACACATAAAAGCAAACATGAAACAGCTGCACGAGAAGGCCGACAACTGAATGCCAAACTCCTACGCACATAGCCTATATTGCCAACTGTAACCGACGCACCATCTTAATGAATTTCAAGAATACCAATATGCCACTAAGAAAAGTTCAGAACAACAAAAAGGACGTCTAAAACACAATCTCAAAATGGTTGTTTTAATGCCGAAACCGAACTGAAATATAAATTTCGACAAGAACAAAACAAAAGAAATGAGAAACAATGGCGAATTCTTGTTTTTGAAGTCAGGGATGCTTACTTGAGAGGAGGATGGCGAATTTTCATGTCTGAAATTAACAAGTAGGCCTATTAAAACAGTCTATAGCTACAGTAGGCAGAGCCGAGAATCGAACCTGGGTCTCCGAGGTGACAAACAACAAGGCTACCACTACACCACGAGGCGTAAGATCATTTGTTTTTCAAAATGAATAGGCTTGTGCAGCAAGTTGAGCAAAACAGATGAATCGGCTCTACATACTACAGTGAGAGCCTTCTCTACAGGACGGACCTTGACAGGCGCCGTGTGACGGCCGGGGCACTCTGGCTAGCCGTCTGTCAAGCAAAGCACTGGCGTTAGCAGGAGAATAGCGCCCAACTAGTTCAACACATCTAGATTTTTATCGTATTTAATAATTAGGGCTCGGATTTTTAGGTAAATAAATATTTTTTTATGTAAATACATATTTTAAGCATTTTTCTATAAATACATAAGTTCCTGCTTTTCACTTATTAGCACATAAAAAGACTTGATATTTACATTTCTTAAAATCAGTATCTTTCAGTTTATTGCATTTTTGTTCTGTGTTACTTCAACGGGGAAGAACCTGTGAGCTATATAATCTTCATGCAGAGCGTATGTCAGCTTGCAACTGTATTATTCTTAACTTGTCGCCCCGTGCCACTCACTGTGGAAGCCGGGGATTTCCTTGTCCATAGCCATATTGCACCACGTGCTAGATCTTCCCATCCCTCAGCTACCTGGAACCAGTGTCACTCACATGGATTTCATTTCTGGCACTGTGAAGTGTAAGGCAGTTCCACGATGTATAAAGTAAAAGCAACTACAAGTTATCGTCTGCAGAATAAGTGTTTCGAAATAATCGTCGGTCATCTGTGATGGACTACCTTAAGATGTATCTCGTTGTGTATTGTAATGCTTCAGCAGTCCGTGAGACATAGAATGAATTGCATTCGTGAGTACTGCATATTGCTTATGTTCACATTAATAAACTAAATGATAATTAAATATTTTTCCTTTTTGTCACATATTTCAGGTATTTTTAATACATAAACAAGATGTTCAGTAAAGAATATATAGCCTATTTTCTCCTAAATGCATGAGTATTGTTATAACTCTTTGTCCTTTACAAGGAGTATAATTGAATGTTGGTTGTAGTAACTTGTTGAAATACAACGTGCTATAGGGATATTAAACATGAATATGAGGTGCCCTTTGCTAGTGCTACCTTTGTAATAAATTTCATTCAATTCGGTTTCACGGTGTTTGAATTTATATGGGGAATGGATTTGCAAACATACATGGCCGCTATTTGCAAACTATTGGGCTGATGACCTTGTAGTCAGTCATAAGATGCTTTCCACAAAAAGGCATGTTGTTGCAAAATCTGGTCGAGTTTAAATTATTAGGATGGTCGTAATTTGATTTAAGATTTTAACATTTGGGTGGCCGTCATTCCGTTTCCGTCAAGATGGCGACGATATAAAACATGACACTGAGGTGCCCTTTGCTACTGCTACCTCTGTACTAAATTTCGTTCAATTCGGTTCCACCGTGTTTGAATTGATAGGGGGAATCGATTTGCACACATACATGGCCACCATCTGCAAACTATTGGGCTGATGATCTTGCAGTTTGGTCAGAATATGCTTCCCACATAAAGATTTGTTGTTGCAAAATTTGGTAGAGACTAGATTATTAGGTTGGTCGTAATTACATTTTAGCTTTTTACATTTGGGTGGCCGCGATTACGTTTCCGTCAAGATGGCGGTGATATAAAACATGACACTGAGGTGCCTTTTGCTAGTGCTACCTCTGTACCAAATTTCGTTCCATTCGGTTTCACCATGTTCGAATTGATAGGGGGAATCGATTTTCACACAAAGATGGCCGCCATCCGCAAACTATTGGGCTAATGACCTATTAATTTGGTCAAAGGATGCTTCCTCCATAAAGGTATGTTGTTGCAAAATTTGGTCGAGATCGGACGATTAGGTTAGTCGTAATTTGATTTAAGCTTTGAACATTTGTGTGTCCTTTGCTAGTGCTACCTTTGTACCAAATTTCGTTCAATTCGCGTTCACCGTGTTCGAATTGATAGGGGGGGGGCAGACATTCAGATTACACACACACTCACACACACACACACACACACACACACACACACTCTCTCTCTCTCTCTCTCTCTCTCTCTCTCTCTCTCTCTCTCTCTCTCACACAGACAGACAGAATTACTTTTTTTCGCCCTGTGTTGATCTCACAAGTCTACTTTCATTTTTTGCAAAAATCGAAAGTAGGCTAAGAATAAATATTTTCCCGATTTTTAGCACCTAAAAATCCAAGCCCTAGTTATAATCATCATTAATTACCATGAATTTCACAGTAGTTGCTGGAAATGCTGTCTTTCATTTTCTAAGCACACGTTCCACTAACGTAGAAAGTTTTGGTACACTCGCTGTAATTCATCCTCACTCGAGAGCCTCCAGAGTACGCGGATTGTTTCTGTATACCTTCTATTTGAGGTTATCCCACAAGTAAAAATCGCACGGCGCCAAAACGTACGAACACTTTTTCTTGAGAAGATAAGTTTCCACTACGATATTTGCTGATTTATTCCATACCTAACCATGTTCACGGGATACGAGATAGCCTACAGTACTTCACCACAAGTCGTAATTATCTCAACTAAGGTTTCTTGCCAGCTGCATATGTAATAAATGCAATGACAACATTCGGGGCTTCCCGACCCGCCCTTGTGTAATTGGCAAACTCTAGTCAACTTGCGGTGACTAAATCTCTCTCCGCCCGTCACACAGGCCAGCAAGGCTCCGTTCTATAAGAAAGGCTCTCACTGTAACAGGAGTACAACAAACCAAATCCAATGATTATGTCATTTATCAATTAATTTATTTGACAATCTGCCTGATATCACAGGTGACCACGAGGTTTCAGAATATTCTTCATATCCATAGGAACGCCAGCATCTACGAGTAACAGTGTCTGAGCCCATAGGCAAAGCAGTGAAGCGAATAATGCATGAGTGGCTGTAAATGATGTCTTATGTTCCTAGCAAACACTTTCAGCGCTGTTAGGTCAACTGAGAAAATTATATCTTTCTTGAATTATGTGAGAGTTTTGTAACAAACCGTTCAGCACTTGTAAGTATCCCGTTTTAAGCTTCAAACGTTATACTCACAATACTTAAAGACGTCAAACTTATGGTCTCGCTTCATAATCGAATTACCTTGCTGTACAGCCGTGAGTGTTAAATCGCGCACCAAGCCGGTGATGGGGAACTCCAGCAGGTTGAAGATTGGAGGCGCTGACAGCAGCTATCCTGAGTTTGATTATATCTCGAGTTTATCCACGCTCACTCCAGGCTAGTACCTTATTTCCAGTCCCGAGGTATCTATCCCATAACTTATCTGTCCGTAATACAGCTACATACTGCTTTTACAGAATTGCAGGTAATCAGACAAGTTCAGCACACACACCCAAGTTGAACAAATTATCACATGTTTCTAAAACCAATTAACAACATTAACTACAACAACAACAACCACGAACACCAGAAAACGAACAGCCAGTGACGTAGTTATTATATTTGAATAGCAGCCAATGGCCGTAGTGGGGTATTTTAAATGAACGCCCATAAGCTCCCCATCAAGTTCAATTACAAGTTGTTCCATCTTTGACTACTGGAGATGCCACTGTCACTGACACCTAGCAGCAAACGTTGGAACTTGATAGAGCGTTTCTCACCATATAACCTAAAAATTTAGCTTTGTATATTGTAGTGGTAGGATATTTTTCATGCCATAAATCTATGACTGAAGGATTTTAACGCTCTTAAAAATCCGACGACTTCGGCCGGGTTTGAACCCGTGATTTTGGGCAAAGCAGTTCAGCAGGTTACCAAAGTCCTTAATAGTTGTGACGTAGTTGTGCTCGTGTTGTTGTTGTTAATTCATTAAAGCCTTTGCAACGTCGTGGTCATGTAGCCCCGTGTACTTGAGTATGCGTAGAATTTGTTTTGATAACCTGTGTTACTGTGAAGTCAGTACTATTGTGTGTATTTGTAATTGAGGTGGAATTTGGGAATGAAGTGACCATGGCCTCCAGTTAGGTACCATCCCGGCATTTGCCTGAAATAAAAGTGGGAAACCACAAAAGAAAGAACTTCATGGAAGGCTGAGGTAATAATTGAAACCGGCTCTTCTCAGTTTTGCCTCACGTGGCTAAATGTACCCCGTTTGAGCCCTCATACCAGAATTACATTTCTTGGTAGAGGCGGGAATCGAACACGGGCCTCCGTGGCGTTTATTTGTGCACTACGACTGCGATGTGGTGCTGTATCAAATCCGACATCAGTGTTTCGAAATGCGACGCCGATACTGACCGTCTTGAATATAGGTTTTCAAACGGTCTTTCCACACTCACTCCAAATTAAAAAAATGCCGGGGTGTTTCCTTATTCAAGTAATAGTGTAACAGTCCGAATACTTCCCCTTAATTTATATGTTTTATAAGCAGCAAAATTAATTTATTATTATTATTATTATTATTATTATTATTATTATTATTATTATTATTATGTATATTTTAATTATCATATCGATTCTAGATTTATTCCATAATTTCTTTATATATATATATATATATATATAAGGGGTTTAATTATTGTTTGGCGGAAGTTATAAAATGGAGATTTTAGTTAGATTCGTTATAGGTTATATTTTATACAAGACTTGATTGGGAAATATTTCGTTCAACGTGTCGTCAGTTTCGCCACGGGTAGTCCGCCAAAAATAGACTTGACTTTCGAGATATATGTACAAACATTCCGGGGACGCGAGGCTTCAAGACAAAGCAAGTTGGTCAGTTAGCGCTGACGTCACGAATTCTCGGAAGAACACCGCATCAGGACGCTGATTTAAAATTACTTCAGAAGCAACCCCACGTGGTTAACCCAACTAATGAAGAGGCATGATCAGAACTTAGGGATCCGGAGTGGGGAGCTACGTCATCAGGATACCTAATTGATTGGTCGAGAAATACTGCAGAGTGGGGAAGTTCATCTTCCATAAAAACCAATGGTCATCTACTCTCAAACCCCCAATCTTCTCAGATTTTCTGAATCTTCACGTCTATCAGACATCTTCGCTGCGAGATCGCAACTTATCAGTTCAAGAAGTTTTAAAATTAATACTACTGACGTGAATATGATCGTGTCCTTGATCATATTCACAAAAGTGAATTTTGGAGCAAAGCCATTCACATATGTCAGTCGGGAGACGGGACAAATCGGTTCCCTGCCCGTATCAAGATAAGGATCTATACAATATTGAGGCAGAACCAAACAACATCCGCCAGCAAGATCAGAGGGAAAACCAGACTACCACTATGAAGAAGACGGCCGTGAGTTCCTTTACTAAATCCAATCAAGTCTCTGTAATTCTGTTTATGGCAAATTAGAATCCAGCTTTTGTTTAAATTTAATTCATATTCCATTTTGTAACTCTCGCCAATTTAATATAACTTCCAGATTTTTTTTTAAATTCATTTGTTTCTCTTTTTACGTCTTTTGCTGCTTTAAATTTTGATCAATTAAATTTTGTTCTTAAGTAATGGTAGGACTTTCATTTCCAGTAGCTAGCTTTAGACATAATGCATACCTTCTCCCAGTAGCGATAAGACAATTGGTTAATGGCTCAGCTATACCACGGCTTGAGAGAAAGACGTTTCGAGTGCTCTATCACTATTTTAATTAAATACTTTGGCACATCTAAAGTAAGTGTTAGGTGTCCTGGCGCCCACACGAGCTGATTATAATCATTGCTAATGAACAGGTAAGAGGTAAGTATGCTATTGGTGGTGTGAGTAAAGCGGTGCTTGTTCTTGTTGCGATTCTTCTACTGTACTCCAGGAGAACGCAATATTGGAGCCCCGCCAGGAACGTAACCTTTGGTCACTTAGAAGGACCGGGAACGTTACATTTGGCGCCCAACGTGGGGACCGAAAACCAATTGTTTGTCGTGAAGGGAAAAGGATATATTTCAGTGCAAGTATTTTTGGGGGTGATAATAAGTTTTTTTGTGTGTGTCGGTATGGCGGATAAAGATAAGATGAAGCTGCGAAGTGGTATAGAGGTGACGGGAGATGGTGAAGAGAATGGTAGTAGCGTGAATCTGGAGATGGAGATGGACGAAGCTAGGAATTTAGCGGAGGTAAATTCTAATGCGACTAGTGTAGAGGGTAGTTCATCGGAGATGTCAGCACAGGATAGCATTTTGAGTATATTAGTTCAAATGAGACAGGAAAATAATAATAAATTTGAGCAACTAAATAAAGAATTAAAACATGAAATGGAAAGTAATAATCAAAAATTAAATAAAGAATTAAAACATGAAATGGAAAGTAATAATCAAAAATTAAATAAAGAATTAAAACATGAAATGGAAAGTAATAATCAAAAATTAAATAAAGAATTAAAACAGGAGATGGAAAATAATAGTCAGAAGTTAAACAAAGAATTAAAACAGGAGATGGCGAAAATAGATCAGGGTCTAAAGCATAATAATCAAAAATTAGATGATGTGATTAAGGCTAATGAAAGGTTGAGTGAGAAATATGAGAAACTCAAGGAGAGTGTAGATCAAACAAAAGATGAAATTAGAAGTGAATTTAAAACTCAAATGGAGGAGAACTTTGTTAAAGTCATTTCAGAGGTGGATAGTAAACTAGATAAGGTACAGGAGAAGCTAGAAAATAGTCTCACTACTCAGGGAGAGAGCAAGAAAATACTGGTTCAAGTTGAAAATAAACAGATTAAAGATCAATTAGAAAGTGATATCGCTAGAGTACAGTCTGAGCTGGGAGATAAAGTAGAACAATGTAGTAGGAATAATGTGGAGAGTATTCACGAAGTACAGGAAAAGCAGAGTGTTTTAAGGAGAGAATTAGATCAAAGAGAAAAGGTGTTGAAGGAAAGAGTAGAAAAGGCTGAACAACAGGCAGGTAGACAGATAGCAGATCTAGAGTTAAAATTAAAGTCACGGATGAGGCAGGAAGGAAATGTTAGTAGAGTAGGATGTTCGAGTGGTAGTCACATTAGGGAGGCAGACTTACCTAAATTTAGCAATAAGCAAGGTTGCCCGATGTAATTTATGGAAGTAGTGGAAAGTAGATACAAAGATAGGTTAGATGACCAAGTAATTGAATGGAGTAATGTAGTAGATATTTTAGATCAGGCTTTTGTTGGAGAGACCCGAGGATGGTTCGCAGTCTATAAGAATGGATTTGAAGATTTTAGAGATTTTAAAAATAAATTCTGTATCAAGTACTGGAATGAGGAAATTCAAGGTCAGAAACGAGAAGGTATGGTGTTTGGTAAATACAATCCTAAGAACAACAGTTCTATGACGGAGTATTTCCTGAATCAGGTGCTCACGTGTAAGTATTTAGACGGGATGGCTCAGGAAAGCGACATGGTAAGGTTGTTACTGAGACATTTTCCATATCGGGTGAAAGAGGCCGCCTGTATTCAGAAGATAGGTACAGTAACAGAAATGGAGAAATTGTTAAGTAGTTTCGATGTGTTAGGAAGCAATGGTGAACAGCCGCCAAGTCAGTATGTCAATAGAGGTGTGCAAGAACAGAGAGGACAAAATTATAATCAGAACAATAGGGGAAATAATCAGAGCTATTCTAATAATCAGAATTATCATAATAATCAGAATTATAATCAGAACAATAGAGGCAATAATAATAATAATTATTCCGGTAATAATAATCAAAATAACTATCAAGGCAGAGGTAATTACCAGAACAGAGAGAACCAGAGAGGTAACGTAGGTAATCAGAACCAAGGGAGCAATAACCGAGGCTCTTACCAGAACAGAGAGAACCAGAGGGTTAGCGGAGGTCAGAATCAGGCCAGTCCTAGGGAGGACATACAGGTTATCCAGGCAAGTAACCAAGTGTCCAGTCAGCAGTCGGTAAATGAACCTAATGGTGCCGGAGCTTTAAACTAGATCGAGACTGTAATGCGAGGTCAGATTTCCAGTCGTTGATATTCCCAGCCAATACTCTATTTAGTGGTTATGACCTAAATGTAAGAGATGATCTCTTGTGCGATTATGATGAAAAGGTGACAAAACCTAGTGATATTGAACATTTAAATTCCGTCATTAGCATAAATGTGTTGAGGGCGCGTATAGATACGCTTATAGATACAGGGTGTGTCAAGAGTTGCATTAGCTTGTCATTTTATAATAGGATGAGAGACGAAGGTGTAATATTTCAAGAAATCCCTATCAAATCAACTTTTGTAATAACAGCTGTAGGTAAAAAGTCTCATGTCATTTCTAAGCAGGTTCTGGTGGAAATTTGTATTAATAATGTAATAGGTATGCAGGTATGTTTGGTGATCCCAAACCTTGTGTTTTCCTTGATATTGGGTACTGATTGGTTGTCTGCTAATCAGGTTCAGGTGTGTTACGATGAGAGGTGTATTAGAATGAAATGGGGGAAGAAAGCTGTGATTATTGCATTTAATGAGCCAGGTAAGAGTGATTATTCTCAAAGAGTGTGCGTTATTAAAGTGATTTTGTCAGGTGACAATAAGGTGGGAAGTAGTGACGATGGTTTTAGTTTCATTGGCAGTTTGCTAACTAATGACAATCTAGAGGATGCATTATGTCAGGCTGTGGAAGAAAGTTCTTTAGGCATTGATCAGAGGGATCAATTATTGGATGTTTTAGTAAGGAATAGTAGAGTTTTTGAGAATCGGATTGGCGAGGCCAATTGCTACACACACTCATTAAATGTAATTGATCGCAAAGTCTTTGTAGGTAATAGATACCCTATCCCATTTAAATACCAAGAGGCAGTACAACAGCAGATTGACGACATGTTGTAACGTGTTTTTCGAGGGGTTTTATGCAACTGGCATAAGTCAGTAGGAAGCCATTCTATATTTATTTACGCGGCAAATTGTTCAGCCAAGAGAATTTTTCATGGTAATTTATTATTATTATTAATTTATTATAATTATTATTAAGGTATTTTCGGAGCATTTTATAAAAATTATTAGCATTCAGATAGGTTTTCTATGTCTTAGAAAACGCTATCCAGCAAATTATTACGAACGACGATATCATAGAAAATTATCTGATTACGGAATTTTACGGAGTTTTCGTCAGTTAGGGTATATCGAGAGACGTGACTCACTGGGATTTCAAGTACACGCTTAATCTTGTCGAGAAGCATGACGCAATCTTGGGTCGCAAGGTCTAGAAAAGGCGAATTGTTGGAACGGAAAACGACTTCTCCCTCTCGCGCGCCGAGTGTAAAGAAACCAGAGGAGGGGAACTAGCGGTGGGTCAACCAATCAGTGAGGACCACGCAAGCTGAAGCCGGCTGAAGAGTGGGGGAGCCAACGTGTGCATATATCGTTCGACGCGCCGTGAAACGAGGACTATCTGTGTAGAACTTGCGGAGTACGGTTGCAAGTGCGTGTCGCTCCGATGTTCAGTGGAGTTGAAGACTAACTTTTGCAAAACTTAACCAGTGCGGTTGTACGAGTGTTTGGGTCCGAGGTACGGACCATAGAATTATCTAAGCTACCAGAATATCATCAAATTCCGACGGAGATGACGACGTCCAGGAGACTGTGGGAAGCTCACAGCATCAGCAAGTACGAGGGAAATGCCTTGGCAATTTCCAATGGTAAGCGCAAATGACGCAGAAATACGCAATCTCTCATTTTTCTTTGTTTTACATTTCATATTTCAGTAACTTCATAGCTTGGAAATAAGAGTAAAATCAATTTATCAGACTCCGTTTTCACGTAATTTTCTATCGGTAATATTCAAATCACAACGCTCCAATTTAAATTTTGTACTTATTATTATTATTAATTTTGCTATACTGGTTTTATATAATAAATTCATTTCTTTTACAATGCAATCTTTGCTTTCAGTAGGTAGCATTAGATATAGACCAATTCCTTCTCCTGATACAATTGTTTGTTGGGTTAATGATCAAATCATACCACGATCTGAGTGAATAGTGTCTTGAAGGTGTTCTGCCAGAGCTAGACGTTGTTAAATACAAATTTAGATTTCAACATTGCATTGAGGTCTTGGCGCCCATTAAAACAACATAGCTTAGGCAAAGGTAAACAGTTACATTTATCACCCAACAGTGTGGGCTAGCCAAACTGTTACATTTGTCGCTACCAACATGGGGCATTAAAAAAACGCTACATTTGTACGCTCAACGTGGAGCAAAGTAAATACCGTTTCACTTGTCATCCCAGCCTAAGCAAAGACCATTACATTTGTCGCCGACAACTTGGGGCTGAAAACCTAATAACATTTGTGGAAGGAGAAGGGTATATATTTCTGTGCCTGTATTTTGGGGGTTATTTGTCTGTATCAGTGTATATCATTATGGGGGATGAGAAAGAAAGACAGATGAGGTTACGTAGTGGTCATCAACGGGAGAGTGATGATACGAGCAGTATGTCGAGTGATGGTAGTACCGGGGTAGCGGAGGTAAATCCCGATACTGAAACAGGGAGTGTAGGCGGCCAACCAGAATTAAAAACTTTACTTCTCGAGTTTATGTATCAGAACAAAGTTAGTAGTGATGCCTTAAATGCTAAATTAGAACAAAACAATGCAAAACTGGAACAAAATAATGCTAAATTAGAACAAAACAGTAGGGAAAATAAAGAAAGTACAGATGCCTTAAATGCTAAATTAGAACAAAACAGTAGGGAAAATAGAGAGAGTAATGAAACTTTAAACGCCAGATTAGAACAAAACAGTAAGGAAAATAGAGAGAGTACTGAAACTTTAAATGCTAAACTGGAACAAAACAACGCCAGATTAGAACAAAACAGTAAGGAATATAGAGAGAGTACTGAAACTTTAAATGCTAAATTAGAACAAAACAGCAGGGAAATGAGTGACAAATTCGAACTGATTAGAGGTGAGATCAGGGGGGTGATGGAAGAAAAGGCTAAAGAGATTATTGCAGATGTAGACAGAAAATTAGGAAAAGTACAGGAGGAGTTGGAAATTAGAATCAGTACACAGGCTGAAAATTTAAAAGAACTAGTGCAACTGGAAATACAGCAGGTCAAAAAGCAATTGGGGGGAGAAATTGACAAAATTCAGGAAGCTACTAAAGATGATGATGATGTTATTGGTTTTACGTCCCTTTTAACAACTCTGGCTTTTAGAGACGCCGGGGTGCCGGAATTTTGCCCCGAAGGGGATCTTTAACGTGCCAGTAAATCTACTGACACGGCTCCCTCGCATTTGCGCACCCTCAAATGCCAGCTGACTGCGCCAGGTTTCGAACCTGCAACCTTGGGCTCAGCAAGCGAGAACGTTACCCCTGAGCCACGCAGCCAGACGCTACTAAAGAGGTTAAGGAACAGCTGGGGGGTAGAATTGAGAAAGTCCACTCACAAATAGTTGCAGAAGTAAATGATTTAAGAGAGAGTAATAGAGAGAGCATTAGCAAGATTGAGGAGAAACAAGCAAAGCTATATGATAAAGTAGAAGAATCAGAAGGAAACATTAAATTAACAGTAATAATAATAATAATAATAATATCGTATGGCCTCGGGTGCCTGGTGCAAGCTTTGCTATTTGACACCCAGAGGGTAGCTTGCATGTCGAATTTCGTAGTTCATTGACTATGAAAGTCAAGGAGGTTAGATGTTAGATATCTAATCTCCTTGAACACAATAGCGCTTTCTAGTAGAGAAATGAGGAACTTTGTGCTGGCGGAAACTCCCGAGATTAATTTTGCCATTATGAACTCGGCCTACTGAATTCAAATGGGTTCTTTGACATGCCAACATCGTATGACATGCGTATCGTAATTTTTGCCGCCTTTCAAAAATCACTTACCACGGTCAGGGGCGAACCTGCAATCTTGGGGTTAGTAGACCGATACGCTATCCACTCACCCACCGTGGCAACAGTAAACAGTATTGAGAGGAAGGCTGAGGAGAAAATCGCAGAATTAGAATTAAAATTAAAAGCTAGGATCAGGCAAGAAAATAGTCAGAATAGGCCAGTTTTTGTGAATAGCACACACAGGGAGGTAGAACTGGGTAAGTTCAACAATCGACAGGGGTGCCCAATGGAGTTCATGAACACTATAGAAAATAAATTCGGTGAAAGGTTGGAAAATGGTAGTATTGAGTGGTGCCAGGTAGTTGAAATTTTAGAACAAGTGTTTGTGGGGGAAACGAGGAATTGGTTTGCTGTCTACAGAGACAAGTTTACTGATATCAATGATTTTAAAATGAAATTCTGTGAAAAGTTCTGGAATGAGGTTATTCAGTCGCAGCATCGTGAGGGAGTAGTGTGTGGTAAATATAACCCTAAAGGAAGCTCCACCATGACCGAATACTTTTTAGGGCAGGTATTAGTGTGTAAATATCTGGATGGCTTGAAGGAGGAAAGTGATGTGGTGAGGTTGCTACTTAGGCACTTTCCCTATAGGATCAAGGAGGCTGCTTGTATCCAGAATGTAAAGACAATATCACAAGTAGAAAATTTGTTAAGCACATTTGATGCACTAGGGAGAGGGGGTTATGAGGACAATTTCAATCGGAACCAGGGTAATAATAATAATAGGCCTAATGAAGCCAGGCATCAAGAAGTTCAAGGGAACGGTGGCGAAGGGGCCAATGCTCAAAATAGAAATAACAATAATCAGCTAAATCAGAACAGAGGAAATGGCTATGGTAATCAGTATCAAGGGAGGAACAATGATTTCAGGGGAAATCAAGGGAGAAACAATGATTTCAAGGGAAATCAAGGGAGAAATTATAATGACAATAATTACAACCAGAATAGGGGTCAAGGAAGAGGACAGCCTAGTGGTAGTAATATACAGCCAAACAATGACAACACAACTCAGAACAACCAGACCAGTGCAGTAGTAACTAGTACTACGGCCTGCTGTAGCGGTTCTTTAAACGCGAACCAGGCTGCGAAGTAAGGTCAGAATCTCAGTCTGTAGCATGCCCTGTCCATACAATTATACAGGAACCCTATGACCTAAATGTAAGAAATGAATTATTACATGAACTAAATGATGAAGGTATTATTCAGGAAGTGGTTAGTAAGAGCCCCATAGTTAAATTTAACGTGTCCGAGGCGTACACAGATGTTTTAATTGATAGTGGTTGTATGAAGAGTTGCATAAGTAGTGCATTTTATGATAAAATGAAAGGAACTGGAGTAAATTTTGAGGAGATGCCAATTAAAAGCACTTTTGTTATCACAGCTGTTGGGAAGAGGTCTAAAGTAATTTCTAAGCAAGTTTTAGTAGACATTAAAATTAATAAACATGTAGAGAAGCAGATTTGCCTTGTAATTCCAAATTTAGTATTCAGTGTTATCTTGGGTTCAGAGTGGCTAAGTAGAGTGTCTGGTAACTTATGTTATGATGTAGGGAGTTTGAAATTTAAATGGGGAGATTCTGAAGTAGAAGTAGCGTTCAATGACCATATTCAGAGGAGTAGTATTGTAGGTGTGATTTGTACTTTAAATGAGATATCGCCAGCCGTAGAGCGGGGTTCTCCATGTTTTGTGGGCAGTGTGATTACGAACGGAAGTCTAGAGGACTCGTTACGGGAGGCTGCATTTCAGGGAAATATAGAGGATGAACAGTGTGTTCGGCTCTATGATGTGTTATGGTGTAATAGGAGAGTTTTTGAGGATCGCATTGGTATGGCCAATTGCTATACACATTCATTGAACGTTATTGATAGGTCAGTATTCACAGGACATAGATATCCTGTACCTTTCGCTTATCAGAGTGCAGTTGAGGCACAAATTAACCAGATGCTTGAAGATGGGATTATTGAGCACTCTAACAGTCCATATGTTAATTCTTTGATCACAGTACCCAAAACCGACGGCACTGTTCGTATTTGTTTAGACGCTCGTTTGGTTAACAGTAGAATTAGTTCAGATCAGCTGAAATCTATGTCAATAGAAGAATTAATGCAAACATTTGAGGGGAAGAAGTATTTCACTTGTGTAGATTTGAGTTCCAGTTTTTGGCAAGTGCCACTTATGTACGAAGATAGACCATTTACAGCTTTTAGTCATAAATATAACCTTTATCAATTTTGTAGAACACCTTATGGGTTAAAGAGTAGTTCAGCAGCTTTAATTAGGGCTTTAAACATCGCATTAGGGGATGACACAGGAGAGTTTGTAACCATTTACATAGATGATATGGTAATTAGTTCACGCAGTTTTGAGGAGCATCTACGTCATTTAAATATAGTTTTTCTGAAGTTAAATCAGGCAGGGTTCACTTTGAAGCTGTCTAAGTCGTCATTCTGTCAGTCAGAAGTGACATTTTTAGGTCATAGAGTGTCGAGTAGAGGTGTGACACCAGAGGAAAGTAGGGTTAGCAGGTGTGGACAGTAGCAACAGGGCATCGTTACAGACACTGAGAAATATGCTAGGTAGAGCAACGTGATGACGTTCATTTAAGGGAGCCACTTGCAAGGTTGGAAGAAGGTGACGCAGGAACATTTATAGTTTCCAAACGTATTGGAAAAACAGCATATGTGCTGGAGGATAGTAAGGGAAACAGATTATACGGAACGTATAATATACATAGTCTACGAAAATATGTGTCATAAAGTGAGTGTGTTGTGTGTTTAGCTGGCGAGCCAGCCTATCAAATGAGTAAGTGTGGTATTTGGTGCGTGGGAGGATCTGGTCTTAAGGCAGGCGTATCAGAAGTCACACAGGGGGGTAGTATGTAAGTAAATGAGAGTTTTTAAGGTACAGGGAAATATGACGGGATTGTCGGATGCTGTTGAGCACTAAATTGTCTCGATGCACCAAGGCCATTTTGGCAGCGCTGATGGGTTCCCATTTATCTCCAAGAGATGGGGGAGCGCTTGTATAGGGCTTGTTAGCTTAAGGCGTCCACGAGATAAAAGATGGGCCATCAGAATGCGAGACAGTCCTTCATGAAACTCATACATATCAGCACACGTGATTTCTGTTTACGGCCTCGCCATGTAAGATTTGTAAGTGTGTAATTTAAGATAATCTGTACAATGGTATTATTTGTGTGAGGAGAAATGGTCTGTGTTGAGAGCTAGTATTAAGTAGAATATGGTTAACGGGAACTTAACAAGACAGGGCGCTTACGGCACAGAAATATTTGGTGTTATATGTAACGCGCATTTACTGTTTTTTTTTTCAGAAGTCAATATTAATTTAATCTACGTTAAAGAGAGATTAAGTATTATGGTCACGAGGCGCTGCCACAATAGTGTGATCGTGTGCTGAGTGATAAGTGGAATTAAATGTCACCATAAGGAGGGGACCTCCAGTGAAATTAGGAAGTTCTATGGTGATATAAATATATCAGAACACCTTCAATGCGTGTGATATGACATCATAAATACATAGTGCTCACACATTAATTATGTCTATTTCTCCAACATAGAGAAATTTGAGAGACGGAAATATCCGTGGAACACTATTCCCTATGTAAAACATTGAACTGGTTGCAAAGTGCGATCCATAGTGACAACAAACTTTGACGCAAAGTGCGTGAAGAAAAAATATGAGTGTATATATCTGTAATTTAGGGTGATTTCATTTATGTAATATGTATTTTGGATGGGGTTTATTAACGTGTCTGGGATAATCGGATAATGGACCGTCGTCACGGTAAATCATCCGATGATCCGAGGCGAATATGTAACGTGTTTTTCGAGGGGTTTTATGCAACTGGCATAAGTCAGTAGGAAGCCATTCTATATTTATTTACGCGGCAAATTGTTCAGCCAAGAGAATTTTTCATGGTAATTTATTATTATTATTAATTTATTATAATTATTATTAAGGTATTTTCGGAGCATTTTATAAAAATTATTAGCATTCAGATAGGTTTTCTATGTCTTAGAAAACGCTATCCAACAAATTATTACGAACGACGATATCATAGAAAATTATCTGATTACGGAATTTTACGGAGTTTTCGTCAGTTAGGGTATATCGAGAGACGTGACTCACTGGGATTTCAAGTACACGCTTAATCTTGTCGAGAAGCATGACGCAATCTTGGGTCGCAAGGTCTAGAAAAGGCGAATTGTTGGAACGGAAAACGACTTCTCCCTCTCGCGCGCCGAGTGTAAAGAAACCAGAGGAGGGGAACTAGCGGTGGGTCAACCAATCAGTGAGGACCACGCAAGCTGAAGCCGGCTGAAGAGTGGGGGAGCCAACGTGTGCATATATCGTTCGACGCGCCGTGAAACGAGGACTATCTGTGTAGAACTTGCGGAGTACGGTTGCAAGTGCGTGTCGCTCCGATGTTCAGTGGAGTTGAAGACTAACTTTTGCAAAACTTAACCAGTGCGGTTGTACGAGTGTTTGGGTCCGAGGTACGGACCATAGAATTATCTAAGCTACCAGAATATCATCAAATTCCGACGGAGATGACGACGTCCAGGAGACTGTGGGAAGCTCACAGCATCAGCAAGTACGAGGGAAATGCCTTGGCAATTTCCAATGGTAAGCGCAAATGACGCAGAAATACGCAATCTCTCATTTTTCTTTGTTTTACATTTCATATTTCAGTAACTTCATAGCTTGGAAATAAGAGTAAAATCAATTTATCAGACTCCGTTTTCACGTAATTTTCTATCGGTAATATTCAAATCACAACGCTCCAATTTAAATTTTGTACTTATTATTATTATTAATTTTGCTATACTGGTTTTATATAATAAATTCATTTCTTTTACAATGCAATCTTTGCTTTCAGTAGGTAGCATTAGATATAGACCAATTCCTTCTCCTGATACAATTGTTTGTTGGGTTAATGATCAAATCATACCACGATCTGAGTGAATAGTGTCTTGAAGGTGTTCTGCCAGAGCTAGACGTTGTTAAATACAAATTTAGATTTCAACATTGCATTGAGGTCTTGGCGCCCATTAAAACAACATAGCTTAGGCAAAGGTAAACAGTTACATTTATCACCCAACAGTGTGGGCTAGCCAAACTGTTACATTTGTCGCTACCAACATGGGGCATTAAAAAAAACGCTACATTTGTACGCTCAACGTGGAGCAAAGTAAATACCGTTTCACTTGTCATCCCAGCCTAAGCAAAGACCATTACAATGTTAAGAGATAAGATCATTGAACCATCTATAAGCCCTTATGCTAACTCCCTAATTACCGTACCTAAACCAGATGGCCAGGTAAGATTGTGTCTAGACGCAAGAATTTTGATTATGCATATTTCACAAGATCAGTTGAGGTCACAGTCCATTGAAGAATTAGTTCAGTGTTTTGAAGGAAAGAAGTGGTTTACTTCAGTAGATTTAAGTTCGAGTTTTTGGCAGATTCCATTATGTAAAGAAGACAGACCTTTAACAGCTTTTTGTCACCGATACAATTTGTATCAATTCTGCAGAACCCCTTACGGTTTGAAATGTAGCTCAGCAGCTCTAATTCGAGGTTTAAATATTGCACTAGGCGATGATACTAGTAGTTTTGTCACTATTTATATCGATGACTTAGTCATCAGTTCCAGGTCTCTTGAGGAACATCTAGGTCATTTAGAGTGTGTTTTTAGTAAGTTAGATCAGGCAGGCTTTACCCTTAAATTAACTAAATCTAAATTCTGTAGGCAGGAGATCACTTTTCTTGGCCATAAAATTTCTACGGAAGGTGTGACACCGGAAGAAGGGAGAGTGGGGAAGATCTTGGATGCGATCGAACCCAGGAACGCTAAGGAGTTAAGAAGTTATCTTGGCGCCTGTAATTTTTTCCGCAGGTTCGTATTGATGTATGCGTGCTTGGTGGAACCATTCAGGGAATTGTTGAGGAATGGAAGTAAGTGGGTTTGGACTCGATCGCATGCCGAGGCATTTCAAGAACACAAATTGGGATTTGAGAACGCCATTATTTTAAGGTATCCAATTCGAGACAGGGAGTATGTGTTGTTGACCGATGCGTCACATATAGGAATTTCGGGAGTTCTGTGCCAAAAGGATGATGATGACAATCTCAGAATTGTGTCATTGGCGTCACGAGGGCTTTCTGCAGCAGAAAAGCGATATACCATTACAGAATTGGAACTCCTTGGTATTGTATATAGTTTGTGTAAATTTCGTATGTACGTATTAGGAAGCAAGTTTACGATTTATACTGATCACCATGCTTTGGCATTTATCAACACTTGCAAGTTAAGCTCTAATAGGATAAGTAGATGGATCTTGGCTTTGCAAGAGTATGAATTTGTAATACATCACATTCGAGGGAAAGACAATATCTTGGCTGATATGCTGTCCAGGGACAGAAATTTATGTTCAGAGAGTTCTACGATCACGGCTGACCAGGGAATCTTGATCTGCGCATGTCTCGATCCTAGTAATAAAATATCGCTAGAGTCCCTAAGGAAGCTTAAGGAGAAGCAGAGAGAGGATGAAGTTTTGTGTGAGCCCCTTCTTATGTTAGAACAGGGTGACTCAGAGAGTGTGACAGTGGGGAGATTTGAGTACAAATTACAGGATGGATTTGTAACACGTAAGTGCACGGGGGACATGTGGTCAATATGTGTTCCTAAAGGTATGAGAGAAGAGTTGGTGTGGTTTACGCATAAGGAGTTAGGTCATTTTGGTCCGAGTAAAGTTTTATATGAACTTCAGCATTACTTTGTGTGGGAGAAAATGGGAAAGGAGGTTAGAAAAATCCTTGCTAGGTGTGAACTCTGTCAGAAGTCAAAAGTTCCAGTAAGATATTTAAGTGGACCTATGCAGCCAGTCATCACAAGTAACCCCGGTGAGTTATTATGTGCGGACTTATTTGGGCCGGTCGTTAAAGGTCAGTACGGATACGAATACATATTCGTAATAGTTGACGCATTCAGTAAATTCGTCAAACTATATGCTCTCAGGAAGGCTACCGGTAAAGCATGTATCCGACTGATTTTAGAGAAGTATGTCCCTGAGTTTGGCCTCCCACTCAGAATTTTGACAGATAGCGGGCCGCAATTTACCTCAAAACATTGGAAAACCAAAATTGAGGAAGTCGGTATCACACACATTCACTCATCTGTTCGCTATCCGCAAGGGAATTTAGTTGAACGTTCGATGCGTGAATTATCTCGTCTTTTTCGTGCTTTGGTTCATGATAGACATTCGGCCTGGGTTGCTCAGCTTCCGAAAGTTGAACTCTGGTTGAATTCTGTTCAGAGCGAAAGTACGAAATTTTCGCCTTGGGAAATTCATTATGGCAGGAAACCACATAATGAACTAGCAAATGTACTGGGAATAAGTGAGGGAAATCAAACAGGGAAGGATATTATTATCCAGTTGGCTGGTAGGAATTTGAGAAAATCAGCAGAATATAGACAAAGCCAACAAAAGAAGAAAAACCTTGATGAATTCGATGTGGGCGATAAAGTCCTATTACTTGTTCCGAGGCAATCAAGCAAAACGGACAAAGTAATGAAGAAATTCTTCCTTATCTTTACGGGCCCTTTCTTGATCACTAAGAGGATTGGACCTTGTGCATATGTTTTAGCGGATGGAGACAAAACATTGTATGGTACGTATAATGTACACTCTTTAAGAAAATACGTGGAATGAGTCAGGTAAGGACTCGTGTGTAACGGAACAACATGTGTCAATGCCCTGGTATACAATTAGTAGTTTTAAAGAGATAGGTAACTAAGTTTACAAGAGGCATATCCGACTGTTGACACATATACTGGAACGAGTGAGTTATCTGAATCAGATAAGCGAAGGGTGACCTAGTACCATATATTTTGGAATTAATGGGGTAACTTGCACTCAAATATTATGCCTATGTATAAAACTATGCTTTCTTGTTTTATGTGATATAGGTAAAATTTTGTAAATTCATTACAGAGTACTTGCGAGGAATCAAGTATGCAGGATTATCACATGCGTGTGATGTGTCGTGTGATGAATTAGTGAAGGCAATATTTATTATAATTATTCTGGAGACAAGAAAAATAACGATTTGAATTAAAACGATACAAGTCTCTCAGAATATCAGCCTAACAAACGAGTGTTAGTATGAATGAAATCATACATATCAGGAAGAAAGAAATGAACATTGACGCTTTAAAGCAACAACAAAGTATTCATTGTTGTAAATATTGAAGGGTATATATGTATATTTTTAATGTTGAAGGGTATAATTTTGTATGATGCTGTTAATTGTTAGGTTAAATGTGTATATAATTTGTTCGCCCAAATCTAAGATTGGACAAAAAATTCTAAGGGCGATGTAACAGTCCGAATACTTCCCCTTAATTTATATGTTTTATAAGCAGCAAAATTAATTTATTATTATTATTATTATTATGTATATTTTAATTATCATATCGATTCTAGATTTATTCCATAATTTCTTTATATATATATATATATATATATATATATATATATATATATATATATATATATATATATATATAAGGGGTTTAATTATTGTTTGGCGGAAGTTATAAAATGGAGATTTTAGTTAGATTCGTTATAGGTTATATTTTATACAAGACTTGATTGGGAAATATTTCGTTCAACGTGTCGTCAGTTTCGCCACGGGTAGTCCGCCAAAAATAGACTTGACTTTCGAGATATATGTACAAACATTCCGGGTACGCGAGGCTTCAAGACAAAGCAAGTTGGTCAGTTAGCGCTGACGTCACGAATTCTCGGAAGAACACCGCATCAGGACGCTGATTTAAAATTACTTCAGAAGCAACCCCACGTGGTTAACCCAACTAATGAAGAGGCATGATCAGAACTTAGGGATCTGGAGTGGGGAGCTACGTCATCAGGATACCTAATTGATTGGTCGAGAAATACTGCAGAGTGGGGAAGTTCATCTTCCATAAAAACAAATGGTCATCTACTCTCAAACCCCCAATCTTCTCAGATTTTCTGAATCTTCACGTCTATCAGACATCTTCGCTGCGAGATCGCAACTTATCAGTTCAAGAAGTTTTAAAATTAATACTACTGACGTGAATATGATCGTGTCCTTGACCATATTCACAAAAGTGAATTTTGGAGCAAAGCCATTCACATATGTCAGTCGGGAGACGGGACAAATCGGTTCCCTGCCCGTATCAAGATAAGGATCTATACAATATTGAGGCAGAACCAAACAACATCCACCAGCAAGATCAGAGGGAAAACCAGACTACCACTATGAAGAAGACGGCCGTGAGTTCCTTTACTAAATCCAATCAAGTCTCTGTAATTCTGTTTATGGCAAATTAGAATCCAGCTTTTGTTTAAATTTAATTCATATTCCATTTTGTAACTCTCGCCAATTTAATATAACTTCCAGATTTTTTTTAAAATTCATTTGTTTCTCTTTTTACGTCTTTTGCTGCTTTAAATTTTGATCAATTAAATTTTGTTCTTAAGTAATGGTAGGACTTTCATTTCCAGTAGCTAGCTTTAGACATAATGCATACCTTCTCCCAGTAGCGATAAGACAATTGGTTAATGGCTCAGCTATACCACGGCTTGAGAGAAAGACGTTTCGAGTGCTCTATCACTATTTTAATTAAATACTTTGGCACATCTAAAGTAAGTGTTAGGTGTCCTGGCGCCCACACGAGCTGATTATAATGATTGCTAATGAACAGGTAAGAGACAAGTATGCTATTGGTGGTGTGAGTAAAGCGGTGCTTGTTCTTGTTGCGATTCTTCTACTGTACTCCAGGAGAACGCAATATTGGAGCCCCGCCAGGAACGTAACCTTTGGTCACTTAGAAGGACCGGGAACGTTACAATAGGAGGTTAGCACAGGAAAGGAAAGCATTTCTACAGAAAAGGAATCTATTGACAACGAATATATAGTAGATTTTGGTATTAGGAAACCTCGTTTGTCGACATCCCTGATCCAAATTATTACAGTCACACACATATCCAGTCATCATTAAAGTACAGGTCATCAGACAAATTAAACACATACTCAACTACACGAATCTGATTACCAAAATGTCCTAAACCCCTATAATAAAATCCCAATGGCAATCAAAACCGAACAACTGTGGTTTGACTGTGTTTGTGGCACAAATATCTGACCCAGTCTTCCCTAATTATTGTAATCTTACATACAGCCTGTAATTTTAAAACGCATCAGTCAGTCTGTGTAGAACACGTAACGTCTTCTATTCACCTGTTGTGCTAGAGCTGACTATTTGTTCGTGCGTGTATTTCATGAGATTTAGAAGAACTTTTAAAGCCAGCCCATTATTTAAAGAAGCTAAAGTAAGCCTCTCAACTGCTGTGCACTAATTTATTCCCGGCCGTCTTAACTTTCTTTCAGAGACAACACATGTGTGACTGAACTCCATTATTTATATCGTGTTCTCAAAGCGCTCAAGCAGCGTGTAAAACTGTAATAAACGTGTCATTAATATTGAGAACGACCGTGAATATGTGGTGCGGAGCTGATGACAAGTGCTTCCGTGCCACCGGCAGCTCTGTGGCGGGTATAAATAGTACTAACTGCTCCACGTCATTGCAAGAGTTTGGCTCTCTAGAGACGTTATAACATGGCCATAAAACACTCTCTTTTATATTAGGTAGAGCGGCTTCGGTGGAGTAGTTGGTAGCATGCTGAGCGTCTATGCCCAAGGTCACGGGTTCAAATCAGGCCGAAGTCCTCGGAATTTTTAAGAGCGTTAAAAATCCCTCAGTATGCCTTCCTTTGGAGGGGAAGTAAAGCCGGTGGTCCCATGTACCATGTCCCTTGCACTAATTACACTTGTGTGAAGCTAAATTATAGTTTAGATTTGACTAACGCTCTAAGGTTCCAACGTTCGTCGCTAGGTTTCGTCGTGTTTGAATTGATAGGAGGGAACAGACATACCAAATCTCTCTCTCTCTCTCTCACACACACACACACACACACACACAGACACATATTTTTTGCACTGTGTAGATCTCATAAGTCTTCTTTCATGTTTTTGCAAAAATCTAAAGTAGGCTAAAAATTAACTATTTAGTGTTTCAAAAGAGATAGGGTTTGCAAAACTAATGCATTCCCTAAGGTGGTTTCTAACAAGTTCATCTTTATTTATAGGCCAGTTTCCTGATTCTAAAGCATGTGCTATTAATATATCTCTTTCTTTCCCTAATAATTTACACTCATATAGTGTACCCTTGAGTACAAAGAATATGCAAATCATAGTCCGCTAGCTCAATCAGACATTCGAGGCATGGTATATTCTCCCACTCTATGATTCACATATTCCGGATCAAGCAAGGACAACACTTTAAAGAAACAACAAAATCCAACTAACAAAAATTATTTAATTAATCTAAAAATTAGGCGCTACAAAACAAAACATAAAATTGAAAAACTTCACATTTGTTCTATGAAGAACAAGGAATCACTAAAGCATATCTCACAAAAAACCTAATTTACGGTTCAATTGAACCTGACAAATATGTCAAAAATAGGTTTCACTTCCATATAGCATGTTCTTAAATTTCTCAAGCGAGCTCAAAAATGGCTCGGTGTTTACTTTTAGATAATTATTACATGATAAAAACACACTTACTACTCTCTAATGGAGTATTACTATTACTGAGTTACATTCACTATGGTAATAACAATTACCGTTCATTGGGTCCACATGATATTCAAATCCATCATCTCTCTCATCCAACACTACCAAATTGCATTTTTGCGGGGAGAACTCTTGTACCTCAAGTTCTTGGAAACTACTGATTCAATCAAGTTGAGATAAACTCCCAGTTATCTCAATGTTTCCACCATAACTCGGGAACAATAGTACTTTAATGTAACAATAAAGGGATTTTATTTATTGTCTCCATGTCAATTATATCATTATTAAATGCGGATATGTACTTCATCAAGCAAGAATAATTAAAATAATTTGATCTCAGTTCAATTACCGGATCATCTAAAACATTATTTACTTCTATCTACCACAGAAACCTACGGTTCATACAAGACCTATCTCAACACAAGGGTCTGCTCGCGTGTCAAAGCACTTCGGGCAAGATGTATGACTGTGAAGGGGGACCTCAATAGCTTCCTCCCTCCGGACGGTACATTTACAACTAGCGTGCTAAAAGCATATCACTTCTTAAACTTGGAAAGGCAAGACGATCCATTCATTGAACATTTCATTATGAGGATATTACAACCTGCTCATTTGGCTCAGGTAGGATTATAACTGTGGAGTTTTCACATTCGCCGGTAAGATACTCAATAGAACCAACAATAATTAAGGGGCTTTTGAAGTGGCGGAACATTAGATCGTTCCTCGGCCTGCCTCTTGGACACTTCCAGATTTGAGGGCTTAGGACCAACAACGGATCGATGGTATCAGACCAATCGTCCAACATTAGCGTCTTCTGGGTGGCGTATGCAATTCCATGCGCTTATAATTCAATATAAATTAGCACCCTTCAACATTTGCTTAAAGCAACACACACAATAATTCATTACCGCGTCCAACTGTTCCCCACAATTAATTTACCTGGCATATTTTCACTGCATTCCTAGCGTGACAATTAAAATATATACGCTCCAAGGCGTCAATTACATCAACAATTCCGTGATGCCTACCAAAGTAAGATTATTTAATTCAAATCAATTAATTGATCTCCGTCCCAAAATTGGTATTTGCCTTTAATAAACAATTCTTGACATTGTATTTTACTAGAACTCCAATAGTTCAAAAATCCTCTTATCATTATCATATCAAGGAACCCTACGGCTTCCATTATTAATTATATGAAATTAATTAAACAATTAATTTATTCATGGGGTTTTATTATCATTATCTTATATTGCTTGTATTGATTATTACATTATTCTTTATTTTACTAGTATTCCACTGAATACTTTTTCACTGAGTATTAATTAATACATGTAAATGGTTATATTCAACATCAAAATATTTGTTCAGATCCCCCATCTCATCATTATACACTGTTTTATACATTCCTGTTTACAAATTGAGAATTATCTCCATATTTTCTGTTACACGAGATCTCCCGAAGCACAACACTCAATCAAATTTGGTATTCACATGATTTACCAGAACTGCGTCCTGGTTTCCAATGACGTGATATTTTGCCCACTTATTAGGGTCTTACACCATTTTAACACACAGATTTACACACGTTAATATTTCCTCAAAGTTACACATTTTACATACACTATTTATCTGGGTTTGAGGAAATGCACTCATGGTTTTACTAACACTGAAAAGAACAATCACTAAAATATTAATACACTAAAAATTTCACTAAAGATTTTATTACACATATAAATTTCACTTTTTGGCATGAAGGCTATTATTGCCTTACACACACGTGATTTCTTTCTTTTTCCGCCTCCAAGGGGTGCAAGTATTTACGTTGACTTCCTAACTCCTATTCGGGATGATTGAAAGTCTCGTTCGCCGTTCCCTCTACTGGTACGAAAGATTCTCCTATTCTGGTTACTATAACTATCGGCACTCTTTGAGCTATTGCACGATATTGTACCTTGTTCAGTACGCAAATGTCTGTCTAGCAAATTGTTTATAACTTGACATTTACTCCTAGAATCTCTGCGTCTGATACTACCGCGATCTAGTATTTGCTTTTGCTATGGTCCACGTTTGGACTTTATTTCTGACGATTGTAGTCTTTTGCTTGTGGAATAAATTCCAAAGTCTTGACTTCGTTTTCACTTGGCAAATATTGCCTGGTCTGTAGATTCCTCAAATCTAACGACACTGAGCTCTAATCTCCTCAGTTCAGGAAAATTAGGCAATTATTCTACGCTTAACCCTGACGTGGTTATTTAACGCGCTGGATAAACTGTATAGAGTTCACTACTCTTTCGATGTCTCGTATTACTTTCGAGATGTTGCGATGCTCCTTCAATACTGATATTTAAGGCTTATAATGCCTTCGCTGGCTGAAAGTATTTCGGGCCAAAGTATACTACTTTGCCTGAGTCCAAAGACTAACTATAATGTTCGAAGCTCGACGGTACTTTCCTTCTGACAAGGATTTTGACGCTTCAATGCACGGCGACACTGCTGAATAAATTCTGACGCAGTACCTCCCCTTAAGGAGTACTGTACGTTGGTAAAACAGTATAACGTCCCTCAGGACTCAGAAGACTGCATACGACGTGATGCGGCACCTCCACTCAAGGAGTACTGTAGACTGCATGAATTCCCTTGCGCTCACAGGGTATTTATTTGATTCTGCTACAAAAAGATCAGTTTCGCTTCTTCTCCAAAACTAACTTCCAAAGTAATCGTCGCACGTTTATAAAAAAAAATACCACCTTGAAGCTCACAAATTAAATGTCTAAAATATATCAACATTTCCAAAAATCGATCGTGGGAACATAATAATATTAATTAAACTGAGCTCCTGAGTTCATGTAGGCGTACGTTTGTTTTTCCTCTTCCCAGACTACTGGCTAGGTGAATACCCAAATGACGTAGTGCTGACCAATGCACTTCTAAACTATACAGTTATTATTAACTTTTACAACTCTCAAAATTCTATTTTCCAAAATGATTAACATTGGCGGAGAGATTCCTTAAGATTTTTGCACGTAACTGGCTAATTTCAATTATTTTACCAATATCCTGGCTACACCTTTCACACAGTGTTGGTATTTTATCGCTGACTAGAGACTTTTTCTTTAGATCTTCTGTCTCTGTCTTGAGTGGAAGATTCCGTTGGTCCATTTTAATCTCATACGCAAGCCTCTATCGGCTAAGCTGGCAAATGACATCACGCCGAGCTTGCAAGCATTGCCTCAACGTTACCTCACCAATTCGTGCGTCACACAGGGGTGATCTCAGCTTAACCCTTGGGCTGGCTTTAAAATTGTACCAAAATCCTGTAGCATTTCCTCTTTTCTTGATATAAAAGACTGTGGGTTTGATACCTGTGCAATCCACATGGGCACAATAGTAAGTGGTCTACAGTCTGGTGACCGTTATTGCATATACATGTTGGACTATCTATAATTTAAATCTGTATAAGTATGATTTAATATTGCCGTGTCCTGTTGTCATAGCCGTAAATTTGGGCATTATGTTAATTTTCAATTTTAGACTGTCCTGTACACTGGGGAAAAATGATTATGTTGTTTCGCCCTTGGATGTATTGTCCAATTCATTCTGCCACTTTCTCAAACTAAACACACTTAATTCTTTTAGAATATTACTTTTAGGAATTCTATTATAGCACTCACTTAAACCGCTTTGTGTTGCTTCTTCGGCCAGCTGGCCCGCTAATTCATTCCCCTCATTTCCGTCATGCGCCTTAACCCAACTGAAGACAATCACCCAATCCTGTTTCTCCATTTCAATTGCTGTTCTTCTAATTTCCTCTATGAGAAATGCATGGTATTTGTAGCTTTTAAGTTCATCTATTGTAATTTGGCTGTCTGTGAACATGAATGCAGTTCTCTGCTCCATGTCTATGGATCCTAAATGTTGCAACGCCTTACCGATAGCTAGCTGTTCTGCTTGATTATTAGAACAACGTTCGTTTAGTTTATATTGCAGCTGTTGAATGAACTCGTTTCCATTGTATATGGCAAATCCAGATCCTACTCCATGCTCACTTTTACTTCCATGAGTGTAAACATTGAAAGAATGCATCTGTTCATAATTTTCATCATTAATTTTAGCAAAGTCATCACGGTGAGACTATTGATTTACTTCCATATCCATGTCAATTGAGCGATCTTCTTTGCTATTAACTTTAATAAGATCGTAGTATGCTACCGTCTCCTCAACCTGAATATTAATTGGAATTAATCTTGTTATCACACAGAGAGCTTCATTAGATACAGTGCGATAAGCTTTAGCTATTCTGATATTTATCAGCCTTTGGACTCTTGTCAATTTCACTTTATAGCAAGTTTTCTCTATAACCTTTCTCCATACCGGTGCTCCATACAAAATTTGAGATAAGATTCCTCCTTTCTATATTACCTTCAGAGCTGTATGCTTCAAACCCCAGTTTAGCTTTGCAAATCTTGAGACTAAATATCAGCTTTCTACATTTTTCAGCCATATAGTTAATGTGCTCTCTAAATGTAAGTTTGTGGTCGAAAATAATTCCAAGATATTTAATGATGTCCACATGATCTAAGCTTTTGCAATTTAGATAAATTTTGATCCCTTCTTCTTATTTTTCTCTTTTTCTTCTTGACAAGAGCATAACTTTTGATTTCTGTTCATAAAATCTGATCTTATTGAGTTTAGCCCAAATTGAAATTTTGTCCATTTCTATATTAGTATAATTTTCTGCCTCTTTAATAGATGTTGCTTTAACAAGCAGTAATACGACATCTGCAAATGAAACTACCTTCATGCGATTTGTATACTGCAATGTAAGAAGAGAATTGAATAGTAAATTCCAAAAACCGGGACCACAGCATGAACCTTGCGGATAACCTTTAGTAAGTTTTCTCTCAATGTTGTTGCTATTGATGGACATGAAAGCTGTCCTTACTTGGAAATAGTTTTGAGAGAGTTTGTGTAGATTTCTAGGGCATTCCATATCTTCTATTCCTTTTAGAATAGCAGGTCACCAAGCTGCGTCAAAGGCACCCTTAACGTCCAAGCTGGTCATAATTATTACGTTCCCTTTTTCTAATTCCGGTTCTATAAATTGCTTTACTTCCATTGCTACGTCGGTTGTGCTCATCTGTGGTGTAAATCCAAATTGATTCTTTTTCTTGCTGTCGTTTCGGCCATCTACGGACCACGCTATTTCAACTGCCCTTTGCGCCTGGGCCTTAACGTTCGCCCAGTATTCCACATTGGTTTCCTATGCTGTTCCTTCCTCGCTTCAGTCCATGTCTTGCCAGTTTTTAGTTTTGGCTTTTCTTGGAATCCATGATGTTCTTGGAGTTTCGACTTTAGTGGAACACGTTTCTGGATATCCTCCTGGGTTATTCCCACTTCACGCAGGTCTTTTTCTACTTCGGTGAACCACGCCGCCTTGGTTTTCTTGTTAAGAAGAAAACTGGAGATCCTATTGCTCAACCTTGTAGAACTCATACGAGCAATGTGGCCATAGAAAACTATCCTTCTCTTACGAATGGTGTCCGTGATCTTTTCTACATGAGAGTACAGTTCATGATTGTGTCGTCTTCTGAACTCACTATTTTCTTTGATTGGACCTAGGATTTTTCTCAAATTGATTATTATTCATTAATTTATGTTTGTTCATATGTGAAACATACACCTTAGCGTATTAGGTATAGTAAGATTATTAGTCTATTATCGTTAATTATTCTTATATAATTACATGCATTAGTGTGCAATATTCAGGGCTCGGATTTTTAGGTACTAAAAATCGGGGAAATATTCTTTTAATGTATTAAAAATACCTGAAATATGTGACGAAAACATAAAAATATTTCATTATAATTAAGTTTATTAATGTGAATATAAACAATATGCAGTACTCACGAATGGAATTTATGCTATGCCTCACTGAAGAATTACAATACACAACGAGATACATCTGCAGGTTGTCAATCACAAAAGACCGACGATTATCGCAAAACACTTCTTCTGAAGGCGCGAAACTGCGGCAATATATTTCTTGCCCTCGGGGTGCTGTGTAACATGAGCCTTGATTGCTTTCCCACATGGTTGGCACTCAGAACAGAAAACCCCCATCAGAAGTAAAATTATCTTTTAATTCTGCAACATACTGCTACAGACGATAACTTGTAGTTGCTTTTACTTTAGGTATCGTAGAACTGCCTTACACTTCACAGTGAGCCCGGAACACACTTCACCTCGACCTTAGAAAATGTCTTGGGGGGAGGGGGTTACGAGTGCATGATGCATGTGGCGGTGAGTGATTGATTGCCAACAGGTGTACTCGGGTGTCACTCAACCTGTCATATTACCGTCCATCAACAGTTGGTCGTCAGTAACCACTGAAAATGAATTAGTGCACCCTTAGCATAATGCAGATCTGTTTATAGGTAAAGCCCTGTTTGCCATGCGGATATAGTTTGCATGGCTGCGAGGATAGCGGATAAGCTGCGGATAATGTATGGAGTAAATTTGTGGGTCGAGTTTTGAATCCAATCCGAACTTGTTGAATATCATCCTTCAGTATGCCTTTCCTTCGGAGGGGAAGTAAAGTCGGCGGTCCCATGTTATAGATGTATGGCATGTAAAAGATCCTTCCACAGATTAAACTCATGTGAAGCTAAATTGTTAGGGTAGATTTCGTCGGAACTCTCTATCAAAGTTGCAACGTTCACCACTAAGTATCATTGATCTCTGGTAGCGAAAGTTAGAACTACTTGAAATTGAACGGAACTTGTAGATCACCCTAAGGGTGTCCGCTAGAAGCAGCTACAGGCTCAGGCGAGCCAAACATGTCCTCGGACACTCCCGGCACTAAAATCCATACGATAAATTATACATGAAATGAAAATCCACAGCCTGCTTCCAGTCGACCGACTGGGACAGGGAATGGAATGAATGAAGCCCCCATCTAGCGACGAGGATATGAACTGTGCCAGCTGCCGAAGCCTGTCGCACTCCCCTGGGGCAATGATTAAATGAATGACAGATGAAATGAAATGATAGTGGAGAGTGTTGCTGGAATGAAATTGTGACAGGGAAAACCGGAGTACCCGGAGAAAAACCTGTCTGCCTCCGTTTTGTCCAACACAAATCTCACATGGAGTGACCGGGATTTGAACCACGGACCCAGCGGTGAGAGGCCAGCGTTCTGCCACCTAAGCCACGGAGGCTCAAATTATAAATAAATAACAAGGACCCGGATGTTTATGACATAGCCTATCATATTTTTCCGTTATATATTTTTCATGACAAATTTAAGATGATTTAAGGTAATCTCAGTCAATTTATGTCATCAAGCATAATTAACACTCCGAACTGAAAAGGGTTGCAATTCTGGCTGTATAGTAAAACATTCTTTTTAGATATAGCCTAAGGGAGCGACTTTCTCCCCAAATGTGTTTCTTTATTACTTTATGCTTTATCTAGAAATATTATTTTAATGCTAGTAGATTCGGACAACAGTCGTGCGGATGCGGGGCGGGTGCGGATAACAGTCATGCGGATGCGTGGCGGATGCAGATAACAGTCGTGCGGATGCGGGGTGGATGCAGATAACACTCGTGCGGATGCGTGGCGGATGCGGATAACAGTCGTGCGGATGCGGGGCGGTTGCAGATAACAGTCGTGCGGATGCGTGGCGGATGCGGACAACAGTCATGCGGATGCGTGGCGGATGCGGATAACAGTCGTGCGGATGCGTGGCGGATGCAGATAACAGTCGTGCGGATGCGGGGTGGATGCGGATATTGTTTTGTTTATCCGCGCCGGGCTCTATTTATAGGTGTGTTGGTTGTTTTACGCGGCTTTGCTGACGGAGCATTCCTTTTATTCTTGTAGAAAAATGCTGTTGTTGTTAATTCATTTTAGGGACATTTTGGTCATCAGCCCTCTGTAGTTGGTATTGTGTTAAACTTGTCCGATAACCTGCATTTATGTGATGACTGTAGTAGTGTGTGTAGCTGTATTAGGGACAGGGATGAGGTAGATGTCCCGGGATGTGAAGTAGGGTGCTATCCCGGCATTTTCCTGGAGGGAGTGTGAAAAAGCCCGGGGAAAACCACACTCAAAACATCCTCTGCTAGCACTGGGATTCGAACCTGCTATCTCCGAAGTGCTGCCGCTGCGCGAGCATGGCCATTTCGCGGGGTAGAAAGATACGTCTTGAGTTTCATTTCCTTGAGTGAACTCAACTCTGAGGAGCGAAAGGGGACTGACCCTCATCAAATCTCGAGAAAATGGCGTTTAAATGTTGAAACATTATTTGGTTCTATACTTCACATGTCTTTACTTGACATATCAAAGCTGAACTTAATTTAGTATTCTCCATCACCATACAAAATTTCAGAGTAATAGCTGTAATGGTTTTGGAGATATAGAATGTTGGTGAAATAGTTCGCACAACCGCCATGTTGGACTGGTGAAACGTAGCTAATTTCAAAGGGCACGGTCGGGGTTGGACAAAATTGTTGAGTTTCGTTGAAATCACTTTAGCCGTTTAGATTTTATTAGGGAGAAACACACACACATTCGCACATACACACACGTGCGGACAAAAGGGTGATCTCATAAGATTATTTTTCATTAAGAAAATAGGCTAAAAGAATGTGCTAGAAATGTATTTAAGCCTTAAATTTTAAGGATATGAAAATGGTTTTTCACGATATTTTACGTCTTTTAGTAGAATGAATTAATCAAGTAATGGTGTGGTGTAGCGGCTAGCATTCTTGGCTGTCATCCCGAAAGTCTGGGTTTGATTCCCTACTCTCCCAATAAATTAAATTCTGGTCTGAGGGTTGCAACGGGGTACACTCAGTCTCGTGATGTAAAACTGAAAAGAGGTGGTTTCGATTCATACCTCAGTCATCCTGGCAATGGTTTTCCATGGTTTCCCATATCTACCCCAGGCAAATGCTGGGACGGTTCCTAACTTAAGTCCACGGCGACTTCCTTCACAATTCTCAGATTAATTACAAATATACGCACTAATACAGGAATCACAATACCACAGGTGATCAGACAAAATTCCCCTCTCACCCAAGTACACGGTGCTAAAATTCAAATGTCAAATGAAAACAACAACTTAGGTGATGGTAAAATTAGCTCTTGAGGTGGGGGTAGAAGTGCCCAAGAGAAGTAGTTAGCTTGCAGCCCGTTACTAAGGCTGTGCCTCAAAGTTACATTTATCAGCCGTAGGGAAGTACAGTAGATTGTCGACTAATATTCCGGATGTGACGTCATGATCCAAAGCTGCTTAGCACATAGGAATCAAGTTTGTGGTAGCTAGTGGTCGAAAGTGCTTGCTTCATTATCGAAATGTGCAAATAATTTACAGATGTAGCTAGTCTTTTGTCTTTGACTTTTATTCGAAGCAAAAAAGGGGAACCTACCTCATCAAGAAGAGTGTAATGCCTTAAAAAGTAGGGATGGTGCGAAGCACTGCTTTCTTGCGCTTTGATTTGGCACTGGCATGTAATCCTAGTGTGTTTCAGAACACAAGTCTATGAAGAAAGCCATGCTTCAAGCACACATGTTCCAAAGCTCCGTAGTGCGATGCACTGCCTTCTTGTGCTTCGGTTTGGCACCGGCATATAATCCTAGTGTGTTACAGAACACAAGTCTATGAAGGAGGCCATGCTTTAAGCACACATGTTCCAAAGCTCCGTAGTGCGATGCACTGCCTTCTTGCGCTTCGGTTGGCACCGGCATGAAAACCTAGTGTGTTACAGAACACAAGTCTCTGAAGGAGACCATGCTTTAAGCACACATGTTCCAAAGCTCCGTAGTGCGATTCACTGCCTTCTTGCGCTTCGGTTTGGTACCGGCATGTAAACCTAGTGTGTTACAGAACACAAGTCTATGAAGGAGGCCATGCTTTAAGCACACATGTTCCAAAGCTCCGTATTGAGTTGTTGCTAGCAGATAGTTAATAGTTATCAACTTGAATTTTGAGACAGCCTAAGTATTAAAAAATAGTACATTATGCAACGAGCCCATAATGGCAATAATTTCCATACTTGTGTCTTAATTACCATTACAGGCTAGTTGGATACGACTGTTTATGTTCGACGATAATTATAACCATATTATATTCGAACATAAATATTCATACATATCTGTCCAGATTTCGCCAGTTTTATGTTCTGAACAGAGCGCATGGGACGCAGAGAATGCCATGGCCTCCTAGAATACCCTACTATGACACTAGAAGCCAAGCAGTGAAATTTAAAATAGAAGGCCGTGGAAGTCAGCGCAGGTGGGATGCTATCCTTACCTAATTGGTCAGACAACTGTTTCTTGAGCTCTGATTGGTGGGAGAAACTGTTTCATAACGAAAAATAGTGTTATAATGACCCCCATTATGATACAGTTTTCTGACATATAGGCTAATATTGTATTTACATTTCGACATCGTCGAACATAAAGATACATTTCCCCTCCACCTTTAAACAGGTTGTGCATCCCTCCCGAAACGAAGCAACAACAATAAGATGAATACGGTGTTTGGTTTAGGATCTATTCATGTCATATTTATAACGAAGTTTGTTAATGATATATTGCGATCAAACAGTCATAACTCATAGGTGACTTGTGGAAAGTGGGTGGTGATTGTGTTGCTTGCGGCAGATGTGAGTTGTAATGACACATCCAGCGGCCCCTATGTCATTATATCCCTACATCTGTATAATGTTAGAATCGCCTACTGCACAAATTATAGATAATCGCTTTAAAGATAAATATTATCGTGTTGAGAGGTAAGGCGAAACAGAACTAAAGTGTCCGTAATTATAGAGGTTGCGTCAGATTGCAATGTTCTTGCAACCAGTGAGGTGTGTAGCAAGTAGCTTTAAATGAAGCAAATTAGGAATCCCGTTGAAGATATCCAAGGTTGAACCTTAACCCGCAAGCTATTGTAACACTTTCATTAAACCGTAGACGTGCCAAGGTTAGGCATTATACTCTCATAACCATGAGCGAAGTACTTATATACAATACTCAATCATAAAGAAAATGAGACAAGATCCCGAACAGCACAATGCATGATTTTATAGGACAAAATTGCACTGTTGGTGTATATTTGAAAGGCTTGTTGTAGATACATTCATCAGAAACGAAATATGTGCCAGCTAAATAACAATCGTTGTTATACACCAAGTAATTATTCAAAATCAAAGGGTACAATATTCTTAGACATACTGTATTTCGTTTGTAAATATCGACCTATGTCAAGTACAGTAGTATAAATGAGCCGGTTATTTATTATTTATTTAGCGTATGATACAAGACAGTTCTGTAATTAATATATATAAATTTTCAAATAAACAATTTACAGCATTAGGACCCTTCATATACGGGCTGCCAGGTCTTGAATCCATTCAAGGGCTTGTGGACTGGCTGCATGGAGCTCTTCTAAGTTCCCAGAGTACATATATAGAGGGCATTCCTGCATGACATGCTTGATGGTTTGCACTTCATATCCACAATCACAAAGAGGCGAGTCTATCCAACCCCACTGATGTAAGGCTGCTCTAGTTCGAGCAGTGCCACATCGAATTCTGTTCAGACAGGACCAGACAGCTCGAGGGAGATGGAATCCAGGTAGCTTGATGGTAGGATCAAGTACTTCAATTAGGCCACGAGGTGGAGAGGTAGACCATTCAACTTTCCATGAATTTCGGGGGTTGAATGGAGCTGAAGTAAGTTCCATAGCAGTCTCGTAGGCTGGTTTCCGTGATTTCAACCTGGATGTAGAAGGTTGATTGACGTCTTGGTGGATTGGAAGAACTTTATTATTCATAATTCTGCGCCACAGGCGGGAAAGAACTTGCTGTCTCCTGATGTGAGGAGGAACAATATTACAAAGTACAGGTAGCCACTGTGAGGGAGTGCAATGTAGAGTGCCAGAGATAATCCGCATTGTCTGCCGGAGTTGAATATCAACCAATTGGCAATGGGAGCTGTTCAACCATACACCAGCACAGTATTCAGCTGGAGAGTAAACGACAGCCAAAGCAGTAGTCCTGAGTGTGTTATGAGCCGGTTATTCGCATTCGCGTGAGAATTTTACAGCGAGTCTATATAATATCACGTGACATCCCCTTGACAGTTGAAGAAGAAAGAACATTTTAGTTTTTACGTGACCGTTAATGTGATAATGCCGTTCTTTTGTAAAAGTTTACCTTCAATACACAAGCGTCCTCCAGGCATTTTCATGCATTCCCCACTCAATATTCCAAATTTCAATCATGATTAAACATTTGTCACTTGTAAATTGACGATAAGAATGGTTTCAGTTAGGAACACCCATAAAAGAACAATCCTTCGGCTACTTATTGGTTCACCCTGTTATATGAACATTGGCCGGAATACAGTGTATTTCCTTGTTACTTCCTCGCGACACATCCAAAGACGATTCATTGAGTTCGAACCTCAATGCCAACTGCCTTTGAAATGGTTCTTGACCAATAGACACTCATTTCACTCCATCTGCGGCCCGGTAGAAACGGGAGTGATAAGAGTTAGGAATACATATTATGGCAGTTTCGAAATCTAAACATCGCAATAGAAACTAATTGAAACAGACGAAGTGTTATTAGAATTTTGTAACACCCGGAAAGGGAGGGAGAGGGAATGATTATTACCTATTGGCTACTTCGTAACTCATATCAATGCCTTGTTAACGCTTTACTCCTGTGTCAGTATGTATTTTGGGTGGCTGTGTAGTAGAACTACCTCAGAGTTTAAACGCTATACATAACCCATAGTACTTATTCAGGTTGCTCGTAATCACAGCCTTTCCATGGTTTGAATATTTATAAGAACGTATCATTTAAATTTCAATCAACAGTTTGATTAATATTGTTTTTGTTTACCAAACGACTCTATAGGAAATGTAACTTCGAGCACAATAAAACTGCACATGAAGTTCTCTTCAGAGCAGGAGGTGGAATGACGAATTTTGTGTGTGTCTTCCTGTCAGAATTGGGTGTCTCTGATTTGATGTCATTATGTTTATAGCCTGGTTGGTTGATTGGTTCCTCAGTTTAGGGGCTGCGACAACGCCGTCAAGTAGCCCCGTGTACTTTGGATGTGTGCAGAATCTGTCTGATAACCGGTGTTAATTGTGATGGCTGTATTAGTGAGTGTTATCTGTTTTTAATTCAAGTACGGACTGCAGACGATAATTTCAAGTAGTTCCTACTTTTGCTACCAAATACTACCGTCCAAGACACCTAGCTGTGAACTTCGCTACTGCTAGATGCCATCGCGACCAACGCCCTGTGACGAACGTTGGAACTTAAGAGCATTAATCAAACCTACCCTAAAAATATTGTCTTCACACAAGTGTAGTTAGTGGAAGGTTCTTTTTCATGCCATAAATCTATGACATGGGACTGCCGAATTTACTTCCACTCCGAAGGAAGGCACATTGAGGGATTTTTAACGCTCTTAAAAATCCAACGATTTCGGCTGGGTTTGAACCCGTGACCTTGGGCATAGAAGCTCAGCATGCTACATGTTTTAGCCTAATAAGGGACTCTCTCAGCATTTTGCACTATAGTCTGTATTATGAAAGAAGAACGCTGACAGCTGTCAAAGCCAGCACGTGGGGAAATGCTGCCTTGCCCCTGTTGTTGTTGTTTGAGTCTTCAGTCTTTTGACTGGTTTGATGCAGCGCTCGATGCCTCCCGTCTTGAGCTAATCGTTTCATCTCTACATAGCTACCACACCCTACATCCGAAGCAATCTGTTTAACATATTCTAACCTTGGTCTACCCCTACAGTTCTTGTCCTCAACCCTTCCTTCCATAAATAAGCTTGCTATTCCTGGGTGTCTTAGTATGTGTCCTACCAACCTATCTCTTCTCTTCATTAGCAGTCGCCAGAAACATCTCTCCTCTCCCACTCGTCTTAATACCTCTTCGTTTGTTACCCTATCTACCCATCTGATCTTCATCATTCTCCTGTAACACCACATTTCAAATGCGTCAATTCTCCTCTTTTCTGCTGCACCAATAGTCCAGGTTTCACTTCCATGGAGCGCCACGCTCCAGACAAAGGCTTTCCAAAATGACTTCTTAATACCTAAATCTATATTCGATGTCAACAGATTCCTCTTTTGTAGAAAGGAGTTTCTTGCCTGAGCCAACCTACTTTTTATATCCTCTTTGCTTCGTCCATCACTGGTTATTTTGCTTCCTAAGTAACAGAAGTCTCCTACTTCCTTCAGCTTTACACCTTTGACAGGTTATCTCAACGTATGTATGCACGTGTGACACGAGAACCACTGGACCGATTTTTATGCAGTTTTCACTATTACCTAAAGGAGCTTCTATCCTCTAAATGAATAAGCAAATACATGTCAACAGGTACAGGGGATAATACTGACGCGAGTGACCAGACACGCCACTCAAGGACACTCTGCCATGCCATGTGCTGTCCTCCAAAAGGCTATCATAGGACCTTTTTTTCTTTTCTTATGACACGGGGAGATGACTTGGAAGTTGTCGTCATAAGCTGTCTTCCATTACTCTATGTATCCGTCAACGATAAATCGTAAAATAATCCCTAAAATACGTTCGTAAAAATGTCTTAAAATTTAACCCTATTCCCACTTTGTAACACGTTGTAACAAATTGCGAAACTGAGATCATGGAAAATATATTCCACATTATAGACCCGTGTTCTAGCACCAGAAGCAGGAAATATCGCTAGAAATGTCCCCATTGAACATAAGAACCCCATAGAACGATGAATGTCTCCGTCCACAAATCAACTCACAAAATAAGTTTCTTTGTTAACAAACGTATGCAGAAAGTACCAAAAATAAAGTTCACTTGGAGTTTGAAAATCGTCTAGTAACGAAAAAGACTGACGAACGTATATATTTTCGTACAGACCCCCCTCCCTCACCCTAAATTATCGTATAATTTTGTCATATTCTTGTAAAGACAGCTCCCCCCGTGCGAGCAAACGTATTTTTGGATGGTCCCATGATGATGTCGTGTGGCCTCCTAGGAGGTTTTTTAGTTGATGCCTGCGCCTCGTAATGAGTATGAAATAATGACGTCACATAGGCCTACACACAGTTTCGGGCCAGGGTAATTAACCCCAGGAGATTAAAATCCCCTTGACACTATTCCATACCACCATCTCATTCATTGTGACATTTTTATGGACTAGGAATAGTATGGGATAACTGCATTATCAGCGATCTCCAAAGAATAAATAGTGTCAAGTCGCGATTCTTAAAATATGTGCTGAGGGCCCTACAAGATTGGTATACGAGCTAGCGAAGGAAACCTTCTACATAGAGGAACTCAGACTGAAAATAGTCTACCATTGCCATATGCAGACCTGTTAAACTGTAGAAAAGCAATGAGAAGTGAGATCCACCCAGACTTCTAGAACACTGATGGACAGAACATGGACCAACGAGAATCAAGAACAAAGACAATAATGAGACTCACCATGATGCAATTCATGGCTTCCATCATAAGATTTGCTCAAACAGATCTTACCATAGCCCAAGTGACAAATGTGTATGTGTACTGTGCGACTAAAGGTGTTCAAGTACTATAGGCTATAACGACATGCCGCAAAAGAACATGATGATGATGATAATTCTTGTTTTAAGGGGTCTAACATCTGGGTTATCGGCCCCTAATGGTTTGGGTGATAGTAAAAGTGTAAACGAAATGAAACTATAAATATAATATCGTATGGCCTCTAGTGCCGGGTGCAAGCTTTGTTAATTGACACCCAGAGGGTAGCTTGCATGTCGAATTTCGTCGTTCCTTTGAACGCTATGAAAGCCAAGAAGGTTAGATATCTAAGCTCCGTGACACTACAGCGTTTTCTAGTAGAGAATAGAGGAACTTTGTGTTGGCGGAAAATCCCGAGATTAATTTTGCCATTGAACACGAAACTAAACCTAAAACTAACTGTATAGTTACAAACCAGAAGAGGAAATGGGAAACAAAAATAAGAATAAGGGAAACAAAAGACAGGAGGAAAGGAAATGCCCTCAACCATGAAAGAATGAGAATTAAGGGACTTGGAAGAAAGGAGAACCAGGAAAGGTAGGTAGGAAAGAGAAAGAGGAGAGGGATCGTCCCAAAGGCAATGGAAGAAGGAGGAAAACCAGGCCCAGCTCAGGAACCCCTTGAGGTCGCCAAATCCCAAACTCACCAGACGTGAACCCTTGAGGGTGTAGCACTATCCAGGGTGCACCATAAGTGGTGGGGCTACACACACCCTACCTCCTTTAGGGGCTTGAGCAGAAGGCAGGAGATATAATTAAAAGAAAACAAGAGGTTTGAACCCTCAAAGAATGAGGTATCAGGAAAGATGAGACAAGGGCCAATTAAGGCGGGAAAGTAGAAGACTCCCTAGGCCTCGGATACCTTAATACCGTCGGGGTCGGAAAAGAACAAGAGTTGACCAAGGGAAGTCGAGATCAAAGATAACAGAGATGAGCCCGGCACAAATAAGTGGAAGCAATGCCGGACTCAGCTGGGATCCCGTGGTTGCCAACCCAAGTCCCACAAGTTGTGAGCGCCCATGGGGGGCGTTAAAGAACAAAGCCACTTACTGATTACAGTAAAAATTAATGTCCATTGGAGTAATCCTTCTTCCTTTATTGTGTAATCCTATTAGGATGTTTAGTTTAGTACAGTTGTTTAAATAAAGGAAACCTTCCAATTAAAATCCACTATGGCCCGGTCGGGAAACAAACTCGGAACCCTTCAGGCCAAAACCTGGCGTGCTATCCAATCCACCGGCCGCACAAAGACCGATAAAGAAAGCTAGTAACAAAATAAAGACGCACCAATGCCGATGATGTGTGCTACTTATAACTCGCATCTTCCAATACTTTTGATATAAACTGTAACCATTATCTTATTCTCGGCTTTCTAATTTTCTATGAGAGATGTCTGAAAATGATATTACTCTTTAATCATGGTATGGACTAACTAAAGTATGTTCAGATTATTGCGAAGGATGCGATAAAATAATGATCAAGTGTTGAAATTACCGCTTGTTACGGGCATCATCACTAAAAGGCGTGTTGTTAAACCTTAAACCTCGAAGGGTAAGCATCACGTGTGACCTGGAACGCACCTTCTAATGCTTAAGACCGATGGATTCGCGAGACTAAAGCAGAACATCTTTATCAGATAGAACAAATTCCTTACTCTCTCATTATTATTAAAGCCAGAAATGCGAAAAATCAGCTCTTCCAATTTCTGGTGTTTATCTGGAACGATAATCTAAATTAAAGTGCATTTGTTCCACAGCTAACATTGACTTAAGTTCAAGCCGTTAAAAATCACTCACTCCGAAACTGTGTCAAGAGTAATGTTGCAAACTGCAACTCTATTAGAAACGGGTAGGAAGGTTACGTGAAAGTTCCCTAAAGGATTATTTTGTAAGTGCAATGCTCACTTGCTTCCTCCACGTATATTAGATGTTTATCTATAGCCTAGTGTATTAGATCTTACACCAGCGGTGGTGTAGCCCACTTTTCAGAGAAGCACCGCTAAGAAAAAAAAAAGTGGTATTGCAACTGCAAATAATTAAACCTAAAGTTAGTTTAGCAAAGGTTTATTGGATAATTTGATTTTAAAAATAAATATGTAGGCTACTTATATGTCTGTAAACTGAGAGTGAGCAGCTTCTTAGTTCAGAAAACATTCTCGTTATCTATTTTTGTAAAATATCCCTCAGGTAGATGGAAACCGTCTAAAGAGTTTGGCTTATACTGATGACCTGATTGTATTAGCATTTCAAGGTACGACTGCCGCTGAATTTGGCTGCGCCTGCGTTTGTTGATAAGAGCAGCTGGAGCATTGCAGGACGAGCAGTGAGACACAGCGATGATGGAGTGCAGTCTCCATATAAGTCAAGCAGAATTGCACGCTCTACCTGTATTACACAGAAGTTACTGTACATCGCGAATTGGAAACGAAAAAGAGTAATAATATTAATGGGTGGATTAATAAAGGTGCGTTTCTAATTGATTTGCAATAACACGGTTATGCGTAACAAATGCTCATGTCCCCACGGAGAGGAAATCAGTGAAAGGCTACTGGACCTGAGTTATATTCTAACCGCATGACTGTATAGTTCTCTTAATTTCCTCGTTAACGAGTGGTGACTCAAACGTTAGGCTGTAGCAATAACCATTGTTCACTGCTGACCAATAGCACGCTTCCTGTATCTCTCCACGTGGAGCCCAGACTCCGGTCCTGGCGACATGCTCGCGTGTCAGGTCTCCAGTGTTAGACAGTTGCACGTTGTTCTGTCCAGTCTCACTCCTTGCCCTCAATGGTTACTGTGAAGAGTTGACAACACTGTGCCTTGAGCTTGGAAAGCCCTGGCTCCCCGTAGTCTTCGGCCTTCAAAAAAATGCTGTTCTCGCAAACTGGAGAACCTCACGTGGCCATTCCTCCAAAAACTCTTGTCTCGAATTTCCTCGGTATTGTGGCCACGCCAAATGACGTTCAAACATCCTCATTTCTGATGTGGTACAGTCTTGTGAGCCCCATCGGAGAGCAAAGCATCTTCATTTCCAAAACATGCAGTTGTTGTTCGTGTCCCTTTGTGACTGGCCAACATTCGCTTCCACACAATGCCACTAGTCTAATAGTGGTACTATTCATGTTTGATGTCAGATACATTGGCATCCTCCGATCAAAAAGAACTCCAGTGACATGATGCCACTTCATCTATAGAGCGTCTCAACCTTAAAAGACAGTATGGAATTAAATGTAGTAGTTGCCTCTCACTCGCACTCCTATGTCCTGCAATTAGCTTCGTCCTCTTCCACCCCGGCGATGTTGCCATTTCCCAATAATTGAAAGTGACAAATCTAAGAAACTGTTTGCGTGGTCTTATAGAGAATTTTCCGCTCTTTATGATGATGTAAAAATAAAAGCCATAAATAATTAACACATGGCCCAATTTCCACAATTACGATATTTGAGCGCGAATCTATATTTTTGTAGATATAAAACTTATCACGCCATAGATAATGAACTAATGATCGCAACAGATCAAGAATTTATTTTTAGATTGCCTGATGATGGTAGAAGATACTCTATTTCTCAGGGCAGTAATTATTTTCATAGTGCGCCCGTTGAAGCATGTTTGCTCTGACAACAGAGACGAAAACGTATGCTGAAATGTAACTGAACATACCCTGCGAGTGGCGGGAAGAAGCTGAAGCAATATCGCTTATGACTATATTTTTACTTATTTTTCACATTCCAAAAATCAACTATAATTATAACCAAGTAATTCTGCATATTTGAAGTACAGCATACTTCGTAAATCGAAGAAACTATCAATTTACGCGGCCAGCTCATGTACTGAGAGCACGCCATATTTGGTAACACCAGTTCCTATTCGTCTGTGGAAGAGACAACATGTGCATGATGGAGCACAAGTGAAAGGAAACCATGTGGCAGGAAAAATCTACGAATAACTTTCTTATGGATAGCCATCATGGCATTGTGTAATTATTGAACGATTGAAGATATTCACCACTACGAGAACTGTAAAATATTTTTATTATTATCCGAGGTGAAATGAAGGACTTGTGCGAAGAAAACTTTGCGACCGCATGGTCTCATTCTCACGCACACACACATGTTTCAGTGTTTTATAAACTGTGGATTTAACTAACTTTATAACTGTACAAAATCTACAAGTACAATCTCTAGTTGCCGGATGGGCATTGATTTTGATTTACTTTTTGTTAACATTTTCTTGTGTAAATATCAGTGCAAGTCACGAGTGAGTGCCGCACAAGCGACAGAAACTAGAGCCAGTGGCGAAGTGAAATGGGCAATTTTTTTTACCGCATATTAGCTGCAGTGCACGACAATTTTATGTAATTATGTGCTACATTTTTACCAACGCTAACATCGCAATAATGATCAACCAGCAGATCTTCAGATACAACTCCAACCACGCGATGGCATGTGATTGCTAAATCATGCGTGGGGAATTGGCGACGGAGGATGTCCAGACACAATGAAATGGTAACCTAAAGCCATACACGAGACCGCATACAACATCTCATGGCGGGACTCGAACCAAGTGACGCTGAATCTGTAAGTCAGATCAAATATTTATAGCGTATTGTAAGAGTGGAAAACAGTAGACTTAGTTTAATTTGGTTTCATTCATTTATTGCACAATGCAGGTAGCTAATTATATGACGCGTGTGGAAATTAATAGTTTATTAAACATTTATAGAAGCCAGGAAGGCTGGATTTTCAATGCCCATTCGTATCATTGAAAAACAGGTATTATCAACTTTTATTTTGTCAGGCTGATGACAAATAAACTAGTTTGACAATGTTAAATCAAGGCCAAGGTTATGAGGCAAGTTCACTACACAGCACACTCGATTCTAGGCAGTGGATTCATATTTTGTTTTAGAAGGCTGTGAGATTCTTGACATTATTACAAGTGGAATGCAGAGTTCCGTTACTCACATTTATTGGCCAGAATAATACTTGAAAACAGGGTTATTTCTTTAGAAGAAGCCACACAGGCAATGAATGAAATTGTATTTTGTAACCAAATGAACGCAGGTTCGATTTTATTCAGGGAAGAGGCAATTTTATAAACGCACACACACAGTTAGCTTGTATCAGAAACCTTTATGTTTATTTAAAGCGTTGTCAGGATGTGTTTTCTGTACTCATGACTTTATTACCAGCAATTCAAACGTGTATTAATTAGGATTCCACACTTTTGTAAATTAAGAGTATTATATGAGTCGTGACGGTGGATGAATACCTCCGACATTGTTATTGTGATTATATCGGTGGAAATGAACTAACTAAAGTCGTACCAAGAACCGAAGGCGCCTGGATCAATGGATCCGAAATAAGAGTAATTGGTGAAGACATAGGATGTCTAATAAGTGTGATGAAATATTGATGAAGACACAGGGTGTCTCGTAAGCTATTGAACTATTGAGTTATTTGCTTAAGTTGGATACAAACCTTACCTGAATACACTGAACGCTTTTAAAGGTCCATAAACTGAACAACAATACTGGCAGGAATAAATAATTGTGTGAAACTCTACAAATAATCAAAAATAGGGTTTTGAAAACTAACAAATCTTATAATTCCCCCTGAACCTAAATAAAATTTATTAACATTAAAAATAAACTATTTTTCTGGACCAAACTTTAACACTTAGATATTGTTAAGCTACAGTATTGTAGATACATTTTCACATGATTAGTCGACCACTAATTGGTGATGTGATAACTGAAGCACACACATCAGAATAGTAGCAATATGAGTCGATGTAATTGTTTAATTACTATCGCATTTGCAGGCTTTCCTATATTTTCTATTTTCTTAACACTTTGACACTATGACCGTTTGTTACAAACAGTAACAAATCGAGTATGTAGGCAGTGCCAATTGCACAACCATAGGAGTGCTGAATTATTGTATGCATTTGTGTTGTATTAGCATAATTTTTTTAAATTCAGCAACATTGTGCACATAGCTTGATTTTCTTAGTAATAAACGCATCTCGTTTATTAATTAATGATATTTAGGACTAGCTAAACACTTAACTCTAAAGATAAATGTTAGAGATGGCACCATCATAGCATAGGACAAATTTTCCCCTTGCTACTAAATGTAATTGTTCTAGTATTTGTAAACAAGTAAATGTCTTGCATTGCTGTAAATTCTTTTGATGTTTGATCCACCCGTAAGTTATTTCGATGTAATTGCTTAGGGCCGATCTTACGTGCCATTCTCTTAGCTTGTTCATTTTGTCGAATTTTGTATTAGGACCATGAGAGCAAATTAGATCTTGTTTAGGACTTTTTTTCTATATTTCTTTCAGGGCAGAATATTATCGGACTAGCCGTTTGCAACTCTCATGCTAGGCTAGGGATCTATTCTGAATAAAATGTATTTGTGATTTTAACCTAAGACTGACCTCTCTTTCTTGTTTAGTTTTGTTATCGATGCATTCCTCTGAGCTGGTTAAAGATCGAACCTCACTAATTCCCGACACCCCCGAGTGCAGACCTTTGTGCTACACCAGCCTATGAATGTATCGTCCCCCATACTTGTGTGTTAACTGGAAGAGGGTCTCGGAAGGGTCATTTTAAACCAGTGGCTCCCCGAAACCTTCGGCCAGCGGGCTCATATATTACGTTGGCGCCGAACGTGGATGCATCGAAACTTGTGTTCGATCTCCATGATTCGTTTGTTTGTGAGGATTTTATTTTGTTAGCAAATCCAACAGATTAGTTACGAATTGAGATTTCGTACTAGTGTTTTGGAAGGCTACATGGCATTCTTATTTCAGAATTAAGACCATGAGACTAGGTCACATTTATTAATGATAATAAGCTGTTATCATCGAATAAATTTATGAAGGAATGGATTTCTACTGTTTTCCAACTCAAATCATTGTTAAGGCATATGAAGTTGTTAGTTCCCCGTATTTCTCCAATTGAAGATATTATGTCTGCGCAAGAGACAGCCGAGTTGTTGGCAAACTTGCCTGCCCTACTGCACAATCTGCAGGTGTCAATGGACAATTTGACACGAAATAATAATGACTTAAGGGCAGAGATGGCTCAGAACAATGAAAGCTTTAGGGCCGATATTAACAATGTTACTGAAAACATAAACACTGTTAGGGAAGATGTAAACAATGTTAGGGCCGATGTGACACAAAACAGTGATAATTTAATGGCTGAGATCACACAAAACAATGAACCTTTGAGGGCAGATATGAATGAGAACAGTAACAATGCTACAGCTACTCTGTTACACACTAGTAACAACATTACTACAAACATTAGAGCTGATATGACACTGTTAAACAATAACATTAGGGCAGATATGGCACAGAATGTAGTTGAAGTGCGAGAGGACATTGCCAATGTTAAAGCCGAAATTACTGTCACAATCAATAAGGTCAGTGATGATTTGCGTGCAGAAATGGAAACTTATCGCACGGAATATCACGCACACTTAGAGGGAATAAAACAAGAGATACGCACAAATAGATCTGAGATAAACCAAATCTCAAAGACGTTCAGACGGAGATGAACGATAACATTGAATCAGTCAGGAGTGAAGTCGCTAATGCAAAATAAATCGTTAGTACTAGGATTAACTCCGTGGAACAGCGTATGGAAGAAGTTAACACGTACGTGGATGTGTTAAAAGCTGATGTGGCTATAGTTAACTCTGGATTAAAATTAACTAGAGGCATAGCATTTGCCGTACACATGAATACTGAACGTGTAGTAAGCAAAGTAGAGAAGGTGGAGGCTGAAGTCAGCAACATAAAACAGGACTTAACTACAGATATTGAAGCGATTTGAGAGGAAACTCGTGAGAACAATCACAGATCCAACCAATACGTAGCAAAAACATTAGACGCTTACCTTGAGGAACAGGATGGGAAACAGAAAGAATTCGATAATCGCATTGTAGGAAGATTTGAGCAGATAGAATCACAGGTGAACGCTATAATTATTAATATGCAACCTGAGAATGTATTAGAATACGCCGAAATGGATGAAAGCATCAATCGTCTATTAAAACCTAATAGAGAGGGTGTAACATCTCCAAACACTGCGACTAACATTCCGAAACCGAATATTCCGATGGAAAACCAAGGTTATAATCCATTTAGGACAACATCACAATTTGTAACACCGAATGCTAACATAACGCCGAATTATGGGCTGACACCTAACTTTAAAGTCACGCCGAACTATGGTCAAACTCAGTACTCGAATATTGAGTATTTGAGAAGCCATGAAGATCGACCGGCAAAATTCAATAATTCCAATTCCGTTACACCGGTAGATTTTCTGAGAAACTTGGAGTCATACATGAGTGAAACTATGGTAACACCAGACAGGGAGTTACGGACTGTCGAAAAATACCTAGAGAACAGCCCGGTTAACCTGGTTCAAGGCATTCAGATACTCATTCTCAATTATCAGGAATTTTAAGTAGCATTCCTTAAGACTTATTGGTCTTTGGAACGTCAGCAAAATATAAGGGCGGAAATGTACAATAAGAGGTACGCTAGTACTCAAACAACTAAGTACGCTACCTACTTCGCAAGTCAGCTTTCGAAATTGCAATGTTTGGAACCCCCTTTATCCGAATTAGAACTTGTCCAAACCATTAGAAGACAATACCCTATGGAAGTACAAAGGTTACTCATAGCGTCAGATGCAAATACATTTATGAAATGTGACGAAGTTCTTAGAAAACTGGATAGCAGTCACGAACAATTTGCACCTACACCTAAACACAGGAGCACACATGAGGTAAATGAAACTTCAGTGGACAGAACCAGTCAGACTGTACAAACTACAGAAAATCGTCGAACAAATAATCGTCAAAATCACGAGGGACCAGATAGAAGGAGAGATTTCCGTGATTACCGTAAAGACAATACACCTTATGCAAGGAATCGTCGATTTGACACAATTAACAAGAATTACCAGAACAGATATCCAAATAGAACCGACAATTACAACAACAATCGTCGTAGTAATAACCATAACAATAACAACGCTAATTTTAACCGTGGTTATAGAGGACAGCCACGTGATCGCGAGGATCGAAATAACCAATACACTGATAATCCCAGAAGAGATTACAGACACAGTGGCGGTTACCGAAGAGAAAATGATCCTCGTTTCCAATACGATAATGATTGGCGAGGTAAGGCTAATGAATGTCGCCAGTACATTCGAGACAGAAGAAATAGAGGAGAGAGGGAATCAGGCAGAAAGTCTGAAGAGGAAAGAGTACCTGATGTAAGTGAAGAGGAGCATGATGAACGCCTGTCTTCAGGGGCTCCAAAAGGAAAAAAACCTCCGATTTCAGGACAGGAGTGCTAAGCACGGAAGACCACCCTGTAGTAGCGGATGTGCTACAGTGGGAACCCGTAGCAGAAGACCTCCTAGATGAAAGAAAGACTACAGATGGTTCGCGACTGACGGAGTTGCCAGTCATCGCGGCCCGCATTAATGACTTGCCTGTAAATACGCTTGTTGACACCGGAGCTATGGTTAGTGTAGTTTCTGGAGAACTTTATTGTGAATTAAAGAATGCAGGAGACTTATGTGAATTGCCAGTCTCGAACATAAAAGTACGTGGTATAATATCAGACCGCACGGTGAAGTGCCGAGTACAACTATCTTGCTTATTGAACATAGGAGGCCATGAATATAGGCATTAATTCCTGGTCATGAATAATGTTTGTCACCTGGCTATTTTAGGAGCGGATTTTATACGCCGATACGAAGGTATTATAGACTTGAAATCCAACACAGTACAATTTTGTGATTCAAGTGCTATTCCATTGGGAGCAGCTGGTCAAGGGAATAATACGCTCATGTATACAATGACCGAGGTTCTGGAAGAGATGTCACACTCATTACTAACTGCTCGATTGAGAAGGCGGTGCATGCAGACGTACCATCACTTTTAAAGCCACAGCTAGACAAATTCTTAACCGAATACCAAGATGTTTTCGATACTACACCTGGGGAAATTGCTAATTTTGAATACGACCTGTTGGTGCAGGATGATTCACCGTATCAACACAAGATTTACCCTATTGCCGAGAAACATTTAGAGGAAGCTACGAGGAAGATTCTAGAGATGGAAAAGGCTGGAATTATAAAGAAGATGCCTACCTCTTATCTTAACCCACTAGTAACTGTGGTAAAAACTGACGGAAGACTACGGCTGTGTTTAGACGCACGTTCCTTAAATGATAGGCTCGCTCCAGAACACGACCAACCTCCAAGGATTCAGGACATCCTGAGGAGATTTAAGAGAAAGGAGCTGTTCACTTCTATTGATTTAGTTTCATCTTATCACCATATAAAAATCTCTGAAGCTACCAGGAAATGTACTGGATTTCTTTTGGACAGACGACTTACGTATTCTGTAAATTACCATTTGGAATTAAGACTGCAGGCGCAGCTTTGATAAGGGCATTGGATGCTAACTTGACTCCTGAGGTAATGGAAAAGATAATATTTTATGTGGATGATATTATCATAGCGTCCGAGACAGAAGTTGAGCACTTTAACACCTTACGTCTTGTCTTTGACAATCTTCGCGCTGCAAACTTCATAGTTAACTTAGCTAAATGCAAATTTTTTCGACCTGAAATTAAATTTGTTGGGCACATCATTGATGGTGAAGGATACCGTCCTAACCCCGCTAAAATCCAGGCGATTTCACATTTTCCTAAACCAACGAAAATAAAGCACGTGAGGCAGTTCCTTGGTATTTTGCAATTTTTTAGCTCACATTGTCCCGCATACTCCGAGACGGTCGCTCCACTTCAAAATTTACTCCCAAAGAATACTAAATGGGCCTGGAATGAAGAATGTGATGCCGCTTTTGAAAAGGCCAAGACCATGATGAGCAATAGTATCATACTGGAATATCCAGACTACTCCTGTAACTTTATTCTTGAGAAAGACGCATCCATTATTGGTATTGGAGCTATTCTGCTGCAGGAAGACTCAGATCACAATCGTCATTACATAGCTTTTCTCAGCAGGAGGTTACGTCCACATGAAAATAATTATTTCACCACTGAACTGGAGGCTTTGTCTCTGGTATATGCCCTTGAATATTGGAGGAAGATGTTGTGGGGTCAAAGAATTATTGTGAGGACTGACCACCACAAAGAATTATTGTGAGGACTGACCACCACGCACTTACCTTTCTTCTGCGGACAAGACTGGCGAATGATCGTATTACGCGCTGGACATTGTTTATTCAACAATTTGACCTTACAATTGTTCATCGTCCTGGTAAGGAGAATATCTTAGCCGATGTTCTCAGCCGTAATCCGGAACCACATGTTAACGCCATAGACATCGTGGGAGGATGTGCAGGACACCTGAGAAGATTGGGACACCTTGCTGAAGGACAGAAACGTGATCGTGAATTAAGGAGTATTATCCGATTCCTACAGAGGACGATGGATGTTCAAGATCCTGATTATGTGAGAACTTCCTGGATTGCTGATGATTACCTAATCTATCAAGGGTTATTGTACAAATTCGTTGATGAATATCATACTCAACTACGAGTAATTGTACCACCGAGATACCAGAGGCTAATCGTGGAGTTAACACACTTAACTACAGGGCATTCTGGTACTGATAAAACTCTAGCAGCCATCAGGGAAACATTTGTATGGAACGACATGGGAAGTTATGTCAGGGATGGTTTAAGAGTCTGTGATCTATGCCAGAGGAACAAATATAACACCCAATTGCTTAAGGAGATGCCAAGACCTATACTCCCGACCGAACCAAGAGAACTGTATGCTCTAGATATATTTGGCCCAATTCCGAAGTCTAGGCGAGGAAATTGATACGTGGTAGTGACACTGGATGTGTTCACTAAATATTTAATGCTACATCCTATTCAGAAAGCGACAGCTAAACAGATCATTAGCAGAATTGGGAGACAGGTCATACCGGAGGCTGGAAGACCTCAATTTTTGCTCACAGATCATGGCTCACAATTCACTTCTTTGGAATTTTTGGAAGCCATGCAACGATTAGGCATAGGGTATGTCTTATCTTCTATCAGACCCGCTGAGATCAACCCGGCGGAAAGATATATGGCTGAACTGTCAAAATTTTGCCGCCTATATTGTTCTAACCAACATTGGAGATGGGCAGAGGTCCTAATTGTCGCTGCTCAATGCATCAACAACACTCAGCACGAGAGCACTGGATACACTCCAGCTGAGCTACAGTTTAACAGAAGACCCCAAAGAGCATGGAATAACATTGTTGCATTGCCACCCAGCATCCAACCTGCGCATGCCACTAAGATAACAGAAGCCCGTGAACGTATGATGAGACAAGCACAGAAGCGCTTACGATGAGTCCAGAGGCAACGTTTTCATGGACCACTCCATGTGAATGATATGGTACTTATCAGGAGACCCGGAATTTCTAATCCCCTCGAACGGGTGTACCACAAGTTCATTTCTCTATTTTACGGTCCACATCGAATAACAACAGTATACAATAATGGCAGTTATGCTTTAAGTGATCTTCAGACTGGTGAGAGGATCGGTATTTTCAATGCTGCAAATTTAAAATTGTATTTTCAAGATTGAATTGGATGATATAAAAATTGACTTCCACAATTTGTATTTACTTGACGTGGAGATGTATGCGCCCGTTGACGCATGTTTGCTCAGACAACAGAGACGAAAACTTATGCTGAAATGTAACTGAACATACCCTGCGAGTGGCGGGAAGAAGCTGAAGCAATATCGCTTATGACTATATTTTTACTTATTTTTCACATTCCAAAAATCAACTATAATTATAACCAAGTAATTCTGCATATTTGAAGTACAGCATACTTCGTAAATCGAAGAAACTATCAATATACGCGGCCAGCTCATGTACTGAGAGCACGCCATATTTGGTAACACCAGTTCCTATTCGTCTGTGGAAGAGACAACATGTGCATGATGGAGCACAAGTGAAAGGAAACCATGTGGCAGGAAAAATCTACGAATAAGTTTCCTATGGATAGCCATCATGGCATTGTGTAATAATTGAAGGATTGAAGATATTCACCACTACGAGAACTGTAAAATATTTTTAATATTATCCGAGGTGAAATGAAGGACTTGTGCAAAGAAAACTTTGCGACCGCATGGTCTCATTCTCACGCACACACACATGTTTCAGTGTTCTATAAACTGTGGATTTAACTAACTTTATAACTGTACAAAATCTACAAGTACAATCTCTATTTGCCGGATGGGCAGTGATTTTGATTTATTTTTTGTTAATATTTTCTTGTGTAAATATCAGTGCAAGTCACGAGTGAGTGTCGCACAAGCGACAGAAACTAGAGCCAGTGGCGGAGTGAAATGGGCAATTTTTTTTTACCGCATATTAGCTGCAGTGCGCGACAGTTTTATTTAATTATGAGCTACATTTTTACCAACCCTAACATCGCAATAATGATAAACCAGCAGATCTTCAGATACAACTCCAACCACGCGATGGCATGTGATTGCTAAATCATGCGTGGGGATTTGGCGACGGAGTATGTCCAGACACAATGAAATGGTAACCTAAAGCCATACACGAGACCGCATATAACATCTCATGGCGGGACTTGAACCAAGTGACGCTGAATCTGTAAGTCAGATGAAATATTTATAGCGTATTGTAAGAGTGGAAAACAGTAGACTTAGTTTAATTTGGTTTCATTTATTTAGTGCAAAATGCAGGTAGCTAATTATAAGACGTGTGCGGAAATTAATAGTTTATTAAACATTTATATAAGCCAGGAAGGCTGGATTTTCAATGCTCATTCATATCATTTAAAAACAGGTATTATCAACTTTTATTTTGTCAGGCTGATGACAAATAAACTAGTTTGACAATGTTAAATCAAGGCCAAGGTTATGAGGCAAGTTCACTACACAGCACACTCGATTCTAGGCAGTGGATTCATATTTTGTTTTAGAAGGCTGTGAGATTCTTGACATTATTACAAGTGGAATGCAGAGTTCCGTTACTCACATTTATTGGCCAGAACAATACTTGAAAACAGGTTTATTTCTTTAGAAGAAGCCACACAGGCAATGAATGAAATTGTATTTTGTAACCAAATGAACGCAGGTTCGATTTTATTCAGGGAAGAGGCAATTTTATAGACGAACACACACAGTTAGCTTGTATCAGAAACCTTTATGTTTATTTAAAGCGTTGTCAGGATGTGTTTTCTGTACACATAACTTTATTACCAGAAATTCAAACGTGTATCAATTAGGATTCCACACTTTTGTAAATTAAGAGAGTATATGAGTCGTGACGGTGGATGAATACCTCCGACATTGTTATTGTGATTATATCGGTGGTAATGAACTAACTAAAGTCGTACCAAGAACCGAAGGCGCCTGGATCAATGGATCCGAAATGAGAGTAAAATAATTGGTGAAGACATAGGATGTCTAATAAATGTGATGAAATATTGGTGAAGACTCAGGGTGTCTCGTAAGCTATTGAACTATTGAGTTAGTCGCTTAAGTTGGATACAAACGTTACCTGAATACACTGAACGCCTTTAAAGGTCCATAAACTGAACAACAATACTGGCAGGAATAAATAATTGTGTGAAACTCTAATAATAATAATCAAAAATAGGGTTTTGAAAACTAACAAATCTTATAATTCCCCCTGAACCTAAATAAAATTTATTAACATTAAAAATAAACTATTTTTCTGGACCAAACGTTAACACTTAGATATTGTTAAGCTATTGTAGATACATTTTCACATGATTAGTCGACCACTAATTGGTGATGTGATAACTGAAGCACACACATCAGATTAGTAGCAATATGAGTCGATGTAATTGTTTAATTACTATCGCATTTGCAGGCTTTCCTATATTTTCTATTTTCTTAACACTTTGACACTATGACCGTTTGTTACAAACAGTAACAAATCGAGTATGTAGACAGTGCCAATTGCACAACCATAGGAGTGCTGAATTATTGTATGCATTTGTGTTGTATTAGCATAATTTTTTTAAATTCAGCAACATTGTGCTCATAGCTTGATTTTCTTAGCAATAAACGCATCTCGTTTATTAATTAATGATATTTAGGACTAGCTAAACACTTAACTCTAAAGATAAATGTTAGAGATGGCACCATTATAGCATAGGACAAATTTTCCCCTTGCTACTAAATGTAATTGTTCTAGTATTTGTAAACAAGTAAATGTCTTGCATTGCTGTAAATTCTTTTGATGTTTGATCCACCCGTAAGTTATTTCGATGTAATTGCTTAGGGCCGATCTTACGTGCCATTCTCTTAGCTTGTTCATTTTGTCGAATTTTGTATTAGGACCATGAGAGCAAATTAGATCTTGTTTAGGACTTTTTTTATATTTCTTTTAGGGCAGAATATTATCGGACTAGCCGTTTGCAACTCTCATGCTAGGCTAGGGATCTATTCTGAATAAAATGTATTTGTGATTTTAACCTAAGACTGACCTCTCTTTCTTGTTTAGTTTTGTTATCGATGCATTCCTCTGAGCTGGTTAAAGATCGAACCTCACTAATTCCCGACACCCCTGAGTGCAGACCTTTGTGCTACACCAGCCTATGAATGTATCGTACCCCATACTTGTGTGTTAACTGGAAGAGGGTCTCGGAAGGGTCATTTGAAACCGGTGGCTCCCCGAAACCTTCGGCCAGCGGACACAATAGTAAGAAATTTATGATTTTTTTCTTAAATATTACTTGAAAAATCTGAGATGTTATCACAGGAAAGTTACGTATCAACAAACTTTTTTACTATTGACTTTACGTTGGTGACTAAGCGAGAAGAAATGTTCATTAATATGTGAAAAAGTTTTTAAAACAAACCAGAGCTCGATATCAGATAGCATTCATAGGTTATCGCACTTATTCCTACCGCCCAGCGCTGACGCTGCGTAATTTTGTTTACTCAGGCGCCAGTATCTCCCCGACTGATGGTCTGATGGCGTGAAGTTAAACTGTGAAATGAAGTCGTCCTTGTGTTCTTTATAAATTGTCCGCCTCATTGCGTACCGTAGTGGCCAGCATTCCTGGCTGTCACCGTGGAGGCCCAGGTTTGAATCCTGGCTCCGCCAAGAAATTTAATTCTGGTCTGAGGGCTGGAACGGGGTGTACTCAACTTCATGAGGCAAAACTGAGAAGAGGAGGGTTCGATTCCTACCTCAGCCATCCTCGAAGTGGTTTCCGTGGTTGGCCTTTGTTCATCCCGGGAATAACGTATTATAATATTATCATATTCATGAATAATTGAAAAATATATATTGTTATAATGTGTGCATTAAACTCGCGCTCTGAGGTTCGGCGTATCGTAACTAAATATTGTAGCGTTGTTCGCTGCAAGGTATGAGCTACAGTTATATACAACAAACAAATATTTTGGAAATTTCCCGAGTTTTGCGTAAAAGCACGCCTGTATACGAGTTATATTACATCATGTGCCCGCCCTTGCAGAACTTTGTATATGCAGTAGATCAGGCATCAGCGCGCCCCATTTAATGCGTACTGTCTTTTAAGGTAGAGACGCACTATAGGCAGATTCTGCTTCGAACATCTGAGACCGTGTCTCCGTTCGATTTTATAAGTGATTTTAAATATTTAAATTGAGATGTTTTGTTAAGTCGCAGACAGGCGAATGCCAGAGTACCCAGACAAGAGATATGGAGACGTATGAGAATTAAAGGATTGCCAGAATCGTATGTGAGAATGGTGAAAGAGAAGTACGAAGGTGTGATGATGCAAGTGCGGAGCAGTGTGGGTACAACGAGGAGTGCATCTGTCGGTTGTGTGGGGGGGCTTTGTGACAGATATCACGCACTGAGATGCCAGTGGGGATTGTCGCTGAAGGACTTGTGTGGCAACCAGGATTTGTAATCGCACGAGGATTGATTCCGTTGTATTTTCTGAGTAATACTACGGCCATTGGTTGCATTAAAAGTTTCTTTTTTTTTACTCTAGCAACCGTCAAGGTGGGGTTGGACCATATACAGTATTTACTGTTGGTTTTGGCAGATGTAGAAATTCTTCATTGGAGACTTTTTCGAAATAGTTTTATTCCATCGGTCAATGATCCCAGTTGATCTCCATGGCAGTTTCTGGTCTTCATTCTTTATGATCATGACAAGTCAAATATCTTCCGTTGAGCAGTGACGATTTTTCGCTAGTTGGTAGTCTACATATATTTTGCTTCTTCTGGGGCATACATGTCTCTATATTGTTCTTCTTTTGCTTTTGCCGCTTCATGCTTTGCTAGTGACTTTGTACATTATCTTAAGTTACTTGTGAACAATTTACAGTTTTACCAAAGTGACACCACTGGTGGTATTTTAATTAGCCCCTCTGATCTAGTGCATTTTGGGGATCAAAATTGGTCGCTACATTTCTGGCTCGCTTTAATTTTGTGTTAGGAATTTCCTGGGACCTGGACACTGAACAAGTGTGCACAATGCAGTACTACCTCACGAAAGCTGTGCATTTACCCAGTAAAAACATTAAAATGTAAATCAGCTATAAATGTGGCGTGCTAGCCATAACAAGAGACTTCAAATTGATTATTGCTGGTTAAGCAAACCGGGAATGGATATGTTAAGCGTGAGCTAAATTGGATGCTAATGAAATACTGTGAAGAGGAGAGAAACAGCTGAATCCTGAGCTTAGGAGGACCGAATACAATGATGAAGCCAGGGGGGAGAGGAGTCCAGTGGTTCTTGGACTAACGATCAATGTATGTCCACCGCTTATTACTTAGGGGCAGATGACCTCGTAGTTCCGCCCCTTAAAACAACAATAACTAACTAACTAACTAACTGGTTGTGTCCTGATTGCGACCATTTCGGATTGCATTCACCTCATTAGCAGTCCAGATTGCGGCCACTTTTCTTGGAAGACCGGTCCTTGGTTCTTCGCGACTGACTCATACCTTCTGTAAGTTTTGTGGATAACAAGGAGAAACTGATATTTCACTACCTAACCAAAGAATACAGTTCAGTGTTCAGCTGAGCACACCCCATGAAACTTCGCTTAAAAAATCAAGTCCCCTCCAATCTGACAGCACCTCGTAAAGCAATGATTATAACATTTTCAGTCTTAAGAATAGTAAGTTCCGTTAATGCATAGGCTACCTTTGGTCAATAATATCCCCTTGCATTTTTTGGATTTCTCCTTCAAACAAAGCCATGCAATAACACCACGTTTACTCGTTCTGTATGGTCTGTAAAACACACGGCATACCCTTCTCCGTTTCAATAAACGCCATAACGATACAGAACACGGATAGTAAACAGAAAAATATTGAACACTGTGGTTGCAGCTTAAGAGACCAAAGACAACTGACATATGGCATGTACCTCAACATTGGCAAGAGGGATGGAAGTGAAAGGTGAAGAAATCCCCAGGGGAGTTACAACCGGACCGGTCTCCCAAGAAAAGTGACCGCAATCTGGACTGCGAATGAGGTGAACGCAATCCGGAATGGTCGCAATCAAGAAGACACCAACTAACTAACTACCGCTTATTATTCCCGTTTTCAACAGGATCAGGGATGAGATGCAATGAATGAATATGTGGCGGGAGGTTTTAATGGCCGAATGCCCTTCCTGATGCCAACTTCATGAGATGAGTTAATGAGAGATGACATGAATGAAGATGAATGAAACAGGGCAAGGATGTGGGAGGAAATGGCCGTGGCCTGTCAGAAGGTGCCGTCCCAGCATTTGCTTGGAGTTGAAAATGGGGAAATCACGGAAAACCATTGCATGGGTGACTGACGGTGGGGCTCGAACCCACGTCTATCGAGTCTACAGAGACCTTGGCCCCATGGAATAGCGCTGCGCGTTAGCTACCGCAGTTCGCTACTCCTGTGGGGGTCCGGGCACGGACACCAAGAGTCCACTGATGAGCCAGTTTGTTGTTCTTAGGCGAAACCCCACATAAAACACGGCATTAACTTAGAAAAATTGCTGAGTTTTAATTCACTGGCCGAGAAAGCCAATATACAATCCTTTTGAAGCATTCATAGGGAGGTGAGAGGCTTTGGGCTTTTATCTCCCGCATTAAAGAAGCGCAGGCGCGCAGTTCCTTACTCCTGTGGGGTTCCGGGCATGGGCACCGAGAGCCCGCTGATGAGCCAGCTTGGTGTTCTTAAGCGAAACACTACACAAGACACGGCCTTAACTTAGAAAGATTGCTGAGTTTTAATTCACTGGCCGTGAAAGCCAATAGACAATCATTTTGGAAGCCTTCATAGGGAGGTGGGAGGCTTTGGGCTTTTATCTCTCGCAGTAAAGAAGCGCATGAAGATTTATAAGTAGGGAGGTAGCGCGCAGTTCGCTACTCCTGTGGGGGTCCGGGCATGGACACCGAGAGCCCGCTGATGAGCCACTTTGTTGTTCCTAGGCGAAACACTTCACAAGACACGGCATTATCCTAGAAAGAATGCTGAGTTTGAATTCACTGGCCGTGAAAGCCAATATACCATCTTTCTGGACAATTGCTCAACTCCCTCGTTCATAAATGTGGGCTTCAGAACAGAGTTTTTTTTTAGCGTATGGCTTCTTTTAGTGCCGAGAGTGTCCGAGGACATGTTCGGCTCGCCAGTTTTGTAGCTGCTTCACGGCGGTCACCCAATGGGTGAGCTACAAGTACCGTCGCGTGTGGAGTGTTGTCTGGGAAGGAAAGTTTGAATGTAAGGACGAGGAGTTGGAAGGTAGCGGCTGTGGCCTATAGTTAGGGACCAACCCCGGCATTTGCCTGGAAGGAAGATGGGAAACCACAGAAGACCGTCTTCAAGGTTGCCGGCGGGGGGATTCGAACCTCCTCGCCTCCCGGATGTGAGTGACTGCCAGCTGTCATGCCGTAACGACCACGGCTAACTCACCCGGTGAGAGTAAAGGTGCTTTAGCCATGATATGAATCAGACGTTGTCTACGAGTTCGAGTGCACTCAACTCCATTAATCAAGTTTTAATGTAGCTAAATTATTTTAGCAAGCCCACTCTCCGGGGACAATTAATTTGACGGAGGCCACTCAATGCATCAATGACAAAACAATCGTAATGTTGTTTAATCAATCATGGGAATTGAATATTTGAAGGACTTTTATTTTATCTGTTGACCAATCTCTTTAACAATCAGTGTACACAATACGTTCGTTTGTACTTTAAAAAATTGAATTGAACGAGAACTTAATAGAATTAACTGTGTATTCAAATAATTGAGTGTCACAAAACCAAATGCTGGCGGAATTCATTTTAATATTTAGAGATTTAATTACCAGTGCTGTTTTTTGGATGCGGCAGTTTATTAAAGTATGGCTACATTGTCCGTTGCAGAGCACTCAAATGAAAACAGATAACAGACCAAGGAGAGTTATTTTAGTGATGGTTTGATTGTGGTTTTAAAGCGCGAAACATTTAGGTTATCTGTCTCTAATACTACGGGTGATGATGATGATGATGATGTTGATTCTTTTAGGGGCTTTGAGACATCGCGATCAGGAGACCACGTATATTTTGGTGTGTAGAAGTTGTCTGATAACCTGAATCACTGTGATGACTGTACTAATGTGTTTAGTTGTGATTGAGGTAGGATTTGGGTAAGAAGCGACCATGGCCTTAAGTTAGGTATCATCCCAGCATTTACCTGGAGTAGAAGTGGGGAAACCGCGGAAATCCACTTTCAGGATGGCCGAGTGGAAATCAAAAAAATCTCCTCTTCTCAGTTTTGCTTCACGAGGCTGAGTATACCCTGTTTCAGCCCTCATAGCAGAATTAAATTTCTTGGCAGGGCGGGAATCGTACCCTGACCTCCGGGGCGACAGCCTATAACGCTAACCGCCACACCACTGGGTGGTCAATTTCTACTGCTATTACAACCACCACGCTACTTATTACCTGTGGTCTCAGGTTACGTATTGAAAATTAGTTCCCAAAGGTACTGGGTTCGTTTCCTGGCTCTGTCAAGAAGTTTAATTCTGATTTGAGGGTTTGAAAGAGCTACCCTCAGCTTAACGAGGCACAGCCGTGCTCTCCAAATCCATATAGTGGAATAAATTACCCTAACTTGATGCTCCGTGGAGAATGAAATGAAAATCCACAGCCTACGTCCAGTCTCCGACCGGGTCAGGAATGGAATGAATGAAGCCCCCATCTAGCGGCGAGGATATGAACTGTGCCGGCTGCCGAGGCCTGACGCACTCCTCTGGGGCAATGATTAAATGAATGACAGATGAAATGAAATGATAGTGGAGAGTGTTGCTGGAATGAAATTTTGACAGGGAAAACCGGAGTACCCGGAGAAAAACCTGTCTGCCTCCGTTTTGTCCAGCACAGATCTCACATGGAGTGACCGGGATTTGAACCACTGACCCAGCGGTGAGAGGCCGGCGCGCCGTGCTGCCGCCTAAGCCACGGAGGCTTCCCGTGGAAAATAAAATTCTTAATTATAATGTTAACCCAGCCTTCGTCGAGAACAAACCAGTGGAATCAGGGTAATACGGCATTTAACAATGAATAGCTCAGACTAGAATCATTCATCCCTACTTCTGGCAGAAGACAGTATTTAACCCTCTCGATAATAACCACCTGTCATAAGGACAGTTTATGCTTTCAAAGATGCTGATAGTTGAATCTTTATGCTAAATTTCGGAGAATTTTCATGCCAAAGTGCTAGTGTTCGTAAAAATCAAATATTATATACACATCTACTTGACGTAATGTGTTGGAAAATCTTAAAAAAAAAACTAAAATCATTAACAATTAGGCTATAGTGTAAAAATAAAATATAAATATAAAAATAAAAAAATAATATAAAATTACAACAATTAAAGAAATATAAAAATTCAAATAATAAACATAACTATAAAAAAATTATGAAATTAATTGTAAAATCAATTGGAAAATGGTTAATTAATTAATTCAATAGAAAAATATCAAAATTAAATCTATAAACATTAAAATTTGAGAAACAAAAAACTAACATTATTAATATTATAACAATTAAAATAAATTAAAATTAAAAAACACATGCAATTAAAAATAGTTTTGCCCTATAAAGGGTTAAGTAGCGTAGGCCTACGTATGGACACACTCCACGATGGTTGCGATGTGAATGATAAAAAGAAGTTCTGTTGTGTGTAACACAACTGCGTCAGTACGAAGCAATATCACGAATGATGAACGAAACTGTCTGTAATATGGAAGGCAGCAAGGCAGGATGGAAGGAAGGAAGGAAGGAAGGAAGGAAGGATGGAAGGATGGAAGTTTGTATTTTCTCGTGACCATTAATCTCGTGACAGTGTCGTAACTAGGATTTGCTCCTGAAGGGGATCTCAGTCAAAATTACATTAGGGGATGGGGTGGATGGGGATGTGAGGGCTCGGACATAATAAGAAAATCAATGAGAGCTAATATACGATCCCTCCTATGCATATTTTTATTGGGGTGGATTCATCACCATTTGGTAAGTTGTGTTTTGCCCTTCTTCGAAATCTTCGAAAATTAATATTTTTGTTTTCTTCTAGAAATCATCTGGCGCTTATTATTCCCCAGCATTTTATGAGTATTAATAAGCTAGGCCTACAGTTTATAACTAAAGTTCAATTTTAAACTGTAATACAACTTAACACATTATAATCCACTTTTCAAAATGTCACTCACACTCGGTTAGCTTACTGACAGAATGGTAACTGGCAAGTGGTGCACTTTTGGAAAGGGATGAGGAAAGATAGTGCCACACCCGTCTCACTGCCAAACCTCTGGCTAACTGAACAGCTGACCATTTTTCTCATTCAGTAAGTGTTAAGTTAAGGTAACACAAGAAAGTTTACACGTGAAAATAAGACATACTTTCAAATTAGTAAGTCTAAACTTACATAATCCATCATCAATCCGGAGATTGGTTTTATACAAAATTAAAGATTTAAAAAAGTCCCCCTGATCACTACCCAGTAGTTACGATTAAGCCACTGTATCGCGAACATAAGCCACGTTGACTCTTTTATGGCTCTCGGGAAGGGACAAGGGGATGTGTTATAGTCTCGTACTGAGTTATCAGCTCCTCCGCTGGTCCCAGGGAATCCTACGTCAGAAAGATGAGCCCATCCCGGCGAGAGTTGAGAGACTTGCAGCAGGTATGTTCCTCTCTTGATTTTTGCAAAATGTCATTTGGCTTATAATTTTCATAATTTAATTTAAAATGATTTCTGTTCTACTGTATATATTTATAAACCTAAACCAATAATTTTAAAGTAAAGAGTGAAAAACGACCAGGGCTGTCTCTTAATCCCTTCATTGTTTAGGACTATGTTGTTGTTTGAGTCTTCAGTCGTTTGACTGGTTGGATGCAGCGGTCCAAGCCCCCATATTCTAAGATAATCGTTTCATCTTTACATAGCTAGTACATCTTACATCCGAGGCAATCTGTTTAACATATTCTAAGCTTGGTCAACCTCTAGAGTTCTTATCCTCAACCCTTCCTTCCATAACTAAGTTTGCTATTCCTGGGTGTATGTGTCCTACTAACCTATCTCTCCTCTTCATTAGCAGTCGCCAGAAACATTTCTCCTTGCTCACTCGTCTTAATATATCTTCATTTGTTACTCTACCTACCCATCTGATCTTCACGATTCTCCTGTAACACCACATTTCAAACGCTTCAATTCTCCTATTTTCTGCTGCGCCAACAGTCAAAATAATTTTGTAACCTAAATTTATAATAAACAAAAATGTTAACCATATTGGTTAAGTTATTGACTTACGAAGTAATGTTAGTCTGTCAATATTTATTGAAACTATACCATTATAGATTTGAACACGTTTCGTGCTTCAGTGGGAACTTCGTCAGCTATACAATATTTAAATCTTAAAATCTAAAATGATCTTAAAAACTAAGAAGCTAGGTGTTGAAGCGTGCATGTCTGTAAACATATTAGGCAATTGGAAGAATTTATTAAACATATTCTTCTTGCATACAAAGAGCAAGTCACCGTGAGAACAAGCAGTACTCAATACAACATTTCGTCAGTCACTTTAAACACACTGTAGGTTCATAAACATATTTGTTATGAAGTCATTTTATGGGCCGTAGACATGATTCCGTACATGTTACAGGGTCCTTTTAAAGTTGCTTGTACGATGTCAGCTTTCAAATCCTTTCTCAATCTAAAAGTCCTACAAAAATCCACGAAAAAACTTAGCATTATTGAATCTCTTGCTCCGATTAGATGACCAATAATAGACTATTAATTGTCTCGAGGTGATACTGTACTTGTCTCGGTAGTACGGAATCGTGCTTTTGTAGTACCGCCTCCTTTCCTCATCCACGTCTTTCGGTTTATTTTGATCTGTCACGAAGATGTGACGACAATCGACGTCAACACACCCAGAACCACCGTACCTTGATCTGGCACACACGATCACCAATCCCTGGGCCTCCAACATCCGCGCAGCCATAACCCGCGCCAGTAGGTCTTCTTCGGATTCCACAGGAGTCTCGTAAATCAATGTTTTCATGTAGGGCAGGGGTTTTCAACCTGTGGAAACATTTCAGGGGTACGCGATAGGCCATCCTTCTACTCGATCCACATGTGCAGTGAGCTTCGTGCCGTGACTACTGTATGAGTTATTTACGGCGCGTGTATTTGAACTCCACAAAGAATTGCATCTTTTCTTTACCGAGCACAATTCTAATTTATCATCAGTACTCAATGACTTTGTTTGGCGTTTAAAATTGGCCAATTTAAGTGATATTTTTGAAAAACTGAACATTTAGAATAAGTGTATGCAAGGTAGTGTTTCTGATATGTTCTATGTTGAAATGAAAACTAGCGCAATGATTGCAAAAATCACCCTTTGGGAAAAGGAACTGAAAAACAACAAGTATATATATTTTTTATTAAAATATCTTTCCTTATAAAATTACAAAGGTTGAACCATACTAACTAAATACCTTTTACATTTTTAGCCTACTTTCGATTTTTGCAAAAAATGAAAGTAGACTTATGAGATCACTACAGGGCGAAAAAAATTGTGTCTGTCTGTGTGTGTGTATGTGTATGTGTGTGTGTGAGTCTGTGTGTGTGTGAGAGTGTGTGTACTCTGAATGTCTGTTCCCCCCCCCCAATCAATTCGAACACGGTGAGCGCAAATTGAACGAATTTGGTACAAAGGTAGCACTAGCAAAGGACACCTCAGTGTCATGTTTTATATCGCCGCCATCTTGACGGAAACGTAATGGTGGCCACACAAATGTTCAAAGCTTAAATCAAATTACGACTAACGTAATCATCCGATCTCTACCAAATATTGCAACAACATACCTTTATGGGGGCAGCATCCTTTGACCAAACTAATAGGTCATCAGCCTAATAGTTTGCGGATGGCGGCCATCTTTGTGTGAAAATCGATTGCCCCTATTAATTCGAACACGGTGAAACCGAATGGAGCGAAATTTGGTACAGAGGTAGTACTAGCAAAGGGCACCCCAGTGTCATGTTTTATATCGCCGCCATCTTGACGGAAACGTAATGGCGGTCACACAAATGTTCAAAGCTTAAATCAAATTACGACTAACCTAATCATCCGATCTCTACCAAATTTTGCAACAACATACCTTTATGGAGGGAGCATCCTTTGACAAATCTAATAGGTCATTAGCCTAATAGTTTGCGGATGGCGGCCATCTTTGTGTCAAAATCGATTACCCCTATTAATTCGAACACGGTGAAACCGAATGGAATGAAATTTGGTACAGAGGTAGCACTAGCAAAGTGCACTCCAGTGTCATGTTTTATATCACCGCCATCTTGACGGAAACGTAATGGCGGCCACACAAATGTTCAAAGCTTAAATCAAATTACGACTAACCTAATCATCCGATCTCTACCAAATTTTGCAACAACATACCTTTATGGACGAAGCATCCTTTGACAAATCTAATAGGTCATTAGCCTAATAGTTTGCGGATGGCGGCCATCTTTGTGTGAAAATCGTTTCCCCCTATTAATTCGAACACGGTGAAACCGAATGGAACGAAATTTGGTACAGAGGTAGCACTAGAAAAGGCCACCTCAGTGTCATGTTTTATATCACCACCATCTTGATGGAAACGTAATCGCGGCCACCCAAATGTTAAAGGCTAAAATGTAATTACGACCAACCTAATAATCTAGTCTCTATCAAATTTTGCAACAACAAATCTTTATGTGGGAAGCATATTCTGACCAAACTGCTAGATCATCAGCCCAATAGTTTGCAGATGGTGGCCAAGTATGTGTGCAAATCGATTCCCCCTATCAATTCAAACACGGTGAAACCGAATTGAACGAAATTTGGTACAGAGGTAGCACTAGCAAAGGGCACCTCAGTGTCATGTTTTATATCGCCGCCATCTTGACGGAAGCGGAATGACGGGCACCCAAATGATAAAAGCTTAAATCAAATTTCGACCATCCTAATAATTTGATCTCTACCGGATTTTGCAACAACATGCCTTTTTGTGGAAAGCATCTTATGACTGACTACAAGGTCATCAGGCCAATAGTTTGCAAATAGCGGCCATGTATGTGTGCAAATCCATTCCCCGGATCAATTCAAACACGGTGAAACCGAATTGAATGTTTTTTTTACAGAGGTAGCACTAGCAAAGGGCACCTCATATTCATGTTTAATATCCCTATAGCACGTTGTATTTCAACAAGCTACTACAACCAACATTCAATTATACTCCTTGTAAAGGACAAAGAGTTATAAGAATACCCATGCATTTAGGAGAAAGTAGGCTATATGTTCTTTACTGAACATCTTGATAATAACCATTATTACTACCTAAGAAAGGTTAGTAGGGGGTACGCAGGATGTTTATTTTTTAAGGGGTACGATGGTTGAAAAAGGTTGAGAACCCCTGATGCAGGGGATATGGGACACCAGGTGATCGTTCAATGGCGTACGTGCTCTAGTCAGTAGTGCCGAAAATACGGGAGATTTGAACGTGTGCTGTGGTAGTATTTTGCGGGTAGCGGGAAGACGGCACGTTTCCGGACACAATTTCCTATGCTAAACGTAATCGTCTTGGTCCCCACTACAAGCCCTCAAAGTCTGTAATGGAATTTAGAAACACCCTGTTTTAGTGCTTGGAGTATAAGATACACATACAAGTAGTCTATTTGCATCTATAGAAAAAGAGATAGGCTTATGAGATCACCTTTTGTCTGTGTGTGTGTCTGCGTGTGTGTGTCCCCATCCCCTAATACAATCTAAATGGCCAAAACGATTTCAATGAAACTCGGTAAGGACGTAGTACTACCTCGACCGTGCCTTTCAAATTTTAATACGTTTCATCAATCCAACATAGCGGCCGCACGAAATATTTCATTGGCATTCAATATCTCTGCAACAATAACAGATATCACCATGACATTTTGTACGGTGATAAATGGTAGTGCTAGAAATTCATCTATGTAACTTTCATAAACCTGTTGAGATCAAAACGAACGTGGTGACCAAGCGAAGTTGAAACATTTAAATATACTTTTCTCGCGATTTAACCATCCGAGCACAGTGAAATTTGGTACAGCAAATGTTTATACACACTGAAATGCACTGACATCTAATTTTGATCAATTGTTTACATAACCTCAAGATGGCGGTTGTGCAATATTTTAAAATTAAGTTTTTATTTTTTGTGTCCTAATCATGCGATTGAAGTCAATGTTTGAATAATGAATTAACGCAATAATCGTCATCTAATAGTACATGATTCTATGGCCTACATATATAAAAATCAAACATGGTGACCAACCGAAATATTTAGACGGCTCTCAATATCTATGAATCTATTACAGCAATCAAACTGAAATTTTGTATTTTGATATAGGGTATTAACTTAAGTTCAACTATATGATTTTTAAACACGTGGTGATCACAAAACCAACATGGCGGCCAAGCAATATTTAAACATTTAAATGGAATTTACTCGCGACATTTCATCCGAGCGCTGAGAAACTCGGCACGGTACATCTTCATACAAGCCTTAATAAATACTGATGTCTAACTTAATGGAATTATATGAGAGCGAATAATTGGAAGCTGTGGATTTTTTTTAAGATCTCGTTTTTATTTCTCGTGTCCTAAGTAAGACCAGTAGGATAAATGAAAATAGACTATTTAGTTCTCCACGGAACTACTTTTTAACTGTACGAAGGACGGGCAACCAGCTAGTCCTAGATACACACATCAAAAAAAGTTTTGCATCACCTCGGTTCCCAGATCTCCGGCATATAGACGTTGACTGTGTGTATTGTATCCAGGATACAGTCCCTTTGACTGTTCATAGATGTCACTAAAACTGCTCAAAGATGTAAACAACCATGCATGAGCAGGGCCTATTAGACGGAGGGGGTACGACAGCCGATCAGTTCCAGTCATTCCACCAGGACGAAGGTACGCTGCTCATGTTGTCTGTAGTTCTACCATGCCTAGAAGGTCAATACCGCAGTTCGATCGCGTCCGCATTGTTACTTTGTGTCAAGAAGGGCTCTCAACAAGGGAAGTTTCCAGGCGTCTCAGAGTGAACCAAAGCGATGTTGTTCGGACATGGAGGAGGTACAGAGATACAGGAACTGTCGATGACAGGCCTCGCTCAGGCCGCCCAAGGGCTACTACTGTAGTGGATGACCGCTACTTACGGATTGCCGCTCGGAGGAACCCTGACAGCAATGCCACCATGTTGAATAATGCGTTTCGTTCAGCCACAGGACGTCGTGTTTCAACTCAAACTGTGCGCAATAGGCTGCATGATGCGCAACTTCACTCCCGACGTCCATGGCGAGGTCCAGCTTTGCAACCCCGACACCATGCAGCGCGGTACAGATGGGCCCAACAACATGCTGAATGGACCCCACGGAATTGGCATCACGTTCTCTTCACCGATGAGTGTCGCATATGCCTTCAACCAGACAATCGTCGGAGACGTGTTTGGAGGCACCCTGGTCAGGCTGAACGTCTTAGACACACTGTCCAGCGAGTGCAGCAAGGTGGTGGTTCCCTGATGTTTTGGGGTGGCATTATGTGGGGCCGACGTACGCCACTGGTGGTCATGGAAGGCTCCGAAACGGCTTTACGATACCTGAATGACATCCTCCGACCCATAGTGCAACCATATCGGCAGAATATTGGAGAGGCATTTGTCTTCATGGACGACAATTCTCGACCTCATCGTGCACATCTTGTGAATGCGTTCCTTCAAGATAACGACATCGCTCGACTACAGTGGCCAGCATGTTCGCCAGACATGAACCCTATCGAACATGCCTGGGATATGTTGAAAAGGGCTGTTTATGGACGTCTTGACCCACCAACCACTCTGAGAGATTTACGCCGAATTGTCGTTGAGGAGTGGGACAATTTGGACCAACAGTGTCTTGATGAACTTGTGGATAGTATGCCACGGCGAATACAGGCATGCATCAATGCAAGAGGACGTGCTACTGGGTATTAGAGGTAGTGGTGTGTACTGCAATCTGGACCACAAATGCTGAAAGTCTAGCTGTATGATGGTACAACATGCAATATGTGGGTCTCATGAGCAATAAAACGAGCTGAAATGTTGTTTGTGTTGATCTCTATTCCCTTTGTATTTAACGGTTCCGGAACTCTTGGAACCGAGGTGATGCAAAACTTTTTTTGATGTGTGTATATACGAAGTGTCGGCCTGAAATTCAAATGTACAAGTAGAAAGCTTACTTTACATAAATGGGGTTTAATTTTCACGCTCAACTTCCGTGAGGAAATGCTGAATCTGCCTCTGACTGATCTGAAAAGGAACATAGAAAATATAGAGAATATAATGTTATAGCGTAGCCCATATCATTTCTAGGATTGATGCTCGGTGGTTTGCGTTTGTAATCTGTGCCCAGTGGATGGACGTGTAACTGGGCAGTTGCCATTAAATAATTAGTGCAGGGGTAGGGCCATAATGAAGGCCTATCGGGTCTGTCCGTCACCAATTATCAGGGCCCCGCACAACACAATTAATCACCGACACGATGCTCACAGCCTCGTTAATATAGCCACATGAGCCCTGATCAAAGTGCTAAAAATATTATCAGGCAAGGAGCAAATAATGGGTCTCTATTGGCTCACTCTCGGGAGACATACAAGGTGTTCCAACAGTGCGTTACTGACTTTCCATGCCGCGTAATTATAAATAATAATTGTAGTAATAATATATATTTTAGGGGAAGAAATGCATTTACGCACAGAGTGTCGGGCTCCTGCTCCTGAGTAGCAGACTACCGGCTAAAACTATCCCCATTACTTCTGAACACTAGCCTGGAACCGTTTATCACATTACTTCAGACTAGAGTCATTTTATATTTGCCCGTAGGGTACTCCTCCTTTGTGAATTATCTTCCGTTCCCGCTCCCATGTTCTATTATTGGATTTTTTCCAGGGTCTAAGATCCAAATAGCAGAGGTGCCTAATTGGTCTCTAAGCCAGAGAGGTGACTCCTTATCTTGGTACTGTTCACTAATTAACAGCAGATCAGTTTGTTTCTCGGCAGCTAGCTGGTACAACAGATGATGGGCTGTTCTACTCCTTTTTATATTAGCCTGTAGAACTCGGATCATTTTCGTTTTAGGTTCGTCGCTTTCTCCAGGGCCTCTCGGAACACCTAACATTGGCCCGATCAAGCCACATGGAACAAATCCTGCTGCGTAACGCCTCTATCCTCACATAAGACACACTTCTTTGGGTTGATGCAATCCCTGGCCTTGTGATCATTATGTCCACATTTGAAGCAAGAATTGCTTCTGACTGGGCCCTCACAAATTTTGGCAATATGACCATAACTAAGGCATCTGTAGTATCGAAGGACTGATATACTCCGTCCCACTCTACAACTGACCCATCCTACTTGAACCAATCCTTCCCTTAGAATATCATTTGCAGCTTTTTCTGGTAGAGTTATAACAGCCATTCTCTGTTTCCGACTGTTAGTCTACGTTACCATAATCCTCAGACCATCCGTGGGTTCTTTAATAATGTCCTTAATGGACTTCATCTTTGGTCGTGAGAGCATCAAGATCTCTAATCTCAATTGTCACCTTCGGCTCAAGACTGCGGACTGTCGCATCTTGTCCCAGGATATTCTTCAATGAGTCGCTAAATGCCGCATTATCTCGATTGCTTTTCCCGAGAGTAACAAGAACTTCACCGGCTCTAGTCTGGGTTATAGACCTAACTTCCGTTCCTGTGTCAGCAGGATTTGCCTTCTGCCGAATCTCCCGTAACACATTGGCATACGACTTGCCTTCTACTGGCTTAATTAGCACAGCTGGCAGTCGAGACTTTGTTGGTTGCTTCTTGAGCATTTGACTCTGTCTCTTGCCTGGGGAATCTTCCCGCTACAATTCAACCTGCATTTGAGTCCTTTTCTCTTGTGGTTCCTTCCTGGACACAACCTTAGTCCATGACTCTACTTCTCCCCTTTCCTTTTCTTCCATTACTCTTTCGTCATCAAGAGAGTTTGATACTGAACCCATGTACCATTGGCTCAAAAGGGGTCGAATCCATGTATTTGGGGAAGGAATGAAAGAAACATACAGTTTCTAATGTAACATAGAGAAATATCAAGCCAGGATTCTAGCCTAACGTTGTGCAAGCGGCGAGGACCAGGTGTTCAGGAGATGAGATCATGCCTCTTGACATTCAGAAGGAGCGGGTCATGGATATTAATAGAACGAGTGGAAAATTTTTACTGTAAGACAAGGAAGCGTGACTCGGAAATCCAGCTTAGCTTGCAGGAAAACGGCAACACCGCCGATGTGCCAGAAGAGGAATAATTAAATTTAACCCATTTACAGGAATAAAAATAAGTAAATAATCACTGGACTGTGAATCATTTTGGATTAGAGATTTTTGTGTAAAGAAAAATCTTGTAATAATTGCACAGAAAAAAAACTGCAAACGCAGTATACGTCATTGGGGATTCACTGATACCAGAGGAGTGGGGAATATTAAAAATGAACAGCAACACCCACGCAGCTGAAGACTACAAATTAATTAATATCTCCGAATTGCACGATCGATTCTTATGCGCAATGAGATCATTTGACGTTGAGAAGACGAGCTTTCTGGAGATATAATTTTTATAATTGTACGACAATTAGTTCAAAAGTTGGTCACGAAAAGGACTAGGATTTTATCTTTTTGTGACTAAAAAGTATAAAACTCCTGGCCTCACCAAGCCAAACATGCAGTTTCCGATAGCCCAGGAGGGCGTCACTTTGCATCAGTACATGCAGTATTCCGACAGTCCGTGAGGGGGCGTCACTCTGCTTCATCAAACATCGAATTCAGATAGTCCGTGTGGGGCGTCACGCTGAAACACACCGAAGACAGTATACCAGCTTTCCTTGAGGGGAAAAACGCTGTATCACACCGAATGAAGAATATCCGATAGCCACTGCGTCGCGGTATCAATAATTTACGTACCTCCGTAAGGAGTTGTAAAGAAGTAAAAGTACAGTATCGCCGTGTTTGAAAAGTAGGAAAATCCTAGTTACAGGATTTAGGTCCGACAGTATAAAAGTTTACAGTGAAAAGTTCGTAAAATATAGTCAGAGCAGGCTGCGAACGTAGGACTCAAGGCGATAGGTCTTTAAGTAAACGACCAAAAGTATCATAGCGTACGGAAGTACCGTAACAGAGAGATAAACAGTTTATCTAATTTAAAGAACCCGAGCAGGGATAGAGTAAATAAGGTTCGTAAGTATTTTCGAAGATTAGAAGTGCAAGAACCGAATAAGCAAAGAGGAAGACAGGAAACTAATAGACATCGTTTCAAGAAAGCAGACGAACTATTCAAAAGCACTAAGACGCAAGAAGTATTAGTTGCTAAAAATCCATAGGTCACCGATAAATTATCAAGGGGACCGTGAACAGAACAGACTTTCATTAAGATCAATAAACAGAATCTAAAAGGGGAGCCGTTCGTGTCAGAGAAATAGCAGATCGTCCAGAACGGGATTTGAAGGAGTGCTATTGCAGGGAGGAAGTAGATGAGTCGAGACTTTCACATTCAGAGAGGATAGGAAGCCGACATTACTAAATTTCACCCTTGGAGACGGGAGATCAAGAGGTCACGTGTGATAGGCTTAAATAGCGGCCTAGTGATCAAAATTTGTGAAGTGTAAATATATCAAGATTTTGTGTTAAAAATAATATATTTTCAGTGTTTTTATAGTGTGTTCTAAACGGATACACCAGTGTATTTAAAATGTTATTAGTGTTAAATATATACGTGTTAAATATGTGTCAAGATATGTTTGTACATGCAATGAATTTGTACACGATGGAGTAAGTTAAAAGTGGGCCAAAAATGACACATCGCACGAGGAGAAGGGTCAAAAAACGACCTTAAACATGCGAGTAAAGATTTTCATTATGTTTTGGTGTCGGGAAATGATTGTGTACAAATCCACCGGAGTTTTTGAGAAAAAGGGATGTTTCTAAATAACTAAATACAGAATAAGAACGCGGTCTGAACAAAAATAGAATTTTGAGAAATTATAAATAATTATTTGAAAGAATAAATCCTGTAGAGGAAATGTATGAATAAAATGTCAGTGTATTTGACGAATGTTATAAGAGCAAGCGTAATAATAATAATTATCATGAAAGATATTTAAATAATGGTAAATTTGAGTTATATGAAAGAAATAGCTTTTGAGCTTTTGAGCTTTTGTAAGGAATGAAGATATAATATGAATAATAATAATAATAATAACAAGGTAAGGAAATATAAATGAAGATCAAACTGAATGATATGAACATAAGAGCGTTGGAGCCTTAATAAAATGTATAAGACATGATATTAACGCATGTTATTAAAATAGAGCAATTATTGTCAAAGGAAAAGATTAATATAAAAATTGAGATATGTATCAATTGTTAATATGGAATTTATCAGTTCTTTGGAAGACGATAGGCTTAAAAATAAAGTATAGCGCAACGGAGCGCAATTAAAATAAAATGTCACGCTAGGAACGCGTAAAAGTTAAAGTACTTGGTAAGTTACTTATGAAGGGTAGTTGATTGCAGTGAATTTAGATATGTTGTAAGTCCTCTAATTGTGACGTAGATCACGAGGCCATGTGTGTGTTATTATGTAAAAGGGAGCAAATGTATGGTATTATTGAGCGTAGGTCATGTAGGCCACGGCCGACTTTAAATCGCATTTTGTATAAGTCCTCCAATATGGGAATGGTTCCCGAGGCATGTTAAGAGATTCGAACCTAGAATCCTCTTGTTGTTAAAGCCCCTAATTATTCGTCGTAGAATGTGTATTACTCTTCCCAATCAATGAGGACCCTTTATAATTAATAAATGCCAAGGTTACGAAAATGGTTTATGAGCCCAATAATATTGTTGAAAGAAAATAAGTGAAGTAAAAGCCAGGTCTCCCCAAAGAACTGGAAATGAAAGGAAGACTTGTTTTAAAAGCATTGAGAAGAGCTCCAACAGTAGACTAGACTGGAAGCCACCCTACCAGTCATAAATCTCGCTCAAGTATACGGTCTGACACTAATAGCAGGAGGGTTGGTGGAGGCCGTCTGTAAGAAGGAATGAATACACCGTGAGTGTTTAAAGTTGTTAATGACCAGGGAATTGAACCGAGGTCCTTGTAGATGAAATTATCGCTTGCCAGTTCAGATCGTAGTTTTCTTATGTGATAATGGTCTTATAAGACAAATAAAATAAATAACAATCCCTATTGTAATGTCGTATGGAAGTAGGATTTCCACGAGTTAAATGAAGGTAACTAGGTTCCGGGAGTAATCATAGTTTTTGACTTTGTCAAGTAATCTTTATAACTCTGGAGTACACAAGTATTTTCCCAATCACCGTGATGAATTTGTAAAACTTGAGAGAGATAGTAAATGCTAAGAACATGTGAAGTGCCCAAATATTGAAGTAAATAATTAACGTGTAATTTTAAATGTAATTATATATTTGTTTTGATGATAAGAAAAGATAAAAATAGTTTTTGAGGTGTACAAAGGAATTACACCATTATTATTAGAAAATGTCGAGCCAAAGGAGCTCGTAGTTATATGGAACTTTAAGATAGGTACTTTATGCAAGTAAAAATAATTATGAATTGTTGGTTTTAAAGGAAACCATGTGTTTTAATACAATATTTGTTTTATTCTTATATTATTCCTTGTTCATTTGGAACAAGTAGAAGATTTTGGTCAGTAATTTAATTGTTTTATTGTTTGTAGCGCCATAAATTTGGTTAATTAAATGTGTTAAAATAGGAGTTGATTTTGTTGTTATTTTTGCAAGTGTATCCTCTATTTAATCCAAAATGTGTAAGTCACAGAGTGGGAGAACATACTACAACCCCGAAAATCCCGAATTGAGCAATGCTGGCATACTGTGATTAGCATATTTCTTGCTAAAAGGGCACAATACTAACAATAATAATTCAGATACGAAATCTACATACGTGTGGAAAGGATAACGGACTTGATGCGAAAAAGGAGAATTAGTTTCTATGGCCACATAACACCCATGAGCTCGCAGAGACTGACCAACCGCATATCTTCCTACTTTGTAGACAAGAAAACCAAGGGACCATGGTTCTCTGAGATCGAAAAAGAACATATAGAAGTAGGGATTTCGCTTGAGGACATTCAAGAACAATCCTCTCCAGAAAAAACTTAGAGCTCACCAGCGATTCCAAGAAAAGCCAAAACTGAGAACAGGCAAGAAGTGGACAGCTGACAGAAAGGAGGCGCACAGGAAACGGATGAAGGACTACTGGGAAAAGATTAAAGCTCAAAGACGGAAACAGTTGAAGTAACGTGGTCCATAGCCGGCCGAAACGAAGAAGAGGAAGAAGAAGATACTGTATAAAAATCCATATCACAAAACGTAAACTTACGACACCACAATAATGTCGTCAAACCAGAAGCACTTTAAGCATCTGAAACTTAGGTAATTGGGGTTATATCACAAGTTTATCAAGTAATTCCGTGAAGATCTACGTAGATTTATTTTTATGGTCGAACATCAAATCCGCTCGATTTTCCTTAATTCCACTCGGTCCTCCAAGGGACCCAAAAATAAGTTCCTCAACTCCTCTCAGGCTTTGACAACGGGTCGGCAAAGGGGTTATCCCCAAATGACGTAAACAAATGTCATAACCCTCCTGCTCGCATACCAAGGGCCGGGTCAAACACCTTCTGCAGCGCAAGACATTGTTGTGCCATTGGTCAACCGCTCTGATGTCAAGTCCGCTCATTCGTTAAATCATGTATAAAGTGTTTGGCAAATTATAACTTATATGGCAGAAAATACAAGTGATTTAAAATTAATCATAATATTCTTTTAAACAAGTCCGCCAAGTTTTCTATTTTTAGCCTATTTTCAATTTTGAAAAAATAGGCTTATGAGATCACTTTTCGTCCGTGTGTGTGTGCGTGTGTGTGTGTGTGAGGCGTGTGTGTGTCCCCTCCTAATAAAATCTAAACGGCTGGAGCAATTTCAATGAAACTCGGTAAGGTCATAGCACGATTCCCGGCGACCTCGACCGTGCCCTTCAAATTTTGTTACGTCTCACCAATCCAGCATGGCGGCTGTGCGAAATATTTCACTAGTATTCAATATCTCCGAAACTATTACCGATATCACCCTGAAATTGTGTACGGTGATAAAAGGCACTACTAGAAGTTCACCTATGAGACTTTCAAAATACTGGTGACTACAAAACCAACATGGCGGTCAAGCGAAGTTGAGACTTTTAAATAGACTATTCTCGCGATGTAACTATCCAAACGTAATGAAACTTGGTACAGCAAATGTTGATACACATTATAATGTACTGGAGTCTAATTTAGTTTAATTGTTTACATAACTTCAAAATGGCGGCTGTGCGAAATATTTCACTGACATTCTATATCCCCGAAACTCTTACAGATATCACCCTGCAATTTTGTACGGTGATAAAGGGTACTGATACAAGTTTACCTATGTATATTTCATAAACCTGTGAAGTAAAAAACGAACATGGCGACCAAGCGAATTTGAAATATTTTAATATATTTTTCTCGTGATTTAACTCTCTGAGTGCAGTGAAATGTGGTACAGTAAATGATTTTGCAGATTGTAATGCACTGCCATCTAATTTCATTCAATTGTTTACATAACCTCAAGATGGCGGCTGTGCGAAATTTTAAAATTAAGTTTTTATTACCTGTGTCGTAAGCATGCGATCGAAGTGAAAGTTTGCTTAATGAACCTAGGCAATAATTGTCCTTGAATGGTACATAACTATATGGCCTATATATATAACAATCCTAAATAGCGAGCTTCCGAAATATTTAGACGGTTCTCAATATCTATGAATCTTTTACAGCAACCAAACTGATTTTTTTAATGTTCATAGAGACTATGAACATATGTTCACCTATAGGACTTTCAGTAACCTGGTAAGCACAAATCCAACATGGCGGCGACGCGAAGTATAAATATTTAAATGGACGTTTCTCGCGAATTAAATATCCGAGTGCCGTGAAACGTTGCACATTAAATGCTTATACAAATGTTGATCCACTGGCATCTAATTTATTTCAATTGTTTGCATAATCAGAAGATGGCTGCTGTGCGTAATTTTAAAATCTCGTTTTTACTTCTTGTGTTCTAATCATGCGATTGAAGTTTGAATACCACACGTACACAGTAATCTTAATGTAATAGTACAAAAATAAAAATCCAACCTGTCGACCATCTGAAATATTTAGACGTTTCTCAATATCTACGAATCTGTTACAGCATTTAAACTGAAATTTTGTATGTTGATAGAGGCAATTAACATGAGCAGGATATATGAAAATAGGCTGTATAGTTCTTCACGGAACTACTTGTTTTCTACTAATTTTATACATTGTTTTTAACATGTGCATAATTAAATGTTTGTATGTTTTTTAACCTAGTCAGACATTATTAAATTAAATTTAGATAATAATAGGTGTATAATTTGTACCTAAAAATACCTTCGATATCAGCTGCGGATGCTGAAAATACTGTTTTCCAGCCTAGAACGGAAGAATCAGCTGCATTCAAGAATTCACTCATGCGCTGCATAAGGTGTTAGACCCGGCCCTTGGTAGGCGAGCAGGAGGGTTATGACATTTTTTACGTCATTGGGGATAACCCCTTTGCCGACACCTTGTCAAAGCCTGAGCGGAGTTTAGGAACTTATTTTTGGGTCCCTTGGTGTACCGAGTGGAATTGAGGTAACCTTGGCTACCTGACTGGAATTTCTGAGCGGAATTGTTGCCCGCCCATTTTTAATAGCCTAATTTCGATTTTTGCAAAAAATGAAAGTAGACTTATGAGATCAACACAGGGCGAAAAAAGTGTGTCTGTCTGTGTGTGTGTATGTGTGTGTGTGTATGTGTGTGTGAGTCTGTGTGTGTGTGTGTGTGTGTGTGTGAGTGTGTGTACTCTGAATGTCTGTCCCCCCTATCAATTCGAACACGGTGAATGCGAATTGAACGAAATTTGGTACAAAGGTAGCACTAGCAAAGGACACCTCAGTGTCATGTTTTATATCGCCGCCATCTTGACGGAAACGTAATGGCGGCCACACAAATGTTCAAAGCTTAAATCAAATTACGACTAACCTAATCATCCGATCTCAACCAAATTTTGCAACAACATACCTTAATGGGGGGAGCATCCCTTGACCAAACTAATAGGTCATCAGCGTAATAGTTTGCGGATGGCGGCCATCTTTGTGTGAAAATCGATCCCCCTATTAAATCGAACACGGTGCAACCGAATGGAACGTAATTTGGTACAGAGGTAGTACTAACAAAAGGCACCTCAGTGTCATGTTTTATATCGCCGCCATCTTGACGGAAACGTAATGGCGGCCACACAAATGTTCAAAGCTTAAATCAAATTACGATTAGCCTAATCATCCGATCTCTAGCAAATTTAGCAACAACATACCTTTATGGAGGGTGCATCCTTTGACCAAACTAATAGGTCATTAGCCTAATATTTTGCGGATGGCGGCCATCTTTGTGTGAAAATCGATTCCCCTTATCAATTCGAATACGGTGAAACCGAATGGTACGAAATTTGGTACAGAGGTAGCACTAGCAAAGGGCACCTCAGTGTCATGTTTTATATCACCGCTATCTTGACGGAAACGTAATCGCGGCCACCCAAATATTAAAAGCCAAAATGTAATTACGACCAACCTAATAATCTAGTCTCTACCAAATTTGCAACACCATATCTTTATGTGGGAAACATATTCTGACCAAACTGCAAGAACATCAGCCCGATAGTTTGCAGATGGTGGCCAAGTATGTGTGCAAATCGATTCCCCCTATTAATTCAAACACGGTGAAACCGAATTGAACGAAATTTGGTACAGAGGTAGCACTAGCAAAGGGCACCTCATATTCATGTTTAATATCCCTATAGCACGTTGTATTTCAACAAGCTACTACATCCAACATTCTATCATACTCCTTGAAGAGGACAAAGAGTTATAACAATACCCATGCATTTAGGAGAAAGTAGGCTATATGTTCTTTCCTGAACATCTTGTTTATATATCCTATTGGTCTTCTCTATTAACAATTCTCCCGCCTATGAAAAAGATCGCTATGTTTGACTGTTCTGTATACAGGCCATAGAATTATGTAGCATACCATTAGATGAAGATTATTGTGTAGGTTCATTATTCAAGCATTCACTTTGATCGCATGATTAGATCACATTATATAAAAACATAATTTTAAAATTTCGCACAACCGCCATCTTGAGGTAATGAAAACAATTGAATTAAATAAGATGCCAGGACATTAAAATGTGTATGTACATTCACTGAACGTAGTTTCACTGCGCTCGGATGGTTAAATTGCATGAAAGATCTATTAAAATGTTTCAACTTCACTTGGCCGCCATGTTCGTTTTGTGCTTAACAGAATTTTGAAAGCTACATTGATGAGCTCGTAGTAGTACCCTTTATCATTGATAAAACTTTCAGGGTGATATCTGTTATCTTTGCGGAGATATAGAATGCCAGTGAAATATTCCGCGTGGCCACCATTTTCAATTGGTGAAACGTATCAACATTTGAAAGGCACGGTTGAGGTCGGACAAGGTGGTAGTAGTATAAGGTGCGTTCAAAAAGTAACAAGCCGGAGGCTGGAATGCGCAAACCGGTGACTAAAGCGGCTAATCGTGGCGTGTGTAACGAGGTGTGGTTCCGACCAGAGCGTTGAAGGTCACAGCCGGTCGCTAGAGTTCACGCGTGCACGTCACGTGACGATACATAGCGAGCAGCAACACGCATCAAACTTCCAACGCTGCCAGTCGCATTGCACCCCCTGCATTACCTATGACAACGTCCAGCTGGTTGATGCACTCATTACCCAGGACCGCCGAGTAACAGTGAACGCCATAGCCGCCATGGTCGCTCCACGACAATGCAAGACCTCATACGGCCAACACAGTCGCGGCACTCTTGCAGAAATTCAAATGGGAGGTTCTCGGCCACCCTCCATACAGTTCAGACCTCTCTCCCTGTGATTACGCCATGTTTGGTCCCCTGAAAAGGGCTCTGCGGGGCCAACGATTCACCTCGGACGCCGACGTCCAGCTGTACGTGCGGAACTGGGTCACATCGCAGCCCAGGGAATTTTATGAGACAGCCATTCACCGCATCGTGTCACAGAGGGACAAGTGCCTCAACAGCCAGGGCCAATACTTCTAACATACAGGTACTGGTTTCTGTAATTATGCCGCCGGCTCGTTACTTTTTGAACGCACCTTATATGTACTTATCGCGTTTCAATGGAATTGCTTCGGCGGTAGATTTTATTGGGGGGGGGGGGGGGGGAGGGGATAGGGGGGCACACACACACACAGGGACAAAAGGTGATCTCATTAGCCTATTTTTTTCATAAATGAAATATGGCTGAAAATCATGGAGAAGCAACAGAGAAAAATCTTGGGTCCAAACTACAGTATGAAAACAGGGTTTGGAAGAAAAAGAAGTTACGTCCTTCGAGGTTGCAGTCAAGTAGCTTATGCTAACCACTACACCACGACGCATTCGGGAATGAGATACGGTTGTTAATTACTTGGTAGTTTTTGCGGCTGGTAGCCCTTTCTGACGTCAATATCATTAGCGGTTTTAATGAGCGATTACATGAATGAAATTGGTTAGTGAATTGCTAGGAAGTGCCCGTAACCTTATAAATGGTACCGTACCTTCCCGACAGTTCTTTGAAGTTGAAATGGGAAGTAACGGAAAACCAAAGGAAAGGATGGCCGACGGTGGGGTTTAAACACAACCGTGGCCATGATCCGGAGAGATAGCCTCTTCCCAAATCCTTGCGCGATAACGAGTGTAGCTAGTCCGATTGGTGTTGATTATTTAAAGAAAAGTTAATGTAAAACTTAACCTGCAGAAGTCCCCTTTTAAACCTTGATAGAATAGCGGTCTATATATTAACCACCTACTATAAATAGGTTTGTAGGTTATTATCAGAGGTGCTAATAGTTCAAACTTTCAGCCTAATTACAACAAAGTTTCTTGTAGATGTAATATTTCTGAAAGGCAATATCTGTCTCCTTGAACTATGGTGCTGGATAACATTTCAACTAGAAAATATAATGAAAAATATTAAAATTAAGCAATAAAATAAAACATAATAGTACATTATGCAACGAGCCTATAATGGCTATAATTAAGACACGAGTATGTTTATAAAACGAGCGTATGGGAGTTTTATTATTTCCATACGAGTGTCTTAATTACCATTATAGGCGAGTTGCATACGACTGTTTATGTTCGACGATAATTATAACTTTATTATATGTTTTAACATAAATATTCATAAATATCTGTTGAGATTGTCACTAGAATTTTGTGATCGGGTGCTGCGCTGGGTAGTATATCTCTGACTTCCAAGCTCTCTGACCGACCGACGCATGCGCTCTGTGTGCTTCAATGCCATATGTTCAGATTGTGCACCAATAAGTCGTTTGAAAAAACAACGCGCTGTGTAGAAATTGGAATTGGGGATATTAAGGTACAGTGCTATTTCTTGTCTCATATTCACCAGTTTATTTACGCGAACATATGGACGGTGCACGTTCGTTAATTTATATAGACATGTTGGATTTTGAGCGCATGCGCGAAGGTATCCTTATCTAATTGGTCACACAACTGTTTCTTGAGCTTTGATTGGTGGGAGAAACTGTTTCATAATGAAAAATAGTGTTATAATGAGCCTCATTATGATACAGTTTTCTGACACATAATAGTCAGGGTCGAACATAAATATACAAATCAAATTAGAATTATTAAGATTATCAAAATTATAATGTTAAATTTATAAAATTAAAAATTATAAATAAAGACGATGTTAAAATACATTTAAATAAAATTATAATATTGAACAAGAAGTTCCGTGAAGAACTATACAGCCTACTTTTCATGCCAATGATTATTCTACAGTATATGAACCTATCTAGAATAATGACGTAATTAAGTTGGCAATATCGAAATATCTAATTAGTTCAAAATATACCTGGTATGATGTAGCCTAATAGAGCATTACAGTTGGCAGCCCTGGTGACTGAATATATTCTTAGTTCCATCTCTTAAGGTACAGAATACAAAATTTAACTGAAGTCCAATGGACGTTACATGCAGTTAATCACTGGATCTCTCAGCACGCGTAAAAGCATGTTGCCAACAATACCATGCGTGTGCTGGTCAGAAATAATCTGAAATGTTATGATATCTTGTTGTGCCAATTTTGGATGAAATCCATTTGTTAGTATAGAAGTTACATGTATTTTAAAATTGGACATATCAGCAGACATAGAATCATGTTGGCAGCACTGCCTTGTATTAATTACTCCAAATTAATCTAGAATGTCAGGTGCTATACGTGTGCAAAGTATAGAGCTGTTGGCTTGCATACTTTCTGGTATATTGATATTAGGGTAAAAGAATATAGACAGCATTTATTAACAGTTGGCAGCCCTGATTGCTCTTAACAATACTTATTGTCATATCTGTTATGGTACACATAGCACATACGAAATGTGGTTGAAATCCAACTGATAGTATAGAAGTTACATGTATTTAAAAATTGGTACTATCAGCAGGCTTATAATCATGTTGGTAGAACTGACGTATATAAGTTACTACAAATTAATCTAAATGTCAGAATATACGTGTGCATAGTGTAAAGCTGTTGGCTTGCATACTTTCTGATATATTGGTGTTTGGATAAAAATAAATAAATAGAGAGAGCAATTATTAACAGTTGGTAGCCCTGTTGGCTCTTAAGAATATGCTCAGTCATATCTGTTTATGTACAGATGTTACATACAAAATTTGGTTGAAATCCAATTGATAGTGTAGAAATTATATGCATTTAAACATTGGACCTATCAGTAGGCTTAAAATTATTTTGGCAACACTGTCATTGTTGGCCTCCTGGATATTAAACTGAAATAGTATTATCTGCATGTGTGCCAATTTTGGAATAGCTCCCATGCATACCTTGCAAGATATCCAACATGGAGCTAAAATTTCTAGTGCGTTTTTTCAGCAGTTGGTAGCACTGACATCATTTTCAAATATGGACGTGAGATAATCTGGTGCACATCTTTGCTCATACTAAATTTGGTTTTGATTGCTGCAGCCGTTTAGGAGTTGATAGGGGGGGACACACACACAGCCAGCCAGACAGACTGACAGACAGACAGAAGGACAAACAGACAGACAGACAGACAGACAGACAGACAGACAGACAGACAGACAGACAGACAGACAGACACACAATTGCCCGATCTCATAAGTCTACTTTTTCCTCATTTTTGCAAAATGTGAAAAGTAGGCTAAAAACAACAATTTTTCTAGGTTTGTGCCGTGTCTTGTGTGGGGTTTTGCCTAGGACACCAAGCTGGCTCATCAGCGGGCTCTTGGAGTCCCCATCCGGACCCCCACAGGAAACCCCACACAAGACACGGCACAAACCTAGAAGAATTTCTGAGTTTTAATTAACTGGCCGTGAAAGCCAATATACCATCTTAATGATAATAATCTCGTATCTTGCAGTAATGAAGTGAGTCACCTCGGAACAAATACCACTTACGTAAGCCTAACTGGCAGTCCTCCATATGCCTGTTACTGATGTTTAGGGGATATGTTACGTTCCTAATCGATTTCGTGCTTTCGTCGAAGTTAAAACCAATAGAGTGAAACATTGCTACATGATAGCTTGAGCTCAATTACCACAGATTACATCGCTGTTGGGTTTGGCCGTCATATAATGATACGGGTTATACTGACTCTCTTAGCGAGGGGATTGCGATAGTAATGTTACTTCACAGCTGAACAGCAGGATGAATTACGATAATATGATGATCATGACCCGGATAATTATGTACTTAACTTTTCAGAAATTCACTGACCGGCAAAGAAAACCGATCACTTGACAAATTCAACATTACTTTCATTCAAATCATAAATATAAGGTGCGTTCAAAAAGTAACGAGCCGGAGGCATAATCACAGAAACCAGTACCTGTATGTAAGAAGTATTGTCCCTGCCTGTTGAGGCACTTGTCCCACTGTGACACGAGACGGTGAATGGCTGTCTCATAAAATTCCCTGGGCAAATGTGAACCAGTTCCGCACGTACAGCTGAACGTCGGCGTCCAAGGTGAATCGTTGGCCTCGCAGAGCCCTTTTCAGTGGACCAAACATGGCGTAATCAAAGGGAGAGTGGTCTGGACTGTATGGAGGGTGGCCGAGAACTTCCCATTTGAATTCCTGCAGGAGTGCCACGACTGTGTTGGCCGTATGAGGTCGTGCATTGTCGTGGAGCGACCACGACGGCGATAGCGTTCACTGTCACTCGGCGGTCCTGGGTAATGAGTGCATCAACCAGCTGGACGTTGTCATCGGTAAGGCAGATTGGGGGGGGGGGGGGGTGCCCCAGACCGGGCATCATCGGCTAACGACACCCGTCCTTTCCTGAAGCGCTTGTGCTACGCCTTGACCCTTGCAAGGGACATGCAGTGTTCGCCGTACACTTGTGACATTCGGCGATGAATTTCCGTTCCCCCTACTCCTTCCACTGTCAGAACCAGAACAACACCTCTTTGCTCTTGGGTTGACGCCTCCATGTCACTGTTTGCAATGCGACTGGCAGCGTTGGACGATTGATGCATGCTGCTGCTCGCTTTGTATCGTCAGGTGACGTGCACGCGAGCCCTCTAGCGACTGGCTGTGACCTTCCACGCTCTGGTCGGAACCACACCTCGTTACACACGCCACGATTAGCCGATGTCGTCACCAGTTTGCGCATTCCAGCCTCCGGCTCGTTACTTTTTGAATGCACCTTATATAAACGCTCTAGGCCTAGTTCATAACATACTGTTTATAGCATGGAAATAAGGTTAATTGTATTCCTGGATGCATTACCATTCGTGATGTCATTGTTTCACTTAATAATAGCGATTCATTGATATGATGCTGTTTCCCGCGGAAAGATGTGCGCGCCACCATTTTCGATCAGAGCCACTGCCCTGGCAACATCTTCAGGCCTCGAGTGCATATTCGTTTCCGAATTGCACAAGAACAACTGAGAATGTGGCTGTATTGATAATTTCCTTTGCCAACAAGTGGCAGAAGAAAAAAGAATAAAACATTGCATTGTTGACGATAGCGATGGCGCGCACATCTATCCGCGGGAAACAAAAAAAAAAGGAAGCTTGTAGTTTAACGTGACCGTTAATCTCGAGATCATGAGCCACGGGACCTCCTTTTTACGTGGAATCCGAACCACAGGACATGGCATTTCAAATCGAAAATCTCACATGCATTGACCGGGAATCGAACCCGGGCCGCCTTGGTGAGAGGCATACAGCTAGACCGCTGAGCCACCACGCCCCCCCGCGGGAAACAGCATCATGTCATATTTATGATTTGAATGAAAGTAATGTTGAATTCTTTGAGTAATCTTTTTTTTTGCCTGTCAGTGTATGTAGGTCTATTTATTTATGTGGAAAGTATGTGATAAAGTTTCCAAAATATTTCTTAAATTTATATCATAATTACCTCCCACAGTTCCTCAAAATAGAGTTGAAACGTCTAGCTGCTTGAATAATCCATAATACTGTCTTCAGTACAAATGTTTCCACTTAATAGGCCGGGGCTTGCCTCAGTTCCCGAATCCTACAATACTTACTGCAGATGCGCGATACGAAGTCATGTATGTGCTGTTTTTGAATTTCATTCTAAAGAGCAGAAGAAAAGCTCACTTCAAAAATTTTCATAGCACTCTGTCAATACTCGCAAGTTTCGCAGTCTACTGTAATTTCAAGTAAAATTTCCTGTCAAGGTAAGGACTAGTGGAGGCTTACCCTAATGAGACTGTTGACTCCAGGCCCCCTACTATACTTAATGACCGGGGAATTCCCGTATTGAAATATCACTGCAATACAGAGGCAAGAGTGCATTCACGAAATAGAGAAGCTAATTTCTAGAATTGTTAAGAGTCGAAAATGTGGGCAGCAGTCATCTAAGTAGTGCTACATACCACCAAATATATGAAATATGTACTTATGAATAAATACGCCAGAATATGTATTTATTTAGAAAAACTGCAAAAATATGTAAATACTGTAAATAGAAAATATTAAGTCAAATAAAAAATATTTAAACACATAACTATCCGGGCCTTAATTATGAAAAAGGGGCTCCTGAACATCGTACTGTATATTGCCCATGTTAATTTTCAAATTCGTATTTACCTTTTCTCAGGAACTATTTTTCCTTTTTTTTAGCGTATGGCTTTTAGTGCCGGGAGTGTCCAAGGACATTTTCGGCTCACAAGAATTGGTAGCTGCTTCTATGCGGACACCCATGGGGTGTGCTACAAGTACCGTCGCGTGTGGAGTGTTCTCTGGGGAGGAAAGTGTGAATGTAAGGACGAGGAATTGGAAGGTAGCGGCTGTGGCCTATAGTTAGGGACAAACCCCCGCATTTGCCTGGAAGGTAGATGGGAAACCACAATAGACCAGCTTCAAGGTTGCCGGTGGGGGGAATCGAACCTCCTCACCCTCCGGATGTGAGCGACTGTTCTCAGCCACACCGTAACGACCACAGCTAACTCACCCTGTTCAGAAACTATTAATAGGAACTAATTGAATTTCTTCGGGGATGTTTTGTTGAGACTTTCTTCTCAATTTTTACACCAACTTTTTGAAAATAAAAGTATTTTTTATTTTTTAAGATTTCTTTTTAAATGATGTAATTTTAAGAGCATTTTCATGAACATGTCAATCGGTAAAAAATTAAATTAAATTAAAGTGAAACAACTGTGTTAAAATATGATAATTATAAACATTTCGTTTTAAATGTTGAATTGTTTCAGAAAAAAAAATATATTCATTTTCTTTTTTGACATTTGTACAGGATGGATGACAGTAGATTAACCAAGCAGATCTTCACATTCCTGTGGAACATGAAGTCAACAACAACCTGGGTAAAAGAAGTCAAAATGGATTTGGAAAAAAAAACAATATCAGAGAAGAAGATATACCACAGAGAGATATTTTAGACCAAAAGTGCTAAAACTGGAAGGATCCCAAGGGAGGAAGGGAAAGAAAACCGGATCTAAATGGACCGAGGAAAGAGAGAGGAAACATTGTGAGATGATGAAGGAATATTGGAGGAAGAAGAAGGAACAGCAAAGGACAAAGCATTGAAATTGGCTCGTGGTCTCTAGACGACCGAAACGATAATAATAATAATAATAATAATAATAATAATAATAAATTTTAGCGAGAAACTGGAAACGAAGTTCCGCTAGCTGAGGAAACATGGGCAGCTTTGGTTTTAGGGCGGGGATCGCTCCGACACTGCAACGCTCGTTTTGCTACCTTAAAAATGTTTTTTTAAATATCTATTATCTAACAGTGAGGGAGAGAAGGGGGGATAATAATCTACATCAGTTGATTTGAATTATTAATCAGCCGTAAGGTTGTGGGAAAGTAGTCTTAGGCATGAGCTATGAAGAAAATAAATGTACCGTTAGAAATCTCCTTAGCTTAATGTGACACAAAAAATAAATTTCTAATATTTTGAAGATTTTCGGCATTCTGGAGACCCTTTAGGTTGTCGGTCCATGAGGAAATGTTGTTTGTTAGTTATTAATTGTTGCTTTAAAACAGTGGTTCTGAACCCTTAGAAGTCTGCGAACCACTCAGCGTGAAACTGAATAATGTACACCTTATCACCTTATCAGTTGTAACCCTTCCCCAACAACACTTATTTTAAAAATATTTCAATTCAAACCCTGATATCATCGCCGCGTATACTTTCGGACGATTCTCGTTCAACGCACATCGTTTTCGAAATCCCCATTTATTGGCCACTTTTTTATACGTGCTGGTGGACCCTTTTCTCCCGCGGACCACTTCCGAGACTCTCGCGGACCACCTGTGGTCCGCGGACGACTAGTTAAGAACCACTGCTTTGAAGGGTGGAACAGCGAGTTCATATGCTTCTCTCCTAGGGAAATGAATGAGAATGAAAATAACTATGAAAACTACCTACCTACATCTAACTAATCTCTTAACACCTAACTTATAAACTCAAGGGTAGATGCCCTCGCTGCTCCACCCCTTATGACAATAATAACTTACTTGATCTAATAAAATGCGAAGACATTCACCATTAAAATCCGTATTGATAGAAGTTAATCAACTATTCAAATAATACGCCAAATCAATACTCAATTTATATTTTCTCGTTTTTAACTACATTTTGAGGAAAAATGACAAGTGTTTTATTTTATTTTCATTTTATTTTATTTGATTTATAAGGATATCCATTTTAATAGTGATTCATTTTACTCAATTTTAACATTAAGATTTCTTTTCTTATTAGATTTAAGTACTTTTATAATAGTTTAACTTAATTCTTAATTGATTCTTGTTTAGCTGAAGATGGCCTCATTGAAGGCCGAAACATGTCCTATTTATATACTCAATATATAAATTGAGTATTGATTTGGCGTATTATTTGAATAGTTGATTACTTGATCTAACTTATAAACTAGATGAAGAAACGGACAAAACAGGAATAAGAGAAAAAATACGGGAAAATGTAGAGCCATGAAAGGCAGCTACGAAAGGGAAAGAGAAGAGGACTCAGCTCAGCTTTATTGGAAAAAGGGGAAAAGCCGGGCCCAGCTCAGGATCCATCGAGGTCGCCAACTCCCGAACTCACCAGACGTCAGAACTTGAGGGTGTAGCACTGTCCAGTGTGGGGCCGCTACACACACCCATCCTGCTTTAAGGGCTTATGCAGAAGGCAGAAGATACTATGGAAAGGAAGGAAGAGGTCTGATCCCTCGAAGACTGAGGGAATCAGGAAAGATAAAATAAGGGTCATTTAAGGCAGGGAAATTGAAAGATTCTCTAGGCCTCGGATACCCCAACGCCATTGGGGTCGGAAGAGAACAAGAGTTGTCCCAGGGAGGCTGACAGGAAAGAGGGCAGATAGAAGTCTGGCACTAGTAAGTGGAAGCAATGCTGGACTCAACTGGGATCCTGTGGACTCGAACCCACGTCCCACTTGGTTTGAGCTTCTCGGGGTACTGAATTATGATGGTGAGGATTATGATGATGATCATTGTCATTGAGAGGGACTTAACGTCTCCTTATGAAAATGTGTCTCCGGAATTGCGTTGTTTTTGGAAACGGCCCTTACCGGTACTTATATAACACATGTGTGATTAATTCTTCGTCGCTCTTCCCACCCCACCTCGTAAAGTCTGTTTTAAATAAACATTATTCCCCATAATTAACTTGTCTATTAACGTTGATTAGGATTGTAGCTAGAGGAAGGGTTATTACTCCAGGAATTGCACTAACAATCACTTACCAGTATCAGTTTTCTCATCTGTAATTCTATGCTGTAAAATGTTTCTCCTCGTTAACCGGACATCATTTTGCGCTATCTAACAAGGAAACTAGCACGTAACGTTTCTTTCGTGCGAGGTTAAAGAATATATCTCCGAGCTGGTTGGCTGCCGGCTTCATCAAAGACTGCCACGATTAATGCCCGGTGCTTGTCGTAAGAAGCGGAGCGCCTTGCTGATCACGAGCAGCAAGCAAGGTTCTTCTTGAAGGTCTCCAATGTTACAGTAGGCTAATAAAATTACCATAAATGGCGATAATACCAGAAGCTTAAAAAATACGGTAACAAGGGACTCGCAGGGAGAAATTTTATTTTGTATGGACGAAATCCGCGTTCAGTCCTTGAAGTAACGTTGAAGAAGCAATTGGGTGGTAAGTAGGCTAGTAATGTCTCGTGGTCGTTTGCCTTGCATTACCTATCAGACCAGGGTCAGGGAATTACTGTATTATATTTATTACTAGCAAGTACCCGCGGCTTCGCCCGCGATCAAGACAATGGGGACGATGCATTATTGCTGATAATTGGTCTATTCTATTACAGCAATCGCGGCTATAGGTGGGTCCATTCTAATTCTGAATATTCTGATACATACAGTATATTGATATGAGCAGCAAAGTGGGAATTTTATAGAGTCTGCAGAGTTCGATGTTACATTATGTTAATACATTTTAAAATTACGTTTTTGGTTTGGCCATCTTCTGCTGAGACATAACGATTTTGTTGTCCGGATGCTCGCGAGCTCGCCACATACAGTTGCCCATGGGAAAAAAATGGTTTTTGTCTAAATGTACACGTGCTACTGTTAAGTGTGTGTCATTGCGCTTTGTTAAAGAAATTGCGAATATTGTTTGAAGAGGGAACTGCACTCTTGCACACTGGAATGGCAAATCTATCGGAATATGGGGAATTAAAGGTATTCTTACTTAAGCTATTCTGGATGTAATTTGGCCATACTTATTGATAATTTGAACGTAAACATATCGCTATTAATAGACCTATAGTTAAATATCTCTCACCTTGGCCGCTGATGTACATTATGCAGTCTCTTCCAGTGTTATATCCCAGGGATTGAAATCTCCAACCACCCTTTTGCCTCACATGCCTCTCTAAGTAATTAAAATTCCTGATTGTTGTTGTTGTTGTTGTTGTTTGAGTCTTCAGTTTTTTAACTGGTTTGATGCAGCCCTCCATGTCTCCCTCTCCTGAGCTAATCGTTTCATCTCTACATAGCTACCACACCCTACATCCGAGGCAATATGTTTAACCCTGGTTTACCCCTACAGTTCTAGTCCGTGACCCTCCCATCCACAACTAAGCTTGCTATTCCTGGGTGTCTTAATATGTGTCCCACCCTCCTATCTCTTCTCTTCATTAGCAGTCGCCAGAAACATCACTCCTCTCCCACTCGTCTTAATACCTCCTCCTTTGTTACCCTATCTACCCATTGATCATCATTCTCCTGTATCACCACATTTCAAAAGCTTCAATTCTCCTCTTTCTGCTGCACCATTAGTACATTAGTCCAACTCAGCAACTTTTCTAGGTATAAGCCGTGCCTTGTGCGGGGATTCAATGGCCGTGAAAGACAAAATACCAACATTATTCCTCAGTAAGAGTAATTAAGAAAAAATAATAATTAACGTGACATCCGGTAGAATACGACACATTCGACTGTGAATATGGGTTGCTGATCATGGTAAAAAAAAGAGCAGATCAAACTTGGCAAACAAAAATTCAGTTAACAAAAAACAAATTTATAAAGAAAATGAAAGCATACCGTGCAAAATAGAAAGAATCTTAATATTGTAAATTAGAGTAAACATCTGAAAGCTCGCTTACACTAACCAGCCAAAAGAGCATAAAATTAGACTCAAAATCACGATCGTATCCGACCCCTAAAGCCACCACCATAAATAAAATATGTCTCATTTTACGCGTATCAATGCGAGGAGCAATGTTCGTGGTTAGAAGTGAGAACCGCACCCCGCACTTAAAGGCCCTAAAACGAACGGTTTTCGAGATATTGCCAGAAAACTATCCCCGGTCTGGGAAATTTCAGCGGCTGCCATAGTAACGTTGATCTGTTTCTCAAAGGGAACACAGTTATTTGGGGATATCTCTGAAACCGTTAATATTAGGAACTTAAAAAGTGTGTTTCGGGGTCCCTACAGGACCTCCGAGTATTGTTTCTCGTATCTGGCGGTTTAAAATGAGCTAAATCCGACCTTTGTACCGACTGTCCTTGCTCAGTGCCAAAAGGGCCGAAAAAAGTCACTTACAAATTGAATTTTCAAAAACCGTTTCTTAGAGGGGCTCTACATACTCGGATCAACCAAAATACAAAATTTCAGCTTTCTAGGTCTAGTGGTTTGAGCCCTGCGTCGATGAGTAAATTTTGGATGGTCAATGCCAAAGGGCTGAAAAAAGTCACTTACAAATGGAATTTTCAAAAACCGTTTCTTAGTGAGCCTCTACATACTCGGATCAACCAACATGCAAAATTTCAGCTTTCTAGGTCTAGTGGTTTGAGCCCTGCGGTGATGAGTCAATTTTGGATTATATATAATAGATTATCATTCATCATCATGTTTTTCAGTCAAGCGACTGGTCTGCCCCTACATTGAGTCTATTCCACGTTGTTCGGTCTTTGTGCTGTCCTTTTGACCACTTCATAACTTCGTAGGCCAGAGCTATTTAGGAAGGATCTCACGAAAGTGTTCCGTGGCCTCCCGCGAGGGCGTTTTCCAGGTAATTTGCCTTCTAGCATGTCGATCATCAGGCCACCATGTCGTAACCTTCGACCAAGCCAGGTGGATCTCCTTCTATTGATCTGGCGGATCATTTGCCGTTTTTAGCCTACTTTCGATTTTTGCGAAAAATGAAAGTAGACTTATGAGATCAACACAGGGCGAAAAAAAGTGTGTATGTCTGTGTGTGTGTGTGTGTGTGTGAGTCTGTGTGTGTGTGTGTACTCTGAATGTCTGTCCCCCCCTATCAATTCGAAAACGGCGAGCGCGAATTGAACGAAATTTGGTACAAAGGTAGCACTAGCAAAGGACACCTCAGTGTCATGTTTTATATCGCCGCCATCTTGACGGAAACGGAATGACGGCCACCCAAATGTTAAAAGCTTAAATCAAATTACGACCATCCTAATAATTTGATCTCTACCAGATTTTGCAACAACATGCCTTTTTGTGGAAAGCATCTTATGACTGACTACAAGGTCATCAGCTCAATAGTTAACAGATAGCGGCCATGTATGTGTGTAAATCCATTCCCCATATCAATTCAAACACCGTGAAACCGAATTGAATGAATTTTTTTACAGAGGTAGCACTAGGAATGGGCACCTCATATTCATGTTTAATATCCCTATAGCACGTTGTATTTCAACAAGCTACTACAACCAACATTCAATTATACTCCTTGAAAAGGACAAAGAGTTATAACAATACCCATGCATTTAGGAGAAAGTAGGCTATATGTTCTTTACTGTACATCTTGTTCCTTTATTCGATCCAGCGCCGTTATGTTGGTCATTTTCTCTACCCAGCTGATCTTTTCCATTCGGCGCCAACACCACATCTCAAAGGCTTCTAGTCGTTTAATGTCACCTCTATTCATTGTCCAGGTCTCACTGCAGTACATTGCTACTGGCCATATGTAGGTCTTAACCAGTTGCTTTCTAAGGCTGAGGGACATCGAGCGTTGACAAATTAGAGAATGCTTTTCACGGAATACCTGCTTGGCCATGGCTATACGGCTCCTGATTTCAACTTCTCATCGTAGGTCTTCTGTGAAGATCTGACCAAGGTATTTAAATCGACTGACTTGTTGTACTGGTTCTTTATTTATGGTTATATTTAGTTGGTGTTGATGCTTACTTATCACTAGAATCTTGGTCTTCTTAAAATTGATTTTCATTCCGTGTTCTGTAGCTGTATCATTTAAACATTGCAACATGTTTGTTAATGTATACGGATTTACTGCAAGTAATGCCAGATCGTCAGCAAATTTAATATTCTGGGTAAGTCATCCACCAACTTTCACTCCCATATTACAACCTTTAAAAGACCACTTTGTTATAACTTCAGCGAAGGCATTGAACAGTCCAGGAGACAGCAAACAACCTTGTCGCACACCTTTACGGATCTTAGCGGGTTCTGATACGTCATTTCCAGGACGAAAAACAGCAGTTTGATTTATATACAGATCAAATATTAACCTGATTAATCGATGGGGACATCCTATTTTATTCAGAAGAGGAAACAGCTTATGCCAGCTGACTTTATCAAATGCTTTTTCGTAGTCCACAAAGCACACGTAAAGGTTTCTGTTTACGCTTAGCATCTTTTCTCCAAGACAACGCAAGGACCCGATAGCATCACGTGTAGACAAATTCTTTCAAAAACCAAATTGAGAGTTATCTAGATACTGTTCAATGTATATTTCCATCCTTTTCTTCAAAATCTGCAGAAGTATCTTTGATGCATGAGGGATGAGATTAATGGTCCGATAGTCACTACATTCAACTGGTACAGTCTTCTTTGGAATTGGAATGATGACGCTGGTATAAAAGTCCTGAGGCTATTTACCTTCTTCGAAGATTCTTACTACCAATTTGAATATCCATTCAAGTGTACTATCCCCACTATTCTTGATTACTTCAGCCGGGACATTGTCAATGCCGGGCGTTTTACACATGGATATTGATTTTACAGCTTCATCGAACTCTGATCTAATAATTCTATCTGCTGCAATTTACCTGCCTTCCTCGCCAAGTGTTGGCAAAACGAATGGAATTGGTTCTGCGTATAGATCTTCAACATACATCCTCCAGGGTTCCTTCATGTAATTCAGATCTGATATAGGATCACGGAACTGTCTAGTACGGAATCCTTTTTGTTTCTTAGTTGTTTCCCTGATCTTTTGGTAGGCTAAATCTGTTCTTCCTTGATTTTGCAGAAAGTCGATTTCTTCGCATTTTGACTGCCACCACTCCATTTTGTTCTCCCGATAGAGTCGATCAATCTGGTTCTTTAGCATTCCGTACTTATTTCTGCCTACTTCTGCCTATTATTATTATAATTACTATTATTGTTACGAGAGCAGGGTTGCTTCATTCCCTCTCGCGTGACTCACAGCCGCCTGAGACTACCTCTGGTCTCTGTCGGCCGGCTACTTGCGCAGCGGGAACAAAGACATGGTCTGGAATGTTCCCGGCGTACCTGGTGATGGAACTCTCGGGATGAGCCGTGAACTCTCCTACTCTGGAAACGTCCATTGAGTCACCACCCTCCCTATATAAAGCGGCCTCACCAGCGAGAGAGGGACTGTGTCTTTGAGCTAGTGTGTGTTTTTACCTGTGCGACAGTAGTGTGGCGACGTGACGTGCGAAGTTACGAAACCCAAGTGAGGCTGAATCTCCAGACAGCGAGGCAGTGTGAATCATACGGAGGAACTGAGTTTTGAGGAGTGTGTACTTACCTAGTGCGACAGAGATACTGTGGTGAATTGCGAAACGCAGTGGACTGTTCCCTAGCCAGCGGACAGCGAAGCAGTGTGTAGTGGTGACTGGCTATCGTAAATAACTGTAGTTTGTGTACAAGGCAGAGTTACAGGTATTAATAGCGAAGACAGTAGTGTGAACGTAGGCCAAGTGTGGAAGCTATAGTGACTAGTAGTGTCTTATTATGTGAGATTGTGCTTATTGTGTGGTGTATTTTCCTGGCCTGCAATAAAGCTAATATTTCGTTAAAGAAACTATTGTGTTGTGCTTTCACCCACCGTAATCCAGTTAACGAACTTGCCACTAGGGGCAACACGGGACATTATTATTATTTGAATTCTTCACGAAGAGGAAGAAGGAGCCGAAATGGTTTCGGGAAGTGAGATTGGACTTGGATCGGATGGGGGTGAAAGAAGAAGACAATGGACAGAGAGCGATTTAGACGACTAGTTAAGGAGTTAACAGGTTTTCAGGAGACAGGGGAGTCGCCAGTGAGGAAAGGAAGATCTTACACGGAGGAACAGAGTAAGGAAGTGGGAGAGAGGATGAAGAGATATTGGCAGAGAGTGACGACAACAAATAATGTAAAAACTGTCAAACGTGTTCCATAGTTGGCCGTAACGATAAATAGATATTATTGTTTAAATTTTTGACATCATTATCACGCCAAAGTCCGGTTACATGTTTAGTTACAGCCTGGTTCAGTCTTAGCAAGGAACGATCTTTACTCAAATACCATGTATGTAAATTACACTCTACAGGAAACTCACATTACATTAATCTCGTGCCCACTCTCCTCACGAGTCTCATTCATTTGTAGGAAGAGCTATGTTTTCTTCTTATTAATCTTCGAGACTTGCTGAGTGATGGACTGGAGCATTTTCACCTAGGAACTTCCTGACAATATGGCATTATGCCTTCTGTAGTTCAACGCATATCTGCGGATGCATATTCAATACTGATAGGCTACTGTGGAGGGTTTTGGGTATAACACCAATACATGATACACTTATTGGGATGGTAGTCACCGACTGAAGTTTCCATATCTGCTTTATGTCAATTGCCAGAGGTGCGGATTCAAGGGGGAGGGATCACGGGGGTCATGAACCCCCACCCTCACCAAACGGAGACCATTTTTTTTTGCAAACTCAAAACACAATAACCAGACAAATAAAACTTAACAATTTTTAACTGAAAAACAGTTTCTTTTATTCAATACTGAAAATATCTTTATTGCAATTATTATGTTGTGTTTCAACTGTACATATTTACAACTTCATACCTGTTATATAAAAACGATTATTTATATAACAAAATCAACTCATCTATTTTGTTTAGCCAACCTTGTGATTACCGAATCGATGTGTATAGAGATGTCACGATGAATGTGCAGCAATGCACGGATAGGAATTTGGGTCTTTTTTCGCACCAAAATATTTTGCTGACGTCCAAACTGCAAGCTTGGTTGGCAATTTAAGCTGTGACTTTCTCCCTTTGTCGGTACCAACTCGACTTGCCGAAACTGTAACGTACCTTGATACTTTTGTCGAAGCTCGATGTTCAAGTCGCTAAACACGCCGTTGCAATTTGTACGAATATTTTTGGTGTGCTAAACGCATCAAATTTCTATCCTTGTAGAATTGCAAAAAAAATTGGTCTGGTTTTGTACGTTTGGTTATTTTGTGATTGCGTTTTTAGTGATACCATTTTTCTTAACAATTTCAATTCTCTGACCCACCCCCCAAAGCCAAATTCTAGATCCGCGCCTGAATTGCCAGCTCTGCGTACTTAGAATTGTTAGTAGCAGCTGTTGTTTGGTTGTGCGAGTTGGGACATGCGGTGTCTATCAGCAAAGCCTCCCGGTGTTCTTTATTGATGACAATGATATCTGGCCAGTTGTTTCTGACGGCAACATCTGTCGCAACTCCTCTGTCCCAGTAGAGCTTTATCACCATTATTATTATTATTATTATTATTATTATTAACACTAAAAATAACCCCTGTCACTACAGCCCATGAAGGTCCTAGGCCTTACCAAGCGACTGCTGCCCAGCCAATTGGCCTGCAGATATTGGGGTGACGCGTGATCAGCGCATCGGGTCCCCTCGGCCGTTAATCTTGGTTTTAGTGATCGGGGCGCTGCCTTACTGTCAGACAGCTCCTCAATTGTCCTCACGAGGCTGAGTGAACCCCGTTCCAGACCTCACGTCAGTTTCTAAAATCCCTGACGGAGCCGGGAATCGAACCCGGGGCCTCCGTGTGAGAGGCAGGCGCGCTATCCCAACACCACGTGGCCGCCATTATTATTATTATTATTTAATCGATTGTTCCCCTTTAGGAGAGCGATTGAACTTTAATACATGATTTCATGTCCTGGCGTTTTCCCGCTTCTCTTCCCAAAATCTCTTCATCTTCTCAGAATGCTCCTTCTTCCGCTCAGCTGTCCATTTTCTTCCAGGCTGTCGTGACGGTCTCTGATCAAACTTAACATTTTTGATTTTATTCCTGCAATCCGTGCGGTCCTCAAGATTTTCAATGTTGACCTGTTTTAGATCCCTCTGAACCTCTGTCAGCCACTCCGTGCCGCACTTACTCCGTGTTATAACGTTGAGCAATTTCTTCGCCGTTCTGAAATTTTCCATCCTGTAAATGTGTGTATAAAACTGTACTCGGCGTTTATTATTATTATTATTATTATTATTATTATTATTATTATTATTATTTTAACTAGTAACCCGCCCCGGCTTCGCCCGGGAACAGTTATGAATGCATTACGTTATAAGCGCTTCTTTTTCGATATCAATGAACTACGACCTATATCCGTTTTAAGTCTCGGCATGATGGGTTAAAATTACTGAATGGACTATTAATTATATTGTCATGGAGATGCAGGTGCAACAGATTCTTGTCAGACGTAATTCAAGAATGGCGAAGTGCATGAAACACAAATCCTCCTTCCTTCCAATCTTAACGTGACTGTGAATTTTGCGGATCGAAAAGTTCACAGGCAAAATGAAGAAAATAGCTCGTAAACTGTCGCCTCTGTAATTTAATGGAGATTATTGGAAGAAATGGAAACGCAAAAACACTTCGAGTGGGCGATGTGTTGTACCCTTGCGTCATCATATGGAACATGTGTCCGTATCCCAGCTAGTTCACGGTCTTTCGAGGCATGGGGCGTTCAACCCACTATACCACCACATGTTCAGGATTTGAGTCTGTCAGGTAACTACTCTACTTGAAAGAAACAACAAATTCCTAAATATAACATTTAATGGTATTACTTCATGGCAAAAATACAACACAAAACACAAAAATATTACAATTACTTCCCACAACAAAAATCAAAATTATATGTGAGTCTCTTCTCATAAAGTTTGGTGCTCCACCGCACCCATATCCATCCTAGATATCCTAACGTTGATACTCTTCGACATTTGCGAATGTCCATAGTGTTCTTCACATGGCACAATTTGACATAAATTTGCATATCACAACACAACAAACACAATTACATTTAAATCACATTTATGTGCAATTATTAAATATTTATCCGTTTTGAAACGGAACATTTACCTTGAATAGCATTGATTTCATTAGCTTATGCCTTGCTTAACATGTGTTGCTTTTCCACGCATATCGTCTTCTTTTCCCATAAGTTTCAAACGCTGAAGTGGTATACCTTTCCCTCCAAAATACACATAATTATTGAAATTTTATAGCTTCACCATACAACAATCTTCTGGGTCTGGTCGTATCATTATTACCATTACAAACGTGTTATATAGTTAAATTACGCTACCCGTCTGAATAAATTTGCATAAACTGCGTAATTTCACAAAAATGCATCTATTTATTTGGTGCAGTTAATTTGTCCTCAGACAATAACTTGGCCAAATCTTATCCGCTTACTTCAATCCAACATTCTATACGCATGGAAACCGTACATATAATTCATTTGATACCATAATATCAAGCATATTTCAATTACTTTTCGAAATATCGAGATTCTTTAGTGTCCCACTACAATCTTAAAAGAAAAGAGAAAGAGATCCTGTCAAATTGACTCCCCTTGGTGTGAACAAAAGATTCGTCACGGACCGCCCTCTTCAAGATGGCTGCCGGGTCTGTGGCCTCTGCCTGCCACCCTGACCGACTTCTTGCAAATAAACTTGGCCATGTGCTCACGCAATGGTGCAGCTTTGCTAGAGGTACCTGATTGAATTGTGTCATTATGAATTGAGTCAATCTAAGTATTTAATACCTACACTTAGAATATTTAATGGGCTCATTTCGGCTCCTAATTAGTATTTATAGCGAGGGATGGATCACAAAATAGTTTCGCCGTTCTATGGACGTAATCAGTGGCTCTGTGCGCGTACCAGCTGAGTTTCAAACTGTTATCTCACTGTACGGGCACGAATATATTTAGAGGAAATCAACTGTTTTCTACTGGAAGAACCTTTGTCTTACCTCTATGGGCAGATCAATACTATACTGGCGTACCTAGGGTGTCTAATGGTTTTCCCTGGCAGCGAAGACTCTGCTAACAGTGGGATACAGACAGGCTCTGCCCCAACTCTGTTACGAATACACATGTATGCTCTGAGGCGATACCACATCAGAAATTCAAAGATTGGCCTACTAGATTCGTCAACGCGCGAACTATTCTTGGATGGTCCCTGCAATTTATTGACGCAAATCTCTTGATTCTACGTTACATGCTCGCTGATCGCGGCTAAAACAACATTTCTTTCAGATGACTCAATTCCTAAAGCACTCATATCCTCCATACATTTTCTTATAAGCCAAGGTTTTACGTAGCTCCAAAACAAGTATTAATTTACTGGCACTTACATTGACTACCTTAATGGTTCTCAAATACAACCATGTAGTTTTCCCGAGGATATGCACCTCTCTATGCATAATTACATGTGATGATGGCCTCCTCCCTTGTAAAATTTCAATCCGGAGGTAAACTAGTCCCCCGTTCGGATCTCCGGGTGGGGACTACTCGAGAGGGGGTTAACATCACAGAAGTGAGGGAGGCATGGAGGGCTGCATCAAACCAGTCAAAAGACTGAAGACTCAAACAACAACAACAGTATTTAACATTATCTAACATTTATCTAATATTTCCATGACACTGAAAAACTCTCTTTATCTCGCTATTTTTATCTCTCTTTCTCACTTTTCACAATAACACAGTACTTTCAATGGATATAACACGATTTGCACGTTCTATAGGCCTCAGTATGCCGATTTATATATGTATTATTGACACCGACCTCAGGTTCTTCTTCTTATTATTATTAGTTAACGTTACCGTTACTTTCATCAACGTCTTACGCCTAAATGGTCGTAAGCTTATCATCCTCAAAGCCATATATTTATAAAAATACGAGGGATGTGAGTTCGTACACAAATGACTGTTAATTCTTAATATTTGAGGAAATGGTTTGTTGTATGGTGAGATTTCAACTCTGAGATTTGCTGATGACATCGTCATCTTGGCCGACACGCCTGAGGATTTGAATAAGTTTTTGAATGGTATGGACTCCGTCTTACAGAATGAATACATGATGAAAATTAATAAATGTAAAACAAAAATACTGGAATGCAGCCGAAATAAATTAGAAACTTCTATGGAGATCAAATTGGCAGGTGAAAAGCTGAAGGAAGTTGGAGACTTCTGTTACTTAGGAAGCAGAAAAACCAGTGATGGACGAAGCAAAGAGGATATAAAAAGTAGGTTGGCTCAGGCAAGGAAAGCCTTCCTACAAAAAAGGAATCTGTTGACATCGAATATAGATTTAGGTATTAGGAAGTCATTTTTGAAAGCCTTTGTCTGGAGCGTGGCGCTCTATGGAAGTGAAACTTGGACTATTGGTGCAGCAGAAAAGAGGAGAATTGAAGCATTTGAAATGTGGTGTTACAGGAGAATGATGAAGATCAGATGGGTAGATAGGGTTACAAACGAAGAGGTATTAAGGCGAGTGGGAGAGGAGAGATGTTTCTGGCGACTGCTAATGAAGAGAAGAGATAGGTTGGTAGGACACATACTAAGACACCCAGGAATAGCAAGCTTAGTTATGGAAGGAAGGGTCGAGGACAAGAACTGTAGGGGTAGACCAAGGTTAGAATATGTTAAACAGATTGCCTCGGATGTAGGGTGTGGTAGCTATGTAGAGATGAAACGATTAGCTCAGGACAGGGAGGCATGGAGAGCTGCATCAAACCAGTCAAAAGACTGAAGACTCAAACAACATGGTGAGCTATTAAATCATATCAACATATATGGATGGTACTCACTTTCATTCTTGCTGGACGACACATTGCATATGGTTTGCACATGGTAATTATATCTTGCAATACTGTCATTTTACACTTTTGAAACAACAAACATTCTTTTAACATATAAACATAAACACTTTTAATGATCACTGTAACATAACTTTACACACAATTTACACACGGATTCTTGCTTGGATTTCCACTAATTGCCTGACTTCAGAGATGCGACGCAGCTAAATCCTGACAACCGCCTGTCTCCTCCGAAAGTCTATCTCGCGGATGTGTGCTCATCTCCCGTCTTCTACAGCTTCTATCCTCTATCTTGCAAAGTTGCTCAATCATAAATCACAAATACTTGTGATGCCTTCCAGGTTCCCGTAATCTGTAGTATTCATTATAATTATATGTGTTATTTTAAATACTGTAACACTCCCTGTGGATAGGTTCATTGTCTATAAAAATCATCCTGAAACGTCTCTACGCTGTACTGATTATTTAGTCGCGTATATTGTCTGCTTATACGTCTGATGTAGACTATTTATAATATTAATGCAGACTTACTTTTATTATGCTGCATGATGCGCCTTTCATTGTTCATCACAAAGATACTGAACGTCACTACTTATAAATTTCGCGCACTTTCCCCGCGTGGTCGAGCAGCATGTCGTTCCACGAGCTGAGTCAAGAACTGACTGCCTCCTCCTTCATCTCCCATATAAAGCTTTCTGACGAAAAGTAGTCCACTTGAATTTCAGGGACGACTCTCTTCTTAAATAATGCGTTTTCTGACAAAGTGAAGTGTGATTCTTGCTCGTCTATCCATGGAGGTTCCAAATTCACTTGCGTGCTGGCAATTCCTTCGTCCAATTAATTAAAATTAATTGCTTTCTTCCATGGCGTTAGGAAGCTACCCGAGGGAATCCCCTTCGGCTACGAGACTTATCCGTGCCCCCGCGCAGTACGTGTGTGAATATACTCAAAAACACATACAGGCTTTAATTCAGGTGTGCAATTACTCCTAAATTACTGCTCTTCGAATAGAAGTCTCTGGGTGTAAGTTTCATTCCATTTGAATGCTTCATTTGGCCGGAATTAATTAATTTGTCTTGATGACTCTCCCCTCTCTACTGTTCTGTGTTGTCTAGTGGGGATTTTCTTCGACGTTAATCACGGCCTTCTCCCCTACTGTCGCCAAGAAATAGTGCGCTGGCGTCACGTCTGCCCTGCCCACTTTCAACTCCGCTTTGTCAAAATGTCACGCTGGGTCTTTTCTGTAGCTCTCGCTAACATATCCGTATACTGCCTTGCATTTTTATACAATATTCCAAATTATATTGCTTAAAATTCCCGTTCTGGACGTGGAATTAAGCTATTATTATTATACACTGTCATTATCTCATCGTTCCTCGGGTTCACTGTGGCTGTTCCCCCTCAGAAATCAATGGTTCGATTCTTAGAAAAATCATGGGCCTGGTCTTTCCTTTATAAAGACCCCGGTTCGATGCCAGTCAGCCGTGTCCACTTGGGCACAGTATTGAAGATAGAGATATGCTCTCGCTGACTTTTTTTTATAGAACTTTACATGCTGAACAATTCTTACACTCATAGTATATTGATATTTTAACATTGTCATTTAGACTTTCACGGCCCGTGTTATTATTCATAATGTTGAATTTTGGGCTTATGCCGTGTTTTATTATATTGCAATTCGACGCGTTTCGAAAGAAACCATGTTCTTCGTTGCTTTCTCTTAGCAACATTGTCGTATTCCAGATTATTCCTGACGATGAAAGACATGGTTTCTTTCGAAACGCGTCGAATTGCAATATAATAAAACACGGCATAAGCCCAAAATTCAACATTATGAATGATATTTTAACAGTTTGCCCAGCGTAAGCTTAAAAAGCGCACGGATGCCAAATCTTTTTTTCGACTTTTACACTGAAATCGTTACTGCTTAGCTTCCTTTGATCATAAATAAATTATTTTCCACAGAAACCTTCCTCGAGATATCCTTTACAGAATGATGAAAACTGCATCAAAATCCATTCAGTGGTTCTCGAGAATACCCGTGACATCCAAGAATCGGGGACATTGTTTTATACTAATTAGAGATTTGTTATGTTCAATTGAGAGGTGCGTTGGAACGTATTTAGCACAATGCTTCCTCTTCTGTCCCCAACATCAATTTATTTCTTCAATGTGCTCTCTTTTGCGTTCTTTTATCCATTTTGCATTCTTCCGCGTACGTTTCTCGACTAATTTGTGTCCCCTAACTAGGGTTCTAAATGTTGTTCTATTGTGAATGTTTTCTTCGTTAATACGAATTTGTTGCACGTCTTGTGTGTTTTCTACCAACCAATTGTTGTGGATATCAGGGTTAGTGTGCTAGGTTTAAAATGTACTTTGCTAGCCTATCTTCATCCATTAACCGGACGAAAAGCACCGAGAATATTGTTAATATTATTATTATTATTATTATTATACTGTTATAGTTCTCAATTGCCTGTTCTGGATGATATTACCGCTCTCAAGATACCGAGGCTCAAGTCACATCATCCATCTTTGCGTGATGCTGTCGCTTTGGCCGATAGGAATTTCTACCCTTTAGAAGAATGGAGTAGTCGCTGGAAAGTTGCCACAGACAGTTCCCTACTCAACATATTTTCTGGCGAACATCTTCACCGTCCTCACCGACTGAGCAGCAAGTTTCTAATGCCATCCATCACCTCAAAATCTTCAAAGCGCCCGGAAAAGACGGTATAATTGCAGAAGCCTTGAAAGTAGGCGGTAATGAAATAACATATACCCATCTCCTGATCTCGACACCTGCTGGGAGACGGGCAAGATCCCTGATGACTGGAAATCACCCCTTGTACATCCTTTGCATAAGAAAGTGAACCACCATGATATCAACAATTACCGGGGGATATCATTTTCAGTAGCCTACGAAGTCCTCTCCAGGATTCTACTGGACATTGTTGAAAGTCAATTTGATCAGACTATTGGTGAATATCAAGGTGGATTTCGGGGAGGACGTTCTTGAGCAGATCATCAAACTAAAACAAGTGAGGAGTTCGAATATCACAATGGTCTTTGTCGACTTTAAAAAGGCTTACGATTCAATCGACCGCCAGACGCTCTTCACTGTACTGCAATAACGAGGTGCAGATTACAACACACGCACCCTCTTTGAACAAACTCTAACAGACACCACCTCTAAGGTAATAATAATAATATCGTATGGCCTCGGCAGCCGGGTGCAAGCTTTGTAATTTGACACCCAGAGGGTAGCTTGCACGTCGAATTTCGTTGTTCCTTGAAGCACTATGAAAGTCAAGGAGGTTAGATAGTTACTCTCCTTGAACAGTAGCCTATAGCACTTTCTAGAAGAGAAATGAGGAACTTTGTGCTGGCGGAAACTCCCGAGATTAATTTTGCCATTATGAACACGGCCTACTGAATTCAAATGGGTTATTTGACATGCCAACATCGTATGACATGCGTGTCGTATTTTTGCCGCCTTTCAAAAATCACTTAACACAGCCAGGAGCGAACCTGCAATCTTGGGGTTAGTAGACCGACACGCTATCCACTCACCCACCTCTAAGGTGAAGTTCAGAGAACTCTCTAGGAATTTCGAGATCTTGTACTTGATAAAGTCATCAATGCATGGGAATAAGCACTGAGGAATCTGGGAATCAAACCGGTGACCATTGGAGCTGGAACTCGTAAAATTGAGATCAGATGCTTGGCTTTTACAGATGACATAGCAATCCTAACCAACAACTCCACGGATGCTGTTATTTCTGTCCAGGTACTACACGAGATAGCGATGAAGGCAGGTTTACAAATATCGTAAGACAAAACCATGTATTTTGAGAGTCGTCATTGCGGGAAGGTCCCTGTAACAACTGCATAAGGAACAATTGGGAAAGTTGATCTCTTCAGTTATCTCGGCAAATGGTTCCACCCGAATGGCAGAGATGGCACTTCAATCTCGGAGGGTTGTACTAAACTCAATGCAGCCTATTATCTATCGAACCGATACAACAAGAGGTGTATTTCAAAAAATTCAAAGATCTGTCATTATAAAACCGTTATTAGACCACAGTTTTTATAAGCAGCAGAGACCCTCTTGATGAACAAGAAATGCAACATTAATGATTTGGACAAAATCGAGAGATGTATCCTTCGTAAAAGAAATACGAGCCACATGGCCGACAGTGCGCATATGATGTGTAACATGTGACATGTTATCCCTTGTAAACAGTGAACTCTGTTGGGCATTGAAATAACTACTTGTAAAACTCCAGTGCCGGTTTTCAGCAAATATGATACAATTAATATTTCCACACCAAAGAACGAGAACTTGAAGATGGTTTATTGCAGGAAAATATTTAATGGGGCCTCCATACCTTGAGTAATTTTGTATGCTATATAGATTACACATAGCCACATGGCCGACAGTGCCTCGAGTGCTTGAATTAATTAAGAATACAGCAAAAGTATGAAGATTTAATAAATCATAATTGTTTTCAGCAAATATGATATAATGAATATTTTCACATCAAACAACGACAACTTGAAGATGATTTATTGTAGGAATATCTTTAATTGGGCCTCCAAACCTTGAAGTATACCGTATACGACATACATTACTTTCCACATAGCCACATGGCCGACAGTACTAATCTCCGCCACCGCGCGCACTCATTGTATCCGTCCCATCCATTTCCGTTTCATTGTCTCCATCCCATCCATGTCAGTTTCATTTTTCAAAACCATCCCCACAAAAATTTACAGATACCGAGTGGAAAGATGTTACACATCAAAAGAATTCATGGACCAAGACTGCTCCGAGATGGCTCTTATCGACTTAAAGCAAAGCCAACCCTGGGGGGGAATCCAACTAAAAACTTAAATTAAATAGGAATCAACTAACTAATCGTTAGTAAAGAGTAGCTGAAAACGGCCCTAAGTTCCTCTCCTCGGTTAACTGTATTGCGATGACGTCATGTTCGGTACTGCTGCCGCTATACAGTACTGTGCAGGATTCAACTCGCCTTAATCGGGCAATATTTCTAAATCCAGCACGGTTTGTTATGATTTTCATAAAGCAGACATCCTACATCGATTGTTCCTCTCTTTATCAATCATGAAGTGTATCGCTTCTATTGTTTTGAGGACTCAGAGCGATCCAATGATATGTGGTACTACACAAAAGAAGCCAGTCATCCGAAGACATAAACAGTAGCCTTTAATGGCCCATTCCGTGTTGGATCTGCCTTTAACGACATCTAACTTAGCATGTAAATGTCGTACTAATGATTCCAAGGAGGTGTTTTGTAAATGAAGATCATTTTTACGATTGGTTCTTGTTAATGACCTCATTGTTCTCGTATTTACGTCGCCAGCTTATACGGGTATCATTAAGTCGTGAGAGCGGTAGGGAAAATGGTGATTTATTACGGGTTATCGACTACTCTTTGAGCTGTGATGGTCTAGAGCAGACCAGGTGGATTAGGATATATACATATACACTTGAGGTGCTCATACACCACTCACACCCTTCACGTGACCCCTGGGTGGTGTTTAGCGAACAGGCGACCGGACATATCTCTCTCCCGGTCAAGATGCAATAATGAACATGGAATATAACCAAAGAACCGCCAGTAACAACGCCGTCAGAACTTTATCAATTTAAATAGCTGCTTCTGTTTGGCTTTTGAAAGCAGTAAGACGCCACAACTTCAAGTTGGAGGTTACACTTATTGGAGTGGCCTTGTGTGAATTAATGATCTTTGAATATAAATGTAGGCAATAGGCTAAGTGTTTGTTTTGTTGCTTTCAAATGTGTAAAACCAAATTAATAGTATAACTTGGAATGCTTCGTCAGTGATGAAAAAGGGGAAATTCAAAAGAGTTGTTTGCAAGGATATGCTATTGTGTATACTATTTATTCGGTGGCGTAGTTGGTAGCATGCTGAACTGATGTGCCCAAGATAGCGGGTTCAAACCCGGTCGAAGTCGTCCGATTTTTAAGAGCATTAAAAATTCTTCAGTATGCCTTCCCTAGGAGGGGAAGTAAAGCCGGCGGTCCCATGTCATAGATTTATGGCATGTAAAAGATCCTTCCACATACTAAACTTGTGAGGTAAATTTTTAGGTTAGATTTCGTCGGAACGCTCTATCAAAGTTCCAACGATCACCACTAGGTATAGCTTGCCACGGTGGGTGAGTGGATAGCGTGTCGGTCAACTAACCCAAAGATTGCAGGTTCGTTCCTGGCCGTGGTAAGTGATTTTTGAAAGGTGGCAAAAATACGATACGCATGTCATACGATGTTGGCATGTCAAAGAACCCATTTGAATTCAGTAGGCCGTGTTCATAATGGCAAAATTAATCGCGAGAGTTTCCGCCAACACAACGCTCCTCATTACTCTACTAGAAAGCGCTATGGTGTTCAAGGAGCTTAGATATCTAACCTCCTTGACTTTCATAGTGATTCAAGGAACAACGAAATTCGACATGCAAGCTACCCTCTGGGTGTCAAATTACAAAGCTTGTAGACCAGGCACCATACAATATTATTCTTATTACCACTAGGTATCATTGATATCTGGTAGCGAAAGTTGGAACAACTTGAAATTGAACGGAACTTTAGCTCACCCTAAGGGTGTCCGCTGGAAGCAGCTACAGACTCAGGCGAGCCGAACATGTCCTTGGACACTCCCGGAACTAAAAGCCATACGATAAATAAATAAATAAATAAATAAATAAATAAATAAATAAATGTGGAAAATAACATATTGTATCTGTAAAACCATACGCTAAATAAATAATAAGTATACCACTCGCACACATCTCCGCTTGGGTATGATTCAAAACTCTCTACTGCACCCTTCAATAAATCAAATGCTCATTATAACCGATCAGGTTTTGTGAATTTAAAACAACGTCTAAAATTGAAGTACAGGAACCTGGCCAGTTACTAATGACAAGTCGCGTTATCTGATTTGAGCGCGCCCCTCATGTAGGAATCATCGCTGCCTCAACTATCTCTCTCAGTCCTTCAAGCTAGGTGCAAGTTCCATCTGGAAACGCAAACATATCTCACTCATCCACCTGGATGGCAAGAAAACACAAATATATACCACAAGTCCAGCCTCGCGAGGTTATGAACTGGGCTGATGTGGAGCAAGTCAGAATAATCACAATGATATAATCTCGCTAGCACATCATAAAAATCACACTACGCCCCAAAAGCTTGGACTGACTCTCTCATAAACATACCACTGGGTCGGCTCAAAACAGATCAACCAATATTGCGTCCATAGACACATTAAAAAAATTCACAACAAAAACTCGGGTGCAAAGTGCCATCCCGTTCAGATCTGCTGGAAAAGCAACTATCAAAATAAACCTGATCCGTCATAAAATCTGCTCACAAATAATCTTTACCCTCCAAATTCTATTTTTAATCTCAAAATTAATTCAGTTCCATTTTTGTTATAAGGCATACCTCCGAATTATAATGCTTGACCGCGATTTACGCAAGCGAATGCGAGCACGAGCTGCGCGTCGCCCCGTATAGTTGAACCAAACAAAAATCACAATATTTACAAATTACACAGCGCTCGGCTTGTCCCATACTTAACGTGTCAGTAAACAAGAACCAAGAATCTACATTACCAAACAAGCAAACAAATATCTACAAAAATATGTCCCATAATACCATAGCTGATTTAATAAATAAATAAATAAATTCATTTGTACTCAATCCTTTAAAACAGCGTCAAGGAAACATCGGCAGCCATCACCCCTATAAGATGCTTAGCTCATCATCGACATCTTCTGGCAAAAGTCCTGCTGGTTCCAAGATCCGGCCTCGTTCCTAGACGTCATCTCGTGCTGAATTAAATAAGGGTTTGTCAGATACACACACGATATATTTCCTATTAAATTCACCGATCAAGTACTAAATTCCTTGACAGTCTATTTGGTGAATTATTTCGATGAACTGGTCCTATCTGGTAGTACTGGGACTACAAATAAATCACTGAAGTTACACTTATAACTTGACGAAAATGTTCCAAGTTCAAATACATGAAAAATATTGCAGAGTATGCCTCGTTTCCTCGGACACCTGAGTAACGGCCTTACTTCCTCAAAAGCTCAAATAAAAATCAATGTTACGTCCTCAGACGCACAAATAAAAGTGTGTGTTACGTCCTCAGACGCCCAAATAAGAGTGTCCTCTCTCGAAGCTTTCTGGATCAATATAAATGAAACTGGCTAGGGTAGGTGTGGAAGGCGATTTATGAAAACATATTCCATAATAATTATCAGACTAGCATGCGATCGGTATCATTGAGTTCGTAGCAGTGTGGAGGTTACGATTATGCTGTAGCCGGCTCGAATCGATCGTGGAATTAATCCGTAGATAACTCCCGCGTTAATTTACCAGGGTGCGTTACCAAGCCGAGTTGCCGCTAAGCGTCTTGATATTATTGGTTCAGACTCTTGTAGATCTTTGCGCGCTTTTACATATATTTCTGCCACAGGGAGTAGTTAACATGAAGATTGACCAATTATATCGTAGCATTCGACTTTCTTCTTGTCGCCAACACTCATAGCATCAGGCCATATTGTGCGTACCCAAGCCATATCCGCGCTAAAAGTTTCACCTGTCCCATGTGTCATGAATATTTATGCTACTTCCTAAAATACCACAGGAGCTTAAACCATTGTGTCCTCTCGGCCACTGATTTCTCAATATTTCCCAACACCGTCTGGCTCTCATATCTGCTGTCTGTAGAAATGTATCAAAAGATGATGAATAATTTATTAGAGACCTTTATACAGCCTGTGGATAAAGGGTTCACAATCCTTCTGCATGGAAAAAATCGAACATAGCATATAGTCGATTTTTTTTAAACACATAACATCTGTAATCCATTTCTGCCAATCCTAGAGAAATTTCCCTCTCATAAGTCTCGTCTAGCCGCCACTGTCGTTGGAATGTCGACACGCACTCGTGTTTACATCCAGCTCCTTCATTCATTCAGACATTCCAAGCCTGCCTGCTTGTCTGATCGCCAAAGGCTAGTCTCTCTCCTGTCCAGTATCCTTATATCTCTCGCTCGATCGCTCGCTGTGTCACCGTCGACAGAGCTCATTAGTGTTTGACAACAGCAGGCTGCCCCCCCAACTTCCTCGTTCAACTGACGTACTGAATGACCCCCGTATAGTTGGATGTGCAAAAGTACTTCCATATATTCAATTTGCAGCATTATTCCTGCGTTCCCAAGGTTCGTTAGTAAAATACACTTTTAAATTCGCCGCATTGTAGACAGACATTGTACCTGTACTCAATTATTTTACTCTGTATGCGTTGTTACCAAGATTACGTACAATACAGAAGGGTCCGATAAATTTTGGACTGAACTTTTGGAATACCTTCTTTTCTGGATCAGATGTCGCTGGTTTCCGTACTAAAACAAGCTCGTTGACTAATAGTTCTCTGTGATGCCTCTTATTTCTGACACGACGTAATCTGCGATCCGCCTGGTTTCTCATATGTACTCTCGTTCTCTCAATTCTCAACTCATGACCAACCATGGGATCTTGTGGGCAATTGATGATGTTGCTCCACGATCTTACTGGATATTCGTCCATGTGCAAGACCATGGGAATCTGGCCTGTCGACTCATGTCTAGTTGTATTCATAGAGGTTTCTACGTCTTTGATCCTGTCTACCCACTTGTGATGTTCATTGGCAATAAAGATTCTTAAGTATTTAGTAACGCATTTTATTGCGCGTTCGCTAGGATTAGCTTGAGGGTGGCGAACGCTACTAAACATGTGTTTTACACCCAAGTCCTCCATACCTTTCTTGAATTCGGCGCTCGTAAAATAGCTTCCATGGTCCGACAATATAAATTCTGGTTTTCCAAGGATTGGAATAACTCTATTTCGAATACGACTGAGTACTTGTTTCGATGTAGTTTTCCGAATGGGGCACAATACAACAAACTTAGAAAACACATCAATACACACTAGCAAGTGACGGCAACCTCGCCTACCTTTCGGGATCAGACCGAAACAATCTAGGGCCACAAGCTCGCAGGGTTTCTGAGGTAGCAATGGTCTAGGATACTGCCTCATTAATTAATTATTCGGCTTCGTCCTCTGACAGGGATTGCAAGTCTTTATTACGTCACAGATAGTAGTCCTCATTCGCGGCCATGTAAACGTTTCTCCTATAGGTGCCTGTGCCTCGTCAATTCGCACGTGACCGAAGCTTTCATGTATGTGCCAAGTAAGTCCTCTTTGTAATGATGCAGGTACCATGATGCGTAATTTGGTGTGTTCTTCATCTATCCATTTATGCAGTAAATTGTTGAGGTAGACATATCTTCCTTCTCTGGCTTTTGCTTCTCTGTAGGCTGGGGTTCCTGCTGGTAATTCCTTCTTAAAATACTGGATCATTTGGTACATCCATGGTTCTGCTTCCTGCTCTCGTCGTATCTCCCGTAATTCCTCCAAGAATGCATGGTCCTTTGCTGTTAATTCAATATGCTGTACTATCGCTGTTTCTTCGGTATCAGGCTCGGGGTTCCTGCTTAATTCATCCGGAATTAAATTCATTTTTCCTGGGCAGTGTTCAATTTCGATGTTAAATTGTTGTTTATAGATGGACCAACGTGTCACACGCTCGCTAGCCATAGTTGTCTTGAACAAGAACGTTAGTGCTTTGTGGTCTGTTCAAATAATAATGGGGTAAACATATTCAATTCGTTTCCATTGTTGCAAAGCATGAAGTATTGCCAACAATTCGAGTTCCGTGACCGTATTGTTGCGCTCGTGTTTACGCAATCTGCGGCTCACAAATGCTAAATAATCACGATGTTGAAGATTAGCTGGATCTTCTTGGTATAAAATCGCTCCTATAGCAACCATGGAAGCATCCGCTTGGACAATAAATTTCCGTTGAAAGTCTGGGTAACCTAGTTTGATACAATTTTCCAGTAATAATTTAGTCTCTTGAAATGATTTCGGTGGCGTAGTCGGTAGCATGCTGAAATTCTATGCCCATGATAGCTGGTTCAAACCCGGCCGAAGTCGTCGGATTTTTAAGAGTGTTAAAAATCCTTCAGTATGCCTTCCTTCGGAGGGGAAGTAAAGCCGGCGGTCCCATGTCATAGATTTATGGCATGTAAAAGATCCTTTCACAGACTAAACTTGTGTAAAGCAAAATTGTTAGGTTAGATTTCGTCAGAAGGCTCTATCAAAGTTCCAACGTTCACCACTAGGTATCGCTGACACCTGGTGGCGAAAGTTGGAACTACTTGAAATTGAACGGAACTTGTAGCTCACCCTTTAGGGTGTCCGCTGGAAGCAGCTACAGACTCAGGCGAGCCGAACATGTCCTCGGACACTCCCGGCACTAAAAGCCATACGATAAATAAAATAATAATAAAATAAATAATTTCTCACACTCAGCGTTCCAAAGCCATTTGTTGTTCTTCTTCAGCATCTCCTGCATAGGTGCTACGGTTTCAGTATATCCTGGGCAGTTTTCCTTAAAGAAGCCCGTCACGCCAAAGAAAGCTCTGATATGTTTCACTCTCGTTGGTGTAGGGAAATTCTTTATTGCCTCTATCTTCGCAGGGTTTGGTCTCACTCCCTCCTGGTCAATGATGTGCCCCAAGTATAAAATCTCCTTCTTGAAGAAATGGGATTTCTTCAAGTTGACTTTAATGTTTGCAGTTCTAAGGTTGTCCAAAAGCTTATCCAAATGTTCCATATGTGTCTCGATGTTAACTGAAGCCAAGAGTATATCGTCAATATATCGTACCGTCATTTACTTCACTTTTTCAGTCAGGTTCCGATCCGAGGCTCGAATTAATGCGCATCCAGCTGTTTTAACACCCAAGGGCATACGGTCGAAGCAATATGTCTGATTATCGAACAAGAAGCCAGTAAGAAGCTGTGACTTCTCATCCAGTTCGATATGGTGAAACGAACTCGTCAGATCTACGGACGAATAGATACTCTTGTTCTTAAATCCTTTTAAGACGTCTCTGATGATTGGCGCTCTGTCATACTCGGGAAAAATATGGCGCATGTTTAGATTTCTGGCGTCTAGACAAAGTCTAATGGATCCATTTGGTTTTGTGACTACCAAAATCGCATTTAAATTAGGTGTAGGAGTCTTCTTAATCACTCCAGCTTGCAACATATCATCAATAATCCTTTTGACCAGCTCCCGATGTTTTTCTGGTATAGGGTACAATTTACTTTGAAATGGGGACCAATCCTCAACCTGCATAGAATACTGAAAGTTTATTATCTTCCTTGGAACTGTGTCAAACACTGCCTTGTGTCTTCTCAAGATCTCCTCAAGTTTCTTCTATGTTCAACCCCTAGTTGGATGTCACTGAGCCGCTCCTGTAATAGTTCTTCAAACTGAGTATCGCTGTCTTCTCCTTCTGCTAGTAAATCCCATATCTCCTGAGAGTCACTCTCTTCATTTAATTCCACAACAGCCACATCTATAAGATCATCTTCCGCCTTTCGTATCTCCTCTTCTATCTCCTCTGCTATTGCCTCCAATGCCCATGAACTCACGTCCTTCCCTGTAGTGATTTCATCCATGTGTAAGCCCACATCCTTCAGTTTATCAAACTCCTTAAAACTGACTGTATTATTGTGCAAATCTATGACTGCCTGGTAGTCACAAATGAAATTTGCACCCAGAATAATGTTAAAATTCATTTTAGCCATTATGGTAAAAGTCTGTCCAAATATATGGTCTAATATATCCAATTCTATAAATGCCTGAAGTTTGCAAGTGACGGTGCGTTCGGGAATAACGCCCCTCACCTTGAGTTGCGGTACTGGAATCACAGTAATATTCTGACTCCGTCCCAACTCGCGAACCAGAGCCTCCGATACAAGACTGATTTGTGACCCCGTGTCAACTAAGCATCTCACGTTAATTCCACCAATCTTGGCATAAATAATAGGTAGTTGTTTGATATCATCGTTCCGTGGTATTACAATCTCCTCCAGGCAATCTTGCGGCAAAGCTATCCACTCTTGTATGTGAGCCACGACCCATCCTTCTTCACAATCCGGCTGTTGCTCTCTCAGGGTGAGTCCTTTTCCAATTAGAGGGATTTTTTTTACAACCCCCGCGACTACCATCATCCTTCTGTCGCGTATTTCCCTGACGTTCTTCCTGCTTCAATAAACTCTCGGCCCCCTCAATGTGAGTGTCTGGATTTGACCTCCTATTAATTGCGTGTTCCCAATGATTTTGTTCGTCCCCTCCATTAGCGTGTAATTCTTCCAGGTAACGCTGCGATTCGGCGTGCCTGTCGTTCCATCTATTCCTATAATTTTGATAGTCCCCCTGGTTCTGGTATCTCCTTTCACGCCACTGTCGATTCTCATTATTGTTATTTTCGTACCGTCTGTAGGGTCCCTCATTTCTCCTATTATTTCTCCATTGTTGGTATCCTCGCTGTTGATACCTATTATTGCCCTGGGTCTGCCTATCATTATTATTTTCATGTCGCTGGTGTGACCTATTTTCGTCGCCCTCCTGACCTCGTCTCGGTGTTGTTGACACACTTGTATTTGTGGCCTGCGACCTGGTGTGTACTTGAGTGGGTTTAACCACCTCCGTTGAGTTTACAAGTTCCAGCTGTCGTCCCCCTCTCTGCTGCAAGTGAGATGTTGTCTCGTCAATCTGACGTAAGATTTGTTCGGCTCGAACCGCTGTGTCCACGTTTGCTGCCACTAACACCTGCTGAACATTGACTGGTAACTGCCGTGCAATCGTCATAACCAGGTACGATTCTTCTAAAGGATGATCCAGATCCCGAAATGTCAACAATTGTAACGAAAAGAAATCTGAGTATTTCGTCTGCTGAGTTGACTAATATTTTCTCGAATATAGTTCCATTCTAAGGCTTTGTTGTAGAGAAGCCGACCAATACTTTCTAAGAAACGCATCCTTGAACTTATCCATCCCTCCGAAAGTATACTTGAAGCTCAAGAACCACGTAAGTACATTTCCCGAAAGAAATCGTTCTATCAGTCTTAAACGACGCGCGGGCGGTATATTATTGTCATTAAAATAGTCATCCATCTTTTTAAGATATGCGTTCGGTGTGACACCAGAATTTTCTGTGAAGTTATTTGGTTTAAATTCATTTGATCGAATTACTTGTACGACTTGAGGGTGCTGATAGCCATTTGAGGAGTAGAGGTTCCACCAACGTTGTTGTGAAATCCCTCTGTGTTAGTCGTTAATGGGCTGCCTGTCAGTCCATGGCTACTCGCCTTGCTAATTGCCCCCTGGCTTGTTGAGTCAACTTCCTTATCTTTAGCGTGCTCTGTCTGAAATAACGTGTTCTGTCCTATTGAACGCAACTCTGCTTTTATGATTCTGTCCGACTGTTCCTTCAATTTACTCTTGATTTCTTCCTCAAGTGCTTTACTGCGCGTATGATTATCACCTACGGTCTTTATGATCGTTAACCGTTCTTCTTTAGAATCGCTGCTCATCTTACGCCAATCCTTTCTGATGCTATCTTTAATCGCTCCCAGTTTTTCTTCCATCTGCTGTTTCGTGTCCTCCTGATTCGATTCTATCTTCTCAAGCCTGTCTTCTAGACATAGATTATTCTCATCTATCGTACTCTTCAAATTATCCTGGTCTGATTCTATGTTTCGCCATCGCTCTGCTGATTGTATTTCTAATTTATCCATGTCCTTTATCAGGCGCGTAATACTTTCATTCATTGCTGACAATTGCCCCCTGGATAAACGTAGAATCCTCCTCCATTTTATCAAACCGCTTTTCAAGACCATCCTGTGCCATTTTAACCTCACTGTTATTTACCGTGCATGCTAATTCTATCTGAGCTAGTTTTGCTAATACAGTTTCGTCCAAATCATTTAATTTACGGTTGAAGGTGTCCTCTAATTTTTGTATCTGACCTAGCTGTTTGTCGTTATTCTTACTTATATCAAGCGCGAATTGAACCATCTGCTGTGTAGTGTACTCTTTCATCTCTGCAGATAATGTGGCTAACTGACTCGTATTCCTACTTTCTTGCGCTTCTAATTGTTTGTTTATATTTTCATTTACTTGCGCTTGTAATGAGTTACCCTGTTCAGCTAGTTGTGTTTTTATAGTGTCATTCATTTGAGTCTGGAATGACTCATTGTGTTCCGCTAATTGTGTTTTTATAGTGTCATTCATTTGAGTCTGGAAAGACTCATTCTGTTCAGATAGTTGTGTTTTAAACTCGTTTGACTGTTCGGATAACTTAATGTCTAACTTTTCACTCTGTTCCTTTAATAGTTTCTGGGTTCGTGCCGTGGCACTTTCAATGATCGCCTGGGTCTCCGCTGCCGTTGCCATTATCACACACAAAAATATATATCACTGAGAAAACAGGAAGATGGCATGCAAATGTCTCCCTGACACACACATATATAATTCTTGACATACATTTACTTCATTTGACACTTTCAGTTCATTTAAACTTATTCCCTTTACTCCCGCAAATCAATCATCACTGAGTGGTTCTAATTTTACTTAATACATTTTTAACCCCGCACATATTCAGTCATAAAATTACTATCCAGATCTGATGTTAACACTGACTAATTAACAAAGTATTAATTGTCATTTAAGGCTACCAGCCTCCTAACATATTCATGAGTTTGACTTTCTAAACAAATCTAATTATATATTTAATCAATGGGCGCCCGATTTCACGTACATTACTTTACTAATTACATCAATAAACAAAACGTGAATCGTATTTAACTTGCAAACTCGTGATTCTACTGTATATTCCAATTTCTTGGCGGTATTTCTCTTCGCCGTAATTACGTTAACAAAATATCACTTCCGGTGATTTCAATCAGTCAAAAACAGCGAAACGCCACATGTAGGGTAAGAGCTTGTCTATGATCCGCAAGAAAAGCCTAAAACAGCGAATGGCCCCACGTTGGCTAAGACAGCTTGTCTATGCAGACTATCCAACGTGTTCTAGCAGTGAACTAGCAACGAACTAGCCCCACTTGCGGCGCCAGCTTGCCAATGCACCCTTCAATAAATCAAATGCTCAATATAACCGATCAGGTTTTGTGAATTTAAAACAACGTCTAAAATTGAAGTACAGGATCCTGGCCTGATACTAATGACAAGTCGCGTTATCTGATTTGAGCGAGCCCCTCTTGTATGAATCATCGCTGCCTCAACTATCTCTCTCAGTCCTTCAAGCTAGGTGCAAGTTCCATCTGGAAACGCAAACATATCTCACTCATCCACCTGGATGGCAAGAAAACACAAATATATACCACAAGTCCAGCATCGCGAGGTTATGAACTGGGCTGATGTGGAGCAAGTCAGAATAATCACAATGATATATTCTCGCTAGCACATCATAAAAATCACACTACGCCCCAAAAGCTTGGACTGACTCTCTCATAAACATACCACTGGGTCGGCTCAAAACAGATCAACCAATATTGCGTCCATAGACACATTTAAAAAAATACACAACAAAAACTCGGGTGCAAAGTGCCATCCCTTTCAGATCTGCTGGAAAAGCAAGTATCAAAATAATCCTGATCCGACATAAAATCTGCTCACAAATAATCTTTACCCTCCAAATTCTATTTTTAATCTCAAAATTAATTCAGATCCATTTCTGTTATAAGGCATACCTCCGAATTATAATGCTTGACCGCGATTTACGCAAGCGAATGCGAGCACGAGCTGCGCGTCGCCCCGTATAGTTGAACCAAACAAAAATCACAATATTTACAAATTACTCAGCGCTCGGCTTGTCCCATACTTAACGTGTCAGTAAACAAGAACCAAGAATCTACATTACCAAACAAGCAAACAAATATCTACAAAAATATGTCCCATAATACCATAGCTGATTTAATAAATAAATAAATAAATTCATTTGTACTCAATCCTTTAAAACAGCGTCAAGGAAACATCGGCAGCCATCACCCCTATAAGATGCTTAGCTTATCATCGACATCTTCTAGCAAAAGTCCTGCTGGTTCCAAGATCCGGCCTCGTTCCTAGACGTCATCTCGTGCTGAATTAAATAAGGGTTTGTCAGATACACACACGATATATTTCCTATTAAATTCACCGATCAAGTACTAAATTCCTTGACAGTCTATTTGGTGAATTATTTCGATGAACTGGTCCTATCTGGTAGTACTGGGACTACAAATAAATCACTGAAGTTACACTTATAACTTGACGAAAATGTTCCAAGTTCAAATACATGAAAAATATTGCAGAGTATGCCTCGTTTCCTCGGACACCTGAGTAACGGCCTTACTTCCTCAAAAGCTCAAATAAAAATCAATGTTACGTCATCAGACGCACAAATAAAAGTGTGTGTTACGTCCTCAGACGCCCAAATAAGAGTGTCCTCTCTCGAAGCTTTCTGGATCATTATAAATAAAACTGGCTAGGGTAGGTGTGGAAGGGGATTTATGAAAAAAATTCCATAATAATTATCAGACTAGCATGCGATCGGTATCATTGAGTTCGTAGCAGTGTGGAGGTTACGATTATGCTGTAGCCGGCTCGAATCGATCGTGGAATAATCCGTAGATAACTCCCGCGTTAATTTACCAGGGTGCGTTACCAAGCCGAGTTGCCGCTAAAATAGGGTGTCTTGATATTATTGGATCAGACTCTTGGAGATCTTTGCGCGCTTTTACATGTATTTCTGCCACAGGGAGTAGTTAACATGGAGATTGACCAATTACATCGTAGCATTCGGTTTTCTTCTTGTCGCCAACACTCATAGCAACAGGCCATATTGTGCGTACCCAAGCCATCTCCGCGCTAAAAGTTGCACCTGTCCTATGTGTCATGGATAGTTATGCTACTTCCTAAAATACCACAGGAGCTTAAACTATTGTGTCCTCTCGGCCACTGATTTCTCAATATTTCCCAACACCGTCTGGCTCTCATATCTGCTGTCTGTAGAAATGTATCAAAAGATGATGAATAATTTATTAGAGACCTTTATACAGCCTGTGGATAAAGGGTTCACTACCTAGGTTGCTTTAATGTTTAAAACATTTTTAAATGACACTAAGATTACTCAGACTGTTGGGGGTACCTACAGTTTAATAAAAACCTGAAGCTAATTTGACAATTGTGCCAAAGGTTGAAAAGCTAGAAGCCCCGGAAAAGTGTAAAAATGCGTTTTTGTAGAGCTCTACTATATTTCAAAACAACATTTTGAAAATTACCTCCGGCTTAAATGATATTAAAAAAATATTGCTAAAACGCTTGTTTTTAAAAAGGAACTTGTTGAACAGATTTAAATGAAATTTAAGTTTCATTGGTTTAATGTAATCTTTGACTCTTTATCTTAAATTTGTATAAAGCAGATTTTTGAATTTCTCAAAAAGGAAGTAGGTATTTTGATTTTGATTTGACCATGTATGGGTCAACACTAAGGCTCGTAGTGATAGATTTAGTGAACTACATACGACTATGGATGTGGTCTAATGTTTGGGGTCCATGCCTTGTCAGTTAGTGTGTGTCACCTTGTCGCCAACACGTTAGAGGCGTTTGGTTAATACACAAAATATTCAAAATTAAAATAATAAAATTAAAAAGCAGAAAGTACTAAGATTCAGCGACGAACCTGGAACGAGTCGACAACAAGATGACGACATCGTAATCATTGAACGATCAACAACTACAAATGAAATTACTTCAAAGAAACGCAAACCTCGCCCAACAGAAGACGAAGACGGACGATACTCGTATGGTTTCGTTCAAACAATACATGGACACCAAGCGTTACATCACATCCTTTGTCGTAAGTAGTTCTCTAAGTCTACCACTATTGACCCATACATAGTAAAATTAAAATCGAAATATCTACTTCGGGTTTGACTGACAAGTCATATGCACTAATAGTTAGATCATATCCTTTGTCGTAAGTAGTTCACTAAATTGATGAAAAGTACCGGAATATGTAGTCCTTCACAGGAACCAGGCCCCCCTGGAGTGCAACACGCCTCATTCTTGGGAGATGTTTTGAGCTTGTAGAGTGAAGCCAGTCATACAACCTGAATTACAATAGAGGGTGTGTGGTAGTAGCTCAATATCTACGAATCTATTACAGCAATCAAACTGAAATTTTGTATGTTGATAGTGGCAATTAACATAAGTAGGATATATGAAAATAGGCTTTAGTTCTTTACGGAACTACTTGTTACTTTTCTCTTACTTAATGTGCACAAGAAACGATAGTTTAGTCCATCAATAACTCAAGAAATGCAGTTCTACTGTGTACTACACTGGAAACGTGAAGTGCTTCTTGTGGTGTGGCACAGCTCGTGCGCTGACCAGATGTCTACAGTGATTGGTATGGCATGGTTACTAGACCCTGAAATTCCTAAACCAGTAGTTAAATTCGCCGGTTTTTGCACAGCTCGTTCCCCGACTAGATTTCTACAGTGATTGGTATGGCATAGATGCTAGACCCTGAAATTCCTATACCATAACTTGACTCCACTGTCGTTGCATAGTGGTTGCAACAAATCTCAAGGTGGCGTCAGAACGAGAGTATTCGAACACCTCCGAGTACTGCCAAGCCAATCCTCCCACCTAATGGACGCCTATGTGAAAAGTATCTACCACATACATTATTTCCGGTGGAAGAACTCTGATCACACGTTTGAATAAGACCATTAAGGCAATACCTTCGAGTCACCGTGTAATGTCCTTGTGATAAAAACAAACGGTTAATTAATTCTCACGAAAACAGGGATGTAATTCCATAGTTCGTGTTATTTCAAAATGGCTTTACATTAGATCCAAAAACATTGATTTAAACACATAATTAGGCAGTTATACAATTCAAGCATCCCAATACTTTGTTTTATGACTCCTTATCACGCAGTTAACGTAAGTACTTCTACAGCGTTACAAAGAACGCACCCTGGTAACGTTAATAACTATCTAAACCAATGAGTGGAATCGCTATGGCTAAGTTTAGCGAGAAATGAGTAGCTCATTAAAGGATTCACACATATTGAACAATATCATAATGCGTGGAGCGGTAATCCGTGTGAAATTGAACTGATTTGATGAAGAATTAGTTGATAAGGGCCTCCCCATTCTTCGAACGGTCTAGGACAGTATTTACCGGCCAAACACGTTCAATTACTAGTATCAACCTCTTCAAAATTCAAAATTGTATTAAACTATCGCGCGCTTTAACCTTTCAGAAGTCCTCCTGAAAAAAATCAGAAATAAAACTTAGATATAATTTTAAAAGTCATAGTTGTTCAAGTTTCTCTCTTTTTGCTCTGAAACAAATAGCTACGTTTGAGCTGTCCTTGATGGGCAACAAGTTTCCTTGATGTGCAACAAGTTAATTGCCAAGATAATTGGAAACTGAGGCTCAGCTTATTGAGTGCCCAGAGTAACTATAAACTTAATGGCACCCTCTAAATATAATCAAGATTTGTGAAGCCATTTTGACCAAGAGTTTTGACCAGTGTGTATAACTGTAGTTGGGTATAGGACTGGGATGCGTACTCCAGAACTATTTGAAATAGGGTACCTGGAGTGTAAAGAACTTGGGGGAAACCACACCTAAGATAACAGCTATTAGCGCTGAGATTCGAACCTTGGATCTTCACGCACGCTCATTTATTTAGACCAGTCATGGAGCATGCCTAGACCACTCAGCTACGTTGGTAAGTTCATTAGCATTCATAGCAATATGTCCTCTGATACAATCAAAGGTTGAATCCAAATTATGGTTAAATAACACCAAACAAGTAGTTCCGTGAAGAACTATACAGCCTATTTTTATATAACCTACTTATTTTAATTGCCTCTGTCAACATACAAATTGTCAGTTTGATTGCTGCAATAGATTCGTAGATATTGAGAACCGTCTAAATATTTTGGATGGACACCATGTTGGATTTTTATATTATAAGCCTTAGATTTATGTACTATTACATGAAGATTATTGGGTAGGTGTGTTAATCAATCTTCAATCGCATGATTAGGACACAATAAATAAAAGCGGGATTTTAAAATTTCGCTCAGCCGCCATCTTGTGGCTATGAAAATAATTTAAATGAATTAGCCAGTCGATTAAAATTTGTATACGCATATACCGTACCAAGTTCCACTGCGCTCGGATGGTTAAGACGCAAGAAACGTCCATTTGAATATTTAAATTTAGCGTCGCCGTCATGTTGGTTATGGGCTCGGCAGGTTATTGAACGTCCCATAGGTGAACTTATGCTTATAGCCTCTATCAACATACAACATTTCAGTTTGATTGCTGTAGTAGATTAATAGATATTGAGAACCATCTAAATATTTCGGTTGGTCGCCATGTTGGATTTTAATATATGTAGGCCACAGAGTTATGTACTATTAGATGATAATTATTGTGTACGTTCATTATGCAAATGTTGACTTCGATCGAATGATTAGAACACAAGAAATAAAAACTTAATTTTCAAAATTCGCACAGCCGCCATCTTGAGGTTACGTAAACAATTGAACTAAATTAGATACCAGTGCCTTACAATGTGTATAAACATTTGTTGTACGAAGTTTCATTGCGTTTGGATCACAAAATCGCGAGACAAGTCTATTTAAAACTTTCAACTTCGCTTGGCCGCTATGTTCGTTTTGTAGTTAACCGGTTTTTGAAAGTCTCGTAGATGAACTTAAAGTAGTGCCCTTTATCTCCGTACAAAATTTCATGGTGATACTGGTAATAGTTTCAGAGATATAGAATGCCGGTGAAATATTTCGCACAGCCGCCATCTTGAGGTTATGTAAACAATTGAACGAAGTTAGATTTCGGTTTATTACAATAAGTATTCACATATACTGTACCAAGTTTCATTGCGTTTGGTTGTATAAGTCGCGAGAAACGTCTATTTAAAAGTCGTGACTTCGCTTGGCCGCCATGTTGGTTTTGTAGTTACCAGGTTTTCGAAAGTGACACAGGTAAACTTTCAGTATTTTCTTTTATCACCGTACAAAATTCCAGGGTGATATCGGTAATAGTTTCTGAGATATTGAATGCTGGTGAAATATTTCGCACAGCCGCCATGTTGGATTGGTGAGACGTAACAAATTTGAAGGGCACGGTCGGGGTCGCCCGGAATAGTGCTATGAACTTGCCGAGTTTCATTGAAATCGCTCCATCCGTTTAGAAGTTATTAGGGGGGACACACAAAAATCCTCACACACACACACACGCACGCACACACAGACAGACAGACACATGGACCAAAGGTGATCTCATAAGCCTATTTTTTTTTTCAAAAATGATAATAGGCTAAAAATGAGTACTACTTTCTAAGTGTCATGTGTTCTAGGAGTTTCTGGAGCATTTCGGAGGGTGCTCTGGTTCCATAAGCCCGCCGCATATGGATACGATTATGAGTGCAATAATAATAATAATAATAATAATAATAATAATAATAAATATTTTGGTTCAATAATAGAAGCTGGGGGACAAGTTCATCTGAAATGTAGAAAAGAGTAAGTGAGGCTAGGAGAACAATTGGAGCATTTAATTCCGTTTTATGGTGCATAAATATTTTAACCAAAACTAAGAAACTTATTTACAGTAGCCTAAATTGGTACAAAGTATTAAGTTATATGGAGCAGAAACTTGGACGTAGCAGACAGTATGCAAACAAATTATTAGTAACAGAGATGGATTACTGGAGGAGGGCGGCAAGAAAATCAAGATTGGGTAAAATTAGAAATTCGAGAATCAGATAAATTATGCAGGTAAAAGAAAATGTACTAGAATTAGTTGAAGAAAGAAGCTTACAATGGTTAGGATATGTGGAAAGGATGTAGAATAGTGGAATTACAAATTAAATGTTACATTGGCAAGCTGAAGGCAAACGGAAACGGAGTAAACCAAGATAACAATGGATGGATGGTGTAAAGAGAAGCATGGCTACCAGAGGCTTGACCGAGGAAGATGCTGAAGACCGAAATTTGTGGAGGAGTAGAGTATTTTTGGGTTGAAGGAAAACTACTGAATTGTAGAATATTTATAATAAAGAATAATAATAATAATAATAATAATAATAATAATAATAATAATAATAATAATAATAATAATAATAATAAGGACGTTTACAACAAAATGTCAATATCCCTGTACGCAAAACTATGGCATTATTGCACCGTCATACAACCAGCTCAAAGAAAGAAAGAAAGAAAGAAAGAAAGAAAGAAAGAAAGAAAGAAAGATATTGATGAACATTTTTGGCCCGATTAAAGACAAAGGTGAATATAGACGACGGCATAACCATGAGCTGTATATTCATGTCCAAAAGATCTGTGATGTTATGAGGGAAAGGAGAAATATATTTTGTGGCCACTTGCTTAGAATTAAACCCACACGATTGACGTAACGGATCTTTGCCTATTTTAAAAATAAGAAGACCGAGTCAGCCTGGTTCGAAGAGGTGGAAAGTGAAATATCGTGATTGTGGAAAATAAACCAATGAGCAAGGAACGCAACATCAATAGTAAGCTAAATGATTGTGGAAAATATACCAATGAGCAAGGAACGCAACATCAACAGCTAGCTAAATGATTGTGGAAAATAAACCAATGAGCAAGGAACGTAACATCAACAGTAAGCTAAATGATTGTGGAAAATAAACCAATGAGCAAGGAACGTAACATCAACAGTAAGCTAAATACTTTGATTGTGGAAAATAAACCAATGAACAAGGAACGTAACATCAACAGTAAGCTAAATACTTTGATTGTGAAAAATAAACCAATGAACAAGGAACGCTACATCAACAGTAAACTAAATATCTTGCTTGTGGAAAATAAATGAGTTATCCTATTTCAGAGAACAAAGCTCCTAAAATGAGCCCAGACTAAACTTTTGGGATCATGGAGGAGGGTAGTAGAAATTATGTGTTTTGTCATAGTTCGCTTGTTCATTATGATGGGACACTGCAGTACCAAATGCTAACTTATGACGAAGTAGCCTATTTTCATAACTCGCTTTCTGATACATATATCACATTGAAAAGTTGTCGCTACCCATTCGCTGACTGGCTTTTTGCGCCCTGTTCAGGCCCTCCTGGAGTGCAACACGCCTCATACTTGGGAGATGTTTTGAGCTTGTAGAGTGAACCCAGTCATAAAACCTGAATTACAATAAAGGGTGTGTGGTAGTAGCTCTATAAATTAATCTTGGTTCCTGTGAATGAGCCGACTCCAGTGTTTGTTGACCTGTTGAATTATAGCTCTTGAGCTTAGCCATTAACACTTATGTGCGCGCAGGTAGCTCCACGACATCCATTTCAAGCTTTGTTAGCAAAGAAGGAAGAGAATCCTTCTCACCTTTTCCCAGGGGTTTCCAATCACTTCTCACCTTGTTGGTTACATTCATTTAAGGTTGACTGGCTGCGTGGCTCAGCAGTAACGTTCTCGCCTGTTGTTCCCAAGATAGTGAGATCGAACCCGGCGCAGTCAGTTGGCATTTGAGGACGCCCCTAAACGTGAGGGAACTGTGACTGTAGATTTACTGACACGTTAAAGATCCCCTTCGGGGCAAAGTTTCAGCACCCTGCCGTCTTTAAGAACCACAGTAGTTAACAGGGACGTAAATTCCATGAGATTATATTATCAATCTCCAATTGTAAAATCCGCCTAAGAAGTTTAATAATTAAATTAAAACGTACATGTTTCGGTATACAATTATACCTTCGTCAGCATAGATTAAAGAAAAAGAATCTTAACAGCAAAACAAAAATTTTGTGCTTTTCAGTCGGTCAACACGAATGTACACAAAAGAGTTGGGTTATATCCTAATCCTGAAAAAAATACATGAGATTAATAAATACACTAGGATGACATGTTTTGATCGTCAAGCGATCATCATCAGATCCATTACACTTGTGCTACAAATCTATGTCTGAAAATACAGGTGAAAATATTTACAATATATACAATAAGTAAAAATTGTAACTCGCGAGTTACTAGTCACCGAGTGAACTGGGCGCTGCCGAACTGTACAAGTCTCCTAACCAGATAAGTAGCCTGTATAATACTTTACATTCAGAATTGATCATTCACAATAACCAAATAGTCATTCCAAAAACAGGCAAATACCAGAGTTCTATTACAACTTTCAGCATCTCACTAACAAATACCGACAAGTTGCATTACCAATACAGCAACTAAACAAGTGTATACAAATTGTAAATATTTTCACCCGTATTTTCAGAATTAATGTCGCCTCCGTAGCGTAGCGGTCAGCATGGTTAGCTGCCGCCCCGGAGGTCCTGTGTTCGATTCCCGGCTCTGCCACGAAATTTGAAAAGTGGTACGAGGACTGGAACGGGGTCTACTCAGCCTCGGGTGGCCCAAATGAGTAGAGGGGGTTCGATTCCTCCTCAGCCATCCTCGAAGTGGTTTTCCGTGGTTTCCCACTTTGTCTTCGGGCAAATGCCGGGATGGTACCAACTGTAAGGCCACGGCCGCCTCCTTCCCTCTTCCTAGCCTATCCATCCCAATCTTCCATCCGTTCCCATCCCTCATGAGGCCCTTGTTCGCTTTGCAGGTGAGGCCGCCAGGGCGAAGTGCTGATCACACCTCCCCAGTTGTATCCATCCCGACCAGATGTTCCAAGCTCCAGAGGCAGTAGTGGTGAGTTCCCTCGCTGAGCCCGTGGGATCCACCAACCTAGAGGGTAAATTGACTAAATAATAAAAATAAAAAATAATAATAATTCAGAATTAGATGTTATAGCCTCAGTGTAACGGATCTGATGATGATCGCTTAACGGTCGAAACTGGTCATCCTAGTGTATTTATTAATCTTAACCATTTCAGGATGGCGGCCGTGCGAATTATGCAAACTTTATAATCCATATCATGGGACCCACCAGTTCCGATTATTGAGCCTAGAATCGTTTTAACTGTTCTAAAGGAAGAGGCACGTTCGAAATTAAAAGTTTATTTTGTAATACTATAGTGCAGACGTGATTCTAAAAAGCTGAGTCGTCTCGGTTATTTGACAAGATGGCAGCGGATATCTTGTGCCTGACTTATATTTCACTAATTTGAGTATTGCATGCAATATAGCGTACTGATACAAAATAAATAAACTTTGTATGAAATGCTTTATATATAAATAATATACTCCACTGAGAAATCTTTTAGTATAAATCAGTATTTGCTAACAAGTTCTATGTAAGTCATTTTATATCTAACGATGTTCGTTGGTACAATTGGCTGAGTGGTAAAGCGTTGGCCTATCGCTCAAATGCCTGTGCCTATGGTTCAAACCCCTTCAGAGTTAGGTTTTTTTGCTTGTAATTTTATATATTTATTGTTTTGTAATGACTCAGACGTTTTAAAATTAAGCGTTATATTGTGCATATTATGGTGGAAAATATATATTTAATTAAAACATAATTCGCCAGCAGATTTGCTCGAGACATCTAGCAGCCAAAAAGGTAACTTCCAGATTTTATTGAAAAGTTTCTTCTTATGGCCGCTAGAATGCACTCGCCCTGTTAGGATTATATTGTTCGATACTTCTCCACTAGATGTCACGACTAGTCTACGTGGGACTCCATTGATTACTATACCATTGGCATTCTATGTGCATCGAATTTGACGAATGACAAGATGATACTGCGATACATTTTTACTTTTATTTTAAAGGGTTCGTAACAGCCTATTGCGCGTTATTTGAAAATGTTATTTGAAGTTAAGAACAAAACGATTTCACATAGTAACTGAATTCTAGCCGTTGGTGCTAGTTCAGGTTATTAATTAATACTTTTATTTCAGGCAAATAGCAATCGAAAATATCCACATAGTTTGTATACACACGTCACTGTAGGGTCATGGAAAGATTTGTTAATTTAATTAGGGTTGTGAAAGCCATGCACAACCAGACGTGTAAAGACATGCCTCAACTCAAAGTTGGATGTTGCCCACAGCAGGTCGATTATGTAATAATAATAATAATAATAATAATAATAATAATAATAATAATAATAATAATAATAATGTTATTGGTTTTACGTCCCTTTTAACTACTGCTGCTTTTAGAGACGCCGGGATGCCGGAATTTTGGCCCGAAGGGGATCTTTAACGTGCCAGTAAATGTACTGACACGGCTCCCTCGCATTTGTGCACCCTCAAATGCCAGCTGACTGCGCCAGGATACGAACCTGCAACCTAGGGCCCAGTGGTGTATTCTTTGGAATACACGGTAAGATAGAGTAAGCTTTTGCTTCTCTTTGCTTTAGTTCATCCCTTCCTTTTTTCTCAAACACCAACAGTGATCTCCTGATTTCTCTTTGTTGGTATATGTCTCTCATATTACCGGTAAGTCTGTTCTAGATATATATCTTCCATGACCCACCTAGCGTCATCTAGCAGCGAATCTCTGAACTTCCTCAATTCTTCCCTGTACAAGAGGACTTCCTTATCAATCTAGCCACCAGATCTCGTCGCCATCGCCAGCTATCATCTCCGTTATCAAGAGAACTTCGTCTTCTTTTTCACCCTCCAGGCTGCGCTAGTGACTCCTACTATCAACTCTTTGAAGACCATTTCATCAAGAAGATTTTTATAACTGTAAAGTTGGCTATTCTTATATGTATTCCTTTTGTCTCCTACCCCCACTCTTTTTCCCTTCCCTGGTCCCTCCGCGCTCCGTTGAGCCTGTCTCACTTGTACGTCGGAAGTCAAACCAGTCAGTTAGAGCTTAACTAAAGCTCGCCTCCTCCACTCAGGAGGCAAACTTTTAAATTCTACACCATGTTCGAATTTTAGAACCAACCGTCAACAGCAACATCGTCTTCTTCATGAAGCAAAGATAAGTACCGACTTCATGTTTTAACCTCATTCTCATCGCTTTTAAAAGGCTCAATGCTTTTATTTGGATTTTATAGACAGTGAAAGTTGCTATGTGATAATAACTGCTTTCAAGAGATCTTCTTGATCAAACTCAAACTATCAAGTCTAACTTTCAAAATGAAAGATTTTCTGAGATGCTATCTCACATCGAGGGATATTTCTAAAATACCCACTGTCTATATAATCTAGTTTTCCGCCGAGGGATTCTCTACCCAATTTAAACAACTTATCATTGCTCTGGAACCTTCCAGAACCTACCCTCTATCTACAAGTTATACTGTCATGTGTTTTCCACTCATATATGGGAATACTTTTTCAAACTAAGGAATCTTCCTTATGAACTGCTAATCAATATCTAATTTTTCTTCCTCCGTTGGGATTTTTCTGGTGCATTCAACTATAACCTACAAGTTTTTCAAGCAATAGACTCTCGCAAATCTAGTGTAACTAGTTATTTTCCACCATTGCAATAACTTTCTTTGCCATCAACTTTTTGTGCTACTACAGTGAACTTTTCAACTATATCAACAGACTATAGTGAAAAGAGTGCCTGTTCAACTATTCATGCGCGTCGCGCTCGTCCGAGTACAATAAATACGGCCATGAACACTTTTCCACAATCCCATTTGATCTTTCCCAAACCCTTTACTAACAAACCAAAATAATAAAATTGTTACTTTAGGTCTTTTCTCAATGAGGTGTCACTGTACATAAGTGCCCTCCCTTATTTGCTCCATGTATAACGAATTAATGCCTGTAAAACTTCGTGTCTAGTACACGCCTTAAATTATATTGTTTCTCCCTTTTAATGAGGGAATCCAATTCTTTCAACTCATAAGTGAGTTATCTCTAGGTTTCACGAAAGGGAAACTTGCCCCATTTTTCTCGTGATCCCTACTTAAACATAGGAGTTCTAGAAACTTCCTTTCGATTGTTCTATTCAGGTTTCACAATAAGTGACCTGCCCTATTTGTAGTTCAGTACTAATACAAGAAGTTATAGAAACTTCTATTTCATTTCTTCCAGTTTTGTTGTTGTTGTTACTTTCAAAGTTGTTATTATTTCTAAGATACTTATCTAGAAATCCTTTAAGTACACACCTTGTACTTGATTTATTGTTAAATTTTAATTACGTCAGTTATCTTTAAATTTTTCATTTATTCATCTTAGCTATTTCAAAATCTTACGAAGATTTTAAAGCATATAAAAGGTTTAAAACCAAAAGAATTATCAATTGCCTGGCGCAAGCTTTAGATGCTTTCGGAGGTCTGCGACCCCAATTGTTTATAAAAATCAAAATTATATATTTGTTACAAAAACTACTTCCTTTTACATTATTAAATAAATTAAAGACTTGTTCTTTGCTTTATCATTTCTCTAACACAACGGTTAGGCAAGATCCTGTCTCCCTTGACTCTTCCTATTTAATAAAAATATATCTATTGATAGGGTTTTCACCACTTGTTGCATTTGAGCAAGAACTCTTAGTTATTAACTTAGTAAAGTCTCTCTTAGCTTTAATAGCTAATTCTAACTGGCCAGTAAGGCAAGTATAGCTCGCTACGCCAGCTTCCTGCTTGTGGAGATTCTCTCTAACACTTATGGTTGTTTTTTCAAAATATAAGTGTTTCTCATTGTCTAAACTTTTAGTCGGCGCCTTGCTGGGTAAAAGCTTAGTCATTTTTAAATGCAACTATTGGTACACTTACCAAAATTCTTCCCAAGGGTATAATTGCTTTATCCCTATCCTTCTTGGAAGCATTCGGTCGCTCTTTAGAAATTCTAAAATTTCAAAAATTAAATTTCAAAGCTGATTCAAATTATTTGCACTCTTCAAATTACTTGTTTCGAAACAAACTCCTTTGAACAGATACACAATAAATCTGTTACTCTTTGTCTTGCCAGACCACCACCCTTCCCCATAGTAGGTATATGTATGCTTGAGAGGGAATACACTACAGCAGCCTTCTTGCGAACAGCCCAAGTTCCAGCTGCGTTTCCTGTTAGCTTTGCCCAGGTCCCTATCCACTTTAGGTATCGGAGAGCGGATTTGCAGAGGCAGCTGCCTTTGAGTATACCTAAAGTTAAACTTATAACTTCTGTTGGACTCTCGTCCTATTTCTCCATCCCTTTTCTCCAGTCCGAAACCCACTTCTTTTTCTTTATCATCTTCCCTTGGGGGTTAGGTTATTCCCAAGCTAATAATCTACCCACCCAGCAAGCGAGAACGTTACCGCTGAGCCACGCAGCCAGTCCGGTCGATTATGTCTCCAGATCCATAACATTCTTGAGATATTTGTTTTCTTTCTTTCTTTCTTCAATGATGGTAGCAGTTTTTATCTAGGTTGTAGCGTTTGGTAGAGGTAAATAGTTTCTAAGGTCTTCAACCAAGAAATGATTCTATTATACTCTTTGATAATAACAACGAGTTATAACTATACTCATACATTTAGGAGAAAGTAAGCTATATGTTCTTCACTGAACATCTTGTATAATTGGAGATTAATATCTGTCAACACGGAAAATATTTAATACCATATTCATAATGTCTGTGCATTTTATTACATTAGCATTTAAGGTCTTCGGCAGAGATCTTCCCTTGTGGTGAGAAAAACTTGTGGAGCGGATTCGGTGGCGTAGTTGGTAGCATGCTGAGCTTCTATGCCCATGATCACGGGTTCAAACCCGGCTGAAGTCGACGGAATTCTTAAGAGCGTTAAAGATCCCTCAGTATGACTTCTTTCGGAGGGGAAGTAAAGCAGGCGGACCCATGTCATAGATTTATGGCATGTAAAAGAACCTTCCACTAACTAAAATTGTGTGAAGCTAAAATGTGTAGGTTAGATTTGATTAACGCTATTTAAGTTCCATCGTTCATCACCAGGTGCTGGTTGCGGTGGCATCTAGTCGCCAAGTTTACAGTTAGGTGACGTTGTCGGTAGTATTTGGTAGCAAAAGTAGGAACTACTTGATATTGATCGTCTGCAGTCCTTACCTGAATTACAGATTGTATGTCTACCCCTTATTAATCCCGTTTTCCAACGGGGTCGGGGATGAGATGCAATGGAAGTCTATGTGGCAATGGTTTTTACGGCCGGATGCCCTTCCTGACGCCAACCTCATGAGAGGAGTTAATGAGAGATGAAATGAATGATGGTGAATGAAACTGGGCAAGGATGGGGAAGGAAGCGGCCGTGGCCTGTCAGAAGGTACCGTCCCAGCATTTGCCTGGTGTTGAAAATGGGAAACCACGGAAAACTATTTCAAGGACGGCCGACGGTGGGGCTCGAACCCACGCGTCTACCGAGTCAGCAGAGAGCTTGGCCCCATGACCTAATGCTGCGCTTTAGCCAGCATAGCCACTACTGTCGGTCTTACCTGAATTACAGATAACACACACTAATGCAGACATCACAATTAACATCGGTTATCAGATAGATTCGATACACAACCAAAGTGCACTGCGCTACATGACCGCGTTGTCGCAGCCCGGACCCCAACAGCAGTAGCGAACTGCGTGTCCCTCCCTTTTTATGAAGTGCACCTGCGCCTCTTTACTGCAAGGGCATGGACACCAAGAGCCCGCTGATGAACCAGCTTGGTGTTCCTAGGCGAAACCACCACACAAGACACGACATAGACCTCGAATAAGTGCTGAGTTTTAAAACAAACTATCCTTATAACGAGATTCAAACCACGAATCGTAATATAAACACCAATTAAACCCACTACAATTTGTTGTAGTTAGATAATATATTTGTGTATAAATTTAAACGTCAACACAGTGACCAGGATCTGATGATGACCACTTGAAGGTCGAATCGCGTAATCTAAAAATTGACCCAATATAATACCGATCATAATTAATACATGTATTTTTTTTTCAGGAGTGTTCTTTTGATATTATATATATTGTATACATCGTGCAGATTCGAGTTGACGGACTGAAGAGTTACAACTGACAGTTTGTAAAGGCAACACTGAAAGAATGACTTAAAACCCTTACATTACATCTGGTGGGATCGGGAGTTGGTGACCCCGAGAGATTCCTGAGCTGAGTTCGATTTTTTCCTTTTGCTCTAGTGATTTTGGGGCGGACCCTCTCCTCTTTCCTATATGTCTTCCATGGCTCTACTTCTTCTCTAGTTCTTCAGTTCTCATTCTTTGAGGGTTGAGGGCATTTCTCTTCCCTGTCTTTTATTTACCATGTTCTTTTTGTTGTCATTATTGCCCATTCTTTTTTCTAGTAAGTAAGATAGTTGTAGTGTAGTTTTTAGCCTATTTTCATTTTATGAAAAAAAAAAAAATAGGATTATGAGATCACCTTTTGACCGTGTGTCTGTAAGTGCGTGTGTGTGTGATTCGTGTGTATGTCTCCCCTAATAACGTCTAAACGGCTGGAGCGATTTCAATGAAACTCGGTAAGATCATAGCACCATTCTGGCCGACCCCGACCGTGCCCTTCAAATTTTATTGTGCCTCACCAATCCATTATGGCGGCTGTGCGAAATATTTCACCAGCATTCAGTATCTCCGAAACTATTACAGATATGACCCTGAAATTGTGTACGGTGATAAAGGGCACTACTAGAAGTTCACCTATGAGACTTTCAAAAACCTGGTAACTACAAAACCAACATGGCTGCCAAGCGAAATTGATACTTTTAAATAGACTTTTCTCGCTATTTAACCATCCAAACGTAATGAAACTAGGTACAGTAAATGTTTATACACATTGTAATGCACTGGTGTCTAATTTAGTTCAATTGTTTACATAACATCAAAATGGCGGCTGTGCGAAATATTTCACTGGCATTCTATATCTCCGAAACTATTACAGATATCACCGTGAAATTTTGTACGGTGATAAAGGGCACTGCTACAAGTTTATCTATGTAACGTTCAAACACCTGAAAAGTACAAAACGAACATTTTAATATACATTTCTCGTGATTTAACCATCTGAGCACAGTGAAATGTGGTACAGTAAATGATTATACATATTGTAACTTCTGGTGCCGCATCAACAGGCTGAGGACTGGACATGGTTGCTGCAATTATTTCAGGTACAAGTGGGGCTGGATCAGCTCACCAATGTGTGAGTGTAACCTGGAAGAACAGACGATAGAACTTCTGGTCCAACGCTGTCCTCTTTATTAGTACCCTGGCATTCCTGACGATTTGTTCGCTCTCACACCCGATTTAACGGAATGGTTGACAAGGATGGACTTTAAAGTTTGAATATTACCTTGTTATGTATATTGTATAAATTACCATACGATTAAAAAAATAAATCCCATTTAGTTCAATTGTTTACATAACCTCAAGATGGCGGCTGTGCGAATTTTAAAATTAAGTTTTTATTTCTTGTGTCGTAATCATGCGATCGAAGTGAAAGTTTGAATAATGAACCTAAGCAATACTTTTCCTTTAATGGTACATGACTCTATGGCCTATACATTTAACAATCCAACATGGCGAGCATGCGAAATACTTAGACGGCTCTGAATATCTACGAATCTATTATAGCAATCAAACTGAATTTTTTATGTTCATAGGGGCTATGAAGTTAAGTCCACCTATAGGACTTTCAATAACCTGGTGATCACAAATCCAACATGGCGGCGACGCGAAGTATAAATATTCACATGGTCGTTTCTCGCAATTTAACCATCCGAGTGCTGTGACTCTAGGTACAGTAAATCCTTATACAAATGTTAATCCACTGGCATCTAATTTATTTCAATTGTTTCCATAACCACAATATGGCAGCTGTGCGAAATTTTAAAATCTCGTTTTTACTTCTTGTGTCCTAATCATGCGATTGAAGTTTGAATCCTACACGTACACAATAATCTTCATGTAACAGTACATAACTCTAAGACCTACATATATAAAAATCCTACATGGCGACCATCCGAAATATTTAGTCATTTCTCAATATCTACGAATCTATCAGAGCAATCTGAAATTTTGTATGTTGATGGAGGCAATTAGCATAAGTAGGATATATGAAAATAGGCTGTATAGTTCTTCACGGAACTTCTTGTTATTTTCCAGTTAATCATAACGGGCTGATGATCTAGATGTTTCTCCCCTTAAAACAATCACCATATGCACAACCAAACAGGCCACAAGAAAGTTTCAGTCAACCCCGGATTGGAACACCCTGTCTACCCTTCTTGGTATGACCCTACTACCTCGAATCTTGTCATCCAATATGGCATGCATATTTATTGAGTTTTTGGTTCCTTGTGGAGATTAAGGCTATAAATCAGGGGACTGAATGCGAGCAAGGTGAAGCTACCGGTTTGTACAACTTCACAATGAATGGCTCATAATTGTCTAAGGGCGGGCAAGAAGGGAGAGAAAGAAGAAGGGGAAAAAATATGAGGTAGAAAAATTTATTATGCTATAATCTTCTGGCTAGCCCCAAACCATTCCGCAGTAAATATAGTAGCCATAAAAAAGGATCGTACTCTTTATGTCAGACGGAATTGGCGGTTTGTATGTACCATTCAGACTAACAGATAATATTACAGAGACTTAATGGGCTATAGTTATTGATCGCAAATATTCTTAGAAGGCTTGTAATATCAGAGAGAGCAACAACATAAATAACGTTTCCTCTTTTAGAATAACAGCATGTGTTTACTAAGTGGAGGAGTCTCCCACAAAATGTCACGAGGTACCAACCTCATCGTGTAATTGATATAACCTGTCCCGATCGTGAGACTAGTCTAACTGGCTGCTTATTAAACCTTCACCATAAATAAGATAAATAATATTTCCCGGTCGCATGAATGTTTCTTTCCGTATTGCTCAGCGCTAACAATGTACTGAATTCCAGCGACTGAGAATTTCCCGATTGGACTGAACTCGCAATGCCGCGTATCTGACAATGAAATTCTTTTCCATTATTGTCCTTATAATTGTTCACGCCCAGTGGTGTAACTAGGGTTGGCTTCTGGAGAAGAATGAGCTGAGCCAAAATTACATTAGGGGGTGATGACACATTGTTCTTTTGTGTTAACCTTCAACAATTGAGTCGTCTAGTATCAAAACCGGCCAAGTCACAAAATTTACGAAAATGAGTTAAGGTTATCAATTTGAAGTAGAAGTATGGCACTATCAGGCGAAACAAGAATATGCTTCAAAATCGTCCATGTCTTCATGTTACAGAGCACTGAATTCTTGGTCGTGCAACAAAATGGGCCAAGTCATGCAGGCAGTGCTTTCAAAACCGGCCATGTCAAAGAACGAGTAGCAATCTTCATGTCGCAGCATTATTGTTTGGAATCTTGTGTTGTTAGATTATGCAAGAATGTGATAATATCAGTAGGCAACATTGTTCCTTATATTGTATACTCTTCGAAGTCATAATAATTTGTATTTTGTTCGCTTGCAACACTGACTTCCGTATTCGCGGGCTTCTTACCGCATTGGCGCGAAAGCAATCGTATATCCTGTGTGCTCGTATTTTGTCATTATTGTGTAGTGTAACGTGTATATTGTTCCTATTTTAATAAGTGACTCATTTTCTTTTACTGTGTTCAAGATCTAATTGAACTACTAACTTTTATTGATATAATACCTATTTTGTATTCTCCTCAGCTTTCTGATGTTCATCTTCATATATTACTATCCAATTTAAGCAGAATGCTTTCGTTTTTATTGCAATAAAGACAGGTAATTACAATGTCAATTTATTTTAATTTAATTGCCTTTTTTCACTGGAGTTTGGAATTTAAAAAGGAAAGTTTTACAAAAAGAGACTAAAATTATACAAAATTACAACAAAAACGGCCAAGTCAAAATTATTATTAGCAAAAAAGATGGGTTAATTATGAATCAGATTTCTCAAAATAGCAGAACTTAAATATTAAACCATTACGGATATAACTATGCAATAAAATCTTTTGTGACCACCATTGCTTGGTCTCTAGGGGTTTTTCATCCATACTGAAAAATATGCCTTCAGTGACTTGGCCGGTTTTGATACTAGACGACTCAATTAATAACCAACATCAGCACAACATCTGAAGAATTTGGACTTCAAATCAATGTAAATAAGACAGAATTTATGATTTTAGACGCCAAACTCATGAATAGGCTGCTTTGAAATCAGAAGTCTTCCAGTCGAGCGTGTTCAACATTTTAAATATCTAGGGAGTATCATCGGTACCTTCTGACAGGCCACGGCCGCTTCCTTCCACATCCTTGCCCAGTTTCATTCATCTTCATCCATTCCATCTCTCATCCCGACGCGCAGGTCGCCCACGGGCGTCGACTTGAAAGACCTGCACTCGGCCTCTCAGGAGGCTACACGAAAAAAAAAAAAAACACTGGCGATTTAAATCCCGACGTTGAAATCAAAAGTCGCATTGAAAGGGCACGCAGTGTTTATCGGAAAGTCCTCGTGCTTCAACAATGACAACTTAAATCTGAAGGCCCGAGCCAGAACCTATGTCTGGTCGACACTCCTGGAGGTATGGAGGTTTGGACTTAGAAGGTCGACACAATGAAACGATTAGAGGCCTTCGAAATGTGGATTCATAGACGAATGCTTAAAATAATTTGGACTGATCGAGTTACTAACAGAGATGTCCTCTGAAGAGAAAAACGACATCTTCAGCTTTTGTCTACCATTAAGTATCGAAAAACTGCCTATTTGGGTCATGTACTTAGAGGCCAAAAATATCAGTTGCTTCGACTAATACTACAAGGCAAAACGGATGGCAGACGAGGGCGTGGCAGAAGACAGATGTCCTGGCTTCAGAATGTCAAGGAGTGGTCACGGATTCGATCTGTTGAAGGATTGTTCTGGCTTGCGGTGGACGGAGGCGCCTTTCCCACGATGATCGCCAACGTTCGGGGGACCGAACACGGTACTTGAAGAAGAAGAAGGTGAAGGCTCGGACATAATGAGACATAATCAACGAAAGCTAATATACGATTCCCAGGTTACAAAACCTTCTACCTATATTTTTAGGTATATTTCATGAGCAAGCTATGTATTGCAATGGGTACCATGTTAAGACTTCCAGAATATTTTGACATACCTTCGCGTATCGCATCCCCCATGCCCCAAAACCACCGTTAGTCAAAAGTCTGTAATATATATATCACTTTCTTGTGGGCACGATAAATACTATCGTTTTGCACCAATCACGGTAGAATGTATACATAAAATATTACCATTCAGAATCTCGGTGGAGATCGTTAAAAGTCAAAATGTCACACTGGGGGTGGAAATAAAAGGCTTTTTATTCGAAAAATTGAAATATTGCTATAACTTCTTTGGTATGTGAAAAGTCGAATCCATTCAAAGTTCGTACTATTCTTCGGATAAGGGCCTAATCCTTACCACAGTGAAGGTTTTTGATAGCACCAACCATTGACCCAAGGGGTTAGAAAAATAGGTTTTCGAGAGAAAGAAAATCATACCTCCCTTAAAAATCACAATAAGAAAACTGTTTAAAATAATCAATATTCCTCTAAAAGGTACCTGAAACTGTTGTCTGGAAGAATTTTTGATATGAACATCTTTACGTCAAGAGCAAAATATTTTCAGAATTATAAGATGATGGGGTTTCTCGTGTGCGGAACACGTAGAACGTTTGAAGGTGTACAACAATTGGCAAATCTGGTGAATTCGAAATGTTTTCTTGCCCCATGAAACCTAACTCCACCTTCCGGCGTGCCGAAGGTTTTCTTTTTAAAATTTTCATATTTGATATCTTTAGTGCTTGATACGGTGAAAGGCGTCATCAGTGGCGTAGTTGGTAGCATGATGACCTTCTATGCCCAAGATCACGGGTTCAAACCCGGCCGAAGTCCTCGGCTTTTTTAGAGCGTTGAAAATCCCTCGGTATGCCTTCCTTCGCAGGGGAAGTAAAGCCGGCGGTACCATGTCATTGATTTATGGCATCTAACAGAACCTTCCACTAATTAAACTTGTGTGAAGCTAAATTATAGGTTAGATTTGACTAACGCTCTTAGGTTTCAACGTTTGTCACCAAGAGCCGACATTCTATAATAGTACATTATCTAACGAGCCTATAATGGCAATAATTAAGACACGAGTATGTTTATAAAACGAGCGTATGAGAGTTTTATAATTTCCATACGAGTTGTCTTAATTATCATTATAGGCGAGTTGCATACGACTGTTCATGTTCGACGATAATTATCATAACTATTTTATGTTCGAACATAAATATTCATAAATATCTGTCGAGATTTCACCAGTTTTATGTACTCAACAGAGCGCATGAGACGCAGAGAATGCCTTGTATTTGACCATGGCCTCCTCGATTACCCTACTATGACACTAGGGCAGGCAGTGAAATTTAAGTTAGAAGGCCGTTGAACTCAGCGCTTCTAATTATCTAATTGGTCAAACAACTGTTTCTTGAGCTCTGATTGGTGGGAGAAACTGTTTCATAATGAAAAATAGTGTTATAATGAGCCTCATTTTAGTACAGTTTTCTGACATATAATAGTCAGGGTCGAACATAAAACTAATTATAATATAAACAAAAATTACTGATAAACAAAAGTTCAGCATTAAAAAAAAAACAAGTCTTTGAGTCATTGATAGACTGTGTTATTTTGATTGCTATATTAGCGTGTGTAGCTGTAATTCAGATGAGGATTAGGAAGGAGCAGGCCATGGTTTTAATTTAGGAACCATTCCGGCATTCACCTGGAACAGAAGTGGGTAACCACGGAAGGCCACAACCAGGATTTCTGAGGTGGGAATCGATACCGAATTCTTCTCAGCTTTGCCTCACGAGGCAAGAAAAAAAAAAAAAATACTTATAATGATAAACACTTTCTCTAGCTGTAATCAGATTGTATCCCGTTCCAGCATTCACTTCACCTCAAGAGTGATGGCCAAGAATGTTAGTCATTACACCACGCGTTGGTCAAAAACACATTTACGCCTGCCGTGCTCTAGGTTGAAGGATTGAATCCTGGATCAGACATTTGGCATTTGAGGGTGTGCAAATGCAGGGGATCTGTGTCAGTAGATTTATTGGCGCGTTAAAATACTCTTTGGGGAAGAAATCCGACACCCCGGCGTCTTTAAAAGCCGCAATAGTTAAAAGAGACGTAAAACCAGCAACATTTATTATTATTATTTAAACACAATGAATCACTGCGATTTTACACCGTTGCCTGATAATGATGTCCTACATATTTATCGCCTTACTTGAATCGAGATTCTCGCCGCTCTACTTCGCTAATCTGATGTTGAAACAGCGGGGATAATATACATCAAGAAGGTAATTTAGCTGTCATTCCCTTCAAGAAACCCCATAAAAGATACTGCATCAAAATGAATGAAGTTTCGTTATAAAGTAAAGGCATGCTTATGTTTAACGATAAATTCTATGGCTTATAGTCGTAATATATCATAAACAGTTCCACATTTCCCAGCTTATCTCAAGTTCATCGTACTGTAGTATCAAGATTGCCTGGCTGGATTTTATACAGCACGCAACTAGCTCTTTACAGGAAGACAAAGACATAAAAATATGATTATTAAAACAGCTGACTAGGCGGGTCCTGTTTTGAAAAGCCTCGTCAATCAAATGAAATTTATATCCTTAAAAGCCAGTCGTAAGAACAAAGCCCAGTGCTACGTCATTTCTGATATACTGTATATTACGATGTGATATTATCAGGCAATTCTGCACGAAGATGGATTGCCATATAATAGAAGAGGATTGATGGAAAAGACGGATGATAAAAGAAATAGCCTGTATTTTGCTTCAGTATGTAAACCTGGTGAACGAGCTAGAAACGATAACAATGGCGAAATTTTGATAAGGGTATTTTACTTGGAATACAAAGTGAGTGCATTGGAATATGACGTCAATGGCCCAGTAAGTGCGTAAAAGAGTTTATGTTCGACCCTGGCGAAATGTAAATATTATATGTCAGAAAACTGTACCGTACTATAATGAGGCTCATTATAGTACAAGTTTTCATTATGATACAGTTTCTTCCACCAATCAGAGCTCAAGAAACAGTTGTGTGACCAATTCGGTGAGGATAGCATTGCACCTGCGCTCACTTCCATGGCCCCTTATTTTAAATTTCACTGCGTGGCCATTGTCATAGGGAGGTATTCCAGGAGGCCATGATCAAATACAAGGTATTCTCTGCGTCCCATGCGTTTTGTTCAGTATATAAAACAGGTAAAATCTCGTCAGATATTTATGAATATTTATGTTCGAACATAAAATAGTTATAATTATCGTCGCTCATAAACAGTCGTATGCAACGAGCCTATAATGGCAATAATTAAGACACGAGAATAAAAGCGTTTCAAATGTGGATTTACAGGACAATGATGAAGATCGGATGGGTAGATAGAGTAACAATTAAAGAGGTATTAAGACGAGTGGGAGAGGAGAGATGATTCTGGCTACTGCTAATGAAGAGAAGAGATAATAATAATAATATCGTACGGCCTCCGGTGCCGGGTGCAAGATTTGTTATTTGACACCCAAAGGGTAGCTTGCATGTCGAATTTCGATGTTCCTTGAAGCACTATGAAAGTCAAGGAGGTTAGATGTCTAAGCTCCTTGAACACTATAGCGCTTTCTAGTAGAGAAATGAGGAACTTTGTGTTGGTGGAAACTCCTGAGATTAATTTTGCCATTATGAACACGGCCTACTGAATTCAAATGGGTTCTTCGACATGCCAACTACGTATGACATGCTGTCGCAATTTTTGCCCCCTTTCAAAAATCACTTACCACGGCCAGGAGCGAGCCTACAAGCATGGGGTTAGTAGACCAACATGTTGACCACTCACCCACCGTGGCAAGCAAGAGAAGAGATAGGTTGGTAGGGCACATACTAAGACGCCCAGGAATAGCACACTTAGGTATGGAAGGAAGGGCCGAGGATAAGAATTGTAGGGGTAGACCAAGGTTAGAATATGTTAAACAGATTGCCTTGGATGTAGGATGTGGTAGTTATATAGAAATGAAACGATTAGCTCAGGACAGGGAAGCATGGAGGGCTGCATCAAACCAGTCAAAAGTCTGAAGACTCAAATAACAATAACAACAAACTTTATGCCAATAGAGATTATTCCGCTCACACTTAACTCTTTCGACTTTGGCCAATACCTTGTAAGAATTTGATTAAAATCCTGTGGCAGCTGGTGGTATTTGGTCTCGAGTGTTGCTATACATTCCAAAGAGTAATAATCATACTAATTATTAATATTATTATTATTATTATTATTATTATTATTATACATTATGTCGCCTCCGTAGCGTAGTGGTCAGCAAGGTTAGCTGCCGCTCCGGAGGTCCTGGGTTCGATTCCTGGCTCTGCCAAAAAAAAAAAAGAAGTGGTATGAGGACTGGAACGGGGTCTACTCAGCCTCGGATGGTCCAAAGGAGTAGAGGAGGTTCGATTACCACCTCAGCCATTCTCGACGTGGTTTTCCGCGGTTTCCCACTTCGTCTTCGGGCAAATGCCGGGATGGTACCTACTGTAAGGGCACGGCCGACTCCTTCCCTCTTCCTTGCCTATCCATCCCAATCTTCCCTTCCCTTCCCTTCCCATCCCTCATGAGGCCCCTGTTCGCTTGGCAGGTGAGGCCACCTGGGCGAAGTGCTGATCACACCTCCCCAGTTGTACCCACTCCGAACAAGTGTTCTCAGCTATAGGACACTGCCTGGAAAGGCGGTAGTGGTGAGTTCCCTCGCTGAGTCAATGGAAACCACCAACCTGGGGGGTAAAATTTACTAAAAAAAATAATTATAAATTCATATTATTATTATTATTATTATTAACGAGGGGCGTGGTGGCTCAGCGGTCTAGCTGTATGCCTCTCACCAAGGCGGTCCGGGTTCGATTCCCGATCAATGCATGTGAGATTTTCGAAGTGAAATGCCATGTCCTGTGGTTCGGATTCCACGTAAAACGGAGGTCCCGTGGCTCATGATCTCAAGATTAACGGTCACGTTAAACTACAAGCTTCCTTCCTTCCTTTTATTATTAACGTGTATCTTGCGATGGTGCATTATAATAATAAATCTATTCATTCATTTTTATTTGGGACTGTTTTGCTATTAAGTTCTAATCTAGCCTACAAGCCTGAAATAGCGAAAACGTTGCCGCTATGATCCCCTATTAGCAGTTAGCGCGCTTAGTGATTAGTATTGGTGTAAGTATTTTGTATATGGGGCTAGGATTCTATCGGAGGCAGCTGTGGCCGAAGTTAGGAACCAGTCCGTCATTTTTGCCTGGAGTAGAAGTGTAATACTACGGAAATCCACTTCCAATCCAATTCAGCTTCACGAGAGAATTGAATCCGCATCTCAGGGTTAATAATAATAATAATAATAATAATAATAATATCGTATGGCCTCGGGTGCCTGGTGCAAGCTTTGTTAATTGACACCCAGAGGGTAGCTTGCATGTCGAATTTCGTCGTTCCTTTGAACGCTATGAAAGTCAAGGAGGTTAGATATCTAAACTCCTTGACACTACAGCGCTTTCAAGTAGAGAATGGAGGAACTTTGTGTTGGCGGAAAATCCCGAGATTAATTTTGCCATTGAACACGGCCTACTGAATTCAAATGGGGTTCTTTAACATGCCAACAACGTATGACATGAGTATCGTGATTTTTGTCGCCTTCAAAAATCACTTACCATGGCCAGGGGCGAACCTGCAATCTTGGGGTTGGTAGTCCGACACTATAACCACTCACCGACCGTGGCAAGCATATCTCAGGGGTAATAATAATAATAATAATAATAATAATAAAATCGTATGGCCTCGGTGGCCGGGTGCAAGCTTTGTTATTTGACGCCAGAAGGCAACTTGCATGTCGAATTGCATTGTTCCTTGGAGTGCTATGAAGGTCAAGGAGGTTAGATATCTAAGCTCCTTGACACTATAGCGCTTTCTAGTAGAGAAAGGAGGAAACTTTGTGTTGGCGGAAAAAATTCCGAGATTAATTTTGCCATTATGAACACTGCCTACTGAATTGAAATGGGTTCTTTAACATGCCAACAACGTATCAAATGCGTGTCATTATTTTTGTCACTTTTCAAAAATCACTTACCATGGCCAGGAGCGAACCTGCAAGCTTGGGGTTGGTAGTCCGCCACGATAACCACTCACCCACCGTGGCAAGCTAAGAATGCCGGCTGCTGCGCCACGATGGGGTTAAATAGATAATTTAGTTTTTGTTAATCTTGTCTGTGTTTTGGAGCGTGTAGACATTGATATTCAGACATGTTCCCTTTGAGGTTTACGACTACGTTATTTCCTGCTGTTAACCCTCACAGTCATCTACTCTATACAGTATATTGTTATGTTTATGCGTCATTATCGTACTTGAAGGCTGGTTTTTGTCGTATTTCAGCAGACAAGTCATGTGCACTTGAGCGAAGTTTGAGTGGCGTGCCTGTAATAAACTCAACAATTTATGTTTCCTGTTTATTGCTTTTCTTTGCAGACGCAGCCTGCATGATATTATGTATCTTAATATATTTACGTCAGTCCCATGAGCATTGGTATCTAATGTAGTTTGGAAGAAATGTGGATGTTTTATATGTCTTCCATTCCGCGCGTTATAGTGCAAACCACCTCACTGAAGTTCTCTCGGTGCTGTTAAAACAAAAATTTATTTCTTGAAACACTGACTTTGTAAAGCAGTTCTTTCTATTGGAGCGAACCCGAAACTTCTTCTTTATACTTCTACTTCGGTGTCGTAGTTGGTAGCATGCTGAACTGCTGTGCCCAAGATGGCAAGTTCAAACCCGGCCGAAGTCGTCGGATTTTTTAACAGCGTTAAAAATCCTTCAGTATGCCTTCCTTCGGAGGGGAAGTAAAGCCGGCGGTCCCATGTCTTAGATTTATGGCATGTTAAAGATCCTTCCACAGACTAAACTTGTGTGAAACTAAATTGTTAGGTTAGATTTCGTCGGAACGCTCTATCAAAGTTCCAACGTTCACCACCAGGTATCTTGGATATCTGGTAGCGAAAGTTGGAACTACTTGAAATTGAACGGAACTTGTAGCTCACCCTAAGGGTGTCCGCTGGAAGCAGCTACAGACTCAGGCGAGCCGAACATGTCCTCGGACACTCCCGGCACTAAAAGCCATACGATAAATAAATAAGAAATAAATCTTTATACATCATCATCAATTTCCATCTCCAGTTTCCCAGGTGTGGCAAACAAGCTCTCTCCATCTTGCCCGATCTTGTTACAGCATTTGCTCTTGGACATCGTCCCAGTTAAAACCATTCTTCTCCACCTCTGATCGAACTGTCTCTATCCATCGTCTCCTTGGTCTTCCTCTTGGTCTCTTCCCTCTGACATCCAGGTTGAAGTTCTAGAGCTATCCCTGCTCATTACATGGCCATACCACTGAAGTCTGCGTTTCCCCAGAAAGTTGATAACAGCTGTTGCAAATTATTAGAATCAAAAAGAAGCAGCTTCGATGGCGTAGTTGGTAGAATGCTGAGCTTCTATGCCCAAGATCGCGGGTTTAAACCCGGCCGAAGTCGTCGGATTTTTTAAGAGCGATAAATCCCGCATTATGCCTTCCTTCAGAGGGGAAGTAAAGTCGGCGCGGCGGTCCCATGTCATAGATTTATGTCATGTTAAAGAACCTTCCAACTGTGTGAAGCTAGATTAGATTAGGTTAAACATTTGACAAACGCTCTTAGGTTCCGACGTTCGTCGCCAGGAGCCGACAGAGGTGGCATCTGGTCACCAAGTTCTGAACTAGTATTCGTCCACGGTGGCGTTTGGCGGCCAAAGTAGGAACTGCTTGAAAAAATTCAATGTCTGCAGTCCTTACTTGAATTATTGAAAACGGATAACACACACTAATACAGTCATCACAATTAACACCGGTTATCAACACAGATTCTACACACACCCAAAGTACACGGGGCTACATGACCAAGTTGTCGCAGCCCCTAAACTAGGGATCCAACCAACCAGAATCAAATAGAGAATTTAAATCAGTCATTCTTTTTTAATTCAAAACCATTTTATTGAACAACGGTTCACATCTTTTATCGACTTACTTAGTAAAGTTTTCTCCCCTGTAGACTTATAACATCTCCCATAAGGAATTGCGACTAAAAAGTTTTGGAATTGGGTGTTCCTAGGGATACCTGAGCTGGGTTCGTTTTCTTTTGTTTCATTGACTTTGGAATGTGCCCTCTAAATCAGGTGATTTCAATCCATGGTCCGCGAATCTTTGTATAGTTCAAGAGCGGATGATCAGTATAAAAGACTTTGAATTCCTGAGATCTAAATTCATACGAAAAGTAGAATATAGTAATCAATGAATGACCACATCCTTTGTGGCCTGACATACGCTGGAAATATAAATAATTGAACACTTTTACTAAGTGAGAGGTTTTAGAGAAGCTCGCTGAAAAGAATGGATTGTGTGTAGGCTACATGTTGAAAGAAATAATCAGGGGATTATTATCGGTGGCGTAGTTCGTAGCATGCTGAATTGCTCTGCCCAAGATAGCGGGTTCAAACCCGGCCGAAGTCGTCGGATTTTTTAAGAGCATTAAAAATCCCTCGGTGGGGAAGTAAAGCCGGCGGTCCCATGTCATAGATATATGGCATGTAAAAGATCCTTCCACAGACTAAACTTGTGTGGAGCTAAATTTCTAGGTTAGATTTCGATGGAACGCTCTATCAAAGTTCCAACGCTCATCACTAGGTATCGTTGGCAGCTGGTAGCGCAAGTTGGAACTACAGTACTTGAAATTGAACGGAACGTGTAGCTCTCCCTCTGGGTGTCCTCTGGAAGCAGCTACAGACTCTGGCAAGCCGTACTTGTCCTCGGACACTCCCGGCACTAAAAGCCATACGATAAATAACAAATAAATAAAAAAATAAAAACGTGTGGCATTTTGCATTAACGAGGCCCCTCTTATGGTGGAAATTATATCAAATCATTTACGAACTATACATTTCTTAAAATAATATGCAATTAAGACTAATGGTTAACTATCTCAAATACCTTCAGTGCCTTGTAAATACGTATATTTAGTGCATTAAATCATGAAAATTATAAATGCAATTTTGGAAAACTGGCGTTGAGTCTAATAATTTCCAGATAAGTAAGGGTCCCCAACTTAGCAAAAACGTAAAATTAGCAATTTCCTCGATTGTGCCAAAAGTGGAAGGACCAAAGGAACTGAGTCTTCTAGAGTTCTGTCAAACTAAAGAAACAAATTTCGATAATCACTGCCGGCCTAAATAGCCCTACAGTTCCTGAAAGCAGCCTAAAATAGCTTGTTTATCACTCGTTCCCTTTTTGTTTCAAATCCTAGCCAAATTATTTACATAATTCTTTCTTTAATATGTTCCTTGGTTCATTACCCACAAGCTTCTTTTCTGATTTTTTGAAATATCTTCACACTGGAAATAGTTTTATGTTCAACCGTGGCGAAATGTAAATATTATATGTCAGAAAACTGTACTATAATGAGGCTCATTGTGCCCGTTTAGACCGGAGTCCGCACGACCACATATGCATTTTACCAAGAATCAGTCAGCACGAGAGTCAAAATATCCCGGGGCGCCAGATGGGTTAAAGCTAATCGCAAAAACGACATCAAATGAAAAAAATGCTTTACTGATTTTTGGCTCAATGCAACAATAAGGATAGAAGGAGATTCAACTGGCATAACACATCATGTAAAATTATCTCATTTTATTCTGAATTTAAAATTGACTGCAAAATAAAATGCTCAAAGCAGCATCATTCATGTGTGGCGACCCACATTACTATTTACACAATTTACAGAAATTTTCCAACACATTGGACAATTATCTTTGGAGACACAAGTCTGATTATCAGTCCTGTAGACTGTGTTCCAAAATTATAATAATTATTTATGCTTAAATCCAGTTCAAATTTAATTGTCTTTACTGGAAATACTGTAGTTCACTGGTTGAATTTTTACATAATATTAACACTCGTAGAATAATTGTTCATAGAATTTTTAACTTTCACTTATTTTTTTCCAGTTTCAAAAAATATTGTCAAAAAATATTATTATCATCTCTGAATCAACACAAATTATGTACACATATTAATAACAACATCTGAAAAGTATCTGACCCTTGAGCATAGCATCGAAGAACTGTGCGAAGCACAACAAAATTAATTGTTCTTCCGACCTTAAACGTTTCGAGAAGTGACTCGATTATGAACTTCAAGTTCCTAACAAAATATATGATTTCTGAATCATCAACTTGATCAATAAATTGTTGGACCATTCAACTATTCGATTTTCCACTTGGAATCTGTATTAATAAAAATATTTATATTTGTGGTCATTTTAATAATTTTCACAACTTGCAATTCTTGAACAGAATGCGGAAATAAGAATTGTAGCTTCATAATACATTCATTTATTTCATGACACTAGGATTGAAAAACATCCTTCAAATTATTCGTGGTTATAGAATTGTTTTTAATTGGCAGTGGCCCATTCTATTATTTTTATAAGAACACAATATTCCCACAACAACGGCATAGGTCTTCCTCTGAAGAGGAATAAAATACTATCATGACAAAATCCGGGTTCTAGCAAAATCAAAGTCTTAATGGAATCCGTAAACAAGATTGAAATAAGAACTGATGGTTTTTTAAGAAATAACCTTTGGGTCATTCATACGACGCAATGTGTAGTTCCTATACTCCTTCTTTAACACTGAGTCATCGAACCTGCTATTTGATTGATGCTCAAATAAAAACCTCCTCATTCCTGCGACTTAAACATGCGCACCTGGGAATGGCATTTCAACTACTCCACACACATAAATTTTCTTCCCAAAATTTATACAATAAATCAAGCCTCTGCTTATTATCAACACTGGAAGATTTATAAACTTACAAGTTTATTTTATTTTACCATTCAGTTCAAATCGTGAAGTTACCACACTTATGATACTCTCTATTTCACTTTCGAATGTGTATCTACGTCATGATTTTATATAAATACAAAATATCCTAATTGATACAAATATCATTTGCTTCCCGTTTCATGCCTCTCCGTGTTATCTGAAAATATACTTTGCTCATGGCAAATATTAACTGTTCAACCAGAACTGTCATGTTGGTTGAATGCGGGCTTGCGCTAACCACTATCCTTCGGAAAATCACCTGTTCCAAACTAGAAATGATTAAACTACTTCATAAGCTCTCTCTCAATGAATGTGATTATTAGAAAATATAAGATTCAAGAATTATTTAGAAAAGTTATGAAAATCATTATTATTATTATTATTAGTGGATTATTATTATTATTATTATTAGTTATATTATTTTAAATATGTTTAATTATTATTTCATTATGTGAGAATCCACATGTTCGATTCTTCGAATATGGATAAAATATCCATTTCTCAACAAAAATAATTATTAACTTTTACAGTTACCTCGGCTGACTACCGTGATGATCAAAAAAATATGAAACATTCAAATAAATGCTCGTTATGCTCGGTCATCGATCCTAAACTGTTCTGAGTGCTGAAAATACTCAGAACAACCCTAATGTGTCTTGCGTAAATCATTGCAAGATTTAAATACGAAGAAAAATAAATGTGTTGGTCATCTGCAGAAAATGAGTTGGTTCCAATTAGCTAGGCATAATATAAAATCAAATGTGGCTTACATTTCTCGTTGGTCTTGAAGCGTAGTGAACCTGGTCTGTACCAGATTTATCCAGATACATGCCCTATTGGACACGCACGTCTAATCCTTGTATCGGCCGCCATTATATACCCACAATCTGTCTAACAAGACATAGTGGAAATATCTCTTGAAGTTGGAAGTAACTGTTGATCCATTATAATATTTACTTCTGTTAAAGCCATAACAGTTTGCTTAAATGGGGTCAGATCCAAATGATCTATTCTCAAATACGTCAGTTGTAACATAACTCACGGTAATCTTTTCAGTACAAGAAAACACTGACAGTCTAAATCAATCAACGGCTGTTCTGAAGATCGTTCCCTGGGCATGGTTTATCACCATCTATCATGCGCGAAGCAACTTATAGTTTCCCTTTGTCGGCTAATGAACAACACCGTGATAGACTGGCCTTCAATATACTGAAAGATCGGAGTGATTATCAAGTTACATTATATGAAACTGACTAATTGGATTAAAATTTCCAAGTATAGAATTATTATTACTGGACTGTGACAAAGTACTTTCTAGACAAAGTCTAGCATATGTCCATATAGAAATAAAGTATTTCACTAGTGTCCGTAGAAAAATAACAATCACCTTAGTGATTCCCTCTGCCGGAAACTTACTATGTTCCACACGTATCGTAGTACTTTTGTAACTATCACAATTTAAAGATATCTTCGGCGTAGATCCGGCAACCATGTGCCTTGGCTCAACGTAGCAGCAGCACCTTGTCATGCAAGAGCTTGGTTCGAAGTGAGCTGATGATGCTTGGGCCGGTCGGCTTTTATTCAAAACGGTCGGGTCCACGCTGGATCACGCTGAAATCTGGAAATCCTCATATCTCCGGTGTCTCTGGTCCGATTCACTTGAGACTAAGTGCATTCTCTTTCATTTGGCCGTGCCAGTAATCTGATCCAAGTCTCAAGTCTCTACTCCATGGCTAACTATTTAATCAACAAATAGTCTCGACCTCTGCTACTACTCGCTACGTCATTTGACATGCTCTTGGCTGCACAAAGTTTCCATTTCCTCCTAGAAGTAGTGGAGCGCGATATTCAAATATCTCAACTTTCAAAAGCGGCTGTAGCCTTTCCCTTGATATCTAGGTGTCTGAATCTTGGAATACCCATTCCTAGAGTTGGGCACATCATAATAATACAAGTTTTCATTATGATACAGTTTCTCCCACCAATCAGAGCTCAAGAAACAGTTGTGTGACCAATTAGGTGAGGATAGCATCGCACCTGCGCTCACTTCCATGCCCCCTTATTTGAAATTTCACTGCGTGGCGAGTGTCATTGTGGGGTATTCCAGGAGGCCATGGTCAAATACAAGGTATTCTCTGCGTCCCATTCGCTCTGTTCAGTACTTAAAACTGGTGAAATCTCGACAGATATTTATGAATATTTATGTTCGAACATAAAATAGTTATAATTATCGTCGCCTATAATGGTAATTATGACACTCGTATGGAAATTATAAAACTCGCTACGCTCGTTTTATAAACATACTCGCGTCTTAATTATTGCCATTATAGGCTCGTTGCATAATGTACTAATAAGGGCTCAAGTGAAACTCTGAATTTTCTCACACTTGCACTCGTAGTGGTAGAAAACGCCAACTGTTAATCGATCGGATATGGTTGAGTAGCATTGACCCACGCTAGCACTCGTAGTGAAAGAAAAGGCAAACGGCTAATCGATCGGATATGGTTGAGTTTCATTGGCTCACACTAGCGTTCGTAGTGGTAGAAAAGGCACACCGGTAATCTAATCGACCGGATATGGTTGGTCTTCCGGCGAAGAATCAAAATCTATCGCGTATCATCATGCCGGCACCTCGTAAGAAACGTTTAGTGTGTCCTTTGCGTTTGTAAAAAGTCCTCTCGGCACGCCGGAAGGCGGAGGTAGATTTCACCGGGCAAACTTGGGGATAGGCGAAAATAGGCAGAATATGCAGGTTTTCGTAGAAGGATCAGACCTTATTTATTGCGAGAAAGTATTTTATAATTGGAGCTTAATTAACTTTTTTCGTCGTTTTATGCATATTTTAAACGTTTTATTGTCTTCTGGGGACGGTAACCTTCTTGTCATTTGGGGCCCATCTTTATACTTGTGGTCACACTGTCCTTATGCAAGGTTTCGACACTGATGTGTAACTATCTAACCGTCTGTTACTTCTTCACGCAAAATGTTATCTCCCGCAGAGATTTTAGTTGATTCCTCTGTTTAGGGGCTGCGACAACGCGGTCATGTAACCCCGTGTAGCCTACTTTGGGTGAGTGTAGAATCTGTCTGATAAACGGTGTGAATCGTGATGGCTGTAATAGTCAGTAATTCAGGTAAGGACTGCAGACGGTCAAATTCAAGCAGTAGTTCCTAATGTTGCTACCACATACTACCGTCAACGACATCTAGCTGTGATCTTGACTACTAGATACCACTGCAACCAGCAACTCGCAACGAACGTTGGAACTTCCCCTCCAAAGGAAAGCATACTGAGGGATTTTTAGCGCTCTTAGAAAATCTGACGACTTCGGCCGGCTTTGAACCCGCGAACTTGGGCATAGAAGTTCAGCATGCTACCAGTTACGTCACCGAAGCCGCTTCACACTTAGTCGGATGGAAAACTGAATGTGATCTCGTGCAAGTGCGTTGTCATGGCAACGTCTGATGGCTCATCCCTCATCAATTTAGTAGTGTTGTCATGGCAACCTCTGATGGCTCTTGGCATTTTCTTATAATTCCGAAATCATTTTTCTCATCCCTTGGCGTAATGGTGCGTCATATCAAAAATTATTTCAGACAAACGTTTTAGGTAATTATTAGGGGAATATTGTCCATTTTGTACGGTTTTGACATTGTGCCTATTAAGAGAGATATGATTAATGTTTCCCGAAAAACCCACTTTTTCCCACCCCTTTGGTCAATGGTTGGTGCTATCAAAAAACTTTTCAAACATAAATTTTTGGGCCTTATCCGACACATAGTATGATCTTTGAATGGATTCGATATTTCAAATATTAAGAGAGTTATAGCGATATTTCACTTTTTCGATAAAAGCCCCCCATTTTCACCGCCGTCGACCGATTGTGCCCATTAACAAACTCGACCGAGATTTTATAGGGATACATATCCTGTAATAATTTCAAAGTGATTGGTGCAAAATTGCGGTAGTTATCGTGTCCACAAGAATGTGATATATATATATATATATAGAGAGAGAGAGAGAGATACATACAGTATATACATATATACATAAATTATATATAAACTTTTGAACTGACGGTGCTTTTGGTGTCTAGGGGATGTGAAACGATAGTTAGCTTTCTAATGAAATCTACCTAAAAGTAGAGAATACAACGAAACTTAATTACAAATGCTCCAAATAAAAAAGAAAAACCTCGGCACGCCGGAAGGCGGGGCTAGATTTCACCAAGCAAACTAGGGGATAGGCGAAAATAGGCAATACGGAGGTTTGCGTAGAAATACCAGAGCTCATTTTATACCCCTCATTATGGGAAAGTATTTAACAATTTGAGATTAAATGCTTTGCTTTTCGTGTTTTTATGTATTTTTTAAACATTTTATTCTCTTATGGGGACGGTATCCTTTCCGCCATTTGGTGTCTATTTTTATTCTGGTGGTTACACTCTTCTTATACAAGGTTTTGACTCAGATGTCTATCTAACGGTCTGTTACTTCACCACGCAAAATTTTACCTCTCACCTCCGTAGAAAAGCATATTCCAGAGAAAAGGTTTTAAAAATATCTTTCTAACGCCTAAATCTATATACGATTTCAGCACTTTTCATTACTGTATGCACGCATTACTTACCTGTGCTAACCTACTTTTTATACTCTCTTATATCTGATGTAGTGAACTCGTATTAATTTTGGATTCCGGCAACCCTTGTTTCTGTTTAATTGACTCGACGTATTTGTTTAGCTTTAAATACGGTATCAATTCACCTTATCGAACACTGCGAGTCTTTAATACTGCAGTTCTCTGTCAATAGGCCTACAATATAACTTTCAGTATTTTATAGTTAATGTAATCGCTGGATTATTCAATATATGAATTCCTGCTATACATTGGCTTACAGATGACAGCATACGGCTCATAAATAGAGTAGTATTTCCTGCTTTGTTGGTAAGATATTACTCGAACAGTTTGATAAATAAGCGCTATAAATACTTCGAGCCCGCAGCACTAAGACAATAAAGAGCTTCTCATGATTTACATTGCTGTTGTTTAACCACAACACGGTATAGGTACAACTTTACTCTGCGTTTCAGGTATCGCGTTGACAAAAGAAATTCTGCATACAGAACCAGGTGTTTAGGGTATTGACTCCAGGAGCCTGTTTACGCTATTCACAAGCAATGATTCTATACATCATATACTTTCGAGGTTTTGCCATGGTAAAGTAAACTAATGTAGCCACAGTATTAGAGCAAAGCTTAGAAACTGACATCACTGGGGAGACTTGCGATTGGGGGGGGGGGGGGGGGCAGGGGGAGGGGGGAATTCATGGGGGCCCGTTAGTGAGGCACGTTAGTTCTAGTTAATTATGCAAATAGCTTACAACCTGTCCGAGGCCTTGCAGAGTAAGGATGTTGATTTGTCTACAGCTCAGCAGAAGATATCTCATGTTACCAAACTTTTAGCGGTCAAGAGAAGTGAGGCAGAAAAACACTTCAGAGGTATAACCTATGACAGTGCGAAAGTATTGGCATAAACCATTCATTTGCTAAAAGAAGTTCCTTGATTCTGAAACGTACAACAACAAAAACACGTTGTAATGTACTTATTCTACCTCAGAAGAGTATTAAATTATATATATATATATGACTCTGAGTTAGGTGTACAACTGTTTAGGAATAATGTAAGCCTACTATAATTTAGTGTTGAATCTGCTATCAAACTAATGTGGAGTTTTAAAATGCTACTTATTTTTCATTACGTACCGGTAATTAAAGTGAAGACTTAGAGACTGATAACCACTACGAACCGTACTTTGTAGTGTTTAAATGTAAAAATACACGAAGATCCCTACACGTGTTGCTGAAAAGATAATGTCAAAGTTGCTGGATTTCTAATGATCATTTCGAAGAATGACTACGGTAGTGATTTTTGTTCATAATACAGTATAAATGGGCCGTGTTTTCTTGCCCGCTACCGTCTGCGTGCTCAAAGGTGTACCTGCGCACGACGAACCGTCACACGTTAGTGACCAGTGCAATTGACGTACGCAATATCTTCTCCCACAGTGCATGCGTATATTGGGTCCAGTCTCAGTCGACTGTGAAGACAACATAGTAACGTGTGAGCACCATGAATAGCGACCGACGATCTGCTCGTTGGGTGTGCCGCAAGATCGTGTACTATGTAGACTCGCTCTAAAAATCTAATGCGCAAACGACCGGCTACGAAAGGCCAATTGACAACATAATGCTGTTGGTATTTTGGAATATCTCTCAGCATCTTATGTCAACTCATTAAATAACTAGTGACAATATAATTGATAATACTAGGTATATTAACACAGACCTGGACATTATTCGTCTCATTCCTAGTAACAACCTTTCCATTTGAATAATATCTAAACATTTGAAATCCTTAGCCATGATGCTGCTCTCTGTGCACAACAATATCAGACAGTTAAGATCTTCCCCTTCGATTCCAGACTTTCATTCACCATGCCTCTTTCTAAACACTGAGAGACTTTCTTCTACTGTACAAACAGAGAATGCGAAGTAACTCCTCATAAATATTTCTAGCTTTGAAAGCAATACACTACTTTTCAACTTAGGGGTTTGAGTTACAAATCCCACGTTGTTTAATAAAATATTAAATACTATGGAAGACACTTAATCACTAGTCATACAAGTTTACCACGGTGGGTGAGTGGTTATCATGTCGGAGTACTAACCCCTAGCTTGCAGGTTCGCTCCTGGCTGTGGTAAGTGATTGTTGAAAGGCGGAAAAAATCACGATACGCCTGTCATACGATGTTGGCATGTTAAAGAACCCATTTGAATTCAGTAGGACGTGTTCATAATGGCAAAATTTATCTCGGGATTTTCCATCAACACAAAACTCCTCATTTCTCCACTAGAAAGCGCTATAGTATCAAGGAGCTTAGATATCTAACCTCCTTTACTCTCATAGTGCTTCAAGGACCAACAAAATTCGACATGCAAGCTGCCTCTGGGTATCAAATAACAAAGCTTGCACCCGGCACCCAAGGCCATACGATATCATTATTTATTTACTGGTCATACACTAACTTACGACAGTAAGAGCTATAAACATTACTAAAACTAACAGGCTAATATCACTTTCTTCAGTAAAGTTGGGGGCGTGGTGGCGCAGCGGTCAAGCTCTTGGCCTCTCACCAAGGTGGACCGGGTTCGATTCCCGGTCAATGCATGTGAGATTTTCGAAGTGAAATGCCATGTCCTGTGGTTGGGATTCCACGTAAAAGGGAGGTCCCGTGGCTCATGATTGGATGATTAATGTTCACGTAAAACTAAATGCTTCCTTTCCTTCCTTCCTTAATTCAGGAATGTGGTGATTAACAAAAGATTTCGTCGGAGAAAAAAACAATCCTTTTGAAAATACTATGAAATCAAATTATTGACGTGTGTATTCGAAGTTGTGAACAATCGTGATATAAAAATGGTATTATTCTCTCATATAATGGTTCTGAATAATGTGTTGTATTAACAACTACTAAAATAATTGTATTTTACTCAAATGAGATATTTCAGAATATTGTGTTCCAGATACGAGCTTGCCCAAACAATCGAAACATGCAGTATTTACTCGAATAAAATAATTAATACATGAATGGACTGTACTCCTTAATAGTGACTTTCAACTTAGAGACTCGCTTCACCTATTCTACGACCCCATAGAAAGGGGTTCGTATATTACATTGACATGTGTTGCAAAGTGTGCTATTTTCGCTGAGCAGCCCTGTAGCGCGGTGAAGAAACATAGTTGAGTCAGCCAACCAGCCAGCCAGGCAGCTTGGAGCGGAAGAAATACAGCCCGTTTGCAGAGGATTACACGGGGATAACGTATATATTATTGTGACACGTTAAGTTTTTCTCTGCACACCTTACAGTAATTTACGACGTAGGTTTTATCACCGTGCAGCCGCGAGGCATACTCTGCTTAATTTATGGGCACACTCGTTGGCTAATTGTAAACATGGACAAGAGGGACTACTATCTTGTGAAACGCACTGTGGCAATTAATCTTGCGGCTAAAAGAAGATTTTGATGGTAAAACAATAATATTTGCGGGGACTTAGGTAGTGAAAATGCGTTGGGAAAATATGTCACCTGCAAAAAAAAGAAACATTTGAATTAATTTTCAGAAGATAAAGGGGAAGGGAATTTGTGTTAAGTACTGGCCACAGACTTGGTGTGTACAGTATTACATAAGCGTGCCAGACAATATTAATCCTGCCTACTTTCGCTCTATGCTCTCTTTAATTTTATTTTATTTATTATATTTTTGAAATTCCTAATCCTCCCAACTTGGCTTCATCCGCGGACTCTGTGAGGAGTCATTCCCCTACCGTCGCAAAGGCAGTGTGTGTGATCTGAACACACTTTGTCAGCAGATATAAACGTCCGTGCGTGAGAGTTGCTGATGACCGACAATGGGTTAAAAAGGATGGAAATGGGAGAAAAATGACGTGATGTGGGTTGCGTATTCATGGGCGTACTTACTAGAGGCTGTTAACTTTTTGAAAAATTTTTGGACTCGTTTCCCACCCTACCGATGAATTTCCATCCAAACTGCTGTTTTGGGCTCGATTTCAGGCCATAAGCTTCATTTTCATCCAACTCTGAAAACTCTGCCATGACGCGTTACGCATCCAGACAGGGAGGGTTGAGGGTGAAAAAATGTCAAGTTTGGGGGATGGAATGTCAATCAACGATCGGAAGGGGTTGATTTCGTGTCACCACTACTTCTAAGGACCTTTACAGCCCTTACAGCGATTAAGACCTCGTTTCAGCCCTTATAAAGGGCCTGATTCGAAAAATCATACAAACGGGGGTAGCAGGGGAAGGGGTGGTGACATATGCACTGCTCCTTTTTTGAAACGTCAGGAGAAACACCCCCCATTTGAAGCACTGATACACATCTCGATTAGAACCTTCCTTAGCGGTGAATCGAGACGGGGTGGTTTGGTCCCATGCCAGTTGAGGGTGTTAGGGGTGGGGGGTGAACATTGTCGGAGGCCTTAAGAACTTACTGCAATCACCAACTGAGGACGGTGTGCAGGTTTTCAAGTGGTTAAACACACCCGGTACCTTCTCAGACGTCCCCAATGGTAGTCCATGTTTAGGGGATGATGAAGGGGGTTGAAAATGCCCAAATGTCAAATGTAACGATTTCAGCGTGTTTGTGGAACCTTTAAGAGCAACACTCATTCATTTTCGACTGCTTTGGAAACCTGCGACAAGTCCTACAGCGTTTTTCGCGAACTTCAATTTGCGGTTTTCGAAAATGGGCTGGTTTTGGGGGCGCTACCCCCGAAACTACTCAAGTTGGGGAGTTGTGCTGAAGCATATGCTTGGTAGGCGTCAGGACAAACGTCATAATGAGATTTCGAGCTTGTGCGGTCAACTTTTCAAAATTTGGTGGCCATTGAAGAAAGTGGTGCTTTAATTTTTTTGAGCAGCATAATTAAGTCGCCCAACCGATACCCACTTGAGAGCCTTTCATCTCCAAATAATTGCCACTCAGACCCGCCCAACTACCTAAAGTCTGTTCGCCGAGTCGAGATAGTGCGCGTAAATACATGCACGTAGTCACTTGACTGCCCGGACAGGGAAACACGCCCAGTTCACGTCATCAGTTCTTCCGGACAGGGGTAGCCAAGAAGCTCCGAGATCATTAGTTATGCCGCAGACAAATCTTGCTGCACTTAGTGCTGTGCTGCACTGAATACTGTTGCCTGTCATAAGCAGTTAAGAACTAATTAATTAATTAATTAATTAATTAAATACATAAACGAACAATAAATAATCCACGCTGTAGCATTTAACCGATAAGTCAGCCCGCTTCACAGCACTGAAGTTGGCTACGTTCAACAGGCACCTCTTGCGGGCAGCCCTGCAATCTCGTGTTCAACTGTGTTTACTTCCACTATCTCGACTCGGCAAACAGACTTGAGGTACCGTAGTTATAAGGGTTCGGTGTCAGTTTCCTTTCTCTGGACAACAGATGGCATCAGCGTTTCCATGTGATTTAAAGGGGGTGTAGACACTGTCAATTCCATAGCTGCCACATTTTGCGTCGAATATTTTAATATGTTAGCATTTATTTTTAAGTTAAAATTTAATATAAAAGACTGATCTTCGATTACAGCACAACGATTTCCGAAGTATATTTTGCTTCGAGCCGCGAAGGCTAGAAGTGACATTCAATTTAACTGAACTTATGGAGGTCTGCTGACTTGGTGCACATAGACGATATCCCGTGAAAGACCGTCAATAACCTAGAATAATTTCTAGAATATTTATTCAAGTAGTTCCGTAGTTAGGGAATAATTAAACGAATTCCATTCTCCCTACGGACCTTGTGGGAAATTAATCATTGGGCCCAAACACAGTCCAAATTATTATTTATTCGTTACGGCCAACTATGGACCACGTTTGACAGTTTTGACATTATTCTTCATCCTCTCTACCACTTCTTTCTTCTGTTCCTCCGTGTAAGATCTTCCTTTCTCCGCTGACAACTCCCCTGTCTCCTGGAAACCCGTCAACTCCTCAATTAGTCATCAAAATCGCTCTCTGTCCATTATGTCTTCTTTACCTCCCATCCTCCCCCAGGGGCTCACATCTTGTGGGACGTGAGTTGGCGACCACGGGACCCCAGCTCAGTCCGGCATTGCTTCCACTTACTCGTGCCGGGCTCCTCTCCGCCTTCTTTCCTGTCGACCTCCCTTGGTCACCTCTTGTTCTATTCCGACCCGACGGTATTAGGGTATCCGAGGCCTAGGGAGTCTTTCACTTTCCTGCCTTAATTGGCCCTTGTCTCATCTTTCCTGATCCCTCCTTCTTCGAGGGGTCAGACCTCTTATATTCTTTTCATTATATTTCCTTTTTTCTTCCCGCACTGTTTTTGTTACTTGGCTCCCCGTGTATCTAAATTCCATTTAGCGTTCTTTTTATCTACACTACATTTTGTAGGTATTTTTAATCTACGTTCCATTTTGTGAGTTTTTTCGATCTAAATTGATATTTGCGATTGTTTTCAACCTCAATTGCATTTTGTAAAGATTAACAATCTAAATTGCTTCTTAGTAAGTCTTTCAATGTAGGAGAAGGGCATTTTAGTGAGTATTTAGAATTTCAATTGCATTTTGTAAGTATTTTCAACCAAAATCACATTTCGCAAGAATTTTAAATCTAAATTGCATTTTGTGTCGTGGGCATTTTGCAAGTACAGTATTTTGATTCTCAATTGCATTTTGTGGGTATTTTGAATCAAAATTACATTTTGTCAAGTATTTTCAATCTAAATTGCATTTTGTAAGTATTGTCAATCCAAACGAGTAGTTTGAATCTACCGTATAATTTGTAAGCATTTTCAATTTCAATTGCATTTTGTAAGTATTTTGAATTTCAATTGCACTTTGTGACTATTTTGGATAGGAAATGGGATCTTTCAATCTGAATTGCCTTGTGTATTTTCAATTTCAATTACATTTTGTAAGTATTTTGAACCTCAATTGCATTTTGTACGTATTTTCGATCGCATTTGCATTTTGTAGGTATTTTGACTCTACATTGCATTTTGTACGTATTTTGAACTTAGCCTACATTTTGTGCGTATTTTTCAATCTATTCCTTTTGTGAATCATTTTGTTCTAAATTCCCTTTTGTAAGAACATTTTGTGATTTGTTTCAATCTGAGTTCCCTTTTTGCAAGTATTTTCCGTCTCACTTAATTTTCGCTCTGGTTTCCATTTCATTATCATTTTCGCTATCACCCAGATCATTAGGGGCCGATAACCTAGATGTTAGGCCCCTTAAAACAACAATTATCATCATCATCATTTATTCCCATCCGATCCCAATCCAGTCTCACTTCCCGAAACCATTTCGGCCCCGTCTTCCTCTTCCTGCAGAATTCAAAAAACCCTTCGTCAATCTGGCACTGTTCATCCTCACCAAGTGTCCTTATAACTGTATTCTCTTTTTCTCATTAGGGCTATGACTCCTTCTGTCTTCAGGTATAGCTCTATGTTAGGTTTGAGTCTCCTCTCTCCATCCTTGATATTTGGGCCTAGGATTTTTCGGAGCATTTTCTTTTCTCTCTTCCGGATGTCTTCGAGGCCACCCTTTCCAATCATGTCTAGTGTTTTTGCTGCATACAGACATACAGGTTCGACAACAGTATCTAAGTGTCGGTATTCAGCCCCAAAGGATAGACCCTTTTTGTTGTATGTATCCTTCGTAAGTTGACAAGCCATTTCCATTCTTCACGCCCGCTCACTGATGGCATCCTTTTCCGACCCATTGCCCTGCAATTTTTCTCCTATGTAGGCCTACTTAAGACACTTAACTCGCTTTATCATGGCTTCTCTCAACTTCAAGTGGAGAGGAGCGTCTTTGATGTTGGTCCTGACAAACACAGTCCAAAATAAATAAATAAATAAATAAATAAATAAATAAATAAATAAATAAATAAATAAATAAATAAATAAATAAATAAATAAATAAATAAATAAATAAATAAATAAATAAATAAATAAATGAAACCAAAAATGAAATACATAAAGCACTTGTTTCGGGGTTGAAAAATCATATAGGGACCTCTCCCTTTGCTTGCCGCTGGGTATCCGTAGTGCGTTACAACTGGGGATGGTGACAGGTCGATCGCCCATCCCATCGCTAACTTGGGTCTAATTAAGGAATGATCAGGGAAGGTATTATGGAAGGAGTCAGCCGTGAACACGTTTAAAGAAACCGTCGTGGCATTTGTTTGATGGTAAAAATGGGAAACCACGAAAACCACGTTTTGCGCCCATCCATTTATTGATTTTTTATTTTAATTTTTTGAGTTTTAGAAGAGCTCCATCAAACCAGTCTTAAGACAGAAGACTCAAACACAACACACAACAACATATACGAGGAGGCGGCCATGATGATGCATTGGTCAATCTGCCTGCCTTTCATCAAAGTGACTTGATTTCGATTCCCGGTGAGTGCATAATTGTGTTATTTTCGAAGTGAAATATCACCTCCCGTGGTTCGGATTCCACGTAAAAATGAATGTCTCGTGATCACGAGATTGACGATCACGTCTAAATAAGTAAATAAATAAATTTAAGTAAATCAGAGGAAGAGATAATGAACCGTATAAAATCTGCAGAGAGGTAAAGCCCTGAGCGGATGCGATATCTGCGGGTTTATCCGCCGATATCCGCAACATGTTTTGTCATGTGGATATAGTTTGCATGGCTGTGCGGATAGCGGATAAGCTGCGGATAATGTTTGGAGCAAATTTGCGGGTAGAGTTTAGAATACAATCCGAACTTGTTGAATATCATTACTACGACCCGGATATTTATGAAATAGCCTATCATATTTTTCCGTTATATTTTTTTGACAACAAATGTAAAATGATGATTTAAGCTAATCTCATTCAAATTATGTCATCAAGCATAATTAACACTCCGAACTGAAAAGGGTTGCAATTCTTCTGGCTGTATAACATTCATTATAAACAAAGCCTAGCACATGACAAAAATAGCCTAAGGAAGCGACTTTGTCCTCTGTCTAAATGTGTCGCTTTAATTCTTTATGCTTTATCTAGAAATATTATTGCAATGCCAGTAGATGCGGATAACAGTCGTGTGGATGCGAGGTGGATGCGGATAACAATCGTGCGGTTGCGGGGCGGATGCGGATAACAATCGTGCGGTTGCGGGGCGGATGCGGATAACAATCGTGCGGTTGCGGGGTGGATGCGGATAGCGTTTTGTTTATCCGCGCAGGACTCTACAGAGAGGTGCATGTTTGCAATCAATAAACTATTCAGCAGTAAACTGTTACAAAGGACGTCAAAACTCTGTGATTATAAGACATTTCATTTTTTTATTTTTTTATTTATCGTATGTCTTTTAGTGCCGGGAGTGTCCGAGGACATGTTCGGCTCGCCTGAGTCTGTAGCTGCTTCCAGCGCACACCCTTAGGGTGAGCTACAAGTTCCGTTCAATTTCAAGTAGTTCCAACTTTCGCTACCAGATACCAATGATACCTAGTGGTGAACGTTGGAACTTTGATAGAGCGTTCCGACGAAAATCTAACCTAACAATTTAGCTTCACACAAGTTTAGTCTGTGGAAGAATCTTTTACATGCCATAAATCTATGACATGGGACCGCCGGCTTTACTTCCCCTCCGAAGGAAGGCATACTGACTATTTTAACGCTCTTAAAAAATCCGACGACTTCGGCCGGGTTTGAACCCGCTATCTTGGGCACAGCAGTTCAGCATGCTACCAACTACGCCACCGAAGCCGCTATTATAAGACAATTGTACGACCACTATTAATATATGGGGCAGAGACATGGCCATGCAATTTTTTACAAGCTTTGTTTTAATAACACACACGAATACTTTTGTTGGCTACAACCTTTATCTGACCAACACATCAAACGTCAACAATGCACAGTCTACAAGTATGCAGAGTGGTGATGTTTCTTTCTACCCCTCCCCTGTCTTCACTTGTCTGTCGGGATGTTCCACTGGGACGCCTGGCTTGGCCCCACGTCTCACCACTCGGGGCCACTGAATAAAACACGGGTCGTGCCGCGAGAAAGCGGGGATTAGCGAACAATCCAGTTCATTTGTATTCAACCTGTGTTTTAATCGACAAATTCTTTGCTAAAATCTTAGCAGTCTCTTTGAGAGTAAGTAAGTGCATGGTTCTGCAACGCAAGGATGTGTCCTGACTCCAGAAACCTCATCTCTCGACACTGTAATGTTTTCAATCAGTGCAATAGCGGCTTCGGTGGCGTAGTTGGTAGCATGCTGACCTGCTGTGCTCAAGATAGCGGGTTCAAACCCGGCCGAAGTCGTCAGATTTTTAAGAGCATTAAAATCCCTCAGTATTCCTTCCTTCGGAGGGGAAGTAAAGCCGGTGGTCCCATGTCATAGATTTTTGGCATGTTAAACAACATTCCACTAATTACACCTGTGTGAAGCTAAATTAGCTGAATCAGATTCCTACGTTCGTCGCCTGGAGCCGACTGCTGTGGCGTCTAGTAGCCAAGTTCTGAACTAGTAGTCGTTGACGGTGGCGTATAGTGGCAAAAGTAGGAACTACTTGAAAAATTCAAAGTCTGCAGTCGTTACTTGAATTAAGAAACAGATAACACGTACTAATACAGTCATCACAATTAACGTCGGTTATCAGACATATTCTACACACACCCAAAGTACACGGGGCTACATGACCGCATTGTTACAGCCCCTAAACTAAGGAACCAACCAACCGAACTGCTGTGCCCAAGATCACCGGTTCAAACCCGGCCGAAGCCACCAGATTCTTTTAAGAGCTTTAACATCCTTCAGTAGACTATGCCTTCTTTCGGAGGGGAAGTATTGGCTGGCTGCGTGGCTCAGCGGTAACGTTCTCGCTTGCTGAGCCTAAGATTGCAGGTTCGTATCCTGGCGCAGTCAGCTGGCATTTCAGTGTGCACAAATGCGAGGGAGCCGTGTCAGTAGATTTACTGGCACGTTAAAGATCCCCTTTGGGGCGAAATTCCGGCACCCCGGCGTCTCTAAAAGCCAGGGTAGTTAAAAGGGACGTAAAACCAATAACATTAATCGGAGGGGAAGTAAAGCCGGCGGTCACATGTCAAAGATTTATGGCATGTAACAGATCCTTCCACCAACTAAACTTGCGTGAAGCTAAATTTCTAGGTTCGATTTCTTTGAAACGCTCTATCAATGTTCCAACGTTCACCACTATTTGTCAGTGACATCTGGTCGCGAAAGTTCGATCTACTTGAAATTGAAGGGAAATTGTAGCTCACCCCATGGATGACCGCATGAAGCAGCTACAGCCTCTGGCGAACCGATCATGTCCTTGGACACTCCCAGCACTAAAAGTCATAAGCTGAATAAATAAATAACGTAACTCAGTGCAATATGGATATTCTGAACTAACACCAACAGACATCTCACTAGGTCTATGTTGGCTCATTTTGTTCTTTAGTTCAAATAACACACAGTAAGCTGTTACAAACGCTTTAGAATGAATATGTATCGTATTATCAACTTGTCATTCTTCACATTAGTGCGTATAGAATGCCAAAGTCGAATACAGCCATTACAATTAACATCGCTTATCAGACAGATTCTACACACACCCAAAGTACACGGGGCTACATTACCGCGTTGTCGCAGCCCCTAAACGAAGACACGAACCAAGAATGTCAACGTAGGACAAATCCGTCATGTATAGTTTTGGTGTAATTTTAAATATATTTGTTTTTCGATTTTTTTTCAATGTGTGGGCTTTGATTTCACAAATTGTTTATAGAATTTAAAAATTATGTTGAAAATGCTACTTGGGCCCATGCCGGCGTTCAAAGAGGTAGTCAGAGAACACAAATCAAAGAAAATGTACATATATTTGGATGGAGTTTTATACCACGGATGCCATAACGACGGACTGGAAATAAGCAAATTATCAGCTCAGACATCTTGTTACCAGATTTTCAGTGCATCGTTTCCATCACAAGTGTTGTAGGACCATACGTTTTCATGCGCCATGCGCGGACTATGTTTGCCGTATATGCGGCAAACTCTGTGAGAGATACCACGTGATGGGTTGTACAGATAGAATTTTATCATTGTCTAAATTCTGATGTGAATCAACTTGATTGATTGTGTAGCATTTATAACTGGCCATTTTGGCTGCATTATTACATTTAAATTATGTTTAGGTTTTATCTCACAAATTCTGTGCCGAGTTTTGAACTATATTTTAAGTGTTACTTCTTTAACTAATATTCATTGTTTTAGGTATTCTTTTTTTTTTCTTGGAAGCTTCTAGGTGGAGGAAGATAACTTTAAGCTCTCAGCATTTTAAGAGGCTGATGTGACGTGATGATGGTAGAGCATAACAGGCCCACCCGGGCGCTGCTTTACGACATATTACCCCCGATAACCTGCATTCAGCGAGCTGTACAGTGTATCTGTGGGTGTCCGCTCACCCACCAGGTGATGAGGTCACTGACCACGCAACCGCGAGCCTTCGCACCGCTTCGCTTTGCGCATCTCTGTTCTCTCAATGCAAGTCAACACGGTGGATTATCAGAGCCTCTAATTAATCTATTCATGGCCTACTCTCAATTAATTCCAATATAGTTCCACATTTTCAGTAAGAAGGATTCTATTGAAGGAATTAGGATGATTATTGATTTAGGAGACGGAACATCGAGGTCATCTGCCCCCATTGAACACTGTGAAAATATAAATAAAATTTTCTAAGAAAATTGGAGGTGGGTACCTGACTAAGATAAGAGATTAATATAAATAAATCACAATGTTAATAATAATAATTATTATTATTATGATAAAGATAATAGCCTCCGTGGCTTAGGCGGCAGCACGCCAGCCTCTCACCGCTGGATCCGTGGTTCAAATCCCGGTCACAGCATGTGAGAATTGTGCTGGACAAATCGGAGGCAGACAGGTTTTTCTCCGGGTACTCCGGTTTTCCCTGTCACAAATTTAATTCCAGCAACACGCTCCATTTTCATTTCATTTAATCATTGCTCCAGAGGAGTGCGACAGGCTTCTGCAGCCAGCACAGTTCGTATCCCCGCCGCTAGATGGGGGCTTCATTCATTCCATTCCCTGACCCGGTCGGTCGACTGGAAACAGGTTGTGGATTTTCATTTCATTATGATAAAGATAATGAGGAAGACATTGGGGCCTTGTAAGGAAGGGAATGAATACAGAAGGTGACCTAATCAAGAGCTCTACACATACTGTGAAAGAATCACCGATGTTGCTAGGAAACAACGTCTAGCATTTTATGGACTCGTCCACAGGATGCATCCTACCAGGTTAACCAACCAGCTCCTCGGTTACTGGCAAAAGCAGAAGACCAAGTGGGAAGTGAGTAAAGATCTGCAAGAACTTGGAGGGATGGAAAGAGACTTAAAAGACTGGACATATTACAGGAAGATGCTTCAGCAAATGAGGTTCCAGGACAAGCCACCAAGAAAGAAGACAGGTGCCCTCTGGACACAGGAGAGGAGGGAACAACACAGCCAGAGGATGCGTAACTACTGGACAAACATCAAATCCCACTCCAAATGTAATAGTTGAATGACGTGGTCCTGAAATGGCCTACTGTATACGAAACAAGAAGAAGAGTAACTATAGCCTAATAGTAATAATAATAGTAAGCCTAGGTGCTATAGCACAGTACTTAAACCGGATAAGCGGTATGCTTTGGTGACTTTGACTTTGTGTAGACAAGCACAAGTCGATAAATTATTAAAACGAGAGTGAAGGATATTACGGAACATTTGAGACAACGGGTGGGTTGATGATCAGGTACGATTGAGCTCCAATGAAGAACTATCCACCAAGTTAGCACCAATAGTGTCGTACATCAGAAAGAAAAGATTGCTGTTGTACAGCACAACATTCGTACCACTGATGACCGACTGACTAAGGAAATCTGGAATTGCACCAAGTCAAAGGAAACGAAATAGAGATGGTTCCAAGAAAGTGAGATAGACCTGATGCAAATCGGTGTTCCAGAAACGAAAATCCACCACACATTAATTTTGACATATGGTTAAAAACTTTCAAAATTATCCAGTGGAATCTTCATATTATCACCATCAATAACAACTTTTCCCCTTCAAAATATGCAGATTAAAGATAATTTCCTAGAAACCACAGTCATATATTTCATTTGATACTTCATTTAGTTTCGAATAATTTCATTTCTTGTTAGTAAAGATATTTGTTTGGTTAAATAACTTTGTAACAGATCTGATTTCCATAGTATTGGAATATTTTAAGAGCATCTCAAAATTACGATATTGTTATTTTCATTGTTTTTTAAGGATAATCCATACAGTACATACACATTTTCCACAGTTTTGATATTAATAAGTTTATCTTCGGACACGAAACACATTTGATGCTGATCAACACCATATTTTGATAGTTTCTTATGACAACTTATTAAGATTGCTGATGAAGACCATACTATGGTCGACACTAGTCCTAGTAGGTACATTAAACAACTGATATTAATATATTTATTGACTATTGCTGGTTTTATTTAATACCATTTGTACTTCAATTAAATGTTGTCAGAGGACGAATTTGTTTCAGATATGGTTAAATTTTATTCTTTTTTCATTTAGTTTGTTTACACTCCACGTTGGCTTTTCCCTTGGACTCAGTGAGTGATCCCACCATTACCGCCGCCAGGGTAATGTCTTGGAGCTTGAAACACCTGGTCGGGGGATACAACTGGGGAAGGAGGACCAGCACCTCGCCCAGGCGGCCTCACCTGCAAAGCGAACAGGGGCCTCATGAGGGATGGGAAGGGAGGGGAAGATTGGAAGGGATATGCAAGGAAGCGGGAAGGAGGCGTTCGTGGCCTTATGGTAGGTACCATCCCGACATTTGCCCGGAGACGGAGTGGGAAACCACGGAAAACCACTTCGAAGATGGCTGAGGTGGGAAATGAACCCCCTCTACTCATTTGGACTACCCGAGACTGAGTAGACCCCGTTCCAGTCCTCATACCACGTTTCAAATTTATTTGCAGAGCCGGGAATCGAACCTAAACACGCTGACCACTACACCACGGAGGCGACTAAGTTAATTTCTATAAATGTTATTCTTCTTCTTCTTCTTCTTCTTCTTCCTTCGTTACGGCCAACTAAGGACCACATCATGTCAACTGTTACTTCTGCATTTTAATGTTGACCCAGTACTCTTTCATTCGCAATGTTGCACCTTTCTCTCTGTCGTTCACGCCTTCTCGGTTTTTAGTTTCGGCTTACCGGGTGAGTTAGCCGTGGTCGTTACGGCATGTCTGCTGGCAGTCGCTCACATCCGGGAGGCGAGGAGGTTCAAATCCCCCCGCCGGCAACCTTGAAGATGGTCTTCTGTGGTTTCCCATGTTCCTTCCAGGCAAATGCCGGGGTTGTTCCCTAACTATAGGCCACAGCCGCTACCTTCCAACTCCTCGTCCTTACATTCCAACTTTCCTCCCCAACGGTACTTGTAGCTCACCCTTTGGGTGTCCGTCTCGAAGCAGCTACAAAACTGGCGAGCCGAACATGTGCCATTTCAATGGCACTAAACGCCACACGCTAAAAAAAAAAAAAAAAATCGGCAAGTTGAAAACTCCGATGTTTTTGAAGTTTTTCCCTAAGTGGGCCACGCTCCTGGATATCTTCACATGTTATCCCAATCTCCAACAGATCTTTCTCTACTTCACTGAACCAAGCCCCCTTTGTCTTTTTCTGGTGGATAAAAGCAAAAATTCTGTTGGATAGCCGTGTTGATTTCATTTGGGTTATATGTCCATAAAAATATATCCTCCTTTTCCTCATCACGTCAGTTACTTTCTCTACATGTGTGTACAACTGTTGGTTGTGGCGTCTTCGGAACTCGCCGTGTTCTTTGACTGGACCTAGGATTTTCCTCAATATCTTTCTTTCCTTGGTCTCCAGTTTTTCCATTATGCCTTTTCTATTCATTATCAATTAATATGATAAAATTGGTCTGGTCAACTCAAATACAAAATGCCAGCGTTTCGCCCCAGTGTGCCGTTGGGCTCGTCAGTTGGTACAGCCCAACGGCACACTGGGGCGAAACGCTGGCATTTTGTGTTTGAGTTGACCGGACCAATTTTATCATATTAATTGATAATTTATCTGCTCAAACGGAAATAACATCATATTCCCATTCGGGAATATTCATAACTTATTTTCTATTCATGGCGAGACATTCCGCTGCATACAAATCTTCTGGCCGGATGACCATACAGCAGTGCTTGAGTTTTGCATTCAGGGATATAGATCTTTTGTTGTACACATTCTTAGTTAGATGGTAAGCCATTTCAATTTTATTCAAGTGTGACGCACAAGCCTCGTTTTCGGACATTGTAGGGTCTATCCATTCACCAAGATACTTAAATTTCACAACCCGCTTGATTTTCCCATGATTCACATCAATATGTTTTGGAGCCGTTTTGATGTTAGTGATAAATTCTGTTTTCTCGAAAGAGATGCAGCTTGTGTTTGAAGCTCGTTGATCTGTTTCCTGGCCGTATCCAACGAATCCGCAAAAACCGCTAGGTCATCTGCAAAGGCTAGACAGTCAATTGATAGGTTCTTATTCTTGTGACCAAGTCTGATTCCATTTTGGACTCCTTCATCACTCATTGTTTTGCGCCACTCACGGATAACATTCTCAAGAACGCAGTTGAATAGTAGAGGTGAGAGACCATCTCCCTGTCGAACTCCTGTCCTTATCTCGAAGGCATTGGAAATCTCGCCTCTAAACTTAACTTTTGAAGTGGTGTTGGTGAGAGTCTGTTGGATGATATAATAATAATAATAATAATAATAATTATTATTATTATTATTAGTCTATTATTAAGGAGAAAAAGAACCAGGTGTTTACAAAATTGGTATCAACAGTCGCAACCTCCTCAAAGAGTCATTCATAGAATTAATAAAATACAGTAGCAGATAACAAACGCCATTTAATGCAGATAATATTCAGGTAGCATTTCCAATGTTTGACTCATTATTAATCTGTGTATTAGACATTTAAGATCGCGATTAGGCTTTTATCTCTGCTAACTTTTGCTTCTCTTCCAGATTTGTCTGTCTGCCATAAGCCAGCCAGTGAACTAGGAAGGAAGCAGTCACAGCTATCCATCAATTCAGTGACCCATCCATCATTCAATAAACACGCTCAGTATCTCTAATCCCCAGAATAACCATGTCACAGTCGAGGATGAGAAAGTTCCACGGCCCTGATACTGCGAATGTAAATAAAACCGAACCTATCTATCAATCAGGATTAGCCCAAAGAATGCAATATAGAGCGAGTGACAGGCTCTCGCAAATCCCTCGTGATATGTTTACTGTGTCATCTATGATGTCGCAGGTAGGTGTTAGGGAAGGATTAAGTTGCCAGTGCTTTGATCATTGTAAATACTGATTGTGAAAGTGGAGTGCAACAGAGCATGACCGCAGACAGTCAAGATTTGAGGCGGAGGGTACGTGCAGTAACCTAATACCTGCTAGTTCATCATAAGCCAGAGAGAACTATACGGCGTGCTCAATTTATCTCGGCAATTTACAATAACTGTGGAAAGAAAAAGTGTTTTATCCAAATTGTTTTCCGAACAGGAGGAATTGTTACTCCATGTTACCTTCAAACAGAATCGATAATACGAGTCAACAAACAAAAGATTTTGTGTTAAAATTCAGGAATTTTTCTAGGTTTGTGCAGTGTCTAATTATTTCATTCACTGCCCGTGAAAGCCATTATAGCATCTTTTTGGAAGCCTTCATCGGGAGGTTATGGCTGCTTGAGCTTTCAGTTCTCGCAGTAAAGTGGTGCAGGTGCAGGGAAGTAGCGTGCAGTTCGCTACTCCTGTGGGGGTCCGGATGGGGCACAAAGAACCCGCTGATGAACCAGCTTGGTGTCCTAGGCGAAACTCCACACAAGACACGGCACAAACCTAGAAAAATTGCTGAGTTTTAATTCACTGGCCGTGAAAGCCAATGGGTACTATCATTTTGTGTTGACTCGATTATTTCATGCATATATTCTGACTGTCTACATCGAACAGTAACCAAAAACGCCATTCATATTTGACTAAGTATGATTTTGCACTTTGCGCAATGATAAATAAATATTTGAAGTTTTGGCAGACTGTTTAAGGGGTAACGGCTTTGAACATGTAAGAGAGGGGATATTTAAAGATATTTCCCCTAAAATTTTCAGAAGCTAAAATTAAAGCTGGTATTTCCGTCGGTCCTCATATAAAGAAACAAATGGCCAGTGTGGAATTTCCACAACTAAACACCCACGGAAACCAAACTTGGTACAGCCTTAAAGCAGTGATTCATGGCTTCCTTGGAAATAAAAAAAGCTGAGAATTATAAAGAGCTTATTTCCAATATGCTTGAGAACTTCAAACTCATGGGTTGCAGAATGTCCCTTAAAGTACACGTTACATGCTCACTTGGACCAATTACTTGGCGGCATATTCAGAAGAGCACCAAGACGTGATGGACTTTGAGCAACGTTATCAAGAACATTATTATTAGGGCCCGGATGTTGGTGACGTAAAAATGTTTAAAAATGCACTTAATATTTTCAAAAATGACTGTAATAAATTGCCTAAAAATTCGAAAAATGCACTATAAAATGGAGAAAATGATCCTATAATTGTAAATTCAGATACTAGTTGTTTTAAATGCACTGACACACTCGGTTTTATTTTATGCATTTTGAAAGCGGCAATGAACGATATTTCTCGCCGTGAACTATGTGGAACTGAGACAAGAATATACACCCCTTCCACTTTCTACCCCGCCACAGCTGACCTTGGTTTGCAACGAAAACAAGAGCATCTGTAAACCTACGCTACGGTACCGATCACCTGCTTCCAACATATATATTTTTCTACTAATAGCAATTCCGAAATATTCTATTTCAATATTTTAAATTATCTTGTATCAGCTCCTAGCTTCTTCTTGACTCTGAGAGACGTAACTCCCTCACATAAAGCTGTGACATGACTATGAAAAAACAAGATGTTCAGTAAAGAACATATAGCCTACTTTCTCCTAAATGCAAGCGTATTGTTATAACTCTTTGTCCTTTTCAAGGAGTATAATTGAATGTTGGTTGTAGTAGCTTGTTGAAATACAACGTGCTATAGGGATATTAAACATGAATATGGTGTGCCCTTTGCTAGTGCTACCTCTGTAAATAAATTCATTCAATTCGGTTTCACCGTGTTCGAATTAATAGGGTCAATCGATTTTCACACAAAGATGGCCGCCATCCGCAAAATATTAGGCTAATGACCTATTAAAAGGATGCTCCCTCCATAAAGGTATTGAACCCATGTACCATAGGCTCCAAGAGGGGTCGAATCCATGTATTTTGTCAAATGAATGAAAGAAACATACAGTTTCTAATGTAACGGAGAGAGATTTCAAGCCAGGATTCTAGCCTAACATTGCGCAAGCTGCAGGACCAGGTGTTCATAAGATGAGCTCATGCCTCTTGACATTTATAAGGAGCCAGTCATGGATATTAATAGAACGAGTGGAAAATTTGGACTGTAAGACGAAGAGGCTCGACTCGGAAATTGCTCTTACGTTGCAGGAAAACGGCAACCTCGCCGCTGAGTCAGAACAAGAATAATTAAAATTAACCCGTTTACGAGTATAAAAACAAGCAAACAAATACAGTACGGTGAATCATTTCGAATTAGAGATTTTTGTGTAAAGAAAAACCCTTTAATAATTGCACAAGAGGAAAGTGCAAATGAAGCAGACGTCATCGGGAATTCACTGGGACCCAAGGAGTGGGAGAATTAAAAATGAACAGCACCACCCACACAGTTGAAGACTAAAAATTAATTAATATCTCGGAAATGCACGATCGATTTCCATGCACAGGAAGATCATTTTACGTTTGGAAGACGAGCTTTCTGGAGATATAGTTTTTATAATTGTGCGACAATTAGTTCAAAAGTTGGTCACGAAAAGGACTAGGATTTTATCTTTTTTTGACTGAAGAGTATAAAACTCCCGGCCAAGCCAGACCAAACATGCAGTTTCCGATAGCCCAGGGGGGCGTCACTCTGCATCAGTACATGCAGTTACTAGTCCGTCCAGGGGTCGTGACGCTGGAGCATCATAACCACGCAGTATTCAAGAGCCCAGGGGGGCGTCACAACGCATCATGCAGTTACTTTGACAGCCCGTGAGGGGGCGTCACTCTGTATCACACATCGTACATGCAGTTTTCGATAGCCTAGAGGGGCGTTACGCTGTATCAGAATCACAGTTCGACTTGAAACTCCTGAGGGAGGTTACTTTGATCACAGTTCGTCATAGCACGTCTTGATGTAGGCTGTTCGCGCTGCAATTTCAAGTAGTCAATTCAAAAACACAGTTCGACAAGAGACTCCTGTGGGAGGCTATGCTACAAGTTCGCCGAGTGTAGACCAGTTACGATATGAGTGCGCTACGCTGATGGTTAGCAGTTCGAGACTCTGAAGAGTCCTAAATTATAAAGAACACTGAATATACGGACTTTAAAGAAATATCGTCAAAGTAAGATACAGCGATCAGTAGGGAACTTCGAGTTCCAGAAGAACACTAGTTCGATACAGTTACGAAGTTATAAGAACTCCAACAAATAAACGGCGTTACGTCCAGTAAAGACATTGTTAAGGACACTAAGTCCTGTAAAGGACAAGAATAAACAGTAATTACAATCGCGAAAGATAGAAGTTCTAGCAAAAGGAACTTAGGAACTTAGGTTCGAAACCAGAGGGAGCCCTACCCAGGTTTAATTACTGTATTAAAAATGAAACGCTACGTAGAGTGTCAACCATTAAGGATCTAGGGGTGACAATCACTAATAATTTCTCGTTCGATGAACATATTTCAAAAATATGTCGTGAAAGTTTCCGGATCCTGGGATTTTTAAAAAGAAATTGTTTAAATTATTTTTCGGACATAACTCTATCCAAATTATTTAAGTCACTCATTCGGCCTAAATTAGAATACTGTAGTGTGATCTGGAATCCCTTTCACAGTAATAAAATTGACGCCATCGAACGTGTGCAAAAGAGATTTATTAAATGGCTCTGTTACAGGGGTGGACGACCGTACCATAGAGCTGAGTATGAGAGTTATTGCAACGTGTACGGTCTTCCTCCACTTAGCAGTCGGCGCACAGTGGGTGACGTGAGATTCCTTTGGAAGCTGGTAAATGGCGGAATTGACTCTAATCAGTTGCTAGCTAACTTGGGTTTTCAAGTCCCTCAGAGAACCACCAGACGGAAGCACACGTTCGATGGGGTCAGATCGAGAATTAATGTGCACAAAAATTCATGTCTGATCCGGTTGCAGTCAACATACAGCTTGATGGAGAGTAGAAGTGCTACTGATATTCACTTCGACTCTCTATTAACTGTTATGAGAGATATCTCAAGTGGGCTGTAAAATAGTGTATTGCATATTGGGTTAATTTCTATTTGCGTTGATTGATTGAACATGTGGTCGAATGAATGGTTGATTGATTTTTTGATTGAATGTACGAGTGAATGAAGTAATGTATTTTTTGTTTGCTGTTATCTAGATCCTTGAATGTCGCTCTTGTATTACTTTCCCTAGTTTCTGAACTTTGTCTTCTTATCTTTTATTTTATGTTTTTGCCTGTTTCTGTTTACTGTTGATAGTTTTTTTTTCTGTAATAATTATTGTAATGTTCTTGTACAAAGGGATTGCATGAATGAATGCTTGAGATAGGATGTTAGAGTGTGTGTCTGTATGGTTGTGGTTGCTGATTTATAATAGATTAGTGTATTGCTATTTTTGTACGTGTTTGCTGTTTTTGTTTTGTTTATAATTGTAAATTTTATTGTTAATTATTATATTGTCACTAGTGGAGTCTATCTGTCTGACAATAAAGAATACATACATACATACATACATACATACGTACTCTAGTGAGGAAACGTCAAATAATATATGATAGACAGTATACGGCCCTCGAAGGGAGGCCAAGATATAGAAACTATAGGGAGTGATAGACCACCATATATAAATAGAGGTGACGGCAAAGTAAAGACATTTATCGCCTAATTAAAGCAGATAAAGTGAAGCCGAGTAATAGACAATAGAAGCGGTTTTGAGAGACTGAAACCAGTAGTTTCCACTGTAGGAGAGAGAAACTTTGAACGAGTAAAATCACACGTCCAATGCAGGTCGATAGGATTCACATCAGGGATCGTCAACAGCCGACAGAAATCGTCAAAATCGCTGAGATACGCCCGTGTGATAGAAGTGAAGTGTAAATATTGTAAGAAAAAATAAGAGTATCATTTTAAGTGTTTTATGTAAAGTGAAAGTGTTTTATGCAGTGATATGTGTTATAATATGTACCAGAGTAATATTTTTTAGTGTTTTAATGTGTGTTCTAAACGGATACACCAGTGTATTAAAAGTGTTGTCAGTGTTAAATGTATTGAATATGTGTCAAGAAATGTCTGTACATGAGATGAATTTGTACAATATGAAGTAAGTCAAGAAGGTGGGCCAAAATGACACATCGAACGAGAGTGAAGGTCAGAAAACGACCTTAGACATGTGAGTAAAGATTTTCATTATGTTTTGGTGTCGGGGGAAAATTTTGTGTACAGGGTAAAAGGGATGTTTTTAAATAAATAATAACTAAATAAGAACGCGATCTGAACAAAAATAAAGTTCCGAGAAATAATAAATAATTATGTGAAAGAATAAATCCTGTAGAGGAAATGCCTGGAATAAAATGTCAGTGTATTTGACGAAGGTTATAAAAGCAAGCGTAATAATAATAATTATAACAAACATATTTAAATAAAGGTAAATTTGAATTATATGAAAGAAATAGCTTTTGAGCTTTTGTAAGGAATGAAGACATGATGTTAATAATAATAATAATAACAAGGTAAAGAAATCTAAATAAAGATTAATTTGAATGATATAAAAATATAGAGCGTTGGAGCCTTAACAAATGTATAAGACATGATGTGAATGCATGTTCTTAAAAATGGAGCGATTTATTGTCAACGGAAAAGATAAATATAAAAATTGAGATATGTATCAATTGTTACTATGAAATTTATCAGTTCTTTGAAAGACATTTGGCCGTAAAGTAATGTGTAGCGCAATGGAACGCAATTAAATAAAAGTCAAGCTAGGAATGCGTAGAATTTAAATGTACTTGGTAAATTACTTATGAGGGGTAGTTGATTGTATTGAATTGAGATATGTTGTAAGTCCTCTAATTGTGACGTAGATCACGAGGCCATGTGTGTGTTATTATATAAAAGGGAGCAAATGTATGGTATTATTGAGCGTAGGTCCTGTAAGCTACGGCTAGACCCTAAATCGCGTTTTGTATAAGTCCTCCAATATGGGAATGGTCCCCGAGGCATGTTAAGAGATTCGAACCTAGAATCCTCTTGTTGTTGAAGCCCCTTATTATTCGTCGTAGAATGTGTATTACTCTTCCCAATCAACGAGGACCCTTCATAATTAATAAATGCCAAGGTTACGAGAGTGGTTTATGAGCCAAAGAATATTGTTGAAAGTGAAAAGAGAAGTTAAATGCCAGGTCTCTCCAAAGAACTGAAAATAGAAGGAAGGTTTGTTTTGAAAGCATTGAGGAGAGCTCCAACTGCAGACGAGACGGGAGGTTTCTCGCACAGTCATAAATCACGCTCAAGTTATTGACCAGACCCTAGCCGCATGAGGGTTGGGGAAAAGGCTGTTTGTAAGAAGTGCTAAATACACCGTGAGTGTTTTAAAAGTTGTTAATGACCCGGGCGTTGAACCGAGGTCCTTGTAGATTGATATTATCGCTTGCCAGTTCAGATCGTAGTTTTCTTATGTGATAATGGTCTTATAAGACAAATGAATTAAATAAAAATCCCTATTGTAATGTTGTATGGAAATAAGGAATCCACGAGTTTTATGAAGGTAACTAGATTTCGGGAGTAATCATAGTTTTTGACTTTGTCAAGTAATCTTTATAACTCTGGAGTACACAAGTAGTTTCCCGATCACCGTAGTGAATTTGCAAAACTTGAGAGAGGTGGTAAATGCTGAGAACATGTGAAGTGCCCAAATATTGAAGTAGATAATTAACATGTAATTTTAAATGTAATTATATATTTGTTTTGATGATAAGAAAAGATAAAAAAATAGTTCTTGAGGTGTACAAAAGAATGACACCATTATTATGGGAAAGTATCGAGCCAAAGAAGCTCGTAGTTATATGGGACTTTAAGATAGGTACTTTATGGAAGTGAAAATAATCATGAATTGTTGGTTTTAAAGAAAACCATGTGTTTTAATCTAATATTTGTTTTATTCTTATGTTATTCCTTGTTCACTTTGAACAAGTAGAAATATATTGGTCAGTAGTTTATTTGTTTTATTGTTTGTAGCGCCATAATTTTGATTAATTAAATGTGTTAAAATAGGAGTTGATTTTGTTGTTATTTTTGCAAGTGTATCCTCTATTTAATCCAAAATATGTAAGTCACAGAGTGGGAGAACTTACCGCAGCCCCGAAAATCCCGAATTGAGCAATGCTGGCATACTGTGATTTGCATATTTCTTGCTGAAAGGGCACAGTATGTTGTTGCAAAATTTGGTAGAGATCAGATGATTAGGTTAATCGTAATTTGATTTAAGCTTTGAACATTTGTGTGGCCGCCATTACGTTTCCGTCAAGATGGCGGCTATATAAAACATGACACTGAGGTGCCCTTTGCTAGTGCTACATCTGTACCAAATTTCGTTCCATTCGGTTTCACCGTGTTCGAATTAATAGGTGGAATCGAATTTGACACAAAGAAGGCCGCCATCCGCAAACTATTAGGCTAATGACCTATTAGATTAGTCAAAGGATGCTCCCTCCATAAAGGCATGTTGCTGCAAAATTTGGTAGAGATCGAATGATTATTTTAGTCGTAATTTGATTTAAGCTTTGAACATTTGTTTGGCCGCCATTACGTTTCTGTAAAGATGCCGGCGATATATAACATGACACTGAGGTGCCCTTTCCAATGCTACCTCTGTACGAAATTTCGTTCCATTCGGTTTCACCGTGTTTGAATTAATAGGGGGATTCGATTTGGACAGAAAGATGGCCGCCATCCGCAAACTATTAGGCTAATGACCTATTAATTTGGTCAAAGGATGCTTCCTCCACAAAGATATGTTTCTGCAAAATTTAGTAGAGATCGGATGATTAGGTTAGTCGTAATTTGATTTAAGCTTTGAACATTTGTGTGGCCGCCATTACGTTTCCGTCAAGATGGCGGCGATATAAAACTTGACACTGAGGTGTCCTTTGCGAGTGCTACCTTTGTACCAAATTTCGTTCAATTCGCGTTCAGCGTGTTCGAATTGATAGGGGGGGGGGGCAGACATTCAGAGTACACACACTCACACACAGACTCACACACACACACACACATACACACACACAGACAGACACACTTTTTTTCGCCCTGTGTTGATCTCGTAAGTCTACTTTCATTTTTTGCAAAAATCAAAAGTAGGCTAAAAAATGACCTTAAAAGGCCAATTTCTCAAAAATATGACCAAAAAAATCTACCAAACTTACAAAAATGCTCTTAAAATGGAACAAGTAGTTCCGTGAAGAGCTATACAGCCTATTTTCATATATCCTACTTATGTTAACTGCCACAATCAACATACAAAATTTCAGTTTAATTGCTGTAACAGATTCGTAGATATTGAGAACCGTCTAAATATTTCAGATGTTCGCCAGGTTGGATTTTTATTTTTGTACTATTACATTAAGATTATTGTGTACGTGTGGTATTCAAACTTCAATCCCGTGATTAGACAACAAGAAGTAAAAACGAGATTTTAAAATTATGCACAGCAGCCATCTTGTGATAATGCAAACCATTGAAATAAATTAGATGCCAGTGGATCAACATTTGTATAAGCATTTAACGTGCAACGTTTCACGGCACTCGGATAGTTAATTCGCGAGAAACGTCCATTTAAATATTTATACTTCGCGTCGCCGCCATGTTGGATTTGTGCTCACCAGGTTCCTGAAAGTCCTATAGGTGAACATATGTTCATAGTCTCTATGAACATAAAAAAAACAGTTTGGTTGCTGTAAAAGATTCATAGATATTGAGAACCGGCTAAATATTTCGGGAGCTCACCATTTAGGAGTGTTATGTGTATAGGCCATAGAGTTAAGTACCATTTAAGGACAATTATTGCCTAGGTTCATTATTCAAACTTTCACTTCGATCGCATGATTACGACACAAGAAATTAGAACTTAATTTTAAAATTTCGCACAGCCGCCATCTTGAGGTTATGTAAGCAATTGAATTAAATTAGATGGCAGTGCATTACAATCTGCAAAATCAATTACTGTACCACATTTCACTGCGCTCAGAGAGTTAAATCACGAGAAAAGTCTATTAAAATATTTTAAATTCGCTTGGTCGCCATGTTCGTTTCGTACTTTACAGGTTTATGAAATATACGTAGGTATACCTGTATCAGTACCCTTTATCACCGTACAAAATTGCAGGCTGATATCTGTAATAGTTTCGGAGATATAGAATGTCAGTGAAATATTTCGCACAGCCGCCATTTTGAGGTTATGTAAACAATTGAACTAAATTAGACTCCAGTGCATTACAATTTGTATAAACATTTGCTGTACCAAGTTTCTTTACATTTAGATAGTTAAATCGCGAGAAAAGTCTATTTAAATGTCTCAACTTCGCTTGGCCGCCATGTTGGTTTTGTAGTCACCAGGTTTTTGAAAGTCTCATAGGTGAACTTCTAGTAGTGCCCTTTATCACCGTACACAATTTCAGGGCAATATCGGTAATAGTTTAGGAGATATTGAATGCTCGTGAAATATTTCGCACAGCCGCCATGTTGGATTGGAGAGACGTAACAAAATTTGAAGGGCACGGTCGAGATCGCCGGGAATAGTGCTATGAACATTCCGAGTTTCATTGAAATCGCTCCAGCCGTTTCGATTTTATTAGGGGGGGACACACACACGAATCACACACACACACACACACACGCACACACACATGGACAAAAGGTGATCTCATAAGCCTATTTTTTCAAAATTGAAAATAGGCTAAAAATAGCAAAAATTGCAAAAATATGCAAAATAAAAATGACATATTTGAAGACGGGGTGGCCCGTCCGGAGTTTCTATGTACATCAGCATTGTTTTAGACAGCTCAGTAAAAAGAAGACATGTCATCGACATCCGGGCCCAATTATTATGAACAGAAAAGCGCACAAATGTGCATAACATAGATTTACACTAGTTTAGTCCTTGTCATAATCGCAGAGTGATTTCTGGTTATTTTTAGCCTATTTTCAATTTTGAAAAAATAGGCTTATGATATCACCTTTTGTCCGTGTGTGTGTGCGCGTGTGTGTGTGTGTGTGATTCGTGTGTGTGTCCCCCCCCTAATAAAATCTAAACGGCAGGAGCGATTTCAATGAAACTCGGAAAGATCATAGCACTATTCCCGGCGACCTCGACCGTGCCCTTCAAATTTTGTTACGACTCACCAATCCAACATGGCGGCTGTGCGAAGTATTTCACCAGCATTCAATATCTACGAAACTATTACCGATATTATCCTGACATTTTCTATGGTGATAGAGGGAACTACTGTAAGTCCACTTATGTGACTTTTGAAAACCTGGTAACTACAAAACCAACATGGCGGCCAAGCGAATTTGCGACTTTTAAATAGACGTTTCTCGCGATTTAACCAACCAAACGCAATGAAACTTGGTACAGTATATGTTTATATACATTGTAATGCACCGACATCTAACTTCGTTCAATTGTTTACATAATCACAAGATGGCGGATGTGCGAAATATTTAACCGGCATTCTATATCTCTGAAACTATTAGCGGTATCTCCCTAAAATTTTGTACGGAGATAAAGGGCACTACTGGAAGTCCATCTATAAGATTTTCAAAAACCGGTTAACTACAAAACGAACATGGCGGCCAAGCGAATTTGAACATTTTAAATAGACCTTTCTCGCGATTTAATGTTCCAAGCGCACTGAAACCTGGTACAGGAAATATTTATACACATTGTATTCCACTGGTATCTAATTTAGTTCAATTGTTTACATAACCTCAAGATGGCGGCAGTGCGAATTTTAAAATTAAGTTTTTATTTCTTGTGATGTAGTCATGCGATCGAAGTGAAAGTTTGAATAATGAACCTACGCAATAATTTTCCTTTAATGGTACATGACTCTATGGCCTATACATTTAACAATCCAACATGGCGACCATCCGAAATATTTAGACGATACTGAATATCTACGAATCTATTTTAGCAATCAAACTGCATTTTTTAATGTTCATAGGGACTATGAACTTAAGTTCACCTATAGGACTTTAAATAACCTGGTGATCACAAATCCAACATGTCGGTGACGCGAATTATAAATATTCACATGGACGTTTCTCGCAATTTAACCATCCGCGTGCAGTGAAACTTGGTACAGTAAATCTTTATCCGAATGTTAATCCACTGGCATCTAATTTATTTCAATTGTTTCCATAACCTCAAGATGGCAGCTGTGAAAAAATTTTAAATCTCCTTGTTTTTTCTTGTGTCCTAATTATGCGATTGAAGTTTGAATACTACACGTTCACAATAATCTGCATGTAACAGTGCATAACTCTAGGACCTACATATATAAAATCCAACATGGCGACCATCCGAAATATTTAGTCGGTTCTCAATATCTACGAATCTATTACAGCAATCAAACTGAAATTGTGTATGTTGATAGGGGCAATTAACATAAGTAGGATATATGAAAATAGGCTGTATAGTTCTTCACGGAACTACTTGTTACATGATGTGATGTGATATATGTCACAGAAGTGGTCACATAACGAGCACACGCAGATTTCATTTGGGGCGTGGTTGGACATGTTCTTACATACGATATTTTATGGTGGTACCCATGCACTGCTAACTTTATCACCACATGTCTTAGTTTCTGATTGGCGTTGTCCAGTTCCGGTTGATCATGGCATCCGTGCAGTAAAATTCTAGCTGGATGTCTTTTCTCTTCTCCCTTCTCTCTGTAACGTGCGCTTCAGCATTTTTTGAGGATGGAAGAACATGATGGGTGATTACATTTGGGAGATAATACGAAAAAGTTCGAACCCACACAGAAGTACCAAAAAATCATTTCTAAAGCTTGTTTGTATTGTTTCTGTGAATTGCAGATTAATGTTAACTATGTTTTGTAAATAAACATGATGTAAATGTATAAATTAACGTTTGTTTTCGTTTGAACTTATAAAAATAGAGAATTTAATTCAAATTTAAACTTTTGTTGTGGTAGCTACAAAAGGAAACTTTATTAGATAGAACTATTTGCTCATTCATTACTTGGCCATGACAAATCAAAATCAGACATACAGAACACAGACTCAAAATTCGTGTTGACTTGTTTAATGCATTGTTCTGTATAATCTATATAAATAAAACCATAAAGGGGGAAGATGACGTCACTGTCACGCCTCTTAAAACAACAATCATTATTAACTATCAAAATCGTCAAAATTGCTCAATTTGAAAAACAAATCTTCGCAATTATCAATTTAATATGAAATACAGTACGTAGGGTTTACTAATAGGGCACACCATTGTGGGTAATTACAGGGTAATTATCTATGTGTGCCCCGATAAACACGGCAAGCTAAGCCGGCTGTGACTGGTGCAGATCGCGGGCGCGTGTACACGGTTCAGCCGGTGGTAGGTGCGCACTTTTACACTTTTACCAAACATGTTCAATAATGTTTACTTACAGTGCTCATAGCCGATGCTGAAAATGTGCTCCCTCTCTTGTAACACACACCTGAAATCTTCTGATGAAAGAATGGACAACATTCTGAAGTTCCACAGCAGTGATGGCTTCGGTTTCATCCCTTATGTACTGTTTAAGTTCATCAATCGAATGTGGATTTTTTCTATACACCGTACCTTTTAGTTGCCCCCACAAATAAAAGTCACAGATTGCCAAATCTGGGCTTCGGAGAGGCCACAAATTCTTACTTATGATACGTCCAGGACCACCAAAAATACGCCGCAATTCCGTCATTGACATTTCGGCTGTATGAGGAATGGCGGAATTCTGCTGAAAATAATTGGTCGGACGTTCAGCATAAGTAAGATATACACACGTTCGCACAAAGTGAATATTGGTGTCCAGGCATGACCAACAATTACAGCAATCACAATACTCACTAAACGTGCAACACTAACGTATAAGCTTTGCAGATACACGTCCATATGAATGACAAAGCACATATGAACTAACGATATGAGTCAGCGGAGCTCACCACCACCGGCTGAACCGTGTACGCCCGAGATCTGCGCCAGTCACAGCCGGTTTAGCTTGCCGTCTTTATCGAGGCGCACATAGCTAATAATCCTGTATAAGGAAAGTTGCCTCAGGAAAGAGCTATGAAGAATATAATGTACCATTAGAAAGTTAAAAGTCTGTATATTAATATGGCGAAAGACAAAATTTGAATATGTTGAGGATTTTAGACATTCCGGAGCCCTTTAATAATATGTCGTTAATGTCCTTCAATGGAAGCACATACTGTACGTTTCAGTTAAATACACTAGTGCTAATACAGGGATTTTGAGGCCCGTCGTACTCTGCAGATGAATTATATTATTTTGAAGAATCGATGATTCTGGACTTGCAGGAAGTCCAGAGATCGGTGGTTCGAGTTCCGGAGGTGGCATTGGACATCAGAGTGTGGATTTCTTCTTTTTATCGCACTCTCTTCAGGCGAATGAAGGGATTGTAGGCCTACCTCACTTTACGTCGCAGGGCACCTATTCCAATTTCTTACCCTAATAATTACTGTTCCACTCTACTACAGTCTCTACAGAAACTCCCAAGTACTGTAGTAGCCAAATTATTAGAATTATAATAGAATTTCCTAAATTCATTAACTTGTAGGCTAAAGGTCGATTCACACTATACGTCACGTAACCTTTCCGTTTCCTTTGCGTACCCGTTGCCTTAAAAGTTGTTGTATTCACACAATACAGTACCGTTCGTTGTCACGACGATATGTTTACGGAAGGTATGCGGACACTTATCGACAGAGTGCACTAGCAACCAATTCCATTCCGTATCTAGGAGGCGTGTTTTTGCGCTCCCTTTGATTTTAACCTGGGTTAGGTTTGGTTACAGTTTACGGTAACCGCAGAATCACAAAAACGAAACAGTTTATAAGAAAAGTTAGCAATTTCAGGACTTAGTGACAGAATGTGGTCCAGAAAAAAATTAGTTCTATGTGCTATTATTTTAGCAAGTAAGTGGAAGCAATGCCGGACTCAGCTGGGGTCCCGTGGTCGCCAACCCACGTCCCACTAGATGTGAGCCCCTGGGGGGAAATACTGTTCTCTGGAAGCATTCAGAGCCATTGCGATATTTTTTTAAATAATTTCGCCCTCTATATATTGTAGGAAACACATATGGTCGACATCATCATCATTACTTATTCACCATATCAATTCCAATACCATTATTTATTCACCATATCAATTCCAATACATCTTTCGTCGCCATATTGCTAACTTTTCTTATAACCTATTTCGTTTTGGCGAGTATAACCGCAAACTGTAACCAAACCTAACCTAGGTTAATGCCAGTGAATAAACACAGAGCGCCAAAACACGCCTTCTAGACGCAGAATGGAAATGGTTGCTAGTGCACACTGTCAATAAGTGCCACTTTAAGGAAGTGAAACTAGAACTGTTGGCGCAGCAGAAATGAGGTGCTACAGGAGAATTATGAAGATCAGGTGGGTAGACAAGTTTACAAATGAAGAGGTATTATGACGAGTGGGCGAGGAGAGATGTTTTTGGCGACTGTTAACGAAGAGAAGAGATATGTTGGTAGGACACGTACTAAGACACCCAGGAATAGCAAAGTTAGTTATGGAAGAAAGGGTCGAGGACAAGAACTGTAGGGGTAGATCAAGGTTAAAGTATGTGAAACAGATTGTCTCGGTTATACAGATATAAGCTATGTAGAGATGATACGATTACCTCACAACATGGAGGCATGGAAGGCTGCATCAAACCAGTCAAAAGAATGAAGATTCAAACACAACACGCAAGATCAAAGAAGGCATTAGCTTTAAGCCTACACACAGGTATGAAAATAAATCGCTACCAGACTGCTACATAATTAATATCTCTGTTTGGAAAACTAATAAGTTAGGCTATAGCACAATATTCCAATAATATGACTAAGTCTATTCACGGGTCTGATGACCTAGATGTTGCTAGCTCGTGAAATGAATTAATAACATTCTCCTACTCCCCATTAGGACTAGCGTCACACACATGAAGAAATACAGGTGTTGGTTCGCTTAAGACAGACTCATTAACGAGACAGCCTGATGAAGTTGTATTGAACCTGGCTCTAATCAAGCGAAGTCTTGAGATATGGGTTCCTATTTAAAACAAATTTCATCCATATGCATGATTGTGTAATGCTCTGTATCGCTCATCAGTCTTCTTGCTGGGCTACATATTGACTGCTCATAAAACACAGGAGAAACCTGTAGGTACTGTTATAGATCGGGCCACCATGTTGGATTACAAGGTTATGTTATTTAAGGGGAGGTGGTACACCTATAAGGGGTAAACGAATATTTCTTTCTTTCGAAGTTTATTTATTTAATGTGTTAAATATTAGTTATCGGTAGTTATATTGCTGAAAGACGTTCCTAATGTCTGATATCTCAAATAAATGTCAAGTTGACTCTTGAGTTACGCCCACCTTTTTGGCATGGTGTGCGTATTTCGTATATGAAAAATCCACAGCCTGCTTCCAGTCGACCGATCGGGTCAGGGAATTGAATGAATGATGCCCCCATCTAGCGGCGAGGATATAAACTGTGCCGGCTGCCGAGCCTGTCGCACTCCTCTGGGGCAATGATTAAATGAAATGAAAGTGGAGAGTGTTGCTGGAATGAAATTTGTGACAGGGAAAACCGAAGTACCCGGAGAAAAACCTGTCTGCCTCTTCTTTGTCCAGCACAAATCTCACATGGAGTGACCGCTATTTGAACCACGGACCCAGCGCACCGTGGGCCAAAATCGAAATCTATGAGGACAAAATTATTTATTTTCATAATTAAAAAATCAAAATTTATTACTTCTACAGCATTCTCACATAATTGCCGCTCACTATTCTGGGATATTTACGCATCTTAGTGTAAATCTGTCACCACTGTACGAGCAGTCTGAATTGGTGGGTGAATGTAAGTGGCTGTGGTTTGGTTGTCTTTGTGGTTAGTGTGATGCTTTAAGATGGAACATGCAGCTGAAGGTATGAACTTTGTAACGTGTTTCAGTTATTAATGGCCGAAATTGTTACGTAATTTTAGCTATATTTGCATTATATAATATTTAACTATTATTTTTAAAATTATATTTTCACTTAGATTTGTGTATGTCGCGTCACTCTGCGTCACTTTCTACTTAATGTTAAAATGTAGATAAAGTCTTGTAGTTTACGCCTGTTATAAGATTTTTTGCATCTTTTTGCAACTTACTTAGTTATTTTACGTTTTAGACGATGCCGCGCAACCAGTTCTCACACGTTTACAACTGTTTGAAGCACCGGGTTCGACGATTATGTCAAAAGTGGAACTTTGTGACGTTGTTAAAAGTAAATTAGGAGTAGAAAATTGTTCTGAAGAGATAACTGAATGCTCTATCCAATAGACAATTTCTTGCATGTGTAGACGTAGCTTGAAAAAGGTCTTAACTGATGTTTATTATGAAGTAAACAAATTATATACGTTGCTTTCACTCTAAATTCATGATTAAAACATAAACATAATTTTGTCCCCCTAGATTTCGATTTTGACCCACTGTGCAGCGAGCGGTGAGAGGCCGGCGTACTGCCGCCTAAGCCACGGTGGCTTCCGTATTTCTTCCACAAACTCCCTAATTTCCAACTTCGCGGTGTAGCAGTGCGATCTGGTGGCACACTGTTGTGGCTACATTGCGCAGCAATGGCTTCAGCTCGTCAGTTGTTTGTTTGGTGTTGTTTACCGAAAGCACGCGTGTTAGCTTGTTTTGGTAGTGACTCAAACAATTTTAGCCTACTTTTCACATTTTGCAAAAATGAGGAAAAAGTAGTCTTATGAGATCGGGCAAATGTGTGTCTGTCTGTCTGTCTGTCTGGCTGTCTGGCTGTGTGTGTGTCCCCCCCCTATCAACTCCTAAACGGCTGGAGCAATCGAAACAAAATTTGGTAGGAGTATAGATCTATACCTGAATATCTCACGGCCATATTTGAAAATGATGTCAGTGCTACCAACTGCTGAAAAATCGCAATTGAAATTTGAGCTCCATGTTGGATATCTTGGAAGGTATCAATGGGAGCGATTTCAAAATTGGTACACGTATAGATAATAATATTGCAATTTCATTTCCAGGAGGCCATATATGGCACTGTTGCCAAAATGATTATAAGCCTGCTGATAGGTCCAATTTTTAAATGCATATAACTTCTACACTATCAATTGGAATTCAACCAAATTTCGTATGTTGTATGTGTACATAACCTGATATGACTGAGCATATTCTTAAGAACCACCAGGGCTGCCAACTGTTATTAAATGCTCTTAATTTATTTTATCCAAATACCAATATATCAGAAAGTATGCAAGCCGACAGCTTTAAACTATGCACACGTATAGTACCTGACATTCTATATTAATTTGGAGTAACTTATATACGTCAGTGCTGTCAACATGATTCTAAGCCTGCTGAGAGGTCCAACTTTAAGTACATGTAACTTCCATACTATCATTTGGATTTCAACCAAATTTCGTATGTGCTATGTGTATCATAACAGATATGACTATCCGTATTCTTAAGAGCAGCCAGGGCTGCCAACAGTTAATATGTGCTGTCTCTTTTTTTGTTACCCTAATATCAATATATCAGAAAGCATGCAAGCTAATAGCTCTAAACCTTGCACACATATAGTACCTGGCATTCTAGATGAATTTGGAGTAACTAATATACGTCAGTGCTGCCAACATGATTCTAAGCCTGCTGGTAGGTCCAGTTTTAAAATGCATGTAACTTCTTTACTAACTAATGGATTTCATTCAAAACTGACACAACAATAGGTCATATTATTTCAGATTAATTCTGACCAACACATGCATGACATTGTTGCCAACATGATTTTACGCGCGAAGTTATATCCAATGTTTAACTGCATGTAACGTCCATGCTATTCATTGGACTCCAACCAAATTTTTTATTCTGTACCTCAAGAGATGGAACTGAGAATATATTCTGTCACCAGGGCTGCCAACTGTAGTGCTCTATTAGGCTACATTATGGCAGGTATACAGTATTTCGAACTAATTAGAAATTTCAATATGACCAACTTAATTTCGTCATTATTCTAGATAGATCCATATAGATTAATCATTGGCATGAATCTCAAATTTTATGAAAAGTAGGCTCTTTAGTTCGTCACGGAACTTCTTGTTTGCCTATATGGAAGTACTCAGAACCTGAATTAGTCGTTCATCAGCGTAGTGTAGAATCGTGTTCCTAAATCAGTGTTTGTAGGGTATAAAACAATGTGAATGGAGGTGTAAGTTATAATGCAGTTTTGACGTACAATGAGGGGTGTGCAGGCCAAGTGAGAGTGCTAAGGAGATTAGGCATTGAATCAGGTCAACATGCTACGTATTTCTAATGAAATTGATACCGAAAGGATCAAGAAATCAGACCTGCAAGCTGAGGTGGTAACCAAAAAGCATCAAAGAAAGGTGAAGGGACCATGTTAAGATGCAGAAATATATTCAGATGGTCCAGATATAGGCAAGGAATGCACTGACTTACTGTTCATTTTTATTTCAATTTATCTCAGAATGTATGGTTTATACATTTGTGTTCCTTATTCTTCAGAACCACAAGTGCTAGGAACATGACACTTGCATCACATCTTCTTTTATGGGTTATAAATATATATGCATTTTTTAATATTTCTGTCTTATATATTTTCAAAATTATGGCAAAGTAACTTTCTAAAGAAAAATTGACTTCCAGGAAAAGAAAATTCAAAAATGTATCTCTAGGTTAATATTTATTAACAAAATGCAAAATAACCGCACAAAGCTTCATTCTTTCAGCGTGGTGACTTCTATTAACTTCTGTGTACTGTAATAGTCACTGAGAAAAAGGAACATGAATTTTCCAATTCTAACATTGTGAAAATAGGGTGTACAACCTCCCTTTTAAGTAATAGAAAACATACATATGACAAATACATTTCCTAAATTTCACTAATACATGACAAGTTGTTGTTGATCTTTTAGGGGTCTTGCGACATATTTATTTCCTCAGTTTCTGGATTATGGGTCCTTATCTCAAATGAATCCATCATCCCTGAAAGTTTGTAACATCGTCACGGATTTACCCTGTATATCTTACACGCCGCACAGTGGGGAAGATGGCTTTGGAAGTCCCGGGGCACCTAAATAGAGAGTAGCTCTTTCTTCTCCAATGCGGTGAGCTATGCGCATTAGGTTTGTACCTAGGTACATGGTAACTGTATGATTTGTTTTGTCTTTTGTTCTGCCTTGATTGTTCATTAACATTTGCATTTAATTTTCGGCTCATTTTGCACTGCTGCACTTTGAGTTTTCTTTCCGGGTTTTACTAATGTTTCGCTTGACATTCACACGCTCTGTGGTCAGTCTTGCTTGGTCCTCCACGTACTCCTGCACCTTGTTTCTCTGTTCCACTCTGGGCCTCCCTTCGCTATGTAGAAGTCGGACAACCCCCGCCTCGGTCTTCCTCTCTGTCGTTTTCGTATTCATGCGTCCCATTTGGTAGCTTTGTGTATCCACCTATCATCTCGCATCCTCGCGATTTGACCTCCCCATTTCCATTTTTGTCTGGTGTCTTTTTCTGCGATATCCGTTGTTGATGACATTTGTGCCAGCTCCTTATTAGAGATCCCGTATTTTCTTGTTACTCCCAGTATCTTGCGTTCCATCTTTCATTGACATACTCGAAGTGTATTCTTCTGTCTGCGCATAGCTGTCCATGTTCAGAAGTCACATGTGGTCAAATAATGCTCAGATACTTGCTTACACAAATCGCCATGAATGCTGTTGTGGTCATATTGATCTGCAGCACCGAAAAGCATAACTTTGGCGTGGCACTGCTAGAACACACTCAAAAAACTGTGTTTTTAAGTCTTGTAAACCTTTCACGCTGTCAAAAGCCTATTCACTGCCCTAGCAAGTTTAATAACATGCAGCTTTCTTTATCAAGCTTCTATTTGTTTTCATTGCATCGCCAGTGTGTGCATGTTATCGGGGCAGCAACTTAATTCGCTTTAAATGAACACCATCCATCATAGCTGATCGATTTATAAGCAGAATTTCGTTTAGATTGATTGATTAGTACGTTGTATAGAGACACCAGTGCATTGTATGGTACAGTCTGTTCATGTGCCACTTGTCTGATAAACCACACAATCTATCAACACATAACGGCCCTCTTTCATTTCACCCATCAATTTACTCCCTCTCATATATCCTGATCCATGCGTGTTTCCTCTAATACTTATTTTCATTATGGAGATCCCTCACATACGAAGAAAACTGGCTCTTGTAAGAGAATGGCAGAAGTGTCGTAGCAAACCTCAGTTGCCCTTACATTAGGACTGCAACCCTCAGAAACCGAAGAGATTCAACCCATCACGGAAGCTAGGTGACAAGCTCCTTGATACACATTTTGATGCTGATGAGATCTGGCATGAAGATTGGACATCTTCAAATCCTGATCACCTGGGTTTAATCCATCTTCCTTATAGAGCTCCTCCTGGTTTCAACTTTCCGAGAAGGGAATGGACATCTCTATACAGAATCAGGACAAATCATGGCAGGTGTAAATTCTGGCTTCAGAAATGGGGAAGATCTGAAGACCCATGCTGCAACTGTGATAATGTGCCCCAGACCATCCAGCACGTTGTTATGGACTGCCCAAAAATAAGATTTAATGAATGGATCTGTTCAAGAACTGCATAGTGCCTCTACAGAGGCAGTGGCCTGGCTGAAAAGTCTGGACATTAAGTTTTGATTGTTTACCTGTAAATAATTGTAAGATATATGTATTAATAATGTATCCTTATGGTGCACCATAATAGGTTTATTGATAAGAATGTTTTTAGTGTTAAGCTTTTCAACCACCTGTTTTCCTTGATATTTTAATCTATTTCGGCTGATGAAGAGGCCAAAACAATTAGACCTCAAAACATGTCCCCAATGACCACAAAGTGATCATTTATTAAAATAAAAGGTATAGATTAGGTGGAACTTTTGCCACAATTATTACTAATATTTCACTTTTTCCAAAAAAGGCCCCCTATTTCCATCCCCTTAGTCCTTGTTCGCCATACGATATAAATACACTCTAGGAAGGTGACTAATAGCAGGAACTTGAGACGATAAGGAGGAAGAATGTTGTTGTTATTTTGTTGAGTATTTAAATACGGTATTGTGATGGCGCCGCATCTTTCAAAACAACAGAGAATAGGACTATCATTGTGTGTTGCATTGATCAGTGATGAGGATACGCGGAAGAAGATGTATAAAGAAAAACACAGGTTCACTCATGAGGGAATTGGAATAAGCTGATTTCCGCACTTTTCAACGAATGGATGAACAGTGTTTTACCGAATTACTCTGTATGGTCCAGCCGATGATAATGCAGTAGGGGATCATGACAGGATACCATCATGCAACGTTCACTTCGATAAAATGATTACGACACAAGAAAAAATAAAACGTAATTATAAAATTCACACAGCCACCATCCTGAGGTTACCTGTATGTAAACAATTGAACTAAATTAGATACCAGTGCATTACAATTTGTATAAACATTTCCTGTACCAAGTTTCATTGCGTTTGGATCATTAAATCGCGAGACAGGTCTATTTAAAATGTTCAACTTCACCATATTCGTTTTGTAGTTAACCGGTTTTTGAAAGTCTTATAGATGAACTTCCTGTAGTGCCCTTTATCTCCGTACAAAATTTCAGGGTAATACCGGAAATAGTTTCAGAGATATCGAATGCCGGTGAAATATTTCGCACAGCCGCCATCTTGAGGTTATTTAAACAATTGAACGAAGTTAGATGTCGGTGCATTACAATGTGTATAAACATATACTGTACCATGTTTTATCGGTTTGGTTGGTTAAATCGCTAGAAACGTCTATTTAAAAGTCGCAACTTCGCTTGGCCGCCATGTTGGTTTCGTAGTTGCCAGGTTTTCAAACGTCACATAGGTGAACTTCTGGTAGTTCCCTTTATCACCGTAAAATATTCCAGGGTGATATCTGTAATAGCTTCGGAGATATAGAATGCTGGTGGATTTGTGAAACGTAACAAAATTTGAAGGACACGGTCGTTCGGAATTAGTGCAATGAACTTACCGAGTTCCATTGAAATCTCTCCAGCCGTTTAGAAGTTATTAGGGGGACACACACACCATCACACACGCACACACACACAGACAGACATACGGACAAAAGGTGATCTCAAAAGCCTATATTTTCATAAATGAAAATAGGCTAAAAATCGGACTAAGTGGATGGAAATAGGGGGCCTTTTTTGGAAAAAGTGAAATATTAGAAATAATTGTGGCAAAAGTTCCACCTAATCTATACCTTTTATTTTAATAAATGATCACTTTGTGGTCATTGGGGACATGTTTTGAGGCCTAATTGTTTTGGCCCCTTCATCAGCCGAAATAGATTAAAATATCAAGGAAAACAGGTGGTTGAAAAGCTTAACACTAAAAAACATTCTTATCAATAAACCTATTATGGTGCACCATAAGGAAATGTAGAAGATATTTACCCTAACGATACAAGACATTCACTTATTATTTTATTGTATCTTTAGGGTAAATCGGCGCACGTCGCATGGGTCATAGCATTTCGGAGATTACACGTGAATTCGGGTTTGCGAGGTCAACAGTGTCGAGGGGGGGGGGGTCTTCAATATCGCAGAGATATTGTTATCATCCACGTAAACCGCCAGTAACTTGTATATTACAGTGGAACGTGGCTCATTCGAACTTCTATAATTCGAATTTTTCTCTCCGTCCCTAGCATTTTATATACAATCAATGCCAAACAAAATCGTGGTTAATTCAAATTATATTTTGGATAATTCGAAGTGTTTACGTGTAAAAAGGCGATCGGAAGCCAAATAGCTGGGTCGAGAATTCCTGAAAAACGACGCATCATTGGCATGCGGCCCCTACTCGATGGTTTTGCCTGCATGACTAACAACACGCCTGCGACGCTCCTTCCAAGGTCAATGCCCAACCCCTCCCCCTCCCATTGTTTTGCAACGCTCCACATCTCTTAACTCATAAGAGTGTCATCCCTTACACCTGTCTGGTAGTGCGCGCTGAGTGGTCTGATAAGATTTGTGGTTGTTGTTTAGAAGTTTGGTTTTGCCTGTGTTTTAAAGTGTGTGTACAGAACTAAGATGTTGTCATCAAAGCCTCGGGTTCCATACAAAACTTTGACTTTGGCGGAGAAAATAGCGGTGATTAAACAAGTGGAAAAGAGAATGAAGGAAAATATCTGAAATTGCAAAGGCTTTCAGGATTTCTCCAAACACATTGTCTACATACCTAAAAAACAAGTAGTTGCGTGAAGAACTATACAGCCTATTTTCATATATCCTACTTCGGTTAATTGCCACTATTAACATACAAAATTTCAGTTTGATTGCTGTAATAGATTCGTAGATATTGACAACCGACTAAATATTTCGGATGGTCGCCATGTTGGATTTTATATATGTAGATCTTAGAGTTATGTACTGTTACATGAAGATTATTGTGTACGTGTAGCATTCAAATTTCATTTGCATGATTAGGACACAAGAAGTAACAAGGAGATTTTAAAATTTCGCACAGCTGCAATATTGTGGTTATGGAAACAATTGAAATAAATTAGATGCCAGTGGATTAACATTCGTATAAGGATTTACTGTACCAAGTTTCACTGCACTAGGTTGGTTAAATTGCGAGAAACGTCCATGTCAATATTTATATTTTGCGTCGCCGCCATGTTGGATTTGTGATAACCAGGTTATTTAAAGTCCTATAGGCGAACTTATGTTCATAGCCCCTATGAACATAAGGAAATTCAGTTTGATTGCTATAATAGATTCGTAGAAATTCAGAGCCGTCTAAATATTTCGGATGGTCGCTATGTAGGATTGTTAAATGTATATTCCATAGAGTCATGTACCTTTAAAGGAAAATTATTGCGTAGGTTCATTATTCAAACTTTCAATTCGATTACGACACAAGAAATAAAAACTTAATTTTAAAATTCGCACAGCCGCCATTTTGAGGTTATGTAAACAATTAAACTAAATTGTATACCAGTGCATTACAATGTGTATTTAACATTTCCTGTACCAGATTTCATTGCGTTTGGAACATTAAATCGCGAGAAAGGTTTATTAAAATTTATAATTCGCTTGGCCACCATGATCGTTTTGTAATTAACCGGTTTTTGAAAGCCTTATAGATGAACTTCCAGTAGTGCCCTTTATCTCCGTAGATAATTTCAGGGTGATACCGCTAATAGTTTCAGAGATATAGAATGCCGGTGAAATATTTCGCACATCCGCCATCTTGTGGTTATGTAAACAATTGAACGAAGTTTGATGTCGGCGCATTACAATGTATATAAACATATACTGCACCAAGTTTTATTGCGTTTGGTTGGTTAAATCGCGGGAAACGTCTATTTAAAAGTCGCAAATTCGCGTGGCCGCCATGTTGGTTTTGTAGTTACCAGTTTTTCAATAGTCACGTAGGTGAACTTCTAGTAGTTCTCTTTATCTCCGTAAAAAATCCAGGGTGATATCGGGAATAGTTTCGGAGATATTGAATACCGGTGAAATATTTCGCTCAGCCGCCATGTTGGATTGATGAGACGTAACAAAATTTGAAGGGCACGGTCGGGGTCGCCCGGAGCAGTGCTATGAACTTACCGAGTTTTATTGAAATTGCTCCAGTCGTATAGATGTTATTAGGGGGAAACACACACACACACACACACACACACACGCACGCAGACACAGACACACGGACAAAAGGTGATCTCATAAGCCTATTTTTTCAAAATTGAAAATAGGCTAACTTAATAAAGACAAAATTCTTGGTTATGAAAATGAGAGTGGCAAAGGCCGAAAAAGGTTTAGGGAACCGGAAAATTTGAATTTGAATATTCTCTCTACCCTTTTCAAAGAACTTTCATAATTCGAATTTTTGGATGATTCGATTTTTTTACTGGTCCCTTGAGGTTCGAATTATCCAAGTTTCACTGTACTTTAGTAATATGGTAACTTGTAGGAGGAGCGAGATTAATGAAGTGGAAGATATCAAGTTGGTAACGTTTAATTTAGAGGTAATGAGCCGTGATTCCATCTGCAGTAGAGCCTATATTATGGACAAGCCATATTGCTCGTAGATTATTAATCAACAGAATCTTTGGAGCATGGTAAGAGTCTAGCTTTATTTCTCTCTCTTTCTGTCGTGCGGCCATTGCTGTACCTAAACAAGCTAACCCCGCGGCGAAGATGTGCTCGTCAAATAGTGCACTATGACCGCAGGGGCAGTTGCCGCAAGTGAACGCCTGTTCGAAACCCGGTGCTGACAGCTGCTATCCTGACTGTGATTTCCCCAATGCTTTACCACACTCCCTCCAGGTAAATGTCGTAATAGAACCTTATTTTAAGTCCCACGGCACCAACCCTATCCCTGTCCCTAATACAGTTACACACACGACTACAGTCATCACATCAATACAGGTTATCAGACAATTTCAACATACGGGGGCTGATGACCAAGATGTAACGAACCCCAAAAAGAATTAACAATAACAATACCGCAACTTACTTAGCAGCCATCTTCACATCTAATCGCGAAACTCTTTCTCGAAGGTCAAAGTTGCGTGAACTTCCGAATTACATGGTTGGGTTCAGGGATGGTGGGTATCACATTACTGGAACCGTTACTTGTTGTGGTAATGAAGGATAACTATGTTAATAACTATATTAAGTAAGAAGTTAACTCAGAAGGAAATCTGACAATCTACGGATCGGAGCATGGAATGGTAGAAGTCTGAGAGGCAGTAGAAGGTTAGAAAACTTAGAAAGGGAAATAGATAAGTTGAGGTTGGATTTGGTTCGGATTAGTGTTGGTTGGTTGGTTCCTTAGTTTAGAGGCTGCCACAACGCGGTCATGTAGCCCCGTGTACTTTGGGTGTGTGTAGATTTGTCTGACATCCGGTATTGTGATGGCTGTATTACTGTGTGTGTTATCTGTGATTCAGGTAGAAGGACTGCAGACGATCAATTTTTCAAGTAGTTCCTACCTTTGCTACCAAATGCTACCATCCACGACACCTAGCTGCAGACTTGGCTACTAGATGCCATCGCAGCCAGCACCTGGTGACCAACGTTGGAACAAATATAGCGTTATCAAACTAACCTACAGCTTCTATGCCCAAGATAGCAGGTTCGTTAAAAATCCCCCAGTATGCCTTCCTTCGGAGGGGAAGTAAAGCCCGCATTCCCATGTCATAGATTTATAGCATGTTAAGGAACCTTCCACTTATTACACCTGTGTGAAGCTAAATTGTATAGGTTAGGAATGTAAACAACGCTCTTAGGTTTCTATGTTCTCTGCCAAGAGCCGACTGCGGTGGCGTCTAGTAGCTAAGTTCTGAACTAGGCCTAGTAGTCGTTTGGCGGCAAAAGTAGGAATTATTGGAAAATTCAAAGTTGCAGTCTTTACTTGAATTAAAAAACAGATACACACACTAATACAGCCATCACAATTAACAATGGTTATCAGACAGATTCTACTCTCACCCAAAGTACACGGGTCTACATGACCGCGTTGTCGCAACCCCTAAACTGAGGAACCAACCAACCAAACTAACCTACAAATTTTAGCTTCCACAAGTGTAGTTAGTGAAAGGTTCTTTTTCATGCCATAAATCTATGACATGGAACTGCCGGCTTTACTTCCCCTCCGAAGGAAGGCGTACTGAGGGATTTTTAACGCTATTAAAATATCCGACGACTTCGGCCAGGTTTGAACCCGCAACCTTGGGATTAGTGAAATGCGCTGGCAGCAAGATCAGGACATTTTGTCAGGAGACAATAAAGATCATTACCACTAAATCAGACAATACCCAAGAAGGGGTGGGTTTCATATTGAGTAGGAAACTTGGACAGCGGGTGGAATATTATGAGCAATATAGTGATCGGATTATTGTAGCTAAAATCAATACAAAACCTACATGCACCACAGTGGTACAAGTCTACATGCCTACCAGTCAAGCTGATGATGAGGATGTTGGAATGGTCTGCGACGAAATAGATGAAATTCTGAGGTGAGTCAAGGGTGACGAAAATGCAATAGTAATGGGAGATTGGAATGCTGTGGTAGGGAAAGGAAAAGCAGGGAAGATAGTAGGAGAATTCAGATTAACCACAACAGAAGAGTATACTAGTGTGATGTATGGTTGGTTGATTGGTTCCTCAGATTAGGGGCTGCGACAACGCGGTCATGTAGCCCCGTGTATTTTGGGTGTGTGTAGAATCTGTCTGATAACCGGTGTTAATTGTGATGATTTATTAGTGTGTGTTATCTGTTTTTAATTCAAGTAAGGACTGCAGACATTTAATTTTCAAGTAGTTCCTACTTTCGCTACCAAACGCCACCGTCAATAACCAACTAGTTCTGAACTTGGTTACTAGATGCTACCGCAATCGGCTCCTGGCGACGAACGTTAGAACCAAAGAGCGTTAGTAAAATCTAACTTATAATTTAGCTTCACACAAGTGTAATTAGTGGAAGGTTCTTTATCATGCCATGACATGGGACCGCCGGCTTTAGACTACTTCCCCTCCGAAGGAAGGCATACTGAGGGATTTTAACCCTCTCAAAAAATCTGACGACTTCAGCCGGGTTTGAACCCGCGATCTTGGGCATAGAAGCTCAGCATGCTACCAACTACGCCACCGAAGCCACCCTGGTGTGACGTTGTGATCACGTACGTTGTACTGCAAGTGGGAATTTCTGTTTTTGAGACCATGTTCGATTTCAAGCATAGGTTATTTTTCAATTTCATCGAAGCTCTCTAGAGACGAAGATATGCGTGGTTAAATCTGTGGGAAGTTTTCACTCGATATTCATGACTGTGTAGGCAAAGGGTTTGTCTAGACAGCCCATATGGCAGGAAGCACATTAATTTAAGTGCCCTATTGATATTCTCACACAGTCAGCATCCAAATTTAATTAGTTGAACTGTGTAACCAAACCTCAGTGTCTGAAACACACACACTCAGACCTCTCATAGAGCTACATTTGTTTTCATTGTATCAATAAGCTGACGAAGGAATTATTTGATATAATGATATATGGCCGTGTGACTCAGCTCAGCAGACCACCCATCTCGTAACCGCACTCGTAAAGATTTGTCAAATTAGATCGCTGGACGCTATGACGCGTGGATCAAGCTTGGAATTATTATTATATATATATATATATATATATATATATATAATGCGTTTGGCCCTCTAAGGTGCACGTAGAAACATTAGTTAACATTGGTCTTCTTGTTCTTCTCATCTTCCCAAAACTTCCTCATCCTTTCGCTATGTGCCTGTCTTCTTTCTTGTGTCCATGCAGCTTTAAGTTTCAAATTCTGTCCCGTTGGGATCTTGGGTGGAAACTTATACGAATTTACTTTTTGTCTATATGCAGTCCGCTTCGTTGTCAGTGGGTCAATATTGATTTCACTGAGGTCCTTTTGGGTGTCTGCTAGCCAGCGTACTTTGGTTTGTCGGTTTCCATTGACTATGAGGAAGATTTTCTTGGTCAGTCGGGAGTTGTCCATTCGAGCTATATGTCCGTAGAATTTCATGCGTCTTTTACGTGCGAGTGAGGCGAATCGTTCAGTCCGTGAATACAGTTCGTCTGAGCTTTTCCTCATCCAGATACCGTCCTGAAGCTTTGGTCCAAAGATTTTTCTCAGTATTATTATTATTATTATTATTATTATCATTATTATCATCATCATTCACTATTTGCAAATGGGGGTAGTTCTCCGGTGGCAAATTGTAGGCTACAAATACAGAAAATTACCAACAATAACATCAAACTCAATATATACACAATTCGCAATTTAGGAACAATTGTACCCATGTGAGTAATTTCCATGGAAAACATGCTTCTGCCTCCAGCCAGTATCAGTCCTCAGGCGTGTACCTTCCACCCACTGAGCAGTTGCATATTTTTGATGTGAGACTAAAAGGTATCAACTCTACAATAATAAAGCACAACTCTATTCTAAAGACTTGAATTAAGTTCTAAATCATGGCTTCAAACAAACAAAAACACAATCCCAACAATATAACACAAAACAATGCAAAATTATTCCTATAATCCACTAACATTCGCACTTTATCCTTGCGAATCCAAATGATTATTCATTCATTTAGGCTACCATGACATTAACATCAAATTCATTCTCACGTGCGCTGATGCACAGGTAAACTACACATAAACTGTACTTATAATCTTATGTCACCTGTTGTGACCTCTTTAATTTCACAATCTTAATTGTTTACTCTCAACACATCTTAATTTACATTATGCGTACAATTGTGTTTTGTATCTCTCTTCCCAACAAAATGCTTTACCATGCATTAACCAATTTATGGGTTGCACATCAAATTTACTTGCAACTCCACAATTGCTTGTAATCATACCCCTTTCTGCAGTTCCATTTTCTACAGTTCCACTGTATGCTGTCATGAGTTCAATTTCAAAGATTCCGTTACCGCTGTGTCGGATGGTATATTATGCTACCCTTGCGTGGGCATAGCCTATGGCATCTAGTGTTGACCTTTAGAACAAAGTGACAATGTCAGTATAAAAATGCAACTTTAGACAACTCATAAGTTTGCTAAATATTAAGTCATCAGGACGATCCTTAATTATCAATGTGTTTCAAACCACACAAATTCATTATACAATACAACAATGATTCTTTTTATTACAGAGTTTCAAAGTCTGTCCATTCTAAATGTCAACCTCCAAGGGTCGTTTAACAAGCTCTCCCTCGGCCCTTCATGTATATAATGGGCTGAGTCGGCCGGTAACAAAACACTCGTTCCGTCCTTTACTAGCTTCCCTCTCGCTTTATCTCCAAGCAGTAACAAGTGACTTTAAATACAATAGTGCAGTCTCAATGACCCACACCTCCCATATGATTTAACTTAAACTGTATGCAAGATAGGTTACGGACGTGTTTAATCATTTATTCCTAACCTTAGGATATTAATAACTGGCCTCAACAGGTCCATTTCATTATATGAAGGAACGAGATTCATCAATCACTGGTCGAACTGGCTAGCCGGCATCTTATTAAAAGACACGGTCAGGCACATCCTGCCGCCAATTAAATTCACTTCCCAGGAGCTGAATTATTTCAATAGCTAGTTCTCGGTCGATATCAGGTGTCAGGTTGAGGATTCCATTGTTATCCTCCCATACACCACTGGATTCGAACCCGGAACATTTCATGGCAATCCACAGAGCTAGGGTCAATCACTAATTACGCTCTGGCCATAATAAATATCTCTGTATGCCCTAGGCTATACAAGATTTCACACGTCGAATAGATTACCTGGCTTCCGTGACCATAGTGTTATGATCTCGTCCTTTAATTAGTAAGATAAATCTATCAATTACTCTTACAAGCTTATTCACAAGCTGAAAATTCAATTCTCTATTAAATTCTTCCATTTCCTAGATTCTTGCCTATTTATTTCCATTATCATAATATACTCTGATATTAAATTGCTTTGCTTAGCCCAACACGTACAATATTACTGCTTGGATAGACAAATATTCCAATTAGCATATATATTTTGCTTACAACCATTTTTCCCTGATGTGTTCATCTATTCTTCTTATTATTATTATTACTGACTTACATTACCATAACCCGACACAACGTAACCATTTTCAATAACCGAATATCCGTGTTCGTTACGTTAAGTTTCTATATAACTGAATTGCCATTTTACAATAGTGGTAACGATTTATCCACTCAATGATGTACAAAAACATCTCAACTTGACTAAAATCAACACAACAATACTATCTTGAGGTTCTACCTCCAAAATTGACTCTTATTGGCATATTCTATAAATTTTGAAATCACTCAACCTACAGTGGACTATAATTGCTACAAAATCATGGTTTTTGGGTACTTACATTGGCTAATCTGGTGGCTCCAACCACGCATTGCTTCCAGTAATGCCCGCAATTATTTGCAAATTAGCAAGGCATTCTTACACTTCTCACACACATTATACATAACTTTTGCCTTCCAAAACACACGGCACTTTTCTTTTCCATTTTGAAGCTGTTGCTTCCTTATTCACACAACACGTTATAGCACTTGTTACACTATTAATTTTACATATATTTAAATGATCATCACTATAATCACACGATCACTATTTACATTTCTTAATGGTTGACTTTTCCTGGCAAAATATCAGAAATGCAGACGTGAAGATCTCTCCTCCACTGCTATCCGCATCTCGATTGAAAGTCTCGATTCTCTGCCTAAGGATTCCTATCGGTCCCCCAAACTGTCTATCAATCTCTATCCTTAGATAAATGTCCTGATATCGCATAAATATGCTTGCATATCGTCCTGAGCATTAATTACATTAGAATTCCTATGAAATTTCACCAATCGCATAACAAAGTTTATATCTGCGCAGTCCGACATCCCATCATATGTCTAACCAATAGTTTACATACTGCGCTCAACCCTTGTACATTGTACTTGTACAAATTACTACTTTCAATTGTACTACCTCATATATCACACGGTACATTTCCTACGTGCTTGATAGTAGTCCCTCGTAATGCCGACTATAAACGTATGGCACGACTGTCCTTAATAATTGTGATTAATAAATGCCTTACTGCATGGCTCTTCATGTTGAAGTCCGAGCGTCCTTTCTCTGAACTCGGTAACGTGCACTTCGCATTAGACTGCGGTTCAACTGACTACATTAATCGTTATTAATCCATGCCTTAATGCATGATTATTATGTTGCTGCACTTAGAATGTTAAAGTCTGCGCGTCCCTTCTCAGAGCTCGGGTGACGTGCTCCCTGCGCTCAAGTATGGTTCAACTGACTGCCTCTGTCCTGCGTCCAACCCTTATATCCGTTTGGAGAGAAAAAGTAGACCGAAAATTTCCCTGCAGCGTCATCTTTCCTCTCAGTATGATTCTGGTCTTGAAATAACGTTTATATGGTTCCTTTTTCCTCGCTGATCACAGATCTGTATGCGTGCTCGAAGATCGATCGGCCAATTAATTAATATTAATTGCCTTTGCCAGCGCTTACCCACGCGGCGTCCTCTAAAAATCCCCGAAGACATGGTTAGATCCCGCCGCTAACCTCAGATTTACTGTGTCCCTGCGCGTTCCATTAAATCTGCCTCGATTTCAATGTTTAATGGCTTGATAATTAGCCTCTCGGCTATACATTCACATAGGTGCAATCCTCAAGTCTCTGAGTTACTCCAATCACGAGTAATCATTAAATTACGCTGGTATCTTCTCCTTCCCCTAGCCTCTCTATTCTCAAACGGGGAATAACTTGTCCATATATTACCCTCTTGACCTGCTCCAGACGACATAAGTAGGTCACATTGAGTGGCACGGCTCCAAGAAACCACGCCTCTATTCCAGAGTCATTTGACAACTGTCAAGCGCTCCAACTTTCTGTGCTCAGTCCAGAATTGTAAGCCTCATACAGCCCAATAATGCAGTATTCTGCTATTATTCCCTGCATTATATTAACAAATAATGTCAGAATTAGTTCATATCACAACATTGATTTAATATGTATTTTCTCTAGGGGTTTTTATAACTTAAACTCCCTCAAAATATCTCGTGTTCGTTCCTTGCTGGAATCTCAATTCTGAGCTCATCTATCTCATAGATCCACGTTCGACACCAGTCAGCCTAACCCCGTTGGGTTCACTATAGTAATAAATAATAATAATAATAATATCGTACGGCCTCGGGTGCCGGGTGCAAGGTTAGTTATTTGAGGCCCAGAGGGCAACTTGCATGTCGAATTTAGTTGTTCCTTGAACTACTATGGAAGTTAAGGAGGTTAGATATCTAAGAGCTCTTTGACACTATAGCTCTTTCTAGTAGAGAAATGAGGAACTTTGTGTTGGCGGAAAATCCCAAGATTAATTTTGCCATTATGAACATGGCCTACTGAATTCAAATGGGTTCTTTGACAGCCCAACATCGTATGACATGCGTATCGTGATTTTTGCCGCCTTTCAAAAATCACTTAGCCTACCACGGCCAGGATTAAAGTTGATGAAATTGAAGAAAGGTCAAAATCCAAAAAGGTTGGCAACGGACAAAATGACCAGGACGTGAACGAAATATTCAAGACTAATACAGTATAAAGGAACGATTATTGAGAAAACCTGCGCAAACTTCAATTGCAGAGGAATGGACACTTTTGAAGAATTTAAGAACAAAATCCGCATAAGAACACATTAGTAGATATGAAAGAATAGGTACAAAACTGTGGATTACTCAGGATATACTAGAATTAATGGACGAAAAGTGGAAGCTCAACACTGCAAGAGATGAAAGGGGGAAAGCAGAATACAGACGGCTGGGATATAAGGTAAATTAGAAGTGCAAAGAAGCGAAAGAAGAATGGTTGAGAGTGAAATGCTCAAAAATAGAAAATTGTCTGAAAGTAGGAAAAGTAGATATAGCTTATCTAAGTATTATGAGTAGTTTTTGGGAAAGGAAGTCTAAGTGCTGTTCTATTAAGTACTCAGATGAAAAACCTCTTAACAGATAGAGAAGAAGATAGGGATAGAAAGCTAACATAGAGCATTTGTACAAGGGTAAGGAGATTGAGAACCGTGTAATGGAAAGGGAAGAGGAAATTGATGAGGAAGAGAAAGGAAATTTAATATCCATATAAGAATTTGATACAGCACTAAAAGACTAATGCAGGAGCAAAGCACCAGGCATTGAAGAAATAATTCATGACGAAAATCGATAAGTGTAAAACAAAACAAAAATGGAACGAAGCTGAAAGAAATCAGAAACACCTATAAACACACATTGGTAGGTGAAAAGCTTAAGGAAGTAAGAGACTTCTGCTACTTAGGAACCAAATAACCAGTGATGAACGACGGAAAGAAGATATGAAAAATTGGTTGGCTAGGGCAAGAAAAGCATTTTTACAGAAATGAAATATGTTGACAAAACAATAAGTTCCGTGGCGAACTAAAGAGCCTACTTTTCATGCCAATGATTATTCTACAGTATATGAACCTATCTAGAATAGTGACGAAATTAAGTTGGTAATATCGAAATGTCTAATTAGTTCGAAATATTCCTGGTATAATGTAGCCTAATAGAGCACTACAGTTGGCAGCCCTGGTGACTGAATATATTCTTAGTTCCATCTCTTAAGGTACAGAATACAACATTTGGTTGAAGTCCAATGGACGTTACATGCAGTTAGACATTGGATCTATCAGCACGCGTAAAAGCATGTTGGCAACAATGTCATGCGTGTGCTGGTTAGAAATAATCGGAAATATTGTGATATCTTGTTGTGCCAATTTTGGATGAAATCCATTTGTTAGTATAGAAGTTACATGTATTTCAAAATTGGACCTATCAGCAAGCATAGAATCATGTTGGCAGCACTGACTTATATTAATTACTCCAAATTAATCTAGAGTGTCAGGTCCTATACGTGTGCAAAATATAGAGCTGTTGGCTTGCATACTTTCTGATATATTGATATTAGGGTAAAAGAATATAGACAGCATTTATTAACAGTTAGCAGCCCTGATTGCTCTTAAGAATACTTACAGTCATATATGTTTTGTTACACATAGCACATACGAAATTTGGTTGAAATCCAACTGATAGTATAGAAGTTACATGTATTTAAAAATTGGTCCTATCAGCAGGCTTAGAATCATGTTGGTAGAACTGAAGTATATAAGTTACTCCAAATTAATCTAACATGTCAGGTACTATACGTGTGCATAGTTTAAAGCTGTCGGCTTGCATACATTCAGATATATAGGTATTTGGATGAAAATAATAGAGAGGGCAATTATTAACAGTTGGCAGCCCTGGTGGCTCTTAAAAATACACTCAGTAATGTCTGCTTATGTACACATATTACATACAAAACTAGGTTGAAATCCAATTAATAGTGTAGAAGTTTATGCATTTAAAAATTGGACCTATCAGAAGGCTTAAAATTATTTTGGCAAAATTGTCATGGTTGGCCTCCTGGAAATTAAACTGAACTAGTATTATCTACATGTGTGCCAATTTTGGAATAGCTCCCATGTATACGTTGCAAGATATCCAACATGGAGCTCAAATTTCTAGTGCGATTTTTCAGCAGTTGGTAGCACTGACATAATTTTCAAATATGGGTTAGAGATATTCCGTTATACATCTTTACTCATACTAAATTTGGTTTTGATTGCTGCAGCCGTTTAGGAGTTGATAGGGGGGGGGGGGTCACTCACACAGCCAAACATCCCGGATCGATTTCATAAGTCTACTTTTTCCTCATTTTTTAGCCTACTTTTCACATTTTGCAAAAATGAGAAAAATGTATACTTATGAGATCGGGCAAATGTGTGTCTGTCTGTCTCTCTGTCTGACTGTGTGTGTGTGTGTGTGTCCCTATCAACTCCTAAACGGCTGGAGCAATCAAAACAAAACTTGGTAGGAGTAAAGATCTATACCTGAATATCTCACGGCCATATTTGAAAATGATGCCAGTGCTACCAACTGCTGAAAAATCGCAAATGAAATTTGAGCTCCATGTTGGATAGTTTGGAAGGTATGAATGGGAGCTATTTCAAAATTGGCACACTTATAGTGTGCCCTTTCAGCAACAAATATGAAAATCACAGTATGTCAGCAATGCTCAAATCAGGATTTTCGGGGTTATGGTAAGTTCTCCCACTCTGTGACCTACATATTTTGGATTAAAGAGAGGATACACTTCCAAAATAATAAACAAAATCAACTCCAACTATAAAACATTTAATTATTCCAATAAATGGCGCTACAACAAAATAAACAAATAAAATACTGACCAATACTTCTAACTTGTTCAGAGTGAACAAGGAATACATAAATAAAACAAATGTTAAATCAGAATAAATGGTTTCCTACAAACCAACAAACTTATAATTCTTTTCACCTCCATAAAGTATCCCTTTTAAAATTCAATATAATCACGAGCTCCCAACGCCTCGATACTTTTACTTACTCTGTGTTATTCTTATACAACACCTCACTTCCTATTATATGAGTATCTTATAATCAAAACAATATATAATTCTTATTAAAGTACTGTTATTCTTTCACTTAAACTTTTGGGCTTTTCACAATGTTCTCATGTTACCACCACTCTCAAGTTAACAAATTCACTACAGTGATTGGGAAAACACTTGTGTACTCCCAAGTTATAGAAGACTACTTGAACATGTCAAAAATTATGATCACTCCCGAAATCTAATTGTCTTCACTGAACTCGTGAAATCCAACATCAATATAACATTACATTAGGGATTTATATTTATTTGTCTTCAAAGACCATTATCTCATCAGAAAGCAACGATCTGAACTTGCAAGCGGTACATTTCATCTACAAGAACCTTGGTTCGAATCCCGGGTCATTAACAAACTCTAAACACTCATGGTGTATTATTACTTCAAACAGACGGTCACCCGACCTACCGCACTTCCGTTAATAGTAAGGGTCGGACCGTCCCACTCAGCGTGATTTATTGTCCAGGAGCAGGAACCCCAAGTCTCGCCCACAGAGAAGGGCTACACTCTGCTTTAAACAGCTATTTCTTATACGCAGTTCTTTGAACAGTCCTGGCTTTTCATTCATTTATTTTAACAACATTATTTAGGTTCATAGACCACTCTCGTAACCTTGGCATTTATTAATTATGAAGTGTCCTCATTGATGGGTAAGAATAATTCAATACAACAACACTATTTAGGGGCTTCACACAAACGAACTTTCACTGCCTCGGGAACCACATCCCATACTGGAGGACTTTACAACATTAGCGGCTTAGGGCGACCTTTGTCTAACCTGCGCTCATAATACAATAAATAGCACCCTTTTAAAAATACACACAACGGCCTCGTGATCAAATCACTATATGGAGGACTTATCATAGCTCAATTACCGCAATCAACTGCCCCTCATAATTAATTTACCAAGTATATTTAGGTTCAACGCCTTCCTAGCGTGACAAATTTCTTCAATGCGCGACATGCGCTATACATTACTTTACGGCCAAATGTCTTCCAAAGAACTGATAAATTCAAAAGCAACATTTGCTCTACATCTCAATGTTTATATTAATCCTCTCCCGTGGCAATAATCGCTATACTTTAAGAACATGTATTCATAACATGTATTTATTCTTTTACAGGAGCTCAAAAGCTACTACTTTCATATAATTCAACTTAATCTTCATTTATATCATTTTTATTATTATTATTATTATTATTATTACGCTTGCTTTCACATAATTCAATCATTTATCAAATACACTGATATTTTATTTCATATATTTCCTCTAAGGGATTTATTCATTTCACATAATCATTTTATACTTTCTCAATTTGTAATTGTTCAGATCGCGCTATTATTCTGTTATTTGTTATTCAAAAACATCCCTATTTCTCATTCTCAGGTGGATTGTACACAAATATTCCCCAACACATAACATAATGAAATGGTTACTCACATGATAGGACGGTCCTCGACCGTATTTTCCAACGATGTTTCATTTCGCCCACTATTTGTGTTTAAGCCATCTTGATTATTTCCATGTCACACACTGACATTTTTTGACACACACATAACTTATATACCTTAAACACTGGTAACATTTTTGAATACAAGTCTGTATTCTTCTATTATACACAAATAGAGTCACTAAAAAAATTACTATACTAACACAAATTTTATATATTTACATTACACTGCTTCTAATCACTGAGGCTTTGATTAGGCCTTGCACACGTGATTTCTTGCTTCCCGTTTCCAAGGGTGAAACTCTTAGATGTCGGCTCCCTATCTGGTAAGAAGTTGAAAGTCTCGATCAATCTACCCCTCCCTAGAACGGTAATTCTTCAGATCCGGTTTCCTGACTATTCGGCTATATTTTTAACTAGCTCGAAGTCGTTTCTCTCTAGACACTAGTTTGTCTAGTTTGTCTCTCGAATATTTTATCGGTGACCTATGATTCTCTAGCATTTACTGCTCTTCCTTACTGCTTTTAATCACTGTTCGTTTGTCTCGAGTGAAACAATGTCTTGGATTAAATTTTCCCTTATTATTTTCTTCGCTCTAGACCCTATCTTATTCAGAATAATAGGCGGCACGTATTTCGTCCACCCTGATCGGGTTCTTTAACTTTGCTAGAAATGTTCGTTTCTCTATCGTTGGTACTTCAAACGTTACGACACTTTCTATCGTTTTACTACATTGTTATTTGAAGACCTATCGCCTGTTCTTTTCAGTTCGCAGCCTATTTTGACTGTAATACGGAACTTTCACAATAAGACTGATACTGGCGGAACTAAATCCTGTACTAGGAATTTCCTAAGTCTTCACACGGCGATACTATGATGATACTTCTCGGCCACTCCTTACGTGTGCACGTTGTGATACAGAGTATCACGACCTCTCGAGGTCTAGTAAGTACTGCATGATTTGCCTGGCACAGCCAGGGCTTTTATACAAAACGATAAAATCCTTGTCTTTTTCATAACCAACTTTTGAAGTAATGGTCGCACACTTTTGGAAATTATATCTCTGGAAAGCTTGTTTTCTAAATGTAAACTGATATCTTTGTACGTGAAAATCGATCGTACAATTCCGAGATATTAAATGAAATTTACTTTAGAGGTACGTGGGTGTTGAGGTTGATTTTTAATCCCCTCCATCTCGGGTCTCGGGGAACTTTTTATGACGTATGGCCACGTTTGCACTTCTTTTCTAGGCAATTATTAAAACCTTTTCTCCACACAAAAATCTCTGTTCCGAAATGATTCACAATGATGTATTTCTTTAGTTAATTATATGCTCGCAAGTGCTTTAAATCTAATTATTATTCTTCTTGCACAACTGCGACGATGCCAATTTACTGCAACGTAAGATCAATTTCCGAAACATGCTCGCAGTCACTCCAAACGGAAAGTTCCACTCGTTCTAATTATAGCCATGATCGGCTCCTATCGGTGCGTCATGCGTGATATCATTTCCTGGCCACCTGGACCCTCACTTCTTGCACAACGTTATGTTCGCTCTCTTGTATAATATCTTTCTATGTTCCTCTGAAGACTGTATTTTTCCTTCCTTCTTTTTACCATAATACATGGATTCGACCCCTTGAACCAATGGTGCATGGGTTCATCTCTCCCCTCCTTAGGTAAATAAATTTTCGAAATTTTGAGGGAATTTATTTCAATAATTTTCATAAAAATCTTATTTTTCTTTAGTGTTGAAGCCATCATAACATTTATCAGTACCTTTAGTTTCTATTCTCGTGGAATCCCACGATAATTAGGATTTTCCACCTATAAAGTCATATCCGGTAATAGTGTAGGTTGAGTACGCTCTGTCCCTACCCGTTCTCCCTCTCTTACTTTTCTGGACTAAAAGTCTGCAGAACATAATTCTTCGTTACGGGTGTGGTCTATCCCTACCCGTTTCTTTATTTCATCATTCTCTCTTCTTAAATTGAAATTTTCTTTTTCAACAAAATCAATTATTTCTCTTATCTCACAATACAGTTTCTCTAATTCGCATTCGCAATCGAATGGGTGAGCTCTGTTTCCTAGTTCTACCTTACTCTTGTTTCTATCAAAAGTGGATTCATCATCTCTAAATTGTTCCATAACCAGGGCATGTTCATTAGCTTCATCGAAGTCTTCGGGAGGGTAATATACTTTCAGGTTGGCTGAATTCATGGTCACTTCGTGATTCGTTTCACAGTGCCGAATTCTATAGGCATTATTTCTTAAATCTCTTTTTATTTGATACGTTCCGTGGTACATTTTCTGGAACTTCTTGTACACGCGGTTCCCTGGATCCGAAATTGCTGGTCTTTTCACTAACACCATTTCTCCTGCTAATAGTGGTCGATGATACCTCTTGTGCCTGTTTCTACTTTGCCTTCTATCAGCCTGAACTTTTAGATGCTCAAAGGCTCTTCTAATACGTACATCTCTTCCAGGCTGAGCGTCTGCTGGCCTAGGAATGATCAGCCTCCAAGGTCTCTCTGGTTGCTCATTCCGATGTAACGTTATTGGTATCTCTCCCGTAGACCCATGGATTGTGTTGTTTATACAAAATTCGATAATATCAAGGATATCTATCCATTTCCAATTTTCCTCGGCACAGTATATCCTACAATACTTGGCCGTTTCCCTCATAACTCTTTCCACAGGATTTGCCTCAGGATGGCGAATACTAGACAGTATCTGGCGTATTCCAAGTCTCTCTAATTCCTGTCTGAATTCTACACTTGTAAAACAACTACCGTGATCCGACAACAAATTCTCTGGTTTGCCCAGAATAGGTATCACTTTTTCTTTGAGTCGTTTTAACACTTGTTTGGTACTAGTCTTCTGTATGGGAGCAAGGACAACCATTTGCGTGAAAACATCCATAGCCACCATTATGTGTCTATTTCCTCGCCTAGCCTTTGGCAAAGGTCCGAAATTGTCAATCGAAATAATTTGACCTGGCCTCTCGGGCAACTATGGTATTTGCTTTTGTCTCATCAAAAACGCATTTGGCTTAATCCTTTGACATAGATCACATGTCTTGAGCGTATCCCTTGCAGTCTCTCTCAGTCTCGGCCATACAAATGCTTCTTTCAGCATCGAGACTGTTTTGTCGACTCCCATATGTCCAAACGATCTATGGGCTAACCATACCATTTTCCTCTGCCAAATCGCAGGTTCAACGATCCTCAATCGTGTATGGTCAGTGTCCACAAACTTATACAACAATCCATTAAAGAACGTGTAATCCTGAGCTATCTTATTAGCTTCAGTATACGCCGGTGTTCCCCTTATCAAACTCCCTTCCAAGAAATATATGAGCATGTTCATCCATGGATCCTCACGTTGTCGTTGACCAATGCTTCTTAATTCATTCAAAGTGCGCTGATGTCTTCCAAATCAATAGCCATTACTTCCTCTTCTGTGGACTCTGGTTGTCTACTTAAATAATCTGGAACTATATTTTCTTTCCCTGGGCAATACTCGATATTTACGTCGAACTGTTGGATATATAAAGCCCAACGCATCAAACTTTGACTGGATAAATCCGTCTTCATCAAAAAGGTTAAGGCTTTATGATCAGTCCTTAATGTGACTTGAAACCCATATACAATCTTTCGCCAATTTTGCAACACGTGCAATATCGCTAACAGCTCGATCTCGCTGATTGTATAATTTTTCTCGTGTGGTTTCAGTCTTCGACTTGTGGAAGCTAGATAATTTTTCTTCTCAGGGTTATCCGGGTTTTCCTGATATAGCATTGCCCCTATTCCAATCTGGGATGCATCTGTTTGTATAACAAATCTCTGATTAAAATCAGGATATCCTAGCTTCACATAATTTAAGAGCATTTACTTGGCCTCTATAAATGCTTTTTCTGTTTCCTCCGTCAATGTCCACTTGCCCCCTTCTTCAGAAGGTCCTGTAGTGGTGCAACAGTTTTGGTGTATGACGGACAATGTCCTGAGAAAAATCCAATCAATCCCAAAAACTGGCGAACGTTTTTCACCTTCAAAGGCCTGGGAAAATCTCTTATTGATTCTTATTTGCATGGATTTGGTTTAACACCATCTTTGTCTCTCACATGCCCCAAAAACGTAACTGTCTCTGACAAAAATTTGATTTCTTCAAGTTAATCTTAAAGTTCGCCTTAAATCTTCCAACAATTTCTTTAACTTTTCCAAGTGTTCCTTAATGTTTTCCGAGGTAAGCAATATTTCATACACATAACGAATAGTGCAACCTTTCACTTCCTCTGACAGGTTACGATCAAGCGCTCTTATTAAGGCGGATCCCGCGGTCTTCAAGCCAAACGGACATCTCTTGAAGCAATACGTTTGTTGGTCGAACTGAAATCCAGTTAAAAGACTGCTTTTCTCTTCCAGTTCGAGATGATGATATGAAGACGTCATGTCAATATTTGTGAATATCTTCTTGCCTTTCAATTTCCTCAGTATTTCTTTTATGGGTGGTGCCGAATCATTTTCTGGAATGATTTTCGCGTTCAAATTCCTGGCATCCGAACACACCCTTACTGAGCCATCCGGTTTACTCACAATTACTAATGGACTAACATATGGTGTCGCCACCTTTTCTATTACACCTGCATCACTCATCTCCTGCAGTGTTTTCTTCCTTTGTGGGTAATGTTTTTCTGCAACCGGGTATGGTTTTTGTCTGAACGGTGCCCAATCATTTACTTGAAAAGCGTATTTAAAATTTTCAATCTTCCCTGGCTTGGAATCAAATACGTCCTTGTAATTTAATAGTAACTAGTTGAAACCCGTCAAAATATGACGGACAATGGAAAAAAATACTGAAGAAGCTTCTGATATAAGTTACATTCTTTGTACGATTACTTTTTAGCACTATTGCAACTTTAAGGGCGTAAAAGATAGCACTCTCAACATTGCAACATAATGCTGGTTATGACTGAAAACGTGATGAGGTAAATAGCCCAATACGTTCCAGAGTTTCTCCTTGAGCTTGATTGATTGTGATAAAGTAGGCCGAGCGAATAGGACATTGTTGCCCATTTAAAAAAATGTACTGTACCTGCAAGTGTTTTATCGGAAGGTGTTAAATCAAGTCGTAGAATTTGAGCTCTCTGACTAATATTACTGCACCTATTATATCCGAATCCAAGCAATTTCTTACATATTTCTTACACTTAATATATTTCCATATGTGAGTCCTTGGGAAACGTTCAGATTTCTAAGGAGCATAACTATGGCTCAAACGTTCGGAGTATGTGGAGGCGAATCACTTAATTCCAAGGAATTGAAGAATTTTACAATAGGGAAATGAAGTAGCTGGCTTTCATCTTCAGTAGGCTATCCAATCTGTTAACACTGATGTACGTGTTCAATGACTTTTAAATTAATATAATTACATTGTTGCAGCTTGGCAAATATTGTATATTCCAGCAGATCAATTTTACCATCACAACAGTAAAGGCCAAAGTAACCACGCGTAGATTTTACGCAAGAGAAATACAATGTAGAACAATGTTTACATTGGATCGTCAAAGACCTTACACTGTACTGCATAATATCTGGAATTGTTTCTGAAATGGCCTATTTATATTGGATTTTAAATGTGGCTTCGTATTATTCGGTAACACTCTAGTTTCCTGCAATAACGGAGCCGATAAATATTAAATGGCAAATAATTCTCCATTTGCCGAAATCAACTGCGTAGTTAGACTCAGTACTCTGAACAAATAATCATTAAACAATTGTCTTATACAATGAAGTTCAACATGACCGTCCAGAGACTTTCATATTCAAGTTGGTTGGTGAGGAGAATGCGATGGGACTGATCGTTTAAAATAAATTCCTTATAATTGTTCCTGCCAGCGAAATTTTTTGCAATGGCTTGAAAACGCAGCTCAGAAGGCCGTTCTTCATTTTGATATAAACCGTACAAAACTGCTATATATAAGCAATTTCCATCACCTGTTATAGACCTAGCAGATAACAAACACAACATCCTGGCATATGCAGATGACATTGTATTAATAGGAAATAATGGAGGAGAAATTGAAGCTTTATTCAGGAAATTAAATGAAACTGCTGCTAAAATAGGTCTAAAGATTAATGAAGAGAAGACAGAATACATGATCATACAGAGAGAAAACATGACTACAGACCAACGCAACAACCTTCATATAGGCAATTTTACCTTTAAGAACACGCCAAACTTCAAATACCTTGGGGTAAATATAAATGACTGCAATAGAAGACAAGTTGAACACCAAATTAGATTACGGAATGCAAACAAAGTTTACTTTTCCCTGCATAAATTACTTTCCTCCAAACTTTTGACCAGGAAAACAAAACTAAAACTATACAACACGATCATCAGGCCGGTACTGCTATACGGAGCCGAAACATGGAGTGTGACCAAAAGGGAGGAACGCCAACTTACAGTGTTCGAAAACAAGATATATAGAAAAATTTTCGGCCCCATCTTTGACCGGGAAACACAAAGATGGGTTCTCCGATCAAATCATGAGCTGTACAAGTTGGCCAATCAACCCAGAGTAGTGGACGTCATGGAAGCGAAACGGCTGCAATGGGCAGGGCATGTTATCAGAATGGACGCTGCCAGAATAGTTCGCCAGGTGTATGAGAAGAAGATAGAAGGCTCGAGACCCCCTGGAAGACCTAGGAGTAGATGGCAAGATGAGGTGACCTCTGACTGCAGACAAATGGGTATTACTGTATGGGAGAATACTGCGCTGGATAGGAGGAAATGGAGGCAGATAGTGAGAGCGGCACGGGATCGTCACGTCCCAGAAAAGCCAACGGAGTGAGTGAGTGAGTGTTATAGGTTATGGCAGTACATTTTGCAGGGGAACATACAATCACTTCGACAACTACTGGATTGAGCATAGGCCTATACTCAATATTCACTTCGGCAGTCACCCTAATGGAGGCAGTTCTAGAATTCTATGTCCCGTGCATGTCAAAAATCGTATTAACACATGGAAGCCCACCCATTCTTGGCTATCGCCTCGGAGACCCGGGTTACATTTCCTGCTCTGCCAAGAAATTTAATTCTGGTCTGAGAGCAAAAACTGGGCACATTCAGTCTCTTGAGGTATAAATAAGAAGAGGAAGGTTTGATTCCCACCTCGACAATCTTGGATGTGATTTTCCCTGGTTTACCACTTCCACTCAAGGCAAATACCGGGATGGTTCCTAACTTAAGGCCTCGGCCGTCTCCTTGCCATTTCCCACCTTAATTACAAATACACACATTAATGCAGCCATCAAAATAACACAGGTTATCAGATAAAATTTTACACATACACACCTAAGTACACGGGGCTGAGTGACCACGATGTCGGAGCCCTTCAAACGAATTATGTTTGCCAAGTGTCTCTCATGGCGAAAGCAATTGTGGACACGCGCGAGTGCCTGGAAAACTACTTTTTTCTTTAATAATTTAATGTTAATAATGTTATTGGTTTTACGTCCCTTTTAACTACCCTGGCTTTTAGAGACGCCGGGGTGCCGGAATTTTGCCCCGAAGGGGATCTTAAACGTGCCAGTAAATGTACTGACACGGCTCCCTCGCATTTGCGCACCCTCAAATGCCAGCTGACTGCGCCAGGTTTCGAACCTGCAACCTTGGGCTCAGCAAGCGAGAACGTTACCCCTGAGCCACGCATAATAATTTAAGAGAGAGTATATCGACGATGCATAATTATAACTTTTAGTGTAGGACGCTACCAACTTGACCACCGAAGTATTGGGAAGAAATTGCAATATAATAATACAGAAAAGATTCGCACAATGTGCAAAGAAAACATATTAGTTCTCAACATCGAGACAGAATTTAGTCAGCGACGCTAGTCGTTTCCCGCAAAACTTTGCGTGGTAGCTCTCACAGCTTCTTCCGCACAATTTGCATATACACTGTAATTCTTGTGGTTCATGATAGTTGGCTCTGCTGCATATCCGGTGGTGAAAACCGTAAACAGCGAAACGCGTCATTAAGTATCTTAGTTCATATCCTGGCTTTTTCCAATCACTGTTTAACATTGCGTCTGTAGTGTAAAACTCCAGCCATATTTCTTCCCTTTTTCTTTGAAGGTCCATAACCAAGCAGTGATACGCATGTGTTGAGGGTAAATGTAGTTGCAGGCGGAGATCTTCTAAGAAAAAAAATTCCTAGCCAGCACATATACCAGGCGCGAATGGGTGTAATTTGTTACACCCAACGTCCTTTTTAGGAATTTTGCTTTTACTTTTTCCAAGTCCGTTAGATTACTTTTGGTAAGGTGTTCCCAAATTAACTCCATGCCGTATGTTATGATGGGTAATATTAAGGTACATAAACAACATAGACTACACATTCAACTGTCAGTTAATGTTCTTCAACATTTCCCTTCTTAAATATTCCACTCGTTTATAATTCTCATAAATAACTATCACGTGAAAACGCGCCATATCTTGTGTATTAATTGTATCGATGAAATGGTGCTGCCATCTGTTGTCAGTTACTGGAACTATATGGGTGAGGTACTGCCATCTGATGTCAGTTACTGGAACTGATTGCAGATATTCAAACGGCGTATTGAGGACAACAGTTGCTCTTTTGATCACATGCTGTAATGCAATTGTAAAACGGAAATAAAACGTATTGAGAGGGAATGTAGAAATATGTATCCTTAACTGACATAAAACGTTACTAATACTCCTTGATAAAACAATATTTCAGCGGGAAAAAAATTGGCGAGAGGTGGGATCGAACCTGTGCTCCTTGGATCCGCAGTCAGTCCCCTTAACCAAATAGCTACTCAGGCACTCTTGTTCAGCAGCAGACGCAACTATTCACTAACTTCAAAACCCGCTGTCTGAAGAAAAAAATCCATTTCATTATCAAAAAAATCAATGTTGCACAATCGTATATGTTCATACTGTTATTATATTTTATTGTCAGAACTTGGTTAATGTATGTTTTCAATTACATGGAAGCTTATTAAATAACTTACATTTTAATGGAGTTCTCACCGCCATTTTGTCATAAGCCAAGGCGGATTGTGCGCATGCGTGAGGGGCAAGAATTCTGCTATTTTCTATATTAATTTAAAAATATACTGTAACATATTTGTTTATTTTAGAGACACTCTGCAAATCTACAGGTCAAGAGCTTACGTTAGAGTGCTCTACGAAGTAAATCGGTTCCTTCGATCTCTCAATCTCGCGGTAACAAAAATCACCTTAGTGTTTTAAATATATAGATTCCTTTAATTGTTCCTTGTTTTCGAGATTAACTTTAGCTTCCTCTATTTTTCCTGACAGGCTGGTTTCGAACTCAGTTTCCAAACTATCTCCAAGTTCTATGTTGAGGACCTCAAATACTTTCTCTATGTCCTTACAACCTTCCCCTGACATTTTTTCCACATGCCATACCTGTTCTCCTATCTTTGCATCCTGTTCCTGTAGATTAATGTCTGGTCCATCCCCATCCTCTCTTTGAATCCTAATGCAATTTTGCGCTAGGTCTATGATGACCTTGTTCTCACGGATAAAATCAATACCTAATATGACATTATATGGCAATTGATTTACCAGCAAAAAGCATTGCGAAATCTCAGCGTTACCTATGATCAAATCAATGTATACCTGAAATTTACATGTCAAAGATTTTTCCGGAATAATTCCCTTAATCTTCACACTTGAGGTGGGAATCTTCAATATGCGACCTCTTGTTTCTAATTCATTTAGGAGGGTTTGCGTAATTAAACTGATGGTTGATCCAGTATCAATTAATGCCCTGACCAGTAATCCTTCTATCCTTAGCATGATAATAGGTAATTCCCTTCTAATAGGTGGGATTCCTTCCATATCTTCATTAATTAGCTCATCTGGTCTCGCTATCCAATTTACAATCTCAACCTCCTCCCAGCTCCTGGTATGTTTCCACTTTTGATGATTTAATTTTGAAGTTTTTTTTATCCTGATGGTTTCCTTTCCCCTCATTCTTCAATTGAGCTTGTAACTCCAAGCTTTGAGCTCCTTCTAATCGGTCGGGTGATTTTCGGTTCTTTATTGCCTCACTCCAACGGACTCTTCGCGTTTCAGGTTCGTCTGTTCGTTCATTCATGTAACGAAGACTTTCCTGATATCTCTCTTCTATTTCGGCCCGATATTCATCATTTCTGTCTTCCGGCCTCACATTCCTTCTGGGATAATTTTCCCATCTCTTTTTGTTATCCTGCCTCTGATTATTATTGTTATAGGGTCGATTCTCCTATTGCCTATAACCCGTATTTCTAGGATTTCTTCCTCGATATCCTCCTCTATAGTATGGCTGTATTCCCCTAGGCTCTTGATGTCCATATTCTCGACCCAATCCCTGAGTATCAGTACTCGTGGACTGATTTCTGGTCGATGGTTGCTCTCTGTTTTCTTGACTGCTGGCCATATGTACCTGTTCAGTCTGTCTTGACTGCCTGGGAGTAACGTGTGAAGTCGTCATATCTAATTGACGTAATACGCTCTCCACTTCCACAGCACTTCTGGCTTTAGATGAGATTAACAACCTCTGTATTTCATATGGAAGTTGTCTTGCAATGGCGGCACACAGATCGTTCTCAGCAGGAGTAATGTCAAGTTCCCGGAATTTACACAGCTGAGCGGTGAAAAATTCTGAATATTTAGTTGGGGCATTTGTACTATACTTCCTAGAGTACAGATCTAGCCTCAGATTTTCTTGGACATCTGCTGCCCAATATCGTTTCAGAAAAGCTTCTCTAAAACCTTCCACCGTGTCAAATGTATACCTGAAACTCCTGAACCTGGTGAGACAATCACCTGCCAACAGCTTCTCAATTGCTCTCAGTCTCCGATCCTGAGGAACTTTCATTTCATTCAAGTACTCTGCGACCTCCTTCAACCAGTATTTAGGTGTAATCGACATATTATTCCCCGTAAACTTCACTGGTCTGTCCTCATTTGACTTGATGATATTTATTATTTGACCATTTGTTTGGTTCATATAAGGGGTTGACATCGCCATCGGATATCCTGGGTTTTTGTAAGGGCTCTCCCCTCCTAAGTCCCTATCTTGATTAGTGCCTCGTTCATGGGGATCTACCCATCCTGTCTTTTGAAACTCATCCTGACTTTCAAATTCTAATTTCCTTTCTCTTCGGGCACTTTCTTCATGAGCCATGAGTTGAATTTCCATTTGACTGTTCTTGTGTTCAGTCCTTTCTAACCGTGATCCCAATTCATTCTGAATTCTTTCTTGATTCTTTTTACTGTCTTCCACATCTTGTTTGAGTTGGAATTTCTCTTCCCTGAAACTATCCCTTATTTCAGCTAATTGAATTTCTAGCTCTTTCTTGATGACCATGACCTGTTGTTCTATAATTTCTGGCTTAACGTCACCTTTGGTATCTAAGTCCTCTCGGATATCCTTTATCTTTTTCTCCATCTCCATTTGTCCTTTGACCACATTTCCCTTAATTTCTTCATGCTTTTCCTCAGTTTTCCCTTGACTCTTATACAATCTCATCAATTCGTCTTGGACCTGGTTTACTTCAGTACTGGTTATTATTATTATTATTATTTATTTACCATAAATCGTACACGAAGTATGGAAGGCCTAGTGAAAAAGGGCAAGGCCCACATACATATTTCATGCTCCACAGGCACAGCTTACATCTAACTTACATTTGTTTTAACAATATTTACAAGTTTTACAAAGATATTTGCAGTATTTACATATTTAGAATATTGACATAGTACATTTTCCTGTTCACTCACTCTCTCACGCACGCACTTTCATAACCTCAATCACTCCATACATTCATTCATTCCATTCAGATACTCATTCATTCAGCGAGACAATCACTCATACATACGTTTATTTATACGATGTACCTTTTTACGTATGGTTTGAATTTCCTAAGAGGCAAGATCTTGGCATCCCCTGGCAGCGCGTTCCATAACCGCGCAGAGCGGCCGTAGAAACCTGTCAGGTAAGCATTGTACCTTTAATGTTCCTATGGTTTCCTGAACCTCATTGATACCCTTACTTATTTCATCTATCTTCTGGGTATTTTCCTTATTTACTTTATCTCGTTGCTTTCTCTCTCCCTGGAGATGCTCTTCGTAGGCACCTAATCTCTTCTTCGTTTCGTCCTCGTGCTTCCTTAAGTTATCATCTACCTGCCCAGTGAAATGATCAAATTGTTTTTTCATGTTCTTCACATCTTTTTGAATCTGACTTTCCATATCATTTACTTTGGCCTGAATTTCATCGACTTTTCCCTCGAGTTTTTCTACTTGGTTCTCCACCCCTTTAAATTTGTCTCCTAATTCCTTAAAACTTTCTTTGATCTCACCCCGGGACTTTTCACAAATATTGCTGTTAGATTCTATCTGAGCTTCTAACTTTGCCTGCACCCCTTGGATCCGGTCTACAAGTTCATTTTTACATACATCTAAATTCTTTTCCATATTATTTAATTTGGTTTCCACAGAACTCAAATTGCCCTTCAAAATCTCAAAATTTTCTTGACATTTAGTTTGGGAATTTACCGTACTTTCCTCTAAGGTCTTTATTTGGCCTTGCAATTCTGACTTAAGTACATTATTTTCCCCTTTAATTTCACTTGTGATTTCCCCTTTGAACTCACTTAACTTATTCCCAAACTCAGTGTCAAAACCTTGAAATTTGGTATTCATTGTCCCTTCTATACTCTCTCGGAGTTAATTTGACCCCTTTTTTATTCCCTCAATTTCAGCCTTCAGTTCACTGCTCATTCTTATACAGTCGGCCTCGATAGATTCTAATTTAGTCCCCATGTTATCACTATTAGTTTTTAGAGATCCTAAATAGTGATTTATGGATTCGAACTCTTCTTTATTTGTACTCTGTTGGCTGTCCAATTTATTGTTTATAGCCTCCAACTTTTCCTTGCTATCGGCTTTTAAAGCGTCCAAAAGTCCCTGCCTCTCTTCCCTATTCTCTGCTTTCATAGCCGCCATCTTTTCATGGCTATCAGCCTTTAAAACGTCCACAAGCCTATGCATTTCTTCACTTAATGCCATCTTATTAGAATACAGTGGGCTACTATGCCACATCGCTGGTTCATGCATGAGAGATGGTATTACGAACTCTTGTGTCCCAATTTCCAAATTTATACATTAGTACGGGTGTTTACTAAAACGTACCCTTTTGATATACTCATTCAATGTCAAAACCTTTAAGGAAGTGTTTAAAAATTCAAAAATTCGAAAAACCATTTTTTTTTCAAAAAGAATGAAAATTTTAATTTTTCAAGAAAACTCGGGTTTTCCCTAGGAAAACTCAGTCCTACGTACTGGGCGCCAAAAGATGTGGTTTGCTAGGGGGTTAATTATATTTAGGGCTGCTCGGTGTGAGTTTCCAGGGTCCCAGGCGGTCAGTTTAACATATGTTTTGTAGCTACTTCTCTCATTACTTTACTTTTACATAATAATGACCGTCTTAAGTGTTCCTCTAATTATTAAGCCAAGCACAGTACTTCTATGCCCCCCTGTGCCCTTTCAGCAAGAAATATTCAAATCACAGTATGCCAGCAATGCTCAAATCGAGATTTTTGGGGTTATGGTAAGTTCTCCCACTCTGTGACCTACATATTTTGGATTAAATAGAGGATACACTTCCAAAATAATAAACAAAATCAACTCCTACTATAAAACATTTAATTATTCCAATAAATGGCGCTACAACAAAATAAACAAATAAAATACTGACCAATATTTCTAACTTGTTCAGAGTGAACAAGGAATACATAAATAAAACAAATGTTAAATCAGAATAAATGGTTTCCTACAAACCAACAAACTTATAATTCTTTTCACCTCCATAAAGTATCCCCATTAAAATTCAATATAATCACGAGCTCCCAACGGCTCGATACTTTTACATACTCTGTGTTATTCTTATACAACACCTCGCTTCCTATTATATGAGTATCTTATAATCAAAACAATATATAATTCTTATTAAAGTACTGTTATTCTTTCACTTAAACTTTTGGGCTTTTCACAATGTTCTCATGTTACCACCTCTCTCAAGTTAACAAATTCACTACAGTGATTGGGAAAACACTTGTGTACTCCCGAGTTATAGAAGACTACTTGAACATGTCAAAAATTATGATCACTCCCGAAATCTAATTGTCTTCACTGAACTCGTGAAATCCTACATCAATATAACATTACATTAGGGATTTATATTTATTTGTCTTCAAAGACCATTATCTCATCAGAAAGCAACGATCTGAACTTGCAAGCGGTACATTTCATCTACAAGAACCTTGGTTCGAATCCCGGGTCATTAACAAACTCTAAACACTCATGGTGTATTATTACTTCAAACAGACGGTCACCCAACCTCCCGCACTTCTGTTAATAGTAAGGGTCGGACCGTCCCACTCAGCGTGATTTATTGTCCAGGAGCAGGAACCCCGAGTCTCGCCCACAGAGAAGGGCTACACTCTGCTTTAAACAGCTATTTCTTATACGCAGTTCTTTGAACAAACCTGGCTTTTCATTCATTTATTTCAACAACATTATTTAGGTTCATAGACCACTCTCGTAACCTTGGCATTTATTAATTATGAAGTGTCCTCATTGATGGGTAAGACTAATTCAATACAACAACAATATTTAGGGGCTTCACACAAACGAACTTGGGTTCGATTCTATCACTGCCTCGGGAATCACATCCCATACTGGAGGACTTTACAACATTAGCGGCTTAGGGCGACCTTTGTCTAACCTGCGCTCATAATACAATAAATAGCACCCGTTTAAAAATACACACAACGGCCTCGTGATCAAATCACTATATGGAGGACTTATCATAGCTCAATTACCGCAATCAACTGCCCCTCATAATTAATTTACCAAGTATATTTAGGTTCAACGCCTTCCTAGCGTGACAAATTTCTTCAATGCGCGACATGCGTCATACATTACTTTACGGCCAAATGTCTTCCAAAGAACTGATAAATTCAAAAGCAACATTTGCTCTACATCTCAATTTTTATATTAATCCTCTCCCGTGGCAATAATCGCTATACTTTAAGAACATGTATTCATAACATGTATTTATTCTTTTACAGGAGCTAAAAAGCTACTACTTTCATATAATTCAACTTAATCTTCATTTATATCATTTTTATTATTATTATTATTATTACGCTTGCTTTCACATAATTCAATCATTTATCAAATACACTGATATTTTATTTCATATATTTCCTCTAAGGGATTTATTCATTTCACATAATCATTTTATACTTTCTCAATTTGTAATTGTTCAGATCGCGCTATTATTCTGTTATTTGTTATTCAAAAACATCCCTATTTCTCATTCTCAGGTGGATTGTACACAAATATTCCCCAACACATAACATAATGAAATGGTTACTCACATGATAGGACGGTCCTCGACCGTATTTTCCAACGATGTTTCATTTCGCCCACTATTTGTGTTTAAGCCATCTTGATTATTTCCATGTCACACACTGACATTTTTTGACACACACATAACTTATATACCTTAAACACTGGTAACATTTTTGAATACAAGTCTGTATTCTTCTATTATACACAAATAGAGTCACTAAAAAAAATTACTATACTAACACAAATTTTATATATTTACATTACACTGCTTCTAATCACTGAGGCTTTGATTAGGCCTTGCACACGTGATTTCTTGCTTCCCGTTTCCAAGGGTGAAACTCTTAGATGTCGGCTCCCTATCTGGTAAGAAGTTGAAAGTCTCGATCAATCTACCCCTCCCTAGAACGGTAATTCTTCAGATCCGGTTTCCTGACTATTCGGCTATATTTTTAACTAGCTCGAAGTCGTTTCTCTCTAGACACTAGTTTGTCTAGTTTGTCTCTCGAATATTTTATCGGTGACCTATGATTCTCTAGCATTTACTGCTCTTCCTTACTGCTTTTAATCACTGTTCGTTTGTCTCGAGTGAAACAATGTCTTGGATTAAATTTTCCCTTATTATTTTCTTCGCTCTAGACCCTATCGTATTCAGAATACTAGGCGGCACTTATTTCGTCCACCCTGATCGGGTTCTTTAACTTTGCTAGAAATGTTCGTTTCTCTATCGTTGGTACTTCAAACGTTACGACACTTTCTATCGTTTTACTACATTGTTATTTGAAGACCTATCGCCTGTTCTTTTCAGTTCGCAGCCTATTTTGACTGTAATACGGAACTTTCACAATAAGACTGATACTGGCGGAACTAAATCCTGTATTAGGATTTTCCTAAGTCTTCACACGGCGATACTATGATGATACTTCTCGGCCACTCCTTACGGGTGCACGTTGTGATACAGAGTATCACGACCTCTCGAGGTCTAGTAAGTACTGCATGATTTGCCTGGCACAGCCAGGGCTTTTATACAAATCGGCGACAAAACGATAAAATCCTTGTCTTTTTCATAACCAACTTTTGAAGTAATGGGCGCACACTTTTGGAAATTATATCTCTGGAAAGCTTGTTTTCTAAACGTAAACTGATTTCTATGTACGTGAAAATCGATCGTACAATTCCGAGATATTAAATGAATTTTACTCTAGATGTACGTGGGTGTTGAGGTTGATTTTTAATCCCCTCCATCTCGGGTCTCGGGGAAATTTTTATGACGTATGGCCACGTTTGCACTTCTTTTCTAGGCAATTATTAAAACCTTTTTCTCCACACAAAAATCTCTATTCCGAAATGATTCACAATGATGTATTTCTTTAGTTAATTATATGCTCGCAAGTGCTTTAAATCTAATTATTATTCTTCTTGCACAACTGCAATGATGCCAATTTACTGCAACGTAAGATCAATTTCCGAAACATGCTCGCAGTCACTCCAAACGGAAAGTTCCACTCGTTCTAATTATAGCCATGATCGGCTCCTATCGGTGCGTCATGCGTGATATCATTTCCTGGCCACCTGGACCCTCACTTCTTGCACAACGTTATGTTCGCCCTCTTGTATAATATATTTCTATGTTCCTCTGAAGACTGTATTTTTCCTTCCTTCTTTTTACCATAATACATGGATTCGACCCCTTGAACCAATGGTACATGGGTTCAAAAGATAATAATATTGCAGTTTAATTTCCAGGAGGCCATATATGGCAGTGTTGCCAAAATGATTATAAGCTTGCTGATAGGTCCAATTTTTAAATTCATATAATTTCTACACTATCAACTGGAATTCAACCAGATTTCCTATGTACTATGTGTACGTACACAGATATGAATGAGCATATTCTTTAGAGCCACCAGGGCTGCCTACTGTTAATAAATGCACTCCCTATTGTTTTTATCCAAATACCAATGTATCAAAAAGTATGCAAGCAGACAGCTTTAAACTATGCACACGCATAGTACCTAAAATTCTATATTAATTTGGAGTAACTGATATACGTCAGTGCTACCAACATGATTCTAAGCCTGCTGAGATGTCCAACTTTAAATACACGTAACTTCTATACTATCATTTGGATTTCAACCAAATTTCTTGTGTGTTATGTGTACCATAACAGATATGACTATGCGTATATTTAGTAGAAACCAGGGCTGCCAACTATTAATAAATACTGTCTCTATTTTTGTTACCCTATATCAATATATCAGAAAGTATGCAAGCCAATAGCTCTAAACTTTGCGCACGTATAATACCTGGCATTCTAGATTAATTTGGTGTAACTAATGTAGGCCTACGCCAGTGCTGCTAACATGATTCTAAGCCTGCTGATAGGTCCAATTTTAAAATGCATGTAACTTTTCTACTAACTAATGGATTTCATTCTAAATTGACACAACAATAGATCGTATTATTTCAGATTATTTCTGACCAATTCATGTATGTCATTGATGCCAACATGATTTTACGCGCGCTGTTAGATGCTATCCATTGAACTTCAACCAAATTTTGTATTCTGTTCCTTAAGAGATGGACCTAAGAATATACTCAGTCACCAGGGCTGCCAACTGTAGTTCTCTATTAGGCTACATTATGCCAGGTATACAGTATTTCGAACTAATTAGAAATTTCGATATTACCAACTTAATTTCGTCATTATTCTAGATAGATCCATTTAGATTAATCATTGGCATGAATCTTAAATTTTAAGAAAAGTAGGCTCTTTAGTTCGTCACGGAACTTCTTGTTGCAAAATGTGAAAAGTAGGCTAACAATATCGATTTAGGTAAAAAGAAATCATTTTTCAAAGCCTTTGCCTGTAGCGTGGCACTCTATGGAAGTGAAACTTGGACTGTTGACGCAGCTGAAAGGATGAGAATAAAAGCGTTAGAAATGTGGTTTTAGAGGAGAATGATGTAGATCAGAATGGGTAGAGAGACTAACAAATGAAATGGTATTAAGATGACTGGACGATGAGAGATGTTTCTGGTGACTGCTAATAAAGAGAAGAGATAGGTTGGTAGGACACTAACTAAGACACTCAGGAATAGCAAACTTGGTTATGGAAGGAAGGGTCGAGGACAGGAACTGTAGGGGTAGACCGAGGTTAGAATATGTGACACAGATTGCCTCGGATGTAGGGTGTGGTAGCTATGTAGAGATGAAACGATTAGCTCAGGACAGAGAGGCATGGAGAGCTGCTATAAATCAGACAAAAATCTGGTCTCAAACAACAACAACAACAACAACCGGAAAGTAACGATCACTAGTAACGTCGTTACTTCCTTCTTACCGTAAAGTAACGGTCACTAATAACGTCGTTACTTCCTTGTTACCGTAAAGTAACGATCACTAGTAACGTCGTTACTTCCTTGTTACCGGAAAGTAACGGGTTAGTCCAAATTCTTTCTATGCCCAAGATCGCGCGTTCAAACCCAGGCAAAGTCGCTAGATTTTTCAAGAGCATTAAAAATCCCTGAGTATGCCTTCCCTCGGACGGGAAGTTAAGCCAGCGGGCCCATGTCATTGATGTATGGCATGTTAAAGAACTTTCCACTAACTACAATTGTGTGAAGCTAAAATTTGATAGGTTTGATTATATTAACGCTCTAAGTTTCAACGTTCGCCACCAGGTACGGTTGCGGTGGCTTCTAGTAGCCAAGTTTGCAGCTAGGTGTCGTTGGCAGTAGCATTTGGTTTCAAAAGTAGGAACTACTTGACATTGATCGTGTACAGTCCATACCTGAATTACAGATAACACACACTAATTCAGCCATCACAATTATCAGACAGATTCTACACACACACAAAGTACACGTGGCTACATGACCGCGTTGTCGCTGCCCCTAAACTGAAGAACCAACCAGTTCCAATCCTGGTATTATGAATGTTCTCTGGAAGTTGGGAGATGGCAAGTGTTGAAATCTGTGCGCTTAGTGGTGCTGAGTCGTGACGGCTGGTTGGGTGTTGCATGAGGTGTTGTCGGAAGTGTCTTAGCGCCAGAACACAATGCCTCATATATCATAACATGCGCACCTTTCTCCCCACAGTCTGCCTGCTAGCCGTGAAATGAAGTGCGCAGACCCGCCATATTGCTGACAAATGTCCCCGCAATTATTGCGACATTAAATTAACATGGTGCAGTAATAAAGAGAGAACTACTTAAGGAGTGAAGGATATATGTGCAAATTAGCTGGCCTTTTAAGTCGGTAACTCTTTACCCAAACGTGAAATGCTACCAGCAGATGGCAACTCTTGACATATTTTGATGAAGTAGTGAGCTGTTCCGCTTTGAAATATAAAACAGTAATGATGTCATATCTAGCAGCTGTGCTGATTTAATGAATAAGTAGTTCCGTGCAGAACTAAATAGCCTATTTTCATATATGCTATTGAACTTACTTAGGACACAAGAAATGAAAACGAGATTTTTAAAAAAATCACTGCCGCCATTTTTAAGTTCTCATAAAATGCCATTAAATTGGGCATCAGTATATTAAAGCCTGTATGAAAATATACCGTGCGAAGTTTCACAGCGCTCGGATGAAAAATCGCGAAAAAAATCAATTTAAATTTCGTGTCACCGCCATGTTGGTATTGTGCTCACCAGATTATTGAATGATTCATAGGAAAACTTGTTTTAGTAGCCTCTATCATCATACAAAATTTCAGTTTGATTCTTGTAATAGATTCGATGATAACTTATTGAAGTTGAATGTGAGGCTAAAGAGCCCCTTTATGTAGCGTATACAGTACAATGTTAACCGTCTAAATATTACGGATGGTCGCTATGTTGGATTGTTATATATTGTACCCAACTGTCATCATGTGGAACATGTGTTCGTATCCCAGCTAACTCACGGTCTTTCAAGGTATGGGGCGTTCCTGCCCACCATACGACCACATGCTCAGGATTTGAGTCTACCAGGTAAACTACTCTACATGAAATACACAACATTTTCCTAAAATAAAATATTTACTGGTATAAAATCATGGCTGTACAACAAATACAAATAAAGGACAAATTATATTTAATTCCCACAAATAAAAATAGGGTTATTCTGTGAGTTTTCTTCTTAAAATAGTGCTACACTGCACTCAATCTAATTCTAGCATCCTATCATTGATACTTTCAGACTTCCATGGGTTTCCATAATGTTCATCATGGGACACAATTTTACTTAACTGGAGTATCACAACACAAAAGTCACATATCACATCTAAATGACATGAATAAAACATTACTCCGTTCTTATGGCATTTACCTTGATTAGCATAAATTCATTATTTTCTGCTTTAATTAACAAATATTTGTTGTGTCGTGTGAATCATCTTCCTTTTTTCCATCAATGTAAAACGCTTAAAAAGTGATACTTTTCCCTTCCAAAATAAACATGGATAGAAATGTTTATAGTTTCACCATACAACGATTCTCTGGGTCTTGTCGGGATTATTATCGTTACAAATGTGTCATGTTCTCAAAAATCACATACCCGTCTGCATAAATTAGCTTGAACTGGCAAGATGCATTCTAATAAGATGCCTAACAATTTATTTGGTTCAGTGTTCCTCTTCCGAGAATAACTGTGCCAAATATTATCCGATTTCTTTGATTCAACAATGTATGTGAGTTGCAACACATCATCTAATTCAATTGGCATCATCATTACACTCATATCATAATTGCATATTGAAATATCGAGATTCTTCAGTGTCCCACTATGACCCTAATTAAAAGGACTGGCGGACCGATGTCCCCTCTTCCTGGCAGGCAATAAAATTAGTTCCGGCAGGCTGCACAAGATGGCCGCTCGCCTCAGTAGGTTACCCCACTTCTCTCATCTGCTGGCAAGGTCAGGTTTGTTTACAATTGCAGTACAGCAGAGATACGCTAAGTGTTGTTCCTAAGTAATTGAGTCATTTCATTATTTAACACCTATAATTAGTGCATTTGGCTCAACTCGGCTCCTTATTAACATTCATGGCTGGGGATGGTTCCTTGTGATAGCCTTGCTGTTCTCTGGTGAATACTGGTGGCTTTTGACGCGCATCATAATGAGAATACAGGATTCTCACCAACAGCAGTCTATTAATACCATAGGGAAATCTGCGTTTCCTAAACGACGAATATGATTCTTACCTCTCAGGGTAGATCATTTATACACATGCTCACGGAGTCTCAACGGACGTCATTCGTGGCCATAATTCATGCAAGCGATGGATACAGACAGGCTCTGTCCAATTCGCTGCGAATAATAGAGTATGCACAAGGGCGATACTAACTCGTAGATCAGCCAACTTCTCACCTAACGCGCAAGCTATACTAGTTGGTCCCCGCAATATTTATTTACGTAAATCACTGGATTCTACGTTACTTCTGCATGCTATGTGCAGCTCTAACAATACTTCACATAGATGACTCAATTATTAAGACACCCGCGTTCTCTCTGTAATAACACTTAAGCCAAAGCTTTAAATAGCTCCTAACAACAAGGTATAAATTTACTGGCTTATTTTACTTTAATGGTTCTCAAATATAATCCTAAGGATTGACAATATCAAATATTCATTTAATACTTCATTGACACTGAAAAACTCTCATATCTCGCTATATTCCACGTTACTTTCTTACTGTTTACCAAAATACAGTATCTTTATATTAGACATGACACAATTTGAACATTATTTAGGCCAAAAATGCCTATTACTTTACTGTTGCCGACCCCAGATTATTATTATAATTATTCATTTAACGTTATTGTTACGTTCATCACTATTTTCGGCCTGAATGGCCCTAAACAAATCACCTTCCAAACCATATTTTATTCAAAACGAGTGGTGAAAACTCGTTCAATAAGTGACTGTTACATCTTAGTCTCAAAGTGATGCATCGTTATATGGTGAACTATTTAGTTATAATAAAATTGTAAATTGGTACTCACTTTTTAATCTTCGCTGGATAGTACCAGCACCTCAGCTTCAGGCCTACCATGACGCTTGATTTAAGCCATCATGTTATATTTTACACAACACTGGATTTCACATATTTCCCACATGATAAACATACTCTTATCAGTGGCTTCTTTCACTTTTACACAATACATATTAATCACTATACACATGAACACTTTTAAATCACTATTACACAATTTATTTACACTTATTCACTATTTCACAGGTTGATCCTTAATCGGACTCCTCCTACGCCTGATCTCAGAGATGCGATGCAATTACGCCAACCGCTGGTCTCCGTGAAAGTTTAACAGCGTTTACGGACGTTCGATCCTCGTCACCTGCAATATCGTTCAGCTCACTGTCAAGATTAAGTGGCGATGCTTCCCAAGCTGCCATACTTGTAGTGATCCTGATGATAATGTCATATACAACTCTGACAATACCTCCTGGTATGTGTAATGTTCAACAACATTATTATTATTCTTTCGCTGTAGCGAATTTATATTTGCGTCAGGTAATAGATAAATATCCGTATTAAATTAACTTCGACGCACTTCATGATTATATTTATGAAGCTGTATGACTTGCTTCTATTGTTCTCCAACGGCTGAGCGTTGATACTTTAACATTTCGCGCGCTTACTGGCAGCGTATTAGTTACGTGTAGACTTGAGAACAGACTGAAGACAACTCTCGACAACTCTCGACAACTCTCTTATAAAGGTTTCTCTTAAAAATTAGTCCACCGGACACATGAGTGCGACTCCTTCCTTGAAATAATACATTTTCAGCCGAACTGACATATACACCTTGTTTATTTAAGTGTGGAGGTTTCATAAACGTTCGCGTGCCAGCGATCGCTTCGGTCAATTAATTACAATTAATTGCCTTAATTCAGCGCGTCAGGACGCCATCATGGTGATTCCCCCTTGACTGGTCACCAAATTACTCCTCTCGAGCGTAGGCTCGGTGGTAACAGGTTCATTTGGAGATATAGGCTTTAATTTAGGTGTAAAATCATCCCTAAATTACCTCTCCTTGAATACATTCACCTTGGTGTACATTTCATTCCACTTCAATGCTCCACTTGGCTGTAATTAATTAATTTCCGTGGGTACTCCTCCCCACCATAGCTTCCATCGTTGTCAGGCGGTGAATACCCGAGTCATTAATTTTAAGCTGTCTCCTCGCTCCAGACGAAAGTAGGTCCCTTGGCGCCTTCGATCTCCACCCATTTTCCAACTGCAATTAGTAAAACGTCAACTGGCCTGCTCTCGTTCATGTATGCTTCGAAAACGTATATTTTCTTGAATTTGCTTACAATTCTTCACCTTAAATTGCTAGGATATTCACATATAGGTCGTGAAATCGTGCTACATTATTATCTCTCATTATTTAACACATTGGTCTTCGGGTTCCCTAAAACTGTTCCCCCTCAGATCAATGGTTCGATTCCCGTTAGAATCATGTGCCTGGTCTTCTCAGATAAGACCTGAGTTCGATGCCAATCTACCGTGACCAATTGGGCACAATATGTAGGCCATATAGTTATGTACCATTAGATAGAGATTATTGCGTAGGTTAATTATTCGGGTGATACCGAGCTCCGCTAATGAGTTCTCTCTATGGGGTCAATTAGGAAAATCGTAACAGGGGAAGTTGCCTGAGGCGTGTTTCACTGCCCCCCACTACAAAATGGACGTATGGTAAATATATTTTGGAATGTTTCAACCTACCCTGATCTTTACGGTGTTCGCCACTATCTACTCTTGTTATCTTAAAGACGTATTCGTTACTAGACTACTCATTAGCAACTTTTGGTATTATTCCAGATTCCTGGTTTTCTTTTGCCTTGCACTTGATAAAGATAAGGTTCCGTTATTTTCTTTGTGTTTCACAATTACTAGTCAGATCTGCACACTTTAATTTTTTTGTTGTGGCTTCGTCAACATGCAAGTTATAGCCTAGCCTGCACTGAAAATGAAAATCCACAGCCTGCTTCCAGTCTCCGACCGGGTCAGGAATGGAATGAATGAAGCCCCCATCTAGCGGCGAGGATATGGACTGTGCCGGCTGCCGAGGCCTGACGCACTCCTCTGGGGCAATGTTTAGATGAATGACAGATGAAATGAAATGATAGTGGAGAGTGTTGCTGGAATGAAATTTTGACAGGGAAAACCGGAGTACCCGGAGAAAAACCTGTCTACCTCCGTTTTTGTCCAGCACAGATCTCACATGGAGTGACCGAGATTTGAACCACGTACCCAGCGGTGAGAGGCCGGCGTGCTGCCGCCTAAACCACGGAGGCTTACCCCTAGCCTGCACTATGAGCTTTAAAACGATATCGTGGGAATCAAAATGCATTTATGTATTCTGCTACAAAATAAGGTGCATTCGTAAATGAATTCCTTGTTGGAACACCTCCAATTTTGGCTCCGTTGTGACAATTCAAATTTACAACATTTATAGTTTCCTATAACTCACAATCGTGCACTTCTTTGACTGCACACGGATAACATGTTAGCTGTACTGATCATATCTACGGAAACTCCAGGGGCTCCAGGTGTACGTAGCTGTCAGTCAACTCATGGCTTAACCAACATTTCAGGAGAGGTTGCCTACCACCACTCTCTTCTCAAACCCATTAGCGTGAGCTGACAGGTCTGTTTGGGTTTAACCTAATTAGCGGAGTTCGACCATCTCGAATTATTCAAACTTCTATTCTGATCGCATGATTACGACACAAGAAATGAAAACTTTGTTTCCAAATTTCGCACAGTCGCCATCTTGAGGATATATAAGCAATTGAACTAAAACAGACGTCAGTGCATTACAATGTATATAAACATTTGCTGTACCAAACTTCTTCTGTACTCTCGGATGGTAGAATCGCGAGGAAAATCTATTTAAATGTTTTAATTCGCTTGTTCGTTTTGCACTTGACAGGTTTTTGAAAGTCACATAGGTAAACTTCTAGTAGTAACCTTGATCACCATACAAAATTTCAGGGTGATATCTGTTACCGTTGCGGAGATATAGAATGCCAGTGAAATATTTCGTGCGGCTGCCATGTTGGATTGGTGAAACGTATTAATATTTGAAAGTTTGGACAAGGTAGTAGTTCGCACTCACCGAGTTTTATTGAATTCACTTTGGTCGTTTAGATTTTATACGCACACACACACACGGACAAAAGGTGGTCCCATAAGCCTATTCATACCTTTGCCTGATATGAGCATATTAAGAAATAGAAGTGTTTTGTTCAGATTTTCAGTTAGTGCCACCTTAATAGAAGAGACGAAGGGCTGGTTCGCAGTCTATAGGAACAACCTGGAAGCTCTTAAGACACTGTCCTGTGGGACATTTTGGAGGGAACGGATTCTGGTTCAAATTTGGAGAAAGCAGAAATGGAGTCAATATGACGGAGTATTTCCTGAATTTAGTATTACCTTGCAAGCATTTAGGCGGTATTGCTAACGGAGGTGACGTGGCGAGATTCGGAGCATTTTCTCTACAGGATCAGAGAAGCGGCTCGCATACAAAATGTATCTCAGAGCTTGAGAACCAAATAGATAGCTTCGATGCATTAGGAAACCCTAATAGCAATTCTAATCAGAGTTATTCAGGTCATCAATACAATGGCCATATTTACCAAAACTAGAGCAGTGATAGGCATAGTAATCAGAACCAGAGCAACTATAGGAATACTAATAATCCTCATCAGCAGAATTACAGGAGTAGTAATCTTAATGATCACAGAACGATTATAGAATCTCTGGTAATAACTATAGTGAAATTATCGTGTTGGAAACCATTTTTCAGTGTTGCTTTAGTAATCGAGATTTATGTTTTTCAGTCGGTCAACACGATTGTACACAATTGTAATGGGAGGTTCCCTAATCCAGAAAACAATTAATAAGTATTTATTAATCTCATGTAATCGTGTTGTGTGTGTGTTTGAGTCTTCAAACTTTTGACTGGTATGATGCAGCACTCCATGCCTCCCTGTCCTGAGCTAATCGTTTCATCTCTACATAGCTACCACACCCTACATCCGAGGGAATCTGTTTAACATATTCTAACGTTGGTCTACCCCTACAGTTCTTGTCCTCGACCCTTCCTTCCATAACTAAGCTTGCTATTCCTGGGTGTCAGTATGTGTCCTACAAACCTATCTCTTCTCTTCATTAGCAGTCGCCAGAAACATCTCTCCTCACCCACTCGTCTTAATACCTCTTTGTTTGCAACCCTATCTACCCATCTGATCATCATTCTCCTGTAACACCACATTTCAAACGCTTCAATTCTCCTCTTTTTTGCTGCACCAATAGTTCAAGTTTCACTTCCATAGAGTGCCACGCTCCAGACAAAGGCTTTAAAAATGACTTACTAATACTTAAGTCTATATTCGATGTCGACAAATTCCTTTCTTGTAGATAGTCTATGCTTTCCTTGCCTGAGCCAACCTACTTTTATGTCCTCTGTCCATAACTGGTTATTTTGCTTCCTAAGTGACAGAAGTCTCCTACTTCCTTTAGCTTTTCCTTTTCGTGTTGACCGATCGTAAAACATTAAATATCTATAGAGAACATAGTAGAAATGTTCCCCAATCCAATTCAATCTGCTATCTATTGACCTACTGGTGTTTTATTAGAGTGTGAATTTACGACGGCTAGGCATCTCAAAAACAGCTGATAATTTTTTCCAAAGAATATATAACTTGGTATTTGTTGTTTACAGTAAGATATAATTGGGACTGTATCTTTTCAACAGAAGAATAAACCTGTCTTCTAAAGAAACTGTCCCACTGATGATCTGTATCCACCATGCATGGCTGCAGGGTTGAATTTAGGCGATGGAATGCAGGATATTCAACATTTACTCGTCTTTTAATAACGTACCATTGTTTTATAATCGTTGGGGAAAGTTTTCAGCGTTGTTTATGTAAATTAGCGTGGGCTGAATGCAATATTTAAAGTGGTAAGCATTATCATAATGAAGCCATGTAGATCATCTCTATGACAAAGGCAACAGTCATAAAACTTGTCCCTACAACAGTTCACTTCGCAATTGTATGAAGTTGGCGTGGTTTAAGAAGGCATTGTTCACTTTATTTATGAAGCAGACACGATACTCATGAACAAAGGCGGTCTCCTTCCTTCACTCTGCGAAGGAACATGCCGTGGGAAAAGATGTACTCTCCTAAGTCAGAGTTCATCAACAAGTCAAGGATTTAATGTTAGTTCTGATGCTACATTAATTATAATTTCAGTATACTGTAATTAGCAATAAGCGACACATTAACGTGTGTGTTATGGGTTGGGCCTGCAGAGGTCTGGAACATGAACGTAAAATGGCTCTGGTATCATTCAACTACCTTTAATGAGCATGATGTAGGTAACTGATGAAATGAAAATCCACAGCCTGCTTCCAGTCTCCGACCGGGTCAGGAATGGAATGAATGAAGCCCCTATCTAGCGGCGAGGATATGAACTGTGCCGGCTGCCGAGGCCTGACGCAATGATTAAATGAATGACAGATGAAATGAAATGATAGTGGAGAGTGTTGCTGGAATGAAATTTTGACAGGGAAAACCGGAGTACCCGGAGAAAAACCTGTCTGCCTCCGTTTTGTCCAGCACAGATCTCACATGGAGTGACCGGGATTTGAACCACGGACCCAGCGGTGAGAGGCCGGCGTGCTGCCGCCTAAGCCACGGAGGCTTCGTAGGTAACTGATGATTATGATAATTGTTTTTTTAAGGGGTCTAACATCTAGGTTATCGGACCCTAATGGTTTGGGTGATAGTAAAAGATGAGGTGAGAATGTAATGGAAACAATAACTAATTGATTTTAGAACTTCAAATGTTCATTCTGGTTCCGTATTGATAAACTAATTAGTATAAACAGGTTAAAAGTTCCGCCTCATCAATACTTTTATTAATTAAGATCACGGGATCATGGGACATGATTGGAGGCCTAATTAATAGCTTTGTCCCCTTCATCAGCCTTTTTTTTGTATGTCAGAGAAACGTTACAAGAATTCTTTTTTGAATAGCATTTAAAATTCCCTTAAAATTGAAACTTTTATGGTGCACCATAAAGGGAGATTGAAACATTTTACGCCTAATATGAATCATATCAAGAGTCTTATGAACTAGGCCTATAAACACTTTCAATAGACGCCTCCCCTCACGGTGGACTTTAGATGTTATTGAAGACACAAATGTCGGTACGACGACAACAGTTCAGAACACCTTTGTTGGAATCAGCAGTAGGAACACTTAATTCCTCAATACTTCACCAGCAATATAGAGATAATAAAACCAATGAAGTCACTGCGCTGAAATCATATCTTGCCAAATATAAAGCTTAACTTCATATCTTCAACAGTTGCAGTGGCAGAGATTGGCATCTAATCCGTCTTGTTAGAGCAACGATTATTAACCAAACTTCTTAAATGGGCAAATAGCAAGATGTTAAATTGTATGCTATTATTGTATCGTTTCTCTGACATAAAATAAACGGCTGATGAAGGGGCCAAAACTATTAATTAGGCCTCGAAACATGTCTAACTAACTACTGTCTTGCAAACTAGAAGAAGGAATGGGAAACAAAGAAAGAATAAGGCAAACAATGGTCAGGAGGAAACAAAATGCCCTCAACCCTCGAAGAATGAGGATTTAGGGACTTGGAAGGAAGGAGAACCAGGAAAGGCAGATAGGAAAGTGAAAGAGGAGAGGGACCGCCCCAGAAGCAATGGAAAAATAGGAAAACAAGATGTTCAGTAAAGAACATATAGCCTACTTTCTCCTAAATGTATGAGTATAGTTATAACTCGTTGTTATTATCAAAGAGTATAATAGAACTATTCTTTGTTGAAGACCTTAGAAACGATTTACCTCTACCAAACGCCACAACCTAGATAAAAACTGCTACCATCATTGAAGAAAGAAAGATAAGAAGTATATCAAGAATGTTATGGATCTGGAGACATAATCGACCGGACTGGTTGCGTGGCTCAGCGGTAACGTTCTCGCTTGCTGGGCCCTAGGTTGCAGGTTCGTATCCTGGCGCAGCCAGCTGGCATTTGAGGGTGCACAAATGCGAGGGAGCCGTGTCAGTACATTTACCGGCACGTTAAAGATCCCCTTCGGGCCAAAATTCCGGCAACCCGGTGTCTCTAAAAGCAGCAGTAGTTAAAAGGGACGTAAAACCAATAACATTATTATTATTATTATTATTACATATACGACCTGCCGTGGGCAACATCCAACTTTGAGTTGAGGCATGTCTTTACACGTCTGGTTGTGCATGGCTTTCACAACCCTAATTGAATTAACAAATCTTTCCATGACCCTACAGAGACGTGTGTATACAAACTATGTGGATATTTTCGATTGCTATTTGCCTGAAATAAAAGTAGTAATTAATAACCTGAACTAACACCAACGGCTTGAATTCAGTTACTATGTGAAATCGTTTTGTTCTTTACTTCAAATAACATTTTCAAGTGACGCAAAATAGGCTGTTACAAACCCTTTAAAATAAAAAGTAAAAATGTATCGTAGTATCATCTTGTCATTCTTCAAATTCGATGCGCATAGAATGCCAATGGTATAGTAATCAATGGAGCCCCACGTAGACTAGTCGTGACATCTAGTGGTGAAATATCGAACAATATAATCCTAACAGAGCGAGTGCATTCTAGCGGCCAGAAGAAGAAACTTTTCAATAAAATCTGGAAGTTAATTAGTAGGTCGGCGTGCAGTTACCTTTTTGGCAGCTAGATGTCTCGAGTAAATCTGCTGGCGAATTATGTTTTAATTAAATATATATTTTACACCATAATATGCACAATATAACGCTTAATTTTAAAACATCTGAGTCATTACAAAACAATAAACATATAACATTTCAAGCAAAAAACCTAGCTCTGAGCGGGTTTGAACCATAGGCATTTGAGCGATAGGCTAACGCTCTACCACTGAGCTAATTGTGTCAACGAATATCGTTCTATATAAAATGACTTACATAGAACTTGTTAGCAAATAATGATTTATACTAAACGATTTCATCACTGGAGTATATTATTTATATATAAAGCATTTCATACAAAGTTTATTTATTTTGTATCAGTACGCGATATTGCATGCAATACTCAAATTAGTGAAATATAAGTCAGGCACAAGATATCCGCTGCCATCTTGTCTTATTACTGAATCGGCTCAGCTTTTTAAAATCACGTCTGCACTATAGTATTACAAAATAAACTTTTAATTTCGAACGTGCCTCTTCCTTTAGAACAGTTAAAACGATTCTCGGCTCGATAATCGGAACTGGTGGGTCCCATGATATGGATTATGAAGTTTGCATAATTCGCACGGCCGCCATCCTGAAATGGTATGGCGGACGACCATGTAGTTTGGTCACAAGACGCATCCTATACGAAGGTATGTTGTTACCAAATTTGGTAGAGATCGGATGATTTGGTTAGTCGTTATTTGATTTTACGTTTTGAACGTTTGAGTGGCCGCCATTCAGTTTTAGTAAAGATGGCGGCGATATAAAACTTGACACTGAGGTGTCCTTTGCTAGTGCTACCTTTGTACCAAATTTCGTTCAATTCGCATTCACCGTGTTCGAATTGATAGGGGGGGACAGACATTCAGAGTACACACACTCACACACACACAGACACACACACACACAGACTCACACACACACACACAGACTCACACACACGCATACACACACTCAGACAGACACACTTTTTTCGCCCTGTGTTGATCTCATAAGTCTACTTTCATTTTTTGCAAAAATCAAAAGTAGGCTAAAAACCGGACCCAGCTCAGGAATACCTCTGGGTTGCCAACTCCCAAACTCACCAGCTGTGAACCCTGAGGGTGTAGCACTATTCAGGGTGCACCAGAAGTGGTGTGGCTACACACACCCTGCCTCCTTAAGGGCCTAGAGCAGAAGGCAGGAGATAGGAAGAGAACAGAAGAGGTCTGACCCCTCGAAAAATGAGGGATCAGGAAAGCCGAGACAAGGGCCAATTACAGTAAGGTGGAAAAGGAAAAGACTCCCTAGACCTCGGATACCCTAATACCGTAGGGGTCGGAAAAGAACAAGAGTTGACCAAGGGTGATCGATCGGAAAAATGACAGAGAGGAGCCCAGCACAAGTAAGTGGAAACAATGCCGAACTCAGCTGGGGTCCCGTGGTCGCCAACCCACGTCCCACTAGCCGTGCGCGCCTGGGGGAGATGTAGGTAACTTTCCCACACAAATGAAAAGGTACGAATCAAAAAAAAAAAATGTTAGAAATATTCAGATATTATTTTCATCAATTGTTGACTGAAAGCACGCTGGTGTTGTTTGAGTCTTTTGACTGGTTTGATGCAGATCTCCATGTCTCCCTGTCCTGAGCTAATCGTTTCATCTCTACATAGCTACCACAACCTAAGCCCGAGGCAATCTGTTTAACATATCCTAACCTTGGTCTACCGCTACAGTTCTTGTACTCGACCCTTCCTTCCATAACTAAGCTTGCTATTCCTGGGTGTCTTAGTATGTGTCCTACCAACCTATCTCTTCTCTTCATTAGCAGTCGCCAGAAACATCTCTCCTCTCCAACTGGTCTTAATACCTCTTCGTTTGTAACCCTATCTACCTATCTGATCTTCATCATTCTCCTGTAACACCACATTACAAACGCTTCAATTCTCCTATTTTCTGCTGCACCAATAGTCCAAGCACGCATGGGGCCAAAATCAAGATGATTGACTTAGGCTACTGTACTTACGAATGCATGTGCCACACTGGAGGGAGTATGTAGGAATTGCAAATGTTTTCCAATCATCATAACGTTATTTGCGGGTTAGACAATTGATCCCTCTGAATCGTATGTAAAGATAGGTAGTCTACCGGTAATGTTTAACTACGAAAAGTAGACTAACACATCAATAAGTCTAAAAATGCTTATGAGTTGTGTTTAAATGTATGGGCTTAATCCAGACCTCAGTAACCCATACCACCACAAAGACAAGGATTATCTGTTATAGTTTTCTTGAATTGTAAATTAACTGTACGAAACCAAGTATTTTGTGTTTCCTTTAACCCTACTCTTTAAATTACTTTATTCCTGGCGCAGTGAACTGGCATTTGAGGGTGCGCAAATGCGAGGGAGCCGTGTAATTACATTTAATGGCACGTTAAAGATCCCCTTCGGGGCAAAATTCCGGCACCCCGGCGTCTCTAGAAGCCGCAGTAGTTAACTGGATCGTAAAACCAATAACATTATTCTTTTTTTTTTTCAGTGTACGTTGATTCAACGACTTGTTCGTATTTGAATGATTTTTTTTTTTGTTTTCACGTAATTTTTGTTTATTCTTATAATTATTATTTACCGTAATTTTTTGTTTTATTAATTTTAGGTATTTTCAAATTCAGGTGTCCACCTCTAAATTTTAAATTCAATGCCAAATTTGTATTCTCTAATCTGTGTAAAGAGGGGCAGATGACCTCGTAGTTCCGCCTTTTAAAACAACAATAACTAACTAACTTTCTTTTCTTTCTTCGAATGAGCCAACTATGGACTACGTAGGTTAGCCAAAATGGTTTTCAGCTTGATGAGTAGGGATTGGTTTCACGTTCTTAAGGGTCTTCTTCCTAGCCCATATCTCCTTCATTTTCTGACTTTGTAGTTGTTTAGCTGCTTCTGACCTTTCTGGTCTCTGCCTTTCTTAAGTTTAATCTGTGGGTCTTCTTTTAATATTTTTCGGAAAGCTTGTGTGTCTTGTATAACAGATTCCGAGATGTTAAAGGTTTGCAGATCTTGTTTAACTTGCTGGTACCACAGTGACAATGACATTATTATTATCATAATTACTCCTATTATTATTATTATTATTATTATTATTATTATTAGATTACTTAATGCTTGAATATCGTATCATAACAAATGTTAACATCACAAAGCAATTCTGGTTGGTGCGCATTGAAAAATGCTAGCTGTGGACGGCAAGGTGGGTGATGTTGTCAACTCGCACTAAGAGATGGCACTTTGATCACTGTCTCCCGGCGAGCGCGTGGTTTTACGGCGGAGTTTCCCCTATTATCTTTATAAGCTATTTGATACCATATTCCCAAATAATCTAATCTAGGTGGGCAACTGGGTGAGAAAAACCTCACTCGAGTGGAGCTCAAGCTCACCCAAGACCACCCGGTGGTGACGTCCCTGCCTAAAGGTTTCCAATATCACAGCAACCGGGCTTCGACATAGTGGGTACGACAGGCAACCACTTACTTACTGGCGCATGGGTAATTCGACCCGAGGCCTAAATAATGCTCTAGTATATTTTCTTTTTGGTCAGCCCTTATTTCCTGTTGCTTACTGTACCTTCCTTCCGAGCCTTGAACTTCGCTCTGCGAAAGACACATGTCCTTAGCTTTTTGAACACTCGAGTTATTTATTTACGGTCGGGTCAGATTTACCCTTGACGCCAGTCCTCGCGTGACAATTTCCGGCTTACGTTAGTCGGGACAATCTGTACAAAATAAGGGGAAAATCCAAATATTTTGGTGCAGCAAAATCACATATCTCACGTTCTTGTTGATCCATGTTTTGGGTCTAGGGACACCTTGGTCACAGCTCCTTTATTCAAAAAATGGAAATGACTGCTTTGCCGCCAAGCGCCACCGTCAACGACTACTAGGCCAAGTTCAGAACTTAGCTACTAGACGCCACAGCAGTCGGCTCTTGGAAAACGAACGTAGAAACCGAAGAGCGTTGTTTACATTCCTAACCTATCCAATTTAGCATCACACAGGTGCAATTAGTGGAAGGTTCTTTAACATGCCATAAATCTATGACATGGGACCATCCGCTTTACTTCCCCTCCCAAGGAAGGCATACTGAGGGATTTTTAACGCTCTTAAAAAATCCGATGACTTCGGCCCGGTTTGAACCCGCGAACTTGGGCATAGAAGCTCAGCATGTTACCGACTACGCCACCGAAGCAGCCAGCAACTTTCCTTCATCCCAAGAGGAAAGAAACACTACGAGCGACAGTAGAAGACTTATTATACAGGCTGATGTATGGAACTGTTAAACATTATTCTATCTTGTTATGATACACGCATAATGTGTCTGTGTCCAGCGGAAGGCTGCAGACAGCTCTCAAAGGCAGAGCACCATATAAGAGCGTGCACAACTAAGTGACAAGTCGCGATGATAAATGATTCACTTCACTCCATAGCTAAGAGTAGCAACAAGTGTTGGCGTGGGCTTGACATTCTCAAGGGCTCTCGCACCGGATGCAGGCCGTAATTGGATCATGTAGTAAATAATTGGCTGTGCGACACACTAATTGCTTTCAACGTGAGATGAAACAAGCATTTCTTTGTACGAGTGGCCTGACGGACACTGGGATTGGACGCACCATGACTCAACTAGTGCAAGCAAGGCAATTTTAAAATCGACTGTAATTTAAAACCATGTGACGACTTCACACAATCATAATGGTTTCCACTTTCATTAAATAGAATCATTACGAAACGACTTCTGAGTCATTGCACATATAATTCAGTGAGCTAGTCTCGTAACTTTTGCAACTAAGATCTCTTAAACTATATTTTCCCACGTTGAGCGACAACCTCTCAATTACTTTCTAAATGTAAAGACAAGTAGTTCCGTGAAGAACTATACAGCCTATTTTCATATATCCTACTTATGTTAATTGCCACTATCAACATACAAAATTTCAGTTTGATTGCTGTAATAGATTCGTAGATATTGAGAACCGACTAAATATTGCGGAAGGTCACCATGTTGGATTTTTATATATGTAGGTCTTAGAGTTCTGTACTGTTACATGAATATTATTGTGTACGTGTAGTATTCAAACTTAAATCGCATGATTAGGACACAAGAAGTAAAAACGAGATTTTAAAATTTCGCACAGCTGCAATCTTGTGGTTATGGAAACAATTGAAAAAAATAGATGCCAGTGGATTAACATTTGTATAAAGATTTACTGTACCAAGTGTCACGGCATTCGGATGGTTAAATTGCGAGAAACGACCATTTGAATATTTATACTTCACGTCGCCCCCATGTTGGATTTGTGATCACCAGGTTATTGAAAGTCCTGTAGGTGAACTTATGTTCATAGCCCCTATGAACATTAAAAAATTCAATTTGATTGCTGTAGGAGATTCGTAGATATTAAGATCCGCCTAATATTTCGGATGGTCGCCATGTTGGATTGTTATATGTATAGGCCATAGAGTCATGTACCATTAAAGGAATATTATTGCGTAAATTCATTTTTCGAACTTTCACTTCGATTGCATGATTACGACACAAGAAATAAAAACTTAATTTTGCAATTCGCACAGCCGCCATCTTGAGGTTATGTAAAAATTGAACTAAATTAGATACCAGTGCATTACAATGTGTATAAACATTTTCTGTAGCAAGTTTCATAGCGTTTGGATTATTAAATCGCGAGAAAAGCCTAAACTTTCAACTTCGCTTCGCCGCCATGTTCGTTTTGTAGTTAACCGGCTTTTGAAAGTCTTATAGATGAACTTCAGTAGTGCCCTTTATCTCCGCACAAAATTTCCGGGTGATAACGCTAATAGTTTCAGAGATATAGAATGCCGGTGAAATATTTCGCACAACCGAAATCTTGAGGTTACGTAAACAATTGAACGATGTTAGATGTCAGTGCATTACAATGTGTATAAACATATACTGTACCAAGTTTCATTGCGTTTGGTTGGTTAAATCGCGAGAAACGTCTATTTAAATGTCGCAAATTCGCTTGCCCGCCATGTTGGTTTTGTAGTTACCAGTTTCTCAAAAGTCACATAGGTGAACTTCTAGTAGTTCCCTTTATCACCGTACAAAATTCCAGGGTGATATCGGTAATAGTTTCGGAGAGATTGAATGCTGGTGAGTAGGATAAATAAGCCGGTTCTGGGGCAGGGGCTAATGGGCAAGATGGCCGCCGCGCGCAATCACTCTATGTTATTCTTATGGAGGGGTCAGTCAGAGCTGGGGCAGGGGCTAATGGGCAAGATGGCCGCCATGTCCTGAGACCGTGCATGATGTCACAGGGGAAGTTCGGCCGTGTAGTTACTAAATGGAATATTTATTATTATTATTATTATTAATTTAATTTGGTAATTATTGATTGATAGCTTGCCACGGTGGGTGAGTGGTTATCGTGTCGGACTACCAACCCCCCAAGCTTGTAGGTTCGCTCTTGGTCGTGGTAAGTGATTTTTGAAAGTTGGCAAAAATTAAGAGACGCATGCCATACGATGTAGGCATGTAAATGAACCCAGGGAGAGGTCGGCTATGTAGTTGCCAAATGGAATATTTATTATTATTATTATTAGGTAATTATTAATTGATCATGTATAATCAAGACCAGCCTTATATTGTCCACCTCTTGGTGTAGTGGCTAGCATTCTTGGAGGTCATTCCTGAGGTTCGAATCCCGGCTCTGCCAAGAAATTTAATTTCTGGTCTCAGGAGTGGAACGGGGTACATTCAGCCTTGTGAGGCAAAACTGACAGGACCTGGCTTTTAATTCATACCTCAACCATTCTGCCTAACCCAACTTCACCTAACCTAACCTAACCTAACATAACCTAATCTAACCTAACCTAACTTCAAAGTCAGAGCAAATATAAGAGCAAATGTAATAGCACACATAATAAACTAAGTTATAACCTAACCTAACTTCACCTAATCCAGCCTCACCTAACCTAACCTAACCTAACCTAACATAACCTAACTTTAAAGTAAGAGCAAAAATGTAAGAGCAAATAAAAGAGCACAAATAATAAACTTAGTAATAATCTAACCACACCTAACCTAACCTAACCTAACCTAACATAACCTAACTTCAAAGTGAGAGCAAAAATGTAAGAGCAAATGAGAGAGCACAAATAATAAACTTAGTTATAACCTAACCTAACCCACAGAAACCTAATTTAAAGACTTTATATTTTATATTTTAACATTTTAGATTTTTGATTTTTTTCATTTTACATTTTTTAGATTTTACATTTTACATTTTTGATTTTTTGTATTTTAGATGTTAGTTTTTTTTTAGATTTTACATTTTAAATTTAAGATTTTTTGATTTTAGATTTTATTTTTTACATTTTCCGAAAAGAGTAAACTACAAGGCTACATACCTAACCTCACCAAACCTAACTTTACCAAACCTAACTTAAGCTAATCCAAAGGCTAATGCACATCCACTAAGTATATAAGGGCTTATGCTAGTCATATAGGCTACTGTACAACATGATCACTACCCCCACTGGGTATTTCTTTTTTCACTTTTGTTGTTTACACATTTTCCAATTTTCAGTTTTTTTTAATGTTAGTTTTTAAGTTTTTCAATTTCATAATATGGAAACATGGATTTTGCATTTTGTTGTTTACACATTTATCAATTTCACAATTTCCCAATTACAGTTTTTAAAATGCCAGTTTAAAGTTTTTCAATTTCATGATATAGAAACATGGATTTCCCATTTGTTGTTTACACATTTGTCAATTTACATAAAATCCCATTTACAGTTTTTAAAATTTCAGTTTAATGTTTTTTCTATTTTGTCAATATGGAAACATGGATTTTCCAATTTGTGTTTTACATGTTCATTTTGCATTAGGAGGGGAGAGAGGTGGGTAGTAATTAAAAATGTACAAGCAGTGTCCATACAATATTTTAATTTTAAATACATGTACACTATTTACACATTATACATTTTTACATATATTCTTTTTTTTTGTTATAAATTGTACAGTTTTTTTTTATTGTTTTCTATTTTTTTATTTTCTTATTATGAATACCATTTTTTGTGTGTGTTCTATTTTTGTAGTGCTATTGTTTTAATTTTTTTAAATTTGATTTGTTTTATGTATTTGCTAGGCTCATGCAGAGGATTTTGATATTCATAACTTAACTCTTTAAGCATGACCATAGGCATGTGTACCTATACCATCAGCATCAATCACTCTTTTATCATCACCAGGACACAAAGCAATTTTGTTTAGTCTTATAGATGATATGTCATGTTGTTTAGAAGCGATAATGTTCATTGGTATTCTTTTTACATTGTTTTTCATGACACAATCCTTATAATCTTGAAAGCTTATACTATTTTTGACAACACTTCTGTTAATACCTTTAATCTTTTTGATTTCTTTACCATTTATGTCTAAAGCGTACATTTTAGCACTAAGTCCAACAAATGCTTTTATAATTTGTCCACAAGCCTCGTCTTTAAATTTCCCCAACGTTTTCTTGTTTGATGTAGAGTAACATATGTGATTAGTAGGATAATCTGATGTGTCCAGGTGTTCTAGGAAATCCAATTTGTCTTGATATACATCTGGGGTGTTAACCAAATAAATGAACGAGTCGGTATCCATATACATGAGTTTAAGATTGTTCATTCCATAATAGGGTAGCAGGACATCATAGTGGTGGGAATACATTAGAGTTTTTGAAATATCCAGTATACACATTCCAATATATATAGGCTTATTGAATACAATGTTACGTTTAGCCATGTGGAAAGCAGCTAGGTTAGGACCATAAATTGTTCTGTCAATAAATGTCGGCTTTGCTATTAGCTTTTCTGCCTTTTTGCTGTCAGTCACAAGACGTATGTCTATTCTTTTACGGATATTTTCCATTGTTTTTCCAAAAATGGCATTGTTGAATAATTTGTACAGATTTTTCTCAAAATCATTTTTGGCTTGTTTCCGAAGGTTGTTATTAAAATCAACGTATGCCTTTAACCAAGGTCTTTGCTTAAACTTTAACAAACGATGAATTTTTATAAATTTTATTCCATGATCTAAAGCCTGTTTTAGTGCTGTGTAGTGAACAACATATCGCCTTCGATTTCCAAGATGAGGAATTAGTTTTTTCAGAGACGAATCCTTGGGTTGTGTACACTCTGGTAGGAAAGGTAAATCGTTGTGTAGATCATGAAGGTCAGATGGGTAATCAACATCAACGTCTAGAATGTATCCCACAGGATCGTCTTCCTTTAGTTTTTCTAGATCAACAGTGTCTGGAGAAACCCACTGAAATCCACCATAAGGAAGGGAGTGGCACATAGCCCACCCGTATTGGTTGTTGGCATCATCATAGGTTATAAACTGCGATGGTTTCTCAGAATCATAGGTTTCCATGTATTTATTGTTAGCTTCAGCATACCGATGAGACACCTGGCATATGCCTCCACGTATTCCAGACTCGATTAGAAGAATCTGATCGTAATCCTGTAGCAATTCCAGTTCAATTCCTGTGTAAAGGAGCATTGCCTCGAAACTTAAACCAGGCGAAGTAAAAAAGTGTGCAGCATCCACTCGGTGTGTTTCCAGTGTTTTGTTTCTAAACGTTTCAAAGCTGTCTGCAAGAAGGAGTACATCTGAAGTTAGGTAGAGGTCACTATATTCCCCTAGAGTTTTAATGTTGAACTGATTCCACACATTTTTGGCATGTTCATAGTCTTCTTGACTAACATCTTCTTGACTTAATTTGTTAAAGAATAGCTCTTTTGGAGGTAAACACGTTTCACTTAACTTTTCCCATGAATCAATGTAATCATAACAAAATACCCCTTTACGAGTCATGAGCGTTGCATTTTCTTTTCCAAAGTACTTGCTTGTTTCAGGGTGTGATGTTAAGTTGGAAAAGTTTTCCAAACTACTCGGCATTAACCGAAACGTGTCCACAAATCGAAGCTTAACATTTCCTACATATTTGGTGAAGGAAATGTACTTTTATTTGGAGTTAGCGATAACATCCACTCTCTCAGTAGTACATCCCAATTGCTTTACAATGAAATTTGCGTCGTAGCCACTCATATTATGTAAAAACACAGGAACGGGGTTACGTGTTTTACACCTCAAATTACAGTTATTGTGAGCACTTCCACGGTATTCCCCTGTAATATGACAGTGGTCTCGAACTTTCCAGTCCTCTTTGGTGAATGGTTTTCGACACAAATAACAGGTTTCAGAACATTGGAACTCTGCTTCTTGATCCTGAGTTAAGGCCTTTGGAACATTTAAGCTGTAAAGGCGATCAATTTCATTAGCTATTGAGATCAAACAGTCCATAAACTTTTCTGCAGCGTCAGGTCCACGATAAATAACAGGTTGGCTTGGAAGATTTGTCTTTATGTGTTCCACAGCGGGTGATGGTTTAACGTATATACCAAAGCTCATAGGAACATGACTCTGGTATGGCACTGTATAACTTGCTTCAGGATTGGGCAAACATGTTTGATATGGTAAGAGTATACTTTCGAAATCTGCATAGATAACGTAAGGTATTCTTAGCATTTTTTCAACATTTAAAAATTTGACAATGGGGTTTTTAATAGGCATTTCAACCCTAGCAATGTCATGCTGGACACACAAAGCTCTATGTTCTTTTAATTTTTCCATTCCTTGTTGTCCATATTGATTATCAAAGTGAGTAAAACACCGTTTACACGTATATATCTTATGTTCACGGCGGGTAATCTGATGTGCTACTAGTTTATCAAAATCTTTGATAAAGACGTAGTGGTTCTGTCCGGATAATGAACTTAGCAGAAGGAGGTCGCGATGGTCTTGCAGCTCTTGATCCACAACCTTTAGAGGGAACAGTTTATTGTCTTCTTCCAATCCAAATACATTAATGGATATATCGTTAGCTTTTTCAAATTTGGGAATGTCTGCTAGCGATGTAGGAAATGATATTGTTGAAAAATCATACTTGTTTTCCAGATCCTTGTATTTACTAATGCGTTTAGCATCAGTTTTAACCAGTTTTGCTAAAATGGCATACATAAAACACCTCTCATCCTTAAAGTTTTGAGGATTAATGCAGGCTTTTCTTGCTTGTATAGCTGCTGGTAATGGAATATATGTGCTTCCACGCAAGGGATTATACTTATTTATTTTTAATCGTACTCCTTCCACTGCTAACAAAGCCCAATTACTGCCTTTTAGCTCAGATTCCTCCATTTCCGTAGTTAACTTTGTAAATTGTGTTTCCAAGAAACTACTTAAGTCAGTTTCCAAAAATAGGGCCTGATTTCGTGTTTTAAAAGCACGATCTGTAATTTCATTGGTAGATGTATGAATGAATCTACATTCAGCCACAAGATTAACTTTTATCGACTTGTGCATTGCTAGTTCTTTCTGCATAGCTTGCATTATTTGCTGTTTGGACTCTTTAAGGTATGAATTTAAATCCTTGCACGTATCGCAACGATTGAAATAGGATTTAAGTCGACCTTGAAAAGATGTCTCATATTCAATAAGTCCATTTTTGTCAGGGACCAATGACAGTAGGTAATGTTTTGTAGGCTCAGATTTTTGTCTTTTAGCTGCCGACACAACATTACAACATTCTTCATGACGACGTCCATTGTAGGCATTGTTGAATGTACTACCACAGGTCTTGCACTCATGAAATTCACCACACGATACTTCATGTCGCTTCCTATGATAGTCTCGAAGAAAAGTCTTTCCACACTCTTTACACATATAGCTAGGAATGGCTTCTTCCATTATGAATGTTGATTTCTGCAAACAGCTGCTTACTGCGTATCACAGGGCTAGAAGTTGGTCAGTGAGACGGTCTTTCACGATGTGAACACCGTGAGAGGTAGTAGTCAACTGGTGATATTCTTGTGAAGGGTCCTCTAATATACCCCTATTCTAGACCAACAGCTCTTTACAGCGTATGACAAGGCTGTATACTGGACAGTGAGACGGTCTTTCACGATGTGAACACTGTAACAAGTAGTAGTCAACTGATTATATACTTGCTAAGGGTTCTCTAATATACAATAGTCAAGACCAACAGCTACTTACTGTGTAGTACAAGGCTGTACAATAGTTGTTTTGACAATCTTTCACGATGTGGTCACTGTGAATGGTGGTAGTCAACTGATGATATTCTTGATAAGGGTCCTCTAATGTACCCCTGGTCAAGGGTAACAGCTGCTCACTGCTTATGACAAGGCTAAAGACTGGTTGTTTCAACGGTCTTTCACAATGTAAAAACTGCGACAGGTAGTAGTCAACTGAAAATATTCTTACACCATACTCAAGGTTATCAGGTACTTACTGCATATCAAAAGGCTGTACACTCATGTGTTAGACAGTCTTTTTTTTGTATGCTAAAGGCCCTCTATATTCCCTACACAAGGCTATACATGTTAGTTCTAATCACTTAGTAGTTAATTGTATAATAAATTTAAATACACAGCATATACGAGCACGTTTTCACTCGGTAAAACTTTACCAAATAGTCAAATGCAACACGCAAAGTATGTTGCCGCTATCTAGCGGTGACTATGAAAACTACTTGAATGACCAGCATGCTACCTAGCGCTCCATTTCAACACTCGCTCACTGAACGACCAGCATGCTATCTAGCGGTCGATAGCAATACTCCTCAACTACCAGCCTGCTATCTATCGGTCAATATGACAACTCACTCAACTACCAACATGCTACATGGCTTTTTGGTCAGTTTTTTGTTGGCTTTTTTGGTCAGTTTTTTTTGGGCTTTTTTGTTGGCTTTTGTTGGCTTTTGTTGGCTTTTGTTGGCTTTTTTGTTGGCTTTTGTTGGATTTTGTAGTAGCTCTTTCATATTTGCTCTTGCTTGTGGGGGGCTTATTATTTGGTCTTGGAAAGTATGTCAGTCCTTTTTTATGGCTGCAAAATGCTTACAGCCATGTTTGTAAGCAGCAGCAACAACAACAACACACAAAATTCCAAAAAAAAAAGTACTCTAAGTTTTATCAATGACTCTCAACTCTTACACTTACCTCTATCCCATGCATAGTCAAAAAATTAGTGTATTTTTCAAATTTTTCAAAAAATATTTCGAAAGTAGGCTATGTCATTAATCTAAAAATCCTGAAAAGACATATGTTAACTCCAACACCTACCTCTATACCACTCTCAGTCCAAAAATAGTGTATTTTTCAAATTTTCCAAAACATGTTTCCGAAATGGGTTATATTTCCAAAATTAAAAAGTTAACAAAAATGTTTGTTTGACATAAATGAATGGCCTTTGCCTCCTCTACCACTGTACCAAGTCCCAGGTCTCCAGGACAAAAAATAAATTTTTTAAAAAGGGTTTTATTTCCAAAATTAGGAATTTTACAAACACATTTGTCTGACGTAAATCAATGGTCATTACCCCTCTACCCCCCACACTAAGTCACATGTCTCTAGGACAACAAAAATAAAATTTTGAAAATGGGCTTATATTTCCAAAATTAGGAATTTTACAAAAACGTTTGTCTGACATAAATCAATGGTCTTTACCCCCTATATCCCCATACCAAGTCTCAGGTCTTTAGGTCAACAAAAATAAAATTTTGAAAATAGGCCATATTGCTGCTGCTTACAAACATGGCTGTAAGCATTTTGCAGCCATAAAAAAGGACTGACATACTTTCCAAGACCAAATAATAAGCCCCCCACAAGCAAGAGCAAATATGAAAGAGCTACTACAAAATCCAACAAAAGCCAACAAAAAAGCCAACAAAAGCCAACAAAAGCCAACAAAAGCCAACAAAAAAGCCCAAAAAAAACTGACCAAAAAAGCCAACAAAAAACTGACCAAAAAGCCATGTAGCATGTTGGTAGTTGAGTGAGTTGTAATATTGACCGATAGATAGCAGGCTGGTAGTTGAGGAGTATTGCTATCGACCGCTAGATAGCATGCTGGTCGTTCAGTGAGCGAGTGTTGAAATGGAGCGCTAGGTAGCATGCTGGTCATTCAAGTAGTTTTCATAGTCACCGCTAGATAGCGGCAACATACTTTGCGTGTTGCATTTGACTATTTGGTAAAGTTTTACCGAGTGAAAACGTGCTCGTATAAGCTGTGTATTTAAATTTATTATACAATTAACTACTAAGTGATTAGAACTAACATGTATAGCCTTGTGTAGGGAATATAGAGGGCCTTTAGCATACAAAAAAAAAGACTGTCTAACACATGAGTGTACAGCCTTTTGATATGCAGTAAGTACCTGATAACCTTGAGTATGGTGTAAGAATATTTTCAGTTGACTACTACCTGTCGCAGTTTTTACATTGTGAAAGACCGTTGAAACAACCAGTCTTTAGCCTTGTCATAAGCAGTGAGCAGCTGTTACCCTTAACCAGGGGTACATTAGAGGACCCTTATCAAGAATATCATCAGTTGACTACCACCATTCACAGTGACCACATCGTGAAAGATTGTCAAAACAACTATTGTACAGCCTTGTACTACACAGTAAGTAGCTGTTGGTCTTGACTATTGTATATTAGAGAACCCTTAGCAAGTATATAATCAGTTGACTACTACTTGTTACAGTGTTCACATCGTGAAAGACCGTCTCACTGTCCAGTATACAGCCTTGTCATACGCTGTAAAGAGCTGTTGGTCTAGAATAGGGGTATATTAGAGGACCCTTCACAAGAATATCACCAGTTGACTACTACCTCTCACGGTGTTCACATCGTGAAAGACCGTCTCACTGACCAACTTCTAGCCCTGTGATACGCAGTAAGCAGCTGTTTGCAGAAATCAACATTCATAATGGAAGAAGCCATTCCTAGCTATATGTGTAAAGAGTGTGGAAAGACTTTTCTTCGAGACTATCATAGGAAGCGACATGAAGTATCGTGTGGTGAATTTCATGAGTGCAAGACCTGTGGTAGTACATTCAACAATGCCTACAATGGACGTCGTCATGAAGAATGTTGTAATGTTGTGTCGGCAGCTAAAAGACAAAAATCTGAGCCTACAAAACATTACCTACTGTCATTGGTCCCTGACAAAAATGGACTTATTGAATATGAGACATCTTTTCAAGGTCGACTTAAATCCTATTTCATTCGTTGCGATACGTGCAAGGATTTAAATTCATACCTTAAAGAGTCCAAACAGCAAATAATGCAAGCTATGCAGAAAGAACTAGCAATGCACAAGTCGATAAAAGTTAATCTTGTGGCTGAATGTAGATTCATTCATACATCTACCAATGAAATTACAGATCGTGCTTTTAAAACACGAAATCTGGCCCTATTTTTGGAAACTGACTTAAGTAGTTTCTTGGAAACACAATTTACAAAGTTAACTACGGAAATGGAGGAATCTGAGCTAAAAGGCAGTAATTGGGCTTTGTTAGCAGTGGAAGGAGTACGATTAAAAATAAATAAGTATAATCCCTTGCGTGGAAGCACATATATTCCATTACCAGCAGCTATACAAGCAAGAAAAGCCTGCATTAATCCTCAAAACTTTAAGGATGAGAGGTGTTTTATGTATGCCATTTTAGCAAAACTGGTTAAAACTGATGCTAAACGCATTAGTAAATACAAGGATCTGGAAAACAAGTATGATTTTTCAACAATATCATTTCCTACATCGCTAGCAGACATTCCCAAATTTGAAAAAGCTAACGATATATCCATTAATGTATTTGGATTGGAAGAAGACAATAAACTGTTCCCTCTAAAGGTTGTGGATCAAGAGCTGCAAGACCATCGCGACCTCCTTCTGCTAAGTTCATTATCCGGACAGAACCACTACGTCTTTATCAAAGATTTTGATAAACTAGTAGCACATCAGATTACCCGCCGTGAACATAAGATATATACGTGTAAACGGTGTTTTACTCACTTTGATAATCAATATGGACAACAAGGAATGGAAAAATTAAAAGAACATAGAGCTTTGTGTGTCCAGCATGACATTGCTAGGGTTGAAATGCCTATTAAAAACCCCATTGTCAAATTTTTAAATGTTGAAAAAATGCTAAGAATACCTTACGTTATCTATGCAGATTTCGAAAGTATACTCTTACCATATCAAACATGTTTGCCCAATCCTGAAGCAAGTTATACAGTGCCATACCAGAGTCATGTTCCTATGAGCTTTGGTATATACGTTAAACCATCACCCGCTGTGGAACACATAAAGACAAATCTTCCAAGCCAACCTGTTATTTATCGTGGACCTGACGCTGCAGAAAAGTTTATGGACTGTTTGATCTCAATAGCTAATGAAATTGATCGCCTTTACAGCTTAAATGTTCCAAAGGCCTTAACTCAGGATCAAGAAGCAGAGTTCCAATGTTCTGAAACCTGTTATTTGTGTCGAAAACCATTCACCAAAGAGGACTGGAAAGTTCGAGACCACTGTCATATTACAGGGGAATACCGTGGAAGTGCTCACAATAACTGTAATTTGAGGTGTAAAACACGTAACCCCGTTCCTGTGTTTTTACATAATATGAGTGGCTACGACGCAAATTTCATTGTAAAGCAATTGGGATGTACTACTGAGAGAGTGGATGTTATCGCTAACTCCAAATAAAAGTACATTTCCTTCACCAAATATGTAGGAAATGTTAAGCTTCGATTTGTGGACACGTTTCGGTTAATGCCGAGTAGTTTGGAAAACTTAGTTTCCAACTTAACATCACACCCTGAAACAAGCAAGTACTTTGGAAAAGAAAATGCAACGCTCATGACTCGTAAAGGGGTATTTTGTTATGATTACATTGATTCATGGGAAAAGTTAAGTGAAACGTGTTTACCTCCAAAAGAGCTATTCTTTAACAAATTAAGTCAAGAAGATGTTAGTCAAGAAGACTATGAACATGCCAAAAATGTGTGGAATCAGTTCAACATTAAAACTCTAGGGGAATATAGTGACCTCTACCTAACTTCAGATGTACTCCTTCTTGCAGACAGCTTTGAAACGTTTAGAAACAAAACACTGGAAACACACCGAGTGGATGCTGCACACTTTTTTACTTCGCCTGGTTTAAGTTTCGAGGCAATGCTCCTTTACACAGGAATTGAACTGGAATTGCTACAGGATTACGATCAGATTCTTCTAATCGAGTCTGGAATACGTGGAGGCATATGCCAGGTGTCTCATCGGTATGCTGAAGCTAACAATAAATACATGGAAACCTATGATTCTGAGAAACCATCGCAGTTTATAACCTATGATGATGCCAACAACCAATACGGGTGGGCTATGTGCCACTCCCTTCCTTATGGTGGATTTCAGTGGGTTTCTCCAGACACTGTTGATCTAGAAAAACTAAAGGAAGACGATCCTGTGGGATACATTCTAGACGTTGATGTTGATTACCCATCTGACCTTCATGATCTACACAACGATTTACCTTTCCTACCAGAGTGTACACAACCCAAGGATTCGTCTCTGAAAAAACTAATTCCTCATCTTGGAAATCGAAGGCGATATGTTGTTCACTACACAGCACTAAAACAGGCTTTAGATCATGGAATAAAATTTATAAAAATTCATCGTTTGTTAAAGTTTAAGCAAAGACCTTGGTTAAAGGCATACGTTGATTTTAATAACAACCTTCGGAAACAAGCCAAAAATGATTTTGAGAAAAATCTGTACAAATTATTCAACAATGCCATTTTTGGAAAAACAATGGAAAATATCCGTAAAAGAATAGACATACGTCTTGTGACTGACAGCAAAAAGGCAGAAAAGCTAATAGCAAAGCCGACAATTATTGACAGAACAATTTATGGTCCTAACCTAGCTGCTTTCCACATGGCTAAACGTAACATTGTATTCAATAAGCCTATATATATTGGAATGTGTATACTGGATATTTCAAAAACTCTAATGTATTCCCACCACTATGATGTCCTGCTACCCTATTATGGAATGAACAATCTTAAACTCATGTATATGGATACCGACTCGTTCATTTATTTGGTTAACACCCCAGATGTATATCAAGACAAATTGGATTTCCTAGAACACCTGGACACATCAGATTATCCTACTAATCACATATGTTACTCTACATCAAACAAGAAAACGTTGGGGAAATTTAAAGACGAGGCTTGTGGACAAATTATAAAAGCATTTGTTGGACTTAGTGCTAAAATGTACGCTTTAGACATAAATGGTAAAGAAATCAAAAAGATTAAAGGTATTAACAGAAGTGTTGTCAAAAATAGTATAAGCTTTCAAGATTATAAGGATTGTGTCATGAAAAACAATGTAAAAAGAATACCAATGAACATTATCGCTTCTAAACAACATGACATACCATCTATAAGACTAAACAAAATTGCTTTGTGTCCTGGTGATGATAAAAGAGTGATTGATGCTGATGGTATAGGTACACATGCCTATGGTCATGCTTAAAGAGTTAAGTTATGAATATCAAAATCCTCTGCATGAGCCTAGCAAATACATAAAACAAATCAAATTTAAAAAATTAAAACAATAGCACTACAAAAATAGAACACACACAAAAAATGGTATTCATAATAAGAAAATAAAAAATAGAAAACAATTAAAAAAAACTGTACAATTTATAACAAAAAAAAAGAATATATGTAAAAATGTATAATGTGTAAATAGTGTACATGTATTTAAAATAAAAATATTGTATGGACACTGCTTGTACATTTTTAATTGCTACCCACCTCTCTCCCCTCCTAATGCAAAATGAACATGTAAAACACAAATTGGAAAATCCATGTATCCATATTGACAAAATAGAAAAAACATTAAACTGAAATTTTAAAAACTGTAAATGGGAATTTGGTAATTTGACAAATGTGTAAACAACAAATGGGAAATCCATGTTTCTATATCATGAAATTGAAAAACTTTAAACTGGCATTTTAAAAACTGTAATTGGGAAATTGTGAAATTGATAAATGTGTAAACAACAAAATGCAAAATCCATGTTTCCATATTATGAAATTGAAAAACTTAAAAACTAACATTAAAAAAAACTGAAAATTGAAAATTGGAAAATTGATAAATGTGTAAACAACAAAAATGAAAAAAGAAATACCCAGTGGGGGTAGTGATCATGTTGTACAGTAGCCTATATGACTAGCATAAGGATAGTTGCTTGTGCCCTTATATACTTAGTGGATGTGCATTAGCCTTTGGATTAGCTTAAGTTAGGTTTGGTAAAGTTAGGTTTGGTGAGGTTAGGTATGTAGCCTTGTAGTTTACTCTTTTCGGAAAATGTAAAAAATAAAATCTAAAATCAAAAAATCTTAAATTTAAAATGTAAAATCTAAAAAAAAAACTAACATCTAAAATACAAAAAATCAAAAATGTAAAATGTAAAATCTAAAAAATGTAAAATGAAAAAAATCAAAAATCTAAAATGTTAAAATATAAAATATAAAGTCTTTAAATTAGGTTTCTGTGGGTTAGGTTAGGTTATAACTAAGTTTATTATTTGTGCTCTCTCATTTGCTCTTACATTTTTGCTCTCACTTTGAAGTTAGGTTATGTTAGGTTAGGTTAGGTTAGGTTAGGTGTGGTTAGATTATTACTAAGTTTATTATTTGTGCTCTTTTATTTGCTCTTACATTTTTGCTCTTACTTTAAAGTTAGGTTATGTTAGGTTAGGTTAGGTTAGGTTAGGTGAGGCTGGATTAGGTGAAGTTAGGTTAGGTTATAACTTAGTTTATTATGTGTGCTATTACATTTGCTCTTATATTTGCTCTGACTTTGAAGTTAGGTTAGGTTAGATTAGGTTATGTTAGGTTAGGTTAGGTTAGGTGAAGTTGGGTTAGGCAGAATGGTTGAGGTATGAATTAAAAGCCAGGTCCTGTCAGTTTTGCCTCACAAGGCTGAATGTACCCCGTTCCACTCCTGAGACCAGAAATTAAATTTCTTGGCAGAGCCGGGATTCGAACCTCAGGAATGACCTCCAAGAATGCTAGCCACTACACCAAGAGGTGGACAATATAAGGCTGGTCTTGATTATACATGATCAATTAATAATTACCTAATAATAATAATAATAAATATTCCATTTGGCAACTACATAGCCGACCTCTCCCTGGGTTCATTTACATGCCTACATCGTATGACATGCATGTCTTAATTTTTGCCAACTTTCAAAAATCACTTACCACGACCAAGAGCGAAACTACAAGCTTGGGGGGTTGGTAGTCCGACACGATAACCACTCACCCACCGTGGCAAGCTATCAATCAATAATTACCAAATTAAATTAATAATAATAATAATAAATATTCCATTTAGTAACTACACGGCCGAACTTCCCCTGTGACATCATGCACGGTCTCAGGACATGGCGGCCATCTTGCCCATTAGCCCCTGCCCCAGCTCTGACTGACCCCTCCATAAGAATAACATAGAGTGATTGCGCGCGGCGGCCATCTTGCCCATTAGCCCCTGCCCCAGAACCGGCTTATTTATCCTACTCTGGTGAAATATTTCCCACAGCCGCCATTTTGGATTGGTGAGACGTAACACAATTTGGAGGGCACGGTAGGGATCGCTCGTAATAGTGCTATGAACTTACTGAGGTTCTTTGAAATCGCTCCAGCCGTTTAGATGTTATTAGGGGGGAGAGGAGTACACACAACATCACACACACCATCACACACGCACACACAAACACACGGACAAAAGGTGATCTCCTAAGCCTACTTTTTCATAAATGAAAATAGGCTAAAAACAACATGATATTGGCAGACAGCGAATGGCACGTAACCTAACCAAATAGTTCTACAGATGGGACGCCCTTTTCAGGCGTACAGACTAGCAAACATTGCATTTTTTATTTGATTTGATAACTGGTTGCAGTTAAACTTCGTGATATGAAAGAAAATCCTGTAAATTTAAGACAAAAATTATCCCCAAAGTGACGAAAAATATCCATATTTATCGCCGTGCCCCAAAACCTATTTTAGCTTGAAAAGATCTTCACGAATAAGTCTTTTTTTATAAGCCTTCTTTCTATTTTTGCGAAAAATGAAAGTAGACTTATGAGATCTACACAGGGCCAAAAATTGTGTGTCTTTCTGTGTGTACTACGTATGTCAGCCCCCCTCCCTCTCCTCCCCCTGTATCAATTCAAACGCGACGAAACCGAATTGAACAAAATTTGGTACAAAGAGCACCTCAGTGTCATGTTTTATACTGCCGCCATCTTTACCAAAACTTAATGGCGGCCACTCAAATGGTCAAAACTGAAAATTAAATTAGTACCAAATTAATCATCGAATCTTTACCAAATTTGGTTTAAAAAAAACTTCATATAGGACGCGTCTGACGCCCAAACTACAAGGTCATCAGACATACCATTTCAGGATGGTGGCCGTCTGAATTATACAAACTTTATAATCCATAACTTGGGAACCACCAGTTCCGATTATCGAACCGAGAATGGTTTAAACAGTTCTAAAGGTTGTAGGCCGTTCGAAATTTAAAGTTTATATTATAATATTACACTGCAGAAGTGACTTTAAAAAGCTGAGCCGTCTTAGTTACAAGACAAGATGGCAGCTGATCTCTCGTTCTGACCTACATTTCACTAATTTGAGCATGTTGCATGCAAAATAGTCTACAGATAGAAATAATATAAACTTTGTATGAAATGGATTATAACGAATATATACTCCAGTGAAGAAATCGTTTAGTTCAAGTAATTATTTGCTAAGACGTTGTATGTAAATCGATTGATAACGTTTGACTTCGGTGGACACGTTTGGCTATGTGGTTAGTGATTTGATCTTTCATCCGGTCGGCCGGAATTCTAAACCCATGATAGTAGTATTTTTTGCTTCATATTTTTCATATTTATTGTTTTTTAAGTACTGAGACGTTATAAAATTGAGCGTCATATTGTGCATTTTGCAATGGCAAATATATATTTAATTATCACAAAATTCGCCACTGGATCTGCACGAGTGCCATCTTATAGCACGGCCTACTAGATGCGAGCTGCACTCTATATCGGCCTTGACATTCCCAGTTAGTGAACCCATGCATACGGTGTAATTGAAAATGTCCTCTTGTTGCCGATAGAGCGCACACGCCCCCAAGGATAGGCGCGATTAGAAATTAGCTGTGCAGTAGGTTTATTAAATGTGTCTGTCCCACTGATACGTTTAGAGCTCCCAAGTTTTGTTTTAGTCTCAATTATTGTAAGTAGACGGTGTTAATATACTGAATTCCTACATTGTTTGGAGTATTAGCTGATGAAATTGTAAAATGTTAGGGTAATTAAAAACTTTGGTTTGAACGCCGCTGCTCAAATCCAGTATGTCATACTGTTGTATGCCATTTTACACTTCGAATAGGAAGAAAATAGAAGGTGATACGGACAACGAGTTATAACTTACACGCATACATTTAGGAGAATGTAGGCTATATTATGTTCTTTCCTGAGCATATTGCTTTTCTTATGAATTTTGGTGTCCAAATTCGAACCGTTCCCTCATCAGAACGTTTTGGTGCTGGAATCCTGATTTGGGTCATGCACGAAACTACGTCGTCTGTTAGAGTGGAATACGAATTAGCGACATCACGCACACATGTGCCGTTATGATAAGACTTGCAACATACGGTTTCATTTCGAAAGCAAAGTACTAGACTATTATCATCACGAAGGCCAAAAATGTTTACGACGTATCTCTGAATGGTTTAACAGTCACGAACACACGCCAATACAATATTGTTAGTGTCTTGTTATCTCTCCTGTGTGAACCCTTGTTCTCAATAAGGTTCAAAGGAGATTTCTACTACACATTTCAGTTTATAGATAAAGCCCTGCGCCCTGCGGACATAGATTGTATGGCTGTGTGGATAGCGGATAAGCTGCGGGTAATGTTTGGAGAAAATAGTTTTGAGAACACAATCCGATCTTGTTTAATATCATAATTAGGACCCGGATGTTTACGACATACCTGTACCATTTTTTATCATTGCAAATGATCTTGTCGACTTCGTCGTTATGCTTGGGTCTAACGTTATGCGTTACGGTTACGGCGTGTATGACGTCATCATGTTGTTCAGTGCATATGCACCGAGTCTGAGTTTACTCCTGGGAGACGGCGAGTGCGTCACGTCAGACAGGAAAACAGGGTGAATCCTAAAGAGATGTACACGATGTCAGATAAGATTACAGGGTGACCCTTAAAGAGGTGTACAAGATGTCAGACAGGAAAACAGGGTGACTCCTAAAGAGATGTACACGATGTCAGATAAGATTACAGGGTGACCCTTAAAGAGGTGTGCAAGATGTCTGACAGGAAAACAGGGTGACTCCTAAAGAGATGTACACGATGTCAGATAAGATTACAGGGTGACCCTTAAAGAGGTGTACAAGATGTCAGACAGGAAAACAGGGTGAATCCTAAAGAGATGTACACGATGTCAGATAAGATTACAGGGTGACCCTTAAAGAGGTGTACAAGATGTCAGACAGGAAAACAGGGTGAATCCTAAAGAGATGTACACGATGTCAGATAAGATTACAGGGTGACCCTTAAAGAGGTGTACAAGATGTCAGACAGGAAAACAGGGTGACTCCTAAAGAGGTGTGCAAGATGTCAGACAGGAATACAGGGTGAATCCTAAAGAAATATACAAGACGTCAGATAAGATTACAGGGTGACTCCTAAAGAGATGTACACGATGTCAGATAAGATTACAGCGTGACCATTAATCAGGTGTACAAGATGTCAGACAAGAATACAGGGTGACTCCTAAAGAAATATACAAGACGTCAGATAAGATTACAGGGTGACTCCTAAAGAGGTGTACACGATGTCAGACAGGAATACAGGGTGACTCCTAAAGAGGTGTGCAAGATGTCAGACAGGAATACAGGGTGACTCCTAAAGAGATATACAAGACGTCAGATAAGAATACAGGGTTACTCCTAAAGAGGTGTACAAGACGCCAGATAAGAATACAGGGTGACTCCAAGAGAGGTATACAAGATGTCAGATAAGAATACAAGGTGACTCTTAAAGCGGTGTATAAGATGGCAGAGAAGAATACAGGGTGACTCATAAAGAGGTGTACACGATGTCAGATAAGAATACAGGGTGACCCTTAACGAGGTATACAAGATGTCACACAAGAATACAGGGTGACTCCTAAAGAGAGATACAAAAGACGTCAGATAAGAATACAGGGTGACTCCTAAAGCGATATACAAGATGCCAGATAAGAATACAAGGTGGCTCATAAAGAGGTGTACAAGATGGCAGAGAAGAATACAGGGTGACTCCTAAAGAGGTGTAAGATGCCAGATAAGAATACAGGGTGACTCCTAAAGAGATATACAAGATGCCAGATAAGAATACAAGGCGAATCATAAAGAGGTGTAAAAGATGGCAGAGAAGAATACAGGGTGACTCCTAAAGAGGTGTACAAGATGTCACACAAGAATACAGGAAACTCCTAAAGAGGTGCACAAGATGCCAGATAAGAATACAGGGTGACTCCTAAAGAGATATACAAGATGCCAGATAAGAATACAAGGCGAATCATAAAGAGGTGTAAAAGATGGCAGAGAAGAATACAGGGTGACTCCTAAAGAGGTGCACAAGATGTCAGACGAGAATACAGGGTGACTCCTAAAGAGGTGTACACAATGTCAGACAAGAATACATGGTGACTCCTAAAGAGGTGTACAAGATGTCACACAAGAATACAGGAAACTCCTAAAGAGGTGCACAAGATGCCAGATAAGAATACAGGGTGACTCCTAAAGAGATATACAAGATGCCAGATAAGAATACAAGGCGAATCATAAAGAGGTGTAAAAGATGGCAGAGAAGAATACAGGGTGACTCCTAAAGAGGTGCACAAGATGTCAGACGAGAATACAGGGTGACTCCTAAAGAGGTGTACACAATGTCAGACAAGAATACAGGGTGACTCCTAAAGAGGTGTACAAGATGTCACACAAGAATACAAGGTGACTTCTAAAGAGATATACAAGATGCCAGATAAGAATACAGGGTGTCTCCTAAAGAGGTGTGCAGGATGTCAGAGCAAAATACAGGGTGACACTTAACGAGGTGTACAGTATGTTAGATTCAATTCAAATACAGGGTGACCCTTAATGAGGTTTGCAAGATATCAGATTCAAATCATGGGTGACCCTTAAAGAGTTGTAAAAGATGTCAGACTCAAATACAGGGTGAGCCTTAAAGAGGTGCCCGCGCGGGAAGCCTAAGTTAATGGGTAATGAGGTGTGTTGAAAGAGTCCTGGCGCTTCTAGCGAAGCGAGAAGCCCTCCTGAGCCTTTTAACATGTGTAGCATTTGTAGCATGCGTCATTTGAAATGATATAAAGTCCAGTCTCTCAGACTGACTGAATCTTTTTACGTAATGTTTTTCTAATGACAAATGTCAGATGATGATTTAAACTAATCTAATTGGTTATTGTATTTTTAAGGGGCGGGACTTGGAGGTAATCTGCCCCTATTAAGCTAATCTCATTCAAATTATGTCATTAAACATAATTAACACTCCGAACAGAAGATGGTTGCGATTATGGCTGTATAACATTCATTTTAAACATAGCACTTGACACAAAAAGACTAAGGGAATGACTTTTCCCTCAAATGCCTAAATATGTTGCTTTAGTATGCTTTATCTAATTAAAATATTATTCTATTGCCAGTAGATTCGAATAACAAACGTGGGAATGTGGAAAAAGACACGGCTAGTCATTCTAAATGACTAGATTTTATATAATTTTAAATGCTCCAAATGCTGCGTGAACTCAAAGTCCGTTAGCAAGTGCAAACCTAGGTCAAAGGATGTAGCTGGCTGGATGACGTCACGCTCACCGGAGCACGCGGGGAAATGAGGAAGCTCAAGCAGTACTATGACGTCACACACCTCAGTGCATTCTCGGTACATTTCGTCCCGTCACCGTAACGTAACGCCAGACCCCAGATAAAGTCGACATAATCATTTAAAATGATAAAATGTCATGCGGATGCGGATAACGTTTTGTTTCTCCGTGCAGGGCTAAAATAGGGATGTTAAATTATTTTTATTATTTATTTGTCACACTGTCAAAACTTGTAATGAAAACACTATTATTATCCCGGTCCATGCACCAGAATCTGAATTGAAGAATGGATCTGAGGAGAGCTTGTGTTTACGAGCACTTTTTGACTCGTATAACGAGAGCACCAAATGTCATTTTGGTTGGTTGGCTCCTTAGTTTAGGGGCTGAGACAACGTGGTCATGTAGCCCCGTGTACTTTGGGTGTGTGTAGAATCTGTCTGATAACCGGTGTTTATTGTGATGACTGTATTAGCGTCTGTTATCTCTTTTAATTCAAGTTTTTTTTGTCGTGTGGCCTCCTGAGAGACCTAGTGTAGGTCTTTCTAGTCGACGCCCGTAGGCGACCTGCGTGTCGAGATGAGAGATGGAATGGATGAAGATGAATGAAACTGGGCAAGGGTGTGGAAGGAAGCGGCCGTGGCCTGTCAGAAGGAACCGTCCCAGCATTATCCTGGTGTTGAAAATGGGAAACCACGGAAAACCATTTCAAGGACGGCCGACGGTGGGCCTCGAACCCACGCGTCTACCGAGGCAGCAGAGAGCTTGGCCCCATGACCTAATGCTGCGCTTTAGCCAGCGTAGCCATTGCTGTCGGTTTTAATTCAAGTAAGGACTGCGGATGATAATTTCAAATAGTTCCAACTTTCGCCACCAAATGCTACAGTCCACGACACTTAGCTGTCAACTTGGCTACTACTAGATGCCATCGCAACCAGCGCCTGGTGACGAACGGGGGAACTTAAGAGCATTAATCAAACCTAACCTAGAAATTTTGCTCCACACAAGTTTTGTTAGTGGAATGTTCTTTTATATGCCATAAATCTATGACATAGGCCCACCGGATTTACTTCCCCTCCGAAGGAAGGCATACTGATGGAGTTTAAACGCTCTTAAAAAATCCGAAACTTTGGCGGGGTTTGAACCCACAACCTTGGGCTTAGAAGCTCTGCTATGCCACCGAAGCCGCAAAAATGTCATTTTAAGGAGCACCAGTTAGAGAACCTGACCTAAAAGATATATTTCAACAGGGAAGGAATCATGCTATTTATTCTTGATCGCGGTAGGTTTTGGCGTAACTAATGGGGCGAAGCAACCGCAGTCAGATGCTCAACCTCTGGAATGCCGTTATTTATTCCTTAAGAAGGTGCTTCATATTTCATGCGCGGTATTGCAGACTTTTGATATCATATTTTACAATATGTTCACCCTATAAGCTTTGTCCAGTCTCTGTTGTTGTGTTTTTCCATACTTTACCACTCAGATTTAGCCTCCGACTCTTGCAACATATCATCGTTACTCTTACTCTCTTAGTTGGCGAGTTGCTGATGCAGTACCGTATTTTTCTCTTCCCCAGCCCTGGCTGGCACTGCGATGTAATATATTGTTTTATATATTCCCCTCCGTTTTTTGCCAGAACCTGTCGTCATATTTCCCAATATTTACGCACCCTCTGTACGTGCCTCTTGCTAGAGGAGAAGACTCCGACTTGAACAATGTATAAGGGGAGGGAGGATTCCCCGTACAGTAGTTCTGTTTTATGGCTCTCACACGTGCTGACATGATATACAACTATCAGTAACTTAGATGTACGGTACGGTGTGTAATTACATTTATTTAGTCTTTCTGTCACCACCGGGATTTACCTCCAAAATAAAGAATTTAAAACATTTGCTGCAGTAGCTGGTCGAGTAAACATTAAAAATTACAAGTTGAGCGTTTCCCCATGGCCTTCAAGAAAATATTTTATTGTTCTGCCAGCTATTAGTTATGTTCGATAATTATGAGATAATTAATTTAAATTGCAGAGGTCAAGTAATTCTAGGTGGCTTCGGTGGTAGCAGGCTGAGCTACTATGCCCAAAATCGCGGGTTCAAAACCAGCCGAAGTCATCAGAATTTTTATGAGCGTTAAAATCACTCAGTATGCCTTCTTTCGGAGGGCACGTAAAGCCGGCGGTCCCATGTCATAGACTTATGGCATGAAAAAGAACCTTCCACTAACTACACTTGTGGAAGCTAAAATTTGTAGGTTAGTTTGATAACGCTCTATTAGTTCCAACGTTCACCACCAGGTGCTGACTGCGATGGCATTTAGTAGCCACGTCCGCAGCTAGTTGTCGTGGACGGTAGCATTTGGTAGCAAAAGTATTATAGGAACTACTTGAAAAAATTCATCGTCTGTAGTCCTTCTACCTGAATCACTAATACAGCCATCACAATTAACACCGGTTATCAGACAAATTCTACACCCACCCAAAGTACACGGGGCTACATGATCGCGTTGTCGCAGCCCCTAAAATAAGGAACCAACCAACCAAGTCATTCTGGGAAGAACTATATAGCCTGTTTTCATATATTCAACTACACCTTGGACTTTATGTGGTGAAGCTTCAATATCAAACTGACCATTCGGGGCAGACAGATTTCTAGCATCGTTGCCGTGGGGGGATTAGCGACAGCAGTCACTCGTCATCCTCCGTGCTGTTGACATCGCGTGCTAATGCCCAGTGTTCATAAGTCAGCTCGGCTCAAATTAATGTACGCTAGGGGTGTCTCCTTCAGCGCTTCGGCTCCCCACCATTTACACTGTACCGTGACCTTGAAGCTTCTCTACATACCGTCCGAGCTCTAGTCTTTTTCATACAATAACTCGTCCATCTCACCTTTTTAGTTAATTGCATACGATTTCTTATTTATTTCTTTGTTTTTTCCAGGTTTCTTGTCTGTTAGTTACTCAGCCCGAAGGCTGGTTGGATCCTCAAAAAGTACCGCCGTTTGGTTATGTGGGTAGATACCCACAAAAACCCAGGCACCCTATATTGAGGCTTACTAGGCAAGATGAGGAGTGAGGTAGTTTGCCATTGCTTTCCCCACTGAGTCAGAACAGCAGTACGGTACTAACCTTTCACAGCATCCACAGGCACAGATTGTGCCCTGAATGTCATTACTCAGCATCACCCATACCTCAGTAGCTTCCATATAATCACAGCCATGAGTGAGACTGAGACATCGGTGAAAAGCCACATTTTACTCTAGGCTGTGCCAACAGACAAATGCAAATGTACTACATTCATCAAGAGATGGCAAACAGGCCACCAGGTTTCTTAAAGTTTTATAAAATAGATTATTTAATTTGTGTTAACGACATTTTTCTCTAGTGTTTCATAATTAATTAATTAATTATTGAAATTATTTATTAAGAATCACATAAAGTCAAGACCTTTACCCTTAATTTGTGTCATTACTTTAAGATTTTATTTATAAACCTACATTGATTTGTGCTGCCGAAGGGCTCATTGAAATGTGACACATGTAGCCTACACAGAGCTATAGTACATTTTGTTAAAACGTATTGCTAGGCGTTTCTTTTTGTCTTTAAAGAATAGAGTTCTTTATCATTCCTGTTCGAAGTAAATCATTGTGTGTCTGTTAGGTAGTTATACCAGAGGCTGGTTGGATCGTCGAAAAGTACCGCCATAGGCAGCATTATAATGAGGCGTACCAAGCAAGATGAGGAGTGGGGTAGTTTGTCACTGCTTTCCTCAATGAGCCAGAACATTAGCACTGCTCCTATGAGTAGAACATTTCACAGTAAACACAGGCACTGGCTGTGTCCTGAATGCACAGTAGTTACTCAACACCACTCATACCTCAGTAGCTTCCATATAATCACAGCCATGAATGAGACTAAGATATCGGTGGAAAACCATATTTTACTCTAGCCTGTGCCAACAAACAAATTCAAATGTACTGCATTCATCAAGAGATGGTACCGTTAAATAATGTTCTTAGTAATTTGAAATTGAATGTGTAACGAAGGCCATTGTGAACTGCAGGTTGAATCTGACAGATGGAAATGGAGTTAATACTCCTCGGATACAAGAACTGACTTACGGTGAAAGGCCTTGAGGTATTGTCTTAATATCTGAGCAATTAAATGAGAAGTGGTATGATCGTCACTCGATACGATTTATTGGACTCGAGGCAGCCCTCTCTCTGTTGTTATCTCAAGTCATTAAACCACCAGGGAGGAAACAGGATAAGAGAATAGTTTTATTTGACTCGCCCTTTCCCGGAAATGTTCATCATCTCTCGGACAACATTCTTATCACTAGTTTCCCTCTCCTATGTATCCTCGCTTTCACACCAACAACAGATGTGAATACGATTTTGTACTGAAATAAATAGACAAATAAATAATAATAATAATAATAATAATAATAATAATATCCTATGGTCTCGGGTGCCTGGTGCAAGCTTTGTTAATTGACACCCAGAGGGTAGCTAGCATGTCGAATTTCGTCGTTCCTTTGAACGCTATGAAAGTCAAGGAGGTTAGATATCTAAACTCCTTGACACTACAGCGCTTTCAAGTAGAGAATGGAGAAACTTTGTGTTGGCGGAAAATCCCGAGATTAATTTTGCCATTGAACACGGCCTACTGAATTCAAACGGGTTCTTTAACATGCCAACAACGTATGACATGAGTGTCGTGATTTTTGTCGCCTTCAAAAATCACGTACCATGGCCAGGGGCGAACCTGCAATCTTGGGGTTGGTAGTCCGACACTACAACCACTCACCCACCGTGGCAAGCTAACATAGAAATAAATAGATAAATAATTAGATTTAAAAAAATACGAGCCTTACAGTAGTCGCATATGATGTGTAACATGTGACATGTCATCCCTTGTTAACAGTGAACTCTGTTGGTCATTGAAATAACTACTTGTAAAACTGCAGTGCCAAATCCTGACCGGGTTTTCAGCAAATATGATATAATGAATATTTTCACACCAAACAACGACAACTTGAATATGATTTATTTTAGGAAGAATATCTTTAATGGGGCCTCCAAACCTTGAAGTAATTTTGTATGCGATATAGATTTCACTTAGCCACATGGCCGACAGGTACCTCGAGTGCTTACATTAAATAAGAATACAGAAAAAGTAAGAAGATTTAATAAATCATAATTGTTTTCAGCAAATATGATATAATGAATATTTTCACACCAAAGAACGACAACTTGAAGATGATTTATTGTAGGAATATCTTTAATGGGGCCTCCGAACCTTGAAGTAAACCGTATGCGTTATACATTCCGCATAGCCACATGGCCGAGAGTACGTCGTGGTATCAACCTCCGCCATCGCGCGCGCTCATTGTTTCCGTCCCATCCATTTCAGTTTCATTTTTCAAAAGCCCCCCCCACAAAAAATATGCAGATACCGAGTAGAAAAATGTTACACATCAATAAATAAATAGATGAAAAATGAAAATCCACAGCCTGCTTCCAGTCTCCGACCGGGTCAGGAATGGAATGAATGAAGCCCCCATCTAGCGGCGAGGATATGAACTGTGCCGGCTGCCGAGGCCTGACGCACTCCTCTGGGGCAATGATTAAATGAATGACAGATGAAATGAAATGATAGTGGAGAGTGTTGCTGGAATGAAATTTTTTGACAGGGAAAACCGGAGTACCCGGAGAAAAACCTGTCTGCCTCCGTTTTGTCCAGCACAGATCTCACATGGAGTGACCGGGACTTGAACCACGGACCCAGCGGTGAGAGGCCGGCGTGCTGCCGCCTAAGCCACGGAGGCTTAATAAATAAATAGATAAGTAAATAAATAAATAAATAAATTGATAATTAATTATATAAGCAAATGAATAAAGAGATAAATAGTTAAATAAATAAATAAATAAACATTGCATTTGAACCTCCATGAACCTGAACGTATAGGTGTTCGGCCAGAGAATATTATTATAAATGATGACCACGAAGTTGCAAAGTCCCTAAATAATCAACAACTACAGCAACAACATCAATATTATAAACTCCTTGAAGAGCATGGAGTATCTGATCGTGTGATTGTAGACGTGTGTTTCTGTGTTTTGGTCCAGGCCTGGGTTAGGTGCCCGGAACTACTTGAAATAGGGTAGGCCTTCCTGTAGTGTGAAAAACTCTGCGGGAAATCACTCTCATGATGGCTGCTGTCAATGTTGGGATTCGAGCCATAGACCTCCGCAGGCTCATCTGTTTTGTTCAGCCGTTGAGTGTTCAGTCACGTTTGTTTAATAACAATATTATTTCCTGTAATACAATCAAAGTTTTGAACTAAGGTATGGTTTATAACGCCAAAATATGTGCTGTTTTAAGTCTTACTTTTGTATGAATCTCGGGAGGATAATCAGCCCCATCTGTATACACCCCAGAGCACTTCACAGTTCAGCTTACAGGTCGCATATATTTCAATCCCAGATGAATATTTGTTTGTGCAATGGGAAATGTTGGTTGTTACATGGTTCCTCGTAACGGGCAATTGCATCATGTGACTTACAAACTCTGCATGTGGCGCATGATCTTTCTACAGCTTAAGTGTAGCCCTCGGGTAGCGAAAGGTATTCGTCATTTGGCACAGCAACAAGGGCCCCTTTGTGCTCGAACAATATTGAGTCCACAAAGTACTGTCATTACAAATCGTAAAGCACATTGAGTCATCGACATTCTGCTACAGGATACCAATCATACTCTTATACATAGCTTACTTCGTAAATCATGAAATCTTATTTCAAGAAAATACCATTCCCCATCAGAAAAGTCGAAATATTCGTATGAAATGGCACTGGTACAACGTAAGTGGACCCTACCGATTGATGTAACCCAAATAGGTAGATGTCAATGACTGTAAATAATATAGGGCACATAATATCAAATCAAGGTTTGAATTTACGTTTTTTTTATTCTTTGTTTTACACAACACACAATAGCGAAAACATCCCAAGCAATACTGGCAATGCATGAAATAAGATTCATCCAATTACTTACCGTACTTGTTAGTTTGAAGAGAGCAATGACATTATTCAAAGTAAACATTTTACCAAGAAGTTTACATAAAGAAGGCAACAGGAGACGCAAAGACTACACGTTCAAGATTAGTATATATAAGGTGCGTTCAAAACGTAACGAGCCGGAGGCTGGAATGCGCAAACCGGTGACGACATCGGCTAATCGTGGCGTGTGTAACGAGGTGTGGTTCCGACCAGAGCGTGGAAGGTCACAGGCCGTCACTAGAGGGCACGCGTGCACGTAACGTGACGATACAAAGCGAGCAGCAGCATGCATTAATCGCCCAACGCTGCCAGTCGCATTGCAAACAGTGACATGGAGGCGTCAAACGAAGAGCAAAGAGGTGTTGTTTGGTTTCTGACATCGGAAGGAGTAGGGGGAACGGACATTCATCGCCGAATGTCACAAGTGTACGGCGACGTTCTTCTTTGACCAAGATGGCCCCCTTCTGATACACTTCATGCCGCACGGGACAACAGTGAATGCCCAGCGTTACTCGCAAACCTTGACCACCCTGCGCCAAGCGATCAAAACAAAACGACCAGGCAATCTCACCCGTGGGGTCATTCTGCTCCACGATAATGCACGACCTCATACGGCCAACACAGTCGCGGCACTCCTGCAGAAATTCAAATGGGAGGTTCTCGGCCACCCTCCATACAGTCCAGACCTCTCTTCCTGTGATTACGCCATGTTTGGTCCCCTGAACAGGACTCTGCGGGGCCATCGATTCACCTCGGACGCCGACGTCCAGCTGTACGTGCGGAACTGGTTCACATCGCAGCCAAGGGAGTTTTATGAGACAGCCATTCATCACCTCGTGTCACAGTGGGACTAGTGCTTCAACAGCCAGGGCCAATACTCCTAACATACAGGTACTGGTTTCTGTAATTATGCCTTCGGCTCGTTACTTTATGAACGCACCTTATACAAAGCTATGTACTGAATTTTGAGCGCGACTGTACTTGCACCAAAGTCCTGGGAAACATTAACTCTATTTTTTCCTCAAGGATGCAGCAGGTATGCCTACATTTTACAACATCTGTACCATTACTTCCTCCAGGCCAGATGACCTTGCTGTTCCGTCCCTTAAAACAATAACAAATTACTTCCTCCAATACACACAGTTTCTTTCTGACAAATGAGAGTTAGAAGTACGATTAGAAGAAATCAGTCAAAGTCAACCCCTGGCACTATACAGCCCATGAAGGGCCTAGGCCGACCAAGCGACCACTGCCCAGCCATTTGGCCTGCAGATATTGGGGTGACGCGTGATCAGCGCATCGGGTCCCCTCGGCCGTTAATCTTGGTTTTCGTGATCGGGTTGCTGCCTCACTGTCAGACAGCTACTCAATTGTCCTCACGAGGCTGAGTGCACCCCGTTCCAACCCTTGCGTCAGTTTTAAAATCCCTGACGGAGCCGGGAATCGAACCCGGGGCCTCTGGGTGAGAGGCAGGCGCTCTACCCCAACACCAAAGGGCCGGCTAGAAGAAATCAGTGAACTGGAGTAATAATACAGTGCAATTAGACACAAACCTCAACATTCAAAGTAAAAGTTTCCCATCAGCTCCAAATTGTTCTATACAGTCCACATGTTGTTCGGTAAAACGTCTCACCATTTTGAGCGTCGGGTTTGGGGGGGGGGGGGGGAGGGGAGGGGAGGGGGGGGGCAGAAGTTGGTAAATTAGTAGTTTTTATAAGTTTTTCTTAAATATTTCCACAGCTACGTGGTTTAGCGCAAACAGTGCCATAAACAAAATTAATCTACATTAAATTGCAAACAAAAATGGTCGTGTGCATAATTTTGCTAAAGTGAACGGTTCCAGAGTTATGGAGGGTGTAAAAGTGGATTTTTTCGTATTTTTTGTTTTTTTGGAAACAATATGACATTATCACTAAGGAAACTACTTTTGTTTATACAGGATTTTGTTTTGTAAAAGCAAATACAGATTTTATTGACCAGTGGTATACAAAACAAAAGTTTGGTGCTTTTCAGTCGGTCAATACGAATGTACCCAAAAGACTTGGGTAATTTCCTAATCCTGAAAAAAATTACATGAGATTAATAAATACCTACCATCTCATTTTTTTTTTTCAGGAATAGGATATTACCCAATTTTTTTGGGTACATTCGTATTGACCGACTGAAAAGCACCAAACTTTTGTTTACTAAGGCAACACTGAAAAATGGCTTCAAACCCCATAATGACCGGTGGTATTTTAGTGATAAGCCCTTGAAGGAACGACAACCTCACCACCTTCTCAAGGGGCGCTACTTTTTAAGGGAAAAGGGGCTTCCACAGGCCTAGGCCATATAACCTGTGGTACGGAGAGACCCACTCTGAACTATTAAAATGTAGAATGTTAAATGCGACCTTAAATTAATGTAAAGTAGGCTATTCATCAGTATTCAGTCCTCTTCAAACAAAGCACTTTTCTCTTCTAGATCTTCGTCTATGATGTTCGAGTCCCTGTTATCACATCCTACGCCTGAGCAATTACATCATATGCTCGATCAGTTTACACCACTCTTTCTGCACTCGCAATTACGGACGCATTCGTCTTTGCAAGCGCACACTATGAGGGAAAGTAATTCCTGGGGAGCTGCTGGACGTACTGTTGTAATTGGTCTCAGGTGTTCGCCAATCTTCTTCCACCCCCACTCGAGCGGATTCTTCTTCTCATTCAGCCACTCCTGCACCTGGTGGTAGGTTCTAAATGAATGCTGCCCGGAAGTTGCCAAAGTGGGGCGGGGGGGGGGGGGGGGGGGAGGGCAGCCAGTAGGCTGCTTTGCAATAGCCTGAAAGTAACACTGGTAGCGAAAACAATCTATATCTTCAGTGTTCTTGGCTCCAAACATCGCAAGAAGGAAATGCTTGCCAGCGTCAGCCACTGTGGTGTATTCTTTGGAATACACGGTAAGATAGAGTAAACTTTTACTTCTCTTTGATAGTTCATTCCTTCCTTTTTCTCAAACACCAACAGTGATCTTCTAATTTCTCCTTGTTGGTCATGTCTCTTATGTTACTTGTGAGTCTGTTCTAGATATATATCTTCCATGACCCACCTAGCGTCATCTAGCAGCGAATCTCTGAAGTTCCTCAATTCTTCCCTATACAAGAGGACTTCCTTATCAATCTGGCCACCAGATCTCGTCACCATCGCCAGCTATCACCTCCGTGATCAAGAGAACTTCGTCTACCTTTTCACCCACCATGCTGCGCTAGTGTTGCCTGCTATCAACTCTTTGAAGACCATTTCATCAAGAGAAATTAACTTTTCAATGTTGGTTATGCTTATATGTTTTCCTTTTGTCTCCTACCCCCACTCTTTTCCCTTCCCTGGTCCCTCTGTGCTTCGCTGAGCGTGTCTCACTTGTACGCCGGCAGTCGACTCAGTCAGTTGAAGCTCAACTAGAGCTCGTCTCCTCAACTAAAGAGGCATTCTTTTAATTCCACGCCATGTTGGAACTCTAATCTCAACCTTCAAAAGGAACTTCACCTTCGCCATGAAGCAAAGATAAGTACCGACTTCAGGTTTTAACCTCATTCTCATCGTCTTTTAATAACCACATGCTTTTAATGATCATTTTATAGGCAGTGTGAGATTACTATACTTGGGGCAATAATCATCCTTCGCGGGATTTTCTATGTAGGGCTTTTGTCTGTCTAAGCCAATCTTAATAGAAAGCAGCATTTCTTATGCCCATTAAATGAGAGATCTTCTCACAACGTGGGATACCATTAAATTACCCACTGTCTATAAAATACTTAGTTTGTTCCACCGCTGGAATAACTTTTGCCCTATTCTTCATACTTAAGTCAGGATTGCTCTGGAACCTTCCAGAATCTGCACTCTATCTACCAGTCATACCGTCATGTATTTTCCACTCACATGTGTGAATACTTTTTCAAGCTAAGGAATCTTCCTTATGAATTACTGCTCAATAGCTAATTTTTCTTCCTCCGCTGGGATTTTCTCTGTAATCGACAACTTTCTCAAGCAATAGACTCTCGCCTATCTAGTGTAACTAGTTATTTTTCATAATTGCAATAACTTTCATTGCCATAAACCTTTGTGCTACCACAGTGAACTTTTCATCTATTCCAACAGACTATAGTGAAAAATAGTGTTTGTTCACTATTTCTTCCGCGTCGCGCTTGTCCGATTATTATAAATACGGCCATGAACATTTATCCTCAATCCCATTTGATCTTTCCCAAACCTCTTACTAACAAATCATAATAATAAAATTGTTACTTTAGGTCTTTTTCAATGAGGTGTCACTCTAAAGACGTGCCCTCCCTCTTTTGCTTATATATCATTAATTAATTAATGTCTGTAAAACTTCGTGTCTAGTACACGCTTTAAATTATATTGTTTCTCCCTTCTAATCAGGGAATACAATTCTTTCAGCTCATAAGTGAGTTAATTCTAGGTTTCACGAAAGGGAAACTTGCCCCATTTGTCTCGTGATTCCTACTTAAACATAGGAGGTCTAGAAACTTCCTTTCGATTTTTCTCTTCAGGTTTCACAATAAGTGACCTGCCCTATTTGGATAATCCAACCAAGTAATTCAGCTTTAATATAAGAAGTTACAGGAACTTCTCTTTTATTCTTCCTGCTTTTTGTTGTTGTTACTTTCGAAGTTGTTACTCTTTCTAAGATATTTACCAAGAATTTCTTAAAAGTACACAACTTGTACTTGATTTATTGTCTAACTTTAATCACTTTAATTGTCTTTAAATTTTTTATTTTATCTTCGCCATTTCAAAATCCTGCGAGGATTTTAAAACATATAAAGGTTTGAAACCAAAAGAATTGTTAATTGCCTGGCTCAAGCTTTAGATGTTTTTCGGAGGTCTGTGACCCCATTTGTTACAAAAGTCTAAATTATATATTTGTAAAAACTACTACCCAACATTGTTAAATTCATTACACTCTTTTGCATTGTTAAATAAATTAAAGAGTTCTTTTTCGCTTTATCATTTCTCTAACATAACGGTTAGGCAAGATCCTGTCTTCCTTGACTCTTCCCACTTAATGCAAATAAATCTATTGATAGGGTTTTCACCACTTGTTGCATTTGAGCAAAAACTCTTAGTTGGTAACTTGGTAAAGTCTCTCTTAGCTTTAATAGCTAATTCTAACTGGCCAGTAAGGCAAGCATAGCTCGCTACGCCAGCTTCCTGCTTGTGGAGATTCTCTCCAAAACTTATGGTTGGTTTTCCAAAATATAAGTGTTTCTCCTTGCCTAAACTTTTAGTCGGCTCCTTGCTGGGTAAAAGCTTAGCGATTTCCAAATGCAACTATTGGTTTACTTACCAAAATTATTCGTAAGCCTCTGTGGCTTAGGCGGCAGCACGCCGGCCTCTCACCGCTGGGTCCGTGGTTCAAATCCCGGTCACTCCAAGTGAGATCTGTGCTGGACAATACGGAGGCAGACAGGTTTTTCTCCGGGTACTCCGGTTTTCCCTGTCAAATTTAATTCCAGCAACACTCCCCACTATCATTTCATTTCATCTGTCATTCATTTAATCATTGCCCCAGAGGAGTGCATCAGGCCTTGGCAGCAGGCACAGTCCATATCCTCGCCGCTAGATGGGGACTCCATTCATTCCATTCCTGATCCAGTTGGAGACTGGAAGCAGGCTGTGGATTTTTTCACCAAAATTATTCCCCAAGGTATAATTGTTTTATCTCTATCCTTCTTGGAAGCACTTGGTCGCTTTTTAGGAACTCTACAATTTCGAAAACTAGAAATATCGAAACCGATTCAAATTATTGGCATTCTTCGAATTACTTGTTCAAAAACAAATTCCTTTGAACAGATATACAATAAATCTGTTACTCTTTGTCTTGCCAGAACATCACCCTTCCCCATAGTAGGCAGATGTATGTTTGAGAGCCACTCTCTTGCAAACCGCCCAAGTTCTAACTGCGTTTCCCGTTAGCTTTGCCCAGGCCCCTACCCACTTTAGGTATCGGAGGGAGGATTTGCAATGGCAACCGCCTTTGAGTACATTTAAAGTTAAACTTATAACTTTTGTGGGACTCTCCTCCTATTTCTCCATTCTTTTTCTCCAGCCCGAAACCCACTTCTTTTCTTTATCATCTTCCCTTGGTGGTTAGGTTATTCCTCAGCCAATAATCTACCCAAAATTTGGTCCCAGAAACCCGGGAGAGTCCATTTGTCATTTTTTTCTCAAGGGTTATTTGACAATACTTTGCAAATTATTAATATCTGCTTTGAATCTTTCAGCTATAACTAGGCCTACATCGTTCAAAGCCTGTGAAGTGGAAAGAGGCCGCTCCTGTCTCCTTTGGTGTGTCCCTTTCTTTCAACTTATTTGCTGCTGCCAGCCTGACAGCATTTCCAAGGTTCCACAGTTTCGTAAGTTATACTTTAATTTACCTACTTTGTCATGGCTCCTACTGAAAAGGATAAGGATTAAAAACTTACTTCTAAACGAGCATCCTATAAAGGCCAAATTACCCGATTCAGAAAATACATCAAAGAGCTAGATCCCTCAGAAGCTCAATTAGACTTGTTAAAACATCGTGTAAGGGATTTTGAACGTTCATATGAAAATTATTGTAACATCCAAACTGAAATAGAAACTTGTATGCTTAATAAAACCGAAGATCGAGTCGAAGTAGAAAACCAATATTACGAAGGTATAGGTTCCGCTTTCAAAATAATACGCCAACTCGAAGAAGAACAGAAAAAGGACGGTTCTGTTCCTGGTTCCCTTCACGAACAACAAACCTCTTTTCGCGATGGTACTCACAAGCCCAAACCAATTCTACCTAAGATTGATTTACCCCACTTCTCTGGAGACGAATCTACTTGGGATTCTTTTATGAATTATTTTGCTCTCATGTTCATGACAATGAAGACATTCAAGTCATCTACAAGTTTCATTATTTGAGATCTATCCTCCGAGGTCAAGCTCTGCAGTTAGTTGAAGCACTCCCCTTAAGTGCCGAAAACTACCCCATTGCCTTTAAATTATTGAAAGAAAGATACGAAAATTTACGGTTACGTATTCAACGCCATATGAAGGCCCTATTTAACTTACCCGCGTCACAGCACAATGACGTCACTAGTTTGCGTATTCTCATTGATACTACACAACTTCACGTTAAAGCTCTGTCCCAATTAGATCAACCCACTGAACACTGGGACACTTTCCTAATACATTTAGTGGTTTCTAAAGTTGATGTTGCTACCCTCAAAGCTTGGGAGATTGAACTTTCTAGAGAAGACGATTACTCTTACGAGTATTTAGTCACTTTCATAAATGCTAGATGCCAACTCTTAACCGCGTTAGCTAATCAAAGTGAACCCTCATCCCCGAGTTCTAAATTTGAATTAATGTCTCTTAAACCCAAAAGCGAACGCTTAGCGTCTAGTACTCAAAAACCTGGGTCCAGCTCATCTAAACTTAAGTCAAACACTACTGGTTACACAACTAGGTCTAGTGAACGCCGTATTGCTAGCTCTCTTGTTTTAAACACTCAAAGCGAACCACGCAAAAGTTTAAATGAACATTTAAAGTGCATACTTTGTAAAGATTCCCACGCCTTATATCTCTGTAAATCCTTTAAAGAACTGTCAGTCGACGACAGAAGAAAATTAGTTTCCCAGAATAAACATTGTTTCAACTGCCTAGCACCCACGCATTCTGCTTCAAATTGCAAGTCCACAAGACTTTGCTTCCATTGTGAAAAAGCTCATCACACTTTACTACATCGTCATGATCAGGCAAGGTCATCGACAGCATCTACTTCTCAGAAAAGTGACAATGCTAACAGTTCCAATGCTTCATCGTACATTCAAAACGCCAAGTCCATTCGTAGTGCCCAAGTATTATTGTCTACTGTCCAAATCGAAGTTCAGGATAACTTTGTCAATTGGGTCCATGCATGCGGTCTTCTTGATTCAGCGGCAACTCATGATTTTGTGTCTAATTCTTTGATTAGAAAACTAGGCCTACCTGTAAACCCCACTTCTATTATCGTATCGGGCATTAATAGCTCAAAATCGCAAGCTGTACAGTTCTCAAAGCTAACCATAAGAGACATTTGTCACAGAAACAACTTTCTCAAACTGAATTGTCTCATTCTCAATAGCATTGGAGAAGATACTCCTAGTCACTCTGTGGATATTTCAGGATTAAATATTCCCTCGCATTTAAGGCTAGCCGATCCTTTGTTCGACGTACAAAACCCCATTGACATACTCTTTAGTGCCAATGTTTTCTGGAATTGCCTTCGTAAACAGGTTCGCAAGTTATCCTCAAACGTGGTCGCCAGAGACACTAATTTTGGATGGATCGTCACCGGTCAACTTCCCCATTATTCTTCCCAACCCGCATCGCAATGTTACTTCGCCAATACTGACCTGGAACAGTTCAGGAGGCTCGAAAGCGTTGATTTTCCTAACGTGACCTCTTCAGAAAATGAATTATGTGAGCAACTTTTCCTGAACACCACCACTCGCTCTTCTGATGGTCGGTTCATTGTTCAAATGCCAAGATTACATAATCCCCCTAAACGTATTAACTCTCAACCCAAAGCTCGAAAAGCTCTCTTTGCTATCGAGAGCAAATTCAAAATAGAACCTCTCGTTAAACAGCAGTACACCGACTTCATGGATGAGCATGAAAGCTTAGATCATATGGAAGTTGTTAACAAATATGATGACGAATTGCACCCCCCAATTGAAACGGTTTTCTTAATTCATCATCCCGTGTGAAAAAACCCTCTTGTAAAGGATAAAATCCGAGTTGTTTTCAATGGTTCATCACCTGACGTTAATGGCAACAGCCTTAACGATACTCTTTACTCTGGTCCTGCTATTCAGTCAGATTTATCTGCTATACTCTTAAACTTTCGATTATTTCCCATAGCTGTTATAGCGGATATAAAATAGATGTACCGTCAAGTTTTGATTCAGCCTGAACAACGAGATCTCCAAAGAATCTTGTGGCGCGACGAAATCAGTAAGCCCATTGAGGTATTTCGTTTAAAAACGGTTACTTATGGCTCAAAACCTTCAGCTTTCCTTGCTATCCGATCCCTACACTTGTTAGCCTCTCAAGGCGGTCATTTATTTGATTCTAAAGCTTATGAAGCACTAACTACGTCATTCTATGTTGACGATTGTTTGCAGTCCTTCCCCACTCTGGAGGAAGCTTCTTTCGTGTCCTTAGAACTTCAGGCATTGCTAAGGAATGGAGGTTTCCCACTTCATAAGTGGAATTCTAACTCCCATGAGTTTCTCGCCCGGTTTCCTATTGAAGACGTAGATCCTTCCTCTGTCGAAATTTGTGGAAACTCCGAATCCATAAAAACTCTTGGAGTTCATTGGTGCACTAGCACTGACGCTCTCATCTATAAAGTTTCGCTCGCAGAAGAGCTCCCTAACACAAAAAGACAAATTCTCTCTGAAATTGCAAAAATTTTTGATCCGCTTCAATTCCTTGCCCCAGTTATCGTTATAGCCAAACTTTTCATGCAAGAGCTATGGTCGCTCAAATGTGAATGGGACGATACTGTTCCCCTTCCTTTTCTTAACAGATGGCTCTCTTTTCGCAGCAATTTGCTGGATCTTTCCCTCATTGAAATTCCCAGGAATTTAATTAACGCTCATCCTAATGCATCTTTCTTCCTTCATGTGTTCACGGACAGTTGCGAAAAAGCTTACGGTTGCTGTGCATATTTGGTTTATCGCGGTTCATTAAATGGATCTTCAGTTTCCAACCTTGTTTGTGCCAAATCGAAGGTGGCTCCTCTTAAGACTATCACTTTGCCTAGGCTTGAATTGTGTGCTGCACTCATGGCTGCAGAACTTGTTAAGAAATTACGGGAAGTCTTAAAAGTCGAATTCTCGCAAATCTATCTCTGGAGCGATTCCATGATCACCCTTTCTTGGATCGCCAAGAATCCCGCTCACTGGCAAACTTTTGTTGCAAACAGGGTTTCCAAAATTCAAACTCTTTCTTTGGGATGTCAATGGAGGCATGTGCCTAGCGCTGACAACCCAGCCGACATTATCTCTCGTGGATGTTTACCCTCTCAATTGGCAGCTTCCCAGTTATACTGGCATGGGCCCTCGTGGTTAATCGAAGACTCTTCTTGTTGGCCTTCTAAACCTCCAGCTACAAACTCCAACTTGCCAGACGCTAAAGTATCCATATCTATTGCTTCGTGTCTTGTTTCCAACGTTTCTTATCCCTTGTTGTCCCACTATTCTTCCTTTCACAAATTAATTCGAATTGTCGCCTATCTTCTTAGATGGAAATATCTTGTGGTTGACCAACCTCTTCTCCCCAAACCACACCTTACCAATCATGAATTGAATCTCGCTACCCTTAAAGTTTTACAACTGACACAGCAAGAAGCCTTTTCTTCTGAATTGTCTTTACTTTCTTCTAAAAGGGATCTTCCCAAATCCAGTCGTCTTCGTGCTTTGGCCCCGTTCCTTGATGACAATAGGTTACTCAGGGTAGGTGGTAGGCTCTCGCAATCTTTGCTTTCGGAGGACAAAAAGCATCCCGTTATTTTGCCTTCTAAACATCACGTAACTTCCTTAATTATACGTGACTTTCATTATCGCAATCTGCATGTTGGTACACGCACTCTGCATTGCCTCTTAAGGGAAAAGTACTGGATTATAAATGGAATTCACGAAGTTTCCTCTGTAATTCACAAGTGCATTCCTTGCTTCAAAGCGAAACCTAAAGTCAATACTCAATTAATGAGCGATCTGCCCTCTTTTCGCTCTTCTCCTATACGTCCATTTGCTCTAACTGGTTTGGACTATATGGGTCCGTTCCATTATGAACGCAATTCCCCTGAAGCTAAACGCAAATTGTTCGGTAAACTCTATGTTTCTCTCTCTGTTTGCATGGTTACTGGCGCGATTCATTTGGAACTAGTAACGAATGCCTCTACTTCTTACTTTTTATCAGCTGTCTCTCGCTTCGCTGCTAGGCGTGGTGTTCCTTCGGAGATGTTCTCTGATAACGCTTCCACTTTTCAAGGCGCAGCTTCCTTGTGGAAGAAAGCTCTCACATCTTCTCCTGCCATGGAACAGATTTCTAATTTTTCCTACTCAAAGGGTTTCAAATGGCGTTTTATACCTCCCTACGCTCCTCATCATGGTGGTAGGTGGGAATCCTGCGTAAAACTCACTAAACGTCATTTAAGAAAGGTTTTAGGTAATCGCATTCTGACTTATGGAGAATTTAATTCACTGTCCGTTCTGATTGAAGGTGTTGTTAAGTCTCGCCCTTCAACTCCGCTTTCCAATGACCCTGATGACCTGCTTCCACTCACATCTGGTCACTTCCTTTTAGGCACTTCTCTTTCTGCCCCTCCTCCCCTTCCCAATTATTACAGGGATTCTAATTTACCTATTGTTTGGCGTAAACTTGAAGCCCTCCGCAATTCTTTCTGGAAGAGGTGGAACTTGGAATACTTAACTTCCTTGCAACGGAGACAGAAGTGGTTTCTTTCCAATCCCGACATCAAAGTGAGGGACTTGGTCCTGGTTAGGGATGTTTCTCCTCCCCTGGTCTGGATTTCTGGTAGAGTGACCGAGTGTTATCCTGGAAGGGATGGCAGAGTTAGAGTAGCCAGAATCTTGACTACTAACGGTCACATCATAAGACCACTGTCTTTAATTTCTCCATTACCTTTAAACTCTTAATTGTTAGTTTTGTTCTCTGTTGGTGTTTCCCCTCCCAGCTTGGTGTATTCTTTGGAATACACGGTAAGATAGAGTAAACTTTTACTTCTCTTTGATAGTTCATTCCTTCCTTTTTCTCAAACACCAACAGTGATCTTCTAATTTCTCCTTGTTGGTCATGTCTCTTATGTTACTTGTGAGTCTGTTCTAGATATATATCTTCCATGACCCACCTAGCGTCATCTAGCAGCGAATCTCTGAAGTTCCTCAATTATTCCCTGTACAAGAGGACTTCCTCATCAATCTGGCCACCAGATCTCGTCGCCATCGCCAGCTATCACCTCCGTGATCAAGAGAACTTCGTCTACCTTTTCACCCACCATGCTGCGCTAGTGTTGCCTGCTATCAACTCTTTGAAGACCATTTCATCAAGAGAAATTAACTTTTCAATGTTGGTTATGCTTATATGTTTTCCTTTTGTCTCCTACCCCCACTCTTTTCCCTTCCCTGGTCCCTCTGTGCTTCGCTGAGCGTGTCTCACTTGTACGCCGGCAGTCGACTCAGTCAGTTGAAGCTCAACTAGAGCTCGTCTCCTCAACTAAAGAGGCATTCTTTTAATTCCACGCCATGTTGGAACTCTAATCTCAACCTTCAAAAGGAACTTCACCTTCGCCATGAAGCAAAGATAAGTACCGACTTCAGGTTTTAACCTCATTCTCATCGTCTTTTAATAACCACATGCTTTTAATGATCATTTTATAGGCAGGTGAGATTACTATATTTGGGGCAATAATCATCTTTCGCGGGATTTTCTATGTAGAGCTTTTGTCTGTCTAAGCCAATCTTAATAGAAAGCAGCATTTCTTAAGCCCATTAAATGAGAGATCTTCTCACAACGTGGAATACCATTAAATTAAACACTGTCTATAAAATACTTAGTTCGTTCCACCGCTGGAATAACTTTTGCCCTATTCTTCATTCTTCAGTCAGGATTGCTCTGGAACCTTCCAGAATCTGCACTCTATCTACCAGTCATACCGTCATGTATTTTCCACTCACATGTGTGAATACTTTTTCAAGCTAAGGAATCTTCCTTATGAATTACTGCTCAATAGCTAATTTTTCTTCCTCCGTTGGGATTTTCTCTGTAATCGACAACTTTCTCAAGCAATAGACTCTCGCCTATCTAGTGTAACTAGTTATTTTTCATAATTGCAATAACTTTCTTTGCCATAAACCTTTGTGCTACCACAGTGAACTTTTCATCTATTCCAACAGACTATAGTGAAAAATAGTGTTTGTTCAATATTTCTTCCGCGTCCGCTCGTCCGATTATTATAAATACGGCCATGAACTTTTATCCTCAATCCCATTTGATCTTTCCCAAACCTCTTACTGACAAATCATAATAATAAAATTGTTACTTTAGGTCTTTTTCAATGAGGTGTCACTCTAAAGACGTGCCCTCCCTCTTTTGCTTATATATCATTAATTAATGTCTGTAAAACTTCGTGTCTAGTACACGCTTTAAATTATATTGTTTCTCCCTTCTAATCAGGGAATACAATTCTTTCAGCTCATAAGTGAGTTAATTCTAGGTTTCACGAAAGGGAAACTTGTCCCATTTGTCTCGTGATTCCTACTTAAACATAGGAGGTCTAGAAACTTCCTTTCGATTTTTCTCTTCAGGTTTCACAATAAGTGACCTGCCCTATTTGCATAATCCAACCAAGTAATTCAGCTTTAATATAAGAAGTTACAGGAACTTCTCTTTTATTCTTCCTGCTTTTTGTTGTTGTTACTTTCGAAGTTGTTACTCTTTCTAAGATATTTACCAAGAATTTCTTTAAAGTACACAACTTGTACTTGATTTATTGTCTAACTTTAATCACTTTAATTGTCTTTAAATTTTTTATTTTATCTTCGCCATTTCAAAATCTTGCGAGGATTTTAAAACATATAAAGGTTTGAAACCAAAAGAATTGTTAATTGCCTGGCGCAAGCGTTAGATGTTTTTCGGAGGTCTGTGACCCCATTTGTTACAAAAGTCTAAATTATATATTTGTTAAAACTACTACCCAACATTGTTAAATTCATTACACTCTTTTGCATTGTTAAATAAATTAAAGAGTTCTTTTTCGCTTTATCATTTCTCTAACATAACGGTTAGGCAAGATCATGTCTTCCTTGACTCTTCCCACTTAATGCAAATAAATCTATTGATAGGGTTTTCACCACTTGTTGCATTTGAGCAAGAACTCATAGTTGGTAACTTGGTAAAGTCTGTCTTAGCTTTAATAGCTAATTCTAACTGGCCAGTAAGGCAAGCATAGCTCGCTACGCCAGCTTCCTGCTTGTGGAGATTCTCTCCAAAACTTATGGTTGGTTTTTCAAAATATAAGTGTTTCTCCTTGCCTAAACTTTTAGTCGGCTCCTTGCTGGGTAAAAGCTTAGCGATTTCCAAATGCAACTATTGGTTTACTTACCAAATTTATTCCCAAAGGTATAATTGTTTTATCTCCATCCTTCTTGGAAGCACTTGGTCGCTTATTAGGAACTCTACAATTTCGAAAACTAGAAATATCGAAACCGATTCAAATTATTGGCATTCTTCGAAATAATTTTTCAAAAACAAATTCCTTTGAACAGATATACAATAAATCTCTTACTCTTTGTCTTGCCAGACCATCACCCTTCCCCATAGTAGGCAGATGTATGCTTGAGAGGGAATACTCTAAAGCCACTCTCTTGCAAACCGCCCAAGTTCTAGCTGCGTTTCCCGTTAGCTCTGCCCAGGTCCCTACCCACTTTAGGTATCGGAGAGAGGATTTGCAATGGCAACCGCCTTTGAGTACATTTAAATTTAAACTTATAACTTTTGTGGGACTCTCCTCCTATTTCTCCATCTTTTTTCTCCAGTCCGTAACCCACTTCTTTTTCTTTATCATCTTCCCTTGGTGGTTATGTTATTCCTCAGCCAATAATCTATCCACACTGCACTGGGTTCAGCTTTGGGGTCGTTGAAGACTAGAAGTTTCGTACGAAGATCTATGTTGGCTTGCACTTTCCCATACGGTGTAATTTTCCCTTCTTGTAGATACCTGATACAGTGTCACATCCTGTGAAGGCGAATATTGCTGAGAGTACACCTTTCATATACCCAATGCCTCGCTGAATGTCAGAAATAGTGTACACCCTTTACTGCTGATTGCCTTTCTTTGGTACCACCATTTTCAATTTTATCTCTGAGGGTGCATGGACAGTCAACAAGACTAGTAAGTCCGTGTCGTCACCAATTACACAAACGTCTACTCCTTTCTTAGCTTCATTAATCGCTATTAAAACTATTAATAAATCAGCGTCACCGATGCTTGATGAACTGTGCAACCACCTCTTTGCAAGTGCACTGTAAGGAGAGAAATAAGGCCCATTTTGTTTTTAGCGTTAGCTAGAAATTCACTTTGATTGATATTTACATGGATTGAGACTTCTACTTTCACTTCAATGTTAGTGGTAGAACGTGATCTGCGTAGGTGTTCTTCATCTTTTGTGTTTCCTTGCTTGTATCCATCAAAAACAACAGTTGCTGGCCCATAATGAGTAATTATGTAATCTGTGTATTGCTCGCAAATCTGTCTGAAGGTAGCTGGGCGTCGCCACGCAACACGATGAAGGAGGTGACCTCCATCAATGATGTAGGACACTTTCTCTGAATCTGGGGTGATTGATGATTCATTTGAATCTGGAACCAAAACAGTCACCATTGAAGATTTGCTTCCCTTCCTCATCAAGCCAGATTCGTCGAAGAGGGATGGAGGATAAGCACATAATTCAAATTGAAATATTTCTTCAAGTCTCTCATCACTCCTTTCTGTGCACACCATCCGATGTAATAGAGTGTTCGGGTTCACACATACAGTGTTGTTGTTAATTGTCATAGACTTGGTTATAGAGGCTAGACACTTAACAACTAACTTTCATTCAAGTGTATCTCATTGAATGCTTTGTTCCCAATCTCTTTCAAGGTTAGTGTTCCAACTTCAAACGCTTTATCACAGTTCACGTTTTCATCTGCTACAACCCCTGTTGATAAGGAAGAGAGTTCAGGTGTTTTAGAAAACGGAGTATGTTCCTTCAAGCCAAGATATAAAAGTTTCCAAGTGCTTGCAATTTATTTACTGCCTTGCCTCTCGTAACTCCACATGCTGCTCTGAAGAGACGCTATGCACACCTGGCGGCCCCGCTTGTACTATACCAGTTTTTGTCTCCAGTATTTTTACGCTTCTAACCCTTTGTGGTGCCTCAGCCTCTTTTGAACTACAATTCGATTGTACAATGTCACTTTTTAATAAAATAGTTTTATTATTTCTGTTTACATAGTAGTTATAATTTCATTTTTCCAAAAAAATCTAACAAAATACGAAAAATTGCTACTTTCGCACCCTCTGTAACTCTGAAACCGTTCACTTTAGCAAGATTATGCATAGGACCGTTTTTGTTTGCAATTTAATGTAGAATATTTTTGTATATGACGCATTTTGCGCTAAACCGCATATTGTTTGAAATATTTAAGAAAAACTGATAAAAACTAAAAATTTACCAACTTCTGCCCCCACCCCCCGAAACCCGACGCTCAAAATGGTGAAACTTTTTACCGAACAACATGTGGACTGTATAGAACAATTTGGGCTTGGAGGGAAACTTTTACTTTGGATGTTGAGGTTAGGCCGTTTTTAGGACTAATTGCACCGTACTATAATCTTTAAAGGTGTTCTTTTTACTGTGCCCTGCATTTATTTACGTACTGTAATTGTGACAACGACTTCTGAACATAAGACACCTACACTGGAGGAGAAAATTAAAGTTATTAAGGAACACGAGAAAATCAAGTAATCCAATGCGATAACACAGTTATTCTTTCTAGTGTATTTTGTCTTATTAAAACTCCACCTTTTGTAAAACAGAAACCTAAAAAAAAACGGAAAAATAAATCCGGAACGATTGCGTTCCGTTTTAGGCAGGTTTTACTGTACATTATATATTTTAATAATTTTAGCCTTCTTTTTCGCATATCCCAGCAATTGGGATTACATTGCGTTGACCTACTGAAAATGTGTAATATCAACTGTCAAAAAGACAACACTAAACAAATGAATTCAAAGCTCTCGATATTCAAACATAGCACTTGAAACTGCTGGTTAAGCAGTGTGTGTTCAGCTATTTACACTGCTCACAAAAATTAGGGGATATTGTAAACTCACCTATGTATGCTATGTGTTTCGTACCGAATTAGATGCAATCGCGTTCCTTTATTCCCAGAGAAGGTAGACATGTGTTTGCGTCACCCCTGCACATACACCACATGACGGAGGGCACTGTCCGTACTGTTGCTGTCAAAGGGTCACACGGCGGAGGTTTGTTACTGAGGTCAGAGCCATTCCATTCCCGTTGTCAGTTAGTGAATGACGTGACTTAGGGACAGCAATGCCTCCACAACGTGATTTACCTGAATCAATAGCTTGGAGGGACATCGGGCGGATGGAAGCTGGACAGACACAACAAGTTGTGGCTCGAGCCCTTGGGGTGTCTCAAAGTGTGATCTCAAGACTGAGGAATCGTTTTCAAACAACAGCTGCTGTTCACAGAAGGGTAGGACAAGGTCGCCCACGGGCAACAACAGCAAGGGATGACCGTTACCTCGTGTTAACAGCCCGCCGGAATAGACGGCAGAATGCAACTCAACTGAGAAGTGCCCTTCTAACAGCAACAGGACGCAGAGTATCAACCCAAACTGTCCGTAACCGACTTCATGCACGTGGCCTCTATGTCCGTAGGACCATGGTGTGTACCAGGTTAACTCCACAACACCGTAGAAATCGCAGAAACTGGGCGGAGGAGCATCGTGGGTGGAGGCACGCCGAATGGAGCTCAGTTCTGTTTTCTGATGAGTCGCGATTCAACGTGGAATCGAATAGTCGACGTGTTCGCATCTAGAGGAAACGAGGGACACGAAACAACCCATCTTTTGTGCAAGAAGGATCCCCATATGGCGGTGGTGGGTTGCTGGTGTGGGCTGGAATTAGCCTGGGTGGACGTACGGACCTCTACATCATCCCACGTGGTACTGTGACCTCTGTAAGGTAAAGAGACGAGATTCTCCAAACTTTTGTCGTGTCGTATGCTGGTGCCATAGGTGCTTCCTTTGTGTTTATGGACGATAATGCACGTCCCAACAGAGCGGGTTGGTGGACGACATGCTGGAGGAGGAGGGTATCCAGCGTATGCAGTGGCCAGCTTTCTCGCCGGAATTAAATCCGATGGAGCACGTGTGGGATGCATTAGGCAGGCAGACCAGCACCTCACACAACTGATCAACAGCTGAAGATTGCTCTTATGGACGAGTGGCCACGAATCCCCCCAAAACTCATTGATCTTCTCATTGCATCAATGGCACACAAGTGTGCAGCAGTGTTAGCCGTTCGAGGAGAACATACACCATACTAAAGACCAATATTCACCCATGGCCCACGATTATGGTAAGTTAATGTTGCTTTGTTTGTTTGCCATATTCTCTCTTCATTCATGTCATTTGATTCAAACACCCATCAGGGGCTCTCTGGAATTATGGGATGCTTTGTCTGTCAGTATAGCATTATGTAAGTAATAAATGGTTGAAAAACTAAATATTCTCGTATATTATTGCACCATTATGAGCTGACTTTACAATAGCCTCTAATTTTTGTGAGCAGTGTATTTATTTATTTATTTATTTATTTATTTATTTAATCGCATGGTGATTATAACAAGAAATTCATAAGTCCAGGTCCAAGTTTTTCAACCACACAACAGCACTTTCTGAAAGATGAAACAGGTTGCTGAGGCTTCCGGAGTAGGCATGAAGAGGGCAGCGCAGGATGACATGGCCCATGGTCTGTTCCTCTTCACTGCATTCAAACATTGGACAATCCATCCAACCCAACACCATCTATATCCAGGCCAGCGCGCTCTGACGTCACTGGTCCACGCCAAGCAAAGTGTGGTCCTAGCGTCCTAAACAGCGGTCATGTTGATTTTCTTTCGGGAGTGATTATGTTGTGCCGCAGTGTTGTGAAGTTTCTCTAATAAAAAGTGAAAGATGCCTCATCGCTGCTGTGTACCAGGTTGTCGTGGGAATTACGATATTGGACCAAAAGTCCATGTCTTCAGATTCCCCATGGAAGAAGAATTTAAAGTGAAATGGATACATGCTATTCCTAGAAAGGACTTGACGCCTACTCAATACACTAGAGTAAGTAGGCCTAAACACATTTTATGTTATCTAGGATTTCAATAAAAATATTGGGGTTTTAATATAGCCTACCGTAATTTTAACCTGTTTTATTTTTATAATTTATATTATTTACAATTGCATCGTTGTAGAATGAATGAATAAATAAATAAATTAAAAAGTAGCCTAGATAAATAAAAGTATGTTTCCTGCATATATAATAAAGCACTTGGAGATATTAATAAAATTCATTAGGCTTACTTTGTCTATATAAAGCATTTGGAGATAACATTTCCTTAGGCTTACCTTCTTTTCTAATACAATACACTCTTATTTTGGATTGTTTAGAACTCATCCTGAGCTATAACGTACTGTTAGGTTATTTGTAAATAAGGGGGGACCCTACTGAGTTTTCTATGTTTTGTAATTACCATCCAATGTACATGAAATTCAAGGATTGAATTGTTGTTAGTAACATAAAGAATATCCCAAAGTTTGAACCGGATTGAGTGGTTAGTTTTGAAAATATGATCATTTAAAAAAAGGAAATTCTTGATTTTCAAAATGTTCCAGATGCACCATTTTCACATTTTCCATCTCAAAACTTTTTCATTCTAGTTAAAAAGGACTAATTAATAAATTGTAGTATTAGTTTTATAGTCTGGTTAGTACTTCTATGTTAAGAAGGTATTTTTGTTACATTGTATAAAACTTACAAAAAACTCAAATATTCCATGGCCTGGCACATCATAATTCAAAAATTAACCACCATTTTCAAAGTGAATACTATAAATTATGAATACTATGAAACTGTATGTGTATTTAAAATTTCAAGTCATTTTGATCAAAACTGATGCGTATGGAGCATTTTGAACACTGAAAAGTACACTTTCGAGAAAAAGCCATTTTAGTAAGCAGGCACGTTTCAATTGAACATACCTGCCTCAGAACTTGCCATCACCATACATATCCCCTTCCTTGTACATTTTTCTTTCTTCTGCCTTGGTTTTTGCCAATCTCATCTTTTTTCTAGCAGTTTTTTTTGTGGTCATGTTTGGTCCTAGCTATGCTCTTCTTTTTTCGCACCTCGTCCATGTTTTTGCTGTCACGTATTTCTCTGCCTAAAAGGGGCATTTTCAGTTTCTAAGTAGCAAGTGCACCCATATTAAATACACTTACAGCATTGCCACATCTACTCTTGATTTTGTGGTAAATGAATGTTCAGGTTTCGATTCACTATCAACAACTTCAGCAATAGATTTGTCACCCCATCGCTTCCTAATATTTATACTAGCCCATTCACTCTTTTTTGATTTCCTGCTCCTAGGCTTCTTCCAACAACTATGAATGGGCTAAAAAAACTCAGTAGGCCTAGGATCCCCCCTTAAAAAATACCATAGTAAATATAGACTACACTGTAATACTAGACCTACATGTAAATCTTATGAATATGCAATAGATGATGCAAACTAGTTTAATCATAAATAAAGTCTAGGAGTGCATGTTTAGGTCTAAAGTTAATCACATATTGGCTTCTCTTTTAGGTGTGCCATATACACTTTAAAGAAAGTGATATATTGTGGGAAACAAGTTCCTTTAACGAAATTGGGGAAAAGTGTATTATTCCTCCGAAATCACCTCGCCTTGCTAAGGGAGCTATTCCATCCATCTTTCCTGGGTGTCCATCATATTTTACTTCAGAGAGTACATCTAGGGAATGCCCAAAGGACAAGCGAGAAAGACTAGAAGCAGATGGATTACAACGTGCCATTGCAGCAAGCAGGGATTCATACATAGAGTATGAATCCTCACGTAACTTTACCACTTTTCAGCAGCTTGTAGTGTGTAATAAGGCACATAAGCCTTCATCTTTCTGGGATGTTGTTGAAAGAGAAAATTCAATTTTTTATTTAAATTTAAATTATAGCAGGGTTTTGGAACTTGGTTACTCTGTTGTTATAAATGAGCAACTGGAAATTCGAGTTAATTATAAAGGCACAGAAATTGCAAAACTAGGGAGTTCATTTCAGTTTCCTCTGGTAGTGAATAATGTGACAGGTATTCATGCAGTTTTAGACTACATAGAGAATTTAGAGCAGTCCAAGCCATGTAGTGTGTCTCATTTATGCAGTACGATGCAAGACATTTTAAAGTCACTAGAGGATAGTACAGAAGAGAAGGCTTCTATGATTCAATTCATCTCATCTCAGCTGGAACTTTTACAGTACCGTAAGGAAAGATTGAGATACAGCACTGATATGATGCTTTTTGCCTGTTTATTACATTTTATTTCACCACATGCTTACAAATTTATTCGACATACTGGAAATCTCATTCTTCCCCATCCTAGTAGTATACGCAAGGTATGTTCCTCATATGAAATAAGTCCACAATTGGAACAACATGATAAATTCTTTTTGGGTTATATAAAAGACAAGGTAGCATCTGTACCTCTACAGAATCGTTTTGTTAATTTAATGATTGATGAAATTCACAAAAGCCATATTTTGACTTCAAAGGTGGTAATATTGTAGGTATGGCCTATGATTCTGAGAAGGCAGCACGGAGTGCTCATGTATTTATGATACAGAGTATAAGGTCACTTTTTAAAGATGTAGTTCACATTCTACCAGTAAATACATTAAATGCAGAAGCTTTGCATTCAGTAACTAGGAAAGTTATTTTAGGTTTAGAGGAAATAGGTTTTAAAGTGGTGTGCATCCTTACTGACAACAACTCAATTAACCGTAAAGCCATGTCTTTATTTGCAAAGCCATCAACATTGAGCATTGTATATCCTCACCCAGCTGATCCTAACAGGCCCCTTTTTTAAGTCATTGATCCTGTACATATTCTGAAATGTCTAAGGAATAACTGGATAAACCAAAGGAAGACAGATCATTGTATTTTCTTTCCGTCAATGTCAAGAGTCCAAACAAGGGGAAAAGATTACGAGATGTGATGCAGGAACCAATGACAGATTCTCTCTCAGATGTCAGGGCTCAGTTCTTACAGAAGGTTTTAGAGTGGCTGGACAAGTGGGATTGCATGAAATTGGGTGCTGGTACCTTTTCTAGAGAGACACACACTGCATTGAGACACTCTACTTATGCACTTTTAGAGTTAACCAGCTATTGCACTACAGACTTGTCAATGGACTATGTACTTCTTGGGAAATTCCAGACTGATACACTTGAGGATCGTTTTGGGCAGTACAGACAGCTCGCTGGAGCAGAGTATGATATTTCCCTTAGGAAAGTGTATGAAGTTGAAAAGAAGCTTAGACTATCGAGTGTCATGAATCTTGAACTTTCCCTAGGAAAATCACAAAATGTAGTTTTAGAACGATTAGATGCCAATATACAATGGTTTGCATTAAATGAAAATCAAGCAGGGGAAGAATTTTCTGAAACTGTTGTGGTGAGTGCTGATGACATAAAAAGTGTTGAATGTGACCTACCTATCATCACTTACTTATCAGGCTATTGTGCATACTCCACACTGAGAAAACTGAAGTGTGATTCCTGCAAAGACCAACTTGTTGTGGATAGGATTATGAACCATGATACAGCAGCCAGGTTAATTAGAAATCTAGACAGGGGTGGGTTACTTTATCCACAGCAGATTGTTATAGATGTTGTAACACACAATTATGTGATTGTCAAGAAACTGAGTTCTGATTTGGAAAGGAAATTTGCAAGAGTAAAAGACCATAGGCCCTTTGTAACAAAGCTCACTACAGATATTCTGACAAGGAAAGAATTGGGGAATTGCTGGGATATTTGCGAAGGTAATCATGTCTGTGAAGATGTTTTAAAAATGATTGTGTGGGTATCAACTAATGCACTTCTGAAGAATTACTGCACTCTAAAGAATGGTCGGAGTCATGCTAAAACCTGTCCTGGTAAAAGGCGGAAACTCCAGTCACTCCATAGTGTGTAGGAAAATAGTTCTGGAGGTGTTAGTGAAATTGCACAAATGATAATAAAACGTCATTCGAGGGATGAATAACTTTGCCAATGTCTCACTCGACTGTCCTTCTTTCACCTGCCTAGAAAATTCATGTATGATGTATTTGCTGCAAGGAGCTTGGATTTTTTTCTTTCATATTTGCATTTTGAATTAGGCAAGTTTCTTGTGCATTTTTTTAACAGTGTGAAATTCTGTGTATTCTGAATATTTATGTGGATAAGAACATAATGTTAGTGTTACCGTATATCATATTTCCACATGATACTGCAATTTTTGTGGCGAGGGTATCATTACTCCACGATTTGTTTACAATGTTGCCTTCAGGACAATCTATATTGCTGGAGAGGGTGTACATTTCCTACAAGAGGTGTGCTAACACACTCTATTTTGGTGGTGGTTCATCCTGATATATCTTAAAAACATTGACAGGACCTGTAGTATTTGTCACTAATATGAAGAGCCATGGTAATACTCATGTAATGGAAGTGAAGTGTATAGCAAATGTATTGTTTGTCATTTGTGCTACATCTTATGCAAGAAAGAAGTGGAATAGTGTTGGTCATCTGATGAAAAAATCTCTCTTCTCACAAATATTATTGGACATATTATTCTTTCTACCTATAGGCCTACTGAGTTTTTACAGGAATTTAATTAAGAGATAAAGTAGCAGACATTGAAACAATGCTAGTCTGTCCTGGTGGATAGATTTACCCTGAAATGCCTTTCTCTTATGCAAATGTAGCTCTCAAAACAGCTACTTACATTAGCAATGATTTAAATCATCCATTTTTCTTGTTCATCTTTCATTTCTTGTAACTAATTTATTTCATAAAATAGCCCAATTTTTAAAGCTAGGCTCAGCAAATGTTTCAAATTTCTAAAATATGAGTGTGGAATATACCATTTACTTTTTAATTATAACAGCATAAACAAGTGGTAATAATGGAATCACAGATCTAAAGTTGAACAAAGTTTTGTAAATTAAAGTATGGTACCCTGAATATATCTTCCAGAACTTAATTTTTTCATTCCATAACAGCTGAAAATTTAAAATGTATACTCTTAAATGTTGTATGCCTAATTCTCCCTGTTTGTAGATAAGAATATTAATAACTAACAAACCTATTTTTAAGTTTAAATGTGTAATCCTACCACGAATTTGGAGAATTTCATTCCATTTTAAGCAGAACATGAATGAAAATATCCAGGTGATACCAATCAATTTGTGAAGTAATGTGGTACCTATATCAGTACTTTTACCGACAGCAGTGGCTCAGCTGGCTAAAGCGCAGCATTAGGTCATGGGACCAAGCTCTCTGCTGACTCGGTAGACGCGTGGGTTCGAGCCCCACCGTCGGCCGTCCTTGAAATGGTTTTCCGTGGTTTCCCATTTTCAACACCAGGCAAATGCTGGGACGGTACCTTCTGATAGGCCACGGCCGATTCCTTCCACATCCTTGCCCAGTTTCATTCATCTTCATCCATTCCATCCCGACGCGCAGGTCGCCCACGGGCGTCGAATAGAAAGACCTGCACTCGGCCTCTGAGGAGGCCACACGACAAAAAAAAAAATCAGTACTTTTAAATGGCACTTGGTCTTACTCTCATAAAATTTACTACACTATAATATTATTTAACCCTCCTTGTTTACTTTCCTCTGTATCCTTCATTCAACCAGAAGAAATATCAATTCACAGTGTTTTATGACTAATGGTCATAGTGATAGTAATAATAAATATTATTAAAATAGAAATATCGTTGAAGCCATTTTTTCAGTGTTGCCTTAGTAAACGAAAGTTTGATGCTTTTCAGTCGGTCAACACGATTGTACCGAAATGTTGACCGACTGACAAGAATCAAACTTTCGTTTATCGTACATACATTGCTTCTTATTTTACCATACTATATTTTCTTCCTAGTGATATCTTAAATATTGTTCAGGTAAAGAAGCGTATAGCCTACAGCGCGGAGTAGATTTTGTCACAGTCTGCTCATGCGTTACTTGTAACTGTATTCGCAGGTATATTTCTAAGATGGGATCCAATGATGATTCCTGGCGAAATCAGCAGTACATATTTTGTGCTATGACTTTCTCTTTACGAACGTTTGTAGTCTATGTACAGCCATTTTCTGCCAAACATCACACACACAGAGCATGTAAGATCTATAGTTTCGTATGCTTCTCGGTCAAATGAAAGAATATCATACTTATCGTTGGTATGCCGAGTCCAGTGGAACATAAAATTTATCATACTGAGAACATCGCATATACGAAGCGCAATCATTGCTCAAACCTTCCGGACCACACTTGTGACGTCACGCGCGGAGCGAGCAGGCCTGAAGTCTAGAAGGTGTTGTCCAACCCCACTTATGGCGCGAGAAATTGCAGCGTTCATGACCAGTGCTCAGTCTGTTGAGGCGACACCATAGTTTTCTTGGGAGGTCGAATCCATTCATTTTCCGAGTTGGATTTAGCTCATGAGCATTAGTACCAGATATTGAGTTTGACATCTCTTCCCGCCAGCTCCGGTTTAGGTTAAAATTGTCCCTCAAGAGGCAGCCGGCCAATACACCTGCTAGTCTCCTAGATCGAAGTCGTTGTGGCGATGGGTAACAAAATTCCTGGTGAACTGGTAATGAGGGAGATGACCGGATCTTCTTTGCATCTCTCAGCAGAGCTTCCTTTCTCCTCAGGTGGGGTGGTGGGATATGACTAAGAACGGGTAACCAGTGGCGAGGTGTAAACATTACAGTTCCAGTTATGCAGCGCATAAATCTAATGATCGGAAACCTGATAATGTGAAACAATATGCTTGTAAACATTCCTTTATAAGTCCCGTTATGTAAACAAGGCCCCATAATACCTATGTTGACCTGAGGAATCAAAGGTTGCTGAGCTCAGACGTCAGTCAAGGTGCTATTCAACCTGCAGCACAAAACCTATAATTTGGGAATCCCTAATAATGTGTCACGCACGCAACGTAACGCAACCTGCCACCACGCGCGCCATGCTGGTTCTGGGAATAACTGGCTGGGTGTGACACTTCACAGACATGGCAGAGTGGCTGGCGCACGCGAACCACACATAATTGGAGCCATAATTAGCATAGAACGACTAGCAGCTTGTCACATTTTAAATAATTACACCAGAGTAGAAAATTGATATAAACCTTCGATTTAGCGGGCATCGATTCAACGGAATTTGGATTTATTTGGTTGGTTCCTCAAGTTAGGGGCGGCTTCGGTGGCGTAGTTGGTAGCATGCTGAGCTTCTATGCCAAACATAGCGGGATCAAACCTGGCCGAGCCGTCAGATTTTTTAAGAGCGTTAAAAATCCCTCAGTATTCCTTCCTTCGGAGGGAAAGTAAAGCCGGCGGTCCCATGTCATAGATTTAGGGCATGTTAAAGAACTTTCCACTAATTACACCTGTGTGAAACTAAATTGTGTAGATTAAGAATGTAAACAACGCTCTTAGGTTGCTACGTTCGTTGCCAAGAGCCGACTGCGGTGGCGTCTAGTAGCTAAGTTCTGAACTAGGCCTAGTAGTCGTTGCGGTGGCGTTTGGCGTCAAAAGTAGGAACTATTTGAAAAATTCAAAGTTGCAGTCCTTACTTGTTTAAAAACAAGATGTTCAGTAAAGAACATATAGCCTACTTTCTCCTAAATGCATGGGTATTGTTATAACTCTTTGTCCTTTTCAAGGAGTATGATTGAATGTTGGTTGTAGTAGCTTTTTGAAATACAACGTGCTATAGGGATATTAAACATGAATATGAGGTGCCCTTTGCTAGTGCTACCTCTGTACCAAATTTCGTTCATTCGGTTCTACCGTGTTCGAATTAATAGGGGGAATCAATTTTGACATAAATATGGCCGCCATCCGCAAACTATTAGGCTAATGACCTATTAGATTGGTCAAAGGATGCTCCCTCCATAAAGGTATGTTGTTGCAAAGTTTGGTAGAGATCGGATGGTTATGTTAGTCGTAATTTGATTTAAGCTTTAAACATTTGTGTGGCCGCCATTACGTTTTTGTCAATATGGTGGCGATATTAATCATGACACTGAGATGCCCTTTGCTAGTGCTATCTTTGTACCAAATTTCGTTCCATTCGGTTTCACCGTGTTTGAATTAATAGGCGGAATCAATTTTGACATAAAGATGGCCGCCATCCTCAAACTGTTAGGCGAATGACCTATTAGATTGGTCAAAGGATGCTCCCTCCCTCCATAAAGGTATGTAGTTGCAGAATTTGGTAGAGATCGGATGATTAGGTTAATCGTAATTTGATTTAAGCTTTGAACATTCCTGTGGCCGCCATTACTTTTCAGTCAAGATGGCGGCGATATAAAACATGACACTGAGGTGCCCTTTGCTAGTGCTACCTCTGTACCAAATTTCGTTCCATTCGGTTCCACCGTGTTTGAATTAATAGGGGGAATCAATTTTGACATAAAGATGGCCGCCATCCGCAAACTATTAGGCTAATAACCTATTAGATTGGTCAAAGGATGCTCCCTCCATAAAGGTATGTTGTTGCAAAGTTTGGTAGAGATCGGATGGTTATGTTAGTCGTAATTTAACTTAAGCCTTGAACATTTGTGTGGCCGCCTTTACGTTTCAGTCAATACGGTGGCGATATAAAACATGACACTGAGATGCCCTTTGCTAGTGCTACCTATGTACCAAATTTCGTTCCATTCGGTTTCACCGTGTTTGAATTAATAGGGGGAATTGATTTTCACACAAAGATGGCCGCCATCCGCAAACTATTAGTCTAATGACCTATTCATTTGGTCAAAGGATGCGTCCTCTATAAGGGTATGTTGTTGCAAAATTTGGTAGAGATCGGATGATTAGGTTAATCGTAATTTGATTTAAGCTTTGAACATTTGTGTGGCCGCCATTACGTTTCCGTCAAGATGGCGGCGATATAAAACATGACACTGAGGTGCCCTTTGCCAGTGCTACCTCTGAACCAAATTTCGTTCCATTCGGTTCCACCGTGTTCGAATTAATAGGGGGAATCAATTTTTGACATATAGATGGCCGTCATCCGCAAACTATTAGGCTAATAACCTATTAGATTGGTCAAAGGATGCTTCCTCCATAAAGGTATGTTGTTGCAAAGTTTGGTAGAGAACGGATGATTATGTTAGTCGTAATTTAACTTAAGCTTTGAACATTTGTGTGGCCGCCATTACGTTTCAGTCAAGATGGCGGCGATACAAAACATGACACTGAGGTGCCCTTTGCTAGTGCTACCTCTGAACCAAATTTCGTTCCATTCGGTTCCACCGTGTTCGAATTAATAGGGGGAATCAATTTTGACATATAGATGGCCGCCATCCGCAAACTATGAGGCTAATAACCTATTAGATTGGTCAAAGGATGCTTCCTCCATAAAGGTATGTTGTTGCAAAGTTTGGTAGAGATCGGATGGTTATGTTAGTCGTAATTTAACTTAAGCTTTGAACATTTGTGTGGCCGCCATTACGTTTCTGTCACTATGGCGGCGATATAAAACATGACACTGAGATACCCTTTGCTAGTGCTACCTCTGTACCAAATTTCGTTCCATTCGGTTTCACCGTGTTTGATTTTCACACAAAGATGGCCGCCATCCGCAAACTATTAGGCTAATGACCTATTCGTTTGGTCAAAGGATGCTTCCTCTATAAGGGTATGTTGTTGCAAAATTTGCTAGAGATCGGATGATTAGGTTAATCGTAATTTGATTTAAGCTTTGAACATTTGTGTGGCCGCCATTACGTTTCCGCCAAGATGGCGGCGATATAAAACATGACACTGAGGTGCCTTTTGTTAGTACTACCTCTGTACCAAATTTCGTTCCATTCGGTTGCACCGTGTTCGAATTAATAGGGGGAATCGATTTTCACACAAAGATGGCCGCCATCCGCAAACTATTACGCTGATGATCTATTAGTTTGGTCGATGGATCCTCCCCCCCGTAAAGGTATGTTGTTGCAAAATTTGGTAGAGATCAAATGATTAGGTTAGTCGTAATTTGATTTAAGCTTTGAACATTTGTGTGGCCGCCATTACGTTTCCGTCAAGATGGCGGCGATATAAAACATGACACTGAGGTGCCTTTTGTTAGTACTACCTCAGTACCAAATTTCGTTCCATTCGGTTGCACCGTGTTCGAATTAATAGGGGGAATCGATTTTTACACAAAGATGGCCGCCATCTGCAAACTATTACGCTGATGACCTATTGGTTAGGTCAAAGGATGCTCCCCCCATAAAGGTATGTTGTTGCAAAATTTGGTAGAGATCGGATGATTAGGTTAGTCGTAATTTGATTTAAGCTTTGAACATTTGTGTGGCCGCCATTACATTTCCGTCAAGATGGCGGCGGTATAAAACATGACACTGAGGTGTCCTTTGCTAGTGCTACCTTTGTACCAAATTTCGTTCAATTCGCATTCACCGTGTTCGAATTGATAGGGGGGGACAGGTATTCAGAGTACACACACTCACACACAGACACACACACACACAGACACACACACACACATACACACATACACACAGACTCACACACACAGACAGACACACTTTTTTTCGCCCTGTGTTGATCTCATAAGTCTACTTTCATTTTTTGCAAAAATCGAAAGTAGGCTAAAAACAGATACACACACTAATACAGTCATCACAATTAACACCGGTTATCAGACAGATTCTACACACACCCAAAGTACACGGGGCTACATGACCGAGTTGTCGCAGCCCCTAAACTAAGGAACCAACCAACCAAACCTCAGTTTAGGGGCTGTGACAACGCGGTTATGTAGCCCCGTGTACTTTGGGTGTGTGTAGAATCTGTGTGATAATCGGTGTTAATTGTGATGACTGTATTAGTGTGTGTTATCTGTTTTTTAATTCAAGTTAAGACTGCAGACTTTGAATTTTTAAATAGTTCCTACTTCTGCCACCAAACGCCACCGTCAACGACAACTAGTTCAGAACTTAGCTACTGGACGCCACCGCAGTCGGCTACTGGCAACGAACGTAGGAACCTAAGAGCGTTGTTTACACTCTTAACCTATGTAATTTAGCTTCACACAGGTGTAATTAGTAGAAGGTTCTTTAACATGCCATAAATCTATGACATGGGACCGCAGGCATACTGAGGGATTTTTAACGCTCTTAAAAATCCGACGACTTCGGCCGGGTTTGAATCCGCAATCTTGGGCATAGAAGCTCAGCATGCTACCGACTACGCCATCGAAGCCGCCAACGCAACGGTGAAAGTTGTCATCTGCTTGTAGGGTGAGGTGAGGAGTGGAGAATAGAGGGGTGACGGTCTCCATAGCAACAGCGAGCAGTGTTGCAGTGTATGCCGACACAGGAGTGAGCACATATTTTGACGCAGTGTTCTACTCTGTCTTGACCCGTAACTGTCATTAGACTGCCTGCCTGCCGACTTCCCCAGTATTTGTGTCTTCCTGCAAGCCTCTTGGAATGTTATGAGCACTGCCATCGTAATGTACAGGCCATCATGCAGCGACTCTTAACGATTGATCAGCTGATCGGTAGGGGATAGAGATGGCAACCATTTTGCTTTGTGCTGTGTTGTTTATATCTTTTATGAATGAGTATCCGCGTGAAAAGTGATACTTGAGAACGCTTCTTCTTATGTCATCTAGAATGAGGATTATTTATTTTCTGAAACAAATGTTCATTTTGTAGGTAGGTTATTGTATCTACGCAAATTTTGCGTTGCATGTTTGTCATCACACAGAAGGTTATTTTTTAGTTAGGACCTCTATATCACTTATTATTTCGACTCATACAAGGTTTTTTGGATGGTAATAAAATGTTGATAGTTTAGGAAACCTCTTTCTCAGGTCGCTGGTATGTCAAAAGTTTGTTTATAGCAACTACCGGTATTATTAAAAAAATGATAATGTGGCTTGCTTCTCCTTCCCCACCACGACAATTTAAGAAAGCAATGCATACACAACATTCCTAGAAATTATTGGTAGGTACATTACGGGGAATACAAGAGTGTGTGTTAACATTTCCCTGAAAGTAAGATACCATTCTTCGGGAGAGAAGAGCTAATCGCCTTGATGATAGGTTGTTAGTTAATATGGTTTCAATTATTGTAAGAAGTTCCCCAACTTCAGCCTATGCTAGGACTGGAAACATTTCTAATATGATAATGCTGAGATTAAGTTACTTACCTTATGTAAATCAGAGAAGCGATATCCAGTATTCAGTATCTACTGAAGTCAGTCCAAGTTACATTATTTGTGAGAACGGTCTCTCGATCAAACTCAAGTGAATATGGTAATGTTTTCGTGGCAGCATTTGTGTAGGCTACTGTATTTACATTAATGGGATCGTTAGCACCTGGTGTATGTACTGTAGGTTATTGATACCTGATTTCAAAATAACAACCCATTGTAAATTCCTGATGCAAGAAACAAGTTAGATTGAGTCATAGAAAATAAGTTCTGTTAGGATAGGCCCTGTTTAAGTCACCTTGAGGGTGGCCTGTGCATTGATTACAGTTAGAGATAGGTTACATTGTGCTTTGTCATCCACGAGCAGTTTAGGACGTGATCTGTTGAATAGCCAAGAGTGATGTGGGGTTTTCTCAGGCATCTACCATAAACCTTTTCAAAGCGATGAACAACGAGAAAATGGCCAAGAATAGATGTTATTCTCGACGGCAAAATGCTGACATTTAGCCCTGTTTGTGTGTTTCAACGTCCTAGTAAATGTACCGGCAATGTACCATTTTGTTCACTCTCAAAATACCAGCTACATCGGCCGTATTCGAACAAGCGGAGCGATAATTAGGCGTATGTAGTGGTAACGGATGGAAGTACCAATCAGCCCTAAATAGCATTGCTATTTTCCTACGTCTTGAAGCGGGAGCGTAATTTATATTAGGTTTGAAGAGACTGCGTGTGAAGGGAGCTATCTGACTGCTGCTGTGACTATAACGACCCTAGGCGTGACGTCACAGTAGGAGCCTTACGGCCTGTACATTACGATGGCAGTGTTATGAGTCATGATCTGCCTCAGTGGCAACGCAGCATTTCCCCACCTGCTAGCTTTGACAGCTGTCAGCGTTCATTATTGGTAATACAGAGTATAGTGACCAACAATCTCTAGACCAATTATGGTGTTTGAAGACGTTTTTCAGTGTTGCCTTAATAAACAAACGTTTGATGCTCTTCAGTCGGTCAACACGAGATGGACCATTCCCTGACCATGAAAAAAACAAAACATGCGATTAATAAATACACTTGGATGACCAGTTTCGAACGTCAAGCGATCATCATCAGATCCATTACACTTAGGTTGTGGAAATTATGTACGAAAGTATGGGTGAAAATATTTACAAAACAAGAAGTTCCGTGAAGAACTATACAGCCTACTTTTCATGCCAATGATTATTCTACAGTATATTAACCTATCTAGAATAATGACGAAATTAAGTTGGTAATATCGAAATATCTAATTAGTTCAAAATATACCTGGTATAATGTAGCCTAATAGAGCACTAGAGTTGGCAGCCCTGGTGACTGAATATATTCTTAGTTCCACCTCTTAAGGTACAGAATACAAAATTTGGTTGAAGTCCAGTGGACGTTACATGCAGTTAGACACTGGATCTATCAGCACGCGTAAAATCATGTTGCCAACAATACCATGCGTGTGCTGGTCAGAAATAATCTGAATTATTATGATATCTTGTTGTGCCAATTTTGGATGAAATCCATTTGTTAGTATAGAAGTTACATGTATTTTAAAATTGGATATATCAGCAGGCATAGAATCATGTTGGCAGCACTGCCTTGTATTAATTACTCCAAATTAATCGAGAATGTCAGGTGCTACACGTGTGCAAAGTATAGAGCTGTTGGCTTGCATACTTCCTGATATATTGATATTAGGGTAAAAAGAATATAGACAGCATTTATTAACAGTTGGCAGCCCTGATTGCTCTTAACAATACGTATAGTCATATCTGTTGTGGTACACATATCACATACGAAATTTGGTTGAAATCCAACTGATATTATAGAAGTTGCATGTATTTAAAAATTAGTACTATCAGCAGGCTTATAATCATGTTGGTAGAACTGACGTATATAAGTTACTCCAAATTAATCTAAAATGTCAGAATATACGTGTGCATAGTTTAAAGCTGTTGGCTTGCATACTTTCTGACATATTGGTATTTGGATAAAAAATAGAGAGAGCAATTATTAACAGTTGGCAGCCCTGGTGGCTCTTAAGAATACGCTCTGTCATATCTGTTTATGTACAGATATTACATACAAAATTTGGTTGAAATCAAATTGATAGTATAGAAGTTACATGTATGTAAAAATTAGTACTATCAGCAGGCTTATAATCATGTTGGTAGAACTGACGTATATAAGTTACTCCAAATTAATCTAAAATGTCAGAATATACGTGTGCATAGTTTAAAGCTGTTGGCTTGCATACTTTCTGACATATTGGTATTTGGATAAAAAAAATAGAGAGAGCAATTATTAACAGTTGGCAGCCCTGGTGGCTCTTAAGAATACGCTCTGTCATATCTGTTTATGTACTGATATTACATACAAAATTTGGTTGAAATCAAATTGATAGTGTAGAAGTTATATGCATTTAAACATTGGACCTATCAGAAGGCTTAACATTATTTTGGCAACACTGTCATGGTTGGCCTCCTGGAAATTAAACTGAAATAGTATTATCTAAATGTGTGCCAATTTGGGAATAGCTCCCATGCATACCTTGCAAGATATCCAACATGGAGCTCAAATTTCTAGTGCGTTTTTTCAGCAGTTGGTAGCACTGACATCATTTTCAAATATGGACGTGAGCTATTCCGGTGCACATCTTTACTCATACTAAATTTGGTTTTGATTGCTGCAGCCGTTTAAGAGTTGATAGGGGGGGGGGGGACACACACACAGCCAGACAGACAGAAGGACAGACAGACAGACAGACAGACAGACAGACAGACAGACATTTTCCCGGATCGATCTCATAAGTCTACTTTTTCCCCCTTTTTGCAAAATGTGAAAAGTAGGCTAATAAACACTTATTTAGTTGAGCATTAGTTGAGATGGGGATTGAAGATAAATGTGGAGGAGAGTAAAACAGTGGTGATGAGTAGAGAGATAAGAAAGAAGGAAAAGGAGTAATCAAAGTAGGAGATAAGGAATTGGAAGTGGTGAAACACTTCAAATACTTGGGAAGTGAACTGACTGAAGATGAAAGACTAGATTTGGAAATTAGCAGAAGAATACAACTCGGGAGTGCGTTCTACCAACAGGTACGGGGACTAGTATGGAACAAGGACATACCAATTAAGGCTAAAGAAGTTATGTGCAAAGCATATTATGCTCCTATAATGACATATGCAGCAGAAACTTGGACACTGACTAAGAGGGATGAGAGCAGAGTACAAGCAGCTGAGATGAGATTCCTGAGAAGTATGGTCCATAAAACGAGGAGGGACAGAGTGATAAATGAAGATATACGGAAAAAACTGGGAGTACAGAAACTAAATGACAAACTGGAGCAAAACAGATTGAGATGGTTTGGACATGTCAAACGGATGAATGAAGTAAGGCTACCAAGACGAGCACTGGAACGACGGACGGCAGGGAAGAGAGGACGAGGAAGACCAAGAATGCGTTGGATGGACTCGGTGGAGAATAGTAGGCTATTAGAAAACGGAACCTTGATTGGAACACAGTGTCGGAAGAGGAATGGTGGAACGACAGAACAAAGTGGAGAGGAATCATATTTGCCCCCACCCAGTGTCAACTGAAGCCTCCGTGGCTTAGGCGGCAGCACGCCCCCCTCTCACCGCTGGGTCCGTGGTTCAAATCCCGGTCACTCCATGTGAGATCTGTGCTGGACAAAACGGAGGCAGACAGGTTTTTCTCCGGGTACTCCGGTTTTTCCTGTCAACATTTCATTCCAGCAACACTCTCCACTATCATTTCATTTCATCTGTCATTCATTTAATCATTGCCCCAGAGGAGTGCGTCAGGCCTCAGCAGCCGGCACAGTTCTTATCCTCGCCGCTAGATGGGGGCTTCATTCATTCCATTCCTGACCCAGTCGGAGACTGGAAGCAGGCTGTGGATTTTCATTTTCAGTGTCAAATGGAAAAGGGGAAATGATGATGATGATGATTAGTTGAGATAATGTAACTCGCCAATATTACATGTCAAACGGATGAATGAAGTAAGGCTACCAAGACGAGCACTGGAACGACGGATGACAGGGAAGAGAGTACGAGAAAGACCAAGAATACTGTAAAACATTCACACGTTTTAACACTGCATATTAAAAGCTGTTTTACACAAACACTGACACGCTTTTTCAAACTATAATGGGCGAGTAAACACACTATCTTTGAAAACTGACCGCTCCATGTTTTCGGCTTAAGGTATGTAACTTAAGGAATTGCTTCCTAGCCTTCGCTTTCACTCACCCTGCAGCACCAAGAAATACCAAAAGAGGGCATGTCACGCTATTGTGCTGCTGCAGGCGACTCCGCGAGGAACTCGCAGTAGGCATCAAAGAACAACGAAGTGTGAATGCCTGAATGGGTTCATTAAAACAATACAGGACACAGAGACTGGAATATCACCATAACCAAAGTAAATAATTATTGTACCCGACATTATTTTACTTGGGTAAGCAATGCTTACCTTACATCCATGGAATATACGCGCCTGTAATGCAGCAGCATTTTACACAGTCTGGAGGGAAGGATTAATTTACAAGCTTCTCCGAATTTTACTCTGCAGGAACATCGTGCAGGTTATAAATAACATGCTCATTGACAGAAGATTCCAGGTATGTATGGGAAGCAGTATGAGTACAGAGAGGAAGTTCAAGAATAGATTACCTCAAGGATCGTTAGCGTCTCCCCTACTGTTCAATTTGTATATCTTCGACCTCCCAGAAACATTCCGTTATGCTGATGATATAACACTAGCCACTCAACATCGAGAGCTTAGTATGACAGAAGAAGTGCTACAAACAGACCTAATTTCACTTCAAACATACTTTAAGAAATGGAGACTGAATCCTAACCCAAACAAAACAGAATTGTCAAGCTTTCATCTGAACAATCGCCAAACTTCACATTTATCTTTGTCATCGTGAACTTCGGCACAATTGGTATCCAAAATATTTGGTTATTACACTTCATCGCACTGTCTTACAAACAACATCTTATGAATCTGTCTAAAAAGCTCAAAACACGCAATAACATCCTCCATAAATTGTGTGGTTCAAGATGGGGTTCCTCAGCAAATACTTTAATATATTCTGCTTTGGGACTGGTTTACTCCTGTGCTGAGTCCTGTGCATCAGTTTTGCTAAATGGCTCGTATACAAGACTCATTGATACCCAATTAAACGTTAGCATGCGGTTAATATCGGGTACTATCCAGCCTACACCACTGTATTGGCTTCCAATTCTGTCAGATATAATGTCGCCTGATTTAAGGAGATCAAATGCTCTCATATGAGAGTACAGGAAGATTGAAATGAACCCTCAATTAATTGCATGTTCTGGATGATATTCCAGCTCTCAAGATACCGAGGCTCAAGTCACATCATCCATCTTTGCGTGGTGCTGTCGCTTTGGCCGATGGGAATTTCTACCTTTTAAATTAGAAGAATGGAGAAGTCGCTGGAAAGTTGCCACAGAAAGTTCCCTACACAACATCTTTTCTGGTGAACATCTTCCTAGTGGACATCATCTACCGCGTAATCTCTGGACTACACTGAATCGGGTGAGAACAAATAAAGGACGATGTATTGTGCCCTTTTATCAAGAAATATGCAAATCACAGTATGCCAGCAATGCTCAAATCGGGATTTTCAGGGTTTTGGTATGTTCTCCCACTCTGTGACTTACACATTTTTGGATTAAATAGAGGATACACTTCCAAAATAAAAACAAAATCAACTCCTATTATAAAACATTTAATTAACCAAATATATGGCGCTACAAACAAATAAAACAAATAAATTACTGACCAATCCTTCCAAACTTGTTCAAAGTGAACAAGGAATACGTAAAATCAAACAAATATTATACTAAAATACATGGTTTCCTTCAAACCAACAAACTTATAATTCTTTTCACTTCCATGAAGTATCCCTTTTAAAGTTCATCACAATCACGAGCTCCAATGGCTCAATACTTTCCACTATAAACTGTGTTATTCTTTTACACACCTCAATATCTATTTTATGAGGTTTTTTTTTATAATCAAAACAATATATAATTTTATTCAAAGTAATTGTTACTCCTTTACTTAAATTTTTGGGCATTCCACAATGTTCTCATGTTACCACCTCTCTCAAGTTAACAAATTCACTACAGTGATCGGGAAAAATACTTGTGCACTCCCGAGTTATAGAAGACTACTTGAACAAAGTCAAAAATTATGATCACTCCCGAAATCTAATTGTCTTCATTGAACTCGTGAAATCCTACATTCATATACCATTACATTAGGGATTTATATTTATTATTATTTGTCTTAAAAGACCATCATCTCATAAGAAAGCAAACGATCTGAACTTGCAAGTGGTAAATTTTCTCTACAAGAACCTCGGTTCGAATCCCGGGTCATTAACAAACTCTAAACACTCATGGTTTATTATTACTTCAAATAGACGGTTCCCCTGACCTACCATACTTTCAATAGCGAGGGGTTAGACCGTGACACTCGACTTGATTTATTGCCCGGGAGAGAGACCCTCAGTATCGCCCACACAGACGGCTACACTCATGCTTTAAAACAGCTATTTCTCCAACACAGTTCTCTGAACAGACCTGGCATTTCTTTCATTCATTTAAACAACATTATTTAGGTTCATAGACCACTTTCGTAACCTTGGCATTTATTAATTATGAAGTGTCATCATTGATGGGTAAGAATAATTCAATACAACAACAATATTTAGGGGCTTCAACAACTAGACGAGTCTGGGTTCGACTCTCTCAACTGCATCGGGAACCAATCCCATACTGGAAGACTTATCAACAAATTAGCGGCTTAGGGCGACCTCGGTCTGACCTGCGGTCATCAATACAATAAATTTGCACCCATTATTCAATACAATAAGCCTCCGTGGCTCAGGCGGCAGCACGCCGGCCTCTCACCGCTGAGTCCGTGGTTCAAATCCCGGTCACTCCATGTGAGATCTGTGCTGGACAGAACGGAGGCAGACAGGTTTTTCTCCGGGTACTCCGGTTTTCCCTGTCAAAATTTCATTCCAGCAACACTCTCCACTCTCATTTCATTTCATCTGTCATTCATTTAATCATTGCCCCAGAGGAGTGCGTCAGGCCTCGGCAGCCGGCACAGTTCATATCCTCGCCGCTAGATAGGGGCTTCATTCATTCCATTCCTGACCCGGTCGGAGACTGGAAGCAGGCTGTGGATTTTCATTTTCATTCAATACAATATAACACACATGGCCTCGGGAACCAATCCCATACTGGAGGACTTATCATAGCTCAATTTCCGCAATCAACTGTCCCTCACCATTAATTTACCAAGTATATTTAGATTCAACGCCTTCCTAGCGTGACAATTTACGTTTATTGCGCGACAATGCGCTATACATTACTTTAAGGCCTGGCGTCTTCCAGAGAACTGATAAATTCAAAATCAACATTTGGTCTACATCTCAATTTTTTTTATATTAATCCTCTCCCGTGACAATAATTGCTATACTTTAAGAACATGTATTCACCATGTCTTTATACTTTTACAAAAGCTCAAAGGCTATTACTTTCATATAATTCAACTTAATCTTCATTTACCTAGTTTTTATTATTATTATTATTACGCTTGCTTTTATAACATTTATCAAATACGCTGAAATTTTATTTCATACATTTCCTCTAAAGGATTTATTCATTTCACATAATTATTTTATAATTTCTCAATTTTTCTGTTCAGATCGCGCTCTTATTCTGTTATTTGTTATTCAAAAACATCCCTAGTTCTCTAACTCAGGTGGATTGTACACAAATATTCCCCCAACACATAACATAATGAAAATAGCTACTTACATGCTCAGACGGTCCAATACCGTGCTTTCCAACGATGTTTCATTTTTTCCCACTATTAGTGATTACACCATCGTGCTCAAATTCATTTCATACACTGACATATCTTGACACACATATCCTTTATATACTTTAAACACTGGTAACATTTTAAAATACCCTTCGGTATTCTTCTATTAAACACAATAAAATCACTGAAAAAATTACTATCTAACACCAATTTTATATATTTACACTACACTGATTCTAATCACTGAGGCTTTGATTAGGCCTTGCACACGTGATTTTTGCTTCCCCGTCTCCAAGGGTGAAACTAGTAGATGTCGGCTTCCTATCTGACCAGAATATGAAAGTCTCGAACACACTACCCCTCCCTGGACTGGTACTTCTTCGAATCCGGTTTCCTGACGATCGGCTATTATTATTATTAGCTCGAACTGCTTCTTTCTAGACCCTATTAGTTTGTCTAGCGAAAGTCTGTATTGTTCACGGTCTCCCAGATACTCTATCGGTGACCTATTATTTCTAGCATCTAATACTCCTCGTAACTTAGTGCTTTTTATAGTTCGTTTGTTTCCTTGAAACAATGTCTAGAGTTTACTTCTCCTTTCTGATTATTCTGTTTTCGAATTCCTATCTTTTCAGAATACTATGCGAATCTTATTTTGTCCGACCCTGATCGGGTTCTTTAAAGTTGATAGAATGTTTATCTCGCTGTTATGGTACTTCAAAACGTTACGATACTTTCGGTCGTTTAATTGAACTGTATTTTGAAGACCTATCGCCTGTTTTCTAAGTTCGCAGCCTGTTTTGACTGTAATTACTGAACTTTTCACTGTAAGATTGATACTGGCCGAACTAGATCCTGTATTTAGGATTTTCCTAATTCTCCACACGGCGATACTTTGATGATACTTATCGTACTCTGATGCTTCATCGTGCAGCGTCTCGGCGCTCACGGAACTGGATGATTGGTGAAACAGTACGACCCGCCTCGGCGGTCGTTCAAGACTGAATATGGTGATGCTCCAACGTCACGCCCCCCTGGGCTGACTGATACTGCATGATTAGCTAGGCCCTGCCAGGGCTTTTATACAAATCGGCGACAAAAAGATAAATTCTACGTCTTTTTCGGAACCAACTTTTGAAGTAATGGTCGCACACTATTAAAAATTATATCTCTGGGAAGCTCGTTTTCTAAACGTAAACTGACTTCTTTGCACATGAAAATCGATCGTGCAGTTCTGAGATATTAAATAAAATTTAGTCTTCAGCTGTGTGGGTGTTACAGTTGATTTTTAATTCCCCTCTCCTCAGGTCTCGGGAAACCCCCAATGACGTATGGCCACGTTTGCACTTCTCTCCTGGGCAATTATTAAAACCTTTTTCTCCACACAAAAATCTCTATTCCGAAATGATTCACAATGCTGTATTTCTTTAGTTAATTTTATTCTTGCAAATGGGTTAAATCTAATTATTCTTCTTCTGGCACAGCTGCGCGGTTGCCATTTTTCTGCAACGTAAGGGCGATTTCCGAAACACGTTCTCTGTCACTCGCTCGGAAAGTTCCACTCGTTCTATTTATATTCGTGACTGGCTCCTTATCAATGCGTCAGGCATGATCTCATTTCCTGGCCACCTGGCTTCAGTTTATTTCACAACGTTATGCTTGCCTTCTTGTATAAAATCTTTCTATGTTCCTCTGAAGACTGTATATTTCCTTCCTCCCTTTTACAAAAAATACATGGATTCGACCCCTTGAACCAATGGTACATGGGTTCATCAGGGACGCCCTTTATAAGTGGAAATATATTAAATCACCGGAGTGCGACTGTGGTGCCTCTCAACAAACAATCCCCCATATTGTAAGGGAATGTGTGCGACATTCCTATACAGGTAGCCCAAATGACTTTCTGGAACCAACAGAGGAAGCCATACAGTGGATCAACCAACTGGACATTGCATTATAATTAAATCTTGCTCCGGGGAAACATGTTTCTTGTCTGTGTATATTTGTACTTGTAAATATGTATCTAACTTGTTGCCATACGCTAAATAAATAAATAATGTAGGTTATATTTCATTAGAAACGCTGTATCAAGTTCCAACGATCACCGCTAGGTGTCAGTGGCATCTGGAACTACTTGATATTGAACTTGTTCATTCATCTTCATTCATTTCATCTCATCCTCACGCTACGGTACTTGTAGCTCACCCCATGGGTGTCTGCATAGAAGCAGCTACAAACTCTGGCGAGCGGAACATGCCATCGGACACTTCCGGCATGAACGCCATACGCTAAATAAATTAAAGAATAGTCCCCCAAATCGAGGATTTACTGAACATTATAGACAAGCTTAACTGCAAGAAAATACATGTTTTACGGCATTCACCGATGCTAAATGCTGTCAGCCCTTGTCTGCCTGAACGAGTGGGAAGACTGAGAGAGAAACAGCACATAATTCTGTCCGTAACTTTTACTGTGTTTCTCGAATATAACTCAGCGTGACGTTTACACTTTATGTTACAATATCATAAACGTCTCGCAGTTGCAGCGTTATTTCATCCTCCCATAACTCTATAAGCTCTTAGCCACTCGCTGAAAGTGAAAGACAACTACAGCTTCCATAATTCACAGTGACACATACCAGTGGGGCTTACGTTACATAACATACAAAGTCTTTATTAATACTGACTTGAGGAAAAGATGAAGTCTGTCTTAAATTATCAGCGAAAGTTAAAGGTTAGATGTTACGCCCATGAAAGGTGTCTCAGTACAAGTCAAATGGGACAAATAGGTGATTAAAAGTCGGCATTTTAAATGCCGAGAATGGTGACATCATGCACACTCTGAAAAGAACAGAACATCTCTTACGACCAAGTGAAATATCACAAATTTATGATTTTTCTTTATCAGTTTTGTACAAATTGCATTAAATTACGGACAATAATAATACATGTTATTTTTAATGTGGTGATCAGGCTTTCATTTCTTCTAATCTGGATGGTTGCCCATATATTTGCCGTGGTAAGTGATTTTTGAAAGGCGCAAAAATTTGTGACACGCATGGCATACGATGTTGGCATCATAAAGAACCCATTTGAATTCAGTAGTACGTGGCTCAGCGGTCTAGCTGTATGCCTCTCACCAAGGCGGTCCGGGTTCGATTCCCGGTCAATGCATGTGAGATTTTCGAAGTGAAATGCCATGTCCTGTGGTTCGGATTCCACGTAAAAAGGAGGTCCCGTGGCTCATGATCTCAAGATTAACGGTCACGTTAAACTACAAGCTTCCTTCCTTCCTTCCTTGAATTCAGTAGGCCGTGTTCATAATGGCAAAATAATCTCGGGATTTTCCGCCAACACAAAGTTCCTCATTTCTCTACTAAAAAGTGCTATAAAGTCAAGGAGCTTAGATATCTAACCTCCTTGACTTTCATAGTGCTTCAAGGAACAACGAAATTCGACATGCAAGCTACCCTCTGGGTGTCAAATAACAAAGCTTGCACCCGGCACCCGAGGCCATACAATATTATTATTATTATTATTCTTATTCTTTATTTGTTTCACCCAAATTTGGGGTATATGAAACCAATCACTTACTATTGTATTGAACGTTCCTTTTGGCCCAGTATTGCCTCATCCTTTGAGATCTTGCTTCCCTTTCTTCGGCAGAGATGTGGATCGTACGCTTTTGTTTGATTTTAACTTGGAACCGTTGCTTCTTATCCTCGGTGACGGTTTTGGCTGTGTTGTCCATGAGCATGGTGTCTGTAATTTGTAGTTCCACGAGGTCTTTCTCGGTTTCCTTAAGCCAAAGCGGTTTTTTATTTATTACGAAAGTGGTCGAAGATCTTTTGGGTCAGTCTATTTGAATTCATTCGGAGGATGTGCCCATAAAAATCAATTCTCCGTTTTCTTATTGTGTCCGAGAGTTATTATTATTATTATTATTATTAGCTTGCCACAGTGGGTGAGTGGATAGCGTGTCGGTCTACTAACCCCAAGATTGCAGGTTCGCTCCTGGCCATGGTAAGTGATTTTTGAAAGGCGACAAAAATCACGATACTCATGTCATACGATGTTGGCATGTTAAAGAACCCATTTGAATTCAGTAGGCCGTGTTCGGCGGCTTCGGTGGCGTAGTCAGTAGCATGCTGAGCTTCTATGCCCATGATAGCGGGTTCAAACCCGGCCGAAGCCGTCGGATTTTAAGAGCGTTAAAAATACCTCAATATACATTCCTTCGGAGGGGAAGTACAGCCGGCGGTCCCATGTCATAGATTTATGGCATGTTAAAGAACCTTCCACTAATTACACCTGTGTGAAGCTAAATTGGACAGGTTAAGAATGTAAACAATGCTCTTCGGTTTCTACGTTCGTTGTCAAGAGCCGTCTGCGGTGGCGTCTAGTAGCTAAATTCTGAACTTGGCCTAGTAGTCGTTGACGGTGGCGCTTGGCGGCAAAAGTAGGAACTATTTGAATAATTCTAAGTTGCAGTCTGTACTTAAATTTAAAAAGAGATACACACACTAATACAGTCATCACAATTAACACCGATTATCAGACAGATTCTACACACACCCAAAGTACACGGTGCTACATGACCGCGTTGTCGCAGCCCCTAAACGTAAGAACCAACCAACCAACCTAGGCCGTGTTCATAATGGTAAAATTAATCTCGGGAGTTTCCGCCAACTCAAAGTTCCTCATTTCTCCACTAGAAAGCGCTATGGTGTTCATGGAGCTTAGATATCTAATCTCCTTGACTTTCATAGTGATTCAACGAACAACGAAATTCGACATGCAAGCTACCCTATGGGTGTCAAATTACAAAGCTTGCACCCAGCTCCCGAGGCCATACGATATGATATTATGATATTTTATTATTATTATTATTATTATTATTATTATTATTATTATTATATATTATTATTATTATTATTGTTATTATTATTGGCAGCCTCCGTGGCTTAGGCGGCAGCACGCCGGCCTCTCACCGCTGGGTCCGTGGTTCAAATCCCGGTCACTCCATGTGAGATATGTGCTGGACAAAACGGAGGTAGACAGGTTTTTCTCCGGGTACTCCGGTTTTCCCTGTCAAAATTTCCTTCCAGCAACACTCTCCACTATCATTTCATTTCATCTGTCATTCATTTAATCATTGCCCCAGAGGAGTGCGTCAGGCCTCGGCAGCCGGCACAATTCATATCCTCGCCGCTAGATGGGGGCTTCATTCATTCCATTCCTGACCCGGTCGGAGACTGGAAGCAGGCTGTGGATTTTCTTTTTCATTATCATTATTATTATTATTATTACTCTCTTATTGTAGTTTTTTTTTTTTTTTTTAGCGTATGGCTTTTAGTGCCGGGAGTGTCCGAGGACATGTTCGGCTCGCCAGTTTTGTAGCTGCTTCGAGACGGACACCCAATGGGTGAGCTACAAGTACCGTTGGGGAGGGAAGGAGGGAAGTTGGAATGTAAGGACGAGGAGTTGGAAGGTAGCGGCTGTGGCCTATAGTTAGGGACCAACCCCGGCATTTGCCTGGAAGGAAGATGGGAAACCACAGAAGACCATCTTCAAGGTTGCCGGCGGGGGGATTCGAACCTCCTCGCCTCCCGGATGTGAGCGACTGCCATCAGTCATGCCGTAACCACCACGGCTAACTCACCCGGTTCTTATTGTAGTGATTCAACGTTAGTCTGTCATTATTTTATTTTATTATTATTCAGGAACACAGAAGACCGATCCCGGAACAAGTGATATCTTCTGACGAGTCCCTAGTCCAGGTGGTGTCTTTGCGCCTCGCGCGCTGACTGCCGTCATAACTTGATGAAGATTGGTTATCACAGGGGCCTTAGTTGATATTGATGTGACTGGTATTTCGTGTGAAGGGAAGCGGCCGGCAGTTCCCTCCGCCTTTGGAGCAGCGCTCACTCGCTCGCCCATTTGTTTCAATCTCTGCCAGCGTTAATTACGGATACTGTGTTGGTCGTGTCATGTCGCCCGAGACAAACGGCCGATCACAGCTCCCGTCGAACACATCCGCTCTCGCTCGGGGTGAAATATGTGCCGGCCAAATCCCCCTCACTGGCTTTTTTATTGACGAGATTGAACACTCCTAGATGGGTGCGCGTACCCTTCTTCAATTCAACATTCCAAGAATGTGGACACTGAGGAATCGGTTGGATTGTGCACGACAGAGTTGGTGACAGCCTACTTTGACCTATCTAGAGAAAAGTGGCATCAAATCGAATAGGCACAGGAATAACATGGTTTAAAATAAAATGCATAGACATTAACCATTATGGAGAGTGTTTAAGTAGGTTGGCTGGGGCAAGGAAAGCATTTATACAGAATGGAAATCTGTTGACATCGAATATAGAGTTGGGTATTAGAACGTCATATTTAAAGGCCTTTACCTGCAGCGGGGAGCTCTATGGAGGTGACATTTGCACTGTTGGCGTGGCATAAAAGAGGAGAATTGAAGCGTTTGAAATGTGGTGTTACAGGAGAATGATGAAGATCAGATGGGTAGATAGAGTAACAAATGAAGAGGTATTAAGACAACTGGGAGAGGAGAGATGTTTCTGACGACTGCTAATGAAGGGAAGAGATAGGTTGGTAGGACATACAGGGATAGCCAACTTAGTTATGGAAGGAAGGGTCGAGGAAAGAACTGTATGGGTAGACCAAGGTTAGGATATGTAAAACAGATTGCCTTGGATGTAGGGTGTGCTTAGAGATTGAACGGTTAGCTCAAGACAGGGAGGCATGAAGAGCTGCATCAAACCAGTCAGAAAACTGAGGATTCATACTCACACTCCAGATAGATGCCGGGTTGGTACCTAAAATAAGACCATGGTGCCCGATTCTAGCCCCAATTACAATTGCACACACTAGCACAGCTATCACAATGCCACAGGTTATCAGACAAATTCCGAACACACCCCAGAACATGGGGCAACTTGGAAATGTTTATGCTGCCTGTTAGGTAGTCAGCCCGAATGCTGGTTGGATCCTAAAAAATGCTGGTATTAGGTTATGTAGGTAGATACCCACAAAAACCCAAGGCAGCGCTATATTGAGGCGTACTAGGCAAGATGAGGAGTTAGGTAGTTTGTCATTACTTTCTTCGCTGAGTCTGAACAGCAGTACTAACCCTGTGAGTAAAACCTTTCACAGCATCCACAGGCGTTGACTGTGCCCTGAATGTCATTATTAAGCATCACCCAAACCTCAGTAGTTTCCATATAATCACAGCCATGAGTGAGACTGAGACATCGGTCAAATGCTACATTTTACTTTAGTATGTGCCAACAGACAACTGCAAACGTACTGCATTCATCAAGAGGTGACAAACAGGCCCAATGATTATGCAAAGTACCTAAATAAATCTTCAACGGATGAAGAGTAAGCTGCAGATTGGATTGCGTTATTTGACTAGTCAGTTAAAAGTTAAACCATCCTTCCGACAATCCCTCCGACCTTCCAAGCGGTCGTGACATAGGGAGTGTGATGTCAAGAACCTCATCTCATCCCATCATTCTAATTTGGCCTTCGGTCTCGTCTCCTTTGAATAATGATATCACCTTTCCCCATCTCCAACATCTGGTGAGCTTCGCCTCTGCCACACACGAACCTTATCGAATTTCAATGCCTCAACACGCAGACGTCAGCTATAAAATTCGCTTCACCAACAGACGTCATGATAAGTATCCGAGACTCTTATTAATAAGCCTTTCCGTACGAGATATGCTCCGTGATATCACAGAGTCAATCGGTAATGTTGAGACACCTGGACCTCCGGTAACAGAGATTCTAGCAGCACTGGTTCAAAATCACTAATCTAGTTTTCACCCGATGAACCTTGTATACTGTACATTTATGTAACATTATCTCATTCATAAAAGAACCATTGAAACGAAAAATCACTTAAACTGAAATCAGGTCATAAGTAAACTAACTTGAGTTTAATTTAAATCTCCAACATTAGATAATGGTCTGTTCACAATAATTTTGATTGTTTTAATTGCCTGCACAGTGTTTAATAAACTTGACTCTTGTAATAATTGTCTAAAATTTCGTTATGGTAATTTTTAAAAACATTTATATAAGTTGCTCAATAATAGAGGTTTAAAGGTTCTTTTACTTAATACACTGCTCAAAAAAAATTATAGGGACAACATTTGAAACACTTGCATTATTTTGCCAGGAATAGGTGGAGTGAAATAGTCATATTATCTGGGAAATGAAACCTTTATTTAACGGAAATGTACATATTCCGTGCATGTAGTAGCACACATGTTGGTGCTAAGACCAGAAATGCAACACAATGTCGTCAACCAGAGTGGAGAGTCCTTCCATGAATGCACAGAGTGCACAAAAAGAAATAGTTCAATATCTGCTAAACCCTCCATGTGCCCGTATAACTTTCTCACATCTTCGTGACATGCTCCTGACAAGTCTGTGAACAGTTTCTTGTGTAATTTCGTCCCAATCCTCCATAAGGGCCTTTGCAAGTTGTTCCAGAGTTTGAGGCTACAGGACGGCCCCGAAGTTGTCTGACCAGCATGCTGAATGGGATTGAGGTCAGGACTCAACGCTGGCCATTCGAATGTTTGAATCGCGATGTCCTGTAGAGTTTCCATGGTGGCTGCTGCTGAATGAGTTCTCGCATTGTCGAGTTTCAGGTTAAGCTGGGGACCCATTACAACTGCAATGGGCATAACATGGCCTAGTACAAACTCGTTGACGTACCTCTGAGCATTAAGTCAGCCTCATATTATCTGAAGGTCCAATCGGCCATCAATTGTGATGCCACCCCAGACCATGACAGAGCCGCGGCCAGAGCTGTCTCTTTCCTGGACTGCTGCTTCATAATAACGTTCACCACGACGACGATAGACACGTATACGCCCGTCGCATTGTGTTAGACGAAGGCGGAACTCATCTGTAAACAATACATTGCGCCAGTGACGCAGCTGCCAGTTCATATGGTCCTCAGCAAATCGAAGTCGCTCTCTCCTGTGCCGAGCAGTTAATCGTGGGACCTGATGAGGTGGTCTTGGTTTTAAACCTGCCTCTCGGAGTCTTGCGCATTGCTTGGTCACTGACACTGCTACCAGTTGCTGCTCTTAGTTCATTTAGCAGTTCCCGGGCGGTCGCCGAGAGAATAATTCACCACATATAGGTCGTCTCTGGCCGTTGTTTTTCTTTTTCTCCCTTGCCCTGGCTTTCGTGTGTGAAGCAGTTTCGCAAAATCGTTTCCAAACCCTCCCAACAACAGATGAAGAAACTTGAAGCTCCGTAGACACTGCACGAATAGTCCAACCTTACTGCAGTATAGTCACTGCCCGACGTTCTGTCTCATTCAGATGCTTCATTTCGACTAATGCAACGTATACCAGGTGGATGGTAACGTATTCTTCACTTACACGCACTCGAGGACAGAGTGCGACATTGCTCGTCCATTTCACTCTGCAGCATAGCACGATATAAGTGTCTACTGCCACTAAGCCGTGGCTTTCCAAAAAAAAAAAATGTGGAGGTGTCCTCGCATTCTTAGCACATGTCGCAAGAATACGGGCAACAGTATATATCGTAATCAGGGACTACGTACGTGGTACACGTGGTCAAATTCCTGTCCCTCTAATTGTTTTGAGCAGTGTATTTGATAAGAGTTAGTGATTTTTGTTTCCCGAATAAATACCGTTTTTGAGATACCGTATTTTACGGCGGAAGTCATGTAATAAATCTCACCATCAGTCGTGCTTCAAATGGTTATCCATGGCTTTCATTTTTAACTCCATAACAGTGCCTTATTATAGGCGACGGCTTATTCTTTTCATTCCTTTTCAGTTATAATTCTTCAGTCGGTCAACACTTGCCCAAAAACTGGACGGGTTACAATGTATATAATATATGAATAATAAGTAAATAAAATGCCTGGAAAAAGATTACATGTAGCCTATTAGTTATGATCACTGTTATAATGGGACAATAGATTTAATAGACAGACTGTAGGGATCTGAAGATGATCGCTTTACGATCGAAACTAAGCATCCGAATTTATTAATTTCCCATAATCTCAAGTCTTGGACGAAGAGGGCTCTGCAGAGGATGATACTTGATATTGACGACATACTGGCACGTTAAAGATCCCCTTCGGGGCAAAATTCCGGCACTCCGGCGTCTCTAAAAGCCAGAGTAGTTAAAAGGGACGTGAAACCAATAACATATTAAAGAAAGAAAGAAAGAAAGAAAGAAAGAAAGAAAGAAAAAAAGAAAGAAAGTAACTATGGAAGTTAGTACAGTAAAACTTCGTTTAACCGTCACTCTTTTAACCGTCAGTTTCTGTTAATCGTCATTGCTGTAATAGCATAATAATACTGCAATAACAAAGTGATTTAAGGTGCAGTGACGCGTTCGCTTTGTTTACTTTATTTTAGTGGGAAGTGCGTGTACCTGCCCGCCATTTTCAGCTACATGAACTATTTCACCTGTAAGTTTATATTTCTGTACTGTACATTATTTTGCCACATTTGTAGCTACTGTACGGATGTTTTTATCATGTAATAAATAGTTTTATTTGCTATTACAATCGTGTTTAATTTCTTTTCACTCCGAAATATATTACATTACTGTGAGAGTGATATCTGTCTATAATATAATCGATTAAGGTCATGTTTTGGAGGAATAATACAGTGTTTCCGTTATCCGTCTATCCGTTCAACCGTCACGACCACGGTCCCGACGATGACGGTTAATCGAGTTTTTACTGTAATTAAGGAATTAGGGGAGGAATTAAGTGAGGAAGTAAGTAGGTAAGTAATTTAGGAAGTAAGGAAGGAAGTAGATAAATAAGTAAGTGGATGAGTGGGTAAAAGAGAAGGTGAACCATTTCAATGCAAAGGCGAACCCTTGTCTGTCGAATAAACTCAAGATGCGACCCACAGTTTGCACAGAAGCAGGACGAGTTGTAGATTACCTTCACCCTAATAAATTTCTTTTGAACTCTCCACCTTTAAACCCGGGGGCTTTCTCATAGACTGCGCTATCATTCTTAACTCCGGTACTTCATAGTGTGCATGAATAATCGTCGTTTTAGAATCTGCGTAAGTGCGACTACTCCATAATCTTATCAGGCAGACAGGCAGACGCGGCTCTCACTTTCGGCCCTGTCATCAATCACCCCTGTAGCCAGGGCGGATGAAATAGTAAAGTGGCTCGTCTCCCCGCAAGCTTTGGCCATGCATTATTCGTGGTGAAAAGAAAATTTAATCCCGGCAGTGACAGCAGAGACCAGCCTCTTCTTTTGAAAGCGTCTGACAGGTCGTCATTATGGATTTATAAAGAAAGGAGATAGACAGGACAGGGCGGTGGTCGGTGTTATAAATATAATAAATAAATATAGCCTAGATAATCCCATAAGGGCAAAGGCGTCCTGCGAACAGGGACGTGCTCTGGTTTAAACTCGTTAGGCGAGCAAGTCCTAAGGAGTTGTTTGCAAGTTTTTACTCCACTTGCTACACTTCACTGTAGTTCACTTCACAAACACTACATTTCACTTCGCTTTACGTGCGTTGTTTGGCTTGTTACAGGTTGCAGAAGTGTATCTTTCATGTCATAGGTGTGCTGTCTACCAGGATCTTTCATTGTTGAAGCTCTCCTTCTCTTCCCTTCTTATAGTTCCATACGTCTCCATTCTTGTCTCTCCCGTGCTATCCTCGTCCAGTGTTTGCCTGTCTTCCTTACGATTGAGTCATCCCAGCGGGTCCTCTGTCTACCCACGTTCCTTCTTCCTGTCCTGGGGTCCCATACCGTTAGTTTGTGCGTCCATCGATCGTCTTTCATTCTGGCCACGTGGCCTCCCCACTTCCATTTTAGCCTGTCAGCTGTTGTCACGGCATCTTTCATGGCAGTTCTTCTTCTTATCTCCTCGTTTCGTAATCAACTCCTGTGAATAATAGGACAATACTTTTACTTCAGTAGCTCAAAAATAGTTTAAATATTATGCATGCAAAATTTGTTGGGTCTGGTACTCAATGTCCTTATGCAATTACTGTGTTGAGAACATTACTGGAGCTCGACTCGTAAAGATCTGTCTGGAAATTTATTGACGGTAAAGAAGAAGAATGCAATGTTGAAGGGCGATAACGTGGATAGACTTGTGACAGCTAAGTAGTGTTTGTTGAAGTTATGACAATTGTTGAGAGTAGCAGGATGTTATTTATCGCCTCGCTGTGGAACGCCCTTTCGGAGGATTGTCTACAATCTGACCGTCTTCCTCCCTCGCTTCTCACAACACTGTGCCAGAAGTTGTAATCCTACTTGTTAGGGACATCGTGATCATCGGTCGATCATGCACTTGGAAGGCAGAATGTCAGTCGCAGTCAGGGTGATCTCTCTGCAGTGCTCCCTTCGTCTGAAATTTGGGCGCAACCATTGGGTTGCAATTTGAAAACGCATATATACAGTATAAGTCTGTAGATTTAACAAAATGTTAAATAGATCCTCCTAACATCACGATGTCTCTAAAACTGCATCAATCAAAGAGCACAAGGGAACCAGGACGTGTGATAGGCTGACAATTGTCCATTTGTTTTTAGCTTGAAAAAGTCTCCCATTTTTTTTCAGAATAATTTGGTGCATCAATTATTGTGCTGAAGTGATATTTGATGCAATAGAATTAGGTTTAAACATAGTATTTTAAGGTTATACTGTAGCTACTAGTCAAACAGGTTTTTTTCTGTTTTCCATAAGTCATATTTTTTGAAATTTCATGTACCATTTTCTCAAAAACTGTCTGATCAATGTATTTGAAACTTGGTAGTCCCTAAGACACTATATAGATATACTAGTGGAAGTAAATTTATTCAGGTATCTTGATTACTTCATGGAACCCAGCTTGAAAAGCACTGACAAATTTACAGAAAATTTCAGTTTTCAACATGGTTGTAAAAAGAAAAAACTAACTCAACTCCTGTGAATAATAGGACAATACTTTTACTTCAGTAGCTCAAAAATAGTTTAAACATTATGCATGCAAAATTTGTTAGGTCTGGTTTGAGTATTTGCTCAGAAAAAGGAACATGAGTAAAAGGAATATTTAACATTATATTTCTTTAAGATAGTGTTTGTAATGTTTTCTCTGACACAAAATATTCAACATAAAAGCTTCAAATTCTACACAAATAATGAGGAATATACTCGGAAAATACCCAAGAACATTCAAGGAAATATCTATTGTAGTTTCTGAGATATGTAACTAAATATTGGAAGCAACATTATTCTATAGATTCACACGTCTTGGTTCCCTTAATTGAGGACCTTACATGCAAAAGCCACCAAGTCCAATTACTGTCATTTTTAAGATGTATACGTCATTATGTGCGCAATGAATATTTTTTCATTTATATTGTATCAGTCATAAGCAAACCTCGCAATTTTATGTTACAAAATGCATGTAGACATTTGCAGTTTCAAGCAATAATCGTCATGTCCATCGGGTCATGACAAGCAAGAACCGCCAAGTCCACAAGAGCCAATGAATCTGCTCATCCGTCTCACGTGACATAGTTAATGTCTGTATTCTGTATAACCATAACTACCTTGATTAACCATTATTATTGAATTTCCGTTTGTACAAATTCTTTTTATTATTGAAATATTTCATTGTTAACGCAAAATACTTCATTGCAGAGACTTAGCTTCTCATTCATCTACATCACCCCCCAAATCCAAACAAAATCCACATGTACAGTGAAAATAATAGGTATACGTTTATTTTTATTTGCTCGTATTATTCCGAAATCCCTTATATACCACTTGTCCAATATACAGAAGATATGTACAAATTGGAAAGCAGAGGCACGTTTTTCTCAATTTCTGAAAATGTTGTCAATGTGGACTTGGCAGCTTTTGCATATTAGGTAATTAATTACTACATTGCCATGTTTCTCTCTGGACGTGGTTATTACGAAGCATACCTCCAACGAATGGGAATAGGTTATCACCGAGTTCACGGTGTAGATATTGTGATGATCAATGGGATGACGTTCAGCACACGATCTTTGTATGTATGAAGTGGAGAAATCTTCGAAGACTTCTAGAGACAGAAGTTGGAATCATTACACCAGACAATGTGGTGGATAAAATGTTCAGCAGCGGAGAGAGAGTTGGGCACAGATTGCTGTCTACAGTACATCTCTGAACTGTTAAAAACAAAAACAAGAAGAAGTACCTAGACGATTCGTTGCTGAAGATCGTAAGGATGATGATTCCATTATCATCGTAGTAAATGGAATTGACTGAGATCTCTCATCGTAACAGTGGCTCCACCCTGAAGTAACGCTGAACAGGCAATTCCGGGGTGGTCTTCCAGCCAAGTATAGGGTTTGTGAGAATTTAGTAGGTAAGAATCCTGCACAGATATTAGTCATGAATCTTGCATTCTGTCTTTTGAAGATTTCTCCACGGTTTCCCTCAAAAAACAAAAAAACAAAAACAAAATAAAAAAATAGAGGTCTTAATAATAAAGCATAAACAAGCCAAATATTTCCTGCCAGATGCTACTTGGATTCGTATGGCAGTGGAATGGTGGTGGTTCGTGGAAGGGAAGGTTTGAAAATAACGCTCGTAGTATTAGTAGTAGAAGTCCTAGACATTAAGATTTCCAGTGGCATTCTGCTATAATAGTACATTAAATCTATAAAAAGGTATGACCCCTTAATTGGAGCTTTGAAGTAGAGGTAAATCAAGTTATCCTCATCAAAACAGAATACATATCATACATCTGATGTGTGTAGTAATTAACGTTGATGGAAACTAAATGTACAATCCTAATCAAAACTCAAATAGAAACCATTACTATTTGAAATTTCATTATTAATAATTTGATAGACATGCCATATAGAATGGATTAAATGAAGTGGTGTTTTGTTGCTATGAACATGTACTGTATGCTAATCCCGAGTTGTGCAATTGATAATTTATTAAATTTCCCCTATACCTTAAAAATTACATGCAATTATAATAACTTCTTTACAAACCTTTGGATTACTAGTTTCGAACAGGTTATTTCTTAACCAAAAGTCAATTTAAAAAAAGAAAATTCAAGTACGGTTGGGCTACTGATTTAGTAAGTGTATAATCATAAGTTAGGCAACAGGACCAGATGAAATTCCAGTTGAAGTGTGGAAGTATCTGGAGAAAGATAGGATCGACATGTTGCTGGATTTAATGCAAAAAATGTACTCTCAGGAAATAATACCTGATGAATGGAGAGAAAGTATTTTAGTGCCTATATATAAAGAGAAGGGGGCAGTGGCGGCTCGTGAATTTTACCGAGGGGGGACTCAACCGTTTAAGATGTAAACCGCTTTTTGTGATGCTTTTCCAGTAATTGACAGAGATGATTTCATACATGAATTGTGGTTTTTCTTCTTACATATTTTTGAAGCTTGATTTCCTTATTTCGTTTGGACTAGGTACTATTGTTTTTTAAGAAGTAACAAAGGTATTACAAATAATTGCTCCCAGTCACTGGAAAAATAAGAATACCGGACCCTGCTCAGGAATCTATCAGGGTCGCAAATTCCCAGCCTCACTAGCCATGAGCCCTTGAGGGTGTATCCCCACCACAAAGGTTCACAACTAGGCCTAGTGAGACTAGGAGGGTTGGAGACAATTGGACCCCAGCAGAGGCGGTTATTATTTTCCCTTGTGCTGGGCTCTTCTATGTCATCTACCTGTCGACTCTTGTTCTCTTCCAACCCGGATAGCATTAGAGCATTCTAAGTCTAGGGAGCCATTCATTTTCCTGCCATAACTTAGCCTCATATCATATATCCTGATACCCTCTTTCTTCGAGGGGTCAGCCCTCTTCTTTTAGTTTCATAACATCTAATGCCTTCTACATAAGGCCTTAAAGGAGACAGGGTTCGTGAAGCTCCACCACATGAGGTGCACCCTGGATAGGGCTACACCTTCAAGAGCTCAGCTTTTGAGTTCGGGAGTTGGCGACCGTGATGTGTTCCAGAGCGAGATCCATTTTCCACTTTTTGCATTGACTTTGGGGTGGACCCTCTCCTCTCTCCCTTTTCTACCTGCCTTTAATGGCTCTAGTAGTTTCCAAGTACCTCAATACTCATTCTTCGAAAATTGATTCTTGTTATAAGGGGATGAACAGCAAGGTTATCTGCCCTTCGAAGATGGAGGGCATTTCTTTTCCGTCATTTATTTCTCTTATTCGTTTCTTTCTTTTATTATTGTCGTTTTCTTCTTCTAGTACATGAGTTAGTTGTAAGTCAGTAATTAGTTAAGCCTAGCTGTAGATTTCATTTCATCATAATTTCTCACCATCACCTACTGTAAAGAGTAAACCACTAAGGGTAGATGACCTAGATATTTCACCCCTTTAAACAACAATTATCTCCATCATTGAGGGTGTATCGATATCTAAGGTGCACCGTGCCTGGTGGGACAACACACACCCTACCTCCTTTAGGGCCTCTTAGAGAAGGCAGAAAAAAGGGCAAAATGAGGCCTGATCCTACAAAATTAGGGCATCAGGAAATAAAAAGACAAGAGCCAATTAAGGCAGGGAAATGAAAAACATCCCAGGCCTCCGATACCCTAATAACGTTGGGGTAAGAGTTGACATGAAAGATATAAGAGAGGAGTTCAGCTCATGGAAACTCAGCCGGGATCCCATAGTCGCCAACCCACATCCCACTAGTTGTAACCAATTTGATAATAATGTATGTGATCTGAAGCTCTCAGGAAGAAAATGAAGACTACAAGCAACTGAGCGATCAGAAGGTAACCATTTGCTTCCTCTCTTGTCACCTTCTCTGGAAATGCCACGTAACCACTTCTCACGCAATGAATTGTCCGATTGTATCTCATGAAATTCCCCGGTATTCTAACTTGCCCAGTTGTGATTTACAAAAGGGCACGCAGCAGTACTACAATATAAAAATAATTCAGAATACATTCCAACTTCGCCATTAACATCAATACAAAACTTATGTCTGCCACAGTGACTTGGTGCTGCTTCCTAGCGCCAATATTTGGAAACGAGGTTGTACGCAGACGGCCGTGGTACGCATAAACCAATGCCGTAATCGTTGAATGGGCAGGCAGTGGCTGCATCAGACTCAAGATGACTGAGTCCACACACTTCGTGACGTAGCACGTGAGAGGATGGACAGGGGATAACTGAAGGTATTCGTTGCCATGGCAACGTAAATAACAAAGCGGGCGATTTTTGATGAGTCCTCACGAGCATCCGGTGCGCTCTACCGACAAGGAGAGGAACTACACACATTTTGTCACGATGGCAAAACATAAGTTGCGAGGAGATAGAACATCACAGCTGATGAGGAGGAAGGAGGGAGGAGGGTGGGAGGGCGGCGTCCTTGAGTCCAATATCACCGGCCGCCCCTGGAAGGGGGGATATTCAGGACTGTGCTAACTACAGGGGCATTAATTAAATGTACCATACCATGAAAATCTGGGAAAGAGTGATAGACAAGAGGATCCGGGATGAGACTAGCATTGGCGAGGAACAATTTGGCTTCATGCCAGGAAAAGGGACCACAGACGCAGTGTTTGCCCTGAGACAAGTAATGGAAAAGTATCGTGAAAGACAGAAAGGGTTACACTTCGCATTCATGGACCTAGAGAAAGCATATGACCGGGTGCCCCGGGGAGAAGTCTGGAGATGTTTACGAGCGAAGGGAGTCACAGAGAAGTACTGTAACGTTTCGTAGCTAGTGCACAGCCTGCCCCATGCTTGGGTGGCATGTTGTAACGTTTCATAGCTCGTGATAGAAAACGAGTACAGTAAATAGCTCGGTTAATAGGGCGCCAATCTCCAACAGACGGTTGTGAGATAAATTTTTATTTATTAAATTGAGATTCTTTACTTACGGGGGAGGGGCAACAGAGGCTAGCTGCAAAACACCTTATTCTATTATCTTGACCTCTGGGAAGTCTAGCATTGGGTAAATATTGACTGAAAGTCATAGAAGTTAAAAATAATTTATTAACAAACAGGATGAGATGAATGACGTCTTGCGACCTTCCAAACAGTTAAAATAAAAAGGGGAAGTTATTTCTTTAAATTATTGAAGTTAATAGTATTTACGTCCGACTTGCAATTGACAAATATGCATGAGCTCACCGGGTTGTAGATCTTCATGGGCGATGTTGGCGGAGGTATCTCGTTCCTGAAGTAGACATCTCGCGAGGTCTTCCATGGTTCGAAGTACCAATCCTCCCTGATAAAGCTATCTGCTCACTAATTGCACAGATGCTGTCGCCTAGCTGAGTGAATGGAATGGTTTCACTCGTCTTCGATATTCAGCGCAATGCTGGAAATATCCTAGCTAGATCTCCATTGAGTTTACTAGTTGAACTTTATGAAATTTTGTAGTTGAATCTCACCAAGTGAGGTCCAAATTTAGAATTTGATGTGCTTTCAAGTGAAAACATAATAATATTCTTCCTCTCCATACAGCTCTGTCCCGGCTTATATATGGCAATTATATCTCCCACCAGCAGTAGGGGATCGGCCAATTGCAATATCAAAGTATTGTCTACAGAAAGTGACGCTCCATCCTTATTGGCCGAAGTAAGTTCTTTATCACGCACCAAGTGGCTATATTGGGGTGAAGGTCTCTCCCCCAGTGACACACTTCCATATTGGTGTCATGTAGCGGTATCTTCCTTAAAAATCACAAGGTTGCAGTTTTCTCGTCGTAAAACAATTTATTCTTAAAAGCTGTAGGGTACATTGTTCTGACATCTTTTAGAATTAGCCTGCTGGCTAACGAGGGTCTCCCATTGTTGCGGCTCCCTTTCCACTCTTCCTTCCTCTTCATAAGCGGTTTATGACGGTTCGGGCGGTATCTATTGTCAGTTGTTAGTTCCGCAAGTGAGCTCAAGAAATATATTTATTGGGGGAGGGGTTGTAAATTTACGGTTTCAAATCTCGGGTCGACGTCTAATTACAAGAATGGATGAAAATGAACATATGATTTTATATTACCCTTACACAATAAATATATACATGCACTATCGTTGCAATTGCAAATCAATATAGTACACTTAGTTCAATTGTTTTGGGTGTGGTGTACAAACACCACAGTACGAGCAGTTGGGTCATGAAATGCACAAAGAAGCAAGAACACAGGTTAGAAGCAGCGTTGGACTTACAGATTGGATTCCGGTTCGAGAAGGTTTACACCAAGGTTCGGCTTTAAGTCCATATCTGTTTGACCTAATTCTGGACGAAATGTCTTGTGGATTAAAAGACCAAGCCCCCTGGTGCATGATGTTTGTGGACGACATTGTGTTGTGTAGTACCACCAAAGATGTCATAGAGAAAAAAATGTTCAGTAAGGAACATATAGCCTACTTTCTCCTAAATGTATGAGTATAGTTAAAACTCGTTGTTTTTATCAAAGAGTATAATAGAATAATTTCTTGGTTGAAGACCTTAGAAACTATTTACCTCTACCAAACGCCACAGCCTAGATAAAAACTGCTACCATCATTGAAGAAAGAATGAAAGAAAGAAAGAAAGAAAGAAAGATAAGAAGTATCTCAAGAATGTTATGGATCTGCAGACATAATCGACCGGACTGGCTGCGTGGATCAGCGGTAACGTTCTCGCTTGCTGGGCCCTAGGTTGCAGGTTCGTATCCTGCGCAGTCAGCTGGCATTTGAGGGTGCACAAATGCGAGGAAGCCGTGTCAGGACATTTACTGGCACGTTAAAGATCCTCTTCGGGCCAAAATTCCGGCACCCCGGCGTCTCTAAAAGCAGCAGTAGTTAAAATGGACGTAAAACCAATAACATTATTATTATTATTATTATTAGTAGTAGTAGTAGTAGTATTATTATTATCATTACATACTCGACCTGCCGTGGGCAACATCCAACTTTGAGTTGAGGCATATCTTTGCACGTCTGGTTGTGCATGGCTTTCACAACCCTAATTGAATTAACAAATCTTTCCATGACCCTACAGAGACGTGTGTATACAAACTATGTGGATATTTTCGATTGCTATTTGCCTGAAATAAAAGTATTAATTAATAACCTGAACTAGCACCAACTATGTGAAGTCGTTTTGTTCTTTACTTCAAATAACATTTTCAAATAACGCATAAAATAGGCTGTTACAAACCCTTTAAAATAAAAAGTAAAAATGTATCGTAGTATCATCTTGCCATTCTTCAAATTCGATGTGCATAGAATGCCAATGGTATAGTAATCAATGGATTCCCACGTAGACCAGTCGTGACATCTAGTGGAGAAGTATCGAACAATATAGGCCTAATCCTAACAGGGCGAGTGCATTCTAGCGGCCATAAGAAGAAAATTTTCAATAAAATCTGGAAATTAATAAGTAGGTCGGCGTGCAGTTACCTTTTTGGCTGCTAGATGTCTCGAGCAAACCTGCTGGCGAATTATGATTTAATTAAATATATATTTTCCACCATAGTATTGAACCCTTTACCCTATGATGGATAAATGATTCGATGTTTTATTTCTTCAATTAAGAAATATTTCTACCAGCATCATGAAAATAGCCAGACGGAGATGAGGAAATTTCAAGCATTGGTTGGAGACAATGGCGACATACCTGCAGCTGTTTGACAAAAGGCTAAATACTTAGGTTTGTGAAAAGAAAGACCATAGCAATGATTCAGAAGGACAGGTGGTGGCCACCTCAAAATAGAAGCGACGTGCAGTGAGACACGCTTCTGGTATGTTCATTGTAATATTCGCGCCGAGAAAAAATATGATGCAGTAACGTGAGTGGCTGATGAAAATACTAGACACTCCTACTAGGCCAAGGTCTGATAAAAACCGCCAAGTTACAGAAAATGTGGAACCAATGGGAGAAGAATGCTTACCAGCGCGGCAAGTCTAGCTTGGGCACGCTATGGCTAGCATTAACGCGGGAGATCGCCTAGACAACATCTCTACGATCGATTCTAGGATTAATGGGCATATTCTTGACCTGCGCTATTTTTCGAGTTCAGTGATACTTATTTCATTCCTGTACCACTATTATTTTGTGATTTTTTTTTATAATTTCCCCCTCTATCAATACCTAGGGCCGGTTCATTTATAAGTGGCGTGAAGAGCCAAGACATTGCTCATTACGTTTGTTCGTCTGAGGACGGAAGGTTATTACTTGTGTTCGTCTGAGGACGGAAGCTATTATATCTTGTGTGTCGAGGACACAGGTTACTTTACATTTTGCGCGTCTAAGGATGTAGACACTTATACTTTTGCGTGTCATGAGGGCACAGAAATTATTAATAAATGTGTTAAATTCAGTGTTAGATAGTCATAGTACTATATATTGTAGGGACAGTAGCATCGACAATTCGCCAACAGACAGTTCCGGGGAAGTAGTACCTGAAACGGCGAATTTAGTAGTTAGAGATCAAGTGTATAATAATTTAACTTTTTGAATCAGCACGAGAGATGGCATCGCTTACCATGGAAGAAGCCTGGAACTATCAACACTCCGTTTTGGTCTGACACACCTTTTGCATGGAAGCAGCTCGCACATATGTTATGAGTGGAAGGTTCTTGTTTTTGTTTGTTGTTTAACTAACGTAGCTATGTGGACGACCGTGTTTGCATATGTTACGCAATGCGGTTAAAAACGTCTCTCGGAGATATGTTGTGTTTCAGAAGTAGGACTGAAGTCATATAATTATACAGTAAAATGGAGGGTAATTAATTTTTTTAAGGTTTATTATTGATCAGATTCAGTGAGATTATTGCCTTTGGAGCAATGTGATTTGTGACGAAGAGCAGTCAGCTCTATCGTAGGTTTTAATATTTTTTTAAATAGATTGTGAGCATCCATTCAGCCGACCTGTGTGAAAGTTCGTAATGTCATTCCCAGAAGTGTGTGTGTGTGTGTATTTTGTGGTCATTACAAGCGGGAATTTCAGCGTAGACTGATTTCTGGCAGCTTGGTGCCAAATCCATATTGTGACCTTGCGAGGGCAATTGTGGATATTTTGATTAATGTCTGACCATATGTTGAGGTGGTTGAGATTTGTTGCTGTTGATTCTTTGAGATAACGGCACAGCTGTTCAGTTATTTTTACACACTGGAGTTGGGACAATGACAGGTATTGAGGAAAGGGGAGCTGTTTCACAAGACGGACTGAAGGTTGCAAGCGAGGTCATTAGTGGAGAGTGCTTGTTTGGCTCCGTAATTACTTGAAATACAGAATTAAGAACTGATCAATGATAAAAATTTGTTTAAATAAATGGGAGTTGCCTACGAATCACGATAATCTCCGAAGCGTTAGCTTAACATGCAGTTTTGTTCATATAAAGTAATCTCAGCCGGTCAGGCTTTTGTTGTTGTTGGTTTATTCCATGTTTATATTCCATATCAGTGACCCGTGAAGTCACGTGCGATGCTGTATTTCCTTGATTGTGTATTGAGCAATTGGCCGGTGTTGGCAGCTCATTGTCAAGTGCGTCATCGCGCTAAATGAGGGTCTCGAGAGAGATTCCTGTAAATAGTAGATTTTAGTGTGTGTGTCAGCATTACATTTTTTAAGGGTTTTTATTAGTTTCATGTTCCATATCCGTAAACGTTGATTTACGAGATGATTGTTCGTAAGCATCGTGGCTGTTAACCCGCTGTAAACGAACAGTCATCCAAAGTACTCATTCCTCGTAGTTAGTCATTACGCGTACATAAAATCCAAATTGCAAGTTAGTGGAACTAGGATCCACATTTTAATAAAGGGGAGATCCGTCTGACTCATCAGCATTGATAGATATTCCTGTCATGGAAAAATTCAGGGAGGATTTTTTATTATTGTTGTTTATATTCTTTTTATGCACTATTAGTCTTTAAATCATGTTATTATTTTACATCTTGTCACCTTTCTTTCTTAATTATAGTTTTAATCCTATGACCCTTACCTCAGTAGAGCATGTTGTTTGGCGAACGTTAACATCACATAGGAACTGAGCGCGACCCCTTGATTAAGATTTCTTACATATAAACACTGCTATTCTGAAGGGTTCAGTATGCACAATATAACGCTTAATTTTAAAACGTCTGAGACATTACAAAACAATAAATATATAACATTTCAAGCATAAAAAACTTAACTCTGATGGGATTTGAACCATACGCATATGAGCGATAGGCCAACGCTTTACCACTGAGCCAATTGTGCCAACGAACATCGTTCTATATAAAATGACTTACATATAACTTGTTAGCAAATAATGATTTATACCAAACGATTTCATCAGTGGAGTATATTATTTATATATAAAACATTTCATACAAAGTTTATTTATTTTGTATCAGTACGCTATATTGCATGCAATACTCAAATTAGTGAAATATAAGTCAGGCACAAGAATAGGCCTACTTATCCGCTGCCATCTAGTCTTCTTACTGAGACGGTTCAGCTTTTTAAAATCACGTCTGCACTATAGTATTACAAAATAAACTTTTATTTTCGAACGTGCCTCTTCCTTTAGAACAGTTAAAATGATTCTCGGCTCGATAATCGGAACTGGTGGGCCCCATGATATGGATTATAAAGTTTGCATAATTCGCACAGGCCGCCATCCTGAAATGGTATGGCGGATGCCCTTGTAGTTTGGTCACAAGACGCGTCCTATATGAAGGTATGTTGTTACCAAATTTGGTAGAGATCGGATGATTTGGTTAGTCGTTATTTGATTTTACGTTTTGAACGTTTGAGTGGCCACCATTCAGTTTTGGTAAAGATGTCGGCGGTATAAAACATGACACTGAGGTGCCCTTTGCTTGTTCTACCTCTGTACCAAATTTCGTTCAATTCGGTTTCACCGTGTTTGAATTGATAGGGGGGACAGACATTCAGAGTACACTCACTCACACACACACACAGACTCACACACACATACACACACACACACACACACACACACACACACACAGACAGACACATTTTTGGTCCTGTAGTGATCTCATAAGTCTACTTTCATTTTTTGCAAAAATCGAAAGTAGGCTAAAAACTGGAACAGTGGAGGGCAGCCTTGGAAGATAGAGGACTCAGGATTAGCAGGAAGAAGACAGAGTATTAGGCCTATGAGGTTCAATATAGATCAAGACTGTGAGATCAGAATGCAAGGGGAAACGTTAAATAGAGTGGATGAGTTCAAATACCTGGGTTCGGTGGTGACTGGAGATGGAAATCTGGATGTGGAAGTGTCACACAGGATTCAGGTAGGATGGATGAACTGGAGGAAAATGTCAGGAGTGCTCTGTGACCGCAGGATCAAGCCTAAGGTTAAGGGGAAACTATATAAACCTGCATTGCTGTATGGCTCTGAAACATGGCCTGCACGCAAAACGCACACAAACAGGCTTGACGTCATGGAAATGAAAATGCTCAGGTGGATGAGTGGAGTGACTAAGCGTGATAGAGTGGAAAATGTCAAAATAAGAGGAACATTGAAGGTTGTGGAAATATCTAAGAAGATACAAAAGCGACTTCAATGGTACGGGCATGTGAGAAGAAGGGAGGAATCCTACGTGGGGAGGAAGATACTAGACATGCAAATAGGCCTACAGGGAGTGAGAATGCGAGGCAGACCTAAACGAAGATGGATGGATTGTGTACGGGAGGACCTCAGAGGAAAACAGTTGTCAGAAGAGGATGTGCATGACCGGGTTAAATGGAGGAGAGCTGTCAGAAACATCGACCCCACATAGCAGTGAGAATGATGTAAAGAGAAAGAAGAAAGAAGATGAAGAAAATCATATGTTAGGGCTACTAGTATTTGGCAATAAAATCAATTGAACACCCCACAATCTTGCTCGGTGGTTCGGCGAATGGATGAAATTTGGTTTTGAGGTGCGTCAGTTAAAAAGTTTGAGAGCCTCTCACTGGCCTACTGTACTGTATTACCCTCAGAGTTGCTTCAAACTTTGTGCAAAATTTTCTTTATTCCGTTATTTCCCATTTTGTACGTCGAAACTCGGTCTACTAACCCCAAGCTTGCAGGTTCGCTGATGGCCGTGGTAAGTGATTTTTGAAAGGCGGCAAAAATTACGGTACGCATGTCATACGATGTTGGCATGTCAGAGAACGGATTTGAATTCAGTAGCCGTGTTCATAATGGCAAAATTACTCTCGGGAGATTCCGCCAACACAAAGTTCCTCATTTCTCTACTACATAGCGCTATCATGTTCAAGGAGCTTAGATATCTAACTTCCTTGACTTTCATAGTGCTTCAAGGAACAACGAAATTCGACATGCAAGCTACCCTCTGGGTGTCAAATAACAAAGCTTACAAGCGGCACCCCCGAGGCCATACGATATTAGATACCGAAGCCACATTGCAGAGGCGAACACAGAAAGTAATTTTGAGGGTTAGGATATAACTAAGTACTTACTACCTTAACGTAATGGTCGGTTCCATTGTGTGGGGGTGACCAAGCCAACTTTTCAGAGAAGGGGGGGGGGGGGGGGTATATCCCCTAAATTTCCCCCTAGGTGCGTGCCTGTCACATTGTTGAAATCTATGCAGCATATCACTTGTGTAGCGGTCCAGTTAACAATGCCAGTCGTAGATTCTCCTTAACCCATGACCTTTAAGTTAAGTGCTTCTATTTGACTTTTAGAATGCGACAACACACATTAATATACTTCCTGGGTGTCAAGCAAGCACTTAGAGATTATCATTCACGACCTCTCTAAATTACATAAATAGGTTACAATTTACAGACAGGCTGTGAAGAGTTGAACAAGATAAGCGCTAGCCATAAAACTGATAAATATTGATAGAACTTCTAAAGTAATAAAGATATCGTATAATTAATGGCAATAATGGTGTGTATGTATGTGTGTGTGCACTTTGGAGAGTCGGCCAGACTTGTCAAGATAGCGCATGTAAATTATGCTGTCATTAGGACGTCAATATATTCAAGTGAATGTCAATCAATGTTAACGGCTATCGTCTGTTCCCATCAAGCTGGCTGCGTTCATGTTAGTATAATAGTCTCTTAATAACATGTTTCCTGCATAAAAAGCTCACTTCTTGGAATGCATGAGCAGCTAAATGAATATCCCATATCTTGCGGCGATAAATTATGGACTTGTTGATGGTTTGGTTCGCCAAGTTTATTCTCTAGCCGTTGTTTTGTTAGTTATTTCGCTACCTGAGGCAGTTGGCACCGCGCTCCACATCAGTGGGAGATTGTTTAGAATATTGAAGAAGCAAAGCGATTGATTTTAAACATTAGTAAAATGTTTTGGATTTCTACCAGAGATTGTAAATACGCTGACATTCAACCGTGTACAGTTATTGATGGTGGACAGCTTAAAATGTATTAGGAGATAAACATTTTATTATGAAAAGGTTGTTGTTGTTAATTCGTTTTAGAGGCTTGGGCCATCTTGGTCATCATCTTCGTGTACTTGGATGTATGAAAAATTTGTGTGATAACCCATGTTTCTGTGGTGGCTCAAGTAGTGTGTATAACTGTTGCGTTGATTCTTTTACGGGCTTTGTTACATCGTGGTCATGTAGCCCCGTGTACATGCGTGCGTGTAGATTTTGTCTGACAACCTTGTTTGTTGGTTACTCAGTTTAGGGACTGGGCGGCCATGCAGCCCAGTATATTTTGGGTGTGTGTAGAATCTGTCTGATAACCGGTGTTAATTGTGAAGGCTGTATTAGTGTGTGTTATTTGTTTCTAATTCATGTAAGGACTGCAGATATTGATTCTTTCAAGTAGTTCCCACTTTTGCCGCCAAACGCCACCGTCAACGACTACTAGTTCAGAACTTGGTTACTAGACGCCATCACAGTCGGCTCCTGGCGACGAACGTTGGAACCTAAGAGCGTTATTCAAATTTAACATATAATTTAGCTTCACACAGGTGTAATTAGTGGAAGGTTCTTTAACATGCCATAAATCTATGACATGGGACTGCCGGCTTTACTTCCCCTCCGAAGGAAGGCATACTGAAGTCTGATAACCTATGTCACTGTGATGTCTGTACTAGTGTGTTTATTTGTAATGGAGGTAGGATTTGGGTAGGAAGTGGCCGTGACCTTAAGTTTGGTACCATCCCGGCATTTGCCTAGATTAGAAGTGGAAAACCACGGGAAACCAAGATGGCTGAGGTAGAAATCGAACCCGCCTCTTCTTAGTTTTACATCACGAAACTAAGTGTAGCCTACTACGTTCCAGGCCTCAGACCAGATTAAAATTTCTTGGCAGAGCCGGCAATCGATCCCGGGTTTCCATGGTGACAACCAAGAATGCTAGCCACTTCGCATCGAGGCGGACGTGTGTAACTGTAATCGAAGGGATCAGGAATGGGTAGGTGCTCCGGGACTTGAAATAAGGTCCTATCCTGGCATTTACCTGGAGGGAGTGTGGGAAGAACGGAGAAAACCCACACTTAAGATTGTCACTGTCAGCCCTAAGATTCAACTCTCCATATTTGTGTATTTTTTAATCTCATGTATTTTTTTTCTGGATTCGGGAAACACCCATTACAAACGTCTTGACCAACTGAAAAACATTAAATTTCGAAAACTGTTTTACTTATTCACCTTTGAATGTTGCTATAGGGAAGGCTGCCATGGAAATCAACATCAAGAAATCAAAACTGATGCGGATATCAAAACTGGATAAAACATTTGAGGGTAACTAGCGACAATCAAGAATTGGGGAATGTGAAGCAGCTCAAGTACTTGGGAAGCTTGCTGACAAAAGATGCTCAATGCTCAAATGATATTCGCCCCAGAATCGCCAAGGACAAAGCCGCATTCAACAAGAAGAGGACGCTGCTCACCAGCAAGTTGAGTTTAGAACTAAGGAAGAAATTGGTGAAGTGTTACATCTGGAGCATTGCACTTTACGGCGCAGAGACGTGGACAATGAGAAAAAGGGAAAGAAAATTCTTAGAAAGTTTTGAAATGTGATGCTGGAGGAGAATAGAGAAGATCAAGTGGACAGATCGGGTGGCAAACGATGCTGTACTGAGAAGAGTAGGAGAGAAGAAAACTTTTCTGAATACAATTCTTCAGAGGAAGGCCAACTGGATCGGACACATACTTAGACATGAGGGGCTTATCCGCGACGTCATTGAAGGGAAGATCAAAGGAACGACAGGACGAGGAAGAAGAAAGATGGAAGGAGTTACAGAAGACTGAAGGAAGAAGGTGAAGACAGGGAACATTGGCATCAGAAATTCTCCGTACGAAGACATGGACCTACCACTAGGCAGAATACTGTATAATACAATAGGGAAACCGCTGAGGAAGGGTAACAATTGATTGGGGTTATGTTGGGAGGTGTGGGTAGTCCGTACATGATTCAGTTTCAGGCTGAGTGGCCCACAAACTTCAACGGGCTGGGAACCACTAACCTAGAAGGAGTCGGTATCTCGTCTGTCATTTTGGTTCTTTCACTAATGCAAGACACTGACCAGCAGCAGTAGCCAATAATATGACCTCTTCTGGAATGCCTCAAAATAAACTTATTATGAAGGATGGTTCATCTAACATATTTCTAGAAACTGAAACTGCCTTATCTGTGTCATGGTGCAAAGATGCAAGCAACCTATTTTTTAACGGACAGGTTGATTGAGTTTTAACAACATGTACCAGCAATAGCAAGTGAGATATACCATTCTTCACATACCACCTTCAGACTACCCCATTCTTATTGGAAACACACAGTTCCCGGCAAAACTGTGCTTTGTGATGATGATTAGAAAATCGCAGGACAATTCAGACTAATCACTAGAATTGATGTAGCTTTGCTCTACGTCTTCCATTGCCAATTGCTCAGGCGTGATACGAATCTACTAACGCCCAATGGGAAAACAGGAAACGCGCTTTAAAAGGAAATTCTCCAATGAAGTTGTTTCCAAGGTTATCAGTAGGTGACAGCGTCTGCAACAGAAAAAAGGAAAACATCATTACTGTATTTTGAATAAATTTAAGGTATTAGGTTTACCAATCAATACATGTCAGGGTTAATTTAAAACGCATGTGTAGATGATGTAAGGTATATTGAAATCGCGTGCTTAGGAACAAAGCAAATATAGTAGCCTATATAGGTAGTCTACATATTACACATTTCAAATATCTGTAGTGCCAGGGAAAAGTGGCACAGGTCGAAAAAATAATTTTACGAGAGAGTGAAACAACTGCCCTAACAAAAATAATATTGAATTTTTGTTAAAACTTCAGTTTCTCCTTTGTGGTTGCCAAATATCTTGTGCTTCTCATGATTCAGATGCTCACTAGAACTAACAAACTACCTAACTACCTCTTTACCTAAGTTACCTAACTAACATACTATCTAACTAACTACCCAACTAAGTAACTAACTTACTACCTACCTAACTAACTACTTAACAAACTACCCAACTACCAAAATTACTAACCTACTACCTACCTAACCGACCAACTACCTAACTAACTACCTGCCTAACTAATTACCTAAGTAGTTAACTAACTAACTATATAACTACCTAACTAACTACCCAACTATCTAACATACTAAATAACTAACTTACTACCTACCTAACTAACTACCTAACTACCTACCTACCTACCTAACTAACTAACTACCTAACTAACTACTCAACTACCTAAGTAAATAACTAACAAACTTACCTACTGCATAACTACCTAACTAACTAGTCAACTATCTAAATAAAGAACTAACTTGCTACCTAATTAACTACATAACTAACTACTTAACTAACTAACTACCTAACTAACTAAATAAATAATTCATTAAATAAATAACGAACGATTATTGATCTATGCAATTTATTCCGGCGCTACGGATATATAAATCAATAATTATTTGGCCTACCTTACTGACGTGATATGACCCTTGAAATTTAAGAACGCCAAGGGCCTGGTTCATCAGTTTATTAATATTAACAAGCAACACGGCCACTATATTTGTAATATAGCCTACATTGAAATTTCTTCTAAAATCTCATTGCAAATTCCAATTTGTATAGGCCTATGCAGTGAAGAGAATGGATGCTGCTAGTAGTATTTGTCTTAATTATGTATTAATGATGCTAGTAGACTACATATGCTTTAAATTACGAGTAATTAATGTAACAATCAATTCATTAATTTGAGATTCAAGGGATCCATCGCGGTAGGTCCCTTGTGTCATCTTATTGTTAATATTTCAAACAAATTTAGAAACAATATTTAGAAATGAAAACTTATCCTGTAATTCATTGAATCGCCAGGCCCCTTTAGGAATCATACAGGGAATCTTCACCATTAGTGGAAAGGGTAGAGAAAGTGTCTTGCTCCCTCCCCAAAGTCAATCCTCAAGTGAATTGCCAAGTAGCTTTGGCATGAATGGAAGAAACACAAAAAAATAACAGGAGGCTAGGTCAGGCATGTACGAAAGATGTGGTGCTGTACAGGGGTATATAGCCCATGAATTTTAGTCTAAAAACGGTCAAAACCTTGATTTTTTTAGTAAAGCTGAAAACTGGTTCATTTGTCCTATTTGATGTTATTAACATCATATTAAAAGTCCCCGGTCTTCCCGTGTTGGCTTCCTGGATTTCCAGCCGTTTGAACTCCTGGAATGCTGGAGAAGTAGGTGGTGTCGCTGGAATGCGCATTGTAAGCGAACGATTTGGCCTACAGTGCTCTAACATGGCTTAAATTAAAGGAGAAAAAATAAGCGATAAGTTAATTCATGGGTTGGCATGTTAGCGATACTTCCGGTCTAACAGGAAACGAAAAATTGTCGCGAAATAAAAAAGAAAGTACCTCGGTTTTCCTTTTTTGACGTTTGTTGGCATACTATCACGAATATCGCAGACAAGTCTTCTATAAAAGTTGTTGGCAACAAACTAAGCTTTCGTTTGATGTATTCATAATTGATGTGCATGTAATAGTTGCCGAGCTTCAGTGATTTAAACAATGGCGCGCGACCTGAATCAACCCGTGTTTGCGTTGTTTCTCAGCGGCCAACTGACGCGTTCGCCCGCAGCATTGATGCGTCGAATTGGCGGAGCTTCTTGTTTTCTTTTGTTTCTAAATTTTAAACAGTTGGTCGTTGGCCGATGTGAGTTATGCCGTATAAGTGTTATTTATTGTGTTGTCATAAAAATGAGTTTTGAAGACTGCATTTTGTGTAAGAAGCCACTCGACGATCCGATGGTCGTTGTTTGTGTTTTAAAAGGTTCTAGAAGGAAAACTAACACCGCAAGAAGTATGCGAAGATCAAGTTGTAACTCGGGTCATGGAGTACATGGAAGACAAGATGAAGACTCTGTCAGAAGCTAGCCGGACAGCGAAGCTTTGGGTGGAGTACTACAGGCGAGTGGAAATCGTTCGGCTGTTTATTCGGGCAGAAAGAACATCAAATTGGAACCTCCATTTGTACTGCGTATCGATGATGTTGCCATACCCTACACGCTGCAGGGCATATTCACAACGCTAAGTCAGCCTACTTGTACATGCATCAAATGCTTAAGTTAGATCAGAAGATGCCCGTGGATGAGTACATCAACTTCACGGAGAACGGGTAATTTTCCATCTGACGCTCGCATGATTTTTGGGCTGGAATTTGGTCAGATATGGCCATAGAACAGGATCTTATGCGGCCTATGAAATCACGTGGAAGTTTAACAAGAGGACGAGGAGTGGACGATAGCGCGCTGGCTCACTTTGTCTCGGCGTTTCCACTGTGAATCCCGATCTGTGAAGCTGTAGAAAATGTGTCTGGTATAAAGACCAAATCCTCGGAACAGCGCGTTGAGTTGAGAGACTCGCGGTGGAAGCTGGGGAACCGCCACCCAGAAGTGTTTCGCTCGTGGGTAAAAGATCGCTCTCCGTGGGATTTAAATAAAGAAAGTCTTCAATCGCTTTCCACTGGCGTAGTTGCAGACAACAGCATCAACTGCGACAAGGTTCGAGAAGTTGGTGAAGAAGAAATACAACAAATGGTGGGGAAAAGTTTTGAGGGTCTCAAGCTCGCAAGAAAATGCTGGGTAGTCCCTTTGTCAGTTGTTGGGTGCCAACTAAAAATTCGTGATGACATCGTCCCGCTCAACCCGCACTAACTTTTCATGCGAATATATGTGTGATGAAATCGGAAGCGGATATCGTGGAGTTCTTGAAGTACCAGCTTGCACCGACGCCTCCAGCTCTCTTCGATTCATCCGTATTGAGAAAAACAGCCTAGTCAGCACTTCAACACCTTTTTAATCTTCCGAAGACCCCCAAAGATTTTGAATAACGCAAAGTAGTCGTTGATGGAGGTCTGCTTTGCATATCGTTGTATGGGCAAGACCTGCAACTTTTGGTGACATAATCCAGTCCTACAAGTTGTACATAAGCAAGCACTATCCTTCAAACGTTACCATTGTGTTCGGCAACTACGATCAGACTCCAAGCACGAAGAACTAGGAGCAAGCATGCCGTGCGGGGAAGCGGACGTCCATAGACATCGTCTTCGATTCCAACACAATGGTTTCCACTTCTCAGGCAGACTTTCTAAGTAACACCAAAAACAAGGGACGGTTCATCTCTACGTTGACAAAGGAGCTTAGAAATGCTGGAGTTGCTGTACGTCAGGCGACAGGGGACGCAGATACACTAATTGTCGACGTAGCGTTGTCTCTAGATGCCGAAGGTCATGCTGTTACTGTTATAGCGTCAGCCATTGATGTCCTATGCATGTTGTTGGCAAAAGCAAGAGAGAACAACAACATCCATTTTTACAGTCCTGGAAACTCAAAATCTCTTGGAAAGATTTTCCCTATCACAAACATTCAGGAAGATATCGGCGAGATAAAAAGTTGTGTGCTGTTTGCACATGCCGTGAGCGGATGTGACACTACTTCGGCTATTTTTAGCAAAGGGAAGAAGTGTCCATGGGGCATTCTCAAAAACGACGAAGATCTCCGGAAAAAAGTCGAAGTTTTCAATCAGCCTGGCGCATCCAAGGAAGATATCAAGATAGCTGGAGAAAAATTTGTTCTGGAGTTGTTCAACGGAAAGGGCTTCAATTCTCTAAACGAGCTTCGTGTCCATCTGTATGGAAGGTCTATCGCAAGACAGACAGTTACTGCTTCGTTCGATTTGGCCACTTTGCCGCCAACGTCCGACGCATGCCGGCAGCATTCACTGCGTACATATTTGCAGGTATATATTATTTTCAGTATGTTGTTACACCATTTTACTTTGCTGTGATAAAATTAACATTCTCTTTTGTTTACAAATTGGTTTCTAACAAAAATTGTTTGAATTATTTGATAAATAATACATTATAAACTGTATTAGTTTTAAGCAGAAATATCTACTCCAATATTCGCACTACTCCTAAAAATGGCATTAAAATAATAATTTATGATCTCCAAGTCACAAATGGTTACATATAAAAACATTAATTTTGTTTACCTAACTCAATAAAGCACGTAAAGAACCGCACCGAGAACACCTTATAGAATGAAGAGATGTCGATTGGGGGGGGGGGGGGGGGGGGCTCAAAATGCGAGACTGAATTACTTTCACTACTAGGAGCAGATGTAGAAAAAGGGTTATTTTCATTAAAAAACACTCAAAGAATGTGAAAAAATTCAATTTTTTTTGGGGGGGAGAGGAATTTTTGAGAGGGGGGGGGGTTAAGCGTGAAATATTTTGAAAAGGGGGGAAGCACTACATTTATCATAGAGAAAGGAAGCTCCTGTCGGATGTAACAATGCAAAATCAGAGCGCGTCCCGGTCGCAGTGTGTGTGTGTGTGTGTGTGTGTGTGTGTGTGTGTGTGTGTAGCGCAGACGGAGAAGAGAATGACGTAACAATCTATTGTTTACACCGCTATAGCTCGGCAACTATTATATGGACATCGGTTATAAATACATCAAATTAAAGTTTATTTTGTTGCCAACAACTTTTATAGAAGACTTGTCTGTGATATTCGTGATAGTTTGCCAACAAACGTAAAAAAAAAAAGGAAAACGTGGCACTTTTTTTAAATAGCGGCATTTTTTCGTTTCCTGTTAGACTGGAAGTATCGCTAACAGGCCAACCCATAAATTAACTTATAGCTTATTTTTTTCCCTTTAATTTAAGCCATGTTAGAGCACTGTAAGCCAAATCGTTCGCTTACAATGCGCATTCCAGCGACACCACCTACTTCTCCAGCATTCCAGGAGTTCAAACGGCTGGAAATCCAGGAAGCCAACACGGGAAGATCGGGGACTTTTAATATGTTGTTAAGAACATCGAATAGGACAACTGTACCAATTTTCAGCTTTACTAAAAAAATTTCAAGGTTAAAACCTAAAATTCCTGGGCTAATAATCAGTTATGTTTCCTGCATAAAAAGGTCGTCTCTTGGAATGCAATGGCATCTAAATGAATTCCCGATATTTTGTGACGATAAATTATAAACTCATAAAATGTATTCCCAATACGTTGTTTTGCTTCTTATGTCGCTATCTGAGGCAGTTGGCACCGCGTCCTACATCAGGAAAAGCTTGTTTAGAATATGGGAGAGAATTGATTGATTTTAGACATTAGTAGTATAAATATTTTGGAGTCCAAGGAGAGATTATAGAAAGCCTGACATTCAACGTTCAATGTTATTAGTGGCGGTCTGCTATACAAGTATCAGGACATAGGCTACATAATTAAAGTACTAGACCTACAACAATCACTGATATTTCTTTACCCATCTACCCTAATTCCAGACCGTAAACATTAGTTATATACACTAAACAGTCGCCAGAAATACACAGGTTCTGAAAGAAATTCCATCCCCGCGCAAGGTAACGAGACCAATTACCTAGGTGTCCCAGGCCCTTTAAATGAATTAACACAGAAAAAAGAACAAGCAAATTTTAATTTCACCTCGGTACAAACCAATTTCGTAGCGATTCAGAAATTGTATGGCAATCACATGCCTCCTTCCGTCTTATCTTAACTTGACTGTGTATTTTGCGGAACGAAAGGTTCACAGGCGAAATGAAGAAAAGCCGCGTTGCACTTCCAGGGAAACTCCAAACATAACCACTTCTCTGAAGTCTTAACTCAACACGACTCGACAGTTTACTGCGGCTGTATCTGGGGTAATAGGCTCGCCCGCTAGCAAGGCTGTAACTGGGGTGATAGACTCGCCCCTAGCTAGCTCGTAAACTGTTGCCTCAGTAATTGAATGGAGATCGTTGAAAGAAATGAAAACGTAGAAACACTTATAGTGGGCGATGTATTGAAGATAGAGATATGCTCTCTCGGACTTTCTGTAGAACGTTTCACGCTGAACAATTCTTACACTCATAGTAACTTACTGTATATTGATATTTTTAGCGGTTTGCCCAGCGTAAGCTGAAAAAGCGCACGGATGCCCTGTTCTTTTGCGACTTCTTCACTGAAATTGTTACTGCTTGGCTTCCTTTGATCATAAATACATTATTTTCTACTGAAACCTTCCTCGAGATATCCTTTACAGAATGGTGAAAATCGCATCAAAATCTATCCAGTGGTTCTCGAAATTACCCGTCACACCCAAGAATCGGGGACTTCGTTTAATACTGTACCCATCTGATCTGCGGAAATACAAGGTCATCTTCCGTACTAGCTCAGTTCCGGGGGTGTACCGTCCATTCCCACCATCTGACCCATGTATTTAGAATGTGAACAACAAGGATATACAAGCATCACCTCGGTTCCCAGATCTCCGGCATATAGACGTTGACTGTGTATATTGTATCCAAGATACAGTCCCTTTGACTATTCATAGATGTCACTAAAACTGCTCAAATATGTAAACAACCATGCATGAGCAGGGCCTATTAGACGGAGGGGGTACGACAGCCGATCAGTTCCAGTCATTCCACCAGGACGAAGGTACGCTGCTCATGTTGTCTGTAGTTCTACCATGCCTAGAAGGTCAATACCGCAGTTCGATCGCGTCCGCATTGTTACTTTGTGTCATGAAGGGCTCTCAAGAAGGGAAGTTTCCAGGCGTCTCGGAGTGAACCAAAGCTATGTTGTTCGGACATGGAGGAGGTACAGAGATACAGGAACTGTCGATGACAGGCCTCGCTCAGGCCGCCCAAGGGCTACTACTGTAGTGGATGACCGCTACTTACGGATTGCCGCTCGGAGGAACCCTGACAGCAATGCCACCATGTTGAATAATGCGTTTCGTTCAGCCACAGGACGTCGTGTTTCAACTCAAACTGTGCGCAATAGGCTGCATGATGCGCAACTTCACTCCCGACGTCCATGGCGAGGTCCAGCTTTGCAACCCCGACACCATGCAGCGCGGTACAGATGGGCCCAACAACATGCTGAATGGACCCCACGGAATTGGCATCACGTTCTCTTCACCGATGAGTGTCGCATATGCCTTCAACCAGACAATCGTCGGAGACGTGTTTGGAGGCACCCTGGTTAGGCTGAACGTCTTAGACACACTGTCCAGCGAGTGCAGCAAGGTGGTGGTTCCCTGATGTTTTGGGGTGGCATTATGTGGGGCCGACGTACGCCACTGGTGGTCATGGAAGGCTCCGAAACGGCTTTACGATACCTGAATGACATCCTCCGACCCATAGTGCAACCATATCGGCAGAATATTGGAGAGGCATTTGTCTTCATGGACGACAATTCTCGACCTCATCGTGCACATCTTGTGAATGCGTTCCTTCAAGATAACGACATCGCTCGACCACAGTGGCCAGCATGTTCGCCAGACATGAACCCTATCGAACATGCCTGGGATATGTTGAAAAGGGCTGTTTATGGACGTCTTGACCCACCAACCACTCTGAGAGATTTACGCCGAATTGTCGTTGAGGAGTGGGACAATTTGGACCAACAGTGTCTTGATGAACTTGTGGATAGTATGCCACGACGAATACAGGCATGCATCAATGCAAGAGGACGTGCTACTGGGTATTAGAGGTAGTGGTGTGTACTGCAATCTGGACCACAAATGCTGAAAGTCTAGCTGTATGATGGTACAACATGCAATGTGTGGGTCTCATGAGCAATAAAACGAGCTGAAATGTTGTTTGTGTTGATCTCTATTCCCTTTGTATTTAAAGGTTCCGGAACTCTTGGAACCGAGGTGATGCAAAACTTTTTTTGATGTGTGTATAATTACTGCTTTAATTCATTAAAAGAACTTCTAAACACTCATTAAAACAAAGCATAAACAATAGCGAAATAATGCCACAAATTTAATAAACAATGAGCCTAATGTTTGTCATACACATCTTGTTTTATGACCCTTGGATTTATTCGTAATCCATTTCATAATATTTTTAGCCTACTTTTCACATTTTGCAAAAATGAGGAAAAAGTAGACTTATGAGATCGATCCGGGAAAATGTGTGTCTGTCTGTCTGTCTGTCCGTCTGTCAGTCTGTCTGTCTGTCTGTCTGTCTTCTGTCTGTCTGTCCTTCTGTCTGTCTGTCTGTCTGGTTGTGTGTGTGTCCCCCCCTATCAACTCCTAAACGGCTGCAGCAATCAAAACCAAATTTAGTATGAGTAAAGATATGCACCGGAATATCTCACGTCGATATTTGAAAACGATGTCAGTGCTACCAACTGCTGAAAATACGCACTAGAAATTTGAGCTCCATGTTGGATATCTTGCAAGGTATGCATGGGAGCTATTCCAAAATTGGCACACATGTAGATAAGACTATTTTAGTTTAATTTCCAGGAGGCCAACCATGACAGTGTTGCCAAAATAATGTTAAGCCTTCTGATAGGTTCAATGTTTAAATGCATATAACTTCTACACTATCAATTGGATTTCAACCAAATTTTGTATGTAATATCTGTACATAAACAGATATGACTGAGCGTATTCTTAAGGCCACCACGGCTGCCAACTGTTTATAATTGCTCTCTCTATTTTTTCATCCAAATACCTATATATCAGAAAGTATGCAAGCCAACAGCTTTAAACTATGCACACGTATATTCTGACATTTTAGATTAATTTGGAGTAACTTATATATGTCAGTTCTACCAACATGATTATAAACCTGCTGATAGTACCAATTTTTAAACACATGTAACTTCTATACTATCAGTTGGATTTCAACCAAATTTCGTATGTGCTATGTGTACCATAACAGATATTACTATTAATATTGTTAAGAACAATCAGGGCTGCCAACTGTTAATAAATGCTGTCTATATTTTTTACCCTAATATCAATATATCAGAAAGTATGCAAGCCAACAGCTCTATACTTTGCACACGTATAGCACCTGACATTCTAGATTAATTTGGAGTAATTAATACAAGACAGTGCTGCCAACATGAATCTATGCCTGCTGATATGTCAAATTTTAAAATACATGTAACTTCTATACTAACAAATGTATTTCATCCAAAATTGGCACAAAAAGACATAATATTTCAGATTATTTCTGACCAGCACACGCATGGTATTGTTGGTAACATGCTTTTACGCGTGGTGATAGATCCAGTGTCTAACTGCATGTAACGTCCATTGGACTTCAACCAAATTTTGTATTCTGTACCTTAAGAGATGGAACTAAGAATATATTCAGTCACCAGGGCTGCCTACTGTAGTGCTCTATTAGGCTACATTATACCAGGTATATTTTGAACTAATTAGATATTTCGATATTACCAACTTAATTTCGTCATTATTCTAGATAGGTTCATATACTGTAGAATAATCATTGGCATGAAAAGTAGGCTGTATAGTTCTTCACGGAACTTCTTGTTATATTACTTTATTCAATATTCAAATATTTAACTCTTCTAATACTGGGTATCCTTAAATCATTCTGCGCTGAATCTCCACCTTGTCAGGCTTTTATCTCAGGACATTTACGTTATATGAACAATGCCTCCATTTGGCTATACATTTTAGGCTTCTATGCCTTTCTACTTAATTTAAATCAATCTCTTTCTTCTCCACATATTTTAAAACACAAATTATCCCTCAATCATAACTATTTACACACTTTACTATGAGTACCATTCCATTGTAAACATTTTTAGCCTACTTTTCACATTTTGCAAAAATGAGGAAAAAGTAGTCTTATGAGATCGGGCAAATGTGTGTCTGTCTGTCTGTCTGTCTGTCTGTCTGTCCTTCTGTCTGTCTGTCTGGCTGTGTGTGTCCCCCCTATCAACTCCTAAACGGCTGCAGCAATCAAAACCAAATTTAGTATGAGTAAAGATGTGCACCGGAATAGCTCACGTCCATATTTGAAAATGATGTCAGTGCTACCAACTGCTGAAAAAACGCACTAGAAATTTGAGCTCCATGTTGGATATCCTGCATGGTATGCATAGGAGCTATTCCAAAATTGGCACACATGTAGATAATACTATTTCAGATTAATTTCCAGGAGGCCAACCATGACAGTGTTGCCAAAATATTTTTAAGCCTTCTGATAGGTCCAATGTTTAAATGCATATAACTTCTACACTATCAACTGGATTTCAACCAAATTTTGTATGTAATATCTGTACATAAACAGATATGACTGAGCGTATTCTTAGGAGCCACCAGGGCTGCCAACTGTTAATAATTGCTCTCTCTATTTTTTTTATTCAAATACCAATATATCAGAATGTGTGCAAGCCGACAGCTTTAAACTATGCACACGTATAGTACCTGACATGTTTGATTAATTTTGGAGTAACTTATATACGTCAGTTCTACCAACATGATTCTAAGCCTGCTGATAGGGCCAATTTTTAAATACATGTAACTTCTATACTATCAGTAGGATTTCATCCAAATTTCGCATGTGCTATGTGTAACATATCAGATATGACTATAAGTATTCTTCAGTGCAATCAGGGCTGCCAACTGTTAATAAATGCTGTCTATATATTTTTTTACCCTAATATCAATATATCAGAAAGTATGCAAGCCAACAGCTCTATACTTTGCACACGTATAGCACCTGACATTCTAGATTAATTTGGAGTAATTAATACAAGGCAGTGCTGACAACATGATTCTATGCCTGCTGATATGTCCAATTTTAAAATACATGTAACTTCTATACTAACAAATGGATTTCATCCAAAATTGGCACAACAAGATATCATAATATTTCAGATTATTTCTGACCAGCACACGCATGGTATTGTTGGCAACATGCTTTTACGCCTGCTGATAGATCCAGTGTCTAACTGCATGTAACGTCCATTGGACTTCAACCAAATTTTGTATTCTGTACCTTAAGAGATGGAACTAAGAATATATTCAGTCACCAGGGCTGCCAACTGTAGTGCTCTATTAGGCTACATTATACCAGGTATATTTTGAACTAATTAGATATTTCGATATTACCAACTTAATTTCATCATTATTCTAGATAGGTTCATATTCTGTAGAATAATCATTGGCATGGAAAGTAGGCTGTATAGTTCTTAACGGAACTTCTTGTTATTGTAACTATTCTGCACCTTAGAAATTTGAATTCATGGAACCCGCATTCCCTGGAGTCTGATTCTCCTGATTTTTCTTAACCCGTTTCAGGCAAGGAACCAATTTTTACATTTCACTATAATGCATTTATTCTTATTATTATTATTATTATTATTATTATTATTATTATTATTATTATTATTATTATTATTATGCGGGAGGATTTCTTCGCGCACAATAACAACTTTTAGCAGGAATTATACTTCTGCCCTTATTTGTTTCATTCATATAAGCTTCAAAAACCTAGCTTTAATTTCTCATTAACTGATTCAATGACGGATTTACGAGTCTACTCGGCTCTCCGCATGACCGTAATACCTCAACTCCCCCTCCCTGTCTTAAGAAGTGGTGAGCGGTCCTCGTCCTACAATAACAAACCAACGGCCTTGCGGTCTGGAAAAGATCTTGCTCTTACATTTACAGACCATATGCTTTTAACTTTCTCTAACGGCCACATCACAACATTGAAAATCCATGTATTTTATTTCCTATTCTCTTATTTCTGACTGCTTTCAGTCTAATTAGCTTATTTATGTTTAAAACGTGCATTCTTCGGATGAACGTTTTCTGCTGTCAGGACTTTAACATTTACGTATTATTAGCCCGCATTGACTCCAATTACATTTGCTGCGGTGGGAATTCAAAATATAACAATCCGATCCAAGCGTGCAATGCCTTGTCCGGTTGTTTGGCTAGATTAACGCGAGATTGGGAATCATTTTCTCCGCAGTCTGGTTATCTGCATACACATAATCGTTCACCCTTACTTACCCATATATTCCATCACGCGCATCCTGGCTGCGTGAGAATCATCAACACAATTTCAGTAGTGAGATGTACAGTCACTCTGATACAATAATAATGGCGTATAAAACCCGCCCCGGTTCGCTTCGACGACTTCCTGACAGTCTTAACGCTTCGTCCTACTTGAACGTAAACTTCATTCTTTATAGAGCCCTACCCTGGAGATTACATTTACAATATATATTTTCAACTTGGATCTTCAATTATTTCAATAATTTCAGTTCGGTATCCTCTCAAGAATAGCGAACTTACTTGTATCATTCATTACTTCATTTACGGTGGTCCGTTAATATTCATTTATATTTCGACTTTCACTTTATTTATTTGCTTACTAGCTCATTCGTGTATTATTAAGTTATATTCAACTGTTATTCCTTTTATTTTTATATTAACCGTCACTGATCTTTACTATAAATTAATTTGTTATTTTAACAACAATTTGGTTCCTTCCCTCTTTTCAACATTATTATTGCTTGCGTGCATTTCAGGTTTTTATCTTACTTTATAAAACATATAATTCATTTACGCGGCTCTCATAATTCTGGCCGGTCTTTACAAGATGCATTTTCACTAATGCCACTTTAAATGTAATCACTTTGCACATAATATTTTCACAATGGTATTTTCAAATTTGGGTGCACAATGGTTTAATTTAATATAATTCATTTGTACTCACCACCCATCTGGTAGCCATGGTCCTTCCACGTGAAAGATTTCACCCATACTGCCGTAATTTGGGACATTTTACGGACAATATGGCACGACATAATCAATCTTTCCACAACACACGTGATTATCACTTTGCTCATTATTTTTACAAAAACACACATAATTTTTCCCATTACTTGGGGACACTTATACACACAAAAATATATAACCCTTTGAATAATCACTGAAATACACTTCACACGTGTTTTAACCCTTCAGAGTTTTGTCCTATTTATTCCTATAGAATTTACAGTAGATTACACTTTGTGTAATAGTCTCTGCCGTATCTCAGCGAATGGTGGTCTCCCGATACGCTCCTAGACGACGGTCTCCTTTCTTTCCTAGTACTGGCTGTACGTTTTATCCCTGCGACAACTTCTTGGATCTGACCCCTGGTCTCGACTCAAAGTTCTATTGGCTTCCCACAGTTTAAACTCACTGGTTTCATAACTTAATGTGGCTTTCTATTTCGACAACGTCTGGTTGCGAATTTCGTAAATTTCGAACTGTTCCTGCCTTTAACAAGGTTCGATTGTTCGTTTATCAATGTTCTGTACTTTTTCACTTCGACTGCGCGTATACTTTATACATAAACGCGTATTTCACTCGGTCCTATATCTTCATGACTTTCCATCAAAGACCATGAGATTCTATTTCTGTCCTAACACTAGCGATATTTGTTTCTTGCTAAAGTGTCGCGACTTCACTGGACCTAACTGTGAACTTCTGTAGCGTACTGTTCATCTATACTCACGACTTTATGTTCGTAGAGTTCTTCTGTATTCGGCGCCTTTCCGTGGTCTCGAATTAACGTACTTGTTATATTTCGACGACTTATTACTGGATCGAAACTGCATGGCCCTCCCTTGAGGTTCCATGTCCGATTGAATGTACTTAATGCGTATCGTCAAGTCCTACTCGGATTAAGACTGAAGACTGAATATCTTTGGCAAAACAGCGTGTACTGCGAACTGACGGTGCGATCCAGCGTAACCTCCTCAGAGGGAACTGTAGACTGAATATACGGTGATGTTGAAACAGCGCAACGGGCTTGCTAGAACTGAATTTGCTGCGAAACGGTACCGTGCCCTCCGGCACCCCTGGTAGACTGAAGACCTTCTGGCTCTCGGCCTCGCTATTTATTCAAAACTTACAAAAAAGATTACTTTGCCATCCTTCTCTAATCTATCTTTTGAACCAAACGCCGTACGTTTGTAAAAAAATATTTACTCCTCATGACCTAAACGTTAGAATTTCACATTGATTTCCAACAATCGATCACGGCAATTATATAAAAAAAGCATTCCTGCACTGCATAGGTGTAATTCCTTTTGTCTCCTACTCCGAGAGACTGGCTATCTCCTCCCATAATGTCGTCATGCTAATTCAGCACTTTTCTCCTGTACATTAATTAGAGATCTTTATATAACAGCTTAGGCTTTCACGGCCGGCGTTCATAATTAAATACAAGTTTTTCGGGCTTGTAGGCCGTGGTCCAGACAGGATATCTCCCGACGTTTCACCGGAAACTGCGTCCGGCATTATCAAGGGTTCCGCTCCTTTCCTTGGTCTGCAGTGGAATGAGGAAGAGGCTTGAAATAATGGGTAACGGCTAGTAGTGGAGTATTGTTGTTTGAATATGACTGTTGGTTGGATCTTGGCGATGAACTAACGGCTGGAAGGTATTTTGGATCTTCAAATTAGCATGGTGAGCCGAGCGTTCTCTTCGCATTCCGGCTGGATCGTCTGATCTCACGTACATGTTGCGGGGTGCGGTGCGTGCTCCGGCTTCGGCGACGGAGCTTGTGAGGGTCATGTGTTCCCTGCGCGACTGCCGGGCTGTAGCGGGAAGGTTCTTCAGGTTGACGTGTGAGTGATTTCTTGGCCTTGGTGTTCCTAAGAGCCGGGATCCATAGAAATCTTCAAACACCCCGACAATTTCAATCGGAAGGAAGAAATTGAACGTGTGCGTAATACATGGATCCCGGCTCCAAAATACCTTCCAGCCGTTAGTTCATCGCCAAGATCCAACCAACAGTCATATTCAAACAACAATACTCCACTACTAGCCGTTACCCATTATTTCAAGCCTCTTCCTCATTCCACTGCAGACCAAGGAAAGGAGCGGAACCCTTGATAATGCCGGACGCAGTTTCCGGTGAAACGTCGGGAGATATCCTGTCTGGACCACGGCCTACAAGCCCGAAAAACTTGTATTTAATTAGAGATCTTTATACTTTCTAGATTCCTTATTTCCAGAATGATTCTTATCGGCGTCCCAAAATTTCAATATTTTTCGTGGTCTCCGAGAAAACAGGTTATTTCTCAACATTACTGGGTCTTGCGGCATTACAGTGTTGCCAATAACCCGCTGACTGGTCTCCGTCGGTGGATCACCGGGCTAAAAGTTTCCTCTGAATGCGTGTGCTCATGACTCATATGCGGCTTGCATACTGATCACTTTTCGTGATACTTTCAATGTTTAGCTTGACCCATTTGTCGGTCAAATTTGTTTCTTGTTACCGAGATCCCCGAATGGTAATTATTTCTTTGTAAATGTATTAATTGCTTAAACTATATGCATAACCTTGTTATTAATCACCTAATTCATAGATATTATAGTTCTCACCTAGTGTTTAAGGCTTCCGCAACACATCACTACAACGACTACACTGAGCCTGTCTGCTGCTTACCTGTTGTCGCCACGAGCTCGTGACGTCATTTCCTTGGCCAACCAATAGCAGCGGTGTTTTTGGTCAGCTACCTTCCTCGGCGGGTTTTCGCCGCTATAAAACCTCGAGTCATCTTCTGGGTGAGGTGCCACTCTTCATCCATTCTTCGGCCACGACTTTACGGGCCACTCTGGGCCGCTATTCTTCGGACTTACTCTACGGCCAACATTCTACTGTCAACATGTGACAATCTGCTTTTTGGTCACCACTCGGAGACCAATATTCCTCAAATATTCTCGCCAAGACTTTTCAAGTACCGCAGTGAGAGTCATCATCTACGACTAATAATAATAATCTTCATGGTGCACTATCTCGCAGTGAGAAAAGGCACAAGGAAGGAATGTCAATAGTACTTGCTACGCGCCGTGGTCAGCCAGGACCAACCAAGTTTGTAAACAAACTCCAATCTCTCCAGTGCACAATAACAGCAGTGATACCTCTCAAATGTGTGGAGTGGGTTGCCTACTGGGACTGACAAATGTTCATACGTGACTGTGTTTGTATACATTTCTTCGCTTGAGGGATGATTAACTCCGGACATACCCTCCACTAAAGTGTCGCCAAAGATAAGATTTTTAGCACTCATTTATAGAACATTTTTATTGCCACTTCTATTTTAAGAAGACAAAGTTGATCTTTGCCATGAGCTTTTTAATAAGAAGCTCAAGTATTTTCTTCAGTGGTTATTAATTGATGTTTTGTTTACTTAAACAGTATATTAATAAATTGCATATTTGTTACCTATTATGTTTAATTTTGAAATCCTTCAGCCCCTTACATTAACGCATAATTCAGTCTTATTGCTTCACCCTAATGATATTGAATCCAAGCTAATGCTTGTTGCTGTTCTCCCTCTATGAGTTGGAGTTTTCTGGGGCAAACTCCACCACATACGATAACCCAGATAGCGGACCTTTATCGCTTTGAGTCATGCATGAGTTTCATCATCTAGCCTCACCGCTGGCATGTATGCATCCAAAAGTCTTATGAATATTATTTCTTTCCATGACTTAAAATATCATAGGTTCGACCCCTATGGGGTATGGGTACAATACTTAGTAGAGATTTCCCTCCCGCTAAGAAAAGTAAGAATAAAGAAAGAAAGAAAGAAAGAAAGAAAGAAAGAATGCTAATTGACCCGCCAGGTGGGATTTAAAATTATCCGTGGCTAGGCTCATTTTGAAAAAAAAAAAAAAGTATTTAATGGGGAAGAAGCTAGATTAGCAACCCTGGAAGGACGGTATTATGCATTGTCATGAGGACGTGTGTAGCCTTAATAGGGAGCCGGATCGAAAGGCAACAACAATACATCACCAAGTGGAGATCATGCAGTAACAACCATACCGATTTCCCAAAGCATGAGTTATAGAACCATCTGCAAGTGGCATTATTTAATGTAATGAATGTTTATTATTAATTATTATCACTTCCTGTTTTTTGTGTGTTTAATTTCCAATAGAGAGGGGTGTTTTCACCCCCAGTAGCACTCACTTGGCTACGTCACTGGTAGACTACATAGCTATGAACGCCGGCCGTGAAAGCCTAAGTTGTAATATTATTGGACGGCATTTTTCGTACGCCCACTACAGTATACAAGGTGTCTCAAAAATATGTACTAACACTTTGAATGACTATAAAATGATTATTTATGAACATGAGACAAGTTTAAGGGCTTCAACTATAGAAGAGACATGTAATTAAAGATTCATGTTCGCAAATGTTCAAATTGATGACCGTCAGTGTCCAGATAAAGCTGATAACGAGAACCAATGGTTTCGCAAAAGTTACGACAAAGTTCATTTGGAATTTCGTGACCTTGTCTTTCAATTTCCAATTTCAATGCATCAATTGTTCTTGGTTTGCAGCGATAATAACTGTCCTTGAGGTATCCCCATAAAAAGAAGTCCATTGGCGTGCGATGTGGAGAACGCGTCCAATCCATGTGTCTGGATGAGCTGCATCCAGGTGAGCTCTGACATCGCGATGGCAGTGGGGAGATGCTCCATCTTGCTGAAAGTAAACCTCGTCATCACCAAACATCTCTTCAATGTGAGGACTGATGGACTCCTCTAGTAAGTTGAGGTACCTGTCACCATTGACAGTTCCGTTAAAAATAAATGGTCTTATGATGACCAATGCTGATATCCCACACCATACTGTTACCCCTGGTAAGTTTAAATGGTGCTCAACTGTAACATGAGGATTTACAGGACTCCAGTAGGTACAATTATGGCATTAAATTGTGCCATTTAATTTAAACGTGGCCTCATCGCTCCAGACAATTTTGCGTGTAAACCCTGCATCTCTTGCACATTTTTCCCGGTACCATTCACAGAATTGAACTCTCCGGTCCGGATCGTCTTCATTGAGAGTATGAGTTCGTGTTCGAATGTAGGATTTCCAGCGCAGACGCTTCATGATGATGTGTGTCTCTTGAACCATTTGTCGTAGTGTTTTCGGTGGGGATCGAGTGAGGGCGTCCTGCATCTGTTCTTCTTTTCTAGGACTGGTTGATGTCCGTGGTCGTCCAGAAGGTTTCTTGTTGACGTTGTCAACGGTTTCATCTGCTTCAAATTTATCTGTGATGCGAGCAATGGTCCGGTGCGTTGGTGGCAGTTTGTCGAACTCTGGACACTGACAGTCATCAATTTGAATATTTGTGAACATGAATCTTTAATTACATGCCTCTTCTATAATTGAAGCCCTTAAACGTGTTCCTATGTTCATAAATAATAGTTTTATAGTCATTCAGAGTGTTAGTACATATTTGAGACACCCTGTGTATACAAAGAAACATGGAACGATTCATGTTTCGGCTGTTACGCCTAAAACGAAATATAGGGAGCGCATGGACACCGCCACTTGACCCAACACTTGGCTGGAATCAGGTTGAGTAAAGTAGATTTTCGAAGATACTGGGTGCTTAAAGTGGAATACACTCGTGCTGTAATAATGTGTATGGCCAAGAAGGAGTTCAAAACCGAGATAGTGATCGAAGTGAAGAGGCAGCTATACAAGTAGCCCTTCACAGTAGCCTATCTAAAGACAGTCGTATCAAGACATCGCTCACATGTCAGTGTGAAGTGCTATAACTGACATATCTGAGACGTTCAGGACATATGAATAGTCTTCCTGTTGTCATGTTCTAACAAATCACACGTGAGAGGTGTCAATAATAATAATAATAATTGGTCCGGAAGCAATGGCACTAGGGGAAAATAAGAACAGTAACTATCATCTATAGTTAGGCTTGCCATATTTTTGGTGAGTGAAACCGGGACACATTAATATGGGATGACCTTACTGGGGGTCTGGGGGGTTTGAGCGGGGAGATCCGGGATTTTTTTGTAAAAAATTGAAGCAAAATGGTGAGTTTTAAGCCTTTTTTTAAGCCTCGCAAGTGACGGGAGGGGGGAATCTGGCACCCTAAATTGTTAGTTCTACACACCTTTTAAAAATAAAAAAATAAAAGGAATTTTTGCTATATAAAAATATATAATTTTTCCTTTTTAATGATAATTTGTTCTGGTCTAGAAAGAAGTGTTAATAAAATACAATTTAAAATACTTCATAAAATTAACAATTACTAAGTCTTATTTTTTTTTAAACTACAACTTGTTGTCTAACTACAATAACAATTACAATTACAATTGATTGTTGAAAAGTAACCGATTCATAAAGGATTCTTAAACACATTAATTCATTACTTCTTACAGCCATTTTCCGGGACATTGATAAAACCGGGCGGGACACAGGGAAAAGAGCAAAATACCGGGACTGTCCCGGTCAAACCGAGACGTATGGCAAGCCTATCTATAGTACTTGTGCATTTCCCATCTCATTAGAGAATAGTTTCCCAGACCTGAATTTAGATCAAGGTCTTAACAAATTCTACGTGGGGAATTGTTAGATTGTTTATGGAGAATCAGACAACAGAAGAAATAGTGGGGTATTCCCACAATTGAACGTAGTCATCAATGGGTTGAAGAAACTCAATATCACCCACTACTGAACGTAATCCGAATGACATATTGAAAACCTGGTATTATGTTGATGTAATTCTAGCAAATATACAGAGTGTGCGTAAGCGCAAGCACAAAAATTATATTATTATTATTAATAATAATAATAATTTATTATAATAAATAAATAAATAACTACCGTCGGCAGTAGCTACGCTCGCTAAAGCGTAGCGCTAGGCTACGGGGCTCATTGCGGACTCGGTAGATGTGGGTTTGAGCCCCATCGCCGGCCGTCCTTGAAATGGTTTTCTGTGGTTTCCCATTTTCAACTCCAGATAAATACTGGACGGTACCTTCTGATAGACCACGGCCACTTCATTCCACATTCTTGTCCAGTTTCATTCATTTCATCTCTCATTAAGTCCTCTCATGAGGTTGAGATCAGGAAGGGCATCTGGTCATAAAAATCATCCGCCACATAGAATATCTTCGCATCTCATCCCCGACCCCGTTAGAAACGGGAATAATACGGGGTAGACATACGAATACTGTGCGAGTACAAGCTCTATGAACTTGCGGGGTGAGGAGAAAGGGCAGGGAAGGGTCAGGCGAGAAGAGAAGGGCCTGTCAACAGCCCGCCGTGTTACTTGACATGATCGTCTATATACAATTTTCATAGGAAAATATGCATTGTCCGTTGAGCCATAATATATTTAAACACAAATAGTGCTAAATGTTCCGGCATAACTCAACAAGATGACAGTGTTTCGCCCCGGTGTGCTATTGGGCTCTTCAGTTGGTTAAAGCACACCTCACCAAGACACTGTCTAGTGCACACTGGGAAGGTCATTGCAAGACGTATTTGATACATGTGTATCCGCGTCACGAGCAAGCCAGTGCACTATGGGAGTCGAAACTCCATTTGGCATTGAATATACAATTTTCATAAGAAAATATGCATTGTCCGTTGAGCCATAATATATTTAAACACAAATAGTGCTAAATGTTCCGGCATAACTCAACAAGATGACCGCGGGGCCCTGGGCGGTCGCCCTCCTCGCCCTCCCCTAGATCCGCCCTTGTTCAGAAGGCATCTAACTAACCATACACAATGGATTTTTTTAAATTTAATTAATTAATTATACTTTTCAAACTAATTTATATTTTTTTTGTCAGCAGCTATGACCTCCCTTGACCGTTTAGCGAGTTCAGATTTCAGTGAAATAATAGAAGACTTCAGCCGAGAAAAAGTAGCAAAGTAATATTTATTATTTCATAGATTACATAATCTTCTTCAAGATTTCTTTCATATTATTAAAAAATATACTGTAGTGTATTCAAAATATTGTAACTATTCTTGATTTTATTATTATTACAAAACTACTTTCCATTTGAATTGCTATTTTTTATTTCCTATTGTTGTGGGCCCCAACTTATCATATCGCCCAGGGCCCCACGAGGCCTGGATCCGTCACTGCTTCTGAATATAGGTCCTTACCTTACCAGTGACTTGGTCTATTGTCATCATGAGGGGACTGTATTTTACATGCCACCCCGGTTATGTTGATCTGATGTGACAGGTCGAGTCGCTTTCATCTTAACGATTCAACTGTTTTGATTAGTAGCTTAATAACCTCGGCCCCACTGCCAATTCCACTACTTTGTGCAAGTCTGCCTAATGATAACATTTTTAGTTGATGGGCGTCATAAAGGAGACTGGATTAATCAGTCCGCTGTTTTAAACTCTTGTGTTCCTTCTCTTCATCTGCCAAGCTCCTGACGTAAGATCTCACCGAGTAACTCCATCCAGAGATATTAATTAAAACTATTATTGCGTATAAAGCGCAAGCCTCCGTGGCTTAGGCGGCAGCACGCCGGCCTCTCACCGCTGGGTCCGTGGTTCAAATCCCGGTCACTCCATGTGAAATCTGTGCTGGACAAAACGGAGGCAGACAGGGTTTTCTCCGGGTACTCTGGTTTTCCCAGTCAACATTTCATTCCAGCAACACTCTCCACTATCAATTCATTTCATCTGTCATTCATTTAATCATTGCCCCAGAGGAGTGCGTCAGGCCTCGGCCGCTAGATGGGGGCTTCATTCATTCCATTCCTGACCCGGTCGGAGACTGGAAGCAGGCTGTGGATTTTCATTGCGTATAAAACTTCCGTGGCTTAGGCGGCAGCACGTCGGCCTCTCACCGCCGGGTCCGTGGTTCAAATCCAGTTCACTCTTTGTGAGATTTATGCTGGACAAAGTGGAGGCAGGCAGGTTTTTCTCCGGGTACTCCGGTTATCCCTGTCACAATTTCATTCCAGCAACACTCTCCACTATCATTTCATTTCATCTGTCAATCATTTAGTCATTGCCCCAGGGGAGTGCAACAGGCTCCGGCAGCCAGCACAGTTCATATTCTCGCCGTTAGATGGGGGCTTCATTCATTCCATTCCCTGACCCGGTTGGTCGACTGGAAGAAGGCTGTGGATTTGCATATAATTGCGTATACATCGAGAACGTAATTTCAATTCTACGATATATTTTCAGACGATACGAAGGAGATGTCGGTAGAATGCAAAGTACTGTAGGAGGAACTACATTGGAGCAGGTGGACCATTCTAAGTATATAGCCTACTTGGGTTGTGTATTCTCTAGGATGGTAGTATGGTGAAAGAGATAGAATCGAGATGCAGGAAAGCCAATGCAGTGAGTTTTCAGTTGTGATCTACTGTATTCTGCAAGAAAGAAGTTAGTGTAGCGACAAAACTCTCCCTTCATCTCTCACGGTAGGCTGATTTACACTGATTTTGTAGCATAGAAGTGAAAGTTGGGTGGATTGAGTATATTTCATACATAAGCTAGAGGTAAGTGATATGATGGTATAGCTTGTACGGTATATGGTGAAACTTGAAGTTCACGGTACATTGTGAGCGGTGGGGAGTCAGATCATTGGAGGTGACACCAAGTTCAAGACGATTGCATGTACAGATTAACACGCGATGTTGACAGCACGGTGGACGACGAATGACTGCTTTCACTATCCCCCCACCACTGAAACGTGGTTGGAAATCTGTCTGGCCAGAGCGGTCGGCTTGACCTTGAAACTTCACCACATGCCGTCCGAGCTCAAGCACAAATGATTGCTGTGACAATTTGAAGCAATAGAAGGAAGGTAGGCCTACTTATAATGAAGAGATAAAGGCTAAGTTAGAAAAAGAACATGTTAGATGAGCCGACTCGGTGCGGTCACGTGATGAGAATAAGGGGGGGGGGGAGGGAGGTTACGTAAGACGATAATAAGTTAATGAACATGCTAAAATGAGTGAGAGAAACAGAGGTAGGTCTAGGAGGAGATGGTTAGATTCAGTGCTGAACGATTTCAGGGTGAGAGGTGTAGAATCAAAGGAGGCAGCAGTGCTACCTGCTAGCTGCTAACAGAGGATCATGGAGACGAATTGTTCGCAAACAGACTTTTGCAGACTAGACTGGGCGCTAAAAAGTCAAGACAGTCTCAAATGAATGAATGAACGAATGCACGTAACAAATCCCTGGAGATATCCGTCCTCAGTATATTTGGAACTCGTAAGCAAGAAATTATTGCAAGGCACGAAACGAAATTATTTTTCATAAGCATTTGCTTTATCGTTGGCTGGGAGCGCTAGGACGTTATTAGACAAATATTATGATAAATACGGAGCAACATATCTTCTCCTTATCAATAGTCGTTTGGGAAAAAATATTAAGCATATGGCATAGGAGATGTGACACAACTTTCCATTTTGAACCTCTTTATGATCTGAATATAAGTATTCTTTGAACAATTCTGTGCTTCTACTAATTTTATAAGTAAAGCAAAAATGATTTTTACATTCAATTTATAAGGTAAGGATTCTGCAAATTTTAAAAGTAAAACAAAAATGTTATCATTAAAAGAACAAGTAGTTCCGTGAAGAACTAAACAGCCTATTTTCATATATCCTACTTATGTTGATTTCCCCCATCAACATGGGTACAAAGTTTCAGTTTGATTGCTGTAATAGATTCGTAGATAATGAGAACCGTCTAAATATTTCGGATGGTCGCCATATTGACTTTTTATATATGTAGGCCATAGAGTTATGTAGCCTACTGTTCGATGACGATTATTGTGTAGGTTCATTATTCAAACGTTCACTTCGATCACATGATTAGGACAGAGGAAGTAAAAAAAATTGCACAGCCGACATCCTGAGGTTATGTAAACAATTGATCTAAATTAGACGCCAGTGCATTACAATGAATAAATATATTTGCTGTATCAAGTTTCACTGCGCTCGGTTGGTTAAATTGAGAGAAACGTCTATTTAAATGTTTCAAATTCGCTCGGCCGCCATGTTCATTTTGTACTTAACAGATTTCTGAAAGTTACATAAGACAACTTCTAGTAGGGCCCTTTAGTACCGTACAAAATTTCAGGGTGATATCAGTAGTAGTTTCGGAGATATACATTGCCGGTGAATTATTTCGCACACCCACCATGTTGGATGGGTGAGACATATTGAAATTTGAAGGGCACAGTCGGGGTTGTACAAAATAGCACTATGTCCTTTCCGAGTTTCATTGAATTCGCTCCAGCCGTTTAAATTTTATTAGGGACACACACACGGACTATGCCTTCTTTTTTAATAAATGAAAATAGGCTAAAAATGACCAGGGGATTACTCCTACGTCCCACCGCGCGGTGACTTCGATCGCCCCTTCCGTCAGTGCGGCTCGTAAAGCATAAAATGAGTTGAGTTTTGTTATTTGTTAAGTGATTAGGTAATCATTTCGTACCCCGTCTCCCTCACACGTTATCAACGTAGTCATAAGCTTCGACTCCCCCATCTCTCTTTCTTTCTGATTACGTAATATGTGGACGGCCCCAAGAAGTGATAAATATGGCATTGGCAACAGCCACAATACCTTAAAACAGGTGTTCTCAACCTTTTTCAACCATCGTACCCCTTTAAAAAAATTCAACGTCCTGCGTACCCACTACTAACCTTTCTTAGGTAGTAACAATGGTTATTAAAACATGAAAGATTTTTAGTTAGTATGGTTTAACCTTTGTAATTTTATAAGGAAAGATAATTTAATAAAACAAAATATAAGGAAAGTAGGATAACTTCACAAAAAGTTAATGAGAAAGTTGAGCTTGCGTCCTTTCACACAGTTGATCAATGTTCGGCTCTAGCTTTGTTAAATACAACCTTAAATCGTCCTCAACATTAAGCTTGTTTCTATACTTACTTTTTAAATAAGTTAAACTCGAAAATCCCCTTTCACATAAGTATGTAGAAGAAAATCCAATAAGAACCTTTACAGCAATAATTGAAAGTTCTTTGAATTCCTTTCCAACACTGATCCAAAAATTTAACAATGCAACTTTCAATTATTTATTTTTTAATGTTGTATCTCACGACAGTTCAATTAGTTGTTCTTTCTGGGAAGTAGTCAGATTGCTAGAAGTTTCTGTAGCATCAAAACTAAAGGGGTCACGTATCCAGTCCAATCTTTTGTCTGTAGGTGGGAAGTACTGCCTTATGTGGTTCTTCAATGATGTCCCATTTGAGTTGTAAGGTCAGTCCAGTCAGATATGCTTTCTTCGTTTTCTTTCAAAAATGAATTCAATCTCTCAAAATTCTCACAGTTGTTGTCTTTCAGTTCCTTTTCCCAAAGAGTGATTTTTGCAAGCATTGCGTTAGTTTTCATTTCAACATAGAACATATCAGAAACACTACCTTGCATACACTTATTCCAAATGTTCAGTTTTTCAAAAATATCACTTAAATAGGCCAATTTTAAAAGCCAACCAATGTCATTGAGTACTGATGATAAATTAGATTTGTGCTCGGTAAAGAAAAGATGCAATTCTTTGTGGAGTTCAAATACACGCGCCGTAAATAACTCATACAGTAGTCTCGGCACGAAGCTCACTGCGCATGTGGATCGGGTAGAAGGATGGCCTGCCGCGTACCCCCTGAAATGTTTCGCGTACCCCTACCACAGGTTGAGAACCCCTGCCTTAAAACAACGAGGAAGCGGTCAGTACATCTGTTGTCAAAAGACAGGAAGCCATACAAAATCCTCATAACTATCTGGGCGGGCCAGAGAGGCAGGATTATGGGGATGTAAGACTTGCGACTGGGGATGCGTTAGTCGTTGTGACTATACCTTCTATTTCCAGGCCTTAGTTACTAACATGCACCGACAGCAGTGGCTCAGCTGGCTAAAGCGCAGCGTTAGGTCATGGGACCAAGCTCTCTGCTGACTCGGTAGACGCGTGGGTTCGAGCCCCACCATCGGCCGTCCTTGAAATGGTTTTCCGTGGTTTCCCATTTTCAACGCCAGGCAAATGCTGGAACGGTACCTTCTGATAGGCCACGGCCGATTCCTTCCACATCCTTGCCCAGTTTCATTCATCTTCATCCATTCCATCCCGACGCACAGGTCGCCTACGGGCGTCGAATAGAAAGACCTGCACTCGGCCTCTGAGGAGGCCACACGACAAAAAAAAAAAAACAAGTTACTAACATGATGTGATCGTGATGTATGTATCAAATCTCTATTCCCATTGCTAAAGCCCTGCGAGGATGTGGATATCCGCGGATGAACCCCCAGATATCCGCAAAAGCTTTCGCTATGCGGATATAGTTTGCATGGCTGTGCGCATAGCGAATAAGCTGCGGATAATGTTTGGAGTAAATTTGTGGATAGTTTTTAGAATACAATCGTGCTGACCGACTGAAGAGCACCAAACGTTTGTATACAATCTGAGCTTGTTGAATATCGTTTGGCCTACTAGGACCCGAATGCTTATGACTTATTATTATTATTATTATTATTATTATGTGCGAGTGGACCCAGATGGATCACGCAGTACTTTTACGATTCACCTTTCTGATCTTCCATATAGATCTCATTCTCTCTTCGTGGGCCTTCTTCCTTTCCTCCGTCCACTTGGTTCCTGATCTCTTTGGAGCGTCATTCTCTGGTGTTACATTCCATCCATTTACCCTACATCGGAACAAGTCCTGTCAAAGACTTCCACTGTTCTTACTTGGGCCTTCTCCAAATCCTGCTTAACTTGCTGAATCCACGCTTATTACTTATATTTTTCCGTTATATTTTTCCATGACAAATGTAAGATGATTTAAGGTAATCTCATTCAAATTATATCATTAAGCATATTTAACACTCCGAACTAAAAAGAGGGTTGCAATTCCGACTGTATTACATTCATTTTAAACATACCACATGGCATACTGTACACGGCCTAGGGGAACGAATTTTTTTCTTCTCAAATGCCTAAATGTGTTGCTTTAGTACTTGATATTTTATCTAACAAATTAACAAGTAGTTCCGTGAAGAACTAATAGCCTATTTTCATATATCCAACTAATATCAATTGCCTCTATCAACATACATACAAATTGTCAGCTTGATTGCTGTATTAAATTCGTAGATATTGAGAATCGTCTAAATATTTTGGATGATCACCATGTTGGATTTTTATATTATAGGCCTTAGATTTATGTACTATTACATGAAGATTATTGTGTAGGTGTTTTATTCAAACTTCAATCGCATTAATAGGACACAAGAAATAAAAGCGGCATTTTACAATTTCGCTCAGCCGCCATCTTGTGGTTACGAAAATAATTTAAATGAATTAGATGCCAGTCGATTAAAATTAGTACAAGCATAAACCGTATCAAGTTTCATTGCGCTCGGATGGTTAAAACGCAAGAAACGTCCATTTGAATATTTAAATTTCGCGCGTCGCCGCCGCCATGTTGGTTTGTACTTGCCAGGTTATTGAACGTCCCATAGGTGAACTTATGCGTATAGCCTCTATACACTTACAATATTTCAGTTTGATTTCTGTAGTAGATTAATAGATATTGAGAACCGTGTAAATATTTCGGATGGTCGCCATGTTGGATTTTAATATATGTAGGCCATAGAGTTATATACTATTAGATGATGATTATTGTGTACGTTCATTATGAAAATGTTGATTTCGATCGCATTTCGATTTTCGAAATTCGCACAGCCGCCATCTTGGGGTTACGTAAACAATTGAACTAAATTAGATACCATTGCATTACAATTTGCATAAAAATTTGCTGTACGAAGTTTCATTGCGTTTGGATCATTAAATCGCGAGAAAAGTCTATTTGAAACTTTCAACTTCGCTTGGCCGCCATGTTCGTTTTGTAGTCAAACAATTTTTGAAAGTCTCATAGATGAACTTCCAGTAGTGTTTTTTATCTCCGTACAAAATTTCATGGTAATACCGGTAATAGTTTCAGAGATATAGAATGCCGGTGAAATATTCCGCACAGCCGCCATCTTGAGGTTATGTAAACTATTGAAGGAAGTTAGATATCAGTGCATTACAATGTGTATAGACATATACTGTAGCAAGTTTCATTGCGTTTGGTTGGTTAACTCGCGAGAAACGTGTATTTAAAAGTCGCAACTTCGCTTGGCCGCCATGTTGGTTTTGTAGTTACCAGGTTTTCAGAAGTCACATGCGTGAACTTCTAGTAGTTTCCTTTATCACCGTACAAAATTCCAGTGTGATATCGGTAATAGTTTCGGAGATATTGAATGCTGGTGAAATATTTCGCACAGCCGCGATGTTGGAATGGTGAGACGTAACGAAATTTGAAGGGCACGGTCAGGGTCACCCGGAATAGTGCTATGATCTTACTGAGTTTCATTGAAATCGCTCCAGCCATTTAAAAGTTATTATGGGAGGACACACAAAAATCCCTCACACACACACATACGCACACACAGACAGACACACGAACAAAAGGTGATCTCATAAGCCTATTTTTTCATAAATGAAAATAGGCTAAAAATATTATTGTTATGTCAGTGAGGGGAGCGTGATGGCGCAGTGGCTTAGCTGCTCGTCTTTCACCCGGACGGCCGGGGCTCGAATCCTGGTGACAGCGGGGTGGAATTTTCACCTGAAAAATCACGTGGCGTCAGGAAGGGCATCCGGCCTTAAATCCCCGACCAAAACCAAAATGAGCCTGGTTGGCTCCGGCGACCCCAATTAATTGGGAAAAAGCCGAAGAAAGTTTTTTGTTATGTCAGCGGATGTGGATAACAGTCGTGCGGATGCGGGGCGGATGCGGATGACAGTCGTGCGGATGCAGGGCGCATGTGGATAACGTTTTGTTTATCCGCGCAGAACGCTATTTTTTGCCTATGCCACACAACTCCAAGAGGGCTGTTTACAGTTTACTGCTCCTTATAACACTCTTTCAAGGGTCCTGACATGAAAGTTCTAGATTTCATGGGTTCGTAAATTTTACTTATGCCTCTGGAACGAGGCGCATTGCGGCACCTGAAAGGTGAGACGTGTGGCAATTAGGGTAGAAGGAACTGACGTGTTTCTTGATATCCTAGTTCTGTAACACGCCAACATAACACGTTATCTGCCGTGTCAGACCCCTGTCAGTATCTCCTAACAACATGACAACAGCTAACAACAGCTTTTAACGTTTTCGCAACAGCGACAAACCTCTCAAGGAAGTTCTTCGTTATTATTTTTAAATTGCCTCTTTGTTTCTATGGCATAGAGACTATTGAATTGTTTCTTGTTGATGTGACAGCTTTGTGAAGTGCTCTTTTAATGGCTTTCTTATTCCCTTGCTTACAATCTAATGCAGGTCTTTAGACAGTCCTGCATTTTTTGGGCGGGTAGGTGAGGAGAGGGGAAAGTGAACACAAGCAGTGTATTAGCCTTTCAATGTAGGCCTACTGCTTGATTCCAAGCTCTCTGAACTTGCGGGGTGAGGTGCCGCGGGAGGCAGGGAAAGAAGGACCACTCAGCATCCCGCCGTCTTATCTGGAATTCCTGTCAATTCCCATTCTGCTAACATAGGGCCTTTGCCTAAACCAGCGTTTCCCAAACTGTGGTACGCTCGTGCTGCTGCAGTGGTACGCGGTGATGTTACGAAAAATAAAAAAATAATAGATACGTTACGAAAAATATAAAATTTAAAAATTTTAAAACAATGATATGTTGCCAGAGGACTTTAAGGCCAAAGATACGGAGCAGTTTTATGAATTGAATTGTGATTCAGAACTAAGGCAATTTTTTTCAAAAATGGCTCTTGTGAACTATTGGGTTGAGAGAGGTGCAGACTATGCAGACATAGCTGACAAAGCAGTTAGATTTTTACTGCCGGCTCAGCTGGCTAAAGCGCAGCGTTAGGTCATGGGACCAAGCTCTCTGCTGACTCGGAAGACGCGTGGGTTCGAGCCCCACCGTCGGCCGTCCTTGAAATGGTTTTCCGTGGTTTCCCATTTTCAACACCAGGCAAATGTTGGGACGGTACCTTCTGATAGGCCACGGCCGATTCCTTCCACATCCTTGCCCAGTCTCATTCATCTTCATCCATTCCATCTCTCATCCCGACGCGCAGGTCGCCCACGGGCGTCAAATAGAAAGACGTGCACTCGGCCTCTGAGGAGGCCACACGAAAAAAAAAACTACTTCGTACTTGTGTGAGACTGCATTTTCTTCACTTGTTTATCTCAAGAATAAAAACCGGAATAGGCTCCTTACAGTGGAAAACGATCTTCGTTTGAGACTCAGTAATCTTAAACCAGACATTCCTAAGATGGCTTCTATTCTTCAAGCACACCCTTCACATTGAAGTTGTTAGTTGACCTTTGGTTTTTATGTTTAATTATTAAATGTTCTTTTATTAATATTATTTGTACAGTGTCATTTATGAATCTTTGAATGGAATACTCATTGTAATAAATAATAAAACAACTGGACACACTTTTTTTAAATTTGAACTTTAACTCCAACAGTCTAACTGTAACAAACACAATTATTTACAACCCGTCTTTTAGTCTCTTACGTAGTGGTGGTGGTGGTGGGGATTATAGTTACTATATCTCCCAACCATTAGGTGGTACGCGAGAGATTCTCATCCCTTAAAGTGGTACACACAAAAACAAGTTTGGAAACACTGGCCTAAACCACTGTGGTGTTGCGAATGAGTGAGTAAGTGACCGACCAATGTATTTGGTTCTGTTACTATGCACGGACTGGGAACCCCCCGCAGCACTCCTCATAGTGCGTGATCCCCATCCCTCTCAGGTGCTCAGAGCTTGGACTCGAGCAGTTTGAGTGTCGATGAACTTGGCTGTGTCAGTGTTTGTTGATAATAGCGGCTGGAACCCTGCAGGGTGAGCCGGGAGGCACAGTGATGACTGAGGACAGGCTGCCCTTAAGTCAAGCAACATTCCGCGCCGTACCTTCTTGACCGGTACATATTACATGCGCAGTGATGTCTCCACGCACAGTGCCAGAGTTGCCAACCTCTCAAACCTCAAAATCCCAACTTCCCACTCAGAATGTTCCTTTTCACTACAGTAGAAAATTTCACCCGTAAAAATGTATTTTGTTTAAAACAAATGTATAATGAATACAAAGTGCTTCCGAGTCTCGATAATGTGTTTCTAATTGCAGTACCATATGCGCTAAAATTGATTTTAACGAAACACAGAACTGTCTTGTAAACTATCATTACTAGGGCTCGGATTTTTAGGTGCTAAAAATCGAGAAAATATTTATTTTTTATGTATTAAAAATACCTGAAATATGTGAGAAAAAAGTAAAAATATTTAATTATAATTTAGTTCATTAATGTGAATATAAACAATATGCAGTACTCACGAATGCTATGTCTTACTGACTGCTGAAGCATTACAATACACAACGAAATACATCTTCAGGTTGTCCATCACAAATGACCGACAATTATCGCGAAACTGCGGCAATATATTTCTTGCCCTTGTGGTGTTGTGAAACTTGAGATCGCTGTTCAGCCTTGATTGCTTTTCCACATGATTGGCAGAATAGAACACCCCCATCAAAAGTAAAATTATCTTTAAATTCTGCAACAGACGATAACTTGTAGTTGTTTATACTTTAGGCATCGTAGAACTGCCTTACACTTCCCAGTGCCAGAAATGAACTGCATGTGAGTGACACTGGTTCCAGATAGCTGGGCGAGTGGGAGGTCTAGCACGTGGTGCAATATGGCTGTGGATAATGAAATACCCGGCTTCCCCAGTGAGTGGCACGGGGCGACAAGTTAAGAATAGCACAGTTGCAAGCTGACATACGCTCTGCATGAAGATTAGATAGCTCACAGGTTCTTTCCCGTTGAAGTAACACAGAACAGAAATGCAATAAACTAATTTAAAAATGTAAAAATTATGTCTTTTTATGATAATAAATAAAAAGCAGAAATGTATGTATTTATAGAAAAAATGCTTAAAATATGTATTTACATAAAAAAAATACTTATTTAACTAAAAATCCGAGCCCTAATCATTACCATACACTTAAACATTCACTTAATATACGTTTTTATTCATTTAAAGATTGAGATTTTTACCTTTCCCTGTATAAGTCTTTCAACATTTTAAAAATAAAGATTTCACAAAGACACAAAACATAAGTTTCATTCGCCAAAAAACACACAAAACTGTGTGTTATCGCACAAGGAGCAGTTGGCGATTGTAATGTAATACTATACTTTGGTGAAAGGTTTATTTTTATCCTACTGGCATGTATGAGTCGTACCTATTGTGCACGTTTGCTGTGCAAACGATGCTTTTATGACATCGGCTAAATATCCCAAATTCACCTCACTTTTTGCACACAAAAAAATCCCTTTATCCCTTTCCTAAAAATATTTGTGTAAATGTCCCACAATTTAGGACAAATCCCACGGTGTCCGGACATAACATACCACGGAAAAAACGTACCACTTGATTTTCGAGGACATAACGTACCACCTAGGTCGTTATCTACCTAAAAACGGTTTTCCCGTAATCCCGGAATATTTACGCTAGGACATAACGTACCACTTGATGTCAGACGGGCATTCCAGTTACAGGTTCATTACCACATAAACATCAGTGGCGATCACACTGTGCGGCTTTAAAAATTTTGGTATTGTATCATGGAGTTGTGTACAACGAATAAGGGCGGTTTATGTGCGCACTTCGACGGATGAAGTATGAATTGTACATTGAAAGTTCAAAGAGAAAGAAGAAATATGTCAAGTATGATGAACGGCTTGACAGAATAATGAAGCGGTATGAAGAGAATGGAAACTTGAAATCTTGCTTGAGAGCTCTCTCATATTCGCAGAACTTGGAATGAAACTTCACATGGCGAACTTGCTACTCACTTAGAATGAAACAACCCATGACGAACTTGCTATTCGCTAGGATATAAAACCCACCAAAAACAATTTAATTTTTTTTAAGGAAAGAAAACTAAAAATGACCAGAGAGAATAAAACAGCTGATTTTAAACACGCCAAAATGTTTATAAACATTTTTCCAGTCCAAAGCCTGGATAAAGTGTGATGAGAATCCAAAAACTTATCATATTTTATATTAGTTTATGTTATGTTATTGCCCACGTGTTTATTACCTGGATTAATTGAGCAATAACGAACAAGTGGTCGTGCGGTTAGGGTTTCATGCACCCTAAATACTTCCCACTCTTTCAAGGGGTACGTTATGTCCTCACCTAAATATTTTAAGGTCATTAGCTGACTCTTCGCAGCCGGCCAAGTGGTACGTTATGTCCTATAACCATATCCCACGGGTTGCCATCACTGCAGTGAGCCTTCATACCTTTGTGATCATTGCAAATAAAGTGCGCAATGTGTCTTCGGCAGCGTGTGTGCATATCCAGTGGTATCAGTGCTCTACTACCGACAGTAGTGGCTACGCGGGCTAAAGCGCTGCGTTAGGTCAAGGGGCCAAGCTCTCTGCTGACTCGGTAGACGCGTGGGTTCGAGCCCCACCGTCGGCTGTCCTTGAAATGGTTTTCCGTGGTTTCCCATTTTCAACACGAGGCAAATGCTGGGACAGTACCTTCTGACAGGCCACGGCCGCTTCCTTCCACATCCTTGCCCAGTTTCATTCATCTTCATCCATTCCATCTCTCATTCCGACGCGCAGATCGCCCACGGGCGTCGACTAGAAAGACCTGCACTCGGCCTCTCAGGAGGCTACACGACAAAAAAAAAAGTGCTCTACTTGGGCGTTAAGAAGAATTATCACGTGCTTACGTCCGGCCACGAATGACCGGCACCGAGAATATATATTGTAAATTATGAACACAAAAATAATAATAATAATGGCAAATTAAGAATGATGCCACTCTATTGTTTCGCAACAGCACCGCTAAGAGTACGGTAACAGAAGTTAAGGTCCACACGGAGAGTAAAACGAAGACTGAGGTCGGTTTTGCAAGGAGCTTATAATTATTATTCTTTTGAAGTGTATGATAAACTTCTCTTATGAGGTTGGCATCAGCAGATCATACACTGACCGGCAAAGAAAACCGATCACTTGAAAAATTCAACCCTGGCAAAATCTTCAGGCCTCAGCGAATATTCGTTTCTGAATTGCACAAGAACAACTGAGGATATAACTGTATTTTATTTTTATTTATCGTATGGCTTTTATGCCGGGAGTGTCCGAGGACATGTTCGGCTCGCCTGAGTCTGTAGCTGCTTCCAGCGGACACCCTAAAGGGTGAGCTACAAGTTGCGTTCAATTTCAAGTAGTTCCAACTTTCGCCACCAGATATCAATGATACCTAGTGGTGAACGTTGGAACTTTGATAGAGCGTTCTGACGAAATCTAACCTAACAAATTTTGCTTTACACAAGTTAAGTCTGTGAAAGGATCTTTTACATGCCATACATCTATGACATGGGACCGCCGGCTTTACTTCCCCTCCGAAGGAAGGCATACTGAAGGATTTTTAACGCTCTTAAAAAATCCGACGACTTCGGCCGGGTTTGAACTCGCTATCTTGGGCATAGCAGTTCAGCATGCTGCCGACTACGCCACCGAAGCCGCTATAACTGTATTGATCTTTTCCTATGCCAATAAGTGGCAAAACAAAAAAAGAATAAAACATTGTATTGTTCAAGATGGCGCACATCTTTCCGCGGGAAAAACAGCATCATGTCAAAGAATCGCTATTGTTAAGTGAAACAATGACATAAGGAATGGCAATGCATCCAGGAAACCAATATTAACCTTACTTCCATGCTATAACTACAGTATTTATTGTCTAGGCCTACACCGTTCATATTATGATGTGAGTGAAAGTAATGTTAATTTGTCAAGTGATCGTTTTTTTTGTTGAGGGTCAGTGTATTTTGTTTTATGTGATCCTATGGGTCTAAGCAGCTTAAATAAATAAATAAATAAATAAATAAATAAATAAATAATTAATACATTTATTTATTTATTTATTTATTTATTTATCGTATGGCTTCTAGTGCCGGGAGTGTCCGAGGACATGTTCGGCTCGCCTGAGTCTGTAGCTGCTTCCAGCGGACACCCTTATTAGAGTGTGCTACAAGTTCCGTTCAATTTCAAGTAGTTCCAACTTTCGCTACCAGATATCAATGATACCTAGTGATGAACGTTGGAACTTTGATAGAGCGTTCCGACGAAATCTAACCTAACAATTTTGCTTCACACAAGTTTAGTCTGTGGAAGGATCTTTTACATGCCATAAATCTATGACTTGGGTCAGCTGGCTTTACTTCCCCTCCGAAGGAAGGCATACTGAAGGTTTTTTAACGCTCTTAAAAATCCGAAGATTTCGGCCGGGTTTGAACCCGCTTCTTGGGCACAGCAGTTAAGCATGCTTCCAACTACGCCATCGAAGCCGCTAATAATTAAATAATAATTATAATCATAATAAATAAGTTAATAAAAATAAATTTAAATGCATTATTATTATTACCAGGGCCTCCGTGGCTTAGGCGGCAGCACGCCGGCCTCTCACCGCTGGATCCGTGGTTCAAATCCCGGTCACTCCATGTGAGATCTGTGCTGGACAAAACGGAGGCAGACAGGTTTTTCTCCGGGTACTCCGGTTTTCCCTGTCAAAATTTCATTCCAGCAACACTCTCCACTATCATTTCATTTCATCTGTCATTCATTTAATCATTGCCCCAGAGGAGTGCGTCAGGCCTCGGCAGCCGGCACAGTTCATATCCTCGCCGCTAGATGGGGGCTTGATTCATTCCATTCCTGACCCGGTCGGAGACTGGAAGCAGGCTGTGGATTTTCATTCATTATTATTACCGTATTATCATGATTATTATTATTATTATTATTATTATTATTATTATTATTGTTTGAAGGGCCTATTGTTCCAGCCGTGCTGAAGGCCAGCTGTTGAGGCCAGACGTGCCACCTGCCAACTTCCTGTAGCGCTCTATGCGAGGCCTCGACCCGGTGCCAATCATGTCTCCTGTCCCCACAGAAAATGTATTGCGTGGCAAACAGCTGTAGACAGGCGTCAACTCCCAGCCTGCAATGCGTGACCCATGTTATTGATTAGGACATCCACAAGTGACAAGCTGAAAATCTCGGGGCCTGGGAAATCATGACATGACGTGGAGCAAGATTAGATTAACTTGACAGCTGGATAAATGATCGCCCGTCCGCAACAACCACACTTAGCTTATTGGCCCAGCAAGACAGATTAACATGTCAAGTTAGAACTTCTTACGAGAACATTTAATAAAGGAAGAACGCTTCAAGATGGTCCCGTCAATTAGGGATGATCTTGTTTGTAATGAATGCGTCACAATCCAGTAGCTGGAACATCTAATTGGAAATGAGGACGTATCGAGGAGAAGTGAAATATCTTGTTACACTCTTCATATGGTGGGAAAACATTCGATGTCATCTAAATACAAGGACTCGATCTACCTCATTAGAGTTTACAGAATGGGAGAAATGAATAGATAATTTTTGGGGCACCGTAATCACGAAATATGAATGTGTGGGAAACAGAATAAAACGTATTGCTGAATAAACCAGCAACTATTTGCAGAATGTTTTGCCTCCGGGTGTTAATAATTATGGAAAAGCATCATGGACCTATTATATACAACAGAAATTATGGTTATGTAATCGTAGCTAGTGCCGGCCCCGTGGTGTTGGGGGTAGCGCGCCTGCCTCTCACCCGGAGGCCCCGGGTTCGATTCCCGGCTCCGTCAGGGAGTTTAGAAACTGACGTGAGGGCTGGAACGGGGTGCAGTCAGCCTCGTGAGGACAATTGTGTAGCTGTCTGACAGTGAGGCAGTGCCCCCATCACGAAATCCTAGATTAACGGCCGAGGGGACCCGATGCGCTGATCACGCATCACCCCAATATCTGCAGGCCAAATGGCTGGGCAGCGGTCGCTTGGTAGGCCTAGAAGGCCCTTTATGGGCTGTAGTGCCAGGGGTTATATTATATTATTATTATTATTATTATTATTATTATTATTTAAACGTAGCTAGTGCCTGGGTAGTCCTCTACAGCGTCCGTTAACACTCAGGTATACGTGGATAGTCATTCCAGCCGTTATAAATTGTGACTCAATTTGCGTGAATCATAAAGTTGAGTTTGCTTTCCAAAAAGATGGAATTTTAACATTCACCCCTACAATTTCGTGTTCATCACGTAGATTTACTGTTTGTGACATTCCGAATAATTAACGTACGTACCATTACTGAAAAAGGGTGAGGTATTGTTCTTATCACGTCGGGATCACCACTTTAGTTATGTTTGTAAGCGAAATGTTTATTAAGTTTTTATAAGATCTACGATACAATATTTAACTTTTTAGAATGTATCGGGATAACTATCAGTTCCAAAGAAAAAATAACTAAATTGAACTGTGTCTGGTCTTCTATAGTTAGAGCCCTGCGCGGATAAACTAAACGTTATCCGCATTCGCACGACTGTTATCCGCATCCGACCCGCATCCGCATGACTGTTATCCGCATCCATCCCATATCCGCATCCGTACCGCATCCGCATGACTGTTATCCACCTCCATCCCGCATCCGCATGACTGTTATCCGCATCTGTACCGCATCCGCATGACTGTTATCCGCATCCATCCCATATCCGCATCCGTACCGCATCCGCATGACTGTTATCCGCATCCATCCCATATCCGCATCCGTACCGCATCCGCATGACTGTTATCCGCATCCATCCCATATCCGCATCCGTACCGCATCCGCATGACTGTTATCCACCTCCATCCCGCATCCGCATGACTGTTATCCGCATCTGTACCGCATCCGCATGACTGTTATCCGCATCCATCCCATATCCGCATCTGTACCGCATCCGCATGACTGTTATCCGCATCCATCCCATATCCGCATCTGTACCGCATCCGCATGACTGTTATCCGCATCCATCCCATATCCGCATCCGTACCGCATCCGCATGACTGTTATCCGCCTCCATCCCGCATCCGCATGACTGTTATCCGCATCCGTACCGCATCCGCACGACTGTTATCCGCCTCCATCCCGCAAGCGCATGGCTGTTATCCGCATCCGTCCCGCATCCGCACGACTGTTATTCGCATCCGTCCCGCATCCGTCTCTACAGTATTTTTTTTACCCTAATATCAATATATCAGAAAGTATGCAAGCCAACAGCTCTAAACTTTGCACACGTATAGAACCTGATATTCTAGATTAATTTGGAGTAACTAATATACGCCAGTGCTGCCATCATGATGCTAAGCCTGCTGATAGGTCCAATTTTAAAATTCATGTAACTTCTATACTAACAAATGGATTTCATCCAAAATTGCCACTACAAGAGATCTTAATATTTCAGATTATTTCTGACCAACACATGCCTGACATTGTTGCCAAAATGATTTTACGCGCGCTGTAGTGTCTAACTGCTTGTTAAGTCCATGCTATCCATTGGAATTCAAACAAATTTTGTATTCTCTACCGGCACCTTAAATGATGGAACTAAGAATATATTGTCACCAGGGCTGCGAACTGTAGTGCTATATTGGCCTACATTATACCAGGTATATTTCGAACTAATTAGACATTTCGATATTACCAACTTAATTTCGTAATTATTCTAGATAGGTCCATATAGATTAATCATTGGCATGAATCTTAATGTTAAGAAAGGTAGGCTCTTCAGTTCGTCACGGAACTTCTTGTTTATATACTACTAGCTGAAGTACCCGTGCTTCGCTACGGGTCGTAAATAAATCAAAATGTGAAGGTGACAGTTAAAACAGGGGATAGGCGAGGTGCTGCGCAGAGGGAGATTAAGGATGGAACATTTTGTCCAACTACACCGCTCTGCCTTGACCGTGTTTTATAGCACACATTTAGGTTTTACTCGCTAACGGTTGGAGATACATTTCGGATAGAAAATGCAATTTTTAACCTCGTACATGCCATCAAAAGTTTGCTATTTCTTAGCGTTCTCTTTTTATTTGAAATGGAAATATGAAAGTTTAAAACCAAAGGGTAGAGTGACGTCACTAAAATGGTCGCCATCTTTAAAAGTGCAAAGTATTGAAATCAAAAGTAACCTGTATGTTAACCAGGTAAATCTGCTACTTCCATGTAAAATTCATGTAAATCGGACCAGTGGTACTTGCGTGATTGAGTAATACACAGACACACACACACCATCTCATTTTTAGTCTCGCTTCGCTCGCGTCATAGTCGTGTCATATTGTTATTCAACGAAATGCAGGTTTAACCCCATTAACACCCCTTTAGAACCTGAATATCCAAAAATCCCTCCTTAGTAGATCTTTTCGACACACGACAAACATATCCTCAAAATATCACTCTTCTAACATTAATAGTTTTGGTTGGTCGATGAGAGCGAACATCCAAAAATCCTTCCTTAGTGGACGTTTTTCTTCCAGAATTTCACCCCTCCCCATAGGCCCCTTAAATTGGATTTTTGAAAAGACGGTCGAACACCTATTTATTTTATTTATTTATTTATTTATTTATTTATTTATTTATTTATTTTTAAGCTGATTGATTTCCTCCGAGTTTCAAACTCCTCGCCTATGTCGTTTAAGAGATACACGCTCCATTAAGAATCTTTCAACCCCCACTTTTCATCCCTTTCACCTCATAATATACACTATATCGAAAAACCATTAGACATGTGTCAGCTTATTTTTAATGATTAGTATGGGGCGTGGTGGCTCAGCGGTCTAGCTGTATGCCTCTCACCAAGGCGGTCCGGGTTCGATTCCCGGTCAATGCATGTGAGATTTTCGAAGTGAAATGCCACGTCCTGTGGTTCGGATTCCACGTAAAAAGGAGGTCCCGTGGCTCATAATCACAAGATTCACGGTCACGTAAAACTACAATCTTCCTTCTTTAATGATTAGTATATATGCCAAGTATCAATCCCCAAATGAAACCACTCGTGAGATATTGTTATTCAATGAAATGCACGTTTACCCCCTTAACACCTATTTAGAACCTGAATATTCAAAACTCTTACCTTAGTGGATGTTTTCGACATAAAACGAACATATCCCCAAAATTTCATGTTTCCAACTTCAATAATTTTGGCTGGGCGATGATGAGTGAGTGAGTCAGTCAGGACATTTTATTTCATTTATATATGATAACAAGTTGTACCCGGCATGCGTTGCAATGCCAATCAAAGAAAGTGTTGGCGTTGAAATTCTGTTTCTTGAAGTGCTTTTGGATACACAACATGTTAACTGCCTCTAAGCTATCATAAAATGGATTTTCTAATTTAGAACCATTCGTGGGAGCGTGCACAACAACTTTCAAAAAGTTTCATCGCTGTCACTCATTTGTTGAATCTAATCGTACGCTACCTATTGTGAAATGGATTTACTAAGTCGAAACCCTTCCCTGGCGTGTACACAATAACTCATCAATGATTCATCGCAATCGGATGAATGGTATATGCACGTATAGGGGTTTTTGTTTAAACGATTCGTGCGCTGTCACTCATTTGTTGAATCTACTCGTGCGCTACCTATTGAGAAATGTATTACTAAGTCGAAGCCCTTCCCTGGCGTGTACACAATAACTCATCAAGGTTTCATCGCAATCGAAGAATGTTATATGAACGCAATAGGGATTTTTGTTGAAACGCTTCGCGCGTCGTCACCCATTTGTTGCATCTACTCTTGCGCTACTTATTGTGAAATGGATTTACTAAGTCCCCTTCCCTGGCGGGTACAAAATAACTGATCAATGTTTCATCGCAATCGGATGAATAGTATATGAACGCATACCTGATTTTGTTTAAACGATTCGCACTCCGTCACTCATTTGTTGAATCTACTCGTGCGCTACCTACTGTAAAATGTATTTACTAAGTTAGAAACCGTCACGTAAGTGTCCACAACATCTCACCCAAGTTTCATCGCTATCGTCGTTCATTTGTCGAATCTACTCGTGTGCTACCTACTGTGAAATGTATTTACTAAGCCAGAAACCTTCCTTGGAGTGTCAACCATATTTCACCCAAGTTTCACCGCTAACGGCAGAATGGTATATGACCTTATACGGGACTTTGTTGAAACGCTTCGCGCGTCGTCCCTCATTTGATGAATAAACTTGTGCGCTGCATATTGTATAGGGGATTTACTAAGCCAGAAATTTTCCATGACGTGTACACAACATCTCACCCAAGTTTCATAGGTACGGACGAATGGTACATGTATGCATACGGGACTTGGTTGAAACGCTTCGCGTGTCGTCGCTCATTTGTTGATTCTACTCTTGCGCTACATATTGTAATATGGATGTACTCAGCCAGAAACCTTCCCTGGAGTGTACACAACATCTCACCCAAGTTTCATCGCAATCGGATGAATGGTATGTGAACGTATACGGGACGTTGTCGAAACGCTTCGCGCGTAGTCACTCATTTGTTGAACATAAACGTGCGCTTCGTATTGTAAAATGGATTTACTTAGCCAGAAACCTTTCCTGGAGTGTACACAACAATTCACCAAACATTTATCACTATCAGACGAATGGTATATGACTTTATACGGGACTTTGTTGAAACGCTTCGCGTGTCATCGCTCATTTGTTGAATCTACTGATGCGCTACCTATTGTAAAATGTATGTACTAAGCCAGAAACCTTCCCTGGAGTGTACACAGCATCTCACCCAAGTTTCATCGCTATCGGATGAATGGTATATGAAATTAAATGGGACTTTGTTGAAACGCTTCGCGCGCCGTTGCTCATTTGTTGATTCTACTCGTGCTCTACCTATTTTTAAAGGGATTTACTAAGCTAGAAACCTTCCCTGGAGTGCACACAAAATCTCAGCCCAGTTTCATCGCTATCGGACGAATGGTATATGAACGCAAACGTGACTTTGTTGAAATGCTTCGCGCGTCGTAGCTCATTTGTTGAATCTAATCGTGCGCTGCCTATTGAAAAGTGGATGTACTAAGCCAGAAAATTTCCCTGCAGTGTACACAACATTTTACGCAAGTTTCATAGCTATCGGATGAATGGTATATGAATGCATTCGGGACTTTGTTGAAATGCTTCGCGCATCGTCGCTCATTTGTTGAATCTACGCGTGCGCTACCTATTGTAAAATGGATTTACTAAGTCAGAAACCTTCCTTGGAGTGTACTCAACATCTCACCCAAGTTTCATCGCAATCGGACGAATGGTATATGAACACATACGGGACTTTGTTGAAATGCTTCGCGCATCGTCGTTCATTTGTTGAATCTACGCGTGCGCTACCTATTGTAAAATGGATTTACTAAGTCAGAAACCTTCCTTGGAGTGTACTCAACATCTCACCCAAGTTTCATCGCAATCGGACGAATGGTATATGAACACATATGCTTCGCGCATCGTCGCTCATTTGTTGAATCTACGCGTGCGCTACCTATTGTAAAATGGATTTACTAAGTCAGAAACCTTCCTTGGAGTGTACTCAACATCTCACCCAAGTTTCATCGCTATCGGACGAATGGTATATGAACACATACGGGACTTTGTTGAAATGCTTCGCGCATCGTCGCTCATTTGTTGAATCTACGCGTGCGCTACCTATTGTAAAATGGATTTACTAAGTCAGAAACCATCCTTGGAGTGTACTCAACATCTCACCCAAGTTTCATCGCAATCGGACGAATGGTATATGAACACATACGGGACTTTGTTGAAATGCTTCATGCATCGTCGCTCATTTGTTGAATCTACGCGTGCGCTACCTATTGTAAAATGGATTTACTAAGTCAGAAACCTTCCCTGGAGTGTACTCAACATCTCACCCAAGTTTCATCGCTATCGGACGAATGGTATATGAACACATACGGGTCTTTGTTGAAATGCTTCGCGCATCGTCGCTCATTTGTTGAATCTACGCGTGCGCTACCTATTGTAAAATGGATTTCCTAAGTCAGAAACCATCCTTGGAGTGTACTCAACATCTCACCCAAGTTTCATCGCAATCGGTTGAGTGGTATATGAATGCATAGGAGACATACACACCCACAGACAAACTATCACGTAAGATTGATATTTATATATATATAGATTTCACCCCTCCACATGAACCCCTTAAATTGGATTTATGAAACAAATGGTCGAACACCTATTTACTTATTTAAAGCTGATTTCCCCCTGAGTTTGATGAGTGAGTAAGTGAGTCAATCAGTTAGGACACTTTCCTGTTTTATCACCCCAGAATTTCACCCCTCTCCAAGGGCCCCTTAAATTGGATTTATGAAAAAACGGTCGAACACATATTTACTTGTATTTTAAGCTGTTTTATCCCGCCGAATTTCAAACTTCTCGCCTATGTCGTTTAAGAGATACACGCTCCGTTAAGAATCCCTCAATCCCCAATTTTCACCCCTTTCACCTCATAATATACACGACATCGATAAACCTTTAGATATATGTCTGATTATTTTTAATGATTAGTTTATATACCGAATATCACATCCCCAAAGAAACAACTCATGAGATATCGTTATTCAATGAAATGCACGTTTACCCCCTTAACATCTCTTTAAAACCCGAATAAATAAAAATCATTCTTTAGTTGACGTTTTGACATACAGCGAACATATTCCCAAAATTTCATTTTTCCAACATTAATAGTTTTCGCTGGGCGCGATGAGTGAGTGAGTCAGACAGGACATTTTCTTTCAATTATTTTTACCAGAATTACACCCCTCCCCATGGGCCCCTTAAATTGGATTGATGAAAAAACGCTTGAACACCTATTAAGTTATTTTTTTAGCTGTCTGTTTCCCCTGAGTTTGATGAGTGAGTTAGTCAGTCAGTCAGGACACTTTCTCTCCTTTTCCCCCCCCAGAATTTCACCCCACCCCATTGGACCTTTAAATTAATTTATGAAAAAACGGTCGAACACCGATTTACTTAATTTTTTAGCTGATTTTTTTTTCGCTGAGTTTCAAATTTCTCGCCTATGTCGTTTAAGAGATAGGCCTACACGCTCCGTTAGGAATCCTTCAACCCCCAATTTTCACCCCTTTCACCTCATAATAATACACCACATCGAAAAACCCTTAGACACATGTCTGCTTATTTTTAATGATTAGTTTATATGCCGAGTATCACATCCACAGATGAAACCACTCGTGAGATATTGTTATTCAATGAAATGCAGGTTTAACCCCCTTAAGACCCCTTTAGAGCCTGAATATCCAAAAATCCTCCCTTAGTGTACGGTTTTGAGATACAACGAACATATCCCCAGAATGCCATGGTTCCAACTTCAATATTTTTGACTGGGCGATCATGAGTGAATGAGTCAGGACATTTTCTTTCATTTTTTCCTTCAGAATTTCATCCCTCCCGATGAACCCCTTCAATATGATTGATCAAAAAAACTGTCGAACAGCTATTAACTTACTTTAAAGCAGTTCCCCCTCCCCCCTGAGTTTGATGAGTGAGTCAGTCAGTCAATCAGTTAGGACACTTTATTTCCTGTTTCCCCCCCCCTCCCCCCAGAATTTCACCCCTCCCCATGGGCCCCTTAAATTGGATTTATGAAAAAACGGTCAAACACATATTTACTTATTATTTTTTTTGCTGATTTTTTCCGCTGAGTTTCAAACTCCTCGCCTATGTCGTTTAAGAGATACACGCTCCGTTAGGAATCTTTCAATTCTTACTTTTCACCCCTTTCACCTTATAATATACACCACATCGAAAACCCCTCAGAGACGTGTCTTCTTCCTTTTTAATGATGAGTTTATATGTCGTGTATCATATCCCCCAATGAAACCAATCGGGAGATATTGTTATTCAATGGAATGCAGGTTTAACCCCCTTAAGACCCCTTCAGAACCTGAATATCCGAAAATCCTCCCTTAGTAGACGGTTTTGACATACAATGAACATATCCCCAAACTGTCATGTTTCTAACTTCAATAATTTTGGCTGGGCGATGATGAGTGTGTGAGTGAGTGAGTGAGTGAGTCAGGCAGGACATTATCTTTCAATTTTCTTTTTTCAGAATTTCACCCCTCCCCATGAACCCCTTAAATTTGATTTAATAAAAAAAACTGTCGAACAGCTATTTACTTACTTTAAAGCAGTTTTTCCCCCCTGAGTTTGATGAGTGAGTGAGTCAGTCAATCAGTTAGGACACTTTCTTCCTGTCCCCCCCCCCCCCCCCAGAATTTCACCCCTCCCCATGGGCCCCTTAAATTGGATTTATGAATAAACGGTCAAACACATATTTACGTATTTTGTATGCTGATTGTTTTCCGCTGAGTTTCAAACTCCTCACCTATGTCGTTTAAGAGATACACGCTCCGTTAGGAATCTTTCCATCCCCACTTTTCACCCCTTTCACCTCATAATATACACCACATCGAAAAACCCTCAGACTCGTGTCTTCTTATTTTTAATGATGAGTTTACGTGCCGAGTATCACATCCCCCAATGAAACCAATCGGGAGATATTGAAATTCAATGAAATGCAGGTCAACCCCCTTAACACCCCTTTAGAACCTGAATATCCAAAAATCCTATCTTAGGGGGCATTTGCGGCCCTTTGGGAAGCTGCATACCAAATTTCATTCCAATCCGTCGGTGGTTTCTGAGATTTCGTGATGAATGAATGAGTGAGTGGTATTTCACAAATATATATAGTAGATGATAGTGTCAAGTCTTTGTTATGCTAAACTCGGTTGACAGTGCTGTGTGAGTAGGTGAGTAACTAACGGGATTTCAAGTAAAGATCCTCTTTTTCTATACCGGTAGTGCAGAGCAGAACTGGCATCCAGTCGGCCGTGTCTCGACTTGAGCTATGTTGCCATGGAAACTATCTGGCTTGCCATTCCTTCATGAGTATATTTTATGATTTGATTAGCCTGTGCTTGAGTGAAAAAGGGCCGAAATCAGAAGAATGAGAAAGACTATCGAAAATTCATGTAGCCAGCGGTTCCTTCTGGATCCTAAACTATATGTATGCAAAATTTGGTTGAGATTGGTGGTACGGTGTAGATTTGTATACGGAACAGACCCACATACATACATACATACCCACATACAGACTTTCACTTTTATATATAAGATAGATAAAGCATAATGTATTAAAGCAACACATTTAGACATATGAGGAGAAAGTCGTTCCTCTAGGCGATGTGCTGTAGGCCTATGTCTTGTGCTATGTTTAAAATGAATGTTACACAGCCAGAATTGCAACCCTTTTCAGTTCGGAGTTTTAGGCTAATTATGCTTATTGACATAATTTGAATGAGATTAGCGAAAATCATCATCTTACATTATTTTGTCATGACAGAAGAACATAACGGAAAAATATAATATGACACAGACATCCGGGTCCTAGTAGTGATTCGGGTTCTAACTTATTCTAAAAACTCTCCGAAAAGTTACTCCAAACATTATCCGCAGCTTATCCGCTATCCGCACAGCCATGCAAACTATATCCGCATGGCGAAAATTTCCTTTATTATTTTTGACGTATTCCTTCTTCATTACAAGTACTTCCGCAGTTCTTATTAAATTATATATTCCGACTTACCAAATCTAGCTAGATCCAAACTGGCTTCAGCTAATCAAATTGAATAATGTGGGGATGTGGTTGCCCTTTAAAAAGGCAGAACACGAACATTTCTTTAATATGCTGTTGGAAAGATGTATGAGCGTCGGAGGTATATTTACCTCTTCTTGTGACCAGCAGCTGTAGGTACTACTACGTTGTTTTACATCTCAGCTAAACTGGTTACCAGTAGAAAGCCCTGGTCGAACAGCCTGAAGTGCAAATCCCTGTTCTTTCAATCCCATTGTGTTAATCCGCGTCCATACGGCTGGTGAGCGCGTTAATGCTTTGCGACAGGTTTATCTCACAAGGTCGGTACAAATCTCAGGCTCACCTCAGATTTGGTAGTAAACTTACAGTGACGGGATGATCCTCGACAAGATAACAGCTCTCATTATGAAAAGCCGAAAAATTATCCTGACGCTGACATGACTGTGACTAATCTTTAAACATAATCCCGTTTACACTAGCAATATTCACCGGCTTCACCCGAGTGAACGACAAGTTTTAATCAGGGAACTCAAAATTGCGTAATACTCCCACCCCTTCTACTGCAAATAGAGCACGATTGTCTTCTTCTTCGTTTCGGCCAGCTATGGACCACGTTACTTCAACTGTTTCCGTCTTGGAGCTTTAATCTTTTCCCAGTAGTCCTTCATCCGTTTCCTGTGCGCCTCCTTTCTGTCAGCCGCCCACTTCTTGCCTGTTCTCAGTTTTGGTTTTTCTTGGAATCGCTGGTGTGACCTACGTTTTTTCTGGAGAGGAAGACGTTCTTGAATGTCCTCAAGCGAAATCCCTACTTCTATAAGATCTTTTTCTTTCTCAGAGAACCACGGTCCCTTGCTTTTCTTGTCCACAAAGTAGGAAAATATTCGGTTGGTCAGTCTCTGCGAGCTCATGCGTGTTATGTGGCCTCAGAAACTAATTCTCATTTTTCGCGTCAAGTCCGTTATCCTTACCACACGTTGGCTATGTTGAGTTCGTTGTTATGTCGCCTCCTGTACTCCCCATTTTCTACGACTGGTTCTAGTTCTTTCTCAGGATTTTTCGTTCTTTGGCCTATAACTTTTCAACTAAACCTTTCTTATTCATTGCAAGGCATTCTGATGAGTACAGAGCTTCTGGACGAATAACTGAACAATAATGCCTAATCTTGGCATTGATGGACACTGATCGTTTATTGTAAACATCTCTGGTTGGCTGGTACGCAGTTTCTATTTTGTTGATCCTTTATGTAAATGCTTCTTTCTCAGAGTTGTTTGGTTTTATCAATTCGCCTAAATACTTAAATTTTTCTGCCCGCTTGATTATTCGTTATTCCACATTTAACTCTCTGGGGGCCTGCTTGATGTTAGTTATAAATTCCGTTTTCTCAAAGGAGATCTGGTGGCCTACCTTTGCCGCTTGGGTTTTAAGTTTGATGATTTGTTTTGTAGCAATATCTATGGAATCAGAAAATATAACTAGATCATCTGCAAAAGCTAGGCAGTCAATTGTCAGATCCATTTTCTTATAACCTATTCTGAGTCCGTTGTCGACCTCTGCATTACACATTAATACACAATTGTATTATTTATATTTTAACAAATTCTAATTTGAAAAGGGGGCAGATAGCCTCCCGATTCCAACCCTTAACACAACAATGTATGTCTACCCCTTATTATTCCCGTTTTTCCAACGGGGTCGGGGATGAGATGCGATGGAAGTCTTTGTGGCGATGGTTTTTACGGCCGGATGCCCTTCCTGACGCCAACCTCATGAGAGGAGTTAATGAGAGATGAAATGAATGATGGTGAATGAAAAAGGGCAAGGATGTGGAAGGAAGCGGCCGTGGCCTGTCAGAAGGTACCGTCCCAGCATTTGCCTGGTGCTGAAAATGGGAAACCACGGAAAACCATTTCAAGGACGGCCGACGGTGGGGCTCGAACCCACGCGTCTACCGAGTCAGCAGAGAGCTTGGCCCCATGACCTAATGCTGCGCTTTAGCCAGCGTAGCCACTACTGTCGGTAACCCTTAACACAACAATAACTTACTAATATGAGAAACCTTCAAAAATGTATGACATCTGTGCAGACTTGCAAAATCATTACCCGATAATTTAAGAAAAATAATAAGATTAAACCTAAACGAATTTCCACTTCAAATATATTAAAAATTGCATTCTGATGACAATGTTAGTCACACATCCCAGGGTATGACAATCTAGATAACATTTCCCGAGTAGTGTGTCTGATTCCCTACCTAAAGTTATTGGCGAAATTATTTTTGGGCAGGGAAGATAAGACGTGATATTAAGCTCGTGGCGCATTGACTAGCGTTCTTGGCTGCCATCTCTGAGGCCCAGGTTCGAATCCCAGTTTAAATCTCTTTATATAAGGTCAGTTTGTTTTATATAGGTTGGTGAAATACTTATGAATCGTATGCACGTGAATACAATTAAAACATACACAATACTGTAGAGTAAAATTAGGGTATGCTCTTTGAATTCTACTATAGGCTATATATGGTTAGTTATCCGTTTCGCAGCACGTTTGTTGTACAAGTGGGCGCTCTAGTCTTGCCTACTCCCGACTAACTAGCTGCTGAGTGCGTCTGCCTAAAGATTCTTGCGGGCAGCATTTGTTGGCAGAAGTTGTAACTAACCTGGTTTAAAAGTAGCCTACCTGAGACTGGAATGACTTACAATCGTGGTGTATGTTATGGATTCTCAACTATTCGCATTACAATTGTAGGTCATTTAACCCATCTGCCACAGCTTAGACAAGGACCATATATGCTTGCAACTGATCTGTAAGATGGGATAGGACCCTGTAATACCGCCTGCTTGAGGCCTCGGTTTGTTAAGTATCAGTACAGGGTGGATCATCTTCCAATAAGGTATTTCCCAATTTATTCCTTCCATATGCATTCATTAGCTCATTTTGTCGCTTCAAGTGAGGATTTTCTTTATTTAGCAGCTCAAACAGTGGTGAGCTTTCTAAAAACATGTGCTCATTCAGATTCGCGAGATGATCCTTCTTGGCTAGATATATTTCTATGGATTCTTCAATCTCGAGAGCTCTGACCTTTGCTTCGTGGTGTAGAATATTTAGGTTTGTTTCTTAGTGAATCTAATGTGTTTATCATGCTTGTGTTAGCAGATAACGGAGTATTTGTTGTGTTTAATCACTTTTCTGAGTTCCTTTTAATGTGGTTCATGCTGTCTTCCACTTTATCCCACATAGCCTAACACCCTTCATCTTATCATGATTATAAGTAGGTTATAGCCTACACTTGATTTTGAATGCGGGGTTTTCTTAATAGATGCTGTTGCATAGGTGCTTACATACACACATCAAAAAAAGTTTTGCATCACCTCGGTTCCCAGATCTCCGGCATATAGACGTTGACTGTGTATATTGTATCCAAGATACAGTCCCTTTGACTGTTCATAGATGTCACTAAAACTGCTCAAAGATGTAAACAACCATGCATGAGCAGGGCCTATTAGACGGAGGGGGTACGACAGCCGATCAGTTCCAGTCATTCCACCAGGACGAAGGTACGCTGCTCATGTTGTCTGTAGTTCTACCATGCCTAGAAGGTCAATACCGCAGTTCGATCGCGTCCGCATTGTTACTTTGTGTCAAGAAGGGCTCTCAACAAGGGAAGTTTCCAGGCGTCTCAGAGTGAACCAAAGCGATGTTGTTCGGACATGGAGGAGGTACAGAGATACAGGAACTGTCGATGACAGGCCTCGCTCAGGCCGCCCAAGGGCTACTACTGTAGTGGATGACCGCTACTTACGGATTGCCGCTCGGAGGAACCCTGACAGCAATGCCACCATGTTGAATAATGCGTTTCGTTCAGCCACAGGACGTCGTGTTTCAACTCAAACTGTGCGCAATAGGCTGCATGATGCGCAACTTCACTCCCGACGTCCATGGCGAGGTCCAGCTTTGCAACCCCGACACCATGCAGCGCGGTACAGATGGGCCCAACAACATGCTGAATGGACCCCACGGAATTGGCATCACGTTCTCTTCACCGATGAGTGTCGCATATGCCTTCAACCAGACAATCGTCGGAGACGTGTTTGGAGGCACCCTGGTCAGGCTGAACGTCTTAGACACACTGTCCAGCGAGTGCAGCAAGGTGGTGGTTCCCTGATGTTTTGGGGTGGCATTATGTGGGGCCGACGTACGCCACTGGTGGTCATGGAAGGCTCCGAAACGGCTTTACGATACCTGAATGACATCCTCCGACCCATAGTGCAACCATATCGGCAGAATATTGGAGAGGCATTTGTCTTCATGGACGACAATTCTCGACCTCATCGTGCACATCTTGCGAATGCGTTCCTTCAAGATAACGACATCGCTCGACTACAGTGGCCAGCATGTTCGCCAGACATGAACCCTATCGAACATGCCTGGGATATGTTGAAAAGGGCTGTTTATGGACGTCTTGACCCACCAACCACTCTGAGAGATTTACGCCGAATTGTCGTTGAGGAGTGGGACAATTTGGACCAACAGTGTCTTGATGAACTTGTGGATAGTATGCCACGACGAATACAGGCATGCATCAATGCAAGAGGGCGTGCTACTGGGTATTAGAGGTAGTGGTGTGTACTGCAATCTGGACCACAAATGCTGAAAGTCTAGCTGTATGATGGTACAACATGCAATGTGTGGGTCTCATGAGCAATAAAACGAGCTGAAATGTTGTTTGTGTTGATCTCTATTCCCTTTGTATTTAAAGGTTCCGGAACTCTTGGAACCGAGGTGATGCAAAACGTTTTTTGATGTGTGTAGTATGATGCATATTCTAAAAGCTATATTGAGTCCTTGTTTCTTGTAGATGCTCATTATTTGGTATGGGTAATTCTTCACGAAGTTGAATCGTATGTATTTGATTTCCCTTTGGGTTGATCAATTATCCTCCTTTTTTGTTGTTAATTTTTCAGTACCTGTTCAACCATGTTGGGCGAGAATGATAACGGTTCTTGTTTAAAGAGCAGTAAATAGAGGTTATCTGCCACTATGTTTTTATAAGTGGTGCGATGAACAATATTATAGTAATGATTAGAACCACGCCTGTGAAGTTAAATTGAAAGGTGTAAGAGAGCTAACAGTGGGAAGCCTCCGTGGCTTAGGCGGCAGCATGCCAGCCTCTCACCGCTGGGTCCGTGGTTCAAATCCCGGTCACTCCATGTGAGATCTGTGCTGGACAAAACGGAGGCAGACAGGTTTTTCTCCGGGTACTCCGGTTTTCCCTGTCGAAATTTCATTCCAGCAACACTCTCCACTATCATTTCATTTCATCTGTCATTCATTTAATCATTGCCCCAGAGGAGTGCGTCAGGCCTCGGCAGCCGGCACAGTTCATATCCTCGCCGCTAGATGGGGGCTTCATTCATTCCATTCCTGACCCGGTCGGAGACTGGAAGCAGGCTGTGGATTTTCATTTTCAAGAGAGCTAACAGACAAAAATATAATTTTGCTTGCATTCATCATCAAAGAGTACGTAACACGTAGATGATTCTAATACCCTAAAGGACTTCTTAACAAAAAATAATATACGAAGTAATAATCAAATTTTAAAAAGACTGGCAAACTTTGACTGTCACATTTTCACTTGTACTAATGATCTGCAAAATTGGCAAGATGCATCAAACAGATGGACACAAATAGAACAAACAGTCTTACCATCATTCTTGAGAAATCAAACGAATATACAACGATCTCTTCTTTAACGAATTCTATAAAATACTGTGTTGAGAATCTAATTTAAATAACGTGAATTCCAAAATAATTTCATAGTCAGAAGAAAATTTCTAATTGGCAGACGAGCAGGTGCGAACTCTCATGAGCTGGGAGGAACTGTTTGCTCAATCAAAGTGAAACAAATTGTGTGCTTCAGACGAGTCAGTTGAGTGACGTTTCCTCTTCTTCCAATTGAGTCACTTGTTAGTGAAGGAAGAACAAGAATATCAGACAAGCTCTCCACTCACTTTGATCATTCCGCTTGTGTCATTTCCGCCCTGTCTTCGGAGGTGTCACTTGCCATGTGTGACAATGACATCAGCCAGACAAGAGAACACCAATATCTCTCTTACTTGTCATTCTGCAAAGAAATCTGTGCTTGTACGAGACTGCGAGGTCACATCTAAATTTCATTGGCGTTAATACTTTACAGTACCAAAGGCAAACTAGCACTCTTGGGCAAAAGCAACTGCACGCCTAGCCATTTATAATTACGAGCATCCTTTGTTACAACAAGTAGTTTCGTGAAGAACTATACAGCCTATTTTAATATATCCTACTTATGTTAATCCGACGCGCAGGTGGCCCACGGGCGTCGACTAGAAAGACCTGCACTCGGCCTCTCAGGAGGCTACACGAAAAAAAACTTATGTTAATTGCCACTATCAACATACAAAATTTCAGTTTGATTACTGTAATAGTTTCGTAGATATTGAAAAAGGTCAAAATATTATGGATGGTCCCATTTTGGATTTTCATATATGTACTATAACATCGAATATAGATTTAGGCATAAGGAAGTCATTTTTGAAGGCCTTTGTCTGTAGCGTGGCATTCTTTAGAAGTGAAACTTGGACTATTGGTGCAGCAGAAAAGAGGAGACATGAAGCATTTGAAATGTGGTTTTACAGGAGAATGATGAAGATCAGATGGGTTGATAGGGTTACAAACGAAGAGGTATTAAGACTAGTGGGAGAGGAGAGATGTTTCTGGCGACTGCTAACGAAGAGAAGAGATAGGTTGGTAGGACACATACTAAGACACCCAGGAATAGCAAGCTTAGTTATGGAAGGAAGGGTCGAGGGCAAGAACTGTAAGGATAGACCAAGGTTAGAATATGTTAAACAGATTGCCTCAGATGTAGGGTGTGGTAGCTCTGTAGAGGTGAAACGATTAGCTCAGGACAGGGAGGCATGGAAAGCTGCATCAAACCAGTCAAAGGACTGAAGACTCAAACAACAACTATAACATGAAGATTATTGTGTAGGTGTAGTATCAAACTTCAATCGCATGATTAGGACACAAGAAATGAAAACCAGATTTTTACATTTCGCACAGCTTCCATCTTGTGGTTATGAAAACAATTGAAATAAATTAGAGAGCACCACAGTTCAGAGAAACTCTTTCAAAAGTAGTTCTCCAATACGTAGTATAAATCTATATTTGATGCCAACTGATTTCTGTTTTTAGCCTATTTTCATTTATGAAAAAAAATAGGCTTATGAGATCACCCTTTGTCCGTGTGTCTGTGTGTGTGTGTGTGATTCGTGTGTGTGTGTGTCCCTAATAAAATCTAAACGACTCCGATTTCAATGAAATTCGGTAAGGTCATAGCACTATTCCGGACGACCCCGACCGTGCCCTTCAAATTTTGTTACCTGTCTCCAATCCAGCATGGCGGCTGTGCGAAATATTTCACAATCATTCAATATCTCCGAAACTATTACCGATATCACCCTGGAATTTTGTACGTTGATAAAGAGAACTACTAGAAGATCACCTATGTGACTTTTGAAGACCTGGTAACTAAAAAACCAACATGGCGGCCAAGCGAAGTTGCGACTTTTAAATAGACGTTTCTCGCGATTTAACCACCAAATGCAATGAAACTTGGTTAAGTATATGTTTATACACATTGTAATGCACCGACATCTAACTTCGTTCAATTGTTTACATAATCTCAATATGGCGGCTGTGCGAAATATTTCATCGGCATTCTATATCTGAAACTATTACCGGTATCACCCTGAAATTTTGTACGGAGATAAAGGGCACTACTGAAAGTTCATCTATGAGACTTTCAAAAACCGGTTAATTACAAAACTACCATGGCGGCCAAGCGAAGTTGAAAGATTTAAATAGACTTTTCTCGCGATTTAATGATCCAAACGCAATGAAACTTGGTACAGCAAATGTTTATACACATTGTGATGCACTGGTATCTAATTTAGTTCAATTGTTTACATAACCTCAAGATGGCGGCTGCGCGAACTTTAAAATTAAGTTTTCTTGTATCGTAATCATGCGATCGAAGTGAAAGTTTGAATAATGAACCTACGCAATAATTTTCCTTGATTGGTACATGACTCTGTGGACTATATACAAATCCAACATGGCGACCATCCGAAATATTTAGACGGTTCTCAATATCTACGAATCTATTACAGCAATCAAACTGAAATGTTGTATGTTGTTAGTGGCAATTAACATAAGTACGATGTATGAAAATAGGCTTTAGTTCCTCACGGAACTACTTGTTTAGAAAAGCTTTCATTGTCGGTGCTAAATATCAGTTTATACTTTCCTGTTGGTCAACATGCTTTTGCCCAATTCGATTAGACGTGGTAACAACATGTAGCACACTTTCCTGAAACAATTACATGTATTAATATTATTCACTGGAAAAAAGGAAAATTAATTCTGCACTCCGTGAGATCATGCCTTTTCGTAACTTATAACAAGGTTAATTATTGAAAATATAGTATTTATGATTTACATTCTGTTGGTAATCGTTTCACAATCTCAACTATAACTGGCTCACCTCAATATTGTATTTTTTTTACGAAAATAAAGAATTTTTATCGTGTTCATTTCACTACGGACGCTATTTTGGACACTCGACAGACGGACAAGTGACTACGTTACCAACATGTCGCACATAAAATTCACAATTGACCATTTCACACGTAAAGACGTAAAGTACTGCCTGGCCGAAAATTACTGCTAGTACCACAAGCAAGGGGGTCTGGGGCGTAATCACCAGGTTAGGTTTGTTTTTGTATGTAAACATTGATAAGATAGAATTTATGTCCGCTACTCGGTTAGGTACTGCCTGGCCGAAAATTACTGCTAGTACCACAAGCAAGGGGGTCTGTGGCGTAAGTCCCAGGTTAGGTTTGTTTTTGTATGTAAAACATTAATAAGATAGAATTTATGAAGTAATTTCACATGTCACACAATCCATGGTTAAAGTACTGTGCCCGTTTAGACCGGAGTCCGCACGACCACATATGCATTTTACCAAGAATCAGTCAGCACGAGAGTCAAAATATCCCGGGGCGCCAGATGGGTTAAAGCTAATCGCAAAAACGACATCAAATGAAAAAAATGCTTTACTGATTTTTGGCTCAATGCAACAATAAGGATAGAAGGAGATTCAACTGGGCATAACACCTCATGTAAAATTATCTCATTTTATTCTGAATTTAAAATTGACTGCAAAATAAAATGCTCAAAGCAGCATCATTCATGTGTGGCGACCCACATTACTATTTACACAATGTACAGAAATTTTCCAACACATTGGACATTTATCTTTGGAGACACAAGTCTGATTATCAGTCCTGTGGACTGTGTTCCAAAATTATATCCATTATTTATGATTAAATCCAGTTCAAATTTAATTGTCTTTACTGGAAATACTGTAGTTCACTGGTTGAATTTTTACATAATATTAACACTCGTAGAATAATTGTTCATAGAATTTTTAACTTTCACTTATTTTTCCAGTTTCAAAAAATATTGTCAAAAAATATTATTATCTTTGAATCAACACAAATTATGTACACATATTAATAACAACATCTGAAAAGTATCTGACCCTTGAGCATAGCATCGAAGAACTGTGCGAAGCACAACAAAATTAATTGTTCTTCTGACATTAAACGTTTCGAGAAGTGACTCGATTATGAACTTCAAGTTCCTAACAAAATATATGATTTCTGAATCATCAACTTGATCAATAAATTGTTGGACCATTCAACTATTCGATTTTCCACTTGGAATCATTATTAAGAAAAATATTTATATTTGTGGCCATTTTAGTAACTTTCACAACTTGCAATTCTTGAACAGAATGCGGAAATAAGAATTGTAGCTTCATAATAAATTCATTTAGTTCATGACACTAGGATTGAAAACATCCTTCAAATTATTCGTGGTTACAGAATTATTTTTAATTGGCAGTGGCCCATTCTATTATTTTTATAAGAACACAATATTCCAACAACAACGGCAAAGGTCTTCCTCTGAAGAAGAATAAAATACCATCATGACAAATCCGGGTTCTAGCAAAATCAAAGTCTTAATGGAACCCGTAAACAAGGTTGAAATAAGAACTGATGGTTTTTAAGAAATAACCTTTGGGTCATTCATACGACGCAATGTGTAGTTCCAATACTCCTTCTTTAACACTGAGTCATCGAACCTGCTATTTGATTGATGCTCAAATAAAAACCTCCTCATTCCTGCGACTTAAACATGCGCACCTGGGAATGGCATTTCAACTACTCCACACACATAAATTTTCTTCCCAAAATGTATACAATAAATCAAGCCTCTGCTTATTATCAACACTGGAAGATTTATAAACTTACAAGTTTATTTTATTTTACCATTCAGTTCAAATCGTGAAGTTACCACACTTATGATACTCTCTATTTCACTTTCGAATGTGTATCTACGTCATGATTTTATATAAATACAAAAATATCCTAATTGATACAAATATCATTTGCTTCCCGTTTCATGCCTCTCCGTGTTATCTGAAACATATACTTTGCTCATTGCAAATATTAACTGTTCAACCAGAACTGTAATGTTGGTTGAATGCGGGCTTGCGCTAACCACTATCCTTCGGAAAATCACCTGTTCCAAACTAGAAATGATTAAACTACTTCAAAAGCTCTCTCTCAATGAATGTGATTATTAGAAAATATAAGATCCAAGAATTATTTAGAAAAGTTATGAAAATCATTATTATTATTAGTGGATTATTATTATTATTAGTTATATTATTGTAAATGTGTTTAATTATTATTTCATTATGTGAGAATCCACATGTTCGATTCTTCGAATATGGATAAAATATCCATTTCTCAACAAAAATAATTATTAACTTTTACAGTTACCTCGGCTGATTACCGTGATTATCAAAAAAATATGAAACATTCAAATAAATGCTCGTTATGCTCGGTCATCGATCCTAAACTGTTCTGAGTGCTGAAAATACTCAGAATAACTCTAATATGTCTTGCGTAAATCATTGCAAGATTTAAATACGAAGAAAAACAAATGTGTTGGTCATCTGCAGAAAATGAGTTTGTTCCAATTAGCTAGGCATAATATAAAAGTCAAATGTGGCTTACATTTCTCGTTGGTCTTGAAGCGTAGTGAACCTGGTCTGTACCAGATTTATCCAGATACATGCCCTATTGGACACGCACGTCTAATCCTTGTATCGGCCGCCATTATATACCCACAATCTGTCTAACACGACATAGTGGAAATATTTCTTGAAGTTTGAAGTAACTGCTGATCCATTTTAATATTGGCTTCAATTAAATCCATAGCAGTTTGCTTAAATGGGGTCAGATCCAAATGATCTATTCTCAAATACGTCAGTTGTAACATAACTCACGGTAATCTTTTCATTACAAGAAAACACTGACAGTCTAAATCAATCAACGGCTGTTCTGAAGATCGTTCCCTGGGCATGGTTTATCACCATCTATCATGCGCGAAGCAACTTATAGTTTCCCTTTGTCGGCTAATGAACAACACCGTGATAGACTGGCCTTCAATATACTGAAAGATCGGAGTGGTTATCAAGTTACAATTTATGAAACTGACTAATTGGATGAAAATATCCAAGTATTGAATTATTATTACTGGACTGTGACAAAGTAGTTTCTAGACAAAGTCTAGCATGTGTCCATATAGAAATAAAGTATTTCACCAGTGTCCGTAGAAAAATAACAATCACCTTAGTGATTCCCTCTGCCGGAAACTTACTATGTTCCACATGTATCGCAGCACTTTTGTGACTATCACAATTTAAAGATATCTTCTGCGTAGATCCGGCAACCATGTGCCTTGGCTCTACGTAGCAGCAGCACCTTGTCATGCAAGAGCTTGGTTCGAAGTGAGCTGATGATGCTTGGGCCGGTCGACTTTTATTCAAAACGGTCGGGTCCACGCTGGATCACGCTGAAATCTGGAAATCCTCATATCTCCGGTGTCTCTGGTCCGATTCACTTGAGACTAAGTGCATTATCTTTCATTTGGCCGTGCCAGTAATCTGATCCAAGTCTCAAGTCTCTACTCCATGGCTAACTATTTAATCAACAAATAGTCTCGACCTCTGCTACTACTCGCTACGTCACTTAACATGCTCTTGGCTGCACAAAGTTTCCATTCCATTCTAGAAGTAATGGAGCGCGATATTCAAATATCTTAACTTTCAAAAGCGGCTGTAGCCTTTCCCTTGATATCTAGGTGTCTGAATCTTGGAATACCCATTCCTAGAGTTGGGCACAGTACGACTGACGAGTTGGATTTGGCGCAATAGTATATTACATTATCGACGCTCATTTGTTTCTTTGTATACCCGGTGCGAGATAGTACCAAATGCGTGGGGTTGGCATTCCTGACTTAGTGAGAAAGATGCCTCCTAGAGACTTCATTTCAACTATATAAGTAGTGTTGCTATTTGGGATGGCTGGGTGGGTCTATGACAGCGAACGAGTCAACATCTATTAATTTATCATCTCCAGATACCATTACTACAGGTACTTTGGCTAATGGCATTACTCAATTTTTTATACATATGTTCTCACGGTGAGCAGCGCTACCAAAGGAAAATTTTAGGATTAAGTTATGCGTTTCAACCGTCACGTTGTCATCATCATATCCCGATCACTAGAGTTAAGGTTTAGAATTATACAAATATTAAGAAAAATATGTCTTATGTTCGACGATGTCGAAATGTAAATATTATATCTCAGAAAACTGTGTCATAATGAGGGTCATTATAACACCATTTTTCAATTTGAAACGGTTTATCCCACCAATCAGAGCTCAAGAAACAGTTGTTTGACCAATAAGGTGAGGATAGCATCGCACCTGCGCTGAGTTCAAAGGCCTTCTAATTTAAATTTCACTCCGTGGCCTAGTGTCATAGTGGGGTAATCGAGAAGGCCATGGTCATATACAAGGTATTCTGTGCGTCCCATGCGCTCTGTTCAGTACATAAAACTGGCGATATCTCGACAAATATTTATGAATATTTATGTTCGAACATAAAATAGTTATAATAATTATCGTCGAACATAAACAGTCGTATGCAACTCGCCTATAATGGTAATTAAGACACTAGAATGGAAATTATAAAACTCGCATACGCTCGTTTTATAAACATGCTCGTGTCTTAATTATTGCCTTTATAGGCTCGTTGCATAATGTACTATTTTGCCATCATAAATACTAACGTTAATAAGACAAACTAAAGCCTACAAAGCGAAGCAAAACAAATTCTAAATATTTGTAAAATTTTAAACTTTTTTAAAACTAATTTTAGGCGACTTCTTTGGTGGGATCAATCCCGGCCGAAGTCATCGGATTTTTAAGAGCGTTAAAAATCCTTCGGAGGGGAAGTAAAGCCGGCGGGCCCAAGTCATTGATTTATGGCATGTAAAAGAACCTTCCACTAACTTCAAATGTGTGAAGCTAAAATTTGTAGGTTAGATTATATTAACTTTCGCCGCCAGGTGCTGGTAGCAGAGGAAGTTCATAGCTAGATATCGTTGACGGTATTATTTGGTAGAAAAAGTAGGAACTACTTGAAATTTATCATCTGCAGTCCTTATCTAATTTACAGAAAACACACACTAATACAGCCATCACAATTAGGCTAACATCAGTCGTTATCAGACAGATTTTACACACACCCAAAATACACGGGGCTACAGGACCACGTTGTCGCAGCCCAAAAACTGTGGAACTAACCAATCACTAATTTTAACAAACTCCACCGAAGCCGGACCCAAGCTCGATTAAGAAAGGAGGAGCGATAATGGTTATAACCCGAAGGGTCCTCAAATGAAATACTATTATCCGTCTCGGGGAGTAGCAACAGCCTCAAATCCTGAGGTAACCAGAGGGAGTGCACAGACGCCCAGAGGAGGCAGCCCCTTTATTGTGCGATGGGGAATGTGGGCCAATAACTTGCATTCCGGACAAACTACAATGAACAGAAACTGGCTGGATACAAAGATTATGACATTTGGCATGCGAATGGTCACAAAAATCGGATGTTGGAACAGAAATTCAACCGCATTGAAGAACAAGGAGCAAGAGCAAAAATGAAGATTAATCGCCGAAAGACGAAAAGGAAGAGGCATGTAGTTTTAAGTGACAGTGAATCTTGCGATTATGAGCCACGGGACCTCATTTCTCGTGGAATCCAAACCACAGGACTTGGCATTTCACTTAGTAAATCTCACATAAATTGACCGGGAATCGAGCCCAGTCCACCTTGGTGAGAGGCCAACAGCTTGACCGCTGCGCCACCACGCCCCACGAAGGTTAGGTGGAATCCACAGGGCACAATAAGAAGGAGAAGTGAGGAAGAACCAATGTGGGAGGACGGGAAATCCTAGGCAGACCTACAGCCATTAGCCATGAGATAGAACCAATGGAAGACCTTTGTTTCAGCCATTTTCACCGATAAGGGACACAGGATATATGCCAAGGTTAACACCACCACCCCGTGGTGTAGTGGCTAGCATTCTTGGCTGTCGCTCCGAAGGTCCGGTTTCAACTCCCATCTCAGCCGTCCTGGAAGAGATTTTCCGTGAGTTTCCCACTTCTAGCAAATGCTGTGATGGTTCCTATAAGGACACGAGCTTCTCCTCTCCAATCTTCACCTGATTTACAAATAAACATACCACTACTACGGCTGCTGCTACAAACAACACAATAACACAGGTTATCAGACACATTCCACACACAAACACACACACCCAAGTACATGGGGTTAAATGACTACGATGTCGCAAAGAGAAATGACAGAGTTGTTGGACTTCAGTGCGCTGTAATAACTGACAACAGAACAAGCTCTGGATTACGGTGGGTTGAAGCACAACACAGATTGTTCCTTTAAAGAAAGGTATTAGCTTTATTGCGGCCAGAAAGATACACCACTCAACAGCAAATACAAGCAATTAGAACCTTACTCCAGTCTCCTCACGGAGAGAACACTTCCCTTTCACTTGTCAATAAGCCGCAGAAGTTAATCCCTCTTAATGAGGTGGCCCCGTGCGCTGGCTGGAAATATCTGCAACTCAGCCTGTCACCGTACTACACACTGTTTCACATTCACCACGATCACCTCTGGCGCACTGGAAAACACACTCGTTCAAGACACAGTTCCTCTGTAGGCTTCTCACTCCCTCGCTGTCAAGAGAATCAGCTTCACTAGGTCTTTCGCAAGTCACGTCGCCAACAACTGTCGCTCAAGGTAAACGCTCGCACTAGCTCGAAAAACGCACTCGACCCCGATTGCCAGGTCGCTCTTATATAGCAGGCCGGTGACTCAATAAATGCTTCTAGACCCATCCAGGGTTCACGGCTTCTCGAGGTTTCCATCACTGGCTGGGTCACGAATATTCTGGACCATCCCTTTGTCCTAGTAGTCCTGTTGCGTAAGGCGCACGTAAAACACTGAGGCAGAGCACAGCCCAGCCCGGGGGCAGTTGTGACTCATGCGGCGAGCGTCGAAACAAACTCACAGCCGTAACACCACCCCCTTCCTAAAAGGCTGATCGTCCCGATGAATCATTGGTCCGTCTGTGTCCCTCCGTAGGCTGCCAGGCGATCTCGATGCACGATCTTCATCTTCGCCCCCGGGCTCCGCTGGATCCTGTAGACGACATCTTTGATCCGTTTCACGACTCGGTACCGGCCCTCCCAGGACTTGAGCAGTTAGGGTGACAGGCCTTTCTTCCGTAATGGGTTGAAGAGCCAGACATGGTCGTCCTCGTGGAATCCGCCGGCATCCGTCTGCTGGTCGTATCGGGTCTTCATTCGGTCGGTCTCGATCCGCAGTTTCCTCCTCGCGAACGCGTGCACGTCCTCCAGTTGGTCGACCAGTTCTTGACAATACTGGCTTACCGGGACCGGATTATTCCCAGGTCGGCCGAAGGCAATATCGACAGGTAGACGGAGTTCCCAGCCAAACATGGCCCGGGCTGGTGTGCACCCGGTGGCTTCATGCACGGTGGCGTGGTAGGCCAGAAGAAATAGTGGAAGATGTTTGTCCCAATCCCTCTGGTGCTCGCTGACGACTATTCGGAGATGGTTCTCGATGGTGCGATTGAATCGCTCTACCATCCCGTCGGACTGAGGGTAGAGCGGCGTCGTCCTTGTCTTCCGGATGCCCAGCAGCTGGCATAGGTTCTGGAACACCTGCGACTCGAAGTTCCTCCCTTGGTTGGAGTGCAGCTCCAGGTGTACTCCGTACCGGCTGACGAATTCCTTCACCAGGGTCTCTGCGATCGTCGCGGCTTCTTGGTTAGGGAGCGCATACGCCTCCGGTCATTTGGTGAAGTAGTCGCTGACGACCAAGATGTAGCGGTTCCCTGCCTCGCTCAACGGTAATGGCCCAGCAACATCGAAGGCCACTCTCTCCATGGAGCCGCCCACGTTGTAGGTCTTCAGTGGACCCCGTCGTCTTCGTCCTGATCCCTTGCTGGCTGCGCATTCGTGGCACCTCGCGCAGTGGTTCTCCACGTCTGCTGGGCATCCGATCCAGTAAAACCGCTCTCTCAGCTTCTCCAGGGTCTTCTTTATCCCTAGGTGTCCACCAGATGATCCTCCATGGACTTCCTTCAGGACTTCCTCCGTCATAGCCTTTGGTACGACGACTTGTTCCCGAGATGTCTTCCCGTCGGTGCTCTCCCAGGTACGGCAGATGAGGCCATCCCTTACAATCAGCGAGTCCCACTGCGCCCAGTAGGACTTCAACTTTGGACTGCAGTCGCTCACAATGTTCCACCCCGGTCTGGGAACACAGGCCCTCTTCCATTCGGCTATCAGTCCCAGGACTTCTGCTTGTGCCCGCGTGAAAGATTCGCAGCTCCAGCTCCCCTGAAGTTCCACGGTAGTCTTTCGGCACTGTATCCCGGTGTTCTCCTCTCTTCTGGTAAAGAAGGTGCAGTCTTCGGGGCTCGGTCTTCGTGACAGGGCGTCGGCGTTAGAATGCAGTTGGCCTTTCCTGTGCTGGATCTCAAGGTTGTACTGTTGAAGCCTCTCTAACCACCGCGCGAGTTGACCCTCGGGCTGCTGGAAGTTCAAGAGCCACCGCAGGGATGCATGGTCGGTCCTGATGAGAAATTCTTGCCCGTACAGGTACTTGTGGAAGTGTTCAATGGTCTTCACGATGGCGAGCAGCTCCTTCCTGGTGACGCAGTAGTTCCTCTCTGGCTTTGACAAGGCTTTGCTGAAGTAGGCCACTACTCTCTCCTCGCCGTCCACTATTAGCGACAGGATTCCCCCTATACCAAAGTCGCTGGCATCGGTATCGACGATGTACCTTGTTCCAGGTCTGGGGTAGGCCAGAATAGGTGCGGTGCACAGAGCCTGCTTGAGTTGTTCGAAGGCACTGTGGCATTCTGCTGTCCACGTGAAGAGTTGGTCCTTCTCAGTCAGTCGATGCAGTGGTTTGGCGATGTCGGCGAATCCTCTCACGAAGCGACGGTAATAAGTGCAGAGTCCCAGGAAGCTTCGTAGTTGGGACTTGTCCTTCGGAACTGGCCACTCCCGCACTGCTGCGGTCTTTTCTGGGTCGGTGCGCACCCCTTCCTCGGAGACAATATGCCCAAGGTACTGGACCTGCTTCTGGAAGAGCTGACACTTCTTGGGGCTCAACTTCAGCTGGGCTGCCCGTAGCTTCATCAAGATCTCCTTCAGGTTGTTGTAGTGCTCCTCGAAGCTTCTTCCCAGAACGATGACGTCGTCTAGGTAGACCAGGCAGGTCTTCCAGTGTAGTCCCCTCAGAATGGACTCCATGAACCTTTCGAAGGTCACAGGGGCGGTGCACAGACCGAATGGCATGACGGTGAACTGCCAGAGCCCGCTGCCCACAGAGAACGCCGTTTTCTCGCGGTCCTTAGGGTGGACTTCCACCTGCCAGTAGCCACTCTTCAAATCCAGGGTAGAGAACCATCTTGATCCTGATATGGTGTCCAGCGTGTCGTCGATCCAGGGTAGAAGGCTGTCCTTCTTCGTGACGTCGTTCACCCGCCTGTAGTTCACGCAGAACCTGGTGGAACCGTCCTTCTTCTTCACTAGCACGACCGGAGAACTCCAAGGACTATGTGATGGCTCGATCACCCCTTGCTCCTTCATCTCTTCTACCATCCGGTCGACTTCAGCATGCTTGGCGAGCGGGACACGTCGGAATGGCGCCCTAATCGGTGCGCTGTCCCCAACGTCGATTCTGTAGTGGACCAAGCTTGTCCTGCCGAAGTCTTTGCTCACCACGGCGAAGACGTCCTGAAATTCGCGTAGCAGGTCCTGAAGTTGGCGTGATTGCTCCTCGTCTAGCTGGTCCTGGGATTCTCGGTGCAGCTTCTGTAGTTCTTCTGGCAGGTAGCGTCTTCTCCGGCTATCCGTCTGCAGGTGTCCGTCCGTTGTTTCTGTGATGCGGGCAATCCAGGTAACGGGCTCGCAGACTCCTAGGTTGGTGTCCCGGTGAACCGTAATGTCGTAGTCGTTCAGGTTGGACAGGCGGACGTACGGCCGAGGCGTCGTGTTGATGAGGGTCTTGGCAACTAGCAATCATTTTGTCTGGATGTCCCCATATTTTGGCTCGATGACAGCCGCCACTCCCTCAACAGTTCCGTCGACAATTACGGCGGCGCTGACCTCCGTCCTGGCGGGAACGATGACGTCCTCTCTCAGCCTTACTCGTCGTGCGGTGACGGCCTCGTGTGCTGGTTGCAAAGCAAGTTCCTCACCTCCGAAGTGCAGAGTGTTGGTACTCAGTTCCAAGATGATGTTCTGGTCCAGGAAGTCCATTCCGATGATCACTTCGTTTGATACGTCAGCCACCAGCACTGGATGCTTCACCGCCCGTCGACCAATGATGAATACCAGTGATGCTTCGCCATGTACCGGTGCGGTCTCTCCGGTCGCGGTTATTAGCTGGAGGTTCCTTTGTGTGGGTTGCACTCTCCACTCCGGGATCACGGTGGGATTGACGATGGTCCTCGACGCTCCCGTGTCGATCAGCATGGGCCAGCGCACTCCGTTGACGACTCCGTTGACCATCAGGCTGCTATTGTCCCTCCGTAACTTCGTCACACGCACTTGGACTGCCGGGGCTTGACGACTGTCACAAGCCAACCTTTGCCCCCCAAGGCTGGCTAATACTCTTTTCCCTGGGCCGCGCGGTTTTCAGACGACTGATTTCCCGTCGGATACCCTCGGCGGCGGCGATCACCGCACTCCTTGCTCAGGTGGCCTTTCTTACCGCAGGTCCAGCAGGTCGGTAGTCCTCTTCCGGGCCGCCTCTCCGGTTGCCTTCCGACTGTGTCGTTGCTGGTGGTGCCGCGACTATCGAAGAAACGGCTTAGCGCTTCCATCAATTCGTCGGCCAGGGGCTTGGTCTCGTTGGTGTTTGCTGGTTTGTCGACGTCCACTTGACGCACCCGCGCGTGCATTCTAGATTCCTGTTTTGCCGTCTGGAACTCAAGTGCGTGGCTCAGCGCATCTGCCAGGGTCTTATTGCGCGCGAGTCGCAGCGCCTGTTGAGTTTCCGAGTCACGTAGCCCGTCGGTGAAGGTCTGCGTCGCAATCTGTTCCAGAAAGTCGGCCGGCGCTGTTGGATAGGCGAGCCTTACGAGGCGTGCGATGTCCATCTCGAACTCCTGCAGGGTTTCCGCGTTCTTTTGTACCCGGGTCAGGAGCTGCATCTGGTAGGCCTGCTGAAGATGGCTATCTCCATATCGGGACTCCATATGGGCGATTAGTGAAGCGTAGCCCTGGGATCCAGTCGGGATGGCCTGAAGGGCGTTAAGGGCGTCACCTCTCAGCGCTACAATGAGAGCTGTAGCCTTTTCTGTGTTGTTCCAGTTATTTATGGAACAGGCCGCCTCGAACAGACGTAAGTATGTGCTCCACGGGACCTTTCCGTCGAGGGTTGGGGGCGTCACTCTGCTCTGTCCCGTTCCTTACGTTCCCGGTGTACCTGTGGGCGGGCGTCGGCGCAGCTCGGCAACTTCCTCTTGAAGAGCGTTGAATCTCGCTTCCATCCCCGTCGGTGGGCGTTGGTTCAGCTCAGCAATTTCCTTTTGTAAAGCGTTGAATTTCTCTTCCACCCCCGCCAGTGGGCGTTGGCGCAGTTCGGCAACTTCCTCTTGTAAGGCGATGAATTTCTCCTCCATCCCCATCATCGGGCGTCGGCGCTGCTCGGCAACTTCCACTCGTAAGGCGTCGAACTTATTTTCCACTGCCGTGACTTCCTCACGTAGGCCCTGTTCTAATTTCTTCAGGTCTTGTGCTAGCTTAGTCTGGCCGTCTTCCATCTTCTTCTGGCCATCCTTCAGGTCCTTGGCTAAGTTCTTCTGGCCGTCTTCCATCTTCTTCAGGCCGTCTTCCATCTTCTTCAGGTCCTCCGCTAACTTATTTTGACCGTCTTCCATCTTCTTCTGGCCGTCTTCTAATTTGGCAGTTAGGTCCTTGGTTAAATTCTTCTGGCCGTCTTCCATCTTCTTCTGGCCGTCTTCCATCTTGGTTTCCATGCCACTTAACTTTTCTAGCAATGCTGCCAATTGCGCTTCCATGTTGGTTGTTTGTCTTGTAAAGGGCATGCACTCACAGGAAAATTCGAGAGAAATGACCTGCTCTGGTTTTGAAACCAGGACCGTCAGGTGTTGTGCTTGTGCTTGAGTTCGTAATGCGGCTTCTGACACCAGTTGTTACGTGCCACCCCCTAGTGGCACTTTTGTTAACTGGATTACGGTGGGTTGAAGCCCAACACAGATTGTTCCTTTAAAGAAACGTATTAGCTTTATTGCGGCCAGAAAGATACACCACTCTACAGCAAATACAAGCAATTAGAACTTTACTCCAGTCTCCTCACGGAGAGAACACTTCCCTTTCACTTGTCAATAAGCCGCAGAAGTTAATCCCTCGTAATGAGGTGGCCCCGTGCGCTGACTGGAAATATCTGCACTCAGCCTGTCACCGTTCTAAACACTGTTTCACAATTCGCCACAATCACCTCTGGCGCACTGGAAAACACACTCGTTCAAGACACAGTTCCTCTGCAGGCTTCTCACTCCCTCGCTGTCAAGAGAATCAGCTTCACTAGGGGTTTCGCAAGTCACGTCGCCAACAACTGTCGCTCAAGGTAAACGCTCGCACTAGCTCGAAAAACACACTCGACCCCGCTTGCCAGGTCGCTCTTACATAGCAGGCCGGTGACTCAATAAATGCTTCTAGACCCATCCAGGGTTCACGGCTTCTCGAGGTTTCCATCACTGGCTGGGTCACGAATATTCTGGACCATCCCTTTGTCCTAGTAGTCCTGTTGCGTAAGGCGCACGTAATACACTGAGGCAGAGCATAGCCCAGCCCGGGGCAGTTGTGACTCATGCGGCGAGCGACGAAACAAACTCACAGCCGTAACAAAGCAGTGATTCGAGTAGTGGCGCTTGTAACTGGCTACCGTACCCAGAAGTGGGCTTAGGGGAAATATTCGCCCTAAAATTCAATTGTTGTCACGCCTAGTGAAAGGGTGTCCAGCCTGTCACTACATAAGGCAGACATACGTACATCCAGATCCATACCATCACAGAATTCACACCTACAGCTCATTATAAATTACCCCAAACATATACATCAGCCATTTGCATTTTCCTCCCGCGGCCCGCCGAGTGTCTGCTCGTAGGGTTGGCCACGGCCGGCTCGCTCGAGATGCTGCCCGGTGGGTCATGGGTTTGGTGGAGCAATTGAAGGTTTACAATTACAACCACATTCAAGCATAGCAAAAATCACGTCAACTACACATCTCACTACACTACAAGCCCTGATAAGGACTCCAAGGAACACAATATCAACACTAACCAACTGATATACCATGGGATAACAATCTGCACTACTAAAACATCTAAGTAACCGTTTTTAACATTGGAAATGCCTTCACTTCGGGAGTACCGGAAGCTGCTGCTGGCTAGCATATCAAACAATTAAACACCTTATCCCCCAACGAATGGACGGTCTACCTTGACTCATCTGTCCAGTAGCTGAGGGGAAAAGCCATGGCGGACGCGCGGAGAGATAATCTAATTCCATATACAGTGAAACCCCTCAAATCCGAACCCCGGTAATCCGAAATCGCGGGTAATCCGAAAGACTTCTTTCCGACAATTTTAAGTTAAAAAACACACGCAAAAAAGGGAAAATTATTTAGTCATAAAACAATTATATATTCGACATTATAACCTTAATTTACATAATTATTTGAGAAATTAACAAAGAAGTACAGGCAACATACCTGACAAACACGCTACAAACTTATCTCATCCAGGATTGAAAAACGGAATAGTTGGTTATTGTAATTCCGTAGGTTAATCACTTTGCAAAAACAATGAAATAACAATAGAAACACACAAAATATCACGTAATTTTCACTAGAAAGCAGTTATCTTCAATTGTCGAAGTGATGAAAATCTTCCCGCGGTGACAATTGAGCGCCAGCGTCGCATGAATATGGCATCGTTTGGCGTGGCTGCAGCGTGATGTTGTACGAAGCACAATGCGACGTCAAGAGCAGATGCAGCTTCAGTATAAGTCACATTGTCTGTCGAAGTTTCTTCATCCTCACTGTCACTAGCCTATCTCGCTCAATGTACAGTCCGATACCGTAACGAGGGCTTGTTATTATGTTAGGTTATGCAAATTTTTCGGATAATCCGAACAAATTGAAATCCGAACAGGCTACAGCCCCAATTAGTTCGGATTTGAGGGGTTTCACTGTATTCAAATTAAAACACAAACCAACTCAAAAACAAACGTTGCATCCACTGCTGACGTACCTGTATCAGCAATATGCAACATATTATATTAAATTAAAAACAAAAATACCCAAAAAATCTATATCAAAAACAACAAATTCATTAAATAAAGGGGCATAAGGAGCTCTCAGAGAGCACCACGTTCCCTCTTTTTAAAGGCAATGCACTCATGCCTTCCAGCTTGATTATCTCACCAGATCCATATCCCCTCCAAATTAATTTTCTGGGTTCGTGCCTGAGGAAAACTTATTTCAGTAGGCTACATGTGTGTAAAATGCAATCCGATCTAATATGTAATACAGGGTGTTTATAAATACCCATTACAGACATTGAGGGCTTGTAGTAGGGACCAAGATGGTTAAGTTAAGCATTGGAACTTGAGTCCGGAAACGTACCGTCTTCCCGCTATCCGCAAATAACCACCACAGCACACGTTCACAGCTCCCACATTTTCAGCGCTCTGTCCGACTCCTGCTGCTTGTCGTCTGGGTCCAATTACCACTGACGTCAACACACACACGTACCTCCGTACCATGTTCTGGTACACACGATCACCAGTCCCTGGTCCTCCAACATCCGACGCTGCCATAACCCACGCCAGTAGGCCTTCCTCGGATCCAATAGGGGCCTCGTAAATCAAGGTTTTCATAAAACGCGGTGTCAAATCCGGTGAACGTGCAGGCCAAATAATCGGGTCACCACGACCTATCCACTGTTGCCCAAATCTGTGGTGCAGATGATCTCGGACCACAAGTGAAGAATGAGGTGTTGCGCCATCGAGCTGAAACCTGAAACTACATCTATTGACGCACATGCAGTGGTACATCGTCTAAGAACCAGAGCCCGATTTTTGATTATTCGATTAATAATCGATTAATCGATTAATTTGAAATTAATCGGAAAAGATTAATTGACTAACCTTACAATCGAATAATCGAATTATCGATTAACCAAAAAAATCGATTAATCGATACACGAGATAAGAAAATACGTTTTGAAAATGGTTTAAATGAGAAGTCATGGCTTAAGTTCAGTTACGCTTATTTTCGGAATGATGTATAGAAAACTATAAAAGTTAAATTTTTCGTAAAGATGGGTGTCCTTCCCTGTTTATGTTAACAATAACCAACTAAGAGTCAGTGACCGTGGAAGAACAAACATCAATCAAATTGGGAAGGGTTTCAGAAAATGAAAACGAAGAGTTTTCCTCAAAGTTATTGAATCTTATTCAATTTTTGTTTGGAAGACTGTTTACAATTTAGGACAGGAACATTTTTGTTTTATTCGGTTTTGGCCTAATTTCCACAAAGACCTGTCAGTTGTAACTCTTCAGTCGGTCAACTTGAAATTGCCCAATGACTGGGCGGAGTACAATGTATAAAATATATGAATTATAAGTAAATATCACTCCGCTTTTTCAGTCGCAATGTTTCCTGCAATTGAAAATACTCATTTAGCTCTGCAGGTGGTCGCGGGGACTATCAAGTATTTTTTCGCTAGTTTTGCGGGCCTTGGATGTATTGTTTGATTCATTTTCCGCCTGTTATTTGCGGCAATTAATCGATTATTCGGTTTCAATTAATCAATAAATCGATATATGAAATTAATCGATTAAAAGTATCAGCCCTACTAAGAACTCAAAAAATACCAAATACGTGGCACCCATGAGTTTCGTGGAAGAAGGTATGGAATGTCAACAAACCTTTGGGATATTAGGTGACGTTGTATTCTAGTCAGTGGCGCCGAAAATGCAGGAGATTTGAACGTGTGCTGTGGTGGTTTTTTGTGGGTAGCGGGAAGACGCTACGTTTCCGGACACAAGTTCCTATGCTAACCTTCACCGTCTTGGTTCCCACTACAATCCATCAAAGTCGGTAATGGGGACTTGGGAAACACCCTGTATATGGAACCAATAGGAGAAAGGAGAACATGTTAAATTGATTTAGGGCCTTGGAGTAGAATGTGGCTAAGATATGTGAAAACAACTCATACATGGGTTTTTATTCATCTGGAAATAGATAGCAATGAAAGGGCTCACAAAGGTAAAATAATCTGGAAATGCTACTGATTTTACGCATCGATATGAAGTGCGTCACATCTCATATAAGTTACCCGTATTGACATACAAATTAAAATACCACCATCAGTTAAAATCAAATTGGAACAACATTAAAACATGAGCAACAAAATAATCAAAGCATTATCAATCTATGAACAAGTAGTTCCGTAAAGAACGATAAAGCATATTTTCATATATCCTACTGTGCCCAACTGGCCACGGCAGTCTGGCATCGAACTCAGGTCTCATCAGAAAAGACCAGGCACATGGTTATGCCTAGAGTCAAACCATTGATCTCTGCGGGGGAGCAATTATTGGGAACCCAAAGAGCAATGAGAGGTATACTGACATATAAGAATGTAGCGTGATTTCACGATCTATAGGTGAATATCATAGCAATTTAAGGGAAGAACTGTAGCCAAATGCATGGAAACATACATTTTCAGAGCATACGAAAGTGAGAGAAGGCCAGTTTGAAGTTTTACAAATGACCCTTAGCAAGTGGGCGGAGTAGCCTAGGCGCCTACCGAACTACTTACGTCTGGAGCGGAGAGACAGCTCAGAATTAATGACTCGGGTATCCACCGCTTGACAACGGTGCAAGCAATGGCGGGATCGACTGCACATGGAAATTAATTGATTACAGCTAAGTGGAGCATTGAAATGCATTGAAATATACACCCAGGTGAATATATTCACGGAGAGGTAATTTAGGAATGGTTTTTCACCTAAATTAAGGCCTTTATCTCCAAATGAATGCATCACAACCTAACCTACGCTCAAGAGCATTAACTTAGTGACCAGTCAACGGGGAAGTACCTTGATAGCGTGCCCACGCGCTGAACTAAGGCAATTAATTGTAATTAATTGGCCGAAGCGATCGCCGGCACGCGAATGTTTTTGAAACCTCCACACCTAAATAAACAAGATGTAGATGTCATTTTGGCTGAAGAGGTATTATTTCAAGAAAGGAGTCGCTCTCGTGTGTCCAGTGGACTATTTTGTGCGAGAAACCTTTATATATGGGGAGCGAGGCAAGCCAAGCCAGTCTTCTGCAGTTCGCCTAGAGTTATTCTACAGTCTTCACGTAACTAAGACGCTGCTTGTAGCGCGCCAAATGTTAAAGTATCAACGCGTCGTCGTTGGAGAACAATAGAGGCAAGTTATAAAGCTTCGTAAATAATCATGAAGTGCGTCGAAAGTAAATTATTACAGATATTTACATATTATCTGACGCCAATATAAATTCGCCACAGCGAAAAGGAACTTATACTGTTTTGAACAGTTCTTATAGCGGGAGGTATTGTCAGAATTATATATGACAGCATCATCAGAAACACTACAATGATGGGAGCTTGGAAACCATTGCCACCTAATTTGGATAGTGAGCTGAACGAGATTGCAGGGAACGAGGATTGAACATCCGTAAAACGCTGTTAGATTGTCACGGAGACCAGCGGTTGTCATAATTACAGCGCATCTCTGAGATCAGGCGTAGGAGAAGTCCAATTTAAGGATCAACATGTGAAGTAGTGGATAAATGTATATAAATTGTGAAATAGTGTTTTAAAGTGTTCATGTGTATAGTGATTAATATGCAGTGTATTGCAATGATAAAAACCACTGATAAAAATATGTATATCATGTGGAAAGTGTATGAATCTAAGTGTTGTGTCAACGATAACATGATGGATTAATTCAAGCGTCATGGTAGCGCTACAGCTGAGGCGCTGGCAATATCCAGCAAAGAGGAAAAAAGTGAGTACCCATTTTTTATAATGTAATTATAACTAAGTAGTTCACCATGTAACGATTTATCACTTTGAGTAAGATGTAATAGTCACTTACTGAACGAGTTTTCACCACTCGTCTTGAATAAAATATGGCTTGGAAGGTGATTTGTTTGAGGCCATTCAGGCAAAAATAGTGATGGATGTAAACGGTAACGTTAAATAATAATAATAAGATTATAGGTCGGCAACAATAAAGTAATAGGCATTTTTGGCCTAAATAATGTTCAAATAGTGTCATGTCTAATGTAAAGATACTGTATTTGGTAAACAGTAAGAGTATAACGTGAAATAATAAAGAAATACGAGAGCTTTTTCAGTGTCAGTGAAATATGAATGAATATTTGATATGGTCAATCCTTAGGATTATGTTTGAGGACCATTAAAGTAAAGTAAGCCAGTAAATTTTATTACATTTGCGTTAGGAGCTATGTAAAGCTTTGGCTTAAATGGTATGAGAGAGAACGCGGGTGCCTTAATAATGGAGTCATATATGTGAAGTATTGTTTGAGCCGCATGTAAGCGTGCAGAATTAACGTAGAATCCAGTGATTTACGTAATAAATATATTGCGGGGACAACTAGTATAGCTTGCACGTTAGGTGAGAAGTTGGCTAAATCTACGAGTAGTATCGCCTTTGTGCATACTGTATTATTTCGCAGCGAATTGGACAGAGTCTGTCTGTATCCAACGCTTGCTTGAATTATGCCACTATTGACGTCCGTCGAGACGCTGTGAGCATGTGTGTGTTAATGACCCACCCGGTGAGGTGAGGATCATATTCGTCGTTCAGGAACGCAGGTTTCCTTATTATTTTATTGACAGCTGCTGGTGAAAGTCGTTGGATTTTCACTATGATGCGCGTCTAAAAGCCACTATTGTCACCATGGAACGGCAAGTCTATCACTAGAATTCCACCCCAGCCATGAATGTTAATTATGGAGCCAGTTTGAGCCCAAGACACTATAAGGATAGATGTTAAATATTTAAATGACTCAATTATTTAGGAGCCACACTCAGTGTTACTCCAGTCTGCTTTTTGTAAACAAACCTGACCTTGATCTTGACAGAGTGAGAGAGAGGGAAATTGTAGACCACTTGTACAGCGGCCATCTTGGAGAGCCAGCTGGAACGAATTTTATTGCCTGCTGAGGGAGGAGGAAGGTCGTCCGACCGGTCCCTTGTAAATTAGTCACACTAGGACACTGAGAAATCTCGATATTTAAATATGCAATTAAGATATGATTATTTTGATGATGCCAAGTGAATTAAACGGTGGGTTGCAACTCACATACGTTGTTGAATCATAGAAATCAGATAATATTTGGCTCAATTATTCTCTGAGGAGAAAAGCTGAACCAAAACAATGTAGGCATCTTCTTTTAGAGTGCATTTTGCCATTCCTGCTAATTTATGCAGACGGGTATGTGTTTTTCCCAGAACATGACACATTTGTAACGTTGATAAGCCCGACAAGACCCAGAAAATCGTTATATGGTGAAACTATAAAATTAAGTACCACTTTTCCTAAGGCGTTCATATGCATGGAAGGAGGGAAGAAGATTCACGCAACACAACAAATATCTGTTAATGATTGCAGATAGTAATGTATTCATGTTAATCAAGGTAAATGCCATAAGAAATGGAATAATGTTTTATTAGTATCATTTTTATGTGATATGTGATTTTTGTGTTATGATACTCCCATTACCTAAAATTGTGTCAGTTGATGAACACTATGGAAATCCATGGAAGTCTGAAAATATCATTGACAGGATGTTAGAATTAGATTGGAGTGCAGTGTCGCACTATTTTACGAAGAAAGCTCACAGAATAACCCTATTTTATTTGTGGGAATTAAATGTAATTTGTCCTTTGTTTTGTATTTGTTGTGTAGCAATTGATTTTAGACCAGTAAATGTGTTATTTTTAGGAATATGTTGTGTATTTCCTGTAGAGTAGTTACCTGGTAGACTCAAATCCTGAGCATGTGGTCGTATGGTGGGCAGGAACGTCCCATACCTCGAAAGACCGTGAGCTAGTTGGGATACGAACACATGGTCCACATGATGACAATCGGGTACACTACTAATGTTAACTGCCTATATCAACATACAACACTTCAGTTTGATTGCTGCAATAGATTCGTAGTTATTGAGAACCGTCTAAAATATTTCGGATGGTCGACATGTTGGATTTTATTATAATATGTAGGTCTTAGAGTTATGTACTATTATATTGTTACGTGCCACCCCCCTAGTGGCACTTTTGTTAACTGGATTACTGTGGGTTGAAGCACAACACAGATTGTTCCTTTAAAGAAATAATTAACTTTATTGCGGCCAGAAAATTACACTACTCATCAGCAAATACAAGCAATTGGAACCTTACTCCAGTTTCCTCAAGTCTCTTCCTTGAGCGCTCTTGGCCCTTTCACTTGTCAACAAACCACAGAAGTTAAACCGTCTTAATGAGTACGGTGGCCTTGACAGAAACTACCTGCACCTCTCCCTTATGTACACCAACTACAGTTACTTACGATAACTTGCTGCACGCTGTTTACAAGCTGGGAAACAATGTCATTGGATTTCGTAACTCACACGGCACTTCGTCACCACACTTCTGTCGCTCAGGAAAACACGCACTAGCTCAGAAACACACACCCACAGAAAACTCGGCCCCCTTACTGTTGAAGCCGCTTATATAGCAGGCTGGTGACTCAATGAATTCTAGAATCATCCAGGACACACGGCTTCTCGACTTTTCCTTCACTGGCGGGGTCACAAATATTCTGGACCATCCCTTTCACTTCGCAGCCCGTTGCGTAACGCGCACGTAATACACTGAGGCAGAGCACACACAGCCCGGGGGAGCTGTGACTCATGCGGCGAGCGACAACACAAACTCAAAGCCGTAACAATATGAAGATTATTGTGTAGGTGTATTATTCAAACTTCAATCGCATGATCAGCAGATTTTAAAATTTCGCCTCAACAATTGAAATAAATTAGATGCCAGTGGGTGAAAAGTTGTATAAGCTTATACCGTACCAAGATTCACTGCGCTCGGATGGTTAAATTGCAAGAAACGTCCATTTAAATATTTAAATTTCGCGTCGCCGCCATGTTGGATTTGTGCTCACAAGGTTATTGAAAGTCCCATCGGTGAACTTATGTTAATATCCTCTATCAACATTCAAAATTTCAGTTTGATTGCTGTGATAGACTAATAGATATTGAGAACCGTCTAAATATTTCGGATTGTCGCCATGTTGGATTTCAATATATGTAGGCCATAGAGTTATGTACTATTAGATGAGGATTATTGCATAGGTTGATTATTCTATCGTTGAATTCGATCGCATGATTAGGACAAAGGAATTAAAACTTAATTTTAAAATTTCGCACGGCCTGCGTCATGATGTTATGTAAACAATCGAACTAAAATAAATGTCAATGCATTACAATGTGTAGGCCTATAAAGACATTTTCTGTACCGAGTTTCACTGCATTCGGATGGTTAAATCGCGAGAGAAGTCTATTTAAATGTTTCAACCTCGCATGGCCGCCATGTTCGTTTTGTAGTCAACAGATTTCTGAAAGTCAAATAGGTGAACATCTAGTAGTCCCCTTTATCACCATACAAAATTTGAGGGTGATATCAGTAATAGTTTCAGAGATATAGAATGCCGGTAAAATATTTCGCTCAGCAGCCATGTTGGATTGGTGAGACGTAATACAATTTGAAGGATACGATCGGGGATGGCCAAAATAATACTATGACCTTACCGAGTTTCATTGAAATCACACCTGCCGTTTAGATTTTATTAGGGGGTGGTGGAGAGGAGGGAGAGGGGGAGGTAAACCACACACGGATGCACACAAACACATGGACGAAAGGTGATCTCCAAGCCTATCTTTTCATAAATTCAAATAAAAACAAGTAGTTCCATGAAGAACTATATAGCCTATTGTCATATATCCTAATTATGTTAATTGCCTCTATCATTATACAAAACTTCAGTTTGATTGTTGTAAGAGATTCGTAGATATTGAGAACCGTCTAAATATTTCGGATGGTCGCCATTTTGGATTTTTATATATAGGCCTTAGAGTTATGTACTAATACATGAAGATTATTGTGTAGGTGTTTTATTCAGACTTCAATCGCATTATTAGGACACAAGAAATAAAAACGAGATTTTAAAATTTCGCTCAGCCGCCATCTTGTGGTTATGAAAATAATTTAAATGAATTAGATGGCAGTGGATTAAAATGCATGTAAGCATATACCGTACCAAATTTCAATGTGCTCGGATGGTTAAATCGCGAGAAACGTTCATTTGAATATTTACATTTCGCGTCGCCGCCATGTTGGATTTGTGCTCACCAGCTTATTGAACATCACATTGGTGAACTTATCTTTATAGCCTCTCTACACATACAAAATTTCAGTTTGATTGCTATCATAGATTAATGGATATTGAGAACTGTCTAAATATTTCGGATGGTCGCCATGTTGGATTTCAATATATGTTGGCCATAGAGTTATGTACTATTAGATGGGGATTATTGTGTTCGTTTGTTATTCAAATGTTGTTTCGATCGCATAATTAGAACACAAGAAATGAAAACTTAATTTTAAAATTTCGCACAGCCGCTATTTTGAGGTTATGTAAACAAATGAACTAAATTAGATCTCAATGCATTGAAGTTGATATAGTGATTTGTTGTACTAGGTTTCACTGCGTTCGGATGGTTAAGTCGTGAGAAATGTCTATTTAATTGCTTCAACTTCGCCTGGCCGCCATGTCGTTTTGTAGCTAACAGGTTTTAGGTAGATTTCATTAGAAAGCTAACTATTGCAATGGGTACCATGTTTCGACTTCCGGAAAATTTCGACATATCTTCACGTTTCACATCCCCCAGACCCCAAAACCACCGTCAGTTCAAAAGTTTATATATAATTTATGTATATATGTATATATATATATATATATCAGTTTCTTGTGGACACGATAACTGCCGTAATTTTGCACCAATCACTTTGAATTTTTTACATAATATGTATCCCTATAAAATCTCGGTCGAGTTCGTTAATAGGCAAAATCGGTCAAAGGGGGTGCAAATGGGGGGCTTTTTTCGAAAAAGTGAAATTTCGCTATAACTCTCTTAATACGTGAAATATCGAATCCCTTCAAAGTTCATAATATGTGTCGGATAAGTGCCAAAAATGTATGTCAAATAAGTTTTTTGATAGCACCAACCATTGACCAAAGGGGTGGAAAAAAGTGGTTTTTTTCGGGAAACATTAATCATATCTCTCTTAATAGGCACAATATCAAAACCGTACAAAATGGAAAATATTCCCCTAATAATTACCTAAAACTTTTGTCTGAAAGAATTTTTGATATGACCCACCATTACGCCAAGGGATGAGAAAAATGATTTCGGAATTTAAAAAAATGCCAAGTGCCATCAGAGGCTACCATAACAACGCTTTTAAATTGATAAGGGATGATCTATCAGAGGTTGCCAAGACAACGCCTTTGACGAGATCACATTCATTTTTAGCCTACTTTTCACATTTTGCAAAAATGAGGAAAAAGTAGACTTATGAGATCGATCCGGGAAAATGTGTGTCTGACTGTCTGTCCTTCTTTCTGTCTGTCTGTCCTTCTGTCTGTCTGGCTGTGTGTGTGTCCCCCCTATCAACTCCTAAACGGCTGCAGCAATCAAAACCAAATTTAGTATGAGTAAAGATGTGCACCGGAATAGCTCACGTCCATATTTGAAAATGATGTCAGTGCTACCAACTGCTGAAAAAACGCACTAGAAATTTGAGCTCCATGTTGGATATCATGCAAGGTATGTATGGGAGCTATTCCAAAATTGGCACACATGTAGATAAGACTATTTCAGTTTAATTTCCAGGAGGCCATCCATGACAGTGTTGCCAAAATAATTTTAAGTCTTCTGATAGGTCCAATGTTTAAATGCATATAACTTCTACACTATCAATTGGATTTCAACCAAATTTTGTATGTAATATCTGTACATAAACAGATATGACTGAGCGTATTCTTAAGAGCCACCAGGTCTGCCAACTGTTAATAATTGCTCTCTCGCTATTTTTTAAAAATCCAAATACCAATATATCAGAAAGTATGCAAGCCAACAGCTTTAAACTATGCACACGTATATTCTGACATTTTAGATTAATTTGGAGTAACTTATATACGTCAGTTCTACCAACATGATTATAAGCCTGCTGATAGGACCAATTTTTAAATACATGTAACTTCTATACTATCAGTTGGATTTCAACCAAATTTCGTATGTGATATGTGTACCATAACAGATATGACTATAAGTATTGTTAAGAGCAATCAGGGCTGCCAACTCTTAATAAATGCTGTCTATATTCTTTTTACCCTAATATCAATATATCAGAAAGTATGCAAGCCAACAGCTCTATACTTTGCACACGGATAGCACCTGACATTCTAGATTAATTTGGAGTAATTAATACAAGGCAGTGCTGCCAACATGATTCTATGCCTGCTGATATGTCCAATTTTAAAATACATGTAACTTCTATACTAACAAATGGATTTCATCCAAAATTGGCACAACAAGATATCATAATAATTCAGATTAATTCTAACCAGCACACGCATGGTATTGTTGGCAACATGCTTTTACGCGTGCTGATAGATCCAGTGTCTAACTGCATGTAACGTCCTTTGGACTTCAACCAATTTTTGTATTCTGTACCTGAAGAGGTGGAACTAAGAATATATTCAGTCATCAGGGCTGCCAACTGTAGTGCTCTATTAGGCTACATTATACCAGGTATATTTTGAACTAATTAGATATTTCGATATTACCAACTTAATTTCGTCATTATTCTAGATAGGTTCATATACTGTAGAATAATCATTGGCATGAAAAGAAGGCTGTATAGTTCTTCACGGAACTTCTTGTTGGCCTACTTTTCACACTTTTCAAAAATGAGGAAAAAGTAGACTTATAAGATATATCCGGGAAAATGTGACTGTCCTTCTGTCTGTCTATCTGTCTGTCTGTCGGTCTGTCCTTCTGTCTGTCTGGCTGTGTGTGTGTGTCCCCCCCCCTATCAACTCCTAAACGGCTACAGCAATCGAAACCAAATTTAGTATGAGTAAAGATGTATACCAGAATATCTCAGGCCCATATTTGAAAAAGATGCCAGTGCTACCAACTGCTAAAAAAACGCACTAGAAATTTGAGCTCCATGTTGGATATCGTGGAAGGTATACATGGGAGCTATTCTAAAATTGGCACACATGTAGATAATACTATTTCAGTTTAATTTCCAGGTGGCCATACATGACAGCGTTGCCAAAATAATTTTAAGCCTTCTGATAAGTCCAATTTTAAAATCCATATAACTTCTACACTATCAATTGGATTTCAACCAAATTTTGTATGTAATATGCGTACATAAACATATATGACTGAGTGTATTCTTAAGTGCCACCAGGGCTGCCAACTGTTAATAATTGCTCTCTATTTTGTATCCAAATATATCAGAAAGTATGCAAGCCGACAGCTTTAAACTATGCACACGTAAATTACCCGACATTTTACATTAATTTGGAGTAACTTATATACGTCAGTTCTACCAACATGATTCTAAGCCTGCTGATAGGACCAATTTTTAAATACATGTAACTTCTATACCAACAAATGGATTTCATCCAAAATTGGCACAAAAATATATAATATTTCAGATTATTTCTGACCAGCACTCGCATGACATTGTTGCCAACATGCTTTTACGTGTACTAATAGATCCAATGTCTAAATCCATGTAACGTCCTTTGGACTTCAACCACATTTTGTATTCTGTACCTTAGGAGATGGAAGTAAGAATATATTCAGTCACCAGAGCTGCCAACTGTATTGCTCTATTAGGCTACATAATGCCTAGTATATCTTATTTCGAACTAATTAAGACATTTCGATATTACCCACTTAATTTCGACATTATTCTAGATAGGTTCATATACTGTAGATTAATCTATGGCATGAATCTTAATTTTAAGAAAAGTAGGCTCTTTAGTTCGTCACGGAACTTCTTGTTCCATCTGACTATGAGGAAAGCGGCTAACTGGTAGCATGCTGAACTTCTATGCCCAAGGTGCTGGTTCAAAGCCGGCCAAAGTCGTCGGATTTTCTAAGAGCGCTAAAAATCCGTCAGCATGCTTTCCTTCGGAGGGGAAGTTACAACGTTCGTTGCAAGTTGCTGGTTGCGGTGGCATCTAGCAGCCAAGTTCACAGCTAGGTGTCGTTGACGTTAGTATTTGGTACAAAATTAGGTACTACTACTTAAAATTGACCGTCTGCAGACCTTACCTGAATTACAGACTAATACAGTCATCACAAATAACACCGTTTATCAGACAGATTCTACACACACCCAATGTACACGGGGTTACATGACCACCTTGTCGCAGCCCCTAAACTGAGGAACCAACCAACATGTCTGCGGGAGAACATTTTGCGTGAACAAGTAACAGACTGTTAGATAGTTACACATTAGTTCCAAACCTTGCATAAGGGCAGGGTGATAACAAGTATAAAAATTAACCCCAAATGACAAGAAGGTTACCATCCTCATAAGAGAGAAAAATGTTAAAAGTATGCATAGAAAGACGAAAAAATGTTAACTAACCTCCAAATGTAAAATACTTTCTCGCAATAAATGAGGTCTGATCCTCCTACGAAAACCTGCATATTTTGCCTATTATAGCCTATCCCCTAGTTTGCCCGGTGAAATCTACCTCCGCCTTCCGGCGTGCCGAGAGGAATTTTTGAAAGTAACTTTGGTGAACGTCTAGTACTGCTTTTTATCACCGTACTAAATTTCCGGGTGATATCAGTAATAGTTTCGGAGATATAGAATGCCGGTTAAATATTTCGCACCACCGTCATCTTGAGGGTATATAAACAATTGAACTAAATTAAATGCCACTGTATCACAATGTGTATAATCATTTGCCGTACCACGTTTCATTGCGTTTGGATGGTTAAATCGTGAGAAAAGTCTATTTGAAAGTTTCAACTTCGCTTGGCCGCCATTTTCGTTTTCTACTTAACAGGTCTTAGAAAGTTTCATAGATGGACCTCTAGTAGCGGCCTTTATCATCGTACAGAATTTCAGGGTGATATGAGTAATAGTAGCTTATTTTCATATATCCTACTGGTCTTACTTAGAACACGTGAAATGCAAACGAAATTTTATAAAATTGCAACAGCACCATTTTAAATTTTTCATAAAATTCCATTAAATTTCACGTCAGTATATTAAGGCTCGTATGAAGATATACCGCGCCAAATTGTACAGCGCTCGGATGAAATGTCGCGAAAAAATCCACTTAAATATTTATATTTCTCGCGGCCACCATGTTTAATTGGTGAATCATATTAAAATTTCAAAGGCACAATCGAGATTGGACGAGGTAGTTGTATGCACTTACCGATTTTCATTTAAATCGATTCAGGCGTTTAGATTTTATTACGGACACACAGACACACACACACATACATACATGGACAAAAGGTGATCTCATAAATGAAAATAGTCTAAAAGATCAGATTTTTACATTGGATATTTAATGAAACTTAAATATTATTAGGAAATTACTAATTAAAAACTTCAAGTTCAAAACAAATGTAATAATATCTCTTTCTGTAAAAATGTTTTTGAATGTGTTATTGTCGAAAAATTAAATTAATATGACTTCTTTGAATATCATGCAAAAGCATCACTCTTGACGTCAAACATTTGACAGTTTTTTAGCCTACTTTTCACATTTTGCAAAAATGAGGAAAAAGTAGTCTTATGAGATCGATCCGGGAAAATGTGTGTCTGTCTGTCTGTCTGTCTGTCTGTCTGTCTGTCCTTCTGTCTGTCTGTCTGTCTGGCTGTGTGTGTGTCCCCCCCTATCAACTCCTAAACGGCTGCAGCAATCAAAACCAAATTTAGTATGAGTAAAGATGTGCACCGGAATATCTGACGTCCATATTTGAAACTGATGTCAGTGCTACCAACTGCTGAAAAAACGCACTAGAAAATTGAGCTCCATGTTGGATATCTCGCAAGATATGCATCGGAGCTATTCCAAAATTGGTACACATGCAGATAATACTATTTCAATTTCATTTCCAGGAGGCCATCAATGACAGTGTTGCCAAAATAATTTTAAGCCTTCTGATAGGTCCAATGTTTAAAGGCATATAACTTCTACACTATCAATTGGATTTCAACCAAATTTTGTATGTAATATCTGTACATAAACAGATATGATTGAGAGTATTTTAAGAGCCACCAGGGCTGCCAACTGTTAATAATTTCTCTCTATATTTTTTATCCAAATACCAATATATCAGAAAGTATGCAAGCCAACAGCTTTAAACTATGCACACGTATATTCTGACATTTTAGATTAATTTTGAGTAACTTATATACGTCAATTCTACCAACATGATTATGAGCCTGCTGATAGTACCAATTTTTAAATTCATGTAACTTCTATATTATCAGTTGGATTTCAACCAAATTTCGTTTGTGCTATGTGTACCATAACAGAATGACTGTAAGTATTGTTAAGAGCAATCAGGGCTGCCAACTGTTAATAAATGCTGTCTATATTTTTTTACCCTAATATCAATATATCAGAAGCCTCCGTGGCTTAGGCGGCAGCACGCCGGCCTCTCACCGCTGGGTCCGTGGTTCAAATCCCGGTCACTCCATGTGAGATCTGTGCTGGACAAAACGGAGGCAGACAGGTTTTTCTCCGGGTACTCCGGTTTTCCCTGTCAAAATTTCATTCCAGCAACACTCTCCACTATCATTTCATTTCATCTGTCATTCATTTACTCATTGCCCCAGAGGAGTGCGTCAGGCCTCGGCAGCCGGCACAGTCCATATCCTCGCCGCTAGCTAGGGGCTTCATTCATTCCATTCCTGACCCGGTCGGAGACTGGAAGCAGGCTGTGGATTTTCATTTTCATCAATATATCAGAAAGTATGCAAGCCAACAGCTCTATACTTTGCACTCGTATAGCACCTGACATTGTAGATTAATTTGGAGTAATTAATACAAGGCAGTGCTGCCAACATGATTCTATGCCTGCAGATATGTCCAGTTTTAAAATACATGTAACTTCTATACTAACAAATGGATTTCATCCAAAATTGGCACAACAAGATATCATAATATTTCAGAATATTTATGACCAGCACACGCATGGTATTGTTGGCAACATGCTTTTACGCGTGCTGATAGATCCAGTGTCTAACTGCATGTAACGTCCATTGGAATTCAACCTAATTTTGTATTCTGTACCTTAAGAGATGGAACTAAGAATATATTCAGTCACCAGGGCTGCCAACTATAGTGCTCTATAAGGCTACATTATACCAGGTATATTTTGAACTAATTTGATATTTCGATATTACCAACTTAATTTTGTCATTATTCTAGATAGGTTCATATACTGTAGAATAATCATTGGCATGAAAAGTAGGCTGTATAGTTCTTCACGGAACTTCTTGTTTCTTCTAAAATGATCCTGCACCAGAAAGAAATGAAAAGAAGTTTTTCAATTGTAAACATCCGTTTGTCTTCTTCCAATTCAAATTGTCGGTTTTGATTATGGTAGTCTATGCCTATAAGGGCCAACGGCCTATCCGTGTTGAAACACCGGATCCCATGAGAACTCCGCAGTTAAGCAACATTGGGCGCAGTCAGAACTTGGGTTCTAGCACTCCGCGCTGTTGGCCAACATAAGGAGGAGCGGAAAGGCCCTGGCCACCCTACCGCATTAAACTCCGGCTGTGGTAGCGTCTTCGGAGGCTCGGACCTGCCTTCGGGCAGAATACCAATTAAATTATGCCTATAGCCTAAGCCTCCTTTTGGAAAAGATAGAGCATATTGAGAATGTGGCTATAGAGGTAGAATACAGTAGTAAAACTGATTGTAAGCAAGGTAAAACTGGCACAGTAAAATGAATTTGTTGTTGTTAAACGTAGGAACTTCAAATATTTTTTGTGGCAATACAATTTTGACGTTTACTACCTCAAGTCTGAAGCTTAGTATCTGACACGCATCCACTGCTATGTTTACACTGTCCATTATTGATTGTAGTAAACTGTATATACTATAGCTTTACGTTTCCGTAGTTGTGCTGTCCCAGCTGTTTGACGAATGGGGCCATATGTCCATATTGTAGCTGTCAAATATGTTGCCAGCCCCCAAGACTCAAGCAGAGCTCCGGCGTGTCAGTTCGCTTTTTCATGATGTCACTTCCGGCCACGGAATAAACAAACTGACGGCTGCAATAAAAGTTTGCCAGCCAGCATCGTGCGCCATGTCAGCCAGTTAAACCCACGAGATTTAATTCCATCTGACGTTCTTCATCTGTCAATATTGAACAGGGATTAACTTCGGGAGAGCAGGGTAGGGGTTGGGGGGAGGGGGAGGGATCAAATAGAATTAAAACTGTCAAACATCGTATGATGGACAGCTACAGAAAGCGGGTTCAATACACAGTTTGAAATCAGTCAGTGATAGAGAGAGAGCACATTAAAAAAAAAGGTCGAACGTATCCAAAGTTGTCACGGGCAGAACAGAACACGTCAAGAGCACTTCAGTCGTTGGCGAGAGACGCCAGCTAAAATGGCAGTCGGCGTGGTGCGTCGTGTCTGAGTGCCGGCCCTTGAAGAGTTCAGATGACATCTGGTCAATGAGAGCTGGACCATTGTTCTATAGGGGCCCTTATCGAGCAGTCACTTTGCATAATGATATTAGTATGAACCACAACCAAACAGAACTCCTTCTCCGATTTATCATATTCCAGCGCGGGTGCTGATACGACGTTGTCCCCTCCATTAGGGACGGTCAAGTATGAACAGTTCTCTAAATATTATAACAAAATCCATTTCGAAACGAGTTCAAAACAAATTAAATAATATCTCATTTTGTAACAAGTAGTTCCGCGAAGAACTATAGAGCCTATTTTCATATATCCCACTAATGTTAATTGCCTCTAGGAACATACGAAATTTCAGTTTGATTGCTGTAATAGATTCGAAGTTATTGAGAACCGTCTAAATATTTCGGATGGTCGACATGCTGGCGTTTTATATATGTAGGGCTTAGAGTAATGTACTGTTACATGAAGATTATTGTGTACGTGTAGTACTTCAATCACATGATTAGGACACAAGAAGTAAAAAAGAGATTTTAAAATTTCGCACAGCTGCCATCTTGTGGTATGGAATTGAAATAAATTAGATGCCAGTGGATTAACATTTGTATAAGGATTTACTGTACCAAGTTTCACTGCACTTGGATGGTTAAATTACGAGAAACGACCATGAGAATATTTATACTTCGCGTCGCCACCATGTTGGATTTGTGATCACCAGGTTATTGAAAGTTCTATAGGTGAACTTATGTTTGTAACCCCTATGAATGTAAAAAAATTCAGTTTGATTGCGTTAGTTGATTCTAAATATTCCAGATGGTCGCCATGTTGGATTGTTATATGTATAGGCCATAGAGTCATGTACCTTTAAAAGAGAATTATAGCGTAGGTTCATTATTCAAACTTTCACTTCGATCGCATGATTACGACACAAGAAATAAAAACTTAATTTAAAAATTCGCACAGCCGCCATCTTGAGGTTATGTAAACAATTGAACTAAATTACATACCAGTACATTACAATGTGTATAAACATTTGCTGTACCAAGTTTCATTGCGTTTGGATCATAAAATAGCGATAAGTGTCTATTTAAAACTTTCAAATTCGCTTGGCCGCCATGTTCGTTTTGTAGTTAACCGGTTTTTTAAAGTCTCATATATGAACTTCCAGTAGTGCCCTTTACCTCTGTGCAAAATTTCAGGGTGATACCGGTAATAGTTTCAGAGATATAGAATTCCGGAGAAATATTTCGCACAGCCGCCATATTGAGGTTATGTAAACAATGGATCGAAGTTAGATGTCGATGCATTACAATGTATATAAACATATACTGTACCATGTTTCATTGCGTTTGTATGGTTAAATCGCGAGAAACGTATATTTAAAAGTCTCAACTTCGCTTGGCCACCATGTTGGTTTTGTAGTTACCAGGTTCTCAAAAGTCACATAAGTGAACTTCTAGTAGTTCCCTTTATGACCATACAAAATTCCAGGATGATATCGGTAATAGTTTCGGAGTAATTGAATACTGGTGAAATTTTTCGCACAGCCGCCATGTTGGATTGGTAAGACGTAACATAATTTGAAGGGCACGGTCGGGGTCGCCCGGAATATTGCTATGAACTTACCGAGTTTCATTGAAATCGCTCCAGCCGTTTAGAATTTATTAGGGGGGAGACCCACACACGCATCACACACACTCGCACACACACACGGACAAAAGGTGATCTCATAAGCCTATTTTTTCAAAATTGAAAATAGGCTAAAAATGTTCTTGAATATGTTATTGTCAGAAAATTAAATTAGAATTACTTCTTTGAATATCATGCAAAAGCATCACTTTTGACGTCAAAGGTTTGAAAGTTTCACACACCGCTATCCAAGAAGGAATTAATTATGTTTGACACACACGAATCAAAGAAGAAACTAGTTATATTTCACACACCCCTACCCGAGAAGGAACTAGTTATATTAGCCTACACGTTCCACGATCCAAGAAGGAACTATTTTATATTGGGTCTACGCGTTCCACGATCCAAGAAGGAACTACTGTGGTTATATTTCACGTCCCACGATCCATGAAGGAACTAGTTAGGCCTATAGGCTATTTCACTTCCCACGATCCAAGAAGGAACATTATGTTATACGTTCCGATATCCATGAGGAAATTAGATACATTTCACTTCCCATTATCCAAGAAGGAAATTGTGTACTGTCTATTAAAAAAGTTTCCTTGGAATTAAATGAAAATGAAGTTTTCCTATGTTGAAGCAACATCTTATCCAGAGCTTATTTTGTATGGTTAACTTATTTCTCTTCCTCTTCCTTTATCTAACTTCTAGAACAACCCTCGTAGATCTTTCCAACTCATGCAGTGACAGCTTTAACCTCTCACCAATTTTTGATGATGAATTACATTGGTGCTGCCAGAAATATTTGCGTGTTTGTGACACGAGGCATCCTTTCATCGTAAAAGGCCATAATATTATTTGCAGTCAGTGAATTGTATTCTGAAATATGGCGTGGTGTTGAAAGGCTCTCATTTAGGGTAATGCTGCTATGTCAAGTTAGATGGATGTAGGGATTGCGAAGTGGTCAAGTGAATTTCGTTTTATTGGTGGAATGGCGATCCTTTAATCTTGCAAATGTACTGGTATGTCAAACATTCATTACTGACACCGCCTAAATCCTTTACACGTAAATTATGATTAACGAGTCTAAACCAGTAGAGTTAAAACAAAAGTCATTCTGAATTGGGGTTATTGTGAGTATAGTACATTTGTCTGTGATTTCCCTCCATTCCCTGAAATGAATCTGATGCCTGTGATTGTCATAATGGATTGTACCAGTCATTTTCCTCCAGTTTATTATTCAGTTGTTCTCTTTAGAATTCACACGCATAGTCAGTGCTCATTTGTTCAATTTATGGTGGGCTTTGCCTGCAACCACCAGAGAGCCCTAGTGGTCATCTCACGTCCACTCGCCCCCTAGCATCCAACTGGCAGTCTCTTTGTTCTAATCACCCGGTCAATTACAGTGAGGTCCTTCTCTATAGAAAGGAACCTTGCAGGCACCGTGTGACGGCGGTCCACTGAGTGTAGCGGCGTGTCGAGCAAAGAAATGGCGCCAGCAGCAGCGAAGCGCCCAACTAGTCTAACACATTTATACTTTTTATGTTCGACGAGGTCAAAATATAAACATTATGTGTCAGAAAACTGTATCACAATGAGGGTCATTATAACACTATTAGCCTACTTTCGATTTTTGCAAAAAATGAAAGTAGACTTATGAGATCAACACAGGGCGAAAAAAGTGTGTCTGTCTGTGTGTGTGTATGTGTGTGTGTGAGTCTGTGTGTGTCTGTGTGTGTGTGAGTGTGTGTACTCTGAATGTCTGTCCCCCCCCTATCAATTCGAACACGGTGAATGCGAATTGAACGAAATTTGGTACAAAGGTAGCACTAGCAAAGGACACCTCAGTGTCATGTTTTATATCGCCGCCATCTTGACGGAAACGTAATGGCGGCCTCACAAATGTTCAAAGCTTAAATCAAATTACGACTAACCTAATCATCCGATCTCTACCAAATTTTTCAACAACATACCTTTATGGGGGGAGCATCCTTTGACCAAACCAATAGGTCATCAGCGTAATAGTTTACGGATGGCGGCCATCTTTGAGTGAAAATCGATTCCCCCTATTAATTCGAACACGGTGCAACCGAATGGAACGAAATTTGGTACGGAAGTAGTACTAACGAAAGGCACCTCAGTGTCATGTTTTATATCGCCGCCATCTTGACGGAAACGTAATGGCGGCCACACAAATGTTCAAAGCTTAAATCACATTACGACTAACCTAATCATCCGATCTCTACCAAATTTTGCAACAACATACCTTTATGGGGGGAGCATCCTTTGACCAAACTATAGTTTGCGGATGGCGGCCATCTTTGTGTGAAAATCGATTCCCCCTATTAATTCGAACACGGTGCAACCGAATGGAACGAAATTTGGTACAGAGGTAGTACTAACAAAAGGCACCTCAGTGTCATGTTTTATATCGCCGCCATCTTGACGGAAACGTAATGGCGGCCACACAAATGTTCAAAGCTTAAATCAAATTACGATTAACCTAATCATCCGATCTCTACCAAATTTTGCAACAACATACCCTTATAGAGGAAGCATCCTTTGACCAAATGAATAGGTCATTAGCCTAATAGTTTGCGAATGGCGGCCATCTTTGTGTGAAAATCAATTCCCCCTATTAATTCAAACACGGTGAAACCGAATGGAACGAAATTTGGTACAGAGGTAGCACTAGCAAAGGGCATCTCAGTGTCATGTTTTATATCGCCGCCATATTGACAGAAACGTAATGGCGGCCACACAAATGTTCAAAGCTTAAGTTAAATTACGACTAACATAACCATCCGATCTCTACCAAACGTTGCAACAACATACCTTATTGGAGGGAGCATCCTTTGACCAATCTAATAGGTTATTAGCCTAATAGTTTGCGGATGGCGGCCATCTTTATGTCAAAATTGATTCCCCCTATTAATTCGAACACGGAGGAACCTAATGGAACGAAATTTGGTACAGAGGTAGCACTAGTAAAGGGCACCTCAGTGTCATGTTTTATATCGCCGCCGTCTTGACTGAAACGTAATGGCGGCCACACGAATGTTCAAAGCTTAAATCAAATTACGATTAACCTAATCATCCGATCTCAACCAAATTTTGCAACTACATACCTTTATGGAGGGAGCATCCTTTGACCAATCTAATAGGTCATTCGCCTAATAGTTTGCTGATGGCGGCCATCTTTGTGTCAGAATCGATTCCCCCTATTAATTCAAACACGGTGAAACAGAATGGAACGAAATTTGGTACAGAGATAGCACTAGCAAAGGGCATCTCAGTGTCATGATTAATATCGCCGCCATATTGACAGAAACGTAATAGCGGCCACACAAATGTTTAAAGCTTAAATCAAATTACGACTAACATAACCATTCGATCTCTACCAAACTTTGCAACAACATACCTTTATGGAGGGAGCATCCTTTGACCAATCTAATAGGTCATTAGCCTAATAGTTTGCGGATGGCGGCCATCTTTATGTCAAAATTGATTCCCCCTATTAATTCGAACACGGTGGAACCGAATGAACGAAATTTGGTACAGAGGTAGCACTAGCAAGAGGCACCTCAGTGTCATGTTTTATATCACCGCTATCTTGACGGAAACGTAATCGCGGCCACCCAAATGTTAAAAGCTAAAATGTAATTACGACCAACCTAATAATCTAGTCTCTACCAAATTTTGCAACACCATATCTTTATGTGGGAAACATATTCTGACCAAACTGCAAGAACATCAGCCCAATAGTTTGCAGATGGTGGCCAAGTATGTGTGCAAATCGATTCCCCCTATCAATTCAAACACGGCGAAACCGAATTGAACGAAATTTGGTACAGAGGTAGCACTAGCAAAGGGCACCTCATATTGATGTTTAATATCCCTATAGCACGTTGTATTTCAACAAGCTACTACAACCAACATTCAATCATACTCCTTGAAAAGGACAAAGAGTTATAACAATACCCATGCATTTAGGAGAAAGTAGGCTATATGTTCTTTACTGAACATCTTGTTTTTCATTATGAAACAGTTTCTCCCACCAATCAGAGCTCAAGAAACAGTTGTGTGACCAATTAGGCGAGGATACCTTCGCGCATGCGCTCAAAATCCGCTGTAAACAATAGGTGTTCTGTGTTGGCAAGCAAAGTGAATGGTCTCTGCTTTCGGAGTGCCTTGGCCCACGCATGCGCTCTGTTCAGTCAGCAAAGCCAGCTCGCCCTGTTCACTAACTGAATCCCACAGATATCTATGAATATTTATGTTAAAACATATATTAAAGTTATAATCATCGTCGAACATAAACATTCGTATGCAACTCGCCTATAATGGTAATTAAGGCACTCGTATGGAAATTATAAAACTCGCTTACGCTCGTTTTATAAGCATACTCGTGTCTTAATTATTGCCATTATAGGCTCGTTGCATAATGTACTATTAACGAATTTAATTCGAGGAGGGCGGGAAGAAAATTAAGATCGGATAAAATTAGAAATACGAGAATCAGAGAAATTATGCAGTTTAGGATAATTAACTAGAAGTGGTTGAAGAAAGCAGATTACAATGGTTTGGACATGTGAAAAGGATGCAGAATAGCAGAATTACAAATGTAATGTTGCATTGGTAAGCTGAAGGCAAACGGAACCGGAGTAAACCAAGAGAACAAAGGATGGATGATGTAAAGACAAGCATGGCTACCAGAGGCTTAAGGGACACTAGGGCTGAGTTTTTCAACTTTTACATTTTTTATCAGAATGAGTTGAAATTTAAACTGCATACTTTGAATAGTAACACTAAGTCACATACCAAATTTGAAAACAATTGGATGAAATGTAATTGATATTTACTAATTATATTATTAAAATATACCGTGTGATCAAAGTGCTCCATGCGCATTAGCAATTGTGTAAACCTCTTGATATTATCATTACATATACATAAAACTATTCTAAATATTATAAGATTGAGACATTTCAGGAAAGTGTTACATGTATGCTGTCAGATTATTTTTTCTTTATGTGCCATCATGTTTTATGAATTATGTTAACTTTTCATCGTTTTTTTATTTTTTTGGTGAGTAATTTACAAAGTGGCTGGAGATATTGCAATGTTATTTTGCAACACATGTGTTTCTGAATATCCAGTGATTTGTTTTAGTAAAATTGGAGAATTTTTATTACCTAAAAACGTTGTTTGGAGATAAAAGCATTTTTATAAAATCGCATGCTATATTAACCAGTTTGGCTCTCCCAAAGAAACTTTTGTGGAAAAAAATGTGAAAAATACAATGTTTTGTTGTAGAGATAAGGAGCATGGAGACCTTTAGTTTGAGTTAACCTATGACTTTCTAGGATTTCTAGTTTTAAAAATATAGCCTACTTTCTATGATTTGCCTTCCAGCTTCTTTTTACGCAGAGGAGATTTAAAAATGTCGCTGAGCCTTTGAAAATGGCGGTACATGAAAACTGTTTTACTGAAATGATCCTCAGAGGTCCATAAGATATATATATGGGAAAAACAAAAAACAGTTATTTTGTCATGTTTGCCTAAAAACTCAGCCCTAGTGTCCCTTAACCAAGGAAGATGCTGAAGACCGAATTGTGTGGAGGAGTAGAGTATTTTTGGGTTGAAGGAAAACTTCTGTGTTGTAGAATATTCCTAATAAATAAGAAGAAGGAGGAGAAGAAGAAGAATAAGAAGAAGAATCATTACTCACAGAGTAGTTGCTGGAAATGCTTTTCTTCGTTTTCTAAACAGACGTTGTACCAACGTAAGGAGTTATGGTACACTCGCTGTAATTCATCCTCACGGATATTCCCCCCCAGGGGCTCACATCTAGTGGGACGTGGGTTGGCGACCACGGGGCCCCAGCTGGATCCGGCTTTGCTTCCACTTACTTGTACCGGGCTCCTCTCTGTCTTCTTTCCTGTCGACCTCACTTGGTCACCTCTTGTTCTCTTCCGACCCCGACGGTATTAGGGTATCCGAGGCCTATGGAGTCTCTTCCTTTTCCGCCTTAATTGGCCCTTGTCTCATCTTTTCTGATACCCTCCTTCTGTGAGGGGTCAGCCTTCTTTTTCTTTTCATGTTCTCTCCTGCCTTCTGCTCAAGGCCCTCAAGGAGGCAGGGTGTATGTAGCCCCACTACTTCTGGTGCACCCTGGATATTGCTACACCCTGAGGGGTTGGTGAGTTCGGGAGTTGGCGACCCCGAGGGATTCCTGAGCTGGGTCCGGTTTCCCCCTTTTGTCCCTTACCTGTGGGAAGGACCCTCTCCACTTTCACTTTCCTATCTGCTTTTTATGGCTCTCCTTCCTTCTAAGTCCCTCAATCCGCATTCTTCGAGGGTTGAGGGCATTTCTTTTCCTCCTATCCTTTATTTGCCTTATTCTCCTTTTGTTTTCCCTTTCTTCTTCTAGTATATAAGTTAGTAGTTAGTTTTAGTTATAGTTTACATTTCATTATCATATTCATAATCACCCACACCATTAGGGGCCGATAACCTAGATGTTAGGCCCCTTAAAACAGCAATTATCATCATCATCCTCACTGATATTTCATACCGGTGCTGTTATTTTGTTCTTGAGAGCCTCCAGAGTAGCCTACGCGGATTGTTTCTGTATATGCCTACCTTTTGTTTGAGGTTCCCCCAAAAGAAAAAGTCGCACAGCGCTGAAACTTACGTTTACACTTCATGCTTAGGCAATATAAGATAAGCGATATGTCGTAAACGATATAGCCTACGATACGCCACACGCACAGACAGATACTGCTCGGGTCTAAGCTGGGTGAACCTGAGAGGCAGTGCTGGATTAACCATAAGGCACAATAGGCAGTTGCCTCGGGCCCCTGGCTCAAAAGGGCCCCCAAAAATGACAAAAATCACACGTAAAATGAAAAAAAAAAAGATTTTTTTGGGGGGCGAGTCAAATAAATTCTTGAAACAGGAGGTCATATTGGCGAAAGTTTTAAAACTCAAACTGTGAACTTCGTTACTGAAATTCAAGATTGTAGAGGATAGTTCTATGACAACGCACCAAACATGTCCGGAAAGTATCAGGGCCTGCAATCCAAAATATTAGAACTGAATAAATATGCGATATATGTTCCTTGCGGTACACATTCCCTCGATTTAGTTGGACAATCTGCTGTTAAATGCCGTTTTTACGCAGTTTTTTTTCTTCTATAATGCAATCATTGTATAACTTCTTATCTGCAAACCCTCACCGTCGGGGCGTCTTGAAAAATTATATCAAAAATTCTAAAACTTTGAAATCATTGTCAGATACGCGCTGGGAAGCACATGCTAATGCAACGAACGAGGTTTATGATTCGTTTCATAATATTGTCGAGGCTTTAAAAAGCATTGAAGATGACGAGTCGGAAAATAATGACACTCGGCATGAAGTGGGGTGCATCGCAAACAGAATGCAGAAATTCGAAATCGGGTTCAAGTTAATTTTGTGGGATTCAATTTTGAGTTCTATCAGAATCAGAATCAGACATTTTAAGGAAAATCAACTCCGATGATGTTATTGAAACTTTCTGCAAAACAAAATGCAGATATTTTCTTTCTCAAAATGTACATATGATCTAAATTGTATTCATTATTCACTGTAAATTTGTAAATAAAATCTTTTTCAAAGTTATGATTGATTTTTTTATGAAGGGGGGAGGGGTGGGGTGGAAAAAAGAGAAAAAGGGGGCTCGAATTAACAATTGCCTAGGGCCACTGTGAGTCTTAATCCGGCACTGCGGTGAGAGGAATGAGCATCGCGGACTATGAGAAGTGGTGTTGACGAGTGACGAGGTTTCTCGGTCCGTGCATAGTACAGAACCAAATACATTGGTCGGTGACTCACTCATTCATTCGTAACACCACAGCGGTTTGAGCAACGGCCCTATGTTAGCAGTATTGGAATAGAAAGGAATACCAGATATCACGACGGGCTGTTGACAGACCCTTCTCTTCTCTTCTCGTCTGACCCTTCCCTGCTCTTTTCCCTCACCCCGCAAGTTCACAGACCTTGGAGCCGAGCAGTACGTGAAATGTAAAGGAAGGTGATAAAAAAGGTTCACATCCCCACGATTGCACCACATATCACAAGTGGCATATCTCTCAAAGTACCGATTGTTGGTCTCTTGAGCGATTAGTATCGTACGATAGTTATTGCACCACATATCACAAGTGGCATATCTCTCAAAGTACCGATTGTTGGTCTCTTGAGCGATTAGTATCGTACGATAGTTATTGCACCACATATCACAAGTGTCATATCTCTCAAAGTACCGCTTGTTGGTCTCTTGAGCGATTAGTATCTTACGATAGTTATTGCACCACATATCACAAGTGGCATATCTCTCAAAGTACCGCTTGTTGGTCTCTTGAGCGATTAGTATCGTACGATAGTTATTGCAGAACATATCACAAGTGTCATATCTCTAAAAGTACCGCTTGTTGGTCTCTTGAGCGATTAGTATCGTACGATAGTTATTGCACAACATATCACAAGTGTCATATCTCTCAAAGTACCGCTTGTTGGTCTCTTGAGCGATTAGTATCGTACGATAGTTATTGCACAACATATCACAAGTGTCATATCTCTCAAAGTACCGCTTGTTGGTCTCTTGAGCGATTAGTATCGTACGATAGTTATTGCACCACATATCACAAGTGTCATATCTCTCAAAGTACCGCTTGTTGGTCTCTTGAGCGATTAGTATCGTACGATAGTTATTGCACAACATATCACAAGTGCCATATCTCTCAAAGTACCGACTGTTGGTCTCTTGAGCGATTAGTATCGTACGATAGTTATTGCACAACATATCACAAGTGTCATATCTCTCAAAGTACCGCTTGTTGGTCTCTTGAGCGATTAGTATCGTACGATAGTTATTGCACAACATATCACAAGTGCCATATCTCTCAAAGTACCGATTGTTGGTCTCTTGAGCGATTAGTATCGTACGATAGTTATTGCACAACATATCACAAGTGCCATATCTCTCAAAGTACCGATTGTTGGTCTCTTGAGCGATTAGTATCGTACGATAGTTATTGCACAACATATCACAAGTGTCATATCTCTCAAAGTACCGATTGTTGGTCTCTTGAGCGATTAGTATCGTACGATAGTTATTGCACAACATATCACAAGTGTCATATCTCTCAAAGTACCGCTTGTTGGTCTCTTGAGCAATTAGTATCGTACGATAGTTATTGCACAACATATCACAAGTGTCATATTCTCAAAGTACCGCTTGTTGGTCTCTTGAGCGATTAGTATCGTACGATAGTTATTGCACAACATATCACAAGTGCCATATCTCTCAAAGTACCGATTGTTGGTCTCTTGAGCGATTAGTATCGTACGATAGTTATTGCACAACATATCACAAGTGTCATATCTCTCAAAGTACCGCTTGTTGGTCTCTTGAGCGATTAGTATCGTACGATAGTTATTGCACAACATATCACAAGTGCCATATCTCTCAAAGTACCGATTGTTGGTCTCTTGAGCGATTAGTATCGTACGATAGTTATTGCACAACATATCACAAGTGTCATATCTCTCAAAGTACCGCTTGTTGGTCTCTTGAGCGATTAGTATCGTACGATAGTTATTGCACAACATATCACAAGTGTCATACCTCTCAAAGTACCGCTTGTTGGTCTCTTGAGCGATTAGTATCGTACGATAGTTATTGCACAACATATCACAAGTGTCATATCTCTCAAAGTACCGCTTGTTGGTCTCTTGAGCGATTAGTATCGTACGATAGTTATTGCAGAACATATCACAAGTGTCATATCTCTCAAAGTACCGCTTGTTGGTCTCTTAAGCGATTAGTATCGTACGATAGTTATTGCACAACATATCACAAGTGTCATATCTCTCAAAGTACCGCTTGTTGGTCTCTTGAGCGATTAGTATCGTACGATAGTTATTGCACAACATATCACAAGTGCCATATCTCTCAAAGTACCGATTGTTGGTCTCTTGAGCGATTAGTATCGTACGATAGTTATTGCACAACATATCACAAGTGTCATATCTCTCAAAGTACCGCTTGTTGGTCTCTTGAGCGATTAGTATCGTACGATAGTTATTGCACAACATATCACAAGTGTCATATCTCTCAAAGTACCGCTTGTTGGTCTCTTGAGCGATTAGTATCGTACGATAGTTATTGCACAACATATCACAAGTGTCATATCTCTCAAAGTACCGCTTGTTGGTCTCTTGAGCGATTAGTATCGTACGATAGTTATTGCAGAACATATCACAAGTGTCATATCTCTCAAAGTACCGCTTGTTGGTCTCTTGAGCGATTAGTATCGTACGATAGTTATTGCACAACATATCACAAGTGTCATATCTCTCAAAGTACCGATTGTTGGTCTCTTGAGCGATTAGTATCGTACGATAGTTATTGCACAACATATCACAAGTGTCATATCTCTCAAAGTACCGATTGTTGGTCTCTTGAGCGATTAGTATCGTACGATAGTTATTGCACAACATATCACAAGTGTCATATCTCTCAAAGTACCGATTGTTGGTCTCTTGAGCGATTAGTATCGTACGATAGTTATTGCACAACATATCACAAGTGTCATATCTCTCAAAGTACCGATTGTTGGTCTCTTGAGCGATTAGTATCGTACGATAGTTATTGCACAACATATCACAAGTGTCATATCTCTCAAAGTACCGATTGTTGGTCTCTTGAGCGATTAGTATCGTACGATAGTTATTGCACAACATATTACAAGTGTCATATCTCTCAAAGTACCGATTGTTGGTCTCTTGAGCGATTAGTATCGTACGATAGTTCGGGCTGTAAAAATGATGACGGGAAAAAGAGAAGACAATAATAATTCTGTAATTCCTTTCATTAATTCCTCGAGACACGAAGCTTTTCAGGAAGTGAAAGTTTTTAGGGTTCATTCGATTGAACTCCCTGACTTTGATTCATGTTGAGACAGCTCTCGAGAAACGACAGCCAAGAGATTGTAGGGATGTCCTTCTTCTCCTCACCCTACTCCTGAACCAATAAGCCACTACAATGCACAGTGGGTCAAATCGAAATCTAGGAGGACAAAATTATTTATTTTCATAATTAAAATCAAAATTTATTACTTCTACAGCATTCTCATATAATTGCCGCTCACTATTCTGGGATATAAACCCATTTTAGTGTAAATCTGTCACCACTGTTCGAGCAGTCTGAATTGGAGGGTGAATGTAAGTGGCTGTGGTTTGGTTGTCTTTGTGGTTAGCGTGATGCTTTAAGATGGAACATGGAGCTGAAGTATGAACTTTGTAACGTGTTTCAGTTATTAATGGGCGTAATTGTTACGTTATTTTAGCTATATTTGCATTATATAATATTTAACTATTATTTTTAAAATTATATTTTCACTTAGATTTTTAGTATGTCGCGTCACTCTGCGTCACTTTCTACTTAATGTTAAAATGTAGATAAAGTTTGTAGTTTACGCCTGTCATAAGATTTTTTGCATCTTTTTGCAACTCACTTAGTTATTTGACGTTTTAGATGATGCCGCGCAACCAGTTCTCACACGTTTACAACTGTTTGAAGCACTGGATTCGACGAATATGCCAAAAGAGGAACTTCGTGACTTTGTTAAAAGTAAATTAGGGGTAGAAAATTGTTCTGAAGAGATAACTGAATGCTCTATCCAACTCTTAGTCATAGACAATTTCTTGCATGTGTAAACGTAGCTTAAAAAAGGTCTTAACTGATGTTTATTATGAAGTAAACAAATTATATACGTTGCTATCACTCTGAATTCTTGATTAAAACGTAAAAATAATTTTGTCCCCCTAGATTTTGATTTTGACCCACTGTGCAATGTCTTCCTCACTTGAGCTCATATTTGTAACTGAAGTAGTGAGAATTGTGTTCCCACCAAATTTTTATCACCCAGGTCGCGCCGTATTATCGTCCGCTGTCTGAGCCTTCCTAGCAATAGATTGTCGCAATATATTCCTTACGACATATCGCTTATCTTATATCACCTTAGTATGAAGACTTCTTGAGAAGATAAGTTTCTACTAGGGAAAGTCAATGTTTTCCTATGTAGCTTACCTAACCATATTCACGGGATATGAGATAGGCTACAGCACATCACCATAAGTCTTAATTATCTCAACTAAGGTAACTTGCTAGCTGCGTCTGATATGAATGGTATGGCAGCATACGGTGCTTCCCGACCCGTTGTTGTTTAATCGGTAGATGCTAGTCATCTGGCGGTGACTAAACGCCCTCCCACCGTCACACGGCCCCGGTGAGGTTCTGTTCTATAGAGAAGGACCTCACCGTGTAATACTATTTCGGTGTCATCGTTTTTTAATCACAAATGGGCTGATAACCAAGAACTCCCAAGCCCTTAAACAACAACAACAGACAATCGATCATCTCTCCTTTTGACCAGAGAAACTTGTTGTGTTAAATGTGCATGATATCGAATGTTTGGGTTAAACATACCGGTACCCTACCGGCGTACAGAAAGGAGCACTATCACGAATTATGAAACGGCATGTCTCACCTCCATTTTATGTTACCTCGATGACCTGTGTGGTGTGATTTCTTGTGATGATCTGAAACATGTACCAGGAGCCACTCAAATAATAATTATTTTCGTTTATGTATTGATTAAAGCGGTTGTATAATTATTGTTAAAAACTATTTAGTACATCACTACGGAACCATCATGCGTAATTTAAATAATAGAATGTTCTGACATGATTGGTACATAGACATATTGGCTCAGAAATCCATCCATGCCCGAGGCCGAATTCAAACCGGGATTAGAGCGTGAGCTAATTTGCTAGATCAACGCCTTATAGGCCTATTATTACTTTTCCACGCCACAAAACAGGATACATGAACTTGTAGGCTATATTACATCCATCTCATTTTCATATTCCATGTAATATGCTGATGGATGATACGGATCTTGAGCCCATGCTCGCCTCTGGGGAAAGAATATACTGTAACAGATTTGTTTGCTATAAATTCTAACGTTTGTATAAGTTTTAGGTTACTCTATAACAGATTTGTTTGCTAGAGATTCCAACGTTTGTATAAGTTTTGGCTTACTCTATAACAGATTTTTTTTGCTAGAGATTCCAACGTTTGTATAAGGTTTGGCTTACTCTATAACAGATTTTTAGCCTATTTTCATTTTATGAAAAAGTAAGCTTATGAGATCACCTTTTGTCCGTGTGTGTGTGCGTGTGAGTGTGATGGTGTGTGTGTGTGTGTCCCCTAATAACTTCTAAACGGCTGGAGCGATTACAATGAAACTCAGTAAGATCATAGCACTGTTCTGGCCGACCCCGACCGTGCCCTTAAAATTTTATTGTGTCTCACCAATCCAACATGGCGGCTGTGCGAAATATTTCACCAGCATTCAGTATCTCCGAAACTATTTCAGATATCACCCTAAAATTGTGTAGGCCTACGATGATAAAGGGCACTACTAGATGTTCACCTATGAGGCTTTCAAAAACCTGGTGACTACAAAACCAACATGGCGGCCAAGCGAAGTTGAGACTTTTAAATAGACTTTTCTCGCTATAAATATTTAAATGGACGTTTCTCGCGAATTAACTATCCTAGTGCAGTAAAACGTTGCACGTTAAATGCTTATGCAAATGTTAATCCACTGGCATCTAATTTATTTCAATTGTTTGCATAATCACAAGATGGCAGCTGTGCGAAATTTTAAAATCTCGTTTTTACTCCTTGTGTTCTAATCATGCGATTGAAGTTTGAATACCACACGTACACAATAATCTTAATGTATTAGTACAAAAATAAAAATCCAACCTTGCGACCATCTGAAATATTTAGACGGTTCTCAATATCTACGAATCTATCACAACCTTCAAACAGACATTTTGTGTGTTGATAGAGGCAATTAACATGAGTAGGATACAGTATATTAAAATAGGCTGTATAGTTCTTCACGGAACTACTTATTTGCTATAGATTCCAAAGTTTGTAAATATTTAAACACGAGGTGGTCACAGAGGGATGATGAAGATCAGATGAGTAGATTAAGATCAAGGTATTAAAACTAGTGGAAGAGGAGAGATGTTTCTGGCGAGAAGAGATATGTTGGTAGGGCACATACTAAGGCACACAGGAATACAAACCTAGTTGTGGAATGTAAGTTTGAGGAGAAGAACTGTAGGGTTAGACCAAGGTTAGAATATGTTAAACAGATTGCCTCAGATGTGCAGTAGGGTGTGGTAGCTATATAGAAACGGAATTGGTAGTTATCAGTTGGCAGTCAAAGTGAAAGGTCGTGTTTTTCCCGAGCTCTCAGGTGTGCTGAAATGGGTTGTTCTCTGGAGTGTTATCGGGCGAGGATCGGACTGTGGTATGCGAAGGGTAGTCGGGATTTCCGGTGTTTGTGTGTGCGTACGGGACCTAGCAACTTGTGGTTCATAGCCCTAGTGATAGCTGCATTGCTAGTTATTGGTGGAGTGGAAGTGAATCCAGGGCCTGTTACTCCAAATGTGAATCAGGCAAATGATCCAGTGGCAGCTTTAAAGTGTTCGACGTGCAGTAAAACATTGAAGAATGGTGTTGAGTGTGGACTATGTGAGAAATGGTTTCACTTCGGCTGTATTAAGGTCAAGAAGGAGGATTGTGATGTTGGAAATTGGTTTTGTAAAGTATGTGATACGCCGGACTGTTTGAGGGTGCAAATCAAAGCAAGGGATCAAATAATACAGGAACTTAGAGCAAAGCTTCGTGAATCAGAAGAAACGGTGAAGGATGTGACTGAACGGCTTTCTACTGGGATCAGTGTGGAAGAGGGCGTGCAGGAGCAAACTGAAGATGACGTTATCATAATGGGTGATTCAATGATACGATGGAGTGCGAATATCTCGAGGAAATCAGGTGCGAAAGTGCGGTGTTATCCGGGGATTAAAATTGACCAGCTTTCCCAACAAGTGGAACAATCAAATGTAGAGGACTGTGACAAAGTTAAAGTGTTGTTGCTACATGTTGGGACGAACGATTTGAAGAAGAGGGCTACAGCTGATTACATCATGGGGGAGCTCTACGAACTACGCAGAAAAGCTAAAAGCAAGTTTAGAAATGCAAAAATTATAATGAGTGGCATTGTTCGGCGGGGAGATGTTCCGTTAAGGTGAGTTAAGACTGTAAATGACCGCATGGACTGGGTATGTGCACAACTGGGATTAGTGTACGTAGAAGCTGACTGCTGGATTGGTGGCCGTGACTTCGCCCGAGACGGGCTGCATCTAAATCGACGGGGAGCTTTTAACCTAGGGAGCCTACATGACAGGGTCATCGGTTCGTGCCGGCTTTTGTGAGGAGGAGCAGGTCCAGAGGTTGCCAGCCGATGGGAACAGAATGAGCTATTTCGAGATATTTGCTGCGGAGGTAAGACTCTAAGATTACTGCAGGTTAATTGTCAGAGTTTAGGAAATAAATTAATTGAATTTTGGAATCTTGTAGAGACGTATTCTCCGGACATTGTCATTGCAACTGAATCTTGGTTATATGAGGACATAAATAGTAGCGAAATAATTCAAGGGACCTACGAAATGTACAGAAGGGATCGGGGGAAGCGACGTGGTGGGCTATTTATTTGTGTGCGCAAAAATATAGCTAGTTTCTTAAAGTGGGCTGATATGGATCATGAAATGTTATGTGTACAAATTTCGGATACAGGAAATAAATTCCCTCTTCAGGTGATAGGGGCGTATAGAGCACCGAAAGGTAACTTTTCTCTCCTCGAAATACGGTATGATAAAACTTGTGCGGGTAATGCTATGAAAAAGAGCATAATAATTGCTGGAGATTTAAACCTCCCCAAAGTAGACTGGTCTGGTGAGTCAACTAGCTGTAGTCAAGCTCAGAGCGCTGCAAATAAACTCTTAAGGGAGGGGGGATTTTCCCAAGTAGTTGACTTCCCAACTAGAGACAATAATACCTTAGATGTTTATCTCGTAAGGCCTGTAGAGCTGTATATTAACTGTCTGAAAGTACCAGGAATTAGTGACCATTCTGGGGTTGAATTAAATATTAGATATGGTGACATTACAAAATTAGACTCTGATGTAGCAAAAGAGATCATATTCCAGTATCGCAGGGCAAGTTTCAGGGGTATTTGAATGAGCTATTTGTAGGATGGGTATCGGAAGGAAATCACATTAATATCCTGTGGACTAACTTTTTGAACATTTTAAATAGCGCTGTTGATAAATTTGTCCCATTTAAATTGCTGAAACAAAACCCAGATCCTGAGTATTACACACGAGAAATTAGGAGTCTAAAACGGAAAATTAGGAAATTATACAATAAAAGAGATGATAGTGACAAGTATAATATGTTGAAATTTAAGTCCTTATCAAGAGAGCTCGTCTTAAAAAAGAGGGCTGCTCATGACAGTTATATGCAAGGTTTACTTGGTTCGGGAGGTGATGGGTGGAAAAAAAATACAGTTATGTTAGGAGAAGAAAGGGAAATCCAAATAATTTGTCGATGATAATGTCCGGTGACGGTAAATTAATTACTGAGAAACAGGCCATTGCTAATGAATTAAATGTCTTTTACAGTAGTGTGTTCAATAAATCCAATAGCTGTGTGTTGGACCTTAACGACGAATCAGGGGCTCCCCTGTTCCAAATAAACCAGTCAGCAATTGTAAAGCTAATACAAAAACTACGTTTCAATGTATCAAAGGGTCCTGATAATATTGTTAGTGAAGTACTTAAACTAGGAGGTAGGGCCGTTGCACGATACTTGGAGGTGATGTTTAATGTGTCCATAAACAATGCGCAAATCCCAGATGACTGGAAAAGAGCTACGGTAGTCCCAATATTTAAGGGAGGGAGCAGACTTGATGATGATGATAATTGTTGTTTTAAGGGGCCTAACATCTAGGTTATCGGCCCAGACTTGAATTGGGCAACTACAGGCCGGTGAGCCTTACGTCAATCGTTTGTAAACAGATGGAGCATCTCATTTGCGACTACTTGAGGGAACAGTGGGAAACATTATCACGGTTTAATGATAGGCAACATGGATTTCGGAAAGGTTACTCATGCGAGAGTCAGATGCTATCACTTTTCAAGACATTAGCGAATCGTTAGACCATTGAGTTTCAGTCGACGCCGTGGTTATAGATTTTGCGAAGGCATTTGATGTCGTGCCGCATGACATGCTACTCCATAAATTAGCTTCGAAGAAGATTGATAGAAGAGTGATTTTATGGATCCAAGAATTTTTGACGGGTCGTTCACAGAAAGTGAAAGTCGAAGGCATATTCTCGGATGAAATTACCGTAACGTCGGGTATCCCTCAGGGCAGCGTAATCGGAACTTTGTTATTTTTGGCGTTTATAAATGATTTACCAAATGGGATTCGCAGTGACTGTCGATTGTTTGCGGATGATTGTGTAATACATCGAAAGATACATGACTCACAAGAAAATGCAGTGCTTCAAGAGGACCTGAACCTGGTCTATAAGTGGGCGATTGAAAATAAAATGAAAATAAACACAAGAAAATGTAGTCTCTTAAAAATAGGGAAAGTGCGGAGGCAGGATTTTCAATATAACATTGGCTCGGAAATACTCGTAGAAGAAGATTCTTGCAAATATTTGGTCGTTCACGTAAGGAATGATATGAAATGGAGTAGTCATGTAGGATGTGTAGTTTCAAAAGCATACAAATCCCTGCACTTTGTAATGAGGGTATTAAAAGGAAGTAGTACCTCTGCTAAAGAATTAGGCTATTTGTCACTTGTAAGACCTATTCTGGAATATGCCTCGGCGGTTTGGGATCCATATCAAGTAGGGCTCATCAATGAGTTGGAAATGGTACAAAGAAAGGCCGCTAGATTTGTGCTCAGTGACTTTAATCCCAGGAGCAGTGTGAGCCGTATGTTAAAGAAACTTGGGTGGGAATCACTGGAGGCTAGGAGGATGAAATCTATACTCTGCGCTATGTACAACACGTATGCAAATCAACCAGCATGGGGTGAGCTTAGCAAACGATTGGGAAAGCCCACTTACATGGGTTGGAGCGATCATCCTTTCAAAGTCAAGGGCCGACCATAGCGAACAAATTATGGTAAATATTCTTTTGTAAACCGTGCCATTGATAACTGGAACTCTCTACCTGCCGCAGTCTTAGAGCCTTTTCCCAAACATATAGGTGTGTTTAAGAAAAGACTGCCTATTTGTGTAAATACTCCAGTTTAATTGTTGTATAATTGTTATTGAATTGTTATGTATAATTATTTATTTGTTATGTATATCCAATTTGCCACCGGGGGAAACTCCCCCCCCCCCCAATTGCAAATAAATGAATGAATGAATGAATGAATGAAATGAAAATCCACAGCCTGTTTCCAGTCTCCGACCGGGTCAGGAATGGAATGAATGAAGCCCCCAACTAGCGGCGAGGATATGAACTGTGCCGGCTGCCGAGGCCTGACGCACTCCTCTGGGGCAATGATTAAATGAATGACAGATGAAATGAAATGATAGTGGAGAGTGTTGCTGGAATGAAATTTTGACAGGGAAACCCGGAGTACCCGGAGAAAAACCTGTCTGCCTCCGTTTTATCCAGCACAGATCTCACATGGAGTGACCGGGATTTGAACCACGGACCCAGCGGTGAGAGGCCGGCGTGCTGCCGCCTAAGCCACGGAGGCTGCCAATGAATAATTAGCTCAATACATTGCACTGCTCAGGAGAACTGCATCAAACCAATTAAAAGACTGAAGATTACAACAACAACAACAACAACAACAACATATCAAGAGAAGGTTGTCTACGTAGCCTACCAGTGCATTTCGTCGCACATGAGAGTGTTTGTGTTGTTGTTTGAGTCTTCAGTCTTTTGACTGGTTTGATGCAGCCCTCCATGCCTCCCTGTCCTGAGATAATCGTTTCATTTCTACATAGCTACCCCACCCTACATCCGAGGCACTCTGTTTAACATATTCTAACATGGTCTCCCCCTATAGTTCCTGTCCTCGACCCTTCCTTCCATAACTAAGCTTGCTATTCCTGGGTGTCTTAGTATGTGTCCTACCAACCTATCTCTTCTCTTCATTAGCAGTCGCCAGAAACATCTCTCCTCTCCCACTCGTCTTAATACCTCTTCGTTTGTAACCCTATCTACCCATCAGATCTTCATCATTCTCCTGTAACACCACATTTCAAATGCTTCAATTCTCCTCCTTTCTGCTGCACCAATAGTCCAAGTTTCACTTCCACATAATGCCACGCTCCACACAAAGGCTTTCAAAAATGAATTCCTAAATCTATATTCGATGTCAACAGATTCCTATTTTGTGGAAATCATTTCCTTGCCTGAGCCAACCTAAATTTTATATATCCTCTTAGCTTCGTCCATCGCTGGTTATTTTGCTTCCTAAGTAACAGAAGTTTCCTACTTCCTTCAGCTTTTCACCTGCCAATTTGATGTCCATAGAGGTTTCTGATTTTTTTCGACTGCATTCCAATATTTTTGTTTTACATTTATTAATTTTCATCATTAATTCTTTCCTCAAGACGGAGTCCATACCATTCAAAAACTCATTCAAATCATCAGGCGTGTCGCCCAAGATGACGATGTCATCAGAAAATCTCAGTGTTGAAATGATTTCTCCTTGAATCTTCACTCTCACTTTAAATTTTTCTCCAATTTCCTTCATTGCTTGTTCAATGTAAAGATTGAAAAGTATGGGTGAAAAGTTGTAGCCTTACATTGTATACCAGCTTCTCTCTCATGTCCTTCAGCTCGAATGATTGCTGTCTGGATTCTGTATAAATTGTAGATCACACTCCTATCCCTGTACTTTATTCCAATCGTTTTCAACATCGTTTACTACATAATTTATCAAACGTTGACATACTGTATCTCACAACTATATACTAATAAATCAGCCATATCTGCCATACAGAAACATCATTACTGAATGGCATTAGGGCCAGGCGATAAGCTCTTGTATTAACCATGACCTTACAGCAGGTTAGGTTCCCGAGGCGACAGGATTTATCACTGGCTGTTGGCGCAGTGTTATGACAAAGAGGGTACTAGACAGCGCTAATGCGGACAATTCTCAAGACATTTATTGTGGAGCCTCTGTTCTTAGCTCGTAATGCATTAAAGAGCGACGACGAGGCTAATATTGATCTTGGAGTTGATACAAAACAAGCACTCGCTGTTCAGAGAACATAAAAACCGTAGTAAATTGGGGTAACAAATACTGACTTGCTCGATGGAACACAGGAGCTTTGTTCGGCAAATATGTCTGGTATTACTCGAGCCACTTGGTGGCGCAGTGGCTACTATTCTTTGCTGTCACTCCTCACACCAGATTCGATTCCCTGCCGGCTCGACCAAGAAATATAATTCTGGTCTGTGGGCTGGAACGGGATACAGTCAGCCCCTTGAGGCAAAACTGAGTAAAGGTTGGTTCGCTTCCCACCTCAGCCATCAAGGAAGTGAATTTCCGTGGTTTCCCACTTCTATTCCATGCAAATGCCGTTTGGATTCCTAATTTCACCCTTTATAGTTTAGTGGTCAGTATATTAACCACCTACCAAAAGGACAATTTATATTGTCAAAGATGCAGATGGTTGAAACTTTCACTAATATTACAACCAATTCTTGTGGAAGTGTTAATGTTTCTGTAAACCAAATATTATTAGTTTATCTCCTTGACCTAGTGTGCTAGATAAATGTTTTAATAAATTCAATGACAATAAAAAATATACAAATAATGCATTTTTATTTTTATTTTTTATTATCCTAGTTTTCTTTACTTTTGAATTTTAATTGTCTACTATTTTTAATTGTTTAATAATGCTTAGTATGCCTCTAAATTTTGAAAATAAATAAGCTTATAAAAATGAAATTTATAATAATTTTACCATCTTAATTGTAACAATATAAAAGTAATTATGAGCATTAAAATGATTAAGAAAACAACACTTACAATTAATGATAATTAAAATTAGGGTAAAATAATTAAATGTAAATAAATGCAAATAAAATGTATTTACTACTGCAGGCTACTATTCTGCCCTATAAAGGGTTAAGTTCACGTTCGGTCCTTTCCAATCCTCACCTGAATTACAAATTTGCATTTCCAGGTGTAGCCTACCTACTGATTGGTAGATCTTATTACTTTACCCACGGTCAGAGTTACCACAATAACACGGATTATCAGATTACTTACTTACTTGCTTATTTGCTTTCTTACTTACTTACTTTCTTACCTACTTCCTCCCTTCCTTCCTTCCTTACTTCCTTCTTTACTTATTTACTCACTCACTTACTTATATACTATTTACTTTCCCTCCTTAATTTCTTCCTTCGTTACTTACATACTTCCTTACTTATTACCTTCTAGCATACTTGCTTACATCCTTCCATACTTATTTATTTACTTCCCCTTCCTTCCTTACTTATTTAAGGTACTCACTTACTAAAATAATAATAATAATATCGTATGGCCTCGGATGCCGGGTGCAAGCTTTGTTATTTGACACCCAGAGAGTAGCTTGCATGTCAAATATCGCTGTTCCTTGAAGCACTATTAAAGCCAAGGAAGTTAGATATCTAAGCTCCTTGAACACTATAGCGCTTTCTAGTAGAGAAATGAGGAACTTTGTGTTGGCGGAAAATCCCGAGATTGATTTTGCCATTATGAACACGGCCTACTGAATTCAAATGGGTTCTTTGACATGCCAACATCGTATGACATGCGTGTCGTATTTTTCCGCCTTTCAAAAATCACTTACCACGGCCAGAAGCGAACCTGCAAGCTTAACCACTTAACCACCGTGGCAAGCTTACTCACTTACTTACTTACATAGGGCTGTGGACCAAGAAGACTGACCCTCTTTGAAGCAACAACATAACTTACGCTTAGGCCTAAGTCTTGATAAAATATGCACATGTGGTACTGTTTTGTATGTTTTAGTCTCCGCTGTGTTTTATTGCGATAAATGTCGTATATTTAATAAAATATATGCATTTCTATCAGAAATAACAATCGGTTTGAAAGGAAATACCTGAGGGTATCTGTGTTCACAGCACAAACATGATGGCTCGTTCTGTCATAAAAGTTAATATTCAGATATGCACGACATTGTCTTCAAGCACTCGGAGGTACCTACTGATCTCTCATTTTCATGGGCGAGGTGTTACTTCCATTGAAATGCACTTGAATATTAAGTATACAAAGTTTAAAATCTTGAAAATAATTCATCACTCTATGTTGGCGTCTTGCTATCGGAGGATCAGACAGGGTCCACAATTAATATCAGCTGTCACTCATTCTTCTAAACCAACCGCCTATGCCAGTCCTGTCTCGGCCTACACAGTGTTTAATATTCAACCGCAACCCACCCAACCAAACAGGAGACATGGAATGTTTTAAAAATCGCCCGGAAGAAATACTTTGAGACCACCGCATTTTTCACCAGTATAAGTAATAGGGGCTTTCAGATTCCAGGAACCACTGTGCTCCCAAGAAATTTATGCCCGGTACTGGTTCCTTTGAAGTGGAGACAATGCAGTGCAGAAACATTCAAGTCACCCGCAATGCAAAGTCTCTATGGACTCATTCAGTCGCAATAATAAATATTTGAATGATTTTATCCCCAAGGCATATTTTCCGTCACCTGTCAACCGACATTTTGTTGGAAAACATTCATTTCTTTACTCTATACTTCAGTCGGTTGCCAGCTCTCGATATGTCTCGTATCACATAAAAATGGTGGATTTGTCAGCAAACTGATTCACCACAAAATACCTAGGCATATACCAGGGGCGTATATAAGGGGGTGCTGAGGGGGCTCCAGCCCCCCCCCCTCCCCCCGAAATAAGCAAATAAAATTAAGAAAGTGTTGCTTTGGTAAGAGCATATAATAATTGTAAATTTGGTTGTACCCTAATCTTAAGTTATTGACTAAGTTATAAACAATATTAAGATTGAAATTAGACGAACTCGTGATGAAGTGGCTAGTATTCTTGGCTGACGCCCCGGAGGTCCGAATTCTATTCCCGGCTCTGCCAAGAAATTTTAATTCTGATCTTAGAGCTGGAACAGGGTATACTCAGCCTTGTGAGGCAAAACTGTGAATTCCACAGTACGGTACTTTTGAGAAATAAATTATCAACTTCTAAAAAAGAACTGTTTACCTTTCTGCTTAGTAAATTGGCAAATATTTAGATATTTGCCATTCATACTCCATAGATCATAATAGAAAATGCATTACGTATAAAATTTTATTTGTGTGTTTTTTGTATTGCCAGAAATTGTAGGCTATATATACGTTGAATCTTATCCAAAATAATTACACAAAGTTATATGCTCTAAGATATTGGTTGATATTTCTGGGTATTTTGCGGTGACAATCCCCTGAGAAAACTCGCAATTTTCCAGGACAGTCAGCCCCCCCCCCCCTCGAAAAAATTGTATGTACGCCCCTGGCATATACTAGGTAACTAAAGCTACACGAAAAACAAAACAAAACAGGTGAAACTTTACAGGGCTAAGAAAATAAGCTAAGTTCTGGAGAGCATCCAAATATATTTCATTTTACGACGCTATAATCTTGAAGATTCTTTTATATCGGGCTTCGAGTTTCTTTCAGGTACAGTAAGTAATCTGGCAATAAGAATTGTTCCTGGTTATTAACTCATATTGCACCAAAAGTGGACTTAACTAGTTTTTCACGCTTTCTGCTACATTACTCCAGTAGCTGGTATATAAATCCTAAGTCCTAAAAATGAAAAGATACTGGACACTAAGGAAAGAACAACAAAAAGAGAAATGATTGATTCAACGTACGCCAAGGAGGGTGTAACGAACGAAGAAGAAAAACAAGGAGAAAGAACTAAATAGGTTATCATTCTGAAGTTAGCTATTCTCAGTTTGTGAAGAAACTTAAAAACCATTTGGTTGAAAAATAATTGAGATAAGTGTTCCGGAATAAAACAATATTTTCTGAACTTTCTTTTCTTACAACTAGTACAAATTATCTAGATTTTCTAACCTCAAAATACCATCATATACACACATCAAAAAAAGTTTTGCATCACCTCGGTTCCAAGAGTTCCGGAACCTTTAAATACAAAGGGAATAGAGATCAACACAAACAACATTTCAGCTCGTTTTATTGCTCATGAGACCCACACATTGCATGTTGTACCATCATACAGCTAGACTTTCAGCATTTGTGGTCCAGATTGCAGTACACACCACTACCTCTAATACCCAGTAGCACGTCCTCTTGCATTGATGCATGCCTGTATTCGTCGTGGCATACTATCCACAAGTTCATCAAGACACTGTTGATCCAAATTGTCCCACTCCTCAACGACAATTCGGCGTAAATCTCTCAGAGTGGTTGGTGGGTCAAGACGTCCATAAACAGCCCTTTTCAACATATCCCAGGCATGTTCGATAGGGTTCATGTCTGGCGAACATGCTGGCCACTGTAGTCGAGCGATGTCGTTATCTTGAAGGAACGCATTCACAAGATGTGCACGATGAGGTCGAGAATTGTCGTCCATGAAGACAAATGCCTCTCCAATATTCTGCCGATATGGTTGCACTATGGGTCGGAGGATGTCATTCAGGTATCGTAAAGCCGTTTCGGAGCCTTCCATGACCACCAGTGGCGTACGTCGGCCCCACATAATGCCACCCCAAAACATCAGGGAACCACCACCTTGCTGCACTCGCTGGACAGTGTGTCTAAGACGTTCAGCCTGACCAGGGTGCCTCCAAACACGTCTCCGACGATTGTCTGGTTGAAGGCATATGCGACACTCATCGGTGAAGAGAACGTGATGCCAATTCTGTGGGGTCCATTCAGCATGTTGTTGGGCCCATCTGTACCGCGCTGCATGGTGTCGGGGTTGCAAAGCTGGACCTCGCCATGGACGTCGGGAGTGAAGTTGCGCATCATGCAGCCTATTGCGCACAGTTTGAGTTGAAACACGACGTCCTGTGGCTGAACGAAACGCATTATTCAACATGGTGGCATTGCTGTCAGGGTTCCTCCGAGCGGCAATCCGTAAGTAGCGGTCATCCACTACAGTAGTAGCCCTTGGGCGGCCTGAGCGAGGCCTGTCATCGACAGTTCCTGTATCTCTGTACCTCCTCCATGTCCGAACAACATCGCTTTGGTTCACTCTGAGACGCCTGGAAACTTCCCTTGTTGAGAGCCCTTCTTGACACAAAGTAACAATGCGGACGCGATCGAACTGCGGTATTGACCTTCTAGGCATGGTAGAACTACAGACAACATGAGCAGCGTACCTTCGTCCTGGTGGAATGACTGGAACTGATCGGCTGTCGTACCCCCTCCGTCTAATAGGCCCTGCTCATGCATGGTTGTTTACATCTTTGAGCAGTTTTAGTGACATCTATGAACAGTCAAAGGGACTGTATCTTTGATACAATATACACAGTCAACGTCTATATGCCGGAGATCTGGGAACCGAGGTGATGCAAAACTTTTTTTGATGTGTGTAGTTATCGAGTTCAGAATAAGTTACGATTTGCTCATTACAAGAGCCTGAGCTATGGTCTTACCACAAAACGAGAAAATGTTTTGTATAGTGATGCCTGATAATTAGAGACAGGATTTTTACGTTTTTAAAATTGTTAATTTAGGTTTCCAAAAATATAACATAGGTTAGGTTTTCAAATAGGTTTTTATGTCCAAAGTTTAGCAGAGTTTGGCATACACAGCGCAAAGCTTAAAATTAATGCCTATTTGTTAGTGGAAAATCTGCTTGCAACGAGAGTGTAAATATTTTACATAGTGGTACGTATTTTATCAAATTATATCCGAGAACTTCACACTTTTAGGCAATATTTGCTCTCCTTAAATATTTTAATTATTCAAGTTCAATAAAACCAAGGATGTCAGAGCTGATTTTCACACTCTAGCCCGTTTAATTAACTTTGTCTATTTAGAATGTAGGAAATTTGAAAACAATAAGAGATTTATCCCCACTTTCCTGACAGTAAATAACCCAACAATAAGATATAAGCTGAAAAGAGCTGAAAGTATTTGAATTTTCGGGCAGGTAGGATTTTTCTCAATCAACTAGACCTAGGTAGGCCTATAAAAACTGTCGTGCGGTTTAGTTGTAAAAATTATGGACGAAAAATTGAAATATACTACAATAAATGGAACAAAACTGCAATTAGGTATTTTAAGGTACTCAAATTTCATTTAGTTTTTTTTTGGTACTACAGAATTCATGAATAATAATAATAATAATAATAATAATAATAATAATAATAATATTTTTTTACGAGCTAAGTGGAAAAATCTTGCATAAGACCCTCCTCTCCTCTTGACAAAACCCATCCCGGGACCACTTTCGTATTACTTCAGGATGGAGCCATTTTCTTTGCTTCACAAGCACCATCTTACTTCTCAATTCATAGTCCGCCGATCGCAGACTTAATCAACTAAATCGAGCAAGTCCCCATCCGACTTGTTCTGACGAAGGACCACCTCAACGAAGAAAGCGACCGTATCCCAGCTGAGGTCGTTCCTCAGCATAATTCCAACTAGCCTATATTGTGCGGCGTTAATAATAATAATAATAATAATAACACTGTCATCAAACCAGTACCGCTATATGCATCTGAATGCCTTATCCTGTTCTAGAAATGTTTGCTCGCGAATTTAGAGAGAAAAGAAAGACAGAAAGAAAGAAAGAAAGAAAGAAAGAAAGATCCTAGGCCTACACATCATACTTGGCCCGGACTGCAAAAATGGTATCTACATTAGAAAATCCAGGCAAGAATTACACTCTAAGATAGAGAAGATCACAGACTCAATGCGAAAATGCAGAATTTGCTTCTACGGTCATATACGACGGATGATCGACTACCGATGGACGAAACGTATCTTCAGTATATTTGACTCAAAACCAAAAACGACAATGCCATGGTACGTTTAAGTCCAGAAAGATCTTAACGAAATGGGGATACGAGCAGAAGATGCTGCCATCAAGACGTTTGGGACTTTCCGGGACGAAAAACGGACAACTGGTGCGAAATGGACAGAAGAACGCCGTGATAAACACAGTGAGCTCATGAAGAAAATGTGGATCAAGCGAAAAATGAACAAATACCAGAATGTAAAATGAGGTTTATCGTGGCCCCTAGTTGGCCGATTAGTGAAATTGAATGAATAATAATAATACTCTTATTCTTTAATACGCTAAGGTGTAGGTTTCACAAAACTCAAGCTCCTAAACCAGAGGGAGTTAGAAGGTATGGTTCGTACCAAAATCTTCCAAATCGACTCAATAGTACAGGAGAAATCTTGCATTTCTTGAAAAGTCAACGGAAATATAATTATTTGTTTATAAAGTGCTTTTAAACAAGACGATAGCCCCTGGAAGAACTTTGTCGTGTAAAGCCAGCACAGCACTAGAACCGGGTGGGTAGTCTGTACACATGGAGCGCACACAACCCATTATGCGAGAGTTCTCGCACCAGTCCGCTAGTATTAATAATAATAGTAATAATAATAATATTATAAATAATAGTAATAATAATAATAATAATAATAATAATAATTATAATATCGTGTTGGAAGTCTTTTTCAGCATTGTCTTTTGAGTGTGATTCGGAAAAGTACGATATTAAAGTATTTTTCAATTTAGAAGTAAGGAAAAAAATAGGTAAAACGTAAGAATCTAGTCCCTACTGATAATGTACACAATTCACAAGCTCAAGCGTACACAATACCCTTGACTCATCAATCAATCAATCAATGAAGCCTTACAAATTATCGTGCACAAATCAATTTTTAACCGAATATTTCATATATTTACTGTAACAATAAAAATATGCTGTGCCTGACGTTTGGTGAAATTATGCTTGACATACTGAATGTTACCATTGTAAGCAGTGATGATAAGTGAAGGTAACACTGTTAGATCTCCATTTACATAATTATAGTGCAATCCACGTTCAAGGTGCGGCTGTCAGCAACGTCTAATGGCTCACTTAGGCAACAGCTGTCTTTAAGGTTTCGGTACGGAGAATGAGATAATGTGCTTCAAAAGAAATTGTATCATAATGTAGGTTGTTTTACATTCATTAATTTATAAAACACCACCTTTCCAACAGGCTATTGTACTTTTGTATCGCACAATCATCTTAATGTTTTAGTTTCGCTACGTGGAGCTCCAGGTCATTTCTCGCCCCCGCACCTGACGACCGACCTCAATAGCTGAACGTGTTAGCTCACATAACCATGAGAGTTAAATCTCACATCATTTGCGAGCTGTAAGTCCGGAGTTTGAAGGTTTTAATCTCTGTGTTGATAGCTGCCATTCTCGTTTTTCAACAGAAAGGTGTAAGGCAAGGCTGCAACTTATCACCCATACTTTTCAATCTTTACATTGAACAAGCAATGAAGGAAATTGGAGAAAAATTTAAAGTGAGAGTGAAGATTCAAGGAGAAATAATTTCAACTCGGAGATTTGCTGATGACATCGTCATCTTGGCCGACAAGCCTGAGGATTTGAATGAGTTTCTGAATGGCATGGATTTCGTCTTACGGAAGGAATTCATGATGAAAATTAATAAATGTAAAACAAAAATACTGGAATGCAGCCGAAATAAATCAGAAACCTCTATGGAGATCAAATTGGCAGGTGAAAAGTGAAGGAAGTAGGAGACTTCTGTTACTTAGGAAGCAGAATAACCAGTGATGGACGAAGCAAAGAGGATATAAAAAGTAGGTTGGCTCAGGCAAGGAAAGCATTTCTACAAAAAAGGAATCTGTTGACATCGAATATAGATTTAGGTATTAGGAAGTCATTTTTGAAAGCCTTTGTCTGGAGCGTGGCGCTCTATGGAAGTGAAACTTGGACTATTGGTGTAGCAGAAAAGAGGAGAATTGAAGCATTTGAAATGTGGTGTTACAGGAGAATGATGAAGATCAGATGGGTAGATAGGGTTACAAACGACGAGGTGGGAGGGAGGCGAGTGGGAGAGGAGAGATGTTTCTGGCGACTGCTAATGAAGAGAAGAGATAGGTTTGTAGGACACATACTAAGACACCCAGGAATAGCAAGCTTAGTTATGGAAGGAAGGGTCGAGGACAAGAACTGTAGGGGTAGATCAAGGTTAGAATATGTTAAACAGATTGCCTCGGATGTAGGGTGTGGTAGCTATGTAGAGATGAAACGATTAGCTCAGGACAGAGAGGCATGGAGGGCTGCATCAAACCAGTCAAAAGACTGAAGACTCAAACAACAACTTCAGAGAATGGATTCTAATAGATTAACGAAACAAATCTTTGACTTTTTACGTAATCGTAAAACAAAACCCAACTGGTTTAAAGAAATTGAAAAAGACCTAGTAGAATTGAAAATGACAGAAACGCCTTTACTCGATCGAACAGCCAAATTAATTACTAAAGACGAAAATATAAGGTTCCAAGACAGAGCTACACTAAATCCAAACCCATTATCTCGGAAGAAGAGAGGAAAAGAAGATCGGAAAGACTGAAGAAGTACTGGGCTCTACGGAAAGAACAGCGTTCAGGGAAATGATTGATTCAACGTACCCCAAAGAGGGTGACACGAAAGCAGAAGAAGAAGAATACGTCCCTTTTACCTTCTGCGACTTTTAGGGACGACGGGGTACCAAAACTTAGCTCTGAAGTGCCAGTAGATCTCTCATTTGAGCACCTCCTAATGCTAACTGTCTATGTCAGGATTCGATCCTACAACCTGGGAAAAAGCAGGCAAGAACGTTACCACTGAACCACGCAGTAGTCAGATTTTATGCTATATCTTTGAATCTGCAGTAAATACTTTCGTCCATGTCTCAAGGCCTCATGCCTTTCATCTTTGATGAAGGACTAACATTCGATCTAAATAATGGTGGTGAGGAGTACAGCTGTGTCTCGGACAGATTTCCTGTGGTCAGAGTGATACATCGACTAGCCCTCGCAATTGAATCTGGTGCAGCTTAGTGGGGCTACAAGATTGATCACTCTCACTCTCAACATTTGCTGTCAATTTCCTGGGGAGCTAAGGACTTGTTAACTTCCCGCCTGATGCCCCTAGGGGCAACTTGACATCCCCACCCTGAGACATCGATTGCTTCCTTTCACTCCCATCCTCTAGTGATCATAGGTACAACATTATCGTAACAATTACACTGCAACATGATTAATAACGTCATTACTATTCTTTCCGCTTCACACAGTTTTGTCTCTCTTGCAGCACACCCCGTAGCCCTGCGCGTTAAATCACTTACCACGGCTGCAATGGCGAATTGCAGGAGGACAGAAGATTGGAGGTCTCCTGGGCTGCTAGCTATTCTGAGCATCGTGCTTCCCTAGGTTTTTCCACGCTCACTCCGTGTAAATGCCATGGTAGTATAGAGCATTGCAAGAAAGCGATATATGATAGCACATCCAGTTCCATTTCAAAATCCAACCGTGCCTAGTATTGAGTAAAAAAACCATGGATAATTTCCAAGTTACTAAATCAAACGGCTGGCGACAAAATTTTAAAAAAATACATTTCTAGCCCTTCAGGCTGGGAACATATTGTTGGGAATAAAGATTTTATGATAACAAGAAAGAATAGAAATAACAAACTTTACATTAATTTAGTGAACTACATAGGACAAAGGATGTGGTCTAACTGTTGGTATTCATGACTTGCCAGTCAAAACGGAAGTAGATATTTATATTTTGGTATGACCATGTAGGGATCAACACTAGCGCCTGAAGTGATAGATTTAATGAACTACATACGGCAAAGGATGTGGTGTAAGACAGTATTCTAGTATTTACGTTTTCTTAGTGTTTAAGTTTGGTAGATTAAGAATATCATATGAGTATTCATGGAAGTTGCATTGTGTGTGTTAAGTGTAAGAGAGGGCCAAGAGCCCTAACTTCAACACAATAAAGGCACCAATAAATGAATGAATGAATGAATAAATAAATAAATAAATAAATAAATACACACATACATTTATTGCATTAAACAGGCCATTGAAGCCTACAGCAGAATAACAAAAGGAAAAGATAAATATTACAAATATTACGAAAACCAAAAAATATTACAAAGGAAAAAAGTATTACAAACACAAAAAGGATCCAATAAAAGGAAAGTCAGTTAATCACAAGAGGAGGTATTTGCTGCAGATGGCACTCCATATTTCCGGTCTCTAGCATCATCCTCCACGGCTGTCGGTTCCACTTCTTGAAGGATCGTCGTCACTCGATCCTTCCATCGTGTTCTCGGGCGTCCTCTCGGGCGTTTTCCCGTGGGTTGAGATTGGAGGACTCTCTTAGGTAGGGATCCGTCCGCTCGTAAGATGTGTCCAAACCATTGTAGTCGCCTCTGTCCCAATATCCGTCCCATGTGTGGCTTTCCAAACCTCTGGTACAGGTCTTCTTTCTTTCTTTCTTTCTTTCTTTCTTTCTCTCCCATTTACCTTCCTTGTTATTGTAGACGGGTCCATATATCTTTCGAAGTTTTAGCTGTTTTTTTAAAACATCATTTACGCTGGAAGTAATTTTCAAAATTTTATTTTGAAATGTGATAGAGCTTTTCAAGATACGCAGTTTGACACTTTCCAGGGTGTTTGGCACAATTGTTAAAATAGCTTAACTTTACTTTTTTGATAAACTGGACTCCTATAGTCTGAGTGCTCTTAGTGTCACATGAAAACTGCTTTCAACATTAAAATGCTGCGTACCTACTACGGTGTAAAATTGCTCTGTGAAACAAACCAACCTTGCCAAAATTGTAGAAAATGTAATAACTATTTATACATTTATACATTTGAGGAACAAGTCGTTCCCTTTGGCTTTGTAAGCCATGTGCTATGTTTAAAATGAATATTAAACAGCCAGAATTGTAACAATTTCCTGTATGGAGTGTAAATTATGCTTAATGGCATAATTTGAATGAGATTAGCTTAAATCATCATCTTACTTTTATCAAGAAAAAGTGTAACGGAAAATTATGATACCGGTATGTCATAAACATCGGTCCTAATAATGATATTAAACAAGTTCCGATTGTTGGCCTATTATAAAAAATATCCGCAAATGTTCTCCAAACTTTATCCGCACAGCCATGCAAACTATGTCCGCATGGCAAAATATTTTGCGGGTTTCCGCGGGTTCATCCGTGGATATCCGCATCCACCCAGGCTTTAACTGTAACTGAGTTGGACAGATCGGAGACAGGGTCTGACGTCATGAGATCAGAAAGTACATTTGTGTTAGACTGAGACTTGACAGCCACGGGGTGTCCAGCGAGTAACACAGTGTTCGTGTCACCACCTTGGCCTGGCCCGTGATGATTAATTGTGCTCTACAAGACATTTTCGATTGCTGGCGATGTTATCGTGAGGAGCTGGCTGGTCTCACCAGGCGCGGCATTTATCTCGGGACGTGTGGCGCATTAATTTCAGGTCTGACCACACCAACATCCTCTGACCTCAAACTACAGGCTACCGTTACTACAACCAGATCCGCAAATAGATTTGAGAAACAGTACATTTTAGTAATCACTCATGAACGTTAATCCTCCTATCCGGGATGGGATTTAAATGATGTTGCTTGGATGAAGGACCTATGTCAGTAAGTTGGCACAAAATCATTTAAAACATTTTAAAAATAGAGAAAGTGGAGAGTGTAAGAGCGTACATAGCTTGTCCCTAATGGGTCAGAAATTTTAATTGTCTACTTTCCATCTAAATGGTTTGTGCCGGTATTGTACTTTCTGTACAATGCCTGATTTTATCGCTGTATACAACCATTAATTAATTAGTTAAGTTATTTATTTATTTATTTATATATTTATTTATGTATGTATTTATTTATGTATTGCATTAGCAAAGGATTGCCGAGAGCAGTGCGCTGTCGTGAGGAACAGTACATAGTTCATTACGCAGATGACGGACCAACTACAGTAAACAAAGGCTAAATTATAATACAGTAGCAGAAGTACCCGTTCTTCGAACGGTGTTCGGTGTTAACACCAGACATTATCAATTGAGCTACTGTTGCAATGGTTAGCGATTTGTCATTCCTTCATAAGTTTACATTGTGGTGTTTGAAGCCATATTTTCAGTGTTGCCTTAGTAAACAAGAGTTTAGTGCTTTTCAGTCGGTCAACACGAATGTACCCAAAAGAGATGGGTTATGCCCTAATCCTGAAATAAATTACATGAGATTAATAAAACACTAGGATGACCAGTTTCGATCGTCAAGCGATCATCATCAGATCCAATACACTTAGGCTATAAAATCTATGTTTGAAATACAGGTGAAAATATTTACAATATGTACAATTATTTAGTTGCAGTATTGGTACTGCAACTGTCAGTGTATGCTAAATGCAGTATATATGTTAGGTGAAATGTTAAATGGTGATGGCTATCCGGAGATTGTACTTTAGAGAGATTATATGGTTGTAAACTATGGTTAAACTATAAAATTTTAGGCTAACTACTTATCTGATTGTCTTCCGTACTACAGCTATTCGCAGTTTCCGTGCTCACTTGAACTCGCTGTGCGGTCGACTGCGGTGGTTATCTTAACGACAGGTTTTTCCCTGCCTCCCCCCCCCCCCCTGTCCCTACGTGCTGTGCGGAGTGATCGCGATGTGTTTATGTGAGGTGTTGCCAACCTAGATAAGATGTATGTTATTGAATGAGGTGGATCTACAACTATTAAAGACCGTGGATTAGTCCTCGCCACGCGTGGAGCATAACCCATTCGAACTAAGCGTTGACGGTCTTATGAGGACGTCCCGGCACCTTTAATACTGCCTCTAATATGGGCCTTGGTTTATTGCAGAAGAAAAGTACATCGTACACCTGATCCAGCTAACATTTACCTATTAAAACCCCCCTAATTTCCCCCCCCCCCTTATTTTATCTAGCTTGGCTGTGTCGCTAAATTGTGTTTTGTTTCCGACAGGGTGTGTTTTTTAGTAGCGTGAAGAGGGGTGAGCTCTCCATGAACGTGTGTTCATTTAGATTGTTGGGATTGTTTCGTTTGGCTAGGTGTATCTCGATTGCTTCCTTTATGTCAAGAGCTCTGCCTTTCGATTCGTGATGGATTATTTTAAGGTCCGACTCTATGTTGGTAAAGCTATGCCCTGCGTCACACATATGTTCGCACACGGCTGAATGTGTTCCGTATCTTATCGCATTTCTATGTTCATTATAACGTGTGTCTACTCGCCTTCCACTCTGCCCGATGTAATTAGCTTGACAATCGGTGTCTTGGCACGTTATAGAATATACCCCTGACCTTGAATACGGGTCACGTTTATTTAGATTACTATTTAGGAGGTGCCTAGCGGTTGTGTTTTTCGTCGTGAAAGCTATCTTTATGCCTTGCTTTTTGAATAGGTTAGTGATTTTATATGTATTCGCATTCACATAGTTGAAACGCGCAAATTTTTTCTCATTACTGTCCGGTTTGGGAATCGTTTTATCTTTATTTTTATGTTTGGCTATAATGTGATTTATTTTGCTTGGCGAGAAGTTGTTTTCCTTTGCTATTTGCATAATAGTTCTTATTTCCTTATTATAGTTGTCTTTTGACATGGGTATGTTTAAAGCCCTGTGCACCATTGAATTGAAACCCGCTAGTTTGTGCGTACTGGGGTGATTAGACTGATTGTCGATTGCATGCGAGGTTTGTGTTGCTTTCCGGAATATGGAATATGAAAGGTCGTTGTCTTTACGTTCAATAGTTATATCGAGATAATTTATTTTCCGGTCTATTTCGGATTCCTTAGTGAATTTGATAGAATGGTGAAGGCTATTAATGGATTGGAGAATTGTTTCTTCGCTTGTTAGTTCAGTATCGTAGATGCAAATTACATCATCTACGTATCTTTTCCATATTACTATTCCCTTTGTTGAAGTCTTTTCTAAGAACGCATTTTCTAGTGCATTGATGAAGATGTCAGCGATTAACCCACTTAGTGGCGATCCCATTGCTAGGCCTTCTCTCTGTGTGTATATTTTATTGTCGAATTGAAACACGTTTTGGGTGAGAACGACCCTCAGTAATCTCACAATCTCTTCAATTTCTTTTACCGAATTGTTGGAATTTAAATTGTTTTCGATAGTGTTGATTGCTTCAATAATCGGAATATTGGTGTACATGTTAGTTACGTCGAAGGATACTAGCCTGAAGCTAGGTTTCATTTGTAGGGTGTTCAATGCTGTTACTAGTTCTGTTGTGTTCTTTACAGAGTTGTTTTTGTCGTTGGAAAGACGGCATTTTAAGACAACCAAAAATACACAAAAAGGAATGCCCAATGAGACCAATAGTCAATTGTAGGAATGCCCCTAATTACAAAATCAGCAAAGAGTTACTAAAAATCTTAAAATGCCGTCTTTCCAACGACAAAAACAACTCTGTAAAGAACACAACAGAACTAGTAACAGCATTGAACACCCTACAAATGAAACCTAGCTTCAGGCTAGTATCCTTCGACGTAACTAACATGTACACCAATATTCCGATTATTGAAGCAATCAACACTATCGAAAACAACTTAAAATCCAACAATTCGGTAAAAGAAATTGAAGAGATTGTGAGATTACTGAGGGTCGTTCTCACCCAAAACGTGTTTCAATTCGACAATAAAATATACACACAGAGAGAAGGCCTAGCAATGGGATCGCCACTAAGTGGGTTAATCGCTGACATCTTCATCAATGCACTAGAAAATGCGTTCTTAGAAAAGACTTCAACAAAGGGAATAGTAATATGGAAAAGATACGTAGATGATGTAATTTGCATCTACGATACTGAACTAACAAGCGAAGAAACAATTCTCCAATCCATTAATAGCCTTCACCATTCTATCAAATTCACTAAGGAATCCGAAATAGACCGGAAAATAAATTATCTCGATATAACTATTGAACGTAAAGACAACGACCTTTCATATTCCATATTCCGGAAAGCAACACAAACCTCGCATGCAATCGACAATCAGTCTAATCACCCCAGTACGCACAAACTAGCGGGTTTCAATTCAATGGTGCACAGGGCTTTAAACATACCCATGTCAAAAGACAACTATAATAAGGAAATAAGAACTATTATGCAAATAGCAAAGGAAAACAACTTCTCGCCAAGCAAAATAAATCAAATTATAGCCAAACATAAAAATAAAGATAAAACGATTCCCAAACCGGACAGTAATGAGAAAAATTTGCGCGTTTCAACTATGTGAATGCGAATACATATAAAATCACTAACCTATTCAAAAAGCAAGGCATAAAGATAGCTTTCACGACGAAAAACACAACCGCTAGGCACCTCCTAAATAGTAATCTAAATAAACGTGACCCGTATTCAAGGTCAGGGGTATATTCTATAACGTGCCAAGACACCGATTGTCAAGCTAATTACATCCGGCAGAGTGGAAGGCGAGTAGACACACGTTATAATGAACATAGAAATGCGATAAGATACGGAACACATTCAGCCGTGTGCGAACATATGTGTGACGCTGGGCATAGCTTTACCAACATAGAGTCGGACCTTAAAATAATCCATCACGAATCGAAAGGCAGAGCTCTTGACATAAAGGAAGCAATCGAGATACACCTAGCCAAACGAAACAATCCCAACAATCTAAATGAACACACGTTCATGGAGAGCTCACCCCTCTTCACGCTACTAAAAAACACACCCTGTCGGAAACAAAACACAATTTAGCGACACAGCCAAGCTAGATAAAAAAGGGGGGGAAATTAGGGGATTTTTAATAGGTAAATGTTAGCTGGATCAGGTGTACGATGTACTTTTCTTCTGCAATAAACCAAGGCCCATATTAGAGGCAGTATTAAAGGTGCCGGGACGTCCTCATAAGACCGTCAACGCTTAGTTCGAATGGGTTATGCTCCACGCGTGGCGAGGACTAATCCACGGTCTTTAATAGTTGTAGATCCACCTCATTCAATAACATACATCTTATCTAGGTTGGCAACACCTCACATAAACACATCGCGATCACTCCCCACAGCACGTAGGGACAGGGGGGGGGGGGAAGGCAGGGAAAAACCTGTCGTTAAGATAACCACCGCAGTCGACCGCACAGCGAGTTCAAGTGAGCACGGAAACTGCGAATAGCTGTAGTACGGAAGACAATCAGATAAGTAGTTAGCCTAAAATTTTATAGTTTAACCATAGTTTACAACCATATAATCTCTCTAAAGTACAATCTCCGGATAGCCATCACCATTTAGCATTTCACCTAACATATATACTGCATTTAGCATACACTGACAGTTGCAGTACCAATACTGCAACTAAATAATTGTACATATTGTAAATATTTTCACCTGTATTTCAAACATAGATTTTATAGCCTAAGTGTATTGGATCTGATGATGATCGCTTGACGATCGAAACTGGTCATCCTAGTGTTTTATTAATCTCATGTAATTTATTTCAGGATTAGGGCATAACCCATCTCTTTTGGGTACATTCGTGTTGACCGACTGAAAAGCACTAAACTCTTGTTCATAAGTTTATCACAACGAAGTTAGTTTTCTGGGAATATCACACACACTGTTAATTTAAGGGCCTTAAAATGTGCGTTTCGGACACCCTATATAGACTCCCGAATTCTGTGTCACACATTGAGAAGCGCAACATATGCTCTGGTCGTCCTTCTAGGATAATTTTTATATTTCGCCTATTTTAGCATGTATTTTGAGAAGTTTTCCCTATATCCACCTTTCTACTGTTTGAAAAGTACGGTGAAGAATTTTATAAATGATTGGTGTATTGACTCTCATGGATGCCATACCTAATTTTACGATGCACCAAGCATCCGAACACGAGTTATAGGCGTACATAAAGATACACAGAAAGACAGACAGACAATTCTATTGTCTACAACATATCACCCAGATATCCAAATATGGGTATATCTACCACACAGTATCAAACAAAATCATCCTTACGATGAACCCGTATGTCGACAAAAAATAAATAAAAAATAAATGATGAGTTAAAATGTGTTCTCAAACTAAATTCAACTAACGTGTACTTCATGACGTGAAATAGAATTGAAAGCCTTGTAGACGGAACGCAATACACGTCACATAAAATCAGCCCCTCTACGTTGTGTTAGGTCCCCATACACAGGAAGACCCCTTTCATAAATTATAAAGGCTTGTGGTGCATGAAAATTCAGGTTCTTTAGCCTCAATTGGTCCAAATTCCTAAAAGCTGCAAAATATGCTGATTCAATTCAGGAATTTTTGAAAATGATGTTGCTGTTTGGAGATATAATAGACCTTCTATACTATATATCGCACGTGAAAATTGCGTGAAAAAATTCTAGGTTACCCCTTGACCCCCTTAATTGCATTGATGTGCATTGATGAATTATACAGTCTACGTTGGTTCCGTGATAAATAGTGCAAAATATCGAAATCAAAAGTAGCCTATGTGTAAACCTGGTAAATCAGTTACATCCATGCGACATTTCATTTCAATCGGACCAGTGGTTCTTGCGTGATTGAGTAACAGACAGACAGGACGACAAACACCATCTCATTTTTAGCCTATTTTCAATTTTGAAAAAATAGGCTTATGAGATCACCTTTTGTCCGTGTGTGTGTGTGTGTGTGTGTGATTCGTGTGTGTGTTCCTCCCTAATAAAATCTAAACGGCTGGAGCGATTACAATGAATCTCGGTAAGTTCATAGCACTATTCCCGGCGACCCCGACCGTGCCCTTCAAATTTTGTTACGACTCACCAATCCAACATGGCGGCTGTGCGAGATATTTTACCAGCAATCAATATCTCCGAAACTATTACCGATATTACCCTGAAATTTTGTAAGGTGATAAAGGGAACTACTATAAGTTCACTTATGTGACCTTTGAAAACCTGGTAACTACATAACCACAATGGCGGCTAAGCGAATTTGCGACCTTTAAATAGACGTTTCTCGCGATTTAACCAACCAAACGCAACGATACTTGGTACAGTATATGTTTATATACATTGTAATGCACCGACATCTAACTTCGTTCAATTGGTTACAAAACTACAAGATGGCGGATGTGCGAAACATTTCACTGGCATTCTATATCTCTGTAACTATCAGCGGTATCTCCCTGAAATTTTGTACGGAGATAAAGGGCACTACTGGAAGTCCATCTATAAGACTTTCAAAAACTGGTTAACTACAAAACGAACATGGAGGCCAAGCGAATTCGAAAATTTTAAATAGACCTTTCTCGCGATTTAATGTTCCAAACGCACTGAAATCTGGTACAGGAAAGATTAATGCACATTGTAATGCACTGGTATCTAATTTAGTTTAATTGTTTACATAACCTCAAGATGGCGGCTGTGCGAATTTTAAAATTAAGTTTTTATTTCTTGTGATGTATTCATGCGATCGAAATGAAAGATTGAATAATGAACCTACGCAATAATTTTCCTTTAATGGTACATGCCTCTATGGCCTACACATTTAACAATCCAACATGGCGACAATCCGATATATTTAGACAGCTCTGAATATCTACGAATCTATTTTAGCAATCAAACTGATTTTTTTAATGTTCATAGGGGCTATGAACTTATGTTCACCTATAGGACTTTAAATAACCTGGTGATCACAAATCTAACATGGCGGCGACGCGAATTAGAAATATTCACATGGACGTTTCTCGCAATTTAACCATCCGAGTGCAGTTAAACTTGGTACAGTAAATCCTTATACGAATGGTAATCCACTGGCATCTAATTTATTTCAATTTTTTCCATAACATCAAAATGGCAGCTTTGCGAAATTTTAAAATCTCCTTGTTACTTCTTGTGTCCTAATTATGCGATTAAAGTTTGAATACTACACGTACACAATCATCTGAATGTTACAGTACATAACTCTAGGACCTACATATATAAAATCTAACATGGCGACCATCCGAAATATTTAGTCGGTTCTCAATATCTACGAATCTGTGACAGCATTCAAACTGAAATTGTGTATGTTGATAGTGGCAATTAACATAAGTAGGATATATGAAAATAGGCTGTATAGTTCTTCTCGGAAGTACTTGTTATATATTAGTATGATTTAGTGTATACTATGTGCATTGAAGTGTATTCCAAGCGATGCATGTTGCACATTATAGTTTCACTTATAATGAAATACATGAATGCATGAAAAAGCATTACAATATAGCCTAATTAAAGAAGATGAGAGTATAATCAAACGAGCGTCTTTTAAAGATGCTTTGAAATGTAATATAAATAATAATAAACATGAAACATTTGGAAAATATAATTGGAATAATGTGGGTGTCACAAGAGTAAATTATTCTACATTCAGCGTCTGTAAAAATAACCTTTTCTACTTCCACGAAATGAACCAATTTTAGGGGTACTTGATAGTTCATGTGGTGCATGGTTGTATACAGAGATGAGCGAGTGCTGCAGTGCATTGGCGCTAAATTTAGTCGTTTTATTGCTGACTACATGTCAGTAAAGTCTTCTGCAGTGCATGTGAATTTCATTAACGAATGAGATTGTAATGTTAGTGATCATGAGACTACGCAAAATTTTACAGTAAAAAAACCTCAAGTGGAATTGAAAAATACAAGCAGATTCAAAGGCAATATATTACGACACGCATGTCATACGATGTTGGCATGTTAAAGATCGTATTTGAATTCAGTAGGCCGTGTTCATAATGGCAAAATTAATCTCGGGAGTTTCCGCCCACACAAAGTTCCTCATTTCTCTACCTCCTTGACTTGCATAGTGCTTCAAGGAACAACGAAATTCGACATGCAAGCTGGGTGTCAAATAACAAAGCTTGCACCCGGCACCGAGGCCATACGATATTATTATTATTATTATTATTATTTTAAGTGTGCATTTTACTGCAAGGGTATAGACGATGAAATCCATACATAGACCTAAGAGCCCTGTTTTGTAGAATCTCAAGATTATTCAAATTAATTTGTGAAGCTCTTCCCCAAATGAATCATAGGTATGAGAGCCGAGACTGAATCCTTGAGTTTACAAAATTTTGAAAAACCAATACCATCACATAGGCTTAGCCTATTTCCTCTTGAGACACAAAATATCTTCAACAGAGCCACAATTCAAGAAATTCCCTCAGTTGCAGAGATCTGACCATGAGAACTAATTCTGAAATATTTTCACGTGAATTCGCTTAATTATCTAAAATCTTTTGTGAATATGGACCACCTCATTGAAAAGAAATTTCGCCGAAACATTTGAAGTAGCACCTGGCCCAAAGGTATGTTGATGATGTCCGGGTCGGGTCGTCTGGACGCCGCCAGACTCAGAGAGGCGCCACAAATTCGGCGGGGACATCTGCGAAATGCCAAATATGCGCGCGATGTGGTCGCTCATGTACAGCTTGTTGGGACATTAATTAAGAGCCTAGATCACACAAGAAACAGATCCTAATTAATTCTCTGACGAGATAATTGATTTTTATCTTCCCATTGTAGCAACTCATCTGCTTCATACATCAGGAGAAATGTGCCATGAGATTGGAGCAAGAGGACACAGGACAGGCGATAAGTCAACTTTCTATTGCTCCAATTAACAACGTACAACATGTTCTGTCACAGCAAGTAACAAGCCTTCTACTGGACCCTACTCTTTATCGCACGGAAAATTTAAAAGACACATCTGACATCACAGCCAGGGGCAAATATACCAAAAGAACCAACCGACGGCAACAGATTTAACCGTTTATAGCAGGGCCGTCCAAACTATGGTCCGCCAATGCTTTTTCTGTGGCCCACCTGACCCACCTGAAATGGTTTCAGAGAGACACACAAAAGGAACGTTCATTCTTCCAAACGTAAGAAAAAATAATATTTGAGGTATATCAGGTTTTAAAATCAATTTGGCTTAGACCAGAGAACTCGGAGTGAATACCAAAAACAGGAAGTCAGTTATCTTAGAAGGAGAAATAGAGCAGGTGGAAAGAGATTGCTAGACCAGTAATGGACGAACGGGAGAGGATTTCGGAAACAGGATTGACATGGTAAAGGGGCCTTCGCCCAGCTGCGATTAGTGTGGAAGTTCCGTGAATTGTTGCTGAGGACGAAGCAACAGATCTTTGACTCGAACGTCAAGTCCGTCCTCTTCTACGGGTGTGAGACGTGTGAGATTACACGGAAAGACGGAAGGTCCAGACTTTCATCAGTTGATGTTTGAGAACTCTACTGGGTGTATGGTGGCCAAAGATTATCTCCAATGAAGAACTCTGGCAGAAAACCCAACAATGGAAGGCTGAAGTTCAAAATGGCCAATGGCATATTAAAATACAAAGAACAAAAACAAAAACAAAACCATTCACATCGCCAGGACCTCGTGTGTTAGAGAATGAATGCATGTTAATCCCGACAGCCTATCCAAGACTTCCATCAGTCTCAGTAGCGTTGAATTTAAGTATTTTCCCAACAATAAAAACGTGGTGATGTAGCTTAAAACGATTGCTTAAAACTGGTAGTGTGAAGACGTAGGCCGATATAATGCTCGTAGATGGAATGTGCCTTGGCACTGGAGTGAGGAAACAGGTAATACGTTAGCTTTCTATTACAGCAATTAACTGTGTATGACAGCTCCTCTCACTCCATGTAACCAGTCATGTATCTTGTTGGACACATACTGTGTGTAACTGATGTAATTAAAAGTGACTTCAGAAAGAAAGATTAATTATAACTTTGAACTTTACTGACTGAAATTAATATTTTTTCATTGCTGCTGCATGTTCTATTTACCAAGTTATCGTCCTGAGAGAAGTCCAGGTAGCTCCGACTTTCTATTTGTCAGACTCTACATTAGGTGAGGCTTATCAATATCAGTTTGGGGAAGGCTTACGGAATATATTATCTAAACAAATGAGTAACTTATTAATAGTTAACTCAATTTTGTTAAAAGTTAAACCTAGAAATGTTTAATTATAGAGGCCTTGTATGCTGCAGTGTGCCTTGCAATACATCGCAAGGGACTAATACAGAAACTGGAAGTGAAAGAAAGGAAAATTCTAAGAAAATTCTGGGGCCCAGTAAAAGAAAATGGGGAATATAGGAGATGGCACAACCATGAACTTTACACCCATGTGGAAAAAATAACTGACACCATGAGGAAACGGAGAATTACCTTTTACGGTCAGATAACAAGAATGAACTCAGCGCGATTGACAAATAGAATTTTCACCTACTTCCTCAAAAAGAAAACCAAGGTAGCTTGGTTCACTGAGGTGGACAAAGATTTGCAAGAAGTGGGAATTACAAGCAACGATATCTGGGAACGTACCCCCCCTTAAGCCAAAACTAACAGCACACCGATGTTTCCAAGAAAAGCCTAAGCTTCCAACAAGCAAGACGTGGACTAAGGAAAGGAAACGACAGCATCGAGAACTAATGCGAAAGTACTGGGAGGATGTTAAAGCTCGATGCAGCAAGGAGCAGTTGAAATGACGTGGTGCTTTGATGACCGAATCGGAAGAAGAAGAAGAAGAAGCAGAAGAAGAAGAAGAAGAAGAAGAAGAAGAACAACAACAACAACAACAACAACTAACTGAATAAAGTTCAAATAAAGCTGATCACTTAGGTTGGTAAATTAGTAACTGATTTAAGGTAATCTTACAAGTAATTAACGGATCAAAGTTAAAGTTACACGTGTAAATAATTAAAGTCAATGTTAAACTAATGAATAGATGGGTAAACTTTTAAATATACAACTGTTTTAAGTTAATATACAAGTAAATGTCCCGAATAATTTAGCAAAGTTAAAAGTAAAAAGTATAAATAATAATTGAGCAGAGTTCGAAGTAAAAGTTGTTGATAATTATTAAAGTTAAAGTTAAACTTATAATAATCCACCGAGTAAAGTTAAAGTTAAACTTATAAATAATCAACTCAGTAAAATTCAAGTAAAACTTAGTTAATAAAAGTTTGGTGCTTTTCAGTCGGTCAACACAAATGTACCCAAAAGAGTTGGGCTATACCATAATCCTGAAAAAAAAAATGAGATTAATAAATACAACCATTTATAGTCACTCCAAACAGACAAATTCCGGGTTTCTATCACTATTTTGGCATTTCACCTAATATATTCTACAACTATAATTTACCAATACTGCCACCAAATAATTGTACATATTGTAAATATTTTCACATGTATTTTCAAACATAGATTTTATAGTCTAAGTGTAATGGATATGATGATGATCGCTTGACGATCGAAACTGGTCATCCAAGTGTATTTATTAATCTCATGTAATTTTTTTCAGGATTAGGGTATAACCTAACTCTTTTGGGTACATTCGTGTTGACCGACTGAAAATCACCAAACTTTTGTTTACTAAGGCAACACTGAAAAATGGCTTCAAACCCCATAATAATAATAATAAAACTTAGTTTTTGAGCTTTCCTGTTTTCAACAGGGTATTGATGTTAATAGTACCCAAGAAGTTCTTTTTCTTGGGTCGAAGAGATTTTGAGAAGCTCCTATCCTTCTCTGAAGCATGATTTCGTTCCCGATCCCCCAGAATCCGATGATCGGGAAAGACCGGACCTGTGTCCGGGGCCTGGGGTAGTTGCGTTAGTAGTGTGTGGGTTACAAGTTGAATATACAACTAGTAGTGATCTTAAGATAAGATCACGAAATTACTACTCGATTGTTGAGATCGAGAGGTGCCTCTAGGTGTTCTCTGGCTTAAGTGGGTTTGGTCCGCGACAGCTATTTTAATTCGCTCAAGTCCGCCGGCAAGCCGGTGAGGACCCCCCTATCCGCCACCTGGGACGCGCCACGTCGGAGTATCACCTCTCCGCCTGCTACGACAGCGTAGTAGGTTCGTACACTATTCATGCTGAGACTCATGTCCACGCACTTTATGAGACCATTACACAAAAAGAAAACCTGGAGATCACCTAACCCGTTATTAGGGGAATTTCAGATAGATCATGTGGCTATTTCCGCAAAGAATATGCTGGAGATTCAGAATGTTAAGGTACGAAAGGGAATGGTAGATTCGGATCACTACCTCACGCAAATCAAGGTTCGGTTTCAACCAAACAGATCCAAACCTAAAGGCAACCGGTTTCCAAGAGTTGATCCGGACTGCTTGAGGAAGAACGCCGAGGTTTTCGTACGAGATCTACAGGAAGAAAATCCTAGGGAGTGGGCAGACCTTCGCAAAACATTACAGTCATCAGCCATGAAATTAGGACAACCGCCTAGGAAAAGAAAGCACAGATGGTGGAACACAACGTGCGATGAAGCCGTCAATGACCGAGTCAAAGCATGGCATCAGTGGAATGGACATCGGACAGTGGAAAGATGGGAGAACTTCCTAAAAACTCAAAAACTGACCTCTAAAACAATCCGGCGTGAAAAACGTGCCTACAACAAAATCAGACTCGAAGGGTTAGAACAGGATTTCCAGAAAAACAACACTCGAAATTTTTACAAGACATTCCGTGAGGACTTGTCAGGGTACAAACCACCAACTCTAAGTTTCCGTCGACGTAATGGACGACTAGAAACAAACAGTAAGGAGAACTGCCAGATACTGGCTGATTATTTCCAAACTCTACTGAACTGTGATCCTCCAGTGGAAAGACTGCAGTTTGAAAAACCTGTACCAAACCCAGACTCACTTCCCCCAACAACTCAAGAAATAAAAAAGATAATCCAATCGCTCAAAAATGACAAAGCCCCTGGGAACGATGGAATAACTGCTGAGATGTTGAAAATAGGAGATGACCTCATAAGGAGAATTCATACACTCCTAACAGAAATATGGGAGAGCGAAATAATTCCGAAGGACTGGAAGAATGCCATTATCCATCCGTTGCATAAAAAAGGCGACCGAGCGGACCCCAACAACTACAGAGGTATATCACTTTTACCAATTATATTCAAGGTATTATCTAAAGCACTCTTAAACAGAGTAGAACAACAAACTGATCATTTGATTGGTGAATACCAGGCAGGCTTGAGGAAAGGTAGATCGTGTTCGGAGCAGGTTTGGAGCCTAAAGACGATATTAAGGATACGCCGCAGTACCAACACGTTTGTCACCTTCGTGGATTTTAAGAATGCGTATGATTCTATTGACAGACAAACTGTTCTGAACACCCTAGAAGAGCTCAGAGTTGACAGGAAAACCAGGGACTTAATCCGCCAGACTCTCACTGACACAACATCTCAAGTGAAGTTCCTAGGTGAACTATCAGAGCCTTTCGAAGTACATACCGGAGTTCGACAAGGTGACGGCCTCTCCCCACTGCTTTTTAACTTAGTGTTAGACAAAGTCATCAGAGAGTGGGAAAACAACATCAAAGGCATAAGCATTGATACTCTGGAACAGAAAATAAAAGTAAAATGCCTAGCTTTTGCTAATGATCTAGCTATCTTTACTAAGACTAGTGAAGAAACCAAGTATGCCATAGAGAAGTTACATGAGTTAGCATCAAAGACAGGACTCCAAGTATCGTATGAGAAGACGCATTTCATAGTAAATGGAGACCAGAATATCCCGAGATCTCCACTACAGACCAACTATGGAATAGACACGTACCTTCCTTCAAATATTTAGGAGAAATTATTGTACCGTCTGGATTGGACAGGAAATCTAATTTAGAAAGAGCTACCAAACTTCAGAAAGCCTACCGAATAACATGGAATCACTATAATAAAAGAGTGATGTCACGAAATGCAAAACTACGGCACTACCAGACAGTTGTTCTTCCGGAAGCATTGTACGCCTCCGAAACTATATCTCTAGGAGGCCACTCTCAAATTGGTGAAATCGAAATCCAGGAACGTAAAATACTCAGGAAAATATATGGCCCCGTTTATGTTAATGGTATATGGATTAAAAGGAAAACCACAGACTTGTACACAGTAATCAATAAGTTCACTGATACCGTGCGTAAGAGACGATTGAAATTTTATGGTCACATCTGCCGAATGGACAACACCAGATATGCAAAAAAAAAACTGCTTCATATAATTTATTCAAAGAAGGTCAAAATCAGTTGGTTAGAAGAAATCAAACAGGACTTAAAGGAAATAAACATTACAGAAGATAGCATCATGAATCGCAAGACTTTTGGGACCCGAGTTACAAATCACTCTTTCGCCGAAAAAGCTAAAAAGATCACTGGAAAAAAATGGACGGAGGAACGTAAGAAGGGGCATAGCGAGTTCATGAGGAGATTTTGGGAGGAGAAGATGAGGAAAGCTCCATCAACCCGAGTCAACAAGTTCAAGCGCGCTCCCTAAGTGGGCAAAACGAAGAAAGAAAGAAAGAAAGAAAGAAAGAAAGAAGAAAACTTAGTTTTTGTGTAGGCCGATTACCCTGAATCAGAATTTCTGCAGGATGCTTGCACAAGGCTATTTGGCGGATAATACAAACCACCAGCATATTGAATAATAAAATATGCCTAGGTACCTTTGTGAATTAACGGTATTCTGTGCTAAAAAGGATGATACAACGACCCTGTCCTTCAACAATGCACACCACGCATTCAGGTTTGGAGAATCTCTTTCGTGCTCTACCAAGGCGTGGACGTTTTCTATTCCCCACACGCAGCAGTTGAGTTTATTCACTCCCCGAAAATGTGCAAAGTAGCCTAATCAGAAAAAAACAGTCGAGGAATGCCTCATTTGCGCAAATTTTTGCCAGAACTGCTTCCGCAACGCCATCCGTTGCGGATTATCGTCAGGTTTCAGTTTCTGAGGAAACCGTTAGGTCTGTAAAAACATATTGAGTTTCTCCACTTGCAGAAACAAACCGCCAAAAATAATCTCTATTAGCTTTCAAGATATTATTTCTTGTTTTATTATTCATCCAAGCCGGACACGCTACAGAATGCCTGACCGCCATTTTGAATGAATATTCAAGGTAGGCTACATATCCATCTGGCTGCGTGAAGCTTTGAACAATACGGACGTTTTACTAGCCTAAGTTTTGAAATGGTAAGGTTTTTACAAAGATGATCTTTGATTTGAATACCTTATGTATTCAAGATGACTTATGCATAACATTAGACTAAATGCGATAGTCTTGTGACCTATGCAAGTCAATATCTTATGCATGACTCCTCTTTCACAAAAGTGTGTGATCATTGCTCAGCCTCGAGAGGACAATTGCGTAGCTGTCTGACGACGAGGCGACGCTCCGGTTTCGGATTCCAAGATTAACGACCGAGGGGACCCAACGCGCTGACCACGCGTTACCCCATAATCTGCAGGCTAAATGGCTGGGCAACGGTCACTTGGTAGGTCTAGGCCCCTTCGTGGGCTGTAGTGCCATGGGGTTTGGTTTGGATTTTGTGGCCGTTGTTCAATTATATCCTACTTTGTCAATTTTAGGTTTTGATATAACGCATGACCGGCATGTTGGATATCTTAATTTGATGGTTTGTCCCTTCAGCAGAATGAAACTATCGCATGGCACCACCTTCTAGCCATGATAAGAAATTGTAAATTTATTATATGGGGATTCATTCATTTTAATATATTCAAGATGGCGGATGCACTTGATATTCAAAATGAGGTACCTGTAACTTTTCGGAGCTATTATTCCTTGCATATTGCATGAGTATATTACATTTATTATTATTATTATTATTATTATTATTATTATTATTATTATTATTATTAAAGTACTGTAAATGTATTCTGAGCTACGAAGTGTCGTATCAAAATACAAAATGGCGCCTTATTTGCAGTTGAGAGAAATGACATACTTGAAAATATGAAAAGTCAGATGTTGCTAAGGAGGACTTGATAGTCAGCAAATTTTGGGGAATTCTGTGTAGAGTTCAAAAGTTGTAAGGGGTACAGACGTATAGAGGGACACACAAAATACCGCTGATTGACTTAAAAATCTAACTTTAAAATGCAAAAGTAGGCTAAATGTGTACGAGCAGTAAAATTTCGGAACGGTGTAGCAGATACTTACACCAGGACAAGATCTAATAACAAGAAGCCTCAAATCAACTCTGCCTCGCACAATGGCCAAACCTCTCGAGGATTGCAGTGCGACATTGTGGTCATTTACATAGCTCCGAGTACTTGGTTGTGTGTGGAATCTGTCTGATAACCTGTATCATTGGGATGGTTGTGGTAGTGTGTGTACTTGTAATTAAGGCTAGGTCCTGGAAGGTTGCAACCGTGGCCTTAAGATAGGAACCATCCCGGAATTTGCTTGCAATAAATGTGGGGAAACAATGAAGCACCAGTTATAGGATAGCTGTGGTAGGAATCTAACTCATGTCTTCTCAGTTTTGTTTTCGAGCTTGAGTTCACCCCATTTCAACCCTCAGATCAGGATTAAATTCCTTAACAGAACTGGCAATCGCACTCAGAAACTTTCGATGCGGAGTGTCAGTGCATAGGCCTAACCGGAGACCAAAGAACACAGATAAGCTATTGCATATCTTGAGAAAAGGTAAGTAACCTCAAGAAAGGCAAAAGAGCTCAATCCTCCATAAACAGAACGCTTTCGGTACGGTACTTTAAAACAACCGAACACTGTTTCTTGAAAACATCACAGCCCTACAGGGATGCTTCACTACTTACCACAACAGCGCTGGCAATTGTTCACTGATCTGTACAACAGTACAATAAACTGAGCGTTGTTGTCTTATCAATTGTCAACATTACAGGGTTGCCAAGGGGGCACATACAGCTCAAGGAGCCACAACAATAACGATTTTAACATTATAACTGTGCCTGCCACAAATCTTGTACAACAATGATATACATTTCCAAGGAAACACACACACCTTGCTATTAGAAGCAAAGTTAAAGATTTTCAAAATTCAAATGATTTTTTTTCTTTCTTTTCAAAATTGGTTCTTGTTTTGTGCTGACCTTCACCGTTTCCCTGATATCTCCCGTGTTTATAGGGATTTTTTGGAGTTTTATTTTTTTAATGTGGGTGTTAAACCTTCTGCTACAAAATGAATCTCGCATATTTTCACATTATTAATTAATTCATTAATTAAGCGTCATTATTTAGATTTTTATTCTGAGCAAACTAAAAAAAATGTTAAAGTTTCATAGACTAATTAAAGTCACAACGGTTTTGAGTGAGATTCATTTTGTAGCAGAAGGTTTAACACCCACATTAAAAAAAAGAGAACTCCAAAAATCCCTATAAACACGGGAGATATCAGGGAAACGGTGAAGGTCAGTACAAAACAAGAACCAATTTTGAAAAAATGGATAAAAATAATTATCATTTGAATTTTGAAATTTTTTTACTTTGTTTCTAATAGAAAGGTGTGTGTGTTTCCTTGGATATGTATATCATTGTTGTACAAGATTTGTGGCAGGCACAGTTATAATATAAAAATCATTAATGTTGTGGCTCCTTGAGCTGTATGTGCCCCCAGACAATGTGTACTAACACGAAGGAAATGTAGCATTACACGTCAATAAGTAAGGTAAAATTGATGTATGTGCAATAGGATTAATGTTGTATACGTTACTAAACGTCTTCATTTGTGATTTGGTGTTACTGAATAGCTTCGGTTTTGAAAAATTGATATGGTGCATTTCAAAGCCACCACCGCCATCTTCTTCAATGTGCTAGGATCTAAAGAAAAGGACAGTCACGAGTCTGCGTGTAGGCCTGGGCTGGTATCTAAAGAATGGTGAAGATTGAGCTACACGATTTGATTTCGCTCCTCGTTGCAACACCGAGCTATGTCCCACATAATTATGACTTGCTTGTTAGCACAGCTAACGGCTACTGTTCATTTCCCCTCTTCTGTCAAAGTCCCAGGCTTCCTCGCATAGTTCATTCTCTTCTGACATTCGCTGAACCTTGAATTCTGTTGCTTCGTTCGCGCTTTGTTGTTAGTCTGGACACGTTAATTTTAACAACATTTAATCTACAAATAAAATAAACATTAGTGGTTATTGTTACAACAGTTTTCACAATATCAAATGGATTAGTATGTCCACAATTTATTAGAAAAAGAAAGGAAATTATTCAGATAATTTGAAGAGGAAACTACATGTGATTTAGGGTATATAAGTTACTGTTGTTTATAGAAATGTTACCTACATAATACTTGTGTGCATTATTCAATGAAAAATTAGCACCGGTAGTTATAATCAAAAAATCTCGCATAATCATGAGTACGGTACCAATATATTTTTATTCTCTTTTTTTAGGCCTACAAGTGATTCTAGACCAATGTTAATCACCAAGTAATTTGACTGTAGATGAAACATTTGCATTCTATAATTTGATTTAAATCAATTCCTATTCGCAGGGCAGACCAAACCCATAAATAGTTTTTCATTGAAAGAAATATACTTTGTTGTTTGTCTGCTCTTACGGGGGGGGGGGGGGGGGGAGAAAAATCATGAGATCTGTAATTTAATTCGCAGTGGAAATCAGGATAGTTCATTTTTGTCCAAACAATTAAAGTATCGGTAACTTTAACCCCTTATTATAGTGGCAACGAACATACAGGGGGTCCGGCTTGGATGTGTTATGAAACAAAAAATATTATCTTGAAATTAAATGTTTGAAAATGTTTATTTATGTATTAGGATCTTTTATTTTAATCAAATTTTTGTAAAGATACCCATTTTATTTTATTAATTTATTTTAACGCTATTAATGTTGAACGCTGAAGAAGATATCATTGACGGTCGAAACATGTTCGTTTGAAGAAAAATAAACTTCATATTTTAGTGTTAAATAATACAAATCATTTAATAAATAGACCACACTGTCGCATCACAAAACATTTTTTTTTCTCGGTAGGCCCATCAAGGTTGGAAAAGAAATAACGAAGGAAGATAACAATGGTACATAGCACCCATAGAATTAATTATATATATGAGGCCATGTCAAAACATTATTCGCTTATCTATTTAATGGATAGAGATCATCTTTATTGAAATTGTTCTTGTGATCAACTGCTTCAATCGCTCATTTAATGATTCTGGGTGTATAATATTTCCCATAAAAATGACATCTGTTTCATCATAAAGAACTTGTTCACTCTGTATGACATGAGCTACAACAGCCTTCTCTAGCTGGCAAAGACTTCAAGTGATTACGATTTTCCTTCACCTCCCACTGGCCAATTAATATATCTAGTCTGTAATGACATAGTCGCGGTCGGCTCGCGAAGCGAGCGACCGCGGCTGTGTTATGCGCCAGGTACCGGTGCGACAAGCGCTCCTCTGCCTGGATTTTATTTTGTTTTGGACTATAATGGAAGTTACGTTTGGTAAAAGAATAAATTTGGTCGGAGAAGATTATTATTTAGTTTGTAATGAATTGTTCGTTTGGCTTGTTTAAAGGATTGTTCGTGATTTTTGTATTTATATTCGCATTTGACTTATATAATTTTTGAGGGATTTATTTATTTAATGACCTTATCTTTCGTTCATTTTGTTTACGCAGCAGTTTGGGATGATTTTCGCTTATTTTGCTATGTAGAGCAAAGCTACTTATCATCCCTGCTCGCCATGATGTGGAAGGGTTTGATGGTCGTTTACAGCGGCAGCTTCAGTATGGTAATATTTATGTTTGAAGGTGGAAGTGACTACTTCGTAGGTCCACGACCCGCCGAGCGCCACCAGAGTTGGTCGGCCGCAGCCTCCCCCTTCCGGGAGGCGCCCCACGGTGTCGCGGAGAGTTCGGAATAATGTTTTAGGGATGTCTATAGAATAAATTATTTTCAAGTTAGGCGGGGAGTTCGAATTAGGAAGTGCTCCTCGCTGATTGGCTGCTCGCAACTCAGCGCCGCCAATCAGAGCCCGACCGTGCCTCTCTGCTTACAGTATTTTTAAATGATTTTGAATGATATGTTATGTTATGTTATTGACTTAGCGAGTGTATTGTTTGTTCGTTATGTTTCAACACTTGTATTTTGATTTTTGGCACTTACTGTCTTTCCGAAAGTTGGTTCATTAGTTGACTGGATCACACATGAATTTAATTTAAATGAAGTGGGAGTTCTGAAGTTCTGTGGTTCTGTATAACAGACTTCGACAAGCAGTTCAATTCGAGTGCGTGTCAGCCTGGCTGGCAAATAATATACGTCATATGAGATAGATGACGTATTCCAAACGCTAGTGTAATCTCGTAGTAGTGAGCAGAACTGTAATAGTACGCGGAAGATTTAAACCCGGTCTCGCTCAACCTGCCCCCTTCTGCTCTCTCTCACCCTATTTCTATCGCCCACTCCCTCGGTACTCAACTGTTAATAATTATATATTTTATTACCACTCTTTCACTCACTCTCTACCTAAAATTTGAGGTAAAAACATTTTAACTAAAGGTAGCTCTAAAGCTATATTTCAGTGTCGCCTTATTAACAATTTTAAAAGCGGCTTCGGTGGCGTAGTTGGTAGCATACTCTCTGCTGTACCCAAGATCACGGGTTCAAACACGGCCGAAGTTGTCGGATTTTTAGGAGCGTTAAAATCCTTCAGTATGCCTTCCTTTGGAGGGGAAGTAAATCCGGCGGTCCCATGTCATAGATTTATGGCATGTCAAAGATCCTTCCATTAACTTAACTTGTTTGAAGCTACATTTCGAGGTTATATTTCGAGGAAACGCTCTATCAAAGATCCAACGTTCACCACTACTGTCGACCAAAGTATTATGTGCACTCGAGTTTGAAGGTTGTTTGTGAAGTAACCAATAGACCTACATAAAATCCAATAACATCATCATTTTCGTCGTTCTATTTTACGTTGGGTCATGTAGGTTTGGAATTTTTAATTTATATTTTAATATTTTTTTATCGCAGTTGGAACACAAAAAGTGCACGTTTTTAAGCGTGTTTCTACCATGCGTCACATTTAAGAATTATTATCTCAAAATCACGTCATCAGATCGAATCCAAATTTTAACACAATATACATTGGAATGTTGTATAACGGGTTTATTAATTTCAAAATTTCGTGTGTCCAAGAAATAAAGTTGTTATCATTTTTGTAAGGTAACTTTTTCTCGGCTCGGGCTGGTTGGAAAATGTAGTTCTTGGTTGCATCGTAATCCTTATACATCGAAAAGTTATGCTGTATGACTGTGAAATACGTAAATTAATTCACTTATTTTCACGCATCAAGGCGCGTCTTGCTCGGGAGTGATGGGCTCCATCTCAGCAACGCTGTACAGCATTTCACGGAGAGGCTAGCTGGTGAACCATGTGTTATTTCCTCGTACAAATACAAACCATATAAAATAAGTGAATTAATTTACGTATTTCACAGTCATACAGCATAACTTTTTGATGTATAACGATTACAACGCAACCAAGAACTACATTTTCCAACCACCTCGAGCCGAGAAAAAGTTACCTTTTAACAATGATAACAACTTTGTTTCTTGGGCACACAAAATTGTGAAATTATTAAACCAGTTATACAACATTCCAATGTATATTGTGTTAAAATTTGGATTCGATCTGATGACGGGCTTTTGATATAATAATTCTTAAATGTGACGCATGGTTGAAACACGCTTAAAAACGTGCACTTTTTGTGTTCCAACTGCGATAAAAAATATTAAAATATAAAATAAAAAATCCAAACCTACATGAACTAACGTAAAATAGAACGACGAAAATGTTGATGGTATTGGATTTTATGTAGGTCTATTGGTTACTTAACAAACAACCCTCAAACTCGAGTACACATAATACTTTGGTCGACAGTAGGCAGTGCTGTAGTTGGGCCGGTACGGGCCGGTACGGCGTACCCCCTAAATTCCAGACTCGTTATAAGCGTACCGGTTAAACTACCTTTTTAAATCTGTAAAAAAGTAGCCCTACTGTAAATTGTCTAATGGGTTTCAGGAAGAAAAATCGGAAATTATTATTTACTTGTTCAGAGTTATCTCGTGGCACAACTTGGAACTACAGTAATTGGGCCCATAAGAGTTGGAGTTTGTCATTTCAATCGCGCCCGGATGTAAATACATGTTCAGCTGTTGGCAACATTGTGAATTTGGTTTCTTTTGGCGGTGTGTATTCAGTGCCACGCTGTGCCGTTGTTCGAATTGAGTCTAATTTGTCGTTAGGTTACTGTCTGTTTAAAGACGTAAAGTGTGTGTGTGCATGTGAAAGTACGTACAGCATAATTTCAAAGTAATAATGAGCTTGCTTAACTGGTTAAATAGTGGCAAACGAAAAACTCCAGATGATAACAGGGACGTTGAAGAGAACAGTGCTAGCTGTGACCAACAAGGTCCTTCGAATAGATCGATCATGTCAAAGGACAAAGATGTTGAGGAGCGACTTAAGATTGTAGGAAGTGATTCAGTTATTCCTTCTGGTCAAGTAAGTTCAGTGATTCTAGATTATCCAGAATGCTGGTTGGAGTCGCAGCACAATTACTTTAAAACTGAAAACAGCTGGCTAGTAATAAATAACAAAAAACTTGGTTGTTCTTATTGTGCTGAAGCTGGCAGGCATGGTTTGGGACCAGAGCAAGGTTCAGGATTAAAACCAGCTAAAGAGTGGGTTGATAGGGAAATTAATTGTTTTGGAAATACTAAAGATTTGCAGCAAAATAGTTTAAGAAAGAAAATATATGAACATAAAAAGTCTATGAGTCATATACGTGCAGAGCAGGCTAAGGCTAGTGCTGCGAGCAAACCTTTAGAAACAGGAGTAGATAAAATGTTAGTTAATCAGTGTGAGACAACAAGTAGACTGTTTAGGACAGCATATAAAGGGGTAAAGCTAGGAAGACCATTCACTGATTTTCCAATAGACATTCAAGTCCAGGAACTTAATGGTTTGGATATGGGAAGAGTCTTACATTCTTAGTTCAGTTGTACCAACATTACGGATCATATAGCCACATAAATGAGGAAGAAAATAGATAATCACCTTATAAAAACTAATATTAAAATGAGTGTTATGGTAGACGAGTCCACTATCTGCAGTAATTTACCAGTACTTGCGTTATGTTTGAGATGTGCCATATCAGAAAATACTGTAGTTAAATCATATTTTTTGGGGATCTCATTGAACGAAATCCAGTTCAATCATGTATGCCATTTTGCAGAATCTGAGTTCTTATGGTTTTTCACATTCTTACCTCAAAGATAACTTTGTTGGATTTGCAAGTGACGGAGCCTAGGTAATGTTTGGAAAGAGAAATGGAGTTGCTGTGGCGTTACAGAACATGTTTCCTCACTTGATTGTTTGGCACTGTGCTAACCACAGACTCGAACTAGCAGTACACGACACGAGAGATGAGGTTCAAGGTCTTACTCATTTCCATTTTTTCTTTGATAAACTGTATTCTGTCTATAGCATGTCGCCTAAAAATTATGCTCAGCTTAGAGAATGTGCAGCAGATCTTGGTGAAAAACTAAATAAAGTTGGGAAAATATTTACAATCAGATGGGTTGCCTCAAGTGCTAGAACTGTGAAATCTGTTTGGAATAACTATAGATCTCTTGTCAAACATTTCACAGAAGCTGCTGCTGATAAATACAGGGATTGTAGAGAAAGGTCTAAATATGCAGGCCCTTGCAAAACTTTGAGTTCTTCTGAATTTGTTATAAATTTAGCAGTTGTATACGATGCTTTAATTGAGCTCTCAGATTTATCTTTGTTTCTTCAAAGAAGAGACATGACAATTACCGAAGCTGACAAGACTATAAAACGTATACGGGCACTGGAGTCCATGGCATCTTCTCCAGGTTCTCATGCTGAGGATGCAACTAAAGCAGCTAAAACCACGGTCTTGAAAGACATTGACTTACACAACAACCCTAAAGTTGTTCAAATAAATAGTGGCCAGTTTTACCGAAGTCTAGCTGAAAATCTCAAACACAGACTTGTCGCCAATCCTAGCCATGCATCCCATATAGGTTCTCAGACCAAGCAAATCAGCACAGAAAACGAAAAGAAGCTGAGGACTGAAGTATTGTTGCTCTTGTGGCGATGAAGCGTTGGCCACAAGACACTGACATAACATGTGGAGATAGGAGCATCTCCAATATACGTGAGGTTTTTCGACTTCAAGACAAGAGAAAATACATTCAGGCATTCAGGGAATAAGTGGACACGAACATGAAACCTAAATACCTTGAACAATTACTACAAATAATTGATTCAATTCCAATTTCCACATCAGAATGCGAAAGAGCATTTAGTGCTATGAATGACATTATCACCAAACAAAGGAACAGTTTGTTGGTAGAACGAACCGGAAGATTAATTTTCCTCAGAAGTGTTGGGCCGCCATTGGAAAAAATGTATCCAGAAATGTATGTGCAGTCTTGGCTCAGATCAGGAAGAAGATCAGCTGAAGAAACAGCGTGTCGGAAATGTGACCCACTCAACGAAGTCCACTACAAGTCCATCTGGATCCTCCTTAAGTGATTTTCGGTGAGTACCGCCTACATTTTCCCCCCAACTACAGCACTGCCACTAGGTGTCAGTGACATCTGGTAATGAAAGTTGGAACTACTTGAAATTGAACAGAACTTGTAGCTCACCGCATGGGTGTCCGCTTGAAGCAGCTACAGCCTCTGGCGAGCCGAACATGTCCTCGGACACTCCCGGCACTAAACGCCATACGATAAATAAATAATAATATCAATATTAAATAACATTTTAACTGTTAATATTTAATTTTCTTACTAACTCTCAACCTAAAATTCCCTTGAATATAAAAAATGCAAGAAAGATCATCCGTAAACAATCATAAATAAAAGCTTTTCGCGGATGATTTTGATTCCGCTGAAGAGACCCTTGCAATGGGACGAACCTCCTTTGTCTTTGGTGCTGGCCGTTCTTCTTCTTTTGACAGATCTCCCAAGATATGCAATGCACTCGTTAGTGTGGTCCCAACGCATAATAAGAACGTGAGCATTCGACTCACACACGTCTACTGGATGGGCTATTGTTCCAGAGCAAGGCCAAAGAAGTCTGCCGCTTCTTTAAGCCATTTGAGACTTCTTGAATACAGCTTCTTAACATTCTGTAATGACTCCAAGAAGCTCATCACTCCCGCATGTCTCGATTGTTGAACACAGATCGACTTTCTGTACCGAGACGGAGAAGATGTGTTATTTATAGCAGGACACCGACTCAGCTGACATCTGCCGCTCAGAAGCGGAGTCTTACAAAAACAAATGACAGCACAACAGCGTTGGTCTACCAACGTTTAATCATTGTGTCGGTCGAATCATTTATACCTGTCAGCTTCTTGTGAAAGGAAGAGGCAGGCTTGTGATAACGACCTGGCAGGAAATTGGAGCCACATTGTGCACACACCATCAAGATTCTGCTCGCCCGCCATTACAATAGCGGCAGGGTAATTCATAATTACCGCCATTGTTCCAGGCCAAGCTGCTTCCCTTAAACTCGCTCGTTCCTTTTTGTAGCACGACGAAAGGAACATGCTAATTCACTGACGAAAGTAGGACGAAGAGGGTAATTAGCGTTTCATCCGCCGATGACATATGGCAGTGGCGAGAGGCCGACGAGCGTCAGTAGGCTGTTGAGATTTCAAAACCAAACCTCAACTATTACAAATACAGAAAAATAAACAGTTATTCCGTATTACTTATCCTTCGGTTGTATGCTAATACTCATGGTATATTTGGTCGTTGTAAATACAGGGGAAAATATAGGACAATGTTTAGTCAATAGAATCGATGCAATTATGATGAATGTTGTTTTAACGGGCGGAAGAACGAGTTCATGTGCAGCTTAGAGTCGATTAAATCTACCGCTATGTAAGAAATAAACATTATTATTATTATTATTATTATTATTATTATTATTATTATTTATTTATTTGTTTCACCCAACTTTGGGGTACATGAAATCAATCACTTTTTATTGTTTTGAGCTTTCCTTTTGACCCAGTATTGCCTCATCCTTTGAGATCTTGCTTCCCTTTCTTCGGCAGAGATGTGGATCGTTTGAGTTTTACTTGGAACCGTTGTTTCTTATCCTTGGTGACGGTTTTGGCTGTTTTGTCCATGAGCATTGTGTCTGTAATTTGGAGTTCCAGAAGGTCTTTCTCGGTTTCCTTAAACAAAAGAGGTTTTGTTTTTTATTACGGAAGTGGACGAAGATCTTTTTGGTTAATCTACTTGAATTCATCCGGAGGATGTCCCCATAAAAATCAATTCTCCGTTTTCTTATTGTGTCCGAGAGATTTTCAGTTTTTTGGGTAAAGAGTTTCGTTCCTGACATGGATTAATTTGTTGTTATTAAATTTGGGGCCTAAGATTTTGGGTATTATCTTTCTTTCCTTGGCCCCCAGCCTTTCAAGCGGTCCCTGGGTGGTGAGAGATAATGTTTCGGCTGCATATAAGGCTTCTGGCTTAATTACCGTGTTATAATGTCTTATCTTGGTATTCCAGGAGAGAGACTTCTTGTTATAACTGTTCTTCGTAAATTGGAAAGCCAATTCAACTTTATTTCTCCTAGATTCCATTGCCTTTTTCTCTAGCGCATTCCAGCCGATCCATTCCCCAAGATATTTAAATTCTTTGACGATGTCTATGTATTGTTTGCCCACTTCAAGCTTTTTTGGTGTTTTGTTTATGTTCGTCATTATTTTGGTCTTTTCAACTGAGATTTTGAGACCCATTTTTAACGCTTGCCTCTGGAGTTCGAGGATCTGTTCCTTGGCTTCTTCCCATGTCTCAGCTAATAAGGCCATGTCATCAGCAAAAGCTAAACAATTGATCTTAATGCCTTTCTTTTTAGTTCCTATTCTGATTCCACTGGGGGTCTTCACATTCCACTCTCTGACTACTTTTTCGAGGGCACAGTTAAATAGCAGTGGAGAAAGTCCATCTCCTTGCCGTACACCAGTTTTAATCTCAAAAGGGGCGGAGAGTTCCCCCATGAATTTAACTTTGGAGAATGTATTATTATTATTATTATTATTATTATTATTATTATTATTATTATTATTATCAGTAAAATTTAGTAATTGAAGCGAAACTGTCTAATATTTAATTTAATGAACTAATTAGTGGTAATTGGTTACACTGGTTGATATTATTTTGATTAATGAATTAGAATTTAACTGAAGATGTAGTCTATTACAAAAATAATCAATAGTCCTCCATCACGGGTACAGAAGGCCCATCAAGTTACAAGGAATTTCATCAGCTAGAAGGAAGGAAGGAAGAAAAGAAGGAAAGAAGGAAGGAAGGCAAGGAAGGGATCATAAGTATCATAAATAGTCTCCGAAGGATAGAAAGTTGAATTCTTTGGTTGCAAATGTTGTCTCTGAATTCATAAGGATTATGGACCATATTATTGCTGTGAGTAGGCTACTACTGTATGGATTGCAAGGTTACTAATTTTCAATGAACTTGAGAATTTGGTAAACAAGTAGCCTATGATATTAATTTTTACTCAGCATAGTTTCATGAAAATCTTCTCCTCTCCGAACAGGTGTGTTTCACCACTGACATCAAGCCACTCTCCTCGAAGAGAGTCATACTCAACAGATACCTAAGCAAGTAGATTGTTTCATTAACCCCCATTAACACGCGTTTGTTCTCTAAGTTCCCATCTGCATTTGTCTGCTCGTAAGTTATAAATATGTCACTGATATGTCCAAGGATTTCCACCGTTCGTCATGTTCGTCATGTAATTTAAGCAGCGATGGATTCAACACGCCAGGTGATAATAAGTTGAAATTAATCCAGAAGATATACTAAATAGAACAGGGTTTCGAGGGAAGTTTGATGAATTCAAAGGGTATCAGGAAAACCAAGGTCACTTGGTCTGAAGACTGAAGGAAAGGAAGAATAAGAATAAGAAAAAGACTTAGAGACCGTATAAAGAAATTCTGAGAGGAGAAAAAGAAATTGTTTACCGCGATCCACAGTAGGCCAAAATCGACAGAATAATAATAATTTGTATTTGTTTGCTACTAGGGTGTATGTTCTGGTGACAAAATACAATGCATTACTGTTTTCTTTTTGTAAAAGCATATCCTCTTAGTAACCCAAACTAGATTTGAAAGAAAACGCAAAATAAACCACCACTCTCACATACATGCACACACATTTTCTCCACTTGTCTCCCTTCTCTCTTCATATCTTGCCACTCTCTAATCGACTTTGTTATTGTTTTTGACTTCTCTATGAGACATAATCATAGAACTCTTATGGAAATAATTAGGTATTTTGTGTACGTATTTGAATATTGTTAGATGTTTAAAACAGAAAGACTAAAATGAAAGAGGAAATGCCAATCGTTAAAATTCTATGGTACTGTAGTTCCGTACAATTTATGTAAAATAAATAAATCCACCTGTTTTGGAATTTTTGAAACTAAAACAATGTTATTTACTTATGTATTTATAAGGTGCGTTCAAAAAGTAACGAGCCGGAGGCTGGAATGCGCAAACCGGTGACGACATCGGCTAATCGTGGCGTGAGTAACGAGGTGTGGTTCCGACCAGAGCGTTTGTCGTTTGGATTCTGGTTCGAAGTGATGACACCATGACTCATCTCCAGCCACCACTCGTGCCAGGAACCCATTCCCTTCCCCTTCATAGCGCTGCAGATGACCAAGACAGTGAGCCATTCGACATGCTTCCTGGTGTGGTTGAAGACCGTGGGGCACCCATTGGGCACACACTTTGCGCAAGTGCAGTCGTTCCTTCATGATCAAGGAGTAATAAGGAGGCGCCCTGTCAGCGCTATAGCATGCGGAGAGTTGAAGCACTGACCACGCCCCCATACATGCCCGGGTCGAGCGGTAAATTGAGTCTACGGTACCGTAGACTCAATTTATTAGTGGGATTTAAGTATGATTACCAGTAAAAGATTCGTGTTAGTTATTGTTGCTTTAAGGGGCGGAACTACGAAAAAAAAAAAGATTCGTGTGCAGGTAGGCCTATACTACGAAATTGTAAGGTAGGCCTATATGACGATGGAAATCAAGGAATATTTGTTGATCTTTGCTGGCTACCGTGAAGTGTACGCCAGTCACAACACTTTTCGTCGCAATCGAAAATCATGTACACTGCCATAAAACGTTTAATTTTACAATAAAAACTTTAGCAATACACCGATCTGAAATATAGTATAGCACATGGGAAATGTATGTATTATACCGGTATGCAGTTTTTATGACCTGTAATTATTGTGGGTTTTCAGGCAACCAGACACCCATCACTATTCTTAACTTATACCAAATAATAGATAATAATTACCGAGATACCAGTAGGCCTGCCATTATATTCACGAATGTGTATTAAATAAATTAAATACATTTAAAATATTAAGGCATGCGAACTAATTGGGTGGTAGCGTTATTGCTTTTATTGCACGATGAATTTAAAAAAAAAATAGGCCAGTTCAGTTCCGGTAACAAACTAAACTAGGTCTAGGCTGAGGTTTGAGATTAACACACAAAAATATTCAAATAATGTCATATCAATCTTCTAACACCCACGAGCAATAAATCTAGAACTCAAGCCACGTTGAAAATAGATTGGGGTAATTAGATTACAGTAATACCGTTCATTAATTGACAAGCAGAAACTATTTACAGTAAGAAACGGAGGAAAATATCCGTAATTAATTCCTAGCAATCGAAATAATTATATTGGTGGACACGTATACCACTATTTGAACATCTAACGAATGATACTAGAACAGTACCGTGAGGTGGCTACTCCAAGGATGAAAACTTAACACAATAAATGGCAAATAAAGTGGATTTACTTGTGAAATGACATTACTATGGCAGGTGGGAGTTCTGTTTGTGCAAACATATGCCCCACATGTCGACATTTCGACCCACACGCGAAATATCACCACTTTTATGTACGTACGTCACACCATTACATGCTTTTCTTATGGGACTACCGCAATGTTTTGAGCATATGCGGAGGAGTAACTTCTGGCTTCACTTCCTTGCCGTTAGGGCCTCTCCTTATTACTCCTTGTTCATGATGGTGTGCACACTTCCGACGCTCAATCCGACCACGGCGGCTATGGCGTTCACTGTCACTCGGCGGTCCTGGGCAATGAGTGCATCAACCAGCTGGACGTTGTCGTCGGTAATGCAGGGGGGTGCCCCAGAACGGGCATCATCGGCTTACGACACCCGTCCTTCCCTGAAGCGCTTATGCCACGCCTTGACCCTTGCAAGGGACATACAGTGTTCGCCGTTCACTTGTGACATTCGGCGAAGAATGTCCGTTCCCCCTACTCCTTCCTACACCTCTTTGCTCTTCATTTGACGCCTCCATGTCACTGTTTGCAATGCGACTGGCAGCGTTGGACGATTGATGCATGCTGCTGCTCGCTTTGTATCGTCACGTGACGTGCACGCGTGCCCTCTATCGACGGGCTGTGACCTTCCACGCTCTGGTGGGAACCACAATTCGTTACACACGCCACGATTAGCCGATGTCGTCACCGGTTTGCGCATTCCAGCCTCCGGCTCGTTACTTTTTGAATGCACCTTATATTATTTATAGTGTGGGTTTATTTTACTGTAGTAGGTAACCAAGAAGTTTGCTAATAAGTTAATAAAAGAAATAAATAATTCATCCCAACGCATAATTTTGTAGTTTACACAAATTTGCGGTTCCAAATTTCCACGCACGTGCAATTACTGTAGACTACTTTGTGTTCCAATTAAAGGCACGTTATGTTAACGGTTATCATAATCTGCTGTTATAGCAAACCCTAGACACTTAACAAGGCGGAGTAGGGCCCGGAAAGGATTTGGATGATTTCTCAACCCTGTGACCACAACTCGCTTAACCACTGTAGACATCCAGTCAGGAAATTTAGTATTCCTTTCACGGGAGGTGATGCCAGTGTGTATTAGCTTAATAGGACCAGTGATTATAAACGTGATCACCATCCAGTTTTATCTGCGTCTTGAGTAATTTGACAATTTACCACGAACTGGAAACCAGGCTCCCAATTAATAAATCATGACAAGATTCCCCGTGCATAAAGATGAAATAAAGCATATTATAAAGGATAATATTCACACATTAAACCGCTAGAAGACCATGTAGCTCTTGTTGATAAGATGAATTACGCTTTAAAAAAGGAGAAAGCTGACTAGAGAAAATAAGCGGCTAGCAGGGGCTTCAGGCTCTTCTAGAAGAGTGCTCTGGACATAGAGAATTATGAACAAATTGCTGTCAGGCTCATGTAGCTGACAGCCTGGACGTTGATTTGTTTTACATAAACAGGTTTGCTGAGTTACAGACGGTGAAGTGCAAATTTTATTTGAGACTCTCATGAATAATAAGAATTATCCTGGTCGGACCTCCGGGGCAGGCTGTTCCTGCGCTATCTCTCTTTTCTATCGCACAGTGTAAAAGGAGGGAAAGAGACAGAGTACAGCTAACCTTGACGCAAATAGACAGCTGACGGACAGAAAGACAGCGAAGATGTAGATAGCACGTCAGTCATGACCCGGTGTTCCGAGGCTTGGAAAGGAATACCAAACAAGTTTACATCACTCCCTTTGCGGCTACTCCGCACAAAGTAACGTGGGACAGACACAACAGAATATTCATTGGAAGCTTCCCCATAAATCTACAGGGGGAAAAGCAGGTTGCTATGCAACTCTTCCGATGTGAACAAAGGAATGTTTCTCTTATGAGGGAACATGAAATTAAGACCAAATTTGATTATTCAAGTCTAAAATTAGATTTGTGAACTCGACCGGTGCACGTTAGTTGGGCCAGAATGGGGTGGAAACATACAGAGGCGGCCAAATGATTATGACAGAGCTCAACAGAACCAATTTCTTTATTGCAAATTAAGATACAACGCATCAAGCTGACGCACAGTGGTCCTTTTGCACGATCTGGGCGCTCAAAATGTAAATACTAAATGTCTTGTATTTTCATGTTGTATGACATTTTTAGTATCAGCAATGTCAGAGGACCTCAGAACTGTACTTATATATCTTATTTGTTCACCCCCTGGAATGTGAAAGACTGCTGAAGTAGGACGTTTCTTATCGCATCCACAGCTGGAAGCAAAGCTGATTATTTATGTTTGAATCTTGTGCTTGTAAAGACTTATTAGTTCAGCTATCTTCATCGTTTGTCAGTGGATATGACAGACTATGATATAATCTTTCTTTATGAAATTTGCAAAATCCTATACAAAAATATCTGTGTTTATGATATAAACGTTTGAAAATAGTGATTTTTTGTTATAAAATAATTCTTCTGTTATGGGTTTTTAGACCAGGAAATTCACAATTGTCAGCCATTGGTGAATTTCTTTCCATTAGCCTATAGCCTACACCCTATTTTGTTTTCTGTGTAAAAATTATTTGCAACTTTTTGCAACTTTGGCTTTTGCTCTCGTTTTAGTGTTGTCGTAAGGATTTTCGTGGAACAATCTTTACGATGCTTGGCGCCATGTAGGTGGAAAAGCGAAAGGATTTGAACCTATCTAATAGAAAACAGCGATCTGAAATCCCTTGGACAGTCTGTTAAGGATAATGTTAGAAAAAAATCTTATTCATTTTTCCGCGCAGTTAAGAAAAACGTGGGTTGCCAATCGCAGGATCTTAAGAAAGTGTGTCACAAAATAAGAGTAGCCTGGAAGGGAACATGGAAAGGGAATACAGGTAATGTGGGTCGTCCTTCTCAATCACTCGTGGAGTATAGGCTAGTGCATTTTCGAAACGAAGGAAATTGCGACCTTTAATACAAAAACTCAGCAGGGAGGAGCTAGCTTTAGTGTTACTCAAAAGTGAGTATACTCTTAGAATGAAGGAGAGACACCACTGAACTTATTGAAAAAAAGATGCAGAATTTTCTCCCAGTTTAGCGGCGTTAAGAAAACTCCTAATCCAGTTGAAAATTATTATTATTATTATTATTATTATTATTAGGCTAATAAGACAAGTTTAACCTCAATTATTGTTGTTGTTGCTTATTTTTGGGGCTGCGACATCGTGCGCGTGTAGTCCCTGTGTATGTTGGGTGTGTCTGTGTAATTTATGTGATAACCTGTGTTATTGTGACGCCTGTACTACTATTTGTACATTTGGGATAGGATTGGGAAGACGGTATCCGTGACCTTAAGTTAGGAACCATCTCAGCATTTGCCTGTAGTAGAAGTGGGTGAAACCACGGAAAACCATTTCCAGGATGGTTGGGATGGGAATCGAATCCTCCTTTTCTTAGTTTTGCTTCAAGAAGCTTAGTGTACCCCGTACCAGTCCTCACCCCAGAAGTAAAATTTCTTGGCAGAGCCGGGAATCGAACCCGGACCTCCGGGACCCCTTCCAGGATGGTTGAGGTGGGAATCGAACCCTCCTCTTCGCAGTTTTGCCTCAGGAAGCTTAGTTTACCCCGTACCAGCCCTCACACCTGAATTAAAAATTCTTGGCAGAGCCGGGGATCGAACCTGGACCTCGGGGGCGACAGTCAAACTTAAATTCTTATAAATGAGAATAAGGAAATTGTTTTACATAAGTTTCAACAGTTATTTTAAGGTTTATAGACCATTTCTATATGCAAAGGTATTTTGCGCGGCCAGATACCGTAAAAGGACCACTGTGTGACGTCCCGACTAGGAAGACACGTGAGTCTCTAGTTTAGTAGGGATCTGATGATTAAGTTGGCAGCTGACTTAGGCAATATAAATTCAGGTAGCCGCCACTTTGTTTTCACTAAGATGGAGAAAATATTAAAAAATGCATTTAATTATAAGGTGTATGGGAAGAGATGTGTATTTTTTAAATCATATTCGTCTAGGAACAGTTCTAAATAAAAATGATGACTGTGAACCAGAAATTAGACGAACAGTCCTGGGAAGCTGTGCGATGGAAAGTTGAAAGTCGTCTTGCGTGACAGAGGGATATTTAGGAGTACTAAAATTCGATTGGCGCCGTTTCTTGTTATTTTAATCTTCTTGTACAAATGTGACGCATGACGTATCAAAGATAGAAACCATCAGTGTATTGACGTGGTGTTGGTGAATACTAAGAACATCATGGTGGCAAAGAACAACCACCGTACCAAACAGGAATGGTCTGTGCTTGAATCGACTCTCTTGAACATTACATTCTTCGGGCACATTACAAGACAATAGGGTGACAGAGAAGGCTTTAGTTCAGGGACTAGTCAACGGTTAAAAGCCCTGAGATATAGCGCCAAGCAGATGGATGGGTCAGGCAAAGGAGGTACCCAGCTGCCTCCAATAAAGACCGTATGAAAAGCAGAAAATCGACCATAAAGGAAACAGTAGGTCACGTCATAAGGATATGATACAGCATGTATGGGGTCACGATGTTCAGTCATGAGTGAAACGATTAAGGTGACTACACACTGCTTGATCAATCTTGTTGTGCAAGCAGGCTTTAGCGCAAGCATTTTAATTGTACAAGCAGCTTGAAGATGGATTGAATTGAAATCATGCAAGCTTGTACAAGGAAGCCGCGTTTGCCCGTGTGTACCACGGATCCGGATGTGCCAGCTTGTGCAAGCAAGCTTTAGTTGTGAGTGAACTCTACAAGTGGTGACATCATTTGGACCATGTCTAGTGATCTGAAGGTCACCCGTCAATAATCATTGTTCTCTATTGACCAATAGCTGACAGTTTTTAACCAATACCATACTTCCTCTATCACTCCACGTCAACTCCAATGTCCCACCCTGGCAGCCAGCTCGTGTGTCACGCGGCTGTCAGGTGTCCAGTGTTGCACAATTGCACACAGTTCTGTCCAGTCTCGCTGCTTGCTCTCAGCGGCTACGGTGTAAAGTTGGCAACACTGTGCCTCGCGCTAGGAAAGCCTTGGCTTCCCGCAGACATGGAATGTAAACATATCCAACATATCCGACCGTGATCGTATTCTTCTTTTTAAATAAAGGTGTTTTGAGTGACAAAAGGTTCAGATAAGTTTCTTCATTCATTCTGATATAATTATGCCAATCTCGTGGTTATATCTTCAATTCACTCAGGAAATTAACATGGGAATAGGTATTTCTCTTCAATAACCACCCTTTCGCGTTTTCCTCTTGTGGACAAGGCAAACAGCAGCCAAAGCGAGAGATCGTCGTCCAAGGTCGTCTTAGTGCAAACGCCAACAGGAGCTGGTTCAAGCATACTTGTAAAGTGTGGTGTCGTAGGGAAATTTTGCATTCCTGTACAAAACGATTGATCATACATGACTGTCAAGCTTGCAGCAACGTGTGTAGCCACCTTTAGATAGGAAGAGAGAAACTACGTGTTTAGTCCAGACCGGAGAGACAGCTACTGTCGACCAAAGTATTATGTGCACTCGAGTTTGAAGGTTGTTTGTGAAGTAACCAATAGACCTACATAAAAGCCAATAACATCATTATTTTCGTCGTTATATTTTACGTTAGTTCATGTGGGGTTGGAATTTTTAATTTATATTATATATTTTAATATTTTCTATCGCATTTGGAACACTAAAAGTGCCCGTGTTTCAACCACATTTAAGAATTATTAACTCAAAACCCGTCATCAGATCGAATCCAAATTTTAACACAATATACATTGGAATGTTGTATAACTGGCTTATTAATGTCAATATTTTGTGTGTCCAAGAAACACAGTGGTTATCATTTTTGTAAGGTAACTGTTTCTTGGCTCGGGGTGGTTGGAAAATGTAGTTCTTGGTCGCGTTGCAATCCTTATACATCAAGAAGTTATGCTGTATGACAGTGAAATACGTAAATTATTTCACTTATTTTATATCGGTTTATATTTATACGGGTAAATAAGACATGGTTCACCAGCTAGCCGCTCTGGGAAAGGCTGTACAGCGCTGCCGAAATGGAGCCCGTCTCGCATCATGGCGCGCCTCGCTTGGAAGTGATGGGCTTTATCTCAGCAACGATGTAGAGCTTTCCCCGGAGCAGCTAGCTGATGAACCATGTCTTATTTCCCGTATAAATACAAACCTATATAAAATAAGTGAATTAATTTACGTATTTCACAGTCATACAGCATAACATTATGATGTATAAGGATTACAACGCGACCAAGAACTTTGATTTTTTGACACACAAAATTTTGAAATGAATAAACCAGTTATACAACATTCCAGTGTATACTGTGTTAAAATTTGGATTCGATCTGATGACGGGTTTTTGAGATAATAATTCTTAAATGTGACGCATGGTTGAAACACGCTTAAAAAAGGGCACTTTTTGTGTTCCAACTGCGATAAAAATATTAAAATATAAATTAAATATTCCAAACATACATGAACTAACGTACAATAGAACGACAAAACTGATGATGTAATTGGATTTTATGTAGGTATATTGGTTACTTCACAAACAACCTTCAAACTCGAGTGCACATGATACTTTGGTCGACTGTAGGTACAAAGACAAACCTCGCCATCGTCTGTCTTTGAATAGGTTTTCCATGGTTTCCCATTTTCAGTTCTAGGCAAATTCTCGCACTTGATCTTTTAATATGAAATGGCTGTTTTCTTAAAACTCTTTGCCCAATTTCACTATTCTCTATTAAATGTATCTCTCATTAAGGGGCGTGGTCTAGTCGCATGCCTCTCACCAATGTAGACTGAGTTCGATTCCCGGTTAAGCATGTGACATTTTTAGGGGAGAAATGTCACATCCTGTGATTGAGTGTTCACCTAAAAATGATCACGAGGCTAATCATCTTATATATTATTTCAGTAGTAGGCTATAGATCCGTCCTGCGGCGCTCACAAGCGACCGTTAGTGACAAATGAGCATTCAAATGAAAGAGAATAGACATTATCAGTGACGAATTGCACTCTAATTTCAAAAATATCTATAATTTCTTTAAAAAATGAATTTTAAGAAAATGTACGATGTGTGCGATTTGCAGATACTGTTCTATAGGAAAATACGCTCCATAATTTCTGTCCACTTAACATTTTGGCCGCTATGACGCCTGTTTCACGTCATTTTAACATTCTGAGGTCTTTGCTTTATCATTTTACATATATTTCAGAAACAGTAAATGAAAGGAATGAGTACTCAAATCGTATAATTTCATAAATATCGAATAACCGGTGAGTGTTATGATGATCCAATTTTCATTGAGTGCCTTCTTAAGTTAGGGAACGTAGAACTTGGAATTTTAACTGAAATGTAAATAGTGTCTTATAGTAATTTGGTTGAAATGAAAACATAACAACCTTTCTCCTTAAGTCTCTCATTATAAAACTATTGGGGAAAGTGTGGTTTATGAACATGCGAGATATCTCGTACGGGTCCGCTAGTGATCACATAAAACTTCAAGCTTTCTTCCTTCTATCTGTATCTCCCCTCATGAGTGTAGGGTCATGAAGGACATTCCGTCGTAAAAATATAAACTACGTTTAGACCTACCTTATTCTCGACCCCGAAGAAACGAGAATAATACAGGGTAAAATTAAATAACAACTTGTTTAATAAAGAGGCTTTGGTGTTTACAAGGTTCTTTGTCTGCAATTTGTTTTCTTATATAGGGGCTTCAAATGAAAATATGGCAATATTTCAAAGTGTTCTTCAATAGCATGATAAAATTAGAATTTATGGGAAAGATGACCTCTTAGTTCCGCCCCGTGTTGTTGTTGTTGTTGTTGTTGTTTGAGTCTTCAGTCCTTTGACTGGTTTGATGCAGCTCACAAATCCCCCTGTCCTGAACTAATCGTTTAATCTCTAGGCTACATAGCTACCACACCCTACATCCGAGGCAATCTGTTTAACATATTCTAACCTTCCCTACAGTTCTTGTCCTCGATCCTTCCTTCCATAACTAAACTTGCTATTCCTGGTTGTCTGGGTATGTGTCCTACCAACCTATCTCTTCTCTTCATTAGCAGTCGCCAGAAACATTTCTCCTCTCCCACTAGTCTTAATACCTATTCGTTTGTAACCCTATCTACCCATCTGATCACATTTCACACACTTCAATTCTCCTCTTTCATGCTGCACCAATAGTCCAAGTTTCACTTCCATAGAGTACCACGCTCCAGAAAAAGGCCTTCAAAAATGACTTCCTAATACCTAAATCTATATTCGATGTCAACAGATTCCTTTTCTGTAGAAATGCTTTCCTTGCCTGAACTAACCTAATTTTTATATCCTCTTTGCATCGTCCATCACAGGTTATTTTGCAACCTAAGTAACAGGAGTCTCCGCCCCTTAAAACCTCAATAACTAACTAACTAAAATTTTAGTTGGTAGCACTGACCAGGTGCATTGTGAGAGGTACAGATGCTGCACTGAAATATGTTAGCAAAGAATTTGTTAACAAAGCTGAATTCTTTACACGAACATGGTTTAATGTCTAGATTATAAAAGCCATTATATTAAATTCGAAGCTCACCTAACTATCGATCATTAATAACAACTAACCATTACAGTAACAGTCTGAATTACCACTCTCAATGTAACCTTTTGCATATAAGCTAATCGTTACTTATCTTGATCACTTAAAGGGAAAATAAATTGAGTATTACTGCAAAATACCAGCTTTTGTAATGGGATCTGTGTTGCAATCGTTAGCTACTGAAGGACAGACGAGCGCCTGGCATTGAGACGTCACATGAAAAATTGGCCCGACTACTTCATTGATCAATTTACTCGAGCGGTTATAACTAGCAGAACATGTTACGATTATCTCAATGTGATATGCACTGTATTATTTAGAAACATGGATCACAACAGCGATGTAAAATGCAGTAATTCAATTGCCATTGTTTTGACTTGTATCGTGCAATCACGACGTTCCTTGTCGGAAACGAGATTCAGTTACATAACCTCACACATGATGATTTATGACTCTTATGTCGTGTAAAAAATACTCGAGATAATTGGAAGGAGAAACCAGTTGTTGGTGTGGTTAAGAAGGCAAAGAAGAAACTTGCAAGTAATAAGCGTGTTAATTAATGATTGATTGGTATCTGTTAGAATTATGTTCTCGATACAACATCTGTCATTTGTAATGTTGGTCTTTTTTTGTATAGTAGCCTGAAGTCCGTAGCCTTGCCAGAGTGTTGATTAAAAGCACAGATTCAACGAGAAACTGTTTTGAGAAATCTGTCTGTCCCTTGCGACGATTTTTGAAAACAGGCCAACTAGTATTGTGACGTGAACAATATTTTATCGTTCAAAATGCCCAACCACCATCTTGAATGTGTGAGGTCACCGATCATCCATCTTGCGTCGAAAGGCTCTCATACATCTGACTATTTGTTAATTTTCATTATTATTATTATTATTATTATTATTATTATTATTATAGTTTATTGTTTGACAACATTATCGCGGCAAATACCGGCTTTATATTTTGTTTCAGCCTGTTCGGCCTTTGCAAGGAACCATCTGTACTGAGATAATTTCGAATACACTGTTCAGAGACTTCACATCCATGTCGTGCCCGCAGTCTTCACGAGTCTCCTTCATTTGTAGGATGAGCTAAATTTCCATCTGGATCATCGAGCCTTGCTGAGTATTCGGCCAGGGTATTGTCACCAAGGAACTTCCTAACAATATGGCAGGTGTTTAGCAGAACTGCCTTCTGTAGTTCAATATATATCTGCCGATGCATATTCAATACTGATAGAGTACTGTGGAGAGTTTTGGGTATAACACCAGTACACGATACAATTATTGGGATGGTAGTCACCGAATCAAGTTTCCACTTCTGCTTTATACGATTGCCAGCTCTGTGTACTTAGATATTTTAGTAGCAGCTGTTGTTTGGATGTTTTGAGTGTTGGGACATGCGATATCTATCAGTAATGCCTCTCTGTGTTCTTTATTGATGACAATGATATCTGGCCGATTGTTACTGACTGCGACATCTGTCACAACTCCTCTGTCCCAATAGAGCTTGTGTGTGGCATTTTCGAGTACTGCAGATGGTGTGTATTTCCAATAGGGGACGGAGCTTTGAAGAAGTTTGTACTTCAAGGCCAGTTTCTGGTGGATAATGTTGGCAACTTGATCGTGTAGATGTTTGTAGTCAGTGTTGGCAAGGTGGGAACAACCTGATATTATGTGTTGAATGGTCTCACTACATTTGCCACAGCGGCGACACTTCTCACTCTATGTTGCTGGATCTTTTATGACAAATTTCCGATAGCTTCGAGTAGCAACAACTTGGTCTTTGATAGCTACAACAAATCCCTCTGTTTCCAGAAAGAGGACCCAGTAGGTCAGTCATGCGTGCGACGCTAACTTGTCGATGTGAGGCTGGTCCAACTCATGTGGAAACTTCCCATGAAGCGCCTTCTGTTTCCAATTCCCGATCTTGTACTCTGTAGTTTTCATTTCGTTTACTGGTGAATCTAAAGATAACGGAGCGATGTGTAATTATCATCAGCTGAAGATACAGTGTGATGGAGAGGGGATGTTTCTCCTTTGTTGTGGAAAAATGCACGCAGAGTTGTCACTTGTTTTGTATGAAGGTTCATGATGTCTATCAGTCCTCTACCACCTTCAGACCGAGGTAGAGTCAGGCACTCTGTTGCTGATTTCGGATGGTGCATACGATGGCGTGATAAAAGCACCGATGTTTTTCGTTGCAGATCGTGCAGCTCAGTTTGAGTCAACCTGGTGATACCAAAGGAGTATGTAACTACGGGCATTGCAAATGTGTTAACTGCCTTAATGATATGTTTAGCGCTAAGGGAACACTGCAAAGTCGTGAAGTATACTGCTCAGTTATGTTCTTCTTCAGATCACCATGTCTGAGACGGGAACTCTGGACGAACCCAAGATATTTGTATAATGCGCCTTCCTCCAACGGCTGAATACTTCTCTGTCCCTCTCCAACAGGTATTCCTCGTGTAGAGTGCGAGCCTCTAATAACAGTCTGTGTTCTGCACTTATCAAAACCAAACTGCATATGGATATATTAGGAAAAGCTCTGACTGATAGAGATGAGATATTGTAGGTGCGCTTTTGTTGATGCATACAGTTTAATGTCATCCATGTAAAGAAGATGGTTCATCTTGTACGCTTCACCATGATTACCCTTAATACTAAATCCGTAGCTGCTACTGTTCAGGATTTGCGAGAGAGGATTCAAAGCCAGCAAAACCAGAGTGGGCTTAGCGAGTCTCCTTGGAAAATTCCTCGGCGAATCGGTATTAATGAAGATGTTAAACGAGTGCCTCCCACTGTAAGTTGGAGGGCAGTGCTCCATGAAACCATTTCGCTCTTCAGGAAGTTCACTATAATTGGGTTGACCTTGTAAATCTCCAAGCTCTGTATAAGCCATGTATGAGGCACGGAATCGAAAGATTTTTGGTAATCAATAAAGCAGGCATAAAGGTTTCGTGATCTACGACAGGTCTGCTCTAATTATTATTATTATTATTATTATTATTATTATAATTATTATTATTATTATCATTATTATTATTATTATTATTATTATTATTATTATTATCATTATTATTATTATCATCATCATTATTATTATTATTATTATTATTATTATCATTATTATTATTATCATCATCATTTATTATTACTAGCGAACCAGTGCGAAAACTTTCGCATAATGGGTTGTGTGCGCCCCATGTGCACAGACTACCTGCCAGGCACTAGTGCTATGCGGGCTTTACGCGACACAGTTCTGCCAGGAGCTATCGTCTTGTTTATTTTTTAAAAGCACTTTAAAAACAAATAAATATATTTCCCGTTGACTTTTCAAGAAATGCAAGATTTTTCCTGTACTATTGAGACGATTTGGAAGGTTTTGGTACAAACCACGCCTTCTAACTCCCTCTGGTTTAGGAGCTTGAGTTTTGTGAAAAATACACCTTAGCGTATTATATAATAAGATTATCATTGGCACATGTTCACCATATCGTTGGGTACAATTCACCATTTCATCGGCATTTGTTGCAAGATGGAGTGGAGTTCTTTATACTGGTAGGTAGAGGAACGAAGGAACTATGGAGCAGGTCTCTAAAATAACTACTTTCTGCATACTGGTATGCAGATTATGGTGGAGCCCCAATTAATCGAGGTTGGCCTTCAGCCACTTCGGTATGATCCCTGTGGAAGAGATCATGATAGGCAATACAGTGACAAATTTCTGTCGCCACATTATTATTATTATTATTAACGTACCGATTTTTTTTTAAAACAACAATATTATTGTCTCTACCATCAAAAGAAGCAACTCCTGAAGTCTGAATAACATAAAGTCTCGAAAAAATATGTATAAAATAAAGTGATCTTCCTTCATTATTAAATTTAAAAACAACAAACTTTATAGATAAATGAAGTTCAAATGGTGAGAGTCGTAAGTCTTCTCATCAAGGAGAAAAGGCGTTCTTATATGTTATGCGTCAGCTAGAATCTTAAGAACATCCAAGTATTGCACGTATAGCCTACAGTATAGTCATTTTATGATATTGGATAGCTGTTTTAAGTAATACAACGTAACACGGATTTCTTCGAATATCTTCTTATATATAAAAGTGAAAGTCTGTATGTGGGTATGTATGTATGTATGTGGGTCTGTTCCGTATACAAATCTACACCGTACCACCAATCTCAACCAAATTTTGCATACATATAGTTTAGGATCCAGAAGGAACCGCTGGCTACATGAATTTTCGATAGTCTTTCTCATTCTTCAGATTTCGGCCCTTTTGCACTCAAGCACAGGCTAATCAAATCATAAAATATACTCATGAAGGAATGGCAAGCCAGATAGTTTCCATGGCAACATAGCTCAAGTCGAGACACGGCCGACTGGATGCCAGTTCTGCTCTGCACTACCGGTATAGAAAAAGAGGATCTTTACTTGAAATCCCGTTAGTTACTCACCTACTCACACAGCACTGTCAACCGAGTTTAGCATAACAAAGACTTGACACTATCATCTACTATATATATTTGTGAAATACCACTCACTCATTCATTCATCACGAAATCTCAGAAACCACCGACGGATTGGAATGAAATTTGGTATGCAGCTTCCCAAAGGGCCGCAAATGCCCCCTAAGATAGGATTTTTGGATATTCAGGTTCTAAAGGGGTGTTAAGGGGGTTGACCTGCATTTCATTGAATTTCAATATCTCCCGATTGGTTTCATTGGGGGATGTGATACTCGGCACGTAAACTCATCATTAAAAATAAGAAGACACGAGTCTGAGGGTTTTTCGATGTGGTGTATATTATGAGGTGAAAGGGGTGAAAAGTGGGGATGGAAAGATTCCTAACGGAGCGTGTATCTCTTAAACGACATAGGTGAGGAGTTTGAAACTCAGCGGAAAACAATCAGCATACAAAATACGTAAATATGTGTTTGACCGTTTATTCATAAATCCAATTTAAGGGGCCCATGGGGAGGGGTGAAATTCTGGGGGGGGGGGACAGGAAGAAAGTGTCCTAACTGATTGACTGACTCACTCACTCATCAAACTCAGGGGGGGAAAACTGCTTTAAAGTAAGTAAATAGCTGTTCGACAGTTTTTTTTATTAAATCAAATTTAAGGGGTTCATGGGGAGGGGTGAAATTCTGAAAAAAGAAAATTGAAAGATAATGTCCTGCCTGACTCACTCACTCACTCACTCACACACTCATCATCGCCCAGCCAAAATTATTGAAGTTAGAAACATGACAGTTTGGGGATATGTTCATTGTATGTCAAAACCGTCTACTAAGGGAGGATTTTCGGATATCCAGGTTCTGAAGGGGTCTTAAGGGGGTTAAACCTGCATTCCATTGAATAACAATATCTCCCGATTGGTTTCATTGGGGGATATGATACACGACATATAAACTCATCATTAAAAAGGAAGAAGACACGTCTCTGAGGGGTTTTCGATGTGGTGTATATTATAAGGTGAAAGGGGTGAAAAGTAAGAATTGAAAGATTCCTAACGGAGCGTGTATCTCTTAAACGACATAGGCGAGGAGTTTGAAACTCAGCGGAAAAAATCAGCAAAAAAAAAAAAAAGTAAATATGTGTTTGACCGTTTTTTCATAAATCCAATTTAAGGGGCCCATGGGGAGGGGTGAAATTCTGGGGGGAGGGGGGGAAACAGGAAATAAAGTGTCCTAACTGATTGACTGACTGACTCACTCATCAAACTCAGGGGGGAGGGGGAACTGCTTTAAAGTAAGTTAATAGCTGTTCGACAGTTTTTTTGATCAATCATATTGAAGGGGTTCATCGGGAGGGATGAAATTCTGAAGGAAAAAATGAAAGAAAATGTCCTGACTCATTCACTCATGATCGCCCAGTCAAAAATATTGAAGTTGGAACCATGGCATTCTGGGGATATGTTCGTTGTATCTCAAAACCGTACACTAAGGGAGGATTTTTGGATATTCAGGCTCTAAAGGGGTCTTAAGGGGGTTAAACCTGCATTTCATTGAATAACAATATCTCACGAGTGGTTTCATCTGTGGATGTGATACTCGGCATATAAACTAATCATTAAAAATAAGCAGACATGTGTCTAAGGGTTTTTCGATGTGGTGTATTATTATGAGGTGAAAGGGGTGAAAATTGGGGGTTGAAGGATTCCTAACGGAGCGTGTAGGCCTATCTCTTAAACGACATAGGCGAGAAATTTGAAACTCAGCGAAAAAAAATCAGCTAAAAAATTAAGTAAATCGGTGTTCGACCGTTTTTTCATAAATTAATTTAAAGGTCCAATGGGGTGGGGTGAAATTCTGGGGGGGAAAAGGAGAGAAAGTGTCCTGACTGACTGACTAACTCACTCATCAAACTCAGGGGAAACAGACAGCTAAAAAAATAACTTAATAGGTGTTCAAGCGTTTTTTCATCAATCCAATTTAAGGGGCCCATGGGGAGGGGTGTAATTCTGGTAAAAATAATTGAAAGAAAATGTCCTGTCTGACTCACTCACTCATCGCGCCCAGCGAAAACTATTAATGTTGGAAAAATGAAATTTTGGGAATATGTTCGCTGTATGTCAAAACGTCAACTAAAGAATGATTTTTATTTATTCGGGTTTTAAAGAGATGTTAAGGGGGTAAACGTGCATTTCATTGAATAACGATATCTCATGAGTTGTTTCTTTGGGGATGTGATATTCGGTATATAAACTAATCATTAAAAATAATCAGACATATATCTAAAGGTTTATCGATGTCGTGTATATTATGAGGTGAAAGGGGTGAAAATTGGGGATTGAGGGATTCTTAACGGAGCGTGTATCTCTTAAACGACATAGGCGAGAAGTTTGAAATTCGGCGGGATAAAACAGCTTAAAATACAAGTAATTATGTGTTCGACCGTTTTTTCATAAATCCAATTTAAGGGGCCCTTGGAGAGGGGTGAAATTCTGGGATGATAAAACAGGAAAGAAAGTGTCCTAACTGATTGACTCACTTACTCACTCATCAAACTCAGGGGGAAATCAGCTTTAAATAAGTAAATAGGTGTTCGACCATTTGTTTCATAAATCCAATTTAAGGGGTTCATGTGGAGGGGTGAAATTATCATATATAAATGAAATAAAATGTCCTGACTGACTCACTCACTCATCATCGCCCAGCCAAAATTATTGAAGTTGGAAACATGAAATTTTGGGGATATGTTCGTTTTATGTCGGAAACATCCACTAAGGTAAGAGTTTTGAATATTCAGGTTCTAAATAGGTGTTAAGGGGGTAAACGTGCATTTCATTGAATAACAATATCTCACGAGTGGTTTCATTTGGGGATTGATACTTGGCATATATACTAATCATTAAAAATAAGCTGACACATGTCTAATGGTTTTTCGATATAGTGTATATTATGAGGTGAAAGGGATGAAAAGTCGGGGTTGAAAGATTCTTAATGGAGCGTGTATCTCTTAAACGACATAGGCGAGGAGTTTGAAACTCGGAGGAAATCAATCAGCTTAAAAATAAATAAATAAATAAATAAATAAATAAATAAATAAATAAATAAATAAATAAATAAATAAATAAATAAATAAATAAATAAATAAATAAAATAAATAGGTGTTCGACCGTCTTTTCAAAAATCCAATTTAAGGGGCCTATGGGGAGGGGTGAAATTCTGGAAGAAAAACGTCCACTAAGGAAGGATTTTTGGATGTTCGCTCTCATCGACCAACCAAAACTATTAATGTTAGAAGAGTGATATTTTGAGGATATGTTTGTCGTGTGTCGAAAAGATCTACTAAGGAGGGATTTTTGGATATTCAGGTTCTAAAGGGGTGTTAATGGGGTTAAACCTGCATTTCATTGAATAACAATATGACACGACTATGACGCGAGCGAAGCGAGACTAAAAATGAGATGGTGTGTGTGTGTCTGTGTATTACTCAATCACGCAAGTACCACTGGTCCGATTTACATGAATTTTACATGGAAGTAGCAGATTTACCTGGTTAACATACAGGTTACTTTTGATTTCAATACTTTGCACTTTTAAAGATGGCGACCATTTTAGTGACGTCACTCTACCCTTTGGTTTTAAACTTTCATATTTCCATTTCAAATAAAAAGAGAACGCTAAGAAATAGCAAACTTTTGATGGCATGTACGAGGTTAAAAATTGCATTTTCTATCCGAAATGTATCTCCAACCGTTAGCGAGTAAAACCTAAATGTGTGCTATAAAACACGGTCAAGGCAGAGCGGTGTAGTTGGACAAAATGTTCCATCCTTAATCTCCCTCTGCGCAGCACCTCGCCTATCCCCTGTTTTAACTGTCACCTTCACATTTTGATTTATTTACGACCCGTAGCGAAGCACGGGTACTTCAGCTAGTGATAAATAAATGCAGCCAAGAAATCTATGTGTTCTATATAATGGCCGCTGCTTGTTCTCAGACTATGAAGGACACTATCGCCATGTCGCTCCGATACAACCCAACAAGGGTAGTATCAGGTAAGAAAGGTCGAAACCTATCTTGAAGATTTGTGGACGCAATTGTTGAGCTATAAAATGGCAATGTGCAGAAAATCTGCTGCCAGATTGAACTGCAAGGCTCCGAAATCATGTGGCGAATCTTCCATATAAATCATTGGGAGGTAGCGAGTACCATACATGTTGGAATGGACAGCCTTACCACCCAAGCACTCAAGACCGGTGGGAAGGAGCCGCACGCTCCAGACAGCATATACGCCCTGCCTCGCTACTACTCCGAGTGGCACAGGGATGTCCAGCTCCTCCATCCATCATACCTGCGTGTCAGGATGTCAGGTACGATTTTGGAGCCTTGCAGTTCAATCTGGCAACTGATTTTCCGCACGTTGTCCTCTTATAGTACAACGATTGTGCCCACAACGTTTCAAGATAGGTTTCGACCTGTCTTACCTGATACTTGCCTTGTAAGGAAGTCTTTCTTTGTCTCTTTTTGGCGATTCTTTCCTCGAAGATAAAAGAAGAGAAGTTCTGATGTAGCATATGGCCACTAGGTTTTATTTTCCTACTTCCAATTTCGGTTATAAGGCTGATGTTTCATCAGCAAAAACATTTAACATGATAGTTGAATATTTTAGATAAAGGACCGTATTGACTTCTCTTGAATATATTTAGATAAAAATGCTTAGTCAATATCAACTTAAAACATGTTTTTTAATTAAAACATGTTAGATTTTTGTTCATTCATAATTCATTTCCGTGTACGGTCAACATTTCCAAAAAAAACTGCAGCTGCGATGGCCTTGTTACTTCCTCTAAAACATCTTCCATTGTGCATGGGTTGTCCAGGAGGGGGCAGATAAGTAGGTGGCTTGGGTCTTGTTCAGGTCCACATTCACAAGAGGTGTCTGCGCCTGTTGGAAGGATCCCACATTTTTTCAGGTTGATCTTGCATCGAGGGACTCCCACTCTTAAGCGGTTGAGGGACCTCCACACAGGATAAGGTAGGTCGGCGCCAGGAGCCAGTTCTTCCTTTGGTCACATGTATGTGGTCAGTGAGCTCCTCCATCTATTGAGACGAGCTGTCTCTGGTGTTCCCTCCAGCGGCAGAGTCCTAGCAAGGAAACTCTTGCGGGATCTGAGGCGAGACCTTGCTGCCTGGTGCCCATATAGTGGATGTCGATGGTCATTCTCCTGCTTCGTTCTCTCGGCGTCCGCAGCAGTGGCCCTCTGGATGTTGGGTGGGGCTATTCCAACAATAGGGTATAGTTTGTGCACTGGTGTTGGTTTCAGGCATCCCGAGAGTATCCGTGCAGTGTCGTTGACGGCAGTATCAACCTGCTTAGCATGTGCTGAAGCGTTCCACACAGGAGTGGCATACTCAGCGGCTGACACACACAGTGCAAGTCCAGAAGTCCTCAGGATATGCGGATTGGCTCCCCAGGTGCTGCCGATCAGCTTCTTGAGTATGCCATTGCGAGCACTGACCTTTTGTTTCGTGTTCAGACATTGCTGACTGTACGTTAGAGCACGGTCTAGTGTGACACATAGGTAAACTGGTGTAGGGCAATGTTTCAGTCGCTCCCCTCGCCATGTGATGCCCAGCATTCGCCGTGCTTCCCTGTTTCGTAGATGAAACGCACATTCTTGTGTCTTATTAGGGTTCGGCTTCAGATGGTTGGTACCATAGTACTTGGAGAGTTCGTCCATCGCGGAAGTCAGCTTTCCTTCCACTTCTTCAAAGGATGAGCCCTGAGCAGTTACTGCTGTGTCGTCGGCATAGATGAAGAGCCTGGTACTTGCTGGAAATGACTAATCATTTGTGTAGATGTTGTACAGCGCTGGAGCCTGCACGCTACCTTGAGGGAGACCGTTCTTCTGGGTTCGCCGTCTACTCCTTTTACCCTATAGCGAGACTTGGAATCTTCTGTTCTGAAAGAAGACGCTGATTAGGGATGTTAGTTGGTGGTCCTTGGTAAGGTCATACACTTTCTTTGACAGCTTCCTATGATTCACAGTGTCGTATGCTGCTGTTAAGTCAACGAAGGCGACTTCCGTTATCTCTCCGCGCTCAAAACCATCCTCGATGTGTTGGGTGAGATCTGGCTACAACATGATTTGACAGCACGAAAGCCTGCTTGTTGTGGAATGAACTTCGAGGATGCTACTGATTCGGTTAAGTACCAGGCGTTCCAGTATCTTAAAAGTATGGCATAACAGGGAAATAGGTAGAACATTTTTCGGGTCGTTTGGTTCTTTTCCTGGCTGGAGTAGTGCAATGACTCGCGATTTCCTCCACATTGGCAACACATGTGTTCATTAGGCTTAGTAACCACTCCAATGTTTTACAGCCAAAGTTCTTTATCTGTTCTACTCGTAGGTCATTGACACCAGCAGCCTTGTACATCTTCAAGCTGGAGATGGCAGCTTCTGGGTAGATTATTAGCTTGGGAATAACCTAACCCCCAAGGGAAGATGATAAAGAGAAGGAGATGAGTTTCGGACTGGAGAAAAAGAATGGAGAAATAGGAGGAGAGTCCTACAAAAGTTATAAGTTTAACTTTAATTGTACTCAAAGGCGGTTGCCACTGCAAATCCGCTCTCCGATACCTAAAGTGGGTAGGGACCTGGGCAAAGCTAACGGGAAACGCAGCTAGAACTTGGGCGGTTTGCAAGAGAGTGGCTTTAGAGTATTCCCTCTCAAGCATACATATGCCTGCTATGGGGAAGGATGATGGTCTGGCAAGACAAAGAGTAACAGATTCATTGTGTATCTGTTCAAAGGAATTTGTTTTTGAACCAGTAATTTGAAGAATGCCAATAATTCGAATCGGTTTCGATATTTTAGTTTTCGAAATTGTAGAATTCCTGAAGAGCGACCAAATGCTTCCAAAAAGGATAGTGATAAAGCAATTATAACTTTGGGAATAATTTTGGTAAGTGTACCAATAGTTGCATTTGGAAATGGCTAAGCTTTTACCCAGCAAGGAGCCGACTAAAAGTTTAGGCAAGGAGAAACACTTATATTTTGAAAAACCAACCATAAGTGTTGGAGAGAATCTCCACAAGCAGGAAGCTGGCGTAGCGAGCTATGCTTGCCTTACTGGCCAGTTAGAATTAGCTATTAAAGCTAAGAGAGACTTTACCAAGTTGTCAACTAAGAGTTCTTGCTCAAATGCAACAAGTGGTGAAAGCCCTATCAATAGATTTATTTGCATTAAGTGGGAAGAGTCAAGGAAGACAGGATCTTACCTAACTGTTATGCTAGTGAAATGATAAAGCGAAAAAGAACTCTTTAATTTATTTAACAATGCAAAAGAGTGTAATGAATTTAACAAATATATAATTTCAATTTTGTTAACAATTTGGGGTCGCAGACCTCCGAAAACATTTAAAGCTTGTGCCAGGCAATTAACAATTCTTTTGGTTTCAAACCTTTATATGTTTTAAAATCTTCGCAAGATTTTGAAATGGCGAAGATAAAATGAAAAATTTAACGATAATTAAAGTTAGACAATAAATCAAGTACAAGGGGTGTACTTTAAGGAATTTCTAAGTAAATATCCTAGAAAGAGTAACAACTTCGGAATTAACAATAACAAAAAACAGGAAGAATAAAATAGAAGTTTCTATAACTTATTATATTAAAGCTGAATTACTTGGTTGGATTATGCAAATAGGGCAGGTCACTTATTGTGAAACCTGAAGAGAACAATCGAAAGGAAGTTTCCAGACCTCCTATGTTTAAGTAGGAATCACGAGACAAATGGGGCAAGTTTCCCTTTCGTGAAACCTAGAAATAACTCACTTATGAGTTGAAAGAATCGTATTCCCAAATTAGAAGGGAGAAACAATATAATTTAAAGGCGTGTACTAGACACGAAGTTTTACAGACATTAATTCGTGGTATATGGAGCAAAAAAAAGGGGAGGGCACTAGTTGAGAGTGACACCTCATTGAAAAAGACCTAAAGTAACAATTTTATTATTTTGGTTTGTTAGTAAGGGGTTTGGGAAAGATCAAATGGAATTGAGGATAAGTGTTCATGGCCGTATTTATTGTAATCGGACGAGCGCGACGCGGATGAAATGTTGAACAAACACTGTTTTTCACTCTGTTGAAATAGATGAAAAGTTCACTGTTGTAGCACAAAAGTTTATGGCAAAGAAAGTTATTGCAATGATGGAAAATAACTAGTTACACTAGATTTGCGAGCGTCTATTGCTTGAGAAACTTGTAGATTATAGTTGAATGCACAGAAAAGAAATCCCAACGGAGGAAGAAAAATTAGTTATTGATTAGCAGTTTATAAGGAAGATTCCTTAGTTTGAAACAGTATTCCCACATGTGAGTGGAAAATACATGACAGTATGACTGGTAGTTAGAGTGCAAGTTCTGGAAGGTTCCAGAGCAATCATGACGGAAGAATAGGGCAAAAGTCAGTCCAGCGGTGGAACGAGCTAAGTATTTTATAGACAGTGGGTAATTTAATGGTATCCCACGTTGTGAGAAAATCTCTCATTTAATAAGCATAAGAAATGCTGCTTCATGTTAAGATTGGCTCAGATAGACAAAAGCCCAACATAGAAAATCACGCGAAGGATGATTATTGCCCCAAATATAGTAATCTCACACTGCCTATAAAATGATCATTAAAAGCACGTAGCTATTTAAAATCCATTAAAATTAGTTGAAGAACGTAGAAGTAGTACTTAGCTTGGCTTCATGGCGAAGGTGAAGTTCCCTTTGACGGTTGAGATTAAAGTTCCAACATGGCGTGGAATTTAAAAAATTGCCTCTTGATTTGAGGAGGCGAGCTCTAGTTGAGCTTCAACTGACTGAGTCGACTGCCGGCGTACAAGTGGGACACGCTCAGCGAAGCACAGGGGGACCAGGGAAGGGAAAAGAGTGGGGGTAGGAAACAAAAGGAATACATATCAGAATAGACAACTTAACAAAAAATAATTTTTTTCTTGATGAAATGGTCTTCAAAGAGTTGATAGTAGGCGACACTAGAGCAGCCTGGTGGGTGAAAAAGTAGACGAAGTTCTCTTGATCACGGAGATGATAGCTGGCGATGGCGACGAGATCTGGTGGCCAGATTGATGAGGAAGTCCTCTTGTACAGGGAAGAATTGAGGAACTTCAGAGATTCGCTGCTAGATGACGCTAGGTGGGTCATGGAAGATATATATCTAGAACAGACTCACAAGTAACATGAGAACCATAAACAGCAAGGAGAAATTGGAAGATCACTGTTGGTGTTTGAGAAGAAGGAAGGAATGAACTATAGCAAAGAGCAGTAAAAGTTTACTCTATCTTACCGTGTATTCCAAAGAATACACCAGCTTCAAGTTTAACCATCGAGAAGGAATCTCGAAGGAAGTGATTCTCTGCTTCCAAATCACGCTGAGGAGCTTCTGTGGTCGCCCTCCCTTTTGTTTTACCATTCAGCAGGAGCTGGGTCGCCACTTGATCAGGTGTCACTCCAGTGAAGTTCTTCTGTCGTTTTACAGGGTCGCCGCTAAGGGTTTTAAACAGTTTTCAGGAATGTCTACTATTCAGCTTCATGTCGAGGTTCTCTACCAGATTGATCCACTTGGCCATGCGAATTGCTGTGATGGTTTCCAACAGTGTTTCTCCAGCTTGGATAGTTTCTTCAGCAAATGGATCATCTTCATAGAGAGCCTGATACTTTTCTAACAGCTGTTTGTCATCACCGGACATGCCTGGAACGTATTGAGTTCTACATCCTCTCGGAATAGTTTTCCTAGAAACTTGCTGGATGCATTCAACAAAGGTGTTGTACATTTCGGGTTGTGAAAGGATGTTTATTATCTCCGAGTCAAGCTCTTCACTGAACTTCGTCCAGTCAACCTTCTTGAAGTTAAGCCTCCTCTTGAATGGTACCTCTTCAGACGTCACAACGGAGTTTACGGGGCAGATGACAGGCCTGTGTTGAGTGCGAGGGATAGTGTTGCGATACTGGTAGTGGTAATTGACCTACAAGTTTGCTTGCTTAGTGTGATTATGTGATCGTTATTAAATGGATTTTGCTCTTAGGTGTTTGGGCTAGATCAATGTGCGGTCCGTTTCCGCGCAGCGTCCTGTACATATCACATATTTTGACTAGTTGTGCCAGTTTAATTACTACTGCAACTGAATAAGTGTACGGTATATTTTGTAAATATCATAATCCATATCCGAGAAAAGCCAAAGAGTAAAGGTAATAATAATGATGATAATTGTTGTTTTAAGGGGCCTAACATCTAGGTTATCGGCCCAAAGAGTAAAGGATCTGATAATGGTAGCTTGACGATCGAAACTGCTCATCCAAGTATATTTATTAATCTCATGTACATTATTTTCAGGATTAGGGAACTACCCATTACAATTGGGTAAACATATGTTGACCGACTGAAAAAAACATTCAATTTCGTTTTCAAAGGCAACACTGAAAAATGGCTTCCAACATGATAATGTTAATCAAATTATTATTATTATTATTATTATTATTATTATTATTACATTACATTACATTATGCGAACCGGCCAAAACTAAGACCACGCAAATATCATTTCATTTCCTTCTCAAAGTTCTTTCTTTCTTTCTTTCTTTCTCTTCCTCCACACTTCATTCATTCTTTCAGAGTGTTGCGCCTTTCTCTCTACTGTCCACCTTCCTCCCCTGCGTTCCTGCTTTTCTCCCACAAGAACCTATATGTTGGAAAGAATTTCTCTGAACTGTATTATTATTATTATTATTATTATTATTTACATTCGAATTGGGCCACTATGGACTACGGAGTAACAATCAAAATCAATGTTTCGTTCTAGATCGTCTGCCAGCTTTGATGTATTGCCAGTATCTCTTGAGCCCATCACTCAGCGCCTTCTTCCGATCTTCTGAAAGAGGTCCCCTCCGTGCACACCTAGGAGCGGTGGATTCCCTTCCTTTTGACGACTTTCCATGATGCTTGATTGTTAAGAAATATGTGGGTCGGATTGCTCCTTCCCGTTAGTAGAACCAAGGTTGTAAGCCCCGGAGCTTGAAGATAGTTCCTCCGCTTTATCCGCCGTTGGGACACGAGGTCCTCTTCCGCCTTCTAAACCGTTGTCTATCTTCACCTATAACCCTGGCAAGGAACCCATACAAGGTACTACCAGCCGGGCCAGCTGGACCAAGGTTTTTTAAACAGGTGTTACTCCTCTATCACTCACCCTTAGTCCTGGCTTGTGACAGGCAGAGCCTGGCTTCCCAAAGGTTGAGCCCAGGTTGGCGGGTTTATTATTATTATTATTATTATTATTATTATTATTATTAGTAGTAGTAGTAGTAGTAGTAGTAGTAGTAGTAGTAGTATTAGTATTATTATATTCGTTCAGCCCCCTAAGCAGCACGTGGAACCATTAAATAGCACTGGGTTTCTTCATCTTTTTGAACTTCTTATTCGCCCAAAATTTCTTCATTCTTTCATTCTGGGCCTGCCATATTTTTTGTGTCCATGAGTTCTGGAGTTTCAAGCTTTTCTCGGATGGATTCTTGGGTGCAAATTTGTGAGTGTTGATCGTTAATTTGTCTGTATGTAGCCTAGTCCTTGTTGTAGCCATTGGATCAATGTCGACTTCAGTAAGGTCCATTTGTATATCTACTAGCGAGCGAATTATGGTTTGTCAGTTCCCATTGTTAATAAGAAATATTAAAATATTAAAAATCTTCTTCAATAGGAAATACTGGAAGTCATCACGGATGGGTAAATTTGACATTTCTGCTATGGTGACGATTGTTTATAGTATCTCAACTGTGACAGTCACTGGTACTTTTCGTGGATCAACCTCTAAGACTAGACAGGTTATGTCTTTATTGATGGATTGTGCTTAGGGTGTATCTTTCCAAAAAAAAAAGGTCGATTCACACATCACCGAGACGTGACGACGCTTTCCGTGACGTGGCGGTATCTTAAAAAAAAATAAAAAAAAATAAAATAAAAAAAAAAAACAAGATGTTCAGTAAAGAACATATAGCCTACTTTCTCCTAAATGTATGAGTATAGTTATAACTCGTTGTTATTATCAAAGAGTATAATAGAACTATTCTTTGTTGAAGACCTTAGAAACGATTTACCTCTACCAAACGCCACAACCTAGATAAAAACTGCTACCATCATTGAAGAAAGAAAGATAAGAAGTATCTAAAGAATGTTATGGATCTGGAGACATAATCGACCGGACTGGCGGCGTGGCTCAGCGGTAACGTTCTCGCTTGCTGGGCCCTAGGTTGCAGGTTCGTATCCTGGCGCAGTCAGCTGGCATTTGAGGGTGCACAAATGCGAGGGAGCCGTGTCAGTACATTTACTGGCACGTTAAAGATCCCCTTCGGGCCAAAATTCCGGCACCCCGGTGTCTCTAAAATCAGCAGTAGTTAAAAGGGATGTAAAACCAATAACGTTATTATTATTATTACGACCTGCCGTGGGCAACATCCAACTTTGAGTTGAGGCATGTCTTTACACGTCTGGTTGTGCATGGCTTTCACAACCCTAATTGAATTAACAAATCTTTCCATGACCCTACAGAGACGTGTGTATACAAACTATGTGGATATTTTCCATAATATAATCCTAACAGAGCGAGTGCATTCTAGCGGCCAGAAGAAGAAACTTTTCAATAAAATCTGGAAGTTACCTTTTTGGCAGCTAGATGTCTCGAGTAAATCTGCTGGCGAATTATGTTTTAATTAAATATATATTTTACACCATAATGTGCACAATATAACGCTTAATAACATTTTCAAGTAACGCAAAATAGGCTGTTACAAACCCTTTAAAATAAAAAGTTAAAATGTATCGTAGTATCATCTTGTCATTCTTCAAATTCGATGCGCATAGAATGATAATGGTATAGTAATCAATGGATCCCCACGTAGACTAGTCGTGACATCTATTGGTGAAATATCGAACAATATAATCCTAACAGAGCGAGTGCATTCTAGCGGCCAGAAGAAGAAACTTTTCAATAAAATCTGGAAGTTACCTTTTTGGCAGCTAGATGTCCCGAGTAAATCTGCTGGCGAATTATGTTTTAATTAAATATATATTTTACACCATAATGTGCACAATATAACGCTTAATTTTAAAACATCTGAGTCATTACAAAACAATAAACATATAACATTTCAAGCAAAAAACCTAGCTCTGATCGGGTTTGAACCATAGGCATTTGAGCGATAGGCTAACGCTCTACCACTGAGCTAATTGTGTCAACGAATATCGTTCTATTTAAAATGACTTACATAGAACTTGTTAGCAAATAATGATTTATACTAAACGATTTCATCACTGGAGTATATTATTTATATATAAAGCATTTCATACAAAGTTTATTTATTTTTTATCAGTACGCTATATTGCATGCAATACTCAAATTAGTGAAATATAAGTCCGGCACAAGATATCCGCTGCCATCTTGTCTTATTACTGAATCAGTTCAGCTTTTTAAAATCACGTCTGCACTATAGTATTACAAAATAAACTTTTAATTTCGGACGTGCCTCTTCCTTTAGAACAGTTAAAACGATTCTCGGCTCGATAATCGGAACTGGTGGGTCCCATGATATGGATTATAAAGTTTGCATAATTCGCACGGCCGCCATCCTGAAATGGTAAGGCGGACGACCTTGTAATTTGGTCACAAGACGCATCCTATACGAAGGTATGTTGTTACCAAATTTGGTAGAGATCGGATGATTTGGTTAGTCGTTATTTGATTTTACGTTTTGAACGTTTGAGTGGCCGCCATTCAGTTTTAGTAAAGATGGCGGCGATATAAAACATGACACTGAGGTGTCCTTTGCTAGTGCTACCTTTGTACCAAATTTCGTTCAATTTGCATTCACCCTGTTCGAATTGATAGGGGGGGGACAGACATTCAGAGTACACACACTCACACACACACAGACACACACACACACACACACAGACTCACACACATACACACACACACACAGACTTACACACACACATACACACACACAGACAGTCACACTTTTTTCGCCCTGTGTTGATCTCATAAGTCTACTTTCATTTTTTGCAAAAATCGAAAGTAGGCTAATAATTGCCATGTAAACGAAGGAATGAGTTCCAACACTTCCGTTGACGGCATTCGCCGTGACTTTCAGTGCTTCTCCGTGATCCGTGCCGGCATTACGTATCCGCTCGTCAACGATATTTTCTTGTTTTCACGGACGTGGGTTCTCTCTTCCCGCCTTCCTGATTCTCTGCTCGTATTGAAGTTATCTCTGTACTGTACGTTTGAACTGTTCCTTAGCTCCTGAAATAAAGGAAAACCGGCTCATTCTGAAAAATCCCTGAAAATTTACTTCGTCGTCCATCAAGCACTTATTTAGAGAAAAATGATGATGATGATAATTGTTGTTTTAAGGGGCCTAACATCTAGGTTATCGGCCCAATTTACTGTAATTCTAAACCCCTGCGTTTCCATTAGGATGAACCCACTGTTTCTTCCTCTCTTTCTCCTCTTCATCCAAGATAACAGTTATCATTAATAGTTCATCAGCTTGCCACGGTGGGTGAGTCGATATCGTGTCGGTCTACTAATCCCAAGATTGCAGGTTCGCTCCTGGCCGTGGTAAGTGATTTTTGAAAGGCGGCAAAAATACGGTACGCATGTCATACGATGTTGGCATGTCAAAGAACCCATTTGAATTCAGTAGGCCGAGTTCATAATGGCAAAATTAATCTCGGGAGTTTCCGCCAACACAAAGTTCCTCATTTATCTACTAGAAAGCGCTATAGTGTTCAAGGAGCTTAGATATCTAACATCTAACCTCCTTGACTTTCATAGTCAAGGAACAACGAAATTCGATAGGCAAGCTACCCTCTGGGTGTCAAATAACAAAGCTTGCACCCGGCACCGAGGCCATACGATTAAAAAAACCTGTCATAATCAAGGAACAACGAAATTCGACATGCAAGCTACCCTCTGAGTGTCAAATAGCAAAGCTTGCACCAGGCACCCGAGGCCATACGATATTATTATTATTATTAACAGTTCATCATCACTAAGCCTGCCGACTTACCTGCACGGAACTGGAGTGTGAGAACAGATGAGAGACAAGAAGTTCCGTGACGAACTAAAGAGCCTACTTTTCTTAAAATTTAAGATTCATGCCAATAATTAATCTATATGGATCTATGTAGAATAAAGACGAAATTAAATTGCTGATATCGACATTTCTAATTAGTTCGAAATACTACTGTATACCTGGCATAATGTAGCCTAATAGATAACTACAGTTGGCAGCCCTGGTGACTGAATAAATTCTTAGTTCCATCTCTTAAGGTACAGAATACAAAATTTGGTTGAAGTCCAATTGATAGCATGGACGTTACATGCAGTTAAACATTGGATCTAACTGCGCGCGTAAAATCATGTTGGCAACAATGACATACATGTATTGGTCCGATATAATCTGAAATAATATGATCTATTGTTGTGTCAATTTTGAATGAAATTCATTAGTCAGTATAGAAGTTACATGCATTTTAAAATTGAACCTATCAGCAGGCTTAGAATCATGTTTGCAACACTGGCATAGGTCTATATTAATTGCTCCAAATTAATCTAGAATGCCAGGTACTATACGTGTGCAAAGTTTAGAGCTATTGGCTAGCATACTTTCTGATATATTGATATGAGGGTAACTAAAATAGAGACAGTATTTATTAACAGTTGGCAGCCCTGGTTACTATTAAGAATCGGCAAAGCCATATCTGTTATGGTACACATAGCACACACGCAATTTGGTTGAAATCCAAATGATAGTATAGAAGTTACATGTATTTAAAGTTGGACCTCTCAGCAGGCTTAGAATCATGTTGGTAGCACTGACGTGCATAAGTTACTCCAAATTAATATAGAATGTCAGGTACTATACGTGTGCATAGTTTAAAGCTGTCGGCTTGCATACTTTCTGACATATGGGTATTTGGATTAAAAAATTTGAGTGCAATTATTAACAGTTGGCAGCCCTGGTGGCTCTTACGAATACGCTCAGTCATATCTGTTTATGTACACATAGAACATACGAAATTTGGTTGAAATCCAATTGATAATGTAGAAGTTATATGCATTAAAAATTTGGACCTATCAGCAGGCTTATAATCATTTTGGCAACACTGTCATGTATGGCCTTTTGGAAATTAACCTGCAATATTATTATCTATACGTGTGCCAATTTTGAAATAGCTCCCATTCATACCTTCCAAGATATCCAACATGGAGCTCAAATTTCAATTGCGATTTTTCAGCAGTTGGTAGCACTGACGTCATTTTCAAATATGGCCGTGAGATATTCAGGTATAGATCTTTACTCCTACCAAATTTTGTTTCGATTGCTGCAGCCGTTTAGGAGTTAATGGGGGGGGGGGGGGACAGACACACACACACACACAGCCAGACAGACAGAAGGACAGACAGACAGACATACACACATTTGCCCGATCTCATAAGTCTACGTTTTCCTCATTTTTGCAAAATGTGAAAAGTAGGCTAAAAATCATGTCGGAAAGGGCGGATACGGAAACGGAGAGCGACGTCACGTTCATGAGATGTGTGAATTGACCTTAAAGATGCTCGGTCTAGTGGTTTGTCGCTTGAGTTGGCAGCACTGTTTTGCATACAGAATGAGCCAATGACAAGTGAAGACGCTATCATCCCCCAGTGTAATTAACTTGAGTCTGAACTTCCTCTGATGCACTAATTATGTGCAGTGTGTACACACATGTTGTCAGCTCCACACAATAGTTTAACAACAATAGCATCACCACATTTATCTTGAGCACAATGCAATTACAGTAAATTGGTCAAGATGATAACATCCGCCATTGTTACTCCTGCGGAAACTCATGTCTACCAACTGCAGACGAAACTAACAACACAATGTTTAATTGAGTTGGCGCTTATTGTTTAGCAACAGGCTGTCACATTGATGGCACTTGTGTTGTGTTTTTGTGGAAGGCACCGGTATGTTGTGGTATTCATGCATGTTAGTGTAATATTATAAATATGATAGTGCAGTCCACGAAACCCTAAAGCACGAGTTAGTGGGAAACATTACTAATAATATAGGTTAACTAGCAGTAGTACCCGGCTTCGCCCGGTGGAATGATGATAATGTTTTAAGGTCTCCTTAGAAATATAATGGACTTAAAATCTAAGTCATTTGCCCCCAAAGACAATGAGGGAGTAATATCTAGGTCATTTGCCCTTTTGATAAGGATGATAATAAAAACTACTGTTGAATTGACACGTCAAACTTACAAACTACCGTAATAGAAATACATATTTCAAAATTCACAGGCGAGAAAGACTTATTGTGTGTGGTGATTAATGGTGTAATGGGCGTAACATCTACTGTAGGTCATTTGCTCTTATGATGAGGATGATAAGGGAAACTACTACCGGTATTGAATTGACACTTCAACGTATAATGTACACAATGTACTGTAATAAAAATAACTATATGGCGGCTTCGGTGGCGTATTTGGTAGCATGCTGAGCTTCTATGCCCAAGATAGCGGGTTCAAACCCGGCCGAAGCCGTCGGATATTTTAAGAGCGTTAAAAATCCGTCAGTATGCCTTTCTTCGGAGGGGAAGTAAAGCCGGCGGTCCCATGTCAGACTTATGGCATGTTATTGAACCTTCCACTAATTACACCTGTGTGAAGCTAAATTGGATAGGTAAACAACGCTCATAGATGTCTACGTCCGTTGCCAAGAGCCGACTGCAGTGGCGTCTAGTAGCTAAGTTCCGAACTTGGCCTAGTAGTCGTTGACGGTGGCGCTTGGCGGCAAAAGTACGAACTATTTGAAGAATTCTAAGTTGCAGTTTGTACTTAAATTAAAAAACAGATAACACACACTAATACAGTCATCACAATTAACACCGGTTATCAGACAGATTCTACACACACCCAAAGTACACGGGGCTACATGACCGCGTTGTCGCAGCCCCTAAACTTAAGAACCAACCAACCAAAAATAAATATTTTAAAAATCACAGTCGAGAAAGACTTTATGCGGCGGTGATTATTGGTATGATGCGCGTAACATCTAGGTCATTTGCACTTATGATGATAATAATAAGGTAATGAAAAAATTACTACTAAACGAACATGGTGTTATTTTAAAACTAATATAGGTAATTCAGGTGTCTAGCTTCGATGTGTTCCAAAGTCTCAACCTTATTTTCTGGCTTAGGCCTGTACTGGATGCGTCTAGTGAAAGAGCGTACTGCTCGGCAAAGACAAAGAATATAGTTCCAAGCTGCACGAACCTGAGATGATCGCAGATGATGACGAAATATGATGACACACGTTCGGGGTTCCCCGTCCTATACAGATTGACCGGGAATCACTCACTGTTTCGCAACGGCCCTGTGCTGGCATCAGCATAGACAGCAGGAGATAACACGGCGGGCTCTGGAAAGTACCTCACGATGAATCAGCAAGCTATTCTCACAACTGACCCCCCCCCCCCCAGGGTCTCACAACTTGTGGGACGTGGGTTGGCGACCACGGAACCCCAGCTGAGTCTGGCATCGCTTCTACTTCCTGGTGCTGGGCTCATTTCAGTTCTCTTTCCTGTCGGCCTCCCTTGGTCAACTCTTGTTCTCTTCCGACCCAGACTGTATTAGGGTATCCGAGGGCTAGGGAGTCTTTCAATTTCCCGCCTTAATTGGCTTTGTCTCATCTTTCCTGATACCCTCATTCTTCGAGGGGTCTGCCTTCTTTTCCTTTTCATAATATCTCCTGTCTTCTGCTCAAGGCCCTCAAAGAGGCAGGGTGTGTGTAGACCCACCACTTCTGGTACAACCTCAAGGGCTCATGACTGGTGAGTTAGGAAGCTGGCAACCCCGAGGAATTCCTGAGCTACATGCAGGGAATGGAGTGGTATGTCAGAAATTTCAAGTGGACAGTGTTACGCATCGGGTTCCAAAGGGTAAATATACACACTTTGTTTTCGATCGGTGAACGATGTAGATTTGTACCAAAGGGCCTTAATGCGAGAAATGGAGTGGTCTGTCCGAAATTTCGAGTGGACAGTGTTACTCGTCGAGTTCCAAACGGTAATTATGTAAAATCTGGTTGAGATCGGTGAAACGGTGTAGTTTTGTGCCAAGGGCCAAAATGCAGGGAATGGAGTGGCCTGTCCAAATTTTAAAGTGGACAGTGTTACTCATCGGGTTCCAAAGGGTAAGTATACACATTTTGTTTTCGATCGGTGAACGATGTAGATTTGTGCCAAAGGGCCTAAATGCGTGGAATGGAGTGGTCTGTCCGAAATTTCGAGTGGACAGTGTTACTCGTCGAGTTCCGAAGGGTAATTCTGTAAAATCTGGTTGAGATCGGTGAAACGGTGTAGTTTTCTACCAAAGGGCCAAAAAGCAGGGAATAGTGTGGCCTGTCCAAAATTTAAAGTGAACAGTGTTACTTGTCGGGTTCTACGGGTAAGTTTATAAAATTGGGGTCAGATCGGTGAAACGGTGTAGATTTGTGCCAAACAGCCTAAATGCAAGGGATGGAGTGGCCTCGCCGCAATTTCAAGCAGACAGTGTTAGTCGCAGTGTTCCAAAGTGTAAATATACAAATTTTGGTTGAGATTGGTGAAACGGTGTAGATTTGGGACAAAGGGCCTAAATGCAGGGAATGGAGTGGTCTGTCCGCAATTTCAAGCAGACAGTGTTACTCGCTGGGTACCAAAGGGTAAGTTTACGAATATTGGTTCTGATCGGTGAAACGGTGTAGATTTGTGCCAAAGTGCCTAAATGCAGGGAATGGGGTGGTCTGTCCGAAATTTTAAGTGGACAGTGTTACTCGCAGGGTTCCAAAGGGTAAGTATACAAAGTTTGGTTCAGATCGGTGAAACGGTGTAGATTTGTGCCAAAGGGCCTAAATGCATGGGATGGAGTAGCCTCTCCGCAATTTCAAGCAGACAGTGTTAGTCGCAGTGTTCCAAAGGGTAAATATACAAATTTTGGTTGAGATCGGTGGAACGGTGTAGATTTGGGCCAAAGGGCCTAAATGCAGGGAATGGAGTGGTCTGTCCGCAATTTCAAGCAGACAGTGTTACTCGCAGGGTTCCAAAGGGTAAGTATACACATTTTGGTTCAGATCGGTGAAACGGTGTAGATTTGTGCAAAAAGGGCCTAAATGCAGGGAATGGCGTGGTCTGTCCGAAATTTCAAGCAGACAGTTTTAGTCGCAGTGTTCCATAGGGTAAATATACAAATTTTGGTTGAGATCGGTGAAACGGTATAGATTTGGGCCAAAGGGCCTAAATGCAGGGAATGGAGTGGTCTGTCCGCAATTTCAAGCAGACAGTGTTACTCGCAGGGTTCCAAAGGGTAAGTATACACATTTTGGTTCAGATCGGTGAAACGGTGTAGATTTGTGCAAAAAGGGCCTAAATGCAGGGAATGGCGTGGTCTGTCCGAAATTTCAAGCAGACAGTTTTAGTCGCAGTGTTCCATAGGGTAAATATACAAATTTTGGTTGAGATCGGTGAAACGGTATAGATTTGGGCCAAAGGGCCTAAATGCAGGGAATGGAGTGGTCTGTCCGCAATTTCAAGCAGACAGTGTTACTCGCAGGGCACCAAAGGGTAAGAATACGAATTTTGGTTCTGATCGGTGAAACGGTGTAGATTTGGACCAAAGGGCCTAAATGCAGGGAATGGGGTGGTCTGTCCGAAATTTTAAGTGGTCAGTGGTACTCGCAGGGTTCCAAAGGGTAAATATACAAATTTTGGTTGAGATCGGTGAAACGGTGTGGATTTGGACCAAAGGGCCTAAATGCAGGGAATGGGGTGGTCTGTCCGAAATTTCAAGTGGACAGTGTTACTCGCAGGGTGCCAAAGGTTAAATATACAACTTTTGGTTCAGATCGGTGAAACGGTGTAGATTTGTATACATAACAGACAGACAGACAGACAGACAAAGTTTGTGCTTTATATATATAGATGTATATGGTAGGTTGGTAGCCCCGTGTACTTTGGGTGTGTGTAGAATCTGTCTGATAACCTGTGTTAATTGTGATGACTGTATTAGTGTGTATTATCTGTTTTTAGCCTACTTTTCACATTTTGCAAAAATGAGGAAAAAGTAGACTTATGAGATCGGGCAAATGTGTGTCTGTCTGTCTGTCTGTCTGTCTGTCCTTCTGTCTGTCTGTCTGTCTGGCTGTGTGTGTGTCCCCCCTATCAACTCCTAAACGGCTGCAGCAATCGAAACAAAATTTGGTAGGAGTAAAGATCTATACCTGAATATCTCACGGCCATATTTGAAAATGATGTCAGTGCTACCAACTGCTAAAAAATCGCAATTGAAATTTGAGCTCCATGTTGGATATCTTGGAAAGTATGAATGGGAGCTATTTCAAAATTGGCACACGTACAGATCATAATATTTCAGTTTAATTTCCAGGAGGCCAAACATGGCAGTGTTGCCAAAATGATTATAAGCCTCCTGATAGGTCCAATTTTTAAATGCATATAACTTCTACACTATCAAGCGGAATTCAACCAAATTTCGTATGTTGTATGTGTAGATAACCAGATATGACTGAGCGTATTCTTAAGACCTACCAGGGCTGCCAACTGTTAATAAATGCTCCTAATTTATTTTATCCAAATACCAATATATCAGAAAGTATGCAAGCCGACAGCTTTAAACTATGCACACGTATAGTACCTGACATTCTGTATTAATTTGGAGTAACTTATATACGTCAGTCGTACCAACATGATTCTAAGCCTGCTGACAGGTCCAACTTTAAATACATGTAACTTCCATACTATCATTTGGATTTCAACCAAATTTCGTATGTGCTATGTGTACCATAACAGATATGACTATGCGTATTCTAAGGAGTAACCAGGGCTGCCAACTGTTAATATGTGCTGTCCCTATTTTTGTTACCCTAATATCAATGTATCAGAAAGTATGCAAGCCAATAGCTCTAAACTTTGCACACGTATAGTACCTAGCATTCTAGACGAATTTGGAGTAACTAATATACGTCAGTGCTGCCAACATGATTCTAAGCCTGCTGATAAGTCTAATTTTAAAATGCATGTAACTTCTATACTAACTAATGGATTTCATTCAAAATTGGCACAACAATAGATCATATTATTTCAGATTATTTCTGACCAATACATGCATGACATTGTTGCCAACATGATTTTACGCGCGCTGTTAGATCCAATGTTTAACTGCATGTAACGTCCATGCTATCCAGTGGACTTCAACCAAATTTTGTATTTAGTACCGTAAGAGACAGAACTAAGAATATATTCAGTCATCAGGGCTGCCAACTGTAGTGCTCTATTAGGATACATTATGCCAGGTATACAGTATTTCGAACTAATTGGAAATTTCGATATTAGCACCTTAATTTCGTCATTATTCTAGATAGGTTCATATTCTGTAGAATAATCATTGACATGAAAAGTAGGCTGTATAGTTCTTTACGGAACTTCTTGTTTAATTTAAGTACAGACTGCAACGTAGAATTTTTCAAATAGTTCCTACTTTTGCTGCCAAGTGCCACCGTCAACGACTACTAGGCCAAGTTCAGAACTTAGCTACTAGATGCCATCACAGTCGGCTGTTGGCAACGAACGTAGAAACCTAAGAGCGTTGTTTACATTTTTAACTTATCCAATTTAGCTTCACACAGGTGTAATTAGTAGAAGGTTCTTTAACATGCCATAAATCTATGACATGGGACCGCCGGCTTTACTTCCCCTCCGAAGGAAGGCATACTGAGGGATTTTTAACGCTCTTAAAAAATCCGACGGCTTCGGCCGTGTTTGAACCCGCTATCTTGGGCATGGAAGCTCAGCATGCTACCGACTACGCCACCGAAGCCGCTTGTATATGGTAGGTTGCTGTCTGAATCAACTATGGAAAATCATAAGATTTGGCAGAACGGGCTAAATACACGTATAAAGTGACTATTCGTTCCCGATTTTCGGGGATAGCCTCAAAAATGACACCAATATCTCTGAAGAGATTTGTTCTCAGAAAATGAATTATTCCTTTATTTAAACTTAGGCCTAATTGTTATTTATGTAATTAGTTGAAAGCGGAATTTCATTTTCTTAAACTAGGTTATATACAGGATGGAACATTAATGAAATGTAGACTGCAGTGAACAGTTCCAAATCAATATTGTTATGTCCCGGTGTCGGTTGAAGGCGAAACCGTACCGGACATTCAACATCAGTTCAACCTGGTCAGCAACAACCGTGCTGCCTTATTATTAAAAAGCTGCGGACTAAGGTGTGAGGGGTCAGTCTGGCACTGCAGAGACGGAAGTCTGTGAGTGTGAGGTCGTTTGCCTGCCGATCGGGAGATCGGGCAAGTTGGGGACACGGAGCTGAGCCGATTCTTGAGAGCACCTGCTGAGAAAATAGGTGAGAACCAATATTCATGTTCAACGATGTCGAAATGTAAAGTTTATGTGTCAGAAAACTGTATCATAATGAGGCTCATTTTAATACTATTTTTAGCCTATTTTCAATTTTGAAAAAAAAAAAAAAGGCTTATGAGATCACCTTTTGTCCGTGTGTGTGTGTGTGTCCCCTAATAACTTCTAAACGGCTGGAGCGATTTCAATGAAACTCGGTATGTTCATAGCACTATTCCGGGCGACCCCGACCGTGCCCTTCAAATTTAGTTACGTCTCACCAATCCAACTTGGCGGCTGTGCGAATTATTTCACCAGCATTCAATATCTCCGAAACTATTCCCGATATCACCCTGAAATTTATTATGGTGATAAAGGGATCTATTAGAAGTTCACCTATGTGACTTTTGAAAAACTGGTAACTATAAAACCATCATGGCGGCCACGCGAATTTGCGACTTTTAAATAGACGTTTCTCGCGATTTAACCAACCAAACGCAATAATACTTGGTACAGTATATGTTTATACACATTGTAATGCACCGACATCTAACTTCGTTCAATTGTTTACATAACCACAAGATGGCGGATGTGCGTAATATTTCACCGGCATTCCATATCTCTGAAACTGTTAGCGGTATCACCCTGAAATTTTGTACGGAGATAAAGGGCACTACTGGAAGTTCATGTATAAGACTTTCAAAAACCGGTTAACTACAAAACAAACATGGCGGCCAAGCGAATTTGAAAATTTTAAATAGACCTTTCTCGCGGTTTAATGTTCCAAACGCAATGGAATCTGGTACAGGAAATGTTTATACACATTGTAATGCACTGGTATCTAATTTAGTTCTATTGTTTACATAACCTCAATATGGCGGCTGTGCGAAATTTTAAAATCTCCTTGTTACTTCTTTTGTCCTAATCATGCGATTGAAGTTTGAATGCTACACGTACACAATAATCTTCATGTAACAGTACATAACTCAAGTACCTACATATATAAAATCCAACATGGCGACCATCCGAAATATTTAGTCGGTTCTCAATATCTACGAATCTATTACAGCAATCAAACTGAAATTTTGTATGTTGATAGTGGCAGTTAACATAAGTAGGATAGGCTATATGCAAATAGGCTGTATAGTTCTTCACGGAACTACATGTTCATTATGAAACAGTTTCTCCCACCAATCAGAGCTCAAGAAACAGTTGTGTGACCATTTAGGTAAGGATACCTTCCCGCATGCGCTCAAAATACGCTGTAAACAATAGGTGTGCTGTGTTGGCAAGCAAAGTGAATGGTCTCTGCTTACGGAGTGCCTTGACCCAGCAAGCGCTCTGTTCAGTCAGCAAAGCCAGCTGTTCAGTAACTGAATCCCACAGATATTTATGAATATTTATGTTAAAACATACAATAAAGTTATAATTATCGTCGAACATTAACAGTCGTATGCAACTCGTTTTATAAACATAATCGTGTCTTAATTATTGCCATTATAGGCTCGTTGCATAATGTACTATTCTATTTCCTCTCCTTGTATCCATGTGGCGGATTCCTTTACTCCTTTGAGGAATAAACTGGGAGTTAAGCTTTCAAACGTTTTCATTGGGGAGCATTCCCTGATTCCTGAGTCTCCTCCTACTCCCATTTCCTTGTGTGATAGGGGTGTGCTGTAATCGCTATCAGAAGCTATCGGAAGGACACGATAACGATCCTGGTACTTGATCTTGGAGAACCCTGATCGGCCTATGGCTTAAGTCCATGCCATCAGGTGGGGACACAAGACGGGATTGACATATCAAATATTTTATGAACGGCTTGAGAATTCAGCCGGCTCGTTTGGTAATGTGTTCATCCATTCAGAAATTACATGTATAATGACACTCACGCACCTCCCACTGCGTGTTGCAAATTCAAATTTAGAAAATCAGCGATGTTTGCAGCAGAGGTAGTTGGATTCCAATATTATCAGTAGAGAAGGATTCTATCTATCCCCAAAATACATTTCAAGAGTCACTATACTCCAATTTGAACGATAGCAATTTTGCAACATCGTGTTGCTCTCCTTTATATGACGGTGATTAGGGCAACTCCTAGCAAATACATCGCTAAATTTGCAACACTGCTGTATTAATGAAATGTAAGCCTGAAAAATTACATAAATAATTTTATTATATTTTAGAAATTACTGTAACAAAAAATGAATAACGTCTGATTTATTTTCTTTATTTGGAAATATATGCGGGTATTTTCAATACTTTCCAACATATATTCCAGGAGTAAGAAGGTCCAAGGTATGGTATTCGCTGTATCACTGGATGTGTCTTTGTGTTATAGTTCTTAGAGGCTTTTTTCAAATTTTGAGACACCAGCTATACTCAATGGAATAATATCAACTGATCGTAGGCATATTTTGCGAGACTCTTATTGCTTTATACACACGCTCTCTAAGTCTTATTTTTGTTTTGTTTCAGAACCATCATTACGTTGTAAATTTTGTAGGAATTGATTTTTAGAATTTTCTATTTGTGCAGACATTGATTTCAGGAATTAACTTCGAAGTTTTAAAAATTTGTTTGGATTTGATTTTATAAATTGCTTTCAGAGATATTCCAACAGCTACTTTTTAAACCAATATTCCTTGTTTTGTTTGTTCTTTGTCTTCGAGTAGCCTATGGGTGGAGGAAATATTAAAATGAAATTGAGGCAACTGTAAATAATGACAATATAATGCACAAAATCGTTACGTCATGCACTGTAGGGTCAGGGATGAGATGGTCGAAAACGTTCATCTCTTTCACGTAGCCTGTCTTCCTACGACAGAGAGGAATCGTTCATTCTATTGTTCTCCTCCAACCATCTAGTATAACTCAGAGCTCACTAATTGGTATTTGTCAGCTTCAGAATTCATCATCAAGTCCAAAACTATCTGGCTTCTTTCCGAAGAGACGCAACGCGGCGACACCTGTAAATTACTGTGTCCGACACACCAGGAAATAGGGCGCTGTGTCGTTTCTTATGAATTCTTTCACCATTTTCTTTTGTTGTTCCGCCGTGGTTTAAAGCTCATTGTTTTCACCGGACTGCGCAATAACTCCTGTGTTATAACGTATGCATGTGTGGCCCCAGCATGAAGAAGGAACACCTGCCGGTCGGTCTCGGCCAGAATCTAACTGAAACAACCAACTGTCATTATGCAATAGAACGCGTGCATGCAAGAGTGGTCTAACTCACATTACGCATATACAAACAGGGAGACGCTGACTTCTGTGAATGGACTCGAACATTTTTCAAATGGTTAACTTCTTATAGTCGAATGTACGGGAAATTGAGAGGTATCATACACAAGCGAGCAAACAGTTTACAATATATGCAATATTTCAACAAATATTTGAGGGATCTTCTTGAATTTAAGCCCATGTGTAAATATTTTGTGGGCATTTAGTATTACATAATAATAATAATAATCCAATTGCATGCAAGGCAAGTGAGGAACCTTCAGAGATATTTTTTGGGAAGACATGACTCTCCCATACATCAAGCTGCTGTGAAGGCAGATGACAAGTGCACATCGCTGGATCTTCTTCACGTAAGGGATATACAGTTAGCCACTGATGAGGAATGTTCAGCCATCAAGCTTCAGCAGTGGACGCAGAAAGCTCTGCACGGTCGTCATCCGTATGATCTCAACCAGAAACATGTCGACATTGATGCGTCGAACAGCTGGTTGACTCATGCGGACCTATTCACTGAGACTGAAGGATTCATGGTTGCAATCCAGGATCAAGTAGTGGCTACCAAAAACTATCTTGAATATATATTTAAGGCAAATATTCAGGATGATAAATGCAGAAGAGGCCTACTAGAACCGGAAACAATTCAACATATCACAGGAGGCTGCCAAGCAATCTCCTGTACTGATTACATGAAAAGGCACAACCAAGTGGCCAAAATAATGCACCTACACCTTGCTCAAAAGCACTTACTATCTGATAATATTTTGCCTTACTATCAGTATGTTTCTGACGCCGCGCCGTTTTGGAAAATCCTAGTCACCAGTTGTTATGGGACCGATCAGTTATTACTGATAATACCATACCAGCAAACTGGCCAGATATCGTTCTTGTGGACAAGGTGCAGAAGAGAACCTTCCTAATTGATATTGCAGTGCCCAATTCCCATAATCTGCCACAAACCTGCTGTGATAAGATCACCAAATATCTGCCCTTGGCTGAGGAAATACGGCAATTGTGGAGACAGGAATGTGTAGTGGTCCTGCCCATAGTAATTTCTTCTACCGGCATCATCCCCAAATCATTGGCTCGCAATCTACAAATATTGGGAATATATCCTGGTCTACATATCACCATGCAAAAGGCCGTCATCTTGGAGACCTGTTCCATTGTTCGCTCGTTTCTCAATGTGCCACCTTAAGAGAATTAGCCATACCGTCTTGCAAACAAGCCGACGATACTTTTTGACTTTTAAAGTCGGACATTTTTCCGTATTGACAAAAATGTAATAATAAACAAAGTTTTTATGGTTCCGCCTAGTCAATACATTGTTTTATTAGAGATTTTATCGTGACATAATCACTTGTCTTTGCGTATGTTGGGACATGTTTCGGTGTCTAATGACATTGACACCATCATCAGCCTACGGTTATTGGCAACACTCAATGACATTAAAATAATTATTAAAACAACACACACATGACTAAAATAACACTTTAAAAAGTTTTTAAAACACTGTCATAATGAAGACTTTTTATTGAACTTTCATTATGACAGTGTCTTAAAAACTTTTTAAAGTGTTATTTTAGTCATGTGTGTGTTGTTTTAATAATTATTTTAATGTCATTGAGTGTTGCCAATAACCGTAGGCTGATGATGGTGTCAATGTCATTAGACACCGAAACATGTCCCAACATACGCAAAGACAAGTGATTATGTCACGATAAAATCTCTAATAAAACAATGTATTGACTAGGCGGAACCATAAAAACTTTGTTTATTATTATAAGCCGACGATATGTTGATATGTCCCACTTATCTGGTGAAATGAATGTAGAAATAATAATAATAATAATAATAATAATAATGTTATTGACTACTGAATTCTCAACGCAAAGCCATGACAACGAGGAGAATGGGACATCAGATTCTCAACCCAACACCTATGGACGAGACCATGGAAGATTAAACTGTACCTTAGCTGACCTGCAGGAGTACAGTATGTCTGGAGAATGCAGCTAACTACAGGAGGACGAGGAGACGACCCAGAAGCTCACATATATTCTAAGGAAAGTCCAGATGAACACGAGGACGCAGGCAAATAACATACAAAAATAGAAAGATATGCTAACTTAATTGTATCTGTTAACAGCAATGTTCAGCTAATTCTCTTTAGGAATAATTCAGTTAGGTTTTGAAGCAATATTACAATTATGTTTCGAGTGTGACATTTCAATTGTTTATTTATTAGAAATGTAGTGAGGTGTCAGAGTATGGCTAAGCTACATGGGACCAGTTTCTATCCAATTCTACCTTATGTTGGAGCATATATGAAAAGGACGTCCACGAGTTATATTCAACATACTGTACCAAACTGTCATCATGTGGAACATGTGTTCGTATCCCAGCTAACTCACGGTCTTTCGAGGTATGGGGCGTTCCTGCCCACCATACGACCACATGCTCAGGATTTGAGTCTACCAGGTAAATACTCTACATGAAATACACAACATATTCCTAAAATAAAATATTTACTGGTATAAAGTCATGGCTATACAACAAATACAAATAAAGGACAAATTATATTTAATTCCCACAACTAAAAATAGGGTTATTTTGTGAGTTTTCTTCTTAAAATAGTGCTACAGTGCACTCAAATCTAATTCTAGCATCCTATCAATGATACTTTCAGACTTCCATGGGTTTCCATAGTGTTCATCATGTGACACAATTTTACTTAACTGGAGTATCACAACACAAAAGTCACATATCACATCAAAATGACATTAATAAAACATTACTCCGCTTCTTATGGCATTTACTTTGATTAGCATAAATTCATTATTTTCTGCTTTAATTAACAAATATTTGTTGTGTCGTGTGAATCATCTTCCTTCTTTTCCATCAATATGAAACACTTAAAAAGTGGTACTTTTCCCTTCCAAAATAGACATGGATAGAAATATTTATAGTTTCACCATACAACGATTCTCTGGGTCTTGTCGGGATTATTATCGTTACAAATGTGTCATGTTCTTAGAAATCACATACCCGTCTGCATAAATTAGCGTGAACAGGCAAAATGCATTCTACATGGATGCCTAACACTTTATTTGGTTCAGTGTTCCTCTTCAGAGAATAACTGGGCCAAATATTATCCGATTTCTTTGATTCAACAATGTATGTGTGTTGGAACACATCATTTAATTCAATTGGCATCATCATAACACTCATAGCATAATTGCATATTGAAATATCGAGATTCTTCAGTGTCCTACTGTGACCCTAATTTAAAGGACTGGCGGACCGATGTCCCCTCTTCCTAGCAGGCAATAAAATTAGTTCCGGCAAGCTGCACAAGATGGCCGCTCGTCTCAGTGGGCCAACCCACTTCCCTCATCTGCTGGCAAGGTCAGGTTTGTTTACAATTGCAGTACAGCAGAGATACGCTAAGTGTTGTTCCTAAGTAATTGAGTCATTTAATTATTTAACAACTATAATTAGTGCATTGGGCTCAACTCGGCTCCTTATTAACATTCATGGCTGGGGATGATTCCGGTGATAGCCTTGCCGTTCTATAGTGAATACTGGTGGCCTTTGGACGCGCATCATAATGAGAACACAGGATTCTCACCAGCAGCTGTCACAATAATAACATGAGGAAATCTGTGTTTCCTAAACGACGAATATGATCCTTACCTCTCAGGGTAGATCATTTATACACATGCTCACGGAGTCTCGACGGACATCATTCGTGGCCATAATTCATGCAAGCGATGGATACAGACAGGCTCTGTCCAATTCGCTGCGAATAATAGAGTATGCACAAAGGCGATACTAACTCGTAGATCAGCCAACTTTTCACCCAACGCGCAAGCTATACTAGTTTGGTCCCCGCAATATTTATTTACGTAAATCACTGGATTCTACGTTACTTCTGCACGCGATATGCAGCTTCAAACAATACTTCACATAGATGACTCAATTATTAAGACACCCGCGTTCTCTATGTAATAACACTTAAGCCAAAGCTTTAAATAGCTCCTAACAACAAGGTATAAATTTACTGGCTTACTTTACTTTAATGGTCCTCAAATATAATCCTAAGGATTGACCATATCAAATATTCATTCAACATTTCACTGACACTGAAAAACTCTCGTATCTCGCTATATTCCACGTTACTTTCTTACTGTTTACCAAAATGTATCTTTATATTAGACATGACACACTTTGAACATTATTTAGGCCAAAAATGCCTATTACTTTACTGTTGCCGACCCCAGATTATTATTATTATTATTATTATTCACTTAACGTTACCGTTACATCCATCACTATTTTCGGCCTGAATGGCCCTAAACAAATCACCTTCCAAGCCATATTCTATTCAAAACGAGTGGTGAAAACTCGTTCAATAAGTGACTGTTACATCTTAGTCTCAAAGTGATAAATCGTTATATGGTAATCTATTTAGTTATAATAACATTGTAAATTGGTACTCAATTTTTATTTTCGTTGGATGGTACCAGCACCTCAGCTTCAGGCCTACCATGACGCTTGATTTAAGCCATCATGTTATATTTTACACAACACTTAATTTCACACATTTCCCACATGATAAACATACTCTTATCAGTGGCCTCTTTCACTTTTACACAATGCATATTAATCACTATACACATGAACACTTTTAAATCACTATTACACAATTTATGTACACTTATTCACTATTTCACAGGTTGATCCTTAATCGGACTCCTCATACGCCTGATCTCAGAGATGCGATGCAATTACGCCAACCGCGGGTCTCCGTGAAAGTTTAACAGCGTTTACGGACGTTCGATCCTCGTCACCTGCAATATCGTTCAGCTCACTGTCAAGATTAAGTGGCGATGCTTCCCAAGCTCCCATCATTGTAGTGATCCTGATGAAAATGTCATATACAACTCTGACAATACCTCCTGGTATATGTAATGTTCAAAACATTATAAGTTACTCTTTCGCTGTAGCGAATTTATATTTGCGTCAGATAATAGATAAATATCTGTATTAAATTAACTTCGACGCACTTCATGATTATTTATGAAGCTGTATGACTTGCTTCTATTGTTCTTCAACGGCTGAGCGTCGATACTTTAACATTTCGCGCGCTTACTGGCTGCGTATTAGTTACGTGTATACTTGAGAACTGACTGAAGACAACTCTCGACAACTCTGGCTTGGTCTGCCTCACTCCTCCTTATACAGGTTTCTCGTAAAAACTAGTCCACCGGACACATGGGTGCGACTCCTTCCTTTAAATAATACATTTTCAGCCGAACTGTCATATACACTTTGTTTATTTAGGTGTGGAGGTTTCATAAACGTTCGCGTGCCGGCGATCGCTTCGGCCAATTAATTACAATTAATTGCCTTAGTTCAGCGCGTCAGGACGCCACCATGGTGATTCCCCTCTGACTGGTCACCAAATTACTCCTCTCGAGCGTAGGCTCGGTGGTAACACGTTCATTTGGAGATATAGGCTTTAATTTAGGTGTAAGATCATCCCTAAATTACCTCTCCTTGAATATATTCACCTGGGTGTACATTTCACTTCATTTCAATGCTCCACTTGGCTGTAATTAATTAATTTCCGTGGGTAGTCCTCCCCACCATAGCTTCCATCGTTGTCAGGCGGTGAATACCCGAGTCATTAATTTTAAGCTGTCTCCTCGCTCCAGACGAAAGTAGGTCCCTTGGCGTCTACGATCTCCACCCACTTGCCAACTGCAATTAGTAAAACGTCAACTGGCCTGCTCTCGTTCTTGTTTGCTTCAAAAACGTATATTTTCTTGCATTTGCTTACAATTCTTCACCTTAAATTGCTATGATATTCACATATAGGTCGTGGAATAATGCTACATTATTATATCTCATTATTTAACGCATTGCTCTTCGTGTTCCCTAAAACTGTTCTCCCTCAGAGATCAATGGTTCGATTCCAGTTAGAATCATGTGCCTGGTCTTCTCAGATAAGACCTGAGTTCGATGCCAGTCTACCGTGACCGATTGGGCACAATACCGAGAAAATATCAGAACTTATTAGAAAGAGGTGATTGACATTCTATGGACATAATCAATGAATGCACAATGATAGATTTACTAAAAAGATATTTAATCATGCATCCTCAATAAAATAATAAATTTTCTTCAAGAAATCAAGGTAAGGGACAAAATTTTATGAGACAGAATTTTGGTGAACAAACATCATTTTGCTGCAAGTCCCCGGATGAGAACCACCACTGCCTAGACATCAGAAGGAAAGAAAAATCATTGTGAGAGGAATCATCATCATCATCATCTTGAGCAGTTTCCAACCGCTGGTCGGGTCTGCTTGGAACATAAGCCTCTCCATCGTTTCCTGTCCATCCACCATCTCTCGTCATTTACTGTGTCCCAGCACACTCCTCTTTCCTCCACACTCTTCTTAACTCCTTTTGTCCATCTGTCCCTTGGTCTTCCCCTTGGCTTCCTTCCCGTCATTTCCATTCCAAACATCTTCTTCGGTATCCTCTCCTCTTGCATCCTCCTCACATGTCCATACCATCGTAGCCTAGATCGCTCTATTCTATTTTGCAATGGTTCCTCTCTTACCATCTCCCTGACTCTCTCATTCCTTACTCTGTCCATTCTTGTCACTCCTACCCTACTCCTCTGGAACTTCATCTCCACTGCTCGTATTTTATTCTTGTCCCTTTCCTTCATCACCCATGTTTCTGAACCATATGTCAAAATTGGCACAAAGTAGGTCTTGTAGATGATTCCTTTACATTTTTGTGGTACATCTTTATTCCATATCATCCCCCTAACACTCTTGAAAAATCCATCTGCGCACCTTCCCCTCTCATTTATTTCCATCCTATTGCCTCCCTTTTCTTCAATTATGCTTCCCAAGTACTTGAAGCATTCTACTTTCTGCAACTGCTGTCCTCCAAGTGTTATGCCCATATCCAGTCTGTTCTTCTTCCTCGTTGTGATGACCACTTCACTCTTTTGTGCTGAGAACTTCATCCCATATGATAACACTACCTTCTCCCACTCATCTAATTGCTCTTGTACTTCTTCCTCATCCTCTCCCCATACCAGAAGGTCATCAGCAAACAACATTGCCTTCATTTTCCTTTCCCCAATGCTATTTACCACGTTTCGTATGATTTCATCCATCACCACTATAAATAACAGGGGTGAGAGGGCACTTCCCTGTTTCAGACCACTCTCCAGTTGAAACCATTCCGTTCTCTCTCTTCCCACCTTTACACAGCTTTTGCTTCCCTCGTACATTGCTTTCACTCTTGCCACTGTCTCCTTGTTCACTGCTTTTGCTCTCATTGCTTCCCATACCTTGTTTCTATTAATACTAACATATGCTTTCTCAATATCCAAGAAGGTCATCACCAGATCTTTCCCATATTCATAATGGTGTTCTTGTAGCTGTCTTACTGCAAAGATGAGGTCAACTGTTGACCTTCCTGGCCTGAATCCATACTGTTCTTCCCTCAGCCCATCTTCAACTTCTGTACGAATTCTTCTCTCCAGTACCTTCTCAAATATTTTGGCGCAGTGGCACATGAGTGTAATTCCCCTGTAGTTCTTGCATTCCTTCCTACTTCCCTTTTTAAATATGGGTATTATTATCCCCCTTTTCCAGTCCTCTGGTATTTTCTTCTCCCTCCATATCACTTTCATTACTCGAAAGAGCCACTGTGTTCCTATCACCCCTGCTGCTCTCACCATCTCCACACTCACTTCGTCTATTCCCGGTGCCTTTCCCCCTTTCATCTTCTTTAATGCTTCCTCCACTTCTTTCCATGTCAATTCCTTCTCTGAAATGTCTTGGTCACTGTCTGTTTCTTCCTCCACAATGTCCACTACGCTGGTTTTAGTTGGATTTAGGAGTTCCTTGAAGTATTCTCTCCAGATAACCTTTACTTCTTCCATATTTTCGACCTCCTTTCCATTCCTGTCCACCATTCTGACATTTTCCCCTGTATCTCTTCTCTTTGCCTTTATCATTCCATACAATACTTTCTTACTGCCATCACAGTCCTCCTCCATCATTTCTGTCCATTTCTCCAGCCATTTCTTTTTCTCTTCCTTCACTACTTCTCCTGCTTCTTTCTTCCGCTCTTGGTATTCTTCTCTTGTTCTGTCTGTTCTCTGTTGGAACCATTTCCTGAATGCTTCATTTTTCTTTTTCACTGCTTCCTTAGTTCTGGGGTTCCACCATGGTGTTTCCTTCCACCTTTTCTTTCCACTAGTTCTGCCACACACGACTTCCGCTGCTTCTACCAACACGTCCTTGAACCTATTCCATTCTTCTTCACCTGTTTTCGGATCATCCTTCGGTAATTTGTTCCTCACTAATATCTGGAACTTCTCCTTATTTCCATCCTCCTTCAGCTTCCATGTCCTTATTCTTCTTTCTTGGTTCTCAGTTCTCCTCTTTTCCTTCAGTCCTCTCACCTTGGCGACCAGCAGACGGTGGTCACTGTCCAGGGCTTCTGAAGGTATTACCCTTATATCCGTGATACTCTTCTTTGTCTCCTTCCCGCATAGAATATAGTCCACCACTGATTTCCTAGTCAAATCCCTGCTGTACCAAGTAATTTTATGGCTCTCTCTCTTCTTGTACCATGTGTTTCCAACCATTAGCCCATTTATCTTGCACAGTTCCAACAATCTCTCTCCTTCCTTATTCCTGTTTCCCCATCCTTCACCACCAATCACTTCCTCAAAACCTCTTCTATCAGTTCCGACATGGGCATTTAGGTCTCCCATGACTATCAGGTCTCTCCCCACTAACTGCTTCTGCAACTCCTCTTCAAACTCGTCCTTCTCTCCTTCTGTGCATCCCACCTGTGGTGCATAGACTTGCAGAATGTCCAGGTTTCTACCTTTCACAGTGATTCTGGCTCTAATTATTCTATCACTTACCCTCTTTACTTCCTCCCTCAGCCCTTCTCTCACCACCATTCCCACTCCATTTCTCTTCCCCTCCTCATTTCCTATCCAGTATAGCTGCAAGCCATTTCTCAGTTCTTTTCTTCCTTCCCCTCTCCATCTGGTCTCTGCCAGTCCGAGTACATCCAGTTTTCTCCTCTCCATCATATCCACAACCTCCTCCACTCTTCCCGTCAATGTAGTTATATTCAAAGTTCCGATTCGTAATCCATTTCCATAGCCAGGTCTGCTTCCTTTAGATCTGTCCTTTCCGAGATTTTTGGAAGACAGGAAAGCAAATTCATATTCATCTGTTAAATTATCGTAAGTTATTAAAGGTGCCGGGACATTCTCATTAGACCAGGCAGCGCTTATAAGTGTATTAGCTTATGCGTCTCGAGGATTCAAACCAGGTCTTTCTTCTTCTGCGCGAATGGGTCCCCTAGGACCACGCGGATTCAACACTTCTTGGTCGTGGTGTTTGCCCAATAACTCTTCATGCGCAACGATTGAGCGTGTCTTCGTTGCTGCGACCAGACGTGTCTGGTAGGTCTTCTTTCTTCTGTCTCAAATCCCCGTGTATGAGTAATTTTCCTTATTTCCTCTCGATCCTTGAGATTGGGGAAACCTAATTCAGCCAAGTCCTTTTCCGCCTGTTTGTACCAATTGGACCTTGTTGCCTTTTTCTGCAAAAACGTATAGATTTTATTTGTTAAACTAGTTGGGTCCATTCTGTCCAAATCTCCCATGAATTGGATCCTTCTCATACGGATTGTCTTAATAGTTGAAGATTATCCTGAATACAGTAACATACACCACATTAGGGAGACTAGACTTGGCCACATACAGTCACATTTGTACGACGAACACAGAAACTTAGGTATGCGAGAGGGGAAATATCCAATTATATAAGAGACCCTGGCCCACAGGAAGCTCCCCACAGTTGAGATTAGGTAGTGACGATGACAACTGCTCTCACCAGGACAAACAAGACTCAATCAGATAAGTAGCATGTACAATACAACCTGAATTGACCATTTAGCTACATTCACATATTCACTCTAAACAAGCAAGCTTGGATGTCAATCACTACTTCCAGTATTTTAACAAAACATCACATAGAATGTAACTAACAAATATTGACAAGTTGAACTATCTCAACTGATACCACAACTAATGAATTGTACATATTGTAAATATTTTAACCCATACTTTAAGACATAAAAATTGTGTAGCCTAAGTGTAATGGAACTGATGATCGCTTGACGACCGAAACTGGTCATCCAAGTTTATTTAGGCGGCTTCGGTGGTGTAGTTGGTAGCATGCTGAGCTTCTATGCCCAAGATTGCGGATTCAAATACGGCCAAAGCCGTCGGATTTTTGAAGAGCGTTAAATATCCCTTAGTATGCCTTCCTTCCCAGGGGAAGTAAAGTCGGCGGTCCCATGTCATAGATTTATGGCATGTTAAAAAATCTTCCACTAATTACACCTGTGTGAAGCTAAATTGTATAGGTTAAGAATGTAAACAACGCCCGTAGGTTCCTACGTTCGTTGCCAACGGCCGACTGCGGTGGCGTTTGGTAGCTAAGTTCTGAACTAGCAGTCGTTGATGGTGGCGATTGGCGGCAAAAGTAGGAACTATTCGAAAAATTCAAAAGTCTGCAGTCCTTACTTGAATTTTAAAAAGTCCTCTCGGCACGCCGGAAGGCGGAGGTAGATTTCACCGGACAAATTTGGGGATAGGCGAAAATAGGCAGAATATGCAGGTTTTCGTAGAAGGATCAGACCTAATTTATTGCGAGAAAGTATTTTATAATTGGAGATTAATTCCTTTGTTTTTCGTCATTTTATGCATATTTTAAACATTTTATTGTCTTATGATGACGGTAACCTTCTTGTCATTTGGAGTCCATTTTTAGCCTATTTTCAATTTTGAAAAAAATAGGCTTATGAGATCACCTTTTGTCCGTGTGTGTGTGCGTGTGTGTGTGTGTGTGTGTGTGTGTGAGGTGTGTGTGTGTCCCCCCCTAATAAAATCTAAACGGCTGGAGCGATTTCAATGAAACTCGGTAAGTTCATAGCACTATTCCCGGCGACCTCGACCGTGCCCTTCAAATTTTGTTATGTCTCACCAATCCAACATGGCGGCTGTGCGAAATATTTCACTAGCATTCAATATCTCCGAAACTATTACCGATATCGCCCTGAAATTGTGTACGGTGATAAATGGAACTACTAGAAGTTCACCTATGAGACTTTTAAAAAATCTGGTGACTACAAAACCAACATGGTGGTCAAGCGAAATTGAGACTTTTAAATAGACATTTCTCGCGATTTAACTATACAAACGTAATGAAACTTGGTACAGCAAATATTTATACACATTGTAATGCACTGGAGTCTAATTTAGTTCAATTGTTTATATAACCTCAAAATGGCGACTGTGCGAAATATTTCACTGGCATTCTATATCTCCGAAACTATTACAGATATCATAATGCAATTTTGTACGGTGATAAAGGGTACTGATACAAGTTTACCTATGTATATTTCATAAACCTGTAAAGTACAAAACGAACATGGCGACCAAGCGAATTTGAAATATTTGAATAGACTTTTCTCGTGATTTAACTCTCTGAGCGCTGTGAAATGTGGTACAGTAAATGATTTTGCAGATTGTAATGCACTGCTATCTAATTTGATTTAATTGTTTACATAGCCTCAAGATGGCGGCTGTGCGAAATTTTAAAATTAAGTTTTTATTTCTTGTGTCGTAATCATGCGATCGAAGTGAAAGTTTGAATAATGAACCTAGGCAATAATTGTCCTTGAATGGTACATAACTCTATGGCCAAACATATAACAATCCTAAATGGCGAGCTTCCGAAATATTTAGACGGTTCTCAATATCTATGAATCTTTTACAGCAACCAAACTGAAATTTTTATGTTCATAGAGACTATGAACATATGTTCACCTATAGGACTTTCAGTAATCTGGTGAGCACAAATCCAACATGGCGGCGACGCGAAGTATAAATATTTAAATGGACGTTTCTCGCGAATTAATTATCCGAGTACCATGAAACGTTGCACGTTACATGCTTATACAAATGTTGATCCACTGGCATCTAATTTATTTCAATTGTTTGCATAATCACAAGATGGCTGCTGTGCGTAATTTTAGAATCTCGTTTTTACTTCTTGTGTTCTAATCATGCGATTGCAGTTTGAATATCACACGTACACAATAATCTTAATGTAATAGTACAAAAATAAGAATCCAACCTGGCGACCATCTGAAATATTTAGACGGTTCTCAATATCTACGAATCTGTTACAGCAATTAAACTGAAATTTTGTATGTTGATTGAGGCAATTAACATGAGCAGGATATAAGAAAATAGGCTGTATAGTTCTTCACGGAACTACTTGTTATACTTGTGGTCACACTGTCCTTATGCAAGGTTTGGACACTGATGTGTAACTATGTAACGGTCTGTTACTTCTTCACGCAAAATTATATATCCCGCAGAGATTTTGGTTGGTTCCTCAGTTTAGGGGCTGCGACAACGCGGTCATGTAACCCCGTGTACTTTGGGTGAGTGTAGAATCTGTCTGATAAACGGTGTGAATTGTGATGGCTGTATTAGTCTGTAATTCAGGTAAGGACTGCAGACGGTCAATTTCTAGTAGTAGTTCCTAATGTTGCTACCAGATACTACCGTCAACGACACCTAGCTTTGAACTTGGCTACTAGATGCCACCGCAACCAGCAACTCGCAACGAACGTTGGCACTTCGCCTCCAAAAGGAAAGCATACTGAGGGATTTTTAGCGCTCTTAGAAAATCCGACGACTTTGGCCGGCTTTGAACCCGCGACCTTGGGCATAGAAGTTCAGCATGCTACCAGTTACGTCACCGAAGCCGCTTCACACTTAGCCAGATGGAAATCTGAATCTGATCTCGTGCACGTGCGTTGTCATGGCAACGTCTGATGGCTCATCCCTCATCAATTTAGTAGTGTTGCCATGGCAACCACTGATAGCTCTTGGCATTTTCTTATAATTTCGAAATCATTTTCTCATCCCTTGGTGTAATGGTGGGTCATATCAAAAATTCTTTCAAACAAAAGTTTTAGGTAATTATTAGGGGAATATTGTCCATTTAGTACGGTTTTGATATTGTGCCTATTAAGAGAGATATGATTAATGTTTCTCAAAAAACCCACGTTTTCCCACCCCTTTGGTCAATGGTTGGTGCTATAAAAATAACTCTTCAAACATAAATTTTTGGGCTTTATCCGACACATAGTATGAACTTTGAACGGATTCAATATTTCACATATTAAGAGAGTTATAGCAATATTTCACTTTTTTCGAAAAAAAAGCCCCCCCATTTTCACCCCCTTCGACCAATTTAGCCCAGTAACGAACTCGACCGAGATTTTATATGTATACATATTCGGTAAAAAATTCAAAGTGATTGGTGCAAAATTACGGCAGTTATCGTGTCCACAAGAAAGTGATATACATACATATATATTGAACCCTTTAACCTCTGATGGATAAATGATTCGATGTTTTATTTCTTCAATTAATAAATATTTCCACCAGCATCATAAAAATAGCCAGACGGAGATGAGGAAATTTCAAGCATTGCTGGAGACAATGAGGAAATACCTGCAGCAGTTTGACAAAAGGCTAAAAACATAGGATTGTGAAAAGAAAGACCTAGCAATGATTCAGAAGGACAGGTGGTGGCCACCTCAAAATAGAAGCGACGCGTAGTGAGACACGCTTCTGGTATGTTCATTGTAATATTCGCGCCTAAAAAAACCATGATGCAGTAACGTGAGTGGCTGATGAAAATACTAGACACTCCTACTAGGCCAAGGTCTGATAAAAACCGCCAAGTTACAGAAAATGTGGAACCAATGGGAGAAGAATGCTTACCAGCGCGGCAAGTCTAGCTTGGGCACGCTATGGCTAGCATTAACGCGGGAGATCGCCTAGACAAAATCTCTACGATCGATTCTAGGATTAATGGGCATATTCTTGACCTGCGCTATTTTTCGAGTTCAATGATATTTATTTCATTCCTGTACCACTATTATTTTGAGAAATTTTTATATAATTTCCCCCTCTATCAAGACCTAGGGCCGGTTCATTTATAAGTGGCGTGTGGAGCCAAGACATTGCTATTACTCTTGTACGTCAGAGGACGTAGGCTATTATTCTTGTACGTCTGAGGACGTAAGGGCGTATTACTTTTGTTCGTCTGAGGACGGAAGCTTTTATATTTTTGCGTGTCATGAAGGACACGGAAATTATTAATAAGTGTGTTAAATTCAGTGTTAGATAGTCATAGTACTATATTTTGTAGGGGCAGTATCATCGATAATTCGCCAACGAACAGTTCCGGGGAAAGTAGTACCTGAAACGGCGAATTTTGTAGTCAGATATCAAGTGTATATTAATTTAACTTTTTGAATCAGCACGAGAGATGACATCGCTTACCATTGAAGAAGCCTGGAACTATCAACACTCCGTCAAGATGGTTGAGATAAGAAGCATCCAGTTGGGAGATGGCTGCTGATGTTCTTTGACGGGTGACTAGCTGAGGATGAGTACTGAATAATATTCTTATTATCTGATAGATTAACTTATGGTGTATGGGACATATTTTTGTAAATAATTTGCTTGTGTGATTAACGTAGTATATTTAGTTTTGGTCTGACACACCTTTTGCATGGAAACAGCTCGCATATGATATTAGTGGAAGGTTCTTGATTTTGTTTGTTGTTTTAACTAACGTAGCTATGTGGACGACCGTGTTTGCATATGTTACGCAATGCGGTTAAAAAAACGTCTCTCGGAGATATGTTGTGTTTCAGAAATAGGACTGAAGTAATATAATTATACAGTAGATTGGAGGGTAATTAATCCTTTTTTTGGTTTGTTATTGATCAGATTCAGTGAAATTATTGCCTTTGGAGCAATGTGATTTGTGACGAAGAGCAGTCAGCTCTATCGTAGGTTTAAATATTTTTTTAAAATAGTTTGCGAGCACCTATTCAGCCGACCTGTGTGAAAAACGTAATGTCATTCCCAGATGTGTGTGTGTGTGTATTTTGTGGTCATTACAAGCGGGAATTTCAGCGTAGACTGATTTCTGTCAGCTTGGTGCCAGATCCATATTGTGACCTTGTGAGGGCAATTGTGGATATTTTGATTAATGTCTGACCATTTGTTGAGGTGGTTGAGATTTGCTGCTGTTGATTCTTTGAGATAACGGCACAGCTGGTCAGTTATTTTACACACTGGAGTTGGGACGATGACAGGTATTGAGGAAATGGGGAGATGTTTCACAAGACGGACTGAAGGTTGCTAGCGAGGTCTTTAGTGGTGAGTGCTTGTGGCACCGTAATTACTTGAAATACAGAATTAAGAACTGATCAATGATAAAAATTGTTTAAATAAATGGGAGTTGCCTACGAATCACGATAATCTCCGAAGCGTTAGCTAAACATGCAGTTTTGTTCATATAAAGTAATATCAGCTGCTCAGGCTTTTGTTGTTGTTGGTTTAGTCCATGTTTATATTCCATTCAGTGACCCGTGAAGTCACGTGCTATGCTGTATTTCCTTGCTTGTGTATTGAGCAATTGGCCGGTGTTGGCAGCTCATTGTCAAGTGCGTCATCGCGTTAAATGAGGGTCTCGAGAGAGATTCCTGTAAATAGTAGATTTTAGTGTGTGTGTCAGCATTACATTTTAAGGGTTTTTATTAGTGTCATGTTCCATATCCGTAAACGTTGATTTACGAGATGATTGTTCGTGAGCACCGTGGCTGTTAACCCGTTGTAAACGAACAGTCATCCAAAGTACTCATTCCTCGTAGTTAGTCATTACGCGTACATAAAATCCAAATTGCAAGTTAGTGGAACCAGGATCCACATTTTAATAAAGGGGAGATCCGTCTGACTCCTCAGCATTGATAAATATTCTTGTCATGGGAATATTCAGGGAGGATTTTTTTATTATTGTTGTTTATATTCTTTTTATGCACTATTAGTCATTAAATCATGTTATTATTTTACTTCTTGTCACCTTTCTTTCTTAATTATAGTTTTAATCCTATGACCCTTACCTCAGTAGAGCATGTTGTTTGGCGAACGTAAACATCACATAGGAACTGAGCGCGACCCCTTGATTAAGAATTCTTGCATATAAACACTGCTATTCTGAAGGGTTCAATATATATATATACATACATAAATTATATATAAACTTTTGAACTGACGGTGGTTTTGGGATCTGAGGGATGTGAAACGCAAAGATATGTCGAAATTTTCCGGAAGTCGAAACATGGTACCCATTGCAATAGTTAGCTTTCTAATGAAATCTACCTAAAACAGATAGCCCACACTAATACAGTCATCACAATTAACACCGGTTATCAGACAGATTCTACACACACCCAAAGTACACGGGGCTACATGACCGCTTTGTCGCAGCCCCTAAACTTAGGAAACAACTAACCAAGTGTATTTATTAATCTCTTGTAAATTGTTTTCAGGATTAGGGAATGGCCCATCTCAATAGTGTAGACCGACTGAAAAGCATCATACTTTCATGTGTTAAATAGTTATTGTTGTTTTAAGGGGCGGAATAGCGATTTCAACTGAGGTTCAATCGCGTTACTTTAGTGGGGAAAAAACGCTATAAATCATAATTATAATAAAACAAACAAATTCCAGTCTCACTTAACGGGAATTATTAGTCCACTGTTTAGAATTGGGATAGGTGCCCAGATACTCTGAACAAGGCACCAACCCGACATCTTTATTGTAAGAGAGAGAGGGAGATGCACTCTAGAAACCAGTTATCGGCACTGCTGGCAAATTATGTGAAAAATCTGAGATCAACTTTGAAGAGAATTGCTGCCCTCCTCGGTGGAAACGTCTCTATGTCTGTAGTCTATACCATCCTTCTTGGCTGTAAAGGGTTTTACTTATCAGATGTGTGGTAGAAGCGTTCGACGGACCTTCCGCCATGCAGATGAGACGGCGGCACTCTTGATGGCAGGTTACAATGTTCACGCTTCTAGAAGTATTCGTGATCATTATCTTCACTGCAGGGAACTTGGAGCGGTGTACCTGACTTACAAGGCAAATCAGGTCATGAAATACTACAGGCCTCTCTTAACATCTTTAAAACGTACTAAACTGGATAGTTGCAGGTACGGGCTATGCAAGGGTAAAGGATCAGAACCCAGGACCATCACAAACTATTCTGTCCTGTATTCTACAGTGAGGTCTTTTTCTAAATGACAGAACCTCAGAGGGGCCGCGTGGCCCAACATTTACGTGATCGAAATAGCTGTGGTGTTCGTGTCTTTTACTGTGAATCTAGAGATCTCGTCTTCGAATCCCGGGCGGGATAGATATTTTTGCTACCAGATTATCGTTTTAAACGATATTTATCATATCAATATGACTCATTTTAACAGAATCCATATGAAATTACGTGTTGGTCTGTGAATCAAGAGGTCCGGGAACTGGGTAAGCCTTTCATGATCTACTGCTGTGCACATTGCATTTACTCGCAAGTTGGCCTATTCATAAGGAATTTAAGGCTATGAGTGGTGTCGCGTCTATTAATCTAGTTGATCCATATCGTATTCTTTATTTAGGCTAGTGCTGGTGGAAGCTATAAAACCTCTAATAAAATGAGTTCCGTATTATAAACTACAATATCTGTAATACACTCCCTTTTAAAATAGATTAATATTTGTGCCAATAATATTATAAAATACCGGTGTATCAACAATTTCACGTGAGGTTTCTTCTATGTCAGATGTTACACATCATATGCGACTACTGTAAGGCTCGTAAAGTGCACATCACTAGAATCAAATGTTGTTGTTTGAGTCTTCAGTCTTTTGAATGGTTTGATGCAGCTTTCCATGCCTCCCTGTCCTGCGCTAATCGTTTCATCTCTACATAGCTACCACACTCTACATCCGAGGCAATCTGTTTAACATATTCTAACCTTGGTCTACCCCTACAGTCATTGTCCTCGACCCTTCCTTCCATCACTAAGCTTGCTATTTCTGGGTGTCTTAGTAAGTGTCCTACCAGCCTATCTCTTCTCTTCATTAGCACTCTCCAGAAACATCTCTCCTCTCCCACTCGTCTTGACACCTCTTCGTGGTTGATACCGAGCTCCGCTAATGAGTTCTCTCTACGGGGGTCAATTAGGAAAATCCTAACAGGGGAAGTTGCCTGAGGCGTGTTTTACTGCCCCCCACTCCAATCTGGACGTGAAGGTAGTAATATTAACGGAATGTGTCAAGTGCGATGATCTTCACTATCTACTCTTGTTATCTCAAGCACGTAGTCCATACCACTCATTAGAAATTCTAGGCGTACTATACAAATCAATATGCACATTTTAATTTGTATGTTGTAGCTTTGTAAAAATGTTATCATATGAAAGTTATAACCAGCAGTATGAGCATTACAACGATATTCTGCTACACGGTGCAAAACTGCAGACAAAAGCTTTACCTCCACCGACAGATCGTGGAGTTAACGTTAAAACTTTGACGGTATGAAAATAATTCATCTCCTTAGTATTTTCATTCAATCAAGACGAAGTACTGGTATAAGAACAAAATTTAATGTAGAAATTTTATGACACATCGTTTACGTCTTAAGAGAATAAAAATAACCTTTACCACAAGATGATTTCTTAAAGTCTGCAAATGTGTAAATTGGGGGATCAAAGTGAAACGATCATGGTGGGGGGGGGATTGTGTTTAAATGTACCTCCTGTATTAGTCCAATAACTAACCAAAATACTCATTCTACTAATATTTCAAATAACAACTGCTTTTTTTTTGGTGGGGTGTGAAATTTGTCACCGCACTGGTAGCCCCACTAAACTACATTTAGTGGCAATATACCTAAATTAAACCTTGTTATTGTCACATTGCATTACATTTCATTTGCATATTCCTTGTTGGTGCACACCGTTTCTTGAAGATACTTACTTGAGTTTATTCTCGACTTATCCATATATTTTGGCCCATCAATGCCCAAGTATTTCATTCAACCTATAAATATACTTGGCAAATTGAATTATGATATGAAATAAATCACCCGTTTGGACAGCTAGTTCTACAGAGCTAACCTAGAAGTAGGATCCTCTGGTTTTATTCGAGGTTGGTTAGTTAGTTAGATGGTTTTATCATTTATAAAACATATTTACGGTGTTCGACCATCTGGAAACAACATATTGTAATCACAAATATATTTCAACAGGACTCTTTATAAGGTTAGATTACTTCAAAAATTTTACACATTGTTCCATATCAGTATGCCTGGCTGGAAACAACATCCCATAGCATCCATCAGCGACATCCGTTTCAATATATAATAATAATAATATCATATGGCCTCGGGTGCCGGGTGCAAGCTTTGTTAATTGACACCCAGAGTGTAGCTTGCATGTCGAATTTTGTTGTTCCTTGAAGCACTATGAAAGTCAAGGAGGTTAGATATCTAAGCTCCTTGACACTACAGCGCTTTCTAGTAGAGAAATGACTAACTTTGTGTCGGCGGAAAATCCCGAGATTAATTTTGTCATTATGAACATGGCCTACAGAATTCAATTGGGTTCTTTGACATGCCAACATCGTATTATATGTCGTAATTTTTGCCGCTTTTCAAAAATCACTTACCCCGGCCAGAAGCGAACCTGCAAGCCTGGGGTTAGTAATCCGACACTATAACCACTCACCCACCGTGGCAAGCAATATATTGTTATTGAGCCGTATTGAAGAAATCTAGTCTAATATAGGCCTAATATAGAAAGTTTGGGTTCAACTCGAACGTTTTTCAAGGTTAGAGGACTTTATCAGTCAAAAATTGTTACGCATTTCACCAATTCTTTACACGTGGAAACAACATCTTTTTGCAATCAACAGGAGATCCGATTCATTATATTGAGCCATAATGAAGAAGTATAATGTAGACAATCTATTGAAGTAGATTTATATTAACTTGAGTCTTCTTTCGTTTATGTATTTTTCTTGTTTTTTTGTGACCTTTCATTTTATTTAAATTTTAATGTGTACTTTGTAAAGATATCCATTTTCACTTTGGCATTTGTTAACATACCGGTAGTTCTTAAGATTCTTTTATTATTTCAATCTACGCTGACGATTACCATTGTATACCAAAACATGTACGTATTAATTTAAATATTAAACGTCCTTTAAGTGTTTGACAAGGCGGCTATTATAATTTGAGATTAATATAATGAAAACCAAAATGTTAATGTATAGTCTATATCATTTTAAAGCTTATTAAACAGGTTACAATTTAATACTGAGAGCTCTCGTTTTTTTTGACGGAGACCCTTGTTTTATTCCCGGCTCTGCCAAGAAATTTAATTCTGGTCTATGGGTTGGAACGGGGTACACTCAGCCTCGCGAGGAAACACTGAGAATAGATGGGTTCAATTCCCACCTCAGGCATCCAGGAAGTTGTTTTCTGTGGTTTCCCCACTTCTACTCAAGGCAAATGCTGGAAGGTTCCTAACTTAAGGTCACGGCCACCTCCTTCCCAATCCTCCAGTCTAGTCTGCAAGCCTCTGTTTGTAAACAAGTCACCTCCATGATCCCCTATTAGCAGTTAGCACTGCGGCCTCCTCTGCTTCTACACCTCTGCATTGAAATCGTTCAACACTGAATCTAACCATCGCCTCCTAGGTGTACCTCTACTTCTCTTACGCTCTACAGCCGAACTCATTAACCTCTTAGGTAATCTCTCCTCCCTCTTTCTCTTCTCATGACCCCACCATCTGAGTCGGCTCGTACGAACATCTGGAGTGTTTATTTCTAACTTATCCTGTTTCTCTTCATTTACATACAACAATACTTAAATGTTCCGTCTATAAAAATAGTTTCTCTTTTACACAAGTATTTCAAATTTGATGCAGTAGAAAACATAATAATGTTATTCTCTCTGTCTTTTACCAGAAGCATATTTTCTTTTAGTCTGCCCCGTGGTGTTGGGACAGCGCGTCTGCCTCTCACCCGGAGGCCCCGGGTTCGATTCCCGGCTCCGTCAGGGATTTTAGAAACTGACGTTAGGGCTGGAACGGGGTTCACTCAGCCAATATTAACGGTCGAGGGGACCCGATGCGATGATCACGCGTCACCCCAATATCAGCAGGCCAAATGGCAGGGCAGCGGTCTCTTGGTAAGCCTAGGCCCTTCACGGGCTGTAGTGCCAGGGGTTATTATTATATTTTCTTCTAAGTTCGATCGAATGTCCATAATGGCTAGAGTATCATGAACTTCTTGCTTATTTTGAGGCAGAGGTGGTAAGTTTCTCAGTCGCAATATTATTTTAAATCCTCTCTATGCCATTTGATGGTAAATTATCAGACAAGTGCTTAGGGGCAGCAAGTATATCCTTTCTCATCAACTTCGATGGCCGTTCACATATATTGTCACGTACATTTCTTTTTACACTGTTCGAAATAAATTCTTGATTAATCGTCGTACATGGTTCGTGATTGTGAGACCCTCATAACAGAAAGTTACCACCATTTGTAAATAAATGGGCAGAACATTCCTTGACACCTCAACTGTTGGCCCCATTTTGACAACTCACACTTATGAAATTTATAGTTTCCTATAATTCTCAATTCTCCGACTCTTTGACTGTACATGGATAACATGTTCGCTGCACGGATTATATCTACAGAAACCCCAGGGGGTCCAGGTGTATGTAGCTGTCAGTCAACTCATGATTTACAAACATTTCAGGAGAGGTTGCCTACCCCCACTCTCTTCCCAAAGCCATTAGCGTGAGCTGACAGGACTGTTTGGGTTTAACCTAATCAGCTGAGTTCGACCATCTCGCTCTTCGTGTGTAACCCTATCTACCCTTCTAATCTTCATCATTCTCCTGTAACACCACATTTCAAACGCTTCAATTCTCCTCTTTTCTGCTGCACCAACAGTCCAAGTTTCACTTCAATAGAGCGCTATGCTCCAGACAAAGGCTTTCAGAAATGACTTCCTAATACCTAAATCTATATTCGATGTCAACAGATTCCTTTTTTTTTTGTAGAAATACTTTCCTTGCCCGAGCCAACCTACTTTTTTATATCCTCTTTGATTCGTCCATCACCGGTTATTTTGCTTCCCAAGTAACAGAAGCCTCCTACTTCCTTCGGCTTTTCACCTGCCAATTTGAGGTCCATAGAGGTTTCTGATTTTTTCGGCTGCATTCCAATATTTAGCCTACTTTCGATTTTTGCAAAAAATGAAAGTAGACTTATGAGATCACTACAGGGCGAAAAAAAGTGTGTCTGTCTGTGTGTGTGTATGTGTGTGTGTGTGTGTGTGTGTGTGTACTCTGAATGTGTGTCCCCCCCCCTATCAATTCGAACACGGTGAGCGCAAATTGAACGAAATTTGGTACAAAGGTAGCACTAGCAAAGGACACCTCAGTGTCATGATTTATATCGCCGCCATCTTGACGGAAACGTAATGGCAGCCTCACAAATGTTCAAAGCTTAAATCAAATTACGACTAACCTAATCATCCGATCTCTACCAAATTTTGCAACAACATACCTTTATGGAGGCAGCATACTTTGACCAAACTAATAGGTCATCAGCCTAATAGTTTGCGGATGGCGGCCATCTTTGTGTGAAAATCGATTGCCCCTATTAATTCGAACACGGTGAAACCGAATGGAACGAAACTTGGTACAGAGGTAGTACTAGCAAAGGGCACCCCAGTGTCATGTTTTATATCGCCGCCATCTTGACGGAAACGTAATGGCGGCCACAAAAATGTTCAAAGCTTAAATCAAATTACGACTAACCTAATCATCCGATCTCTACCAAATTTTGCAACAACATACCTTTATGGAAGGAGCATCCTTTGACACATCTAATAGGCCATTAGCCTAATAGTTTGCGGGTGGCGGCCATCTTTGTGTCAAAATCGATTACCCCTATTAATTCGAACACGGTGAAACCGAATGGAATGACATTTGGTACTGAGGTAACACTAGCAAAGGGCACCCCTGTGTCATGTTTTATATCGCCGCCATCTTGACGAAAACGTAATGGCGGCCACCCAAATGTTCAAGGCTTAAATCAAATTACGACTAACCTAATCATCCGATCTCTACCAAATTTTGCAACAACATACCTTTATGAAGGGAGCATCCTTTGACAAATCTAATAGGTCATTACCCTAATAGTTTGCGTATGGCGGCCATCTTTGTGTCAAAATCGATTACCCCTATTTATTCGAACACGGTGAAACCGAATGGAATGAAATTTGGTACAGAGGTAGCACTAGCAAAGGGAACCTCAGTGTCATGTTTTATATCACCGCCATCTTGACGGAAACGTAATGGCGGCCACACAAATGTTCAAAGCTTAAATCAAATTACGACTAACCTAATCATCCGATCTCTACCAAATTTTGCAACAACATACCATTATGGAGGAAGCATCCTTTGACAAATCTAATAGGTCATTAGCCTAATAGTTTGCGGATGGCGGCCATCTTTGTGTCAAAATCGATTACCCCTATTAATTCGAACACGGTGAAACCGAATGGAATGAAATTTGGTACAGAGGTAGCACTAGCAAAGGGCACCTCAGTGTCATGTTTTATATCGCCGCCATCTTGACGGAAACGTAATGGCGGCCACACAAATATTCAAAGCTTAAATCAAATTACGATTAACCTGATCATCTGATTTCTACCAAATTTTGCATCAACATACCATTATGGAGGGAGCATCCTTTGACCAAACTAATAGGTCATTAGCCTAATATTTTGCGGATGGCGGCCATCTTTGTGTGAAAATCGATTCCCCCTATTAATTCGAACACGGTGAGACCGAATGGAACGTAATTTGGTACAGAGGTAGCACTAGAAAAGGCCACCTCAGTGACATGTTTCATATCACCGCCATCTTGACGGAAACGTAATCGCGGCCACCCAAATGTTAAAGGCTAAAATGTAATTACGACCAACCTAATAATCTAGTCTCTACCAAATTTTGCAACAACAAATCTTTATGTGGGAAGCATATTCTGACCAAACTGCTAGATCATCATCCAAATAGTTTGCAGATGGTGGCCAAGTATGTGTGCAAATCGATTCCCCCTATCAATTCAAACACGGTGAAACCGAATTGAACGAAATTTGGTACAGAGGTAGCACTAGCAAAAGGCACCTCAGTGTCATGTTTTATATCGCCGCCATCTTGACGGAAACGGAATGACGGCCACCCAAATGTTAAAAGCTTAAATCAAATTTCGACCATCCTAATAATTTGATCTCTACCGGATTTTGCAACAACATGCCTTTTTGTGGAAAGCATCTTATGACTGACTACAAGGTCATCAGCCCAATAGTTTGCAAATAGCGGCCATGTATGTGTGCAAATCCATTCCCTAGATCAATTCAAACACGGTGAAACCGAATTGAATGATTTTTTTACAGAGGTAGCACTAGCAAAGGGCACCTCATATTCATGTTTAATATCCCTATAGCACGTTGTATTTCAACAAGCTACTACAACCAACATTCAATTATACTCCTTGAAAAGGACAAAGAGTTATAACAATACCCATGCATTTAGGAGAAAGTAGGCTATATGTTCTTTACTGAACATCTTGTTTTGTTATATATTTATTAATTTTCATCATGAATTCTTTCCTCAAGACGGAGCCCATATCATTCAAAAACTCATTCAAATCCTCAGGCGTGTCGACCAAGATGACGATGTCATCAGCAAATTTCAGAGTGGAAATTATATCTCCTTGAATCTTCACTCCCACTTTAAATTTTTCTCCAATTCCCTTAATTGCTTGTTCAAGCTAAATATTGAAAAGTATGGGTGATAAGTTGAAGCCTTGCCTTACACCTTTCTGCTACTAATGTCGTTACTCGCTAAACCCTGGTAATTTCACGTACAATAATTCGAAGCAAGAAACGTCGATTAACATTTCTCAGGTCAATGAATACGTGAGACGGTATTGTACAGAAACCTTGTTTCTGAGTGTGACATTTTGTGCTGTGGAAAGGTTAGTTACTGCTGTTTATTAATAGGGAGCCCACAGCCTGGTGCAAGTCATAAACAAGTGTAGTATAGTCCAGTAGAAATGGCGCGGAAAATCTGAACCACCTTAACGACCCATTCATCACACTCTTTATTGGAAAGCCACGCTAATTAAACTGATCATATATCGGACGTAATTGAAAGTAAACTTTATACCAGGATTTAAACAGATCACTGGCCATAAATTTTGACTGTTGAATTTGTTTCGCCATTCTAAGTGAGTTGATTTTATTTTCAACTAGGTACAAGTTGGACTGGAGGGACTCTTTAATAGTTTCATTGTGGGTTTCCGCGGCAGTCATAATTATGTCTATAAAGTAGGTGAGAAGGTGGATAACTTTTGGCAAACTCTCGAAGACACAACTTCCAAAATTCCACAACATCCCGTAAAAGTTTTGGTTGGCGATTTCAATGCCCAGATAGGCAAAGAGAGAAGATATAGAAACATTGTGGGGGACTATCCAGCACATAAAAGAACGAACAGAAATGGAGAAAGAATAATCGGGTTTTGCAGACATTTCAACCTGAAACTCATGTCCACATACTTCAAGGCACTCCCGAGCAAGAAGAAAACCTGGATATGTCCTAACACGATGCTGGGAGAGTTCCAGATCGACCATGTCGCAATAACGACCAAAAACCGAAAGGAAATCCTGAATGTTAAAGTAAGGAAAAGCCTAAACATCGACTCGGAGATTAAAGTAAAATTCCAGCCAAACAAGCCCAAACCGAGAACCAACAGGAAACCCAGAATTAATACAGAGACTCTGAAACAGAACAAGGAAAAATACTGCGAAAACCTATCAAAGCTGAACATGAACAGCTGGGAAGAGATCAGAGAAGCAATGACCAAAGCAGCTGATGGTTTGGGAAATCCAGCGAGGAAACGAAAACATAGGTGGTGGAATGAAAAGTGTGACGAAGCTCTTGACAAAAGGCTACAAGCCTGGAAGTTTGGCACTCCAACAAGACCGAGGAGAGGTGGGAAGATTTCAGGGAAGTAAGGAAGAGAACTGCTAAGATCATAAGATCAGAGAAGAGGAACTACGACAGAAGTAGGGTGGAAAATATTGAAGAAGATTTTCGAAAAAACAACACGCGAGAGTTTTACAGAACCTTCAAAGAGGAACTACAGGGATATCAGTCACAAAGTCTGTGCTTCAAACGGAAAGATGGTAGTATAGCTACGAACGACAAGGAAAACTGTCAACTTTTGGCCGACTATTTCAAAGTGCTGCTGAACTGTGAAGAACCTGTGGAAAGATTGAATACTCAGAATCCATCCTATGTGAACCCGGATTCCAACCCACCAAGTTTAGATGAGGTAAAGCGCATAATAAACGAGCTTAAAAACAACAAAGCACCAGGCGAAGATGGCATCGCTGCAGAAATGTGGAAGTTCGGAGGAGAAATGGCTGCAGAAAAAATACACGGCATCATAGAAGAAATCTGGAAAACTGAAATGATCCCGAAAGACTGGAAATGTGCCCTTATACACCCACTTCACAAGAAAGGTAATCGGGCGAACATCGACAACTACAGAGGAATCTCTCTACTTCCAGTCGCATACAAGATACTCTCCAAAGTACTGCTGAACAGAGTTGAAAAACAAGCAGTCCACCTCATAGGTGAATATCAAGCTGGCTTTAGAAAGGGGAGATCGTGCGCAGAACAAATATTCAACCTAAAGAGCATCCTCAGATCAAGAGCTTTGAGAAGCCAGAACACTGTAGTAATATTCGTTGACTTCAAGAAGGCGTACGACTCAATTGACAGGCAGACTTTATTTAACAGCCTAGAGGAGTTCGGAATTGACAGGAAGACGAGAGAAATAATCAAACAAACTCTAACGGATACCATGTCAAAAGTGAAGTTCTTCGGAGAAATCTCTGATCCTTTTGAAATAAAAACAGGGGTCAGACAAGGAGATGGCTTATCACCTATCCTCTTCAACATTGTTCTGGAGAAAATCATGAGAACCTGGGAGGAAGCTTTGGACATGAAAGGAGTAAGGGGAATACATCTGTGAAGGAAAGGACAGAACCTGGAAATTAAATGTTTGGCTTTTGCTGATGATCTTGCCCTCTTAGCCCAAAGCCGAGATGATGCCCAAAAAATGCTGGATACTCTGCACGAAATCGCTGAGAAAACGGGTCTTAAAGTCTCCTATGAAAAGACAGAATACATGGAGTACAGACACCTTGGAGAGAGACACATAAAAGTGAAACATGGGACTGTCAAAAGAACTGAGAAATTTAAATATCTAGGTGAATGGATAGAACCCAATGGGCTGATAAAGAAGCAAATAGGGCAAGAGCTAGAAAATTGGATTTGGCTTATAGGTTAGCCCAGAACAGATACAACAAACGAGCAATATCCTACAAGGCAAAACTCAGACACTGTAGCACAGTAGTAAAGCCAGAGGGTCTGTACGCCTCGGAGTGCTTGACACTGAATAAAAAAGGGGATCTTCAGGAACTGGAAAAAAAGGAGAGGAAAATTTTGCGGAAAATTTTAGGAACACAGAAAACTGCTGACGGGACATGGAAGAACAGAAGGAATGATGACCTCTATAAACATACTGAAACAAGATGTTCGGGAAAGATCATATAGCCTACTTTCTCCTAAATGTATGGGTATAGTTATAACTCTCTGTCCTTATCATCTCCTAATTTCTTCCTATTTGAAGTGCAAATTGGCACACAGGATTTGAACAGTGGCGTTCAAACCATAGTTTATAATTTACCCCAGCATTTTGCAATTTCATCAGCAAACACTCCAAACACCGACTACTTACAATAATTGAAACTTCGTTGCTCTAATAAGGCCCATCTACAATGCGCAGTCGGCAGTCCGTAGTTGGTAGTCCTCGGTCGGCAGTCGCGATCGACTCCGTGTATACTATAGGCACCATACACAACATGAATTGCAGTTGGTAGCTGGCAGTTGGCAGTCGCGAATTTTATCCTTGACTGCCAACTACCCGACTGCAGCAATGTAATAGCCAATCAGAGCAGATCAGAAACTGACGTCACGTTGTTGTTCTGTATCGTATACGAATGATATAGTGTGCCCTTTTTAGCAATGGTACATGGGTTCAATAGGACTAAGTGAAGTAACTTCGCAACCCGTTAATTTATAGGCTAATCTTAAATACACGGTATAACAAAATAATCCATCTCCAAATCATCCATATTGCAAGTTTTGAGGTTATCAACAACGCCTCTGTGCACAAGGAATAAACGAATGTTACTGTATTATTACTCCTAGCAGTCGTTAAGACTGGGTTCACTAACTGGCCGGTATAGAGCGCTGCTCGAATCTATAGTTGCTGCATAGTACAACTGAAGGCTGGTAGATGTCACTCCGGTGGAGAATGTCGTTTTTTTAATATATAATTTCCATTGCAAAAAGCACCATATAACGCTTTATTTTATAACGTCTCAGTACTCAAGAAACAATGAATATAAAAAAAATCAAGCAAAAAAGTTCTACTCTGATAGGATTTGAACCCCGGCCAGCCACATGAGAGACGGGAGCTCTCACCACACAGCCAATCGTACACTCATAACTTACGCGTTATCGATCAAATACATATAACGTACTGTATTAGCAAATAATCACTTGGACTGAAGATTTCTTCACTGGAGTGTATTTCAAACCGAGTTCATTTCATATTAAGTTCATATAATTTTTATCAGTAGGTTATATTGCATGCAACATACTGAAATTAGTAAAATGTAGGTCAGAACGAGAGATCAGCTGCCATCTTGTCAAATAGCCGAGACGATTCAGATTTTTAAAGTCACTTCTAGATTATAATATTACAATATAAACTTTTAATTTCGAACGAACCACGTCGCTTAGAACATATTAAACGATTCTTGGTTCGATGTGCACAAGGAATAAACGAATGTTACTGTATTATTACTCCTAGCAGTCGTTAAGACTGGGTTCACTAACTGGCCGGTATAGAGCGCTGCTCGAATCTATAGTTTCTGCATAGTACAACTGAAGGATGGTAGATGTCACTCCGGTGGAGAATGTCTTTTTTTTAATATATAATTTCCATTGCAAAACGCACCATATAACGCTTTGTTTTATAACGTCTCAGTACTCAAGAAACAATAAATATAAAAAAAAATCAAGCAAAAAGTTCTACTCTGATAGGATTTGAACCCCGGCCAGCCACATGAGAGACGGGAGCTCTAACCACACAGCCAATCGTACACTCACAACACACGCGTTATCGATCAAATACATAATAACGCACTGTGATAGCAAATAATCACTTGGACTGAAGATTTCTTCACTGGAGTATATTTCAAACCGAGTTCATTTCATATTAAGTTCATATAATTTTTATCAGTAGGTTATATTGCATGCAACATACTGAAATTAGTAAAATATAGGTCAGAACGAGAGATCAGCTGCCATCTTGTCAAATAGCCGAGACGATTCAGATTTTTAAAGTCACTTCTAGATTATAATATTACAATATAAACTTTTAATTTCGAACGAACCACGTCGCTCAGAACAGATTAAACGATTCTTGGTTCGATAATCGGAACTGGTGGGTCCCATGTTATGGATTATAAATTTTGCATAATTCACACGGCCGCCATCCTGAAATGGTACGTTTGATGACCTTGTAGTTTGGGCACAAGACGCGTCCCATATGAAGGTAGGTTGTTACCAAATTAGTTTTTTTTTTTCGTGTAGCCTCCAGAGAGGCCGAGTGCAGGTCTTTCAAGTCGACACCCGTGGGCGACCTGCGCGTCAGAATGAGAGATGGAATGGATGAAGATGAATGAAATTGGGCCAGGATGTGGAAGGAAGCGGCCGTGGCCTGTCAGTAGGTACTGTCCCAGCATTTGCCTGGTGTTGAAAATGGGAAACCACGGAAAACCATTTCAAGGACAGCCGACGGTGGGGCTCGAACCCACGCGTCTACCGAGTCAGCAGAGAGCTTGGCCCCATGACCTAATCCTGCGCGTTAGCCAGCGTAGCCACTACTGTCGGTACCAAATTTGGTAAAGATCCGATGATTAGTTTGGTCGTAATGCATTATTAAGTTTTGACCATTCGATTGGCCGCCATTACCTTTTGGTAAAGATGGCGGCAATATAAAACATGACACTGAGGTGCCCTTTGCCAGTGCTACCTCTGTACCAAATTTCGTTCAATTCGGTTTAACCGTGTTCGAATTGATAGGGGGGGACAGACATTCAGAGTACACACACTCACACACACACACACACACACACACACACACACAGACTCACACACATACACACACACAGACAGACACACTTTTTTTCGCCCTGTAGTGATCTCATAAGTCTACTTTCATTTTTTGCAAAAATCGAAAGTAGGCTAAAAAATACTGTCACAATGCGGAAGCGAAGGTTGAAATTCTACGGACATTTGGTGAGAATGGACGAGAACCGACTAAGAGGATATTCTAGTATATTACAGAGCTGAAGGCTACAACTAAGTGGGTAGAAGAGGTTAAAAGAGACGCCAAGGAAAGTGGACTCACAGTGGATGTGATCCACAACAGAAAAGAGTTCAGAAACCGAATTGACAACATCAAGATGTTCGAGGAGAAAACACCTAAAATTAGAGCCAAACTGGTAATATCCGAGGAGGAGCGAAAGATCAGAAGTGAACGAATGAAGAGGTTTTGGGAAGAGAAGAGGAGATTAACCAGAAAGCCTTAGGTTCCATGCGGTCCACAGGCGGCCAAATTCGGAAGAAAGAAAAAGTAGGTGATATATGTTAAGTATAGTCACGTGTTATTGCAGACATCTATAGTGTTAGGCTGGTTGCTTCGAGCAACGGTTACGTTCTCGCGTGCTATGCAGAAGGTTCCGGGATCGAATCCCAGCACAGGCAGTTGTCATGCTAACCCATTGAGGGGGCTTAAATGAAAGCAAGCCATTTTATTGGGTTTAATACCTCGTTAATGATCCCCTACAGGGCAAAATTCTAGCACTCCGAAAGCCTCTAAAGCTACAGTACAAAATGATGTAAAATCCATGACCGTGTTACGGACCTCCATGACGTACAGTTGGTTCAGAGAGTACAGTAAAGAAACAAAGTACAGTAAGACTGTGAGTGTAATTATTACTAAGAAAGACAAGCAAAATTAACATTTAAAAAGCATAATGTAGACAAAAACAGCAAGTCATAACCTTCGTAGACTTCAAAAAAGCTTATGATTGTATATATAGATATTCATTGCTGAAAATACTAAGGAATTTTGGACTTCATCCAAAATTAATAAAAAAAAATATAAAACTAACTCTAAGAAACACCAAATCTAAAGTACAGTCCAGAGAAGAAATATCTGACCAGTTTACGATTAAAATAGGATTAAGTCTAGGAGATGGTTTATCGCCTTTACTTTTCAATTGTGCTTTGGAATATGTGATGAGGGAATGGTACTGGGAAAATCCTAAGATTATAAGAATTGGAACCAAGAAAGATCAAATAGACTTAAATTGCTTGGGATTCGCAGATGACTTAGCGTAACTGGCTAATAATATTCAAGAAGCCAGAAATCAAATAATAAGCCTACAACATATAGCACAAAAAATTGGACTTCAGATATAATTTGAAAAGACAGAGATAATGGTAGCAAATCCACTTGTAATCAATTACATAACAGTAAATAACAAGAAATTTAAAATAGTGAATCAATTTAAATACTTAGGAGAAATTATAACTTACAACTTGGATGCGAAACCTGCATGGCAAGAAAGAACTAATAAAATGATAAAAGCCAAAAAATTAACATGGTCTACATATAAAAGAAAATGCCTATCAATCGCAACAAAATTATAACAATACAAGACGGCGGTTCAACCAGAGGTGACATATGGAAGCGAAACTCTTTTTTAAGTTACTCGGAAAAAAAGAATCGACAAAATTTTAAAAGTAGAAAGAAGACTAGCTAGAACATGCACAAATAAAACATATCAGAAAGATGGACAGTGGCGAATAGTACCAAGTGAAGTGATATACAGAGAACTGGAGCCCATCACTGATACTATTCGGAAGAAACAGATTTCTTTTTTTGGTCACATCATGAGGACATCAGAAACCAGGTTATCTAGAAAAATTGTAGTGAAACTTTGGAATATGAAACAACAAGTAGGATGGATTAAGGAAATTAGAGAAGATATAAAAGAATTAGAAATAACCTTGGATGACTTGCAAAACAAAACAACAACAAAATTAAAAAGCTGAAAGATAAAAAATAAGATTTCAGGCAAAAATAGACAAACCTTATACAGTAAGAAGGGTATTTACAGATGAGGAACTCCTGAGAAATCAGAGCGAATGAAAAGCTACTGGGTAACTCGGAAAGAAAACTTACCGAAGAAGGGGACCAAGAAATGATTGACTGAAGTGGTCCAATGAGACCGTAAAAGCAGAAGAAGAACAAGAATAAGAATATGATGTATAACATTCTATGGAGTTACGAAAAACTACAGTAATATGTTCGATAAATATAACTATATTGAATTCGTTTAGTATACTGTTGTTGTTGTTGTTGTTGTTTGAGTCTTCAGTCTTTTGACTGATTTGATGCGGCTCTTTATACCTCTCTGCCCTGAGCTAATTATTTCATCTCCAGGCTACATAGCTACCACATCCCACATTCGAAGCAATCTATTTAACATATCCTTCTGCTCAAATACTGCCATCTGGTTTCTGTATGGATTGAAGATCATCCTCCTAAACCTGTACTTTATTCCAATCCTTTTCAATACGTCAATCAACTGACTCCAATCAACGTTATAAAAATCATTTGCTAAGTCTACAAATGCCATAAACGTTCTCTTATCTTTGCTTATTCTACCTTACAAGTCCGTACAGCCTCCCATGTTCCTAAGTTTCTCCTGAAACCAAATTGGTCTTCACCCAACTCTGTTTTTATCTGTCTTTCCACCTTCCTGTACATTATTCTAGTCAGGATCTTTGAAGCATGAGTTATCAGGCTGATTGTACGGTGATCTTCACATAGGCTATGTCCGCTCCTGCTTTCTTCGGTATAGGAACGATAACATTCTTCCTGAAATAATAAATCTCACATACCAAGCAAAATAACCTGGTCAGACCCTCATCACCTATGGAACGAAGCAATTTAATCGGTATATCATCTATTCCTGGTGTTTTGTTGCTGCCTAAGTCTCCTAGTGCTCTATAAAATTCTGATCTCAATACGAAATTTCCTTTCCAATCCTCATCAATTTCCTCCTCCCTATAAAGGCTCCTTTACTGCGAGAGCGGAGAGCTCTTACAGCTCTTTTCCTCCTCCCTATAGAGGCGCCTTTACTGCGAGAGCTCTTACAGATTTTCTCCTCTTTACAGAGGTGTGCTGAGATTTAGTTACTTGACCGTGAATGTCAATATGCCATCTTTTTGGAAACCTCTTTCTAGATTGTATTGTTACGTGCCACCCCCCTAGTGACACTTTTGTTAACTGGATTACGGTGGGTTGAAGCACAACACAGATTGTTCCTTTAAAGAAATAATTAACTTTATTGCGGCCAGAAAGATACACTACTCATCAGCAAATACAAGCAATTAGAACCTTACACCAGTTTCCTCAAGTCTCTTCCTTATGGAGAGCTCTTGCTCCCTTTCACTTGTCAACAAACCACAGAAGTTAATCCGTGCTAATGAGTCCGGTGGCCTTGACAGGAACTACCTTCACCTCTCCCTTATGTACACAAACTACAGTTATTTACGATAACCTGCTACACGCTGCTTCGCTGCCCACGAGCCGGGAAACAATGTCACTGGATTTCGTAACTCGCACGGCACTCCGCCACAATACCTCTGTCGCTCAGTGAAATCACACTCGCTCAAAACACAGGCAGTCCCCTGTATGCTTCTCACTCCCTCGCTGTCAAGAGAATCGGCTTCACTAGGGGTTTCGCAAGACACCACACTTCTGTCGCTCAGGATAAACGCTCGCACTAGCTCGTAAAAAACACCCACACTGCTTGACAGGTCGCTCTTATATAGCAGGCCGGTGACTCAATAAATGCTTCTAGACCCATCCAGGGTTCACGGCTTCTCGAGGTTTCCATCACTGGCTGAGTCACGAATATTTTGGACCATCCCTTTGTCCTAGTAGTCCTGTTGCATAAGGCACACGCAATACACTGAGGCAGAGCACAGCCCAGCCCGGGGGCAGTTGTGACTCATGCGGCGAGCGATGAAACAAACTCTCAGCCGTAACAGTATATTGTCGTGTGGAGTAGTAAATTGAATTTAAATGCAAACATATTTTTAAGTCATTTTCATCAGCAAATCCCTCCCAGTGTCCTGAATCGCTTTGATATATCCTACAACAAAAATTATAATACACTATTCATTTTCTAACTTCAGTTGGACTTTATGAATTAAAACAAAAATCGAAAAAGGTATTGAACTAGTTTCACCTTAATGATGAATTATAATTAATAATTAATTAATCAGTACCAGTTTCGGCCACACTGTGGCCTTCTTCAGCTTTCTGTCGACGTTAATAAATTAAAGAAATACGAGCATGTGTTAATACAATTCAATCGAATTTTTCGAAAAGATAGGCCTATTGGAAATTGATCCTAATAGCATTCTTTTAATAGATTGTATAAATATGGAGTAATACTGTCTATAAGTTGCGATGTCCAATGGAAAGGAAATTGTTAATGGAAAGAATATCAAACTTAAAATGCTTAAACATTAAATTATGTTGTCATGAAAGTTTACTAATAATGTTAAGATTTTAATAACCTAGGAAAATATTTTCAAAAACAGATATGTTGTAAATTATGGATAAGTAGGCTAATATTTTGAATGTCTATGAGTAGGCCTATACTTCTTCGAAAACTCAAAAGGAATGTACTGTACGTATTAGTAATTGGTAGTATCGAGATCCTTTGAAAATAATCCAAAAATATACATCTTGAATGCGTGAAGATTGATTACGATGAATTGGACTTTATTGCAATAGGCCTACTTTGCATTCATTTTCGTTTTTAATAACAAAGTCTTCTTGTCCGGGTTCCTCAGTCCGACATCGGCCCCACCATTTGTCTGGGTTTCAAAATGGGGCAACACGGAAAACCATTCCAAGGACGGTCAACTGTGGGGTTCGAAACCACTCGTCAACAAATAGCGAGCTCTCAGGGCCTTGTACTGCGCCTTAGCGCGAATGGCTATCATTGCCAGTGAAGCAGACAATATCAAAACAAAACGCTGAAACCTGGTTTATATCGGCAGCAGTGGACTGGAACATAACAGCGCACGAAATAAGTGGGGGCACCTTAAGGGATTTTGTAAGTTCCATCTGAAGAATACGCTGGAAACAGTAGACTCCTGAGGGGATGTTTCGTTACAAACACTGAAAACTGCCTCTCAAAAACCAACACAACTCGGAAAGATTTGATCCAGTTCTATAAATATGTTAGATGCAAAGATATACAAAAAATACCAAATGATTTATTTCGTGCATGATGCAAGCTTTTAACGTGATGGACGACGACGGAAATGTGAACATAGAACAGCTGAAGAAGAAAGCTCGTTTCGTTCTACAGTGACGTCATCAGGGCTGACTTCATAAATGAGCTCAATGATATGGCTAAGAAGAGCAACGAAGGGTCTGGTCCTTGTGAGAGAGCATTCCTATTTATAATTTCAGGTTATAAGACACAAATGGGGAATATGAGTATGCAAGAAATGATTACAACGGTTCAGAACATGAGTGGAGAACTTCTGGTGAACTCTTTAAATGAACTTTTCATGAAAAGTGACTAATATTTTATTTCATTCAGAGATGTAAAACTAATGATACATACTGTATGTCAATTGTTTACCAATAAATAAGAATTCTGAAAATAAAAATTTAAAAAATAATGCTGTTTTAAATTATTGGCAGAGCCGGGAATCGACCCGAAACTTCAAGGGCGACAGCCAACAATGATATCCACTGCACTTAACGCCAAGCCAGTCATACCGAGCTGTCATTAAAGTACGCCTCTGTACTGTAATCTATAGGAACTATAAAACATCCTGAAAGGTTGTGTTGCTCTCCTTGAAGTACTCCAGCTAACAATGTTGAATCGTGACATTCGCACTGCTCCATTATCCCCGAGTTTCAATAATTGCATCAGATGTTTGTTTTAATTAACGTCCTCTGCTATGAAATAACTCTTGAAAGCGATGATATTGAAGATGGTTGAAATGTCAGCCATGAGAAATGCTACGTTAAGGTAGCCAAGCACTGACCTAGCACGTAGCCTAATTCCTCCACGTCATTCAAGGAACAATAGATATTGCCGACTGAGACATTAACACGCATTCCAACCGCGCTATAGCTCAACCAACTAGAATTTATAACGATTTGGTTGATATGCACCCACTCCGCGACGTCTTGCATCACATGCTGTCAATACACTAGAATCTTTTCAGAGAATCATGGGAGCTTACTTCTTTTCGAAGTAGCTCACTGATCCATGGGTCAAACTAGTTACTACTGAGTCATAAGCCACGCATATTGACTCCTCGATTTCTGTGCTCGAGTCGTTGTTGTTGGTTCAATTAGGAACTCTCTACGTGTATTTGTCTGATAACCTGCGTTATTGTCCGAATATAAGTTGTAGGCCATTAGATGAAATTTAATGTTTTATCATTTCAAATGAACTTGTCGACTTCATCGTTATGCTTGAGTCTAACGTTATGCGTTACGGAGACGGCGACCGCGTGACGTCATGCAGCCGCGCGGGAAGCCTAAGTTAATGGGTAATGGAAGGCGAGTGCGTGACATTTAGCCACGCGGGAAGCCTAAGTTAATGGGTAATGGAGTCTGTTGAAAGGCGTCGGGTGACCTGAGGCTTCGAGCGAAGCGAGAAGGCAGTTGTAGCATGCGTCATTTGAAATTATATAAAGTCTAGTCTTTCAGACTGACTGTAACAATTTTTCACTCGGTCATCACCATTGTTCCCAACTAAAATGCGTGGTTCCCTAATAAAGAAAGCTTTTCAATCGGTCAAAACAAATTTTTGGGTCCAATTACATCAGGCGGTATAACAAGTACAGTACAGTATTGATATGCCCTTCCATTAAAAAAAGCTACATGAGATATTTATCTCAAAATAACATGCTTTTATGTACAACAAGTAGTTCCGTGAAAAACTAAAGCCTATTTTCTCATATCCTACTTATGTTAATTGCCTCTATCAACATACAAAATTTCAGTTTGATTGCAGTAATAGATTCGTAGATTAAACTGGAGTATTTACATAAATAGTCAGTCTTTTCTTAAACACACCTATATGTTTGGGAAAAGACTCTAAGACTGCGGCAGGTAGAGAGTTCCAATTATCAATGGCACGGTTTACGAAAGAATATTTACCATAATTTGTTCGCTGTGGTCGGCCCCTAACTTTGAAAGGGTGATCGCTCCTACTCATGTAAGTAGTCTTTTCCATACGTTTGCTAAGCTCACCCCATGCTGGTTGATTTGTATACTCGTTGTACATAGCGCAGAGTCTAGATTTCATCCTCCTAGCCTCAAGTGATTCCCACCCAAGTTTCTTTAACATACGGCTCACACTGCTCCTGGGATTAAAGTCACTGAGCACAAATCTAGCGGCCTTTCTTTGTACCATTTCCAACTCATTTATGAGCCCTACTTGATATGGATCCCAAACCGCCGAGGCGTATTCCAGAATAGGTCTTACAAGTGACAAATATCCTAATTCTTTAGCAGAGGTACTACTTCCTTTTAATACCCTCATTACAAAGTGCAGGGATTTGTAAGCTTTAGAAACTACACATCCTATATGACTACTCCATTTCATATCATTTCTTACTAAGTGTCACTGCACTCGGATGGTTAAATTGCGAGAAACGTCCATTTAAATATTTATATTTCGCGTCGCTGCCATGTTGGATTTGTGATCACTAGGTTATTGAAAGTCCTATAGGTGAACTTATGTTCATAGCCCCTATGAATATTTAAAAAAAATAGTTTGATTGCTGTACTAGATTCGTAGATATTGAAAACTGTCTGAATAATTCGGATGGTCGCCATGTTGGATTGTTATATATATAGTCCATACAGTTATGTACCATTAAATGAAAATTATTGCGTAGGTTCATTATCCAAACTTACACTTCGATCGCATGATTACGACACAAGAAATGAAAACTTAATTTTAAAATTCGCACAGCCGCCATATTGAGGTTATGTAAACAATTGAACTAAATTAGATGCTAGTGCATTACAAAGTGTATGAACATTTGCTGTACCAAGTTTCATTGCGTTTGGATGATTAAATCGCGATAAAAGTCTATTTAAAACTTTCAAATTCGCATGGCCGCCAAGTTCGTTTTGTAGTTAACCGGTTTTTGAAAGTCTCATAGGTGAACTTTTAGTAGTTCCCTTTATAACCGCACAAACTTTCAGGGTGATATCGGTAACAGTTTTGGAGATATTGAATGCCAGTGAAATATTTCGCACAGCCGCCATGTTGGATTGGTGAGATGTAAAAAAATAATAATTGAAGGGCTCGGTCGGGGTCTTCCAAAATGGTACCCTGACCTTACCCAGTTTCATTGAAATCCCTCCAGCTGTTTAAAAGTTATTAGGGGCACACACACATCCACACACACACATATACGCACACACGGACAAAAGGTGATCTCATGAGCCTATTTTTTTTTTCATAAAATGAAAATAGGCTAAACATTGGGATATTTAAAATGAATACTAAAATGGGGGACTTAAAATGGATTACAAAAATGGGGGTACTTAAAACAGATATTGTACATAAAAGCGTGTTACTTCGTGATAAATATCTTAATGTAGTGTTTTTCATATTCGAGCATATAAATAATTGTTTTACCGCTGATTGTAGGCGGCTTCGGTGGCGTAGTTGGTAGCATGCTGTGCATCAATTCCCAAGATCGCGGGTTCAATCCCAGTCGAAGTTACCATATTTTAAGAGCGTTAAAAATCCCTCAGTATGTCTTCCTTCGGAGAGGAAATAAGGTCCGCGGGCCCATGTTAGGCTATAGATTTATGGCATGTAAAAAACCTTCCACTAACAACAATTTGTGTATTGCAAAATTTGCAGGTTAGATTTGATTAAGCTCTATAAGTTGCAACATTCGCCACCAGGTGCCGGTTGTGGTGGCATCTAGTAACCATGTTCACAGTTAGGTGTCGTTTACGGTAGCGCTTGGTAGCAAAAGTTGGAACTACTGGAAATTAATCGTCTGCAGTCCTTACTGTGCTCTTCGCAAGGTCACCAGAAGGGTACATTACCTGAATTACAGATACCACACACTTTATTTATTTATTTATTTATTTATTTATTTATTTATCGTATGGCTTTTAGTGCCGGGAGTGTCCGAGGACATGTTCGACTCGCCTGAGTCTGTAGCTGCTTCCAGCGGACACCCTAAAGGGTGAGCTACAAGTTCCGTTCAATTTCAAGTAGTTACAACTTTCACCACCAGATATCAATGATACCTAGTGGTGAACGTTGGAACTTTGATAGAGCGTTCTGAAGAAATCTAACCTAACAAATTTTGTTTTACACTAAGTTTAGTCTGTGAAAGGATCTTTTAAATGCCATAAATCTATGACATGGGACCGCCGGCTTTACTTCCCCTCCGAAGGAAGGCATACTGAAGGATTTTTAACGCTCTTAAAAAATCCGACGACTTCGGCCGGGTTTGAACCCGCTATCTTGGGCACAGCAGTTCAGCATGCTACCGACTACGCCACCGAAGGCGCTTACCACACACTAAAATACTGCCATCACGATATTAACACCGGTTATCAAACAGATTCTGTTGTTAGGTAGTCAGCCCGAAGGCTGGTTGGATCCTCAAACAGAACCGCCGTTAGGTAATGTGGGTAAATACCCACAAGAACCCAAGGCAGCTCTATATTGAGGCGTACTAGGCAAGATGATGAGTGAGGTAGTTTGCGAACGCTTTCCTCACCGAGTCAGAACATCAGTACTACTAACCCTATGAGTAGAACACTTCACAGCATCCACAGGCACTGACTGTGCCCTGAATGTCATCACTAGGGCCCGGATGTTGATGCCGTAGAGAAGTTAAAAAAATGCACTAAAGATTTTCAAAAATGACTGTAATAAATGACCTTAAAAATCGAAAAATGCACTATAAAATGGGGAAAATGTTCTTATAATAATAAACTGACCAATATTTCAAAAATGACATCTGAAGCTCAAACTGAAAAGTCAATCAAAATCGATTTCTAGCACTTAACAAAAGGTTTATGTTCATAGCTACTAGCTTCTTCTTAACTCTGAGAGACGTAACTCCCTCACATAAAGCTGACACGACTAAATTGGAAAAAAATAACCTCAAAAGGCCGATTTCTCTAAAATAAGACCAAAAAAATCTACCAAACTTAAAAAAAAGCTCTTAAAATGGAAAAAGAGCAAAAAATGCAAAAAGATGCAAAATAAAAATGACATATTTGAAGACGGGGTGGCCCGTCCGGAGTTTCTATGTTCTTCAGCATTGTTTTAGACAGCTGAGTAAAAAGATGACAAGTCATCAACATCCGGGCCCTAGTCATTACTAAGCACCACCCATACCCCAGTAGCTTCCATATAATCACAGCCATGTGTGAGACTGAGACATAGAGGAAACGCCACTTTTTACTCTAGCCTGTGCCAACAGACAAATACAAATGTACTGCATTCATTAAGAGATGGCAAACAGACTAAGTACAGATTCTACACACACCCACATTATACAGGGCTACATGACCGCGTTGTCGCAGACTCTAAACTGAGGGATCAACCAACCAACCAACCAGCCAGCTAACCAACCAGCTAACCAACCAACCAACCAGCTAACCAACCAACAACTAACCAACCAACCAACCAGCTAATCAACCAACCAACCAACCAACCAGCTAACCAACCAGCTAACCAACCAACCAACTAACCAACCAACCAACCAACCAGCAAACCAACCAACTAACCAACCAACCAACTAACCAACCAACCAGCTAACCAACCAACCAACTAACCAACCAACCAACCAACCAGCTAACCAACCAACCAACCAACCAACCAACCAGCTAACCAACCAGCTAACCAACCAACCAACTAACCAACCAACCAACCAGCTAACCAACCAACCAACCAACCAACCAGCTAACCAACCAGCTAACCAACCAACCAACTAACCAACCAACCAACCAGCTAACCAACCAACCAACCAACCAGCTAACCAACCAACCAACCAGCTAACCAACCAGCCAGCTAACCAACCAACCAACCAACCAACCAGCTAACCAACCAACCAACCAGCTAACCAACCAACCAACCAGCTAACCAACCAACCAACCAACCAACCAGCTAACCAACCAGCCAGCTAACCAACCAACCAACCAACCAGCTAACCAACCTGCTAACCAACCAACTAACCAACCAACCAACCAACCAACCAACCAACCAGCTAACCAACCAACCAACCAACCAGCTAACCAACCAACCAACCAGCTAACCAACCAGCCAGCTAACCAACCAACCAACCAACCAGCTAACCAACCAACCAACCAGCTAACCAACCAACCAACCAACCAGCTAACCAACCAGCCAGCTAACCAAACAACCAACCAACCAACTAACCAACCAACCAACCAACCAACTAACCAACCAACCAACCAACCAACCAACCAACCAACCAGCTAACCTACCAACCAACCAACCAACCAACAAACCAGCTAACCAAACAACCAACCAGCTAACCAACCAGCCAGCTAACCAACCAACCAACCAACCAGCTAACCAACCAACCAACCAACCAGCTAACCAACCAGCCAGCTAACCAACCAACCAACCAACCAGCTAACCAACCAACCAACCAATCAACCAGCTAACCAACCAGCTAACCAACCAACCAACCAACCAACCAGCTAACCAACCAACCAACCAGCTAACCAACCAACCAACCAGCTAACCAACCAACCAGCTAACCAACCAACCAACCAACCAGCTAACCAACCAGCCAGCTAACCAACCAACCAGCTAACCAACCAACGAACCAGCTAACCAGCCAACCAGCTAACCAACCAACCAACCAGCTAACCAACCAGCCAGCTAACCAACCAATCAGCTAACCAACCAACCAGCTAACCAACCAACCAGCTAACCAACAAACCAACCAGCTAACCAACCAGCCTGCTAACCAACCAACCAACCAACCAGCTAACCAACCAGCTAACCAACCAACCAGCTAACCAACCAACCAACCAGCTAACCAACCAACCAGCTAACCAACCAACCAGCTAACCAACCAACCAGCTAACCAACCAACCAACCAGCTAACCAACCAACCAACCAACCAACCAACCAGCTAACCAACCAACCAACCAGCTAACCAACCAACCAACCAACCAACCAGCTAACCAACCAGCTAACCAACCAACCAGCTAACCAACCAACCAACCAGCTAACCAACCAACCAGCTAACCAACCAACCAGCTAACCAACCAACCAGCTAACCAACCAACCAGCTAACCAACCAACCAACCAGCTAAGCAACCAACCAACCAGCTAACCAACCAACCAACCAGCTAACCAACCAGCTAACCAACCAACCAACCAACTAACCAACCAACCAACCAACCAGCTAACCAACCAACCAACCAACCAGCTAACCAACCAACCAACCAGCTAACCAACCAGCCAGCTAACCAACCAACCAGCCAGCTAACCAACCAACCAACCAACCAGCTAACCAACCAACCAGCTAACCAACCAGCCAGCTAACCAACCAACCAACCAACCAGCTAACCAACCAGCCAGCTAACCAACCAGCCAGCTAACCAACCAACCAACCAACCAACCAACCAGCTAACCAACCAACCAACTAACCAACCAGCCAGCTAACCAACCAACCAACCAGCTAACAACCAACCAACCAACCAACCAACCAACCAGCTAACCAACCAACCAGCTAACCAAACAGCCAGCTAACCAACCAACCAGCTAACCAACCAACCAACCAACCAGCTAACCAACCAACCAACCAGCTAACCAACCAGCCAGCTAACCAACCAACCAACCAACCAACCAGCTAACCAACCAACCAGCCAGCTAACCAACCAACCAACCAACCAACAAGCCAACCAACCAACCAACCAACCAACCAACCAGCTAACCAACCAACCAGCTAACCAACCAGCCAGCTAACCAACCAAACAACCAACCAACCAACCAACCAACCAGCTAACCAACCAACCAGCCAGCTAACCAACCAACCAACCAACCAACCAACCAACCAGCTAACCAACCAACCAACCAACCAACCAACCAGCTAACCAACCAACCAACCAACTAGCTAACCAACCAACCAGCTAACCAACCAACGAACCAACCAACCAACCAACCAACCATTCAACAACAATAACAACAACAACAACAAGCGGCTTCGGTGGCGTAGTCGGTAGCATGCTGAGCTTCTATGCCCATGATAGCGGGTTCAAACCCGGCCGAAGCCGTCGGATTTTTTAAGAGCGTTAAAAATCCCTCGGTATGCCTTCCTTCGCGGCGGTCCCAGGTCATAGATTTATGGCATGTTAAAGAACCTTCCACTAATTACACCTGTGTGAAGCTAAATTGGATAGGTTAAGAATGTAAACAACGCTCTTAGGTTTCTACATTCGTTGCCAAGAGCCGACTGCGTGGCGTCTAGTAGCTAAGTTGTGAACTTGGCCTGGTAGTCGTTGACGGTGGTGCTTGGCGGCAAAAGTAGGAACTATTTGAAAAATTCTAAGTTGCAGTCTGTACTTAAATTTAAAAAAAAACAGATAACAAACACTAATTCAGTCATCACAATTAACACCGGTTATCAGACAGATTCTAAACACACCGAAAGTACACGGGGCTACATGACCGCGTTGTCGCAGCCCCTAAACGTAAGAACCAACCAACAACAACAGACCGTCCCGACTATACTTTACACTGGGCTGCACGAGCATGATGTCGCAAAGCCCCTAAATTAATCAACAACCATTAGGGCAACTAGATTATGCGGGTTCATCTGACAAAAGGTCGCTGAAACGGAGCACGCTGAAGGAATAGTTGATAGGATCGCGAATTCCAAATGGACTTTGGTCTGTGTTTGAGATGGCGAACAGGATCAAAGCGAACGTGGCGTGACGACCTGTCGGCTGTTTGAGCGTGATGCGCTGTGACAGCTCGGTCCCGCGTTAATCCTGTATCTTGTCCCGAGTGGACACAACGCGCCATCTGGCCTGCCTTATCGAGCTCTGCACGCCTTTGTGACACCGAGATTCACACCAGCGTGAAGGAGATACTGTATGCCTCACCATTTATATGCAAATCTACACTTTCCACTAATTTTGATGTCCCTTAAGAATTTACCTGTCCCAAACGTTTTATAAAATACTGTAACAGCAGGCATGAAACTATTTGAAACAAAAAGAAATGTTACAAATCCAACTAATTTTTAACATTTTCACGTATCTAATTACATATTCATTTGGCGTATGGATTTTAGTGCCGGGAGTGTCCGAGGATATGTTGGATTCGCCAGAGACTGTAGCTGATTTAAGCAGACACCCATGGGGAGCTACAAGTTCCGTTCAATTTCAAGTAGTTCCAACTTTCGTTACCAGGTATCAATGGCACCTAGTGATAAACGTTGAAACTTTGATAGAGCGTTTCTAGGAAATCTAACCAAGAAATTTAGCTTCACACAGTTTAGTTAGTGGAAGGATCTTTTACATGCCATAAATCTATGACATGGGACCGCCATCTTAACTTCCCCTCCGAAGGAATGCATACTGAAGAATTTTAACGCTCTTAAAAAATCCGACATCTTCGGCCAGGTTTGAATCCACGATCTTGGGCACAGAAGCTCAACATGCTACCAACTACGCCACCGAAGCCGCCGCGAACCACAGGACAGGGCATTTTCTTCGAAAATCTCACATCCATTGACCGGGAATGGAACCCAGTCTGCCTTCGTGAGAGGCAAACAGATTGACCACTGCGCCACCACGCCCCTCGTGTTGTTTCAAAACCACCTTTCTATATTGTTTTTTTTTCTTTTCGTGTTTGATTTCATTAATATTTAATACGCTTTATTTCCGCTAATCAATGTGCAAATGCTCAAAAATTAACAATTTTGTTGATGTGTGTGTTAGATACTGCTCGAGTCCAAGCTCTGTGAACCTGTGAGGAATGTGAATCGCGGACGATGAGGAGAGATGTGAGGGGTTCCCGCTCCGTGCGTAGTAACAGAACTAAACACATTGGCCGGTCAGTCACTCAATCATTAACAACACGACACTGGTATAGGCAAAGACCCTATGTTAGCAGTATTGGAATAGACATGAATTCCAGATAACACGGCCGGCTATTGACAGGCCCTTCTCTTGATTTTAAGGCGGTCTCATGTCATAGATTTATGGCATGTTAAAGAACCTTCCACTAATTACACCTGTGTGAAGCTAAATTATTTATAGGTTAAACATTCGACAAACGCTCTTAGGTTCAGACGTTCGACGCCAGGAGCCGACTGCAGTGGCATCTGGTAATCAAGTTCTGAAGTAGTAATCGTTGATGGTGGCGTTTGGCGGCAAAAGTAGGAACTACTTGAAAAAATTCAAAGTCTGCAGTCCTCACTTGAATTGAAAACAGATAACACACAGTAATACAGTCATCACAATTAATACCGGTTATCAGACAGATTCTACACAAACCCAAAGTACACGGGGCTACATGACCGCGTTGTCGCAGCCCTTAAACTGAGGAACCAACCAACCAACCAACCTGTGGTTCGGATTCCACGTAAAAAGGAGGTTCCGTGGCTTATGATCGCGAGATTAACGGTCACGTTAAAATACAGTACAAGCTTCCTTCCTTTGAAACAACGGGACCGTATATCAGCTTTCATTTATTATGTCTCATGCCCCCTTCCCCAATGTTATTTTGACTCAGCTCATCCTCCCCCAGAAGCAAACACACAACAACCAGATTATTACAAGTGGCAGGTGTAGCTCTTGGAGGCACGTCCTGTACTCCCTCCGAATGACGAACGACGTGCCGAGCTTCCTTCACTGGCTGTTCAAGACGTGCCAGTTTACAACATCACCATCATCAGCCCGGCACTCCGGTGAGTGACGCGCAGCTGCGTGCGTGCGTGACGTCAACAAGAAATTCTATTTGCTCCCAGACATCTCAACAGGCTAATACTTCCGGATTAAAGCTATTATAAATTATATTTTGATATAAAAGCTGTGTTTAAACTGTCACAGGCTTCAGATTTACACGTCAAGCTATCAAGTTGAGTGGCAGCTAGTGCCATGTAACCACCCAATGATTGACCACCTAATTTCCTTCGTTCCGAGGAGTCCAATGACCGAACTTTCTGTTGACAGTGTAACATGAGTATTCAGTGAACCTTAGGGTAGGAGTGTTTAACATGTAGATGTAGATGTAGACGATTTAATGGAAGAATTGGATTAGTACTGTACTTTTGCATCTCTATCTGAACTGTCACATTTTATACAAATAAATAAATAGTGAAATAAATAAATAAATAAATAAATAATGAAATAATGAAATAAATAATAGTACATTTTGCAACGAGCCTATAATGGCAATAATTAAGACACGAGTATGTTTATAAAACGACTGAAGCGAGTTTAATAATTTCCATACGAATGTCTTAATTACCATTATAGGCGAGTTGCATACGACTGTTTATGTTCGACGATAATTTTAACTTTATTATATGTTCTAATGTTAATATTCATAAATATCTGTCAAGATTCTGTTGGTTGAATTCTTCTTTTTGGAAATTGTGTGGGCTCAGCATTTGATCTCTGCCTAATAACGAATCCCAAAGCTTTGAAACATTGTATATCCCAAAGTAGCCCCAACAGATAGCGCACAGGTAATATGTTGGATCATTTTGTTATTTTGGTCAAATTGCACACAATAGGCTGTTACAAACGCTTTAAAATTAAAATGTATCGTATTATCAACTAGTTATTCTTCAAATTCGATGCGTATAGAATGTTAACGGAAGGCAAATCACTCGAGTCGCAAGTAGACCAGTTATGACATCTGGCGGAAAAGTTTTGCATAAGAAATCCATTTACTGAACAGAGAGCTGGATTATAATTTCTGTGGAACTAAAGTCATACGCATGCTTCCTCCAAGACGTTCTGGTGTGTTTATATCAACAACAGCATTCACTAAAATTGTTGGCGAAATATTACGAATGTATAGAAATTGTTGTTACGGATATTAAGGAACAGTGTTATTTCTTTTGCAATATTGCCCAGTTTGTTAATGGATTGTAACTACAATGGTTGATCCAATATAGGCTACGTTGTCAACTTTCAAATCATGTAATTCATGTCCGACATGTTGGATTTTGAGTGCATGTGAGAAGCTATACTTATCTAATTGGTCAATGAATGAAAATATTGAGCTCTGATTGTTTGGAAGAGCGGTGTTATAATGAAAAGTAGTACTTTAATGACCCCCGTTATGATACAGTTTTCTGATATTTACATATCGACATTGTCGAACATAAATAAATAAAGTTTTTAGTTAGCAAACCCTCTGCTAAGTAAGCGGTATAGTGTGCCCAACTGGTCACGGCAGTCTGGCATCGAACTCAGGCCTTATCAGAGAAGACCAGGCAAATGGTTATGCCTAAGGTCGAACCGGTGGTCTCTAAGGGGGAGCCATTATATGGAACCCACAGAGCAATGAGAGGTCTACTGACACATAATAGTCTAGCGTGATTTCACGATTATTTAGGTGCAAATCATAGCAATTTAAAGGAGAAATTATAAGCAAAATGCAAGGGAATGTACGTTTTCAGTGCATACGAAGTCGAAAGAAGGCTAGTTTGAAGTCTGACAAATTACTTTAGCAAGTAGGCGGGGTAGGCTCGGCGCCAGTAGAACTATTTCCGTCTAGGGCGGTCAGACAGCTCAAAATTAATGACCCGGGAATTCACCAGTCGACAACGAGCAAAGCTTTGGCGGAACCAAGCCCACAAGAAATTAATTAATTACAGATAAATGGAGCATTGTAATGCAATGGAACATACACACAGATGAATGTATTCACGGAGGAGTAATTTAGGAGTGGTTTTTCACCTAAAATTACGCCTATTTCTCAAAATGACCGCATTACAACCTAACTCACGCTCGAGAGCACGAATACTTTAACCAACCAGCGGGAAATCCCCACTGTGGCGTCCCACGCGCTGAACTAAGGCAATTAATTGTAATTAATTGGCCGAAGCGATCGCCGGCACGCGAGTGTTTTTAAAACCTCCACGCCTAAATAAACAAGATGCAGATGTTATTTCGGCTGAAGACGGAGTATTTCAAGAAGGGAGTCGCTCTCACGTGTCCCGTGAACTATTTTGTGCAAGAAACAAATATAAGGGAGAGCAGCCTACGCCAAGGGTCAGTTGCAGTTCAGTTGCAGGTCAGTTGGAAGTCAGTCGAAGTCAGTTGAAGAGGCAGTTGAAGGCAGTTGAAGACGTCAGACGGTCGCTCGAGTTGGAAGTTAGTCCTTTGTCTACAAGCGCTCTGCAGTAAGCACGCCAATTATTAAAATATCAGCGTACCGCCGTTGAAGACAATGGAAGCAAATTGTAAGCTTCATCTGTAATAATGAAGTGCATCAAAGTAACTCAATGCAGATATTTCTTTATTATCTGACACAGATATAAATTCGCTACAGCGAATAGGAACTGATAATGTTTGGAACAGTTCGTATACCGGAAGGTATTGTCAATTATATGACATCAGCATCAGGAGCACTCCAGTGATGGGAGAGTGGAAGTTATTGCCACCTAACCAGGACAGTGAGGTGAACGGGAGTGCAGGGAACTAGGATCGAACATCTATAAAAACGCTACTAGATTTCACGGAGACCAGCGGTTATCATAAGTTCATCGCATCTCTGAGGTCAAGCGTAGGTGAAATCCAGATTAAGGATCAACATGTGAAATGATAGAGGAAGTGTGTATAAATTGTGAAATAATAATTTAAAGTGTTAATGTGTTTAATGATTAATATTCAGTGTTTATCAGTGGTAAAAGGCCACTTGTGATAATATGTGTATCATGTGTAAAAAGTGTGAATCTCAGTGTTGTGTATTGGATATCATGATGGATTAAGTCAATCATCATGGTAGAGCTCAGGCGAAGATACTGGTACTTTCCAGCCAGAAGGAAACGTGAGTACACATGCAAATAATAGCATTATAATGGTATAGTTCACCATGTAACGATTAATCACTTTGAAATTAAAGATGTAATAGTCACTTACTGAACGAGTTTTCACCACTCGTCTTGAATAAAGTATGACTTGGAAGGTGATTTGCTTAGGACCATTTAGGTCAAAAATAGTGATGGATCTAAAACGTTAAAATAATAATAATAATAATAACTGGGGTCGGCAACCATAAAGTAAGGGCAAAAGTTGGCCTAAGTAATGTTCAAATAGTGTCATGTCTAATTTAAGATACTGTCATTTGGTAAACAGTAAAGAATGTAGTGTGAAATATAGGGAATACGAGAGCTTTTCTCAGTGTCAGTGAAATTTTGAATGAATATGTGAAATTAAAGTAAGCCAGTATATTTATACATTTGTGTTAGGAGCTATATAAAACCTTTGGCTTAAATAGTATAACAGGAAGAACGCAGGTACCTTGATAATGGAGTCATATATGTGAAATATTGTTTAGCCGCATATAGCGTGCAGATTAACGTAGAATCCAGTGATTTACGTAAGATAAGCACGGGAAAGACTAGTATAGCTTGCGCGTGAGGTGAAAATTGGTTTAATCTTCGAGAAGTATCGCCTTTGTGCATACTGTATTTGTTACGCAGCGATTTGGATAGATTCTGTCTATTGCCAACGCTTGCATTGAATTATAGCCACTATGGACGCCCAGCGAGGCGCGGTGTGCATTTATACTTATGGTCTGCCCGAGAGGTAGAATCATATTCGTCGACGAGGAACATGGTTCCCAAATATATGTTAATGACAGCTGCTGATGATAACCATGGGGTTTCATTATGATGCGCGTCTTAAAAGCCACAAGTAATCACCTTAGAACGGCAATGCTATCATTGGAATTTCACCCCTGCCATGAATGTTTAATAGGAGCCATTTGAGCCCGAATACACTGTAAAGTTAGGTGTTAATTAATTAAATGACTCAATTACTTAGGACTATGCCTAGCGGATCTTTACTGTTATATAATTGTAAACAAGTTTGGCCTTGACGGTAGAGAGAGACAGGGAATGTAGACCATTTCCGTGGCAGCCATCTTGGAGAGCTGTCTGGAACGAATTTTATGACCTGCTGAGGGAAGGGGAGGTTGCTCGACCGATCCCTTGTCAATTACAGTCACAATAGGACACTGAGAGATCTCGGTATTCAATATGCAATTAAAATATAAGTATTTTAGTGATGCAAATGGAATTAAATGGTATATGGCAACTCACATATGTGGTTGAACCATAGAAATCAGATGATATTTGGCGAAGTTATCCTCTGAGGGGGAAAGCTGAACCAAAATAATGTAGGCATCTTCTTTAAAGTGCATTTTGCCAGTTTATGCTAATTTAGGAAAAACGGGTATGTGTTTTTCCCAGAACATGACACAGTTGTATCTATGATAAGTCCGACAAGACCCAGATAATCGTTATATGGTGAAACTATAAATATTCTATCCATGTTTATGTTTATTTTATGATTAAGAAGCATGAATCATTTTCCTAGAGCGTTCATAGGGATGGAAGGAAGGAAGATGATTCGCACGACACAACAAATATTTGCTAATAAATGTAGGAAACATTGAAGTAATGCTAATTAAAGTAAATGCCGTAGGAGACGAAATAATGTCTTAGTAATATCATGTTTATGTGACATGTGGTTTTTGTGTTAAGATATTTCCATTAAATAAAATTGTGTCACATGACGAACACTATGAAAACCTTGTAATCTGAACTATTATTGACAGGATATTAGAAGTAGGTTTGAGTGCATTGTAGCGCTATTTTTAAGGAGAAAGCTCATAGAATAACCCTATTTATTTGTGGGAATTAATTGTAATTTGTCCTTTGTTTTGTATTTGTTGTACAGCCATGATTTTAGACCAGTAAATATTTTATTCATAGGAATGTTGTGTATTTCCTGTAGAGTAGTTACCTGGTAGACTCAAATCCTGAGCATGTGGTCGTATTGTGGGCAGGAACGTCCCATACCTCGAAAGACCGTGAGCTAGTTGGGATACGAACACATGGTCCACATGGTGACAATCGGGTACATGGGGGAGTTGTCTCTGTACTTGGATTGAGTCACAGGTAATTACTTAAGTCGGTCAAGGTATTAATGGTAGAAGCAAATATAGCATAGAAATTAGGACAGAATAGGAAGACCGCATCCCATTTGTTAATAAGCCACCACAGTAAAAATAATTGTTATTCCTCCATAAGACATGCTTATATATAATTGTAACTTTCATAAACCATAGCCATAGATAACCCATTATTGTTAACATGACGCTGACATGTGGGGCCAGTTTAAAATACAGGTAACCTCCACTTAAGCATCATGAGCATGGCATAAATAAGCATGTGACCCTAAATTAACATGGCATGGCCCAATGTGGGGCATTCGGCAGGAAAAACCACTCCTTGGACAGTTTTAATAATAAATTAGAATATGGCCGATGTCTTACAATAGCCATACTACCATACCACCCCATATAAAAATAACATGGCGCCCGTACGTGGATGGCTTATGGGATTCAGAAAAAACCCATAATAATAGCATGGTTTTCATGGGGAAAACCATAGAAATATTTTTTTTCCCTCAAACTTGGTTTGAGCGATTGTGAGTCTTTCTAGATGATGTTCAGACGTCAGACAAATCTTGTCAGACGGGTACGAGGGTCTATACCCATTCCATAGTTAGTTTTGACATTTTATAATATGTTGTTGTTGTTGTCGCGGGATCGGAATCTTTTCTTTCCAATAGAACGCGCCAGTGTCTCCAGCTAGGGCCTACCTGAATCTCAAATTAAGTAGTACAGGATGGCCGGAACGGAAGAGGTACTCAGGTGTATCGCCGAGTTAAGGGAACATTTCGATGTTACTAATGATAAGAGTAAGGAAGAATCCAAAGCATTTAAAGATGAAATAGCGGGTAGAATGGATGCCAATCAAACCGAAATAAACAATAGGCTAGAGGCCAGTCAAACTGAGGTAAGCCAGATGTTGGCTACAGTAAATACTAGACTAGAGGCTAATCAAGCCGAAGTAAATACTAGACTAGAGGCTAATCAAGCCGAAATAAATACTAGACTAGAGGCTAGTCAAACTAATGTAAACACGCAGTTAGAATTAAACCTAGTAGAGGTTAATAAGAAAATGGACGACGTTAAAGAGTCTGTCCAGAGACAGGTAACTAAGAATATTGTTAGCGTGATCTCAGAAATGCAAAATGATAACGATAAACGCTTTGAGTCTATTGAATTAAAATTAGAAAGCAATTTGCAAATGTGCAGAGAGTCACAGCGTGAAATTAACGATAATTTAAACAGTATGTCCCGGGAGCTTAAAGACATTCAAAGTCAGAATGAAGCTAACACAAAACGTCAGTTAGAACAATTTAACACGTTTACTCAGACCGTGGATCATAGGTTCGAAGATAATGAAGAAAAATGGAATACGCGAATGGCAGGTTATGCCAAGGCTGTAGACGACGCCTTAAGAAAGCAGGACCGGAATATCCTTGACCAATGCAAGGAAATGCAGGAAATAAAGACGTCTGATCGAGATAATAAGGAAATAATGTCTAATATGAAGATACAAGTTGGAAAAGTGCAGAAAGAGTTGGAACAAACTCAGAACGACTTAGCAGTTATCCATAAAAGACAGGACGAAGACCAAGGAGAAATCACGAAAATAAGGACTGAAATCTCTCATATACAAGGTCACATTCAACGGGAAGTTACAGGCTTACGCGAAGAGTTAGAGCTTCGAGAAGGCTTAAAGACTGAAGCCAGTGATAAGACTCTTGCCGAAGTAAGAGAAAGTCTAGCAGGGGAAATTATCCACCTGAAGGAAAACCTTAAGGATAATAAAGAAAAGGTATTTTCTATGACAGAAAGAAACCGAGATCGCCTAGAGAAAATAGAACGAGAGGTATTAGCTCGTTTGGAAAGGACTGAAAACAGGCACAGCCAATTAGAAACTAGAATGATAGCGCAGGAAGAATCCATGTTGCGGAATCCTAGGTCTAGCTAAGGAAGTATAGACGAGAATAGGAGGAATAAATGGGCAGAGATAGAAATACAGCCCACTCCAAAGAATGCAGCAATGCCAAGTGACAGCCCGTATGCCACACCTGGTATGCCAATGGCTATGTCAACACCGCAGGAAAATGCTGTACAGAACCAAATAGTCACAGTTATAAGGGCTAGTGATGAAAAACCAAAGAAATACTCTGGGAGTAATTCTAATATGACACCCAAGTACTGGCTTAAAGAAATTTCCGAGTACTTGAATGATGCGAAAGTACCGCCAGAGCGCAGGTTGAGAGCGATTGAAAAACTAACCGAAGGGGAGTGTGCTCTATGGTTTAGAAGTTTTAGGTACACGTTCGACACCGTTGAGGAATTTCGCCAAGCATTTTTAAGCAGGTATTGGAACGCGAGCGTACAACAAAACCTCAGACTGGACTTGTATTCCAGGCGTTACAGTACTAGTAACCCGACCAAGTACGGAGAGTTTTTTGTGAACCAATTATGCCGTTTTCGCGAGCTCGATGAAGGGCTTAGAGAGTCAGATTTATGCATAGCAATAGCTAAGCAGCTGCCGTATGAAGTGCAGCGCCTGCTAATCTCAGCAAACGCCAAAACTGCAATCGATATGGAGGAGGTGCTGAGACAACTTGATTTAACCACAGTGCAGCACGCAAGACAAAGTCGACATGTGGAACAAGTTAATATGACGAATACGCCGATCGAGCCAACGAAGGTGCAGACGAAATGCAAGTCTACAAGCACCGAAACAGAAAAATCCGACTGGCAGCGCGAAGGTCGCGAAAACCAAAATTGGAGGCCAGCGTATCGAGGAGGTTCGAACCGTGGTAACCGAGGAAGGAAAAACTGGAATCAGCGTGGTACCAGAGACCAGCAGCTGGATAACAGAAGAAATTACGGCCGAAATGGGAATAACCAAGGATGGAGATCCCAAGAGCAGAGTCGTGGGTTCGATGAAGAGGCGGAAGAACGCTATCATGCATCTTTAAGATACATGGAAGAGCGCGGAGATGATCCAAGACAATCGCGAGTTCACTGGGATGAAGCGATTCGAAATAGAAGGTCACCCGACATATATCAAAACGATGATGGTGCCAAAAGTCTGGAACTTCAACAGCATGAAGACAGGCAGAAGAACTCCACAAAGAATGGAGCAATTGAAAAAAAAACACCAATTTTAAATGACCAGAGAGAGATAGGTTCAGGATGGAATACAGTAAATGTTATTAACTGGATTGCCAAACCTGAGGAGCTTATCGAAGACCTCGATGAAAGAACGGTCAATGTAAGAAGGGAACTACCTATTATTATTGTAAACATTGCGGGAACGAAAGTAAGAAGTCTCATCGATACAGGGTCAACAGTGAGTTTGATAACCCAGGCATTATACAATGAAATCCAGAGTAAAATCCACCTATTGAAAATACCCATTTCAAGCGTGAAAATAAAAGGTGTCATACCAGACAAAGTTATGATATGCAGATACCAAGTATTTTTAGATTTGCAGATAGGGAACTCTACATTCTCACAGAGCTTCCTACTTGTAAATAAGCTGCCATATAACCTTATTGTTGGGATGGATTTCATAAGAGAGTATAAAGTTATTATAGATCTCTCGCAAGCCATTGTAATGTTTCGCGCAAGTGAGGGAAAGGAAGACTTAGAACTCTCATTAAGGCATAATGAAGCGAGACAAGAAGAATACGTATGGCATACATACGGAGATATGACTGGGGAGGCAGTGTCGACAATAGAAGATATTGAGGAAGAGTAGGCAACACTGGCCGCAGACATTGAAAAGGATCTCGAACCAAAATTTGAAGAATGCCTGGAAGAGAAGATTGAGGAAGCTAAATTTGGTCCAGAATATAAGAAAATGCTAAGGGAACTGCTATTCGAGTATAAAGGAGTCTTCGATTCGAGACCTGGCCGGATCAAGAATTTCCAGTATGCGTTTCAAGTCAGCGATTGGACGCCATTCAAACAGAAGCCGTATCATGTAGCTGAGAAACATTATTTAAAGGTCATAAGAAGCGATACAGGAAATGCTAGAAGCAGGCGTCATTGTAAAGACAGCCACACCTTATGTCAGCCCACTGGTAGTTGTACCGAAACAGGATGGAAGTGTGAGGATATGCCTGGACCTACGAAATTTGAATTCCAAGGTCATACCGGAATTTGATACAGTTCCACCCATTAAGGAGGTACTCAGAAGGTTCAAAGGAAAGACTGTATTCTCAAATCTTGATCTAACGGCAAGTTTTCACCATCTTGCTCTGGAAGAGAAAACAAGTCTGTTAACCGGATTTTTATTTGACCAGCACACGTACTCATACGTCCGTCTTCCATTTGGATTAAAAACAGCAGGTTCAGCGTTCATACGAGCGCTAGATAGGAACCTATCCGAAGAAGTAAAAGCTACAACCATATGCTACGTAGATGATATACTACTGACCTCTGAAACAGTTGAAGAACATGTCAGAGATCTACGCAAGTTGTTATATGACCTAAGTCAGGCTAACTTCAAGGTCAATATAAAGAAGTCTAACTTTGGTCAGAGAGAAGTTAAATTTCTAGGTCATGTAATCGATGCACGAGGAGTCAGACCTAATCCGGGAAAACTGGAAGTCATAAAACGTTTCCCGAGACCAACGAAGGTAAAGAACGTCAGGCAATATCTAGGCGTTATTGGATTCTTTTCGAACCATTGTACGAAGTACACCGAGACCGTAGCACCACTCCAAGACTTACTTAAAAAGGGAGGAAGATGGCGATGGACGGAGCAATGCGAGGAAGCCTTCGTGAAATCTAAACAGATGCTGTTAGATTATGTGAAATTGGGATATCCTGACTACACTCAGAAATTTATCATCCAGACTGACGCATCCTTCATAGGCATTGGAGCTATGTTGTATCAGGAAAATAAGGACAGGCCAGAGGAGAGAACTTATATCGCATTCATCAGTAGAAGGTTGAGGCCTAATGAAAAGAATTATACGGTCACGGAGATCGAATTACTTGCGATACTGTATGCATTACAGTATTGGCACAAGCTGATTTATGGTTTTAGAATTATTTTGAGAACAGACCATAAAGCCCTAACGTTCCTGCTAAAAACTGATTTGTCGAGTCAAAGACTGACAAGGTGGTCCCTGTACATACAACAATTTCAAGTGGAAATAGAATATTGCCCGGGGAAGGACAATATCATACCTGATTTGCTAAGCAGATACCCTACAGCAGAGGAAGAAGAAACTCTAGCTATTGAGATAGAAGATAGAGATCAGAAGACCTTAGATGATCTGAGGAACATCACCGTTTTTCAACGTGAAGATCCCTGGATACGGTTGATGATAAACTACTTCGAGGGAAAGCTGGATAGAGGAACCCCGATGTATATGGAAGCTGAAGCACTTTCAACGGAATATCTATGGTTTAACCAGATGCTACATAAATGGAGCGACTCTGACCACACAAAACCTAGAATTGTTGTACCACCAGCATTGCAGAGAAGGCTAGTTTGGCTAGCACACCGAGCTTTTGGACACTCAGGTGTAGATAAGACTGTTGCCCTGCTTAAAGAGGCGTTTATTTGGCCTAAACTTAGAGAAACAGTCAGAAATACTATCAGGACATGTGATATGTGCCAACGAGTAAAGCCTAACTCGTACTTAATGAGGCAGAAACCTATACCACTCTTACCAGAGAAGCCATGTCAGCTCCTGGCGCTGGACAACTTTGGGCCCCTGCCTAGAGCTAGAAGAGGAAATAAACACATCCTAGTTGCACTAGACGTGTTTTCCAAAATGGTAGTCCTGTGTCCAATTCAGAAAACCAGTACAAAACAAGTACTTAAGAGGCTGAAGGAAAGAATCATTCCTATATTAGGACAGCCAGAAAACATCTTATCGGATCATGGAAGTTGTTTTACCAGCGTAGAATTTCGCAGGGAGTTGGAAAATCTGGGCATAAGACAGATTTGTCCACGGTTAGACACCCGGAGTCGAACTCCGCTGAGAGAGTTATGAGGGAGGTGCAAAAATACATGAAGATATACTGCTCTACTGAGAATTGGAAATGGATTGACGTACTTGAGATTATTGAATATTGTATCAACAATACCGTGCACGAAGCTACAGGAGAGGTGCCAGTTAGCCTACATCTCGACAGAAGACCCGAGAGGCCATGGAATAATGTCATCCAGACACCCGTCGATGCACAACTTGGACGTGAGTTGAGAATCCAGAGGACGTTCGAGTATCTCAAGAAACAAGCAGATAAACGACAGCGGAGAAACAGGAGGAAACGCTATCATAGACCGCTACTCGTGGGAGAATACGTCTTATTGAAAAAACCCGCCAGTTCAGATCCAGAGAGCAGGAAATATAAGAAATTCCAGCATGCTTATCTCGGACCCTACCTGATTATAAGGGATCTGCAGAATAACGCATATCGGATTAAAGATGAGGCAACAGGTAGAGAAGTTGTGGTAAATGCAGCTAATCTGAAGTTATATAGTCCACCAGAAGACTATGATGCGAGAGAAGAGCAAGCTACACACATCCAAGTGAACGGGGAATCATTACGTATGCACGGAAAGGTTCTGGAGAAAAGCTTGCAGACTCGAGAAGGGTCGAAGAAAAGCAAACAGCTCGCCAGCCCTGCGGACACGAGGGGAGAGTGCAGCTGTCGGCTGCAGGAGTTTTACGACCAGTTGAAGGAAGCCGCTGTGGAGTTAGGGGAGATGAATGAACAATTGAGACAGGAAAACGAAAGTCTACGAGACAGCAGACAAGAGTGGAGTGGGAAAACGTGAAAGCCCATTGCCGAGAGCAATGACCGCTTAAAGTAAACACTGCAAGGAGTTGATACCAGCTGATAGGCCCGAAAAATTCACTTATGAAATGAATTTTTCGAACTTAGCAGGAGAAAGATGTGCCCAACTGGTCACGGCAGTCTGGCATCGAACTCAGGCCTTATCAGAGAAGACCAGGCAAATGGTTATGCCTAAGGTCGAACCAGTGGTCTCTAAGGGGGAGCCATTATATGGAACCCACAGAGCAATGAGAGGTCTACTGACACATAATAGTCTAGCGTGATTTCACGATTATTTAGGTGCAAATCATAGCAATTTAAAGGAGAAATTATAAGCAAAATGCAAGGGAATGTATGTTTTCAGTGCATACGAAGTCGAAAGAAGGCTAGTTTGAAGTCTGACAAATTACTTTAGCAAGTAGGCGGGGTAGGCTCGGCGCCAGTAGAACTATTTCCGTCTAGGGCGGTCAGACAGCTCAAAATTAATGACCCGGGAATTCACCAGTCGACAACGAGCAAAGCTTTGGCGGAACCAAGCCCACAAGAAATTAATTAATTACAGATAAATGGAGCATTGTAATGCAATGGAACATACACACAGATGAATGTATTCACGGAGGAGTAATTTAGGAGTGGTTTTTCACCTAAAATTACGCCTATTTCTCAAAATGACCGCATTACAACCTAACTCACGCTCGAGAGCACGAATACTTTAACCAACCAGCGGGAAATCCCCACTGTGGCGTCCCACGCGCTGAACTAAGGCAATTAATTGTAATTAATTGGCCGAAGCGATCGCCGGCACGCGAGTGTTTTTAAAACCTCCACGCCTAAATAAACAAGATGCAGATGTTATTTCGGCTGAAGACGGAGTATTTCAAGAAGGGAGTCGCTCTCACGTGTCCCGTGAACTATTTTGTGCAAGAAACAAATATAAGGGAGAGCAGCCTACGCCAAGGGTCAGTTGCAGTTCAGTTGCAGGTCAGTTGGAAGTCAGTCGAAGTCAGTTGAAGAGGCAGTTGAAGGCAGTTGAAGACGTCAGACGGTCGCTCGAGTTGGAAGTTAGTCCTTTGTCTACAAGCGCTCTGCAGTAAGCACGCCAATTATTAAAATATCAGCGTACCGCCGTTGAAGACAATGGAAGCAAATTGTAAGCTTCATCTGTAATAATGAAGTGCATCAAAGTAACTCAATGCAGATATTTCTTTATTATCTGACACAGATATAAATTCGCTACAGCGAATAGGAACTGATAATGTTTGGAACAGTTCGTATACCGGAAGGTATTGTCAATTATATGACATCAGCATCAGGAGCACTCCAGTGATGGGAGAGTGGAAGTTATTGCCACCTAACCAGGACAGTGAGGTGAACGGGAGTGCAGGGAACTAGGATCGAACATCTATAAAAACGCTACTAGATTTCACGGAGACCAGCGGTTATCATAAGTTCATCGCATCTCTGAGGTCAAGCGTAGGTGAAATCCAGATTAAGGATCAACATGTGAAATGATAGAGGAAGTGTGTATAAATTGTGAAATAATAATTTAAAGTGTTAATGTGTTTAATGATTAATATTCAGTGTTTATCAGTGGTAAAAGGCCACTTGTGATAATATGTGTATCATGTGTAAAAAGTGTGAATCTCAGTGTTGTGTATTGGATATCATGATGGATTAAGTCAATCATCATGGTAGAGCTCAGGCGAAGATACTGGTACTTTCCAGCCAGAAGGAAACGTGAGTACACATGCAAATAATAGCATTATAATGGTATAGTTCACCATGTAACGATTAATCACTTTGAAATTAAAGATGTAATAGTCACTTACTGAACGAGTTTTCACCACTCGTCTTGAATAAAGTATGACTTGGAAGGTGATTTGCTTAGGACCATTTAGGTCAAAAATAGTGATGGATCTAAAACGTTAAAATAATAATAATAATAATAATAATAACTGGTGTCGGCAACCATAAAGTAAGGGCAAAAGTTGGCCTAAGTAATGTTCAAATAGTGTCATGTCTAATTTAAGATACTGTCATTTGGTAAACAGTAAAGAATGTAGTGTGAAATATAGCGAATACGAGAGCTTTTCTCAGTGTCAGTGAAATTTTGAATGAATATGTGAAATTAAAGTAAGCCAGTATAATTATACATTTGTGTTAGGAGCTATATAAAAGCTTTGGCTTAAATAGTATAACAGGAAGAACGCAGGTACCTTGATAATGGAGTCATATATGTGAAATATTGTTTAGCCGCATATAGCGTGCAGATTAACGTAGAATCCAGTGATTTACGTAAGATAAGCACGGGAAAGACTAGTATAGCTTGCGCGTGAGGTGAAAATTGGTTTAATCTTCGAGAAGTATCGCCTTTGTGCATACTGTATTTGTTACGCAGCGATTTGGATAGATTCTGTCTATTGCCAACGCTTGCATTGAATTATAGCCACTATGGACGCCCAGCGAGGCGCGGTGTGCATTTATACTTATGGTCTGCCCGAGAGGTAGAATCATATTCGTCGACGAGGAACATGGTTCCCAAATATATGTTAATGACAGCTGCTGATGATAACCATGGGGTTTCATTATGATGCGCGTCTTAAAAGCCACAAGTAATCACCTTAGAACGGCAATGCTATCATTGGAATTTCACCCCTGCCATGAATGTTTAATAGGAGCCATTTGAGCCCGAATACACTGTAAAGTTAGGTGTTAATTAATTAAATGACTCAATTACTTAGGACTATGCCTAGCGGATCTTTACTGTTATATAATTGTAAACAAGTTTGGCCTTGACGGTAGAGAGAGACAGGGAATGTAGACCATTTCCGTGGCAGCCATCTTGGAGAGCTGTCTGGAACGAATTTTATGACCTGCTGAGGGAAGGGGAGGTTGCTCGACCGATCCCTTGTCAATTACAGTCACAATAGGACACTGAGAGATCTCGGTATTCAATATGCAATTAAAATATAAGTATTTTAGTGATGCAAATGGAATTAAATGGTATATGGCAACTCACATATGTGGTTGAACCATAGAAATCAGATGATATTTGGCGAAGTTATCCTCTGAGGGGGAAAGCTGAACCAAAATAATGTAGGCATCTTCTTTAAAGTGCATTTTGCCAGTTTATGCTAATTTAGGAAAAACGGGTATGTGTTTTTCCCAGAACATGACACAGTTGTATCTATGATAAGTCCGACAAGACCCAGATAATCGTTATATGGTGAAACTATAAATATTCTATCCATGTTTATGTTTATTTTATGATTAAGAAGCATGACTCATTTTCCTAGAGCGTTCATAGGGATGGAAGGAAGGAAGATGATTCGCACGACACAACAAATATTTGCTAATAAATGTAGGAAACATTGAAGTAATGCTAATTAAAGTAAATGCCGTAGGAGACGAAATAATGTCTTAGTAATATCATGTTTATGTGACATGTGGTTTTTGTGTTAAGATATTTCCATTAAATAAAATTGTGTCACATGACGAACACTATGAAAACCTTGTAATCTGAACTATTATTGACAGGATATTAGAAGTAGGTTTGAGTGCATTGTAGCGCTATTTTTAAGGAGAAAGCTCATAGAATAACCCTATTTATTTGTGGGAATTAATTGTAATTTGTCCTTTGTTTTGTATTTGTTGTACAGCCATGATTTTAGACCAGTAAATATTTTATTCATAGGAATGTTGTGTATTTCCTGTAGAGTAGTTACCTGGTAGACTCAAATCCTGAGCATGTGGTCGTATTGTGGGCAGGAACGTCCCATACCTCGAAAGACCGTGAGCTAGTTGGGATACGAACACATGGTCCACATGGTGACAATCGGGTACAATAGAGACAGAGAAAATAATTTTGAAAAACATATTAATGGTCTGACAACAATTTGACCTAAAATTGAATTTTTAGAATCTCTCAAAATATTGTGCACCTTTCCCTCGACACCGCCTGAGTTACGTTTCTTCCACTCCAAAAATAATGATTATATGATCTGCGACACAAATGATGCGAGGAACACGCTCGACCCTTGCCATGTTTTCAGTAGAACAAAATATTATATTGCGCAGTGATATGAACTTAATAATTTTAAGAGCTTCCTTATTGACGTTTAATCTAAATGAAATACCAATGGGTATGTAATGTACCCAATTGTCATCCGATTGGGCACAGTAATAACTTTAGTACACCTTACGTCAATAGATTGAATCAGTGTGCAACTCATCTCGGCTCCTAGTTATTCGAATATTCTTTTGAATTCAATTTATTGACATAAGGTTTAATACAATTATTATACCCATTGGTATTTCATTATATAGCCCATATTTTGTATGACATGAAGATGCAATATACAATTATTTGCATATACTGTACAGTATTTAGAAGTAAATGGATACATATTGAGACCTTGATCTGCAAGTAGCTTCAGTGTTGCTAGTGCTGGATGTCTAATTTCTCGAACCATTCTAAAGCTCCATCACTAGCTTGATGAATCTCCTTCATTGGGCCATTGAACCTTCGGAGTGGGCAATCCATAGCGATGTGACTGATGGTCTGAGGCACATCTGCACAGTTGCAGAAAGGATTCTCGGCAATTTTCCATTAGTAGTTCCAGAATTGACATCTACCGTGTTGAGTTCTTATACGATTCAGCGACGTCCAGATTTTTCTGGGAAGGTCGAAACCAGGGTGTTGCTTAACTGGATCCGATATAATACTTAATCTGTCTGGATTTGAAGTCAGCCACTCGTTGCGCCAAGCTTCATTCACTTGAAGTTGAAACTGCTCTTGGACCAACTTCCTTCCTTGTGTCCAAGAAGGATTCCGGGATTTCAGCCTGAGATCTTTAAATGAGCAGTCTAGGTGTATTGGCAGGGGAGGGTTGTCACAACATTTAATCCATTATCTCTTCAGTGCCTTTTGTCGTCGAAGATGAGGAGGCGAGATGTTGGACAGTACTGGCAACCATCCAAAGGTGTAGACTGGATGGTTCCTGATACAGTCCTCATTGTGTCATTCAGCTGTACGTCTATCTTCTTTGCATGGGCACTGTTAAGCCATACTGGGCTGAAATATTCTGCTACTGGATACACTAGGGCAAGTGCTGTAGTTCTGAAGTTGGATGCTGTTGGGCCCCAGCCCGTTCCTGTGAGTTTGTGCAGGATGTTGTTGCAGGTTTTGATCTTAGTAGATGTTTTGTCTAGATGGTCACTGTAAGTCAAGGATCGAACCAAGATGCTACCTAAATATTTAAGATGATGATTGAATTTCAGTAGATGACCACGGTATTGAACCCTAGGAATGTAGTTGGCTTGTCAGTTGCTCAGATGAAAGCAGCTGACCTCTGGTTTTGCTGGTATTTCATTAAGATGTTATCTTGTAAATGCAGATTTCGAGAAAAGAGTGGATGATAGAAACAGTGGCGTCATGAGAGGGGTTTGATCGGATCAACTGCGCCAGGGGAATAATTTAGCTGGAACAGTGGAGGTCCAGTGTGTGTTTATGAATCCCAGATAGGAACCATTTATTTATTATACATTTACAATTTAGAAATTATTATTTATGAATTGCAGCCAATGGCCGTAGCAGGGTATTTTAATTGAACGCCCGAGGGCGCCCAGCAAGTTCAATTTCAAGTAGTTCCAACTTTGGCAGCCAGATGCTACTGCCACTGATACCTAGCGTTTAACGTTGGAACTTGATAGAGCATTTCTAACCAACCAAATATAACCTAAATATTTTGCTACACACCACCAATTGTAGTGGTAGGTTCTTCTACATGCCATAAATCTATGACATGGGCCCGCCGGCTTTACTTCCCCTCCCAAGGAAGGCATACTGAAAGATTTTAACGCTCTTAAAAATCCGAATTTCACTTAACCGACATTTCAAGGATAAACTGTTCCCCATTTGGAAATAATAATAATAATAATAATAATACATGTCACTGGATGAAAAAAATCCGACAAATGTGGTGACAGGAATTTATTACTATATTGCCTATTATAAATCTCTTCCACTGGCATTATAAGTAGCTGAGGGCCAGACTCAATAAGCTGGGTTCCACCATAATATGCATATCAGTATGCAGAAAGCAGTAATTTCGGAGACCTGCTTCATAGTTCGTTTGTTCCTCAACCTACCAACATAAATAACTCTTCCAACAAATACCGATGAAATGATGTAGGTCTATTATACTCAATAATATTGTGAACATGCGGATGGTAATAATAATTAGGGCTCGGATTTTTAGGTAAATAAATATATTTTTATGTAAATACATATTTTAAGCGTTTTTTCTATAAATACATAAATTCCATCTTTTCACGTATTAGCACATAAAAAGACATACGTTAATACTCTATTTACATTTTTTTTAAATCAGTATGCTAGATTTTTCACTTTATTGCATTTTTGTTCTGTGTTGGCTCAACAGGAATGAACCTGTAAGCGAACTAATCTTCATGCAGAGCGTATGTCAGCTTGCCACTGTGTTATTCTTAACTTGTCGCCCCGTCCCACTCACAGTGGAAGCCAGGGATTTCCTTGTCCATAGCCATATTGCACCACGTGCTAGACCCCCCCCCTCCCCAGTGTCACATGCAGTTTATTTCTGGCACTGTGAAGTGTAAGGCAGTCCTACGATGCCTAAAGTAAAAACAACTACAAGTTATCGTCTATTGCAAAATTTAAATACAATTTTACTTCTGATGGGGGTGCTCTGTTCTGCCAACCATGTGGGAAAGCAATGAAGGCTGAACAGCGATCTCAAGTTACACAACACCTCAAGGGCAAGACACATATTGCCGCAGTTTCGCGCCTTCAGAATAAGAGTTTCGCGATAATCGTCGGTCATTTGTGATGGACAACCTCAATATATATATCGTTGTGTATTGTAATTCTTCAGCAGTCAGTGAGACATAGAATAAATTGCATTATTGAGTACTGCATAATGTTTATATTCACAATAATAAACTAAATTATAATTAAATATTTTTCCTTTTTTGTCACATATTTCAGGTATTTTTAGTACATATAAAATAAATATTTTCCTGATTTTTAGCACCTAGAAATCCGAGCCCTAATAATAATAACTAGGGTACCCGTGCAAGAAATCTCACATTTCAACATCATTGCCGTGCATTAGCCTCGCTGGACACGTCACAGCTCTGGCAGGGCTTTATTGTTGTTTATTTGTTTAAACATTTGTTTATGAATAAATTGTCGATATTTATGAAATCAGAGTGCAATTCGTTACTGCTCCAGAAAATTTTCTTTCTTTTGAATGCTCATTTCTTATCATCGGTTAATTGTGAAACGTGCCAAAAGGGATCTGTACTACTGAAATATTATACAGTATATGAAAATAATAATAATAACTAGTGGATCCGTGCGAGAACTCTCGCATAATGGGTTGTGTGTGCCCCATGTGTACAGACTACCCGCCCGGCTCTAGTTCTATGCGGGCTGTATGCGACACAGTTCTGCCAGGGGCTATCGTCTTGTTTATTTGTTTAAAAGTACTTTATAAACAAATAAATATATCGCCGTTGACTTTTCAAGCAATGCAAAATTTTTCCTGTACTATTGAGACGATTTGGAAGCTTTTGGTACAAACCACACCTTCTAACTCCCTCTGGTTTATGAGCTTGAGTTTTGTGAAACATACTCCTTAGCGTATAACATAATAAGATAATAATTGTTGTTGTAGACATGATTACCATAAGGTGTGGTGTGTGTGGTGCACGTGTATTTAACGGACACTCTACCACTGATACATCGAGAAAGCTTAGTAGAACCTATAGTATTACAGATTGCACACTTTTATGAAACAGAGAAGTTCACATATCAACCATGAAATTTGCAGCTCATTTCAAGATATTGGCCGACATTGGTATCGTTTTCCACTCTTGATTCCGGCAAGTTGACACAATGGATGGACTGATATTTGGTCCGTTAAATCAGTAAATTTCCAACCGCTATTGCATGAGTCCACACCACGAACCACTTTCTAATAAATATAGCGGACGTTTTGGGAGGGTTCCTGTCTCCCGTGAAGGGTCTAACACTCAAAACACACACTGACAGTCCGTGAAGTAATAGCTTGAAGCTGCAAGTTAATAGAACCTAACCATTCCTGACACGTCTTTTTATAATGCTGTGGTTATACTCGAGACTTCAAAAGGTGGGTTCCCTTTCTGTCAGACAAGGATGGAGTCGGAGAACCGGATTAGCATTCTTATTTGTTAAGTTAATTTCCACTGCCAAGGGGATACCATTTTTCCATTAAGACTGTCATAAGAAATGTTCATGGGCATGTAACTGTGAGATTAGGTGGGGCTGATGATATCATTGTCGGCACCTCTTGAAACAAGAAGGTCTTGACAGCCCCGTGTGTGTGGGCTGGCCCCCATCAATAAGACGCTGACTCTCTTCCTTGTGTCACCTTGATTTGAAAAGCACGCACGACTGGGGCGGAGCAACCGGTCTTTTCTCCTTTATTGTTGTTGTTGTTGTTCCAACAACAGCTGTCTGCCCTTTCTCAGCCTCTTTGTCGACATGTCAAAGTCTTCCTTCACTGAGTACTGACAGCCAAGCCGCCTGGGCTCTCTTCTCTACCGACCCTTAAGTGTAATCTTAGGCTAAGATTACATTCCGACCTGATCAGAGATATTGGATAATAATTCAGCGTTGCCAGATGTCCTGTGTCTAGCGCTTTAACGGTACACAGTAGCATGAAAGAATATTTTCTTAGCGTACTGGGAAAGAAATACTCACCAGTACGCCATGCCTCCTCCCTACCGACGAGTAGCTTGGTCCTCTAAGGTACAAGACCATGGAGCCAGGCTATCTATTACTAAATTATTATTATTATTATTATATCATTTTTGCCCCTATGGACAGTGTTTGAACTTAAATATCTCATGATGACACAATTTTCACTTGTCTCCCTTCTTCCTCTTCTCTTCCCAAAATCTCTTCATCCTTTGACTGTTCTTCTGTTTCCGTTGTTCTGACCACAATGTCCTCGTTTTTTTCTTTTTCATTTACTTCAAGTGTTGTATTCATAATTTTGTTTTTGAATTCACCTCCTCTCCAATAATTTGCCTGTCGGTCCCCACCTGCCTTAAGACTTCCTCTATTTCATGATACCAATTAAATTAGTTTTCCTGTTTGAGCTGTTTACTACATCATTGTTCTTCTTCGCAAGTCCGTTGTTGTTCAACCTCTGTATGTGCCCGTAAAAAGTTAGTCTGCGTTTTCTGATCATATCGGTGAGTCTGTCCGTGCACTCGTATAGCTCTTTGGCAGGTCTTTTCATCCATATGCCATCTCTGTGTATTGCTCCAAATATTATTATTATTATTATTATTATTATTATTATTATTATTATTATTATTATTATTATTATTATTATTTATTATTATTATTATTATTATTATTATTATTATTATTATTAACGGCTTCGGTTGCTTGCCACGGTGGGTGAGTGGATAGCGTGTCGGTCTACTAACCCCAAGATTGCAGGTTCGCTCCTGGCCGGGGTGAGTGATTTTTTGAAAGGCGGCAAAAATACGATACGCATGTCATACGATGTTGGCATGTCAAAGAACCCATTTGAATTCAGTAGGCCGAGTTCATAATGGCAAAATTAAACTCGGGAGTTTCCGCCATCACAAAGTTCCTCATTTCTCTACTAGAAAGCGCTATAGTATTCAAGGAGATTAGATATCTAACATCTAACCTCCTTGACTTTCATATTCAAGGAACAACGAAATTCGACATGCAAGCTACCCTCTGGGTGTCAAATAACAAAGCTTGCACCCGGCACCCGAGGCCATACGATATTATTATTACAACGGCTTCGGTGGCGTAGTCGGTAGCATGCTGAATTGCTATGCCCAAGATCGCGGGTTCAAACCCGGCCAAAGTCATCGTATTTTGAAGAGCGGTAAAAAGCTGTCTGCGTGGCTCATCGGTAACGTTCTCGCTTGCTGTTCCCAAGGTTGCAAGATCGAATCCTGACGCAGTCAGCCGGCATTTGAGAGTGCCCAAATGCGAGGGAGCCGTGACAGTAGATTTACTGGCATGTAAAAGATCCACTTCGGGGCGAAATTCTGGCACCCCGGCGTCTCTAAAAGAAAAGTGGCTTAAAACAAATAACATGATTATTATTATTCATAATATTGAATTTTGGGCTTATGCCGTGTTTTATTATATTGCAATTCGACGCGTTTCGAAAGAAACCATGTCTTTCATCGTCAGGAATAATCTGGAATACGACAATGTTGCTAAGAGAAAGCAACGAAGAACATATAGAAGGTGCCCAAAGATGGACGCCATTATAGCCCCATGTTAGGGACAACGGAAAGCAGCAGTGAATTACTTTCTCAGGGTTCTGATAATAGGTAGCCAGGATTCACTGAGATTGTAGCCGGTGTCGCGGTTGAAATTATCTGGGTGTTTACGTATTTCAACCGCCTCCCTGATGATTCTGGGACGATATTGCTTTATACGGGCAAGAACATCCACCCCTTGGAACATGACATCATGGCCAGGTGTTAAAGCATGATCGGCAACAGCTGATTTATCAGGTTGAATGAGCCTGATACATCTATTATGTTCCTTAATGCGAGTGCATATTGTTCTCGAAGTCTGCCCGATGTAAACCTTGCCACAAGTACAGGGAACTCAGTAGATACCCGGTTGTTGCAATTTAGGCAAACTGTCCTTAGTTGGTCGCAGGAGTTGCCTAATCTTAACAGAAGTTCCAAATACAGTCCGTATGTTGTATCGACGTAGGATTTTAGCAATACGATCCGTTGTGTTATGTATGTACGGAAGGTAAGCAGTTCCTCTTACATCTCTTTTCTCAACTGACGTCCTATTATTATTTGTTGGTTTCAGAACCGTAGAAATCAAAGCCTTGCTATAACCGTTGCTCTCAAAGGTGGTTCGCAGGGTGTTAATTTCTTCTTGTAAAGAAGACACTTCACAAATCCTCCTAGCCCTGGTAGTTAGAGTTGTAAGGATACCATGTTTCTGGGCAGGGTGATGGTGAGAACTTGCGTGGAGATATCTATTGGTGTGTGTTGGCTTACGAAAAACGCTGTGTCCTAAAGATCCATCCTCTTTCTTGGTGACGAGAACATCTAAAAAAGGTATTTTGCCGTCAGATTCCTTTTCCATGGTGAAACAAATAGAAGGGTGCTGGAGATTAAGGTGATCCAGGAAATGGCTAAGATTTTCCTCACCTTCCGTCCAAACAACGAACGTGTCATCCACATAACGCCACCAGATCTTCGGTTTGAAAGGAGCCGACGACAAAGCTTTCTCTTCAAAGTTCTCCATGAAGAAATTAGCCACAACAGGAGAGAGAGGACTACCCATGGCCACACCATCAGTCTGCTCATAAAAATTCCCATTCCATAGAAAGTAGGAGGAGGTCATGCAGTGATAAAAAAGTCTTGTGATGTCTTCAGGAAAAAGGCCATTAATGAGAGACATAACACCATCAATAGGTACTCTCGTAAACAGAGACACCACGTCGAGACTCACTAGAATATCACCCGGCTGAAGTGTTATAGCTTTTAACTTTTCCACGAAGTGTGTGGAATCCTTAATGTACGAAGGCGTGTTACCCAGAAGCGGCTGAAGTAGTCTACCTAAGTATTTGGAAAGGGTTCTCCTACATATGCCCTTTGGGCATACGGTAGGCTGTTTGAAGGTTGTGGTGGAGTGGTACGGATATATCGATTATCAATGTCGATGAACACAGCTTCTTTCTTCTGCCGATCAAGGAGGAGAATTTTAACATTATTTATTATAATCGATTTTGGCCAACTATTATTATTATTCTCGTATCAGAAACATGTTACACAACACAAAACATTTGACTAAATACAATTAGACCAGAACTTGGCGACTTGTAGTGCATTCTCTGAGGCTTGGTGTAGATCCTCCGTTGTGCAAGTGGTTGGACACATACGACATTGAATCATGTGGTTAACAGACTGATCTTCTCCGCAATCACTTTTGATGTTTCCGTCTTTAGCGTCGTTCCATCTTACCATATTAGCTCTTGATTTGCCGACTCCTGATCTCAACCTATTTAGGGATTTCCATGTCATCCATGCCTCGTTATGACCCGGTGGTAAAGTTTCAGATGGTGTTGTACAGCCACCAGGAAGAAGACCTTTAGCTTTCCAAGATTGTAGTCTAGCATTTTTCTCGGTGGTTGTGAGTTCCTTTGATGTCTTTAGGAAACTCTTCCTAGATTTCAGTCTTGGTGTGTGTAATTCGTACCCATATAATGGATGAGTTCCTTCATGCTCCAACTAAGGACCACGTAAATAACTATTCATGATTTCAGTTTTCTTTGGCACCAGTATTCCTTCATTCTCTTGCTCTCAGCTTCTTACTTTTCAGCTGTCCAATATTGTTTCTTCTTGGTCGCTGTTCCTGGCTCTAGGAACCCCTCAAATGTGTGTATCTTATTTCTGAAAGTGGTTCTGTTACGGATGCCTTGATCAGTGATGTTCATTTCTTGTAGATCCTTCTTGGTGTTAGCAAACAATTTTTCACAAGAGTTACTTTTTCTATTGGGCTTGTTGAAGTGGTTAAAAATGTTCTTAGTGAGTCTGTCGTCAGGCATTCTTGAAACATGTCCAAAGAATTTAACCCCTTGTTTTCGTATGGTATCTGAGATTCTGCTGCATGTTTTATATACTTCTTTGTTTCTAAGTAATCGGTATGAGTCAGCACATTTTTTTTGTTCCTTTTTAAAAATTTCTTCAATGTATTTTTTGTTATTATTATCAGTATCATTTTTATTATTAGCATTTCAAACAATATATTTATCAGTTCTACGCTCATGAATGATAACATAATACAGTAGGCGTATTTATTATTATTAGGGTAGGCACACCCTAGAGACAATGAGTCTTAACACAATCTTGGTTGTGTCTGCTGGTCATAGTTGTACGTAAATAAATACAAGGTGACGGGACAGTTCCTTTCAATAGGTCCACGGCCGATTTCCTTCCAAAATCCCTACCCTGGCCCGTCCTGAAAATAAAATAAATGGCCATTGGCTGCATTAATAAAATTCTTCTTCTTTAGGCCTATTAGGAATATTCTGCAATACAGTAGTTTTCCTACAACCCAAAAATACTCTACTCCTCCACAAATTTCGGTCTTCAGCATCTTCCTCGGTTAAGCCTCTGGTAGCCATGCATCTCTTGACACCATCCATCCATTGTTCTCCTGGTTTACTCCGTTTCCGTTTGCCTTCAGCTTGCCAATGAAACATTTAATTTGTAATTCCACTATTCTACATCCTTTTCACATATCCTAACCATTGTAAGCTTCTTTCTTCAACCACTTCTAGTACATTTTTTACCTGCATAATTTCTCTGATTCTCGTATTTCTAATTTTATCCAATCTTGATTTTCTTGCCGCCCTCCTCCAATAATCCATCTCTGTTATTAATCATGTGTTTGCGTGTGTCTGTTTAACGTCTAAGTTTCTGCTCCACTTTGTACCAATGAACTGTAAATAAGTTTCTTAATTTTGTTTAAAATATTCCTACTCCAAAAACGGAATTAAATGCTCCAATTGTTCTCGTACCCTCACTTACTCTTATCTCAATTTCAGATGAACTTGTTCCCCCAGCTTCTATCATTGAACCCAAATGTTTAAATTTAGTGACGGTTTGAATTTCTGCATTTCCGATCAATAGTTTCTAACCACAATTATTCTCTAATGTGAGGTATTCCGCTTTGTTGTAATAGATATTTAGTCCCCACATTTGATATTCCTCAATTAGTTTCCTCATCATATAACAGTGATCGTCTATAATTTGAGTCAATTAATAAAATAACATTGGTCAATTCAAATAAATTTAAAAAAAATATTATTTCAAAAATCTGTGTCAAACTTAAATAACAAGTCTACATTTTTACTTAAATAACAAACTTCACTCTCACTCTTATAATGAATTACATTAATAGTACTTTATGCAACGAGCCTATAATGGCAATAATTAAGACACGAGTATGTTTATAAAACGAGCGTATGCGAGTTTTATAATTTCCATACGAGTGTCTTAATTACCATTATAGGCGAGTTGCATACGACTGTTTATGTTCGACGATAATTATTAGTCTATAACTATTTTATGTTAGAACATAAATATTCATAAATGAGCCGTTGAATGCCCAAGTGGTGTAACTACTCTCGGAATTACAGGGAAGTCTAAACCTTATGGCAAGCAGGCATAGGTCATGGCCAGTGTGTGTGAAGCATTGGAAGTGAGCATTGCGTCTGTCAGCCACAAAGGTTAGACTTGCATGTTATTCCGAGTTACACCACTTGGGCTTTCAACGGCTCAAATATCTGTCGAGATTTTGTCAGTTTCATGTACTGAACAGAGCGCATGGGACGCAGACAATGCCTTGTATTTGACCATGGCCTCCTCGATTATCCTACTATGACACTAGGCCAGGCAGTGAAATTTAAATGAGAAGGCCGTGGAACTCAGCGCATCTAATTATCTAATAGGTCAAACAACTGATTCTTGAGCTCTGATTGGTGGGAGAAACTGTTCCATAATGAAAAATAGTGTTATAATGAGCCTCATTATAGTACAGCTCTCTGACATATAATAGTCAGGGTCGAACATAAAATTACAACTACTGAAGTTGTCAATATTATGGGTCTATTTTCTCTGTGCCCCGCAGAATGCACACCTTCCATATTTTGCTTTATAGAAAATCATTAGGATCAAGAGTAGAATCGAATATGCATGGCTTCTTATCACCTCGTGCCTTTGTTTGCTTACAGTATGTGTCGACTGCATAAATATTTGAGAAAATAAACCAGCATGATTAGGAAATAAACTTACTGAGACCCAACACATGAAAGGAGAACAAACGGGGATAAATAAACACCAGCATAAACAGTAAATGGTTTGGCTATTAACTCTTGTTGCCCAGCGAATTGGCACATCATTAAGGGTTCTAAGAGGTCGTAGACGTCTCTGCGACGCCAAGAGCAAACAGCAAAGCCAGGCATAGGCTTATAGTAGAGTAGTTATCCCTCGTTTATCCACGATAAAAGCAGGTCGGCACATTTGTTGTTGTTGTTGCTGTTAATAATTCATTTTAGGCGTTTAAAACATCTTGGTCTACAGTCCCGTGTACTTGGACGTGGGTTAGATTTGTCTCTATCGTGTTGGAAGTCATTTTCAGTGTTGCCTAAGTGAAAAAATGAAAATCCACAGCCTGCTTCCAGTCTCCGACCGGGTAAGGAATTGAATGAATGAAGCCCCCATCTAGCGGCGAGGATATGAACTGTGCCGGCTGCCGAGGCCTGACGCACTCCCTTGGGGCAATGATTAAATGAATGACAGATGAAATAAAATGATAGTGGAGGGTGTTGTTGGAATGAAATGTTGACAGGGAAAACCGGAGTACCCGGAGAAAAAGCCTGCCTCCGTTTTGTCCAGCACAGTTCTCACATGGAGTGACCGGGATTTGAACCACGAATCCAGCGGTGAGAGGCCGGCGTGCTGCCGCCTAAGTCACGGAGGCTTGCAGTGTTGCCTAAGTAAATTAATTTAAATGCTTTTCAGTCGGTCAACATAATTGTTCCCAAATATAAATGTGTGTTATTACCTAAAACTGAAAAAACCTTAAATGAGATTAATTACTACACTTTGAATATCAGTTTCGATCGACAAACGATAATAATGGGATACTTTTCACTAAGAAAGAAGCTTTTTAGTTTTACGTGACTGTTAATCATACGATCATGAGCCACGGGACCTCCTTTTTTACGTGGATTCCGAACCACAGGACATGGCATTTCACTTCGAAAATCTCACATGCATTGAGCGGGAATCGAACCCGGTCCACCTTGGTGAGAGGCAAACAGCTTGACCATTGCGCTACCACGCCCCCATACTTTACACTCAGGCTATTAATCTACGGTATGTCTACACATACAGTATGCGGGTTATGATATATAGGATGTATCTCAATACATTATACCGACAAAACATCTGGGATGCTCTCTGTGTTATGTATGGAACAATGCCTTTCCGGCCCCGTGGTGTTGGGGTAGCGTGCCTATCTCACCTGGAGGCCCCAGGTTCGATTCCCGGCTCCGTTAGGGATTTTAGAAACTGACGATAGGGCTGGAACCGGGTTCACTCAGCATCGTGAGGACAATTGAATAGCTGTCTAGGAGTGAGGCAGCACCGCGGTCACGAAAACCAAGATTAACGGCCGAGGGGGCCGATACGCTGACCACGCCTCACCCCAATAACTGCAGCCCAAATGGCTGGGCAGCGGTCGCTTGGTGAGCTGAGGACCTTCAATGGGCTGGAGTGCCACAGGATTTAAAGGGGGGGGGGGGGGGAGGTTGAATTAAGAATGGTGCGATTATAGTTGTTTCGCAACAGAACAGCTAAGCTTAACAGGAGCACTGGTCACCACGGAGAATAAAACGTTGACTGACAACTGGAGATAAGTCATATCTAGAGCTGGGATTTCTATGTAATTACATATTTTACATATTTTTTCATATTTGTGGGTATTCTACATATTCTTAGTGATATTACATAAAGTTACATATTTCAGAGTTTTCCTGAACACCCCCTCAGAGATATTCCTTTACTTGAATCTATATATTGTCCCATCTATCACCTGTTTTACGGCAACGCTCGATAGGCGTCTTAACTCCCGCTTACACCTTAGGTGTGGTCACGTTCCTCACTTAATAAATGCCCTGCACTCTACTCGCAGTGTTGGAGCTGCCCATGAATCAGTTTTGCTGTTGAAGTGTGCGATCGGTAAGTCTTTTCACGTCGCTTCGGGTTGCTTTAATTGTGTGTGCCCGTTTCCTTATAGATAATTCCGTAAAAGAGGAGTTTCTGCAATTTATTCCAATTAATGATACAGGTAAAATAATCAAGGTAGGCAGATTTTGAGAGCCAATAGCAATGGCAGTAGGAACACGGAGAGCAAAACATTATTTCTCTCTCACATAATATCAATATTTTAAGCAACCACGTAACTAGGGTCATGATTATACCACTGCATCGTTTCAGTCTCAATATTTAGTTACTGTTGTCCATATTTTTTAGAATTTCTTTTCATTTTTTTATTGTGTCGAAAAAATGAGACCTAAAATATTTTTCATGCAAAGAGAGCGGTTATTTAATTGTTGTTTTTTATGAATATTAATCAAAGTATCATTTGAATTATGATGATGACTGTCGTTTTAAGGGGCTGAACCCCCCCCCCCCCCCCCCCCAGAAGGAAATCCTGCGTGCGCCACTGAGTGACAGGCATTTGAGAGAATGATAAGATGATAAGTGCTGTGCATGGGGAAACTGGTGCAAGTGTATTGAGTAAATTGAAACAAGATGTTCAGTAAAGAACATATAGCCTACTTTCTCCTAAATGCATGGGTATTGTTATAACTCTTTGTCCTTTTCAAGGAGTATGATTGAATGTTGGTTGTAGGAGCTTGTTGAAATACAACGTGCTATAGGGATATTAAACATGAATATGAGGTGCCCTTTGCTAGTGCTACCTCTATACCAAATTTCGTTCAATTCGGTTTCACCGTGTTTGAATTGATAAGGGGAATCGATTTGCACACATACTTGACCACCATCTGCAAACTATTGGGCTGATGTTCTTGCAGTTTGGTGAGAATATGTTTCCCACATGAAGATATGGTGTTGCAAAATTAGGTCGAGACTAGATTATTAGGCTGGTCGTAATTACATTTTAGCTTTTAACATTTGGGTGGCCGCGATTACGTTTCCATCAAGATAGCGGTGATATAAAACATGACACTGAGGTGCCCTTTGCTAGTGCTACCTCTATACCAAATTTCGTTCCATTTGGTTTCAGCGTGTTTGAATTAATAGGGGGAATCGATTCTGACACAAAGATGGCCGCCATCCGCAAACTATTAGGCGAATGACCTATTAGATTGGTCAAAGGATGCTCCCTCCATAAAGGTATGTAGTTGCAAAATTTGGTAGAGATCGGATGATTAGGTTAATCATAATTTGACTTAAGCTTTGAACATTCGTGTGGCCGCCATTACGTTTCAGTCAAGATGGCGGCGATATAAAACATGACACTGAGGTGCCCTTTGCTAGTACTACCTCTGTACCAAATTTCGTTCCATTCGGTTCCACCGTGTTCGAATTAATAGGGGGAATCAATTTTGACATAAAGATGGCCTCCATCCGCAAACTATTAGGTGAATGACCTATTAGATTCGTCAAAGGATGCTCCCTCCATAAAGGTATGTAGTTGCAAAATTTGGTAGAGATCGGATGATTAGGTTAATCTTAATTTGATTTAAGCTTTGAACATTCGTGTGGCCGCCATTACTTTTCAGTCAAGATGGCGACGATATAAAACATGACACTGAGGTGCCCTTTGCTAGTGCTACCTCTGTACCAAATTTCGTTCCATTCGGTTCCACCGTGTTCGAATTAATAGGGGGAATCAATTTTGACATAAAGATGGCCGCCATCCGCAAACTATCAGGTGAATGACCTATTAGATTGGTCAAAGGATGCTCCCTCCATAAAGGTATGTAGTTGCAAAATTTGGTAGAGATCGGATGATTAGGTTAATCGTAATTTGATTTAAGCTTTGAACATTTGTGTGGCCGCCATTACGTTTCCGTCAAGATGGCGGCGATATAAAACATGACACTGAGGTGCCTTTTGTTAGTACTACCTCTGTACCAAATTTCGTTCCATTCGGTTGCACCGTGTTCGAATTAATAGGGGGAGTCGATTTTCACACAAAGATGGCCGCCATCCGCAAACTATTACGCTGATGACCTATTGGTTTGGTCAAAGGATGCTCCCCCCATAAAGGTATGTTGTTGCAAAATTTGGTAGAGATCGGATGATTAGGTTAATCGTAATTTGATTTAAGCTTTGAACATTTGTGTGGCCGCCATTACGTTTCCGTCAAGATGGCGGCGATATAAAACATGACACTGAGGTGCCTTTTGTTAGTACTACCTCTGTACCAAATTTCGTTCCATTCGGTTGCACCGTGTTCGAATTAATAGGGGGAATCGATTTTCACACAAAGATGGCCGCCATCCGCAAACTATTACGCTGATGACCTATTGGTTTGGTCAAAGGATGCTCCCCCCATAAGGGTATGTCGTTGCAAAATTTGGTAGAGATCGGATGATTAGGTTAGTCGTAATTTGATTTAAGCTTTGAACATTTGTGTGGCCGCCATTACGTTTCCATCAAGATGGCGGCGATATAAAACATGACACTGAGGTGTCCTTTGCTAGTGCTACCTTTGTACCAAATTTCGTTCAATTCGCATTCACCGTGTTCGAATTGATAGGGGGGGACAGACTTTCAGAGTCCACACACTCACACACACACACACACAGACACACACACACACACAGACTCACACACACACATACACACACACAGACAGACACACTTTTTTCGCCCTGTGTTGATCTCATAAGTCTACTTTCATTTTTTGCAAAAATCGAAAGTAGGCTAAAAATTGTTGAAGAGAAATCCTGGTTATTCAACATTTCACAGTGTGTGCCGAATTCTAAATGGAGATGACGTTGATCCTCCCGAGGACATTTCTCCTGCGAAAATTCCTCTACTAAAATTTGCCCCAGTTACATCATGTGATGTTGAAAGATCTTTCTCTGCATATAAGAACATCCTAAGTGACAAACGCCTTTCTATAACCCCAGAGAACATCGAAAAATACTTAATAGTTCACTGTGCTACAAAATTTAATGAATAAACGTGCTTTGAGTTATGAAAATAATAAGTTTTATTGAATTTGTGTGTGATATATTCATATAATATGACTCCAAAGAACATTGAAAAATACTCAATTGTTCACTGTGCTACAAAATGTAATATAAAGCGTGTTTAATGTGCTGTGACTGACAAAACGGTAAGTTTATATTAATTATATGTTATTACATATTTTGGTGCTTTTTGTTACATATTACTTGATATTACTTGATATTACATAAAAATCCTAGCTCTAGTCATATCCTACCCTTGACAGCGTGCTACGTGTTAACAAATAATAGTTTCAGCTGTTCCAGTTGTTTGTTAGACGAAAGAATCATTTTATCCTAGTAGACCCCCTTGTATCCCCTGCAATTAACTATTAATCACATGTACAGCAGTTGTTTTCATCTGCCTAATACAATCAAGTGTAGACCGACTGAAAGTTATCCATAAAATAAAACATTTCGGTCTTCATTTTCCAGAACCAGCACATCATTCGCAGGCGTAGATGGCAATATCAGTTGAAGTCGCAGATAGTCTACGAATATCACTTGAGGAATGTTTTAATAAGTAAAAATTCTCCACTTGTCGTTTGTTTCGTTGTGAGAAAATGAAGCAGCTGTAGGGCCCCTGGACACTCAAGATGTCTTGTCTGTCCCCTTGCTATCAGCCACCCCTCGCCCCGGTATAACATATGGCATCTATCACAGTTCCTGAAAGAGCTCTACTACTGTCACATAATCTTCATCCACCCTCTTTGTGTTCACTTCTCGGCTAATGGCACCATTCATCACGACCAATGAGCAGGAAACTCCATATGAATGTGTGGCGCACACTGTTGAGATGTGGTCTATTAACAACCCCTCAGAGCCCAGTGATCCAACTCTATGAAAGTAATAACTGACTAATAACAAATTTACTTTATTAGAAAGACGTACGTACGTCTTGAAACTCCAGCAAATTTTCTGGGTTGCGGTGTTTCTCCTAGATGGACACATTAGCAAGTTTCTAAGCACACTGCCTGGATCCCGCTCGGATAGTCAACCACGCAAAAATAAAAAATAAAATACAAATAATAGAATACTGTACCGGTAGGCCAAATTGCTGGTGTTTAATTACTTTGCCGTGAAAGCCGATATCCTTGGGAATGCCCACACTTCTGCATCACCGTAAAACATGAACGTACTTCACTTACTGTGATTTATTCCCCGAAAAACGGAAAAACGCTTGGACTTTCAGCTGAATTTCTTTATAATTTCAGCCAAAGACTGTACAAAACTTCAAAGACATTCTTCTGCACGGGTTATAATAAATGCAGCCAGATTATAAAGTGGAAGTGCAGCGTGTGTGGAAACAGAAAATATAAACGTGGCCATGTTATTAGAATTAAGTGCTGTGAAAAGCAAAGAATATGACCATGTCCTTATTGACTAAGTTTAAATATTCAGTAAGTTGAAACCTTGAGTCAATAAATAGTTGTTATCAAATTAATTACTTAAAGTACTAATAACGGCTGAAAAACACTAATATTTTTTTTTTAAGTGTAGGCCTACCACATTTTAAAATTTTAAAGTGTTTTTCAGCCTTTAGACTATTAGTATTTTAAGTAATAATTTTGATAACTTTTGACAAGGGAATTTTTGAATGTAAGTCTTGCTTCTTTTCATATTTTTATAATATAACGCTGAAGAAGATCACAATGTAGCCGAAACCGGTACTGTGATTAAAGTACAACTATTTATTGACTCAAGGTTTCAACTTACTGAATATTATTTGCTGTATTAATTTTGCAGATAGAGAAATCAATTCTGAAACAGTCTGATAACGATTTATTTTCATACCAGTATTTCTTGAAGTAAATGTGTACCTTGATGTTTTTTGTATATTTCGGCAGCATTTCAACAATAAACTTCGGAAGCAAATCATAACATATAAATTAGTAAGTGAGGTGGTTCTGTCACCTTGTTCACAATGTTATATGATTGTAAATAATTATATGCTGTCGATGTTGCATATTATTGTCGCGTTATTAAAACGTCTTATTTATTTGCCTTTTTTTGGATAGTGTGACATGTAGTCCATGTTTGTTTTCTGAATTAAAATATTCAACTAAGGAGGAAAAAGTGGGATACATTTTCAAGAATCAATGGGGATAGATAAGACACCTTTGGTTCAATGTAATTGCCTAATACACACATCAAAAAAAGTTTTGCATCACCTCGGTTCCCAGATCTCCGGCATATAGACGTTGACTGTGTATATTGTATCCAAGATACAGTCCCTTTGACTGTTCATAGATGTCACTAAAACTGCTCAAAGATGTAAACAACCATGCATGAGCAGGGCCCATTAGACGGAGGGGGTACGACAGCCGATCAGTTCCAGTCATTCCACCAGGACGAAGGTACGCTGCTCATGTTGTCTGTAGTTCTACCATGCCTAGAAGGTCAATACCGCAGTTCGATCGCGTCCGCATTGTTACTTTGTGTCAAGAAGGGCTCTCAGCAAGGGAAGTTTCCAGGCGTCTCAGAGTGAACCAAAGCGATGTTGTTCGGACATGGAGGAGGTACAGAGATACAGGAACTGTCGATGACAGGCCTCGCTCAGGCCGCCCAAGGGCTACTACTGTGGTGGATGACCGCTACTTACGGATTGCCGCTCGGAGGAACCCTGACAGCAATGCCACCATGTTGAATAATGCGTTTCGTTCAGCAACAGGACGTCGTGTTTCAACTCAAACTGTGCGCAATAGGCTGCATGATGCGCAACTTCACTCCCGACGTCCATGGCGAGGTCCAGCTTTGCAACCCCGACACCATGCAGCGCGGTACAGATGGGCCCAACAACATGCTGAATGGACCCCACGGAATTGGCATCACGTTCTCTTCACCGATGAGTGTCGCATATGCCTTCAACCAGACAATCGTCGGAGACGTGTTTGGAGGCACCCTGGTCAGGCTGAACGTCTTAGACACACTGTCCAGCGAGTGCAGCAAGGTGGTGGTTCCCTGATGTTTTGGGGTGGCATTATGTGGGGCCGACGTACGCCACTGGTGGTCATGGAAGGCTCCGAAACGGCTTTACGATACCTGAATGACATCCTCCGACCCATAGTGCAACCATATCGGCAGAATATTGGAGAGGCATTTGTCTTCATGGACGACAATTCTCGACCTCATCGTGCACATCTTGTGAATGCGTTCCTTCAAGATAACGACATCGCTCGACTACAGTGGCCAGCATGTTCGCCAGACATGAACCCTATCGAACATGCCTGGGATATGTTGAAAAGGGCTGTTTATGGACGTCTTGACCCACCAACCACTCTGAGAGATTTACGCCGAATTGTCGTTGAGGAGTGGGACAATTTGGACCAACAGTGTCTTGATGAACTTGTGGATAGTATGCCACGGCGAATACAGGCATGCATCAATGCAAGAGGACGTGCTACTGGGTATTAGAGGTAGTGGTGTGTACTGCAATCTGGACCACAAATGCTGAAAGTCTAGCTGTATGATGGTACAACATGCAATGTGTGGGTCTCATGAGCAATAAAACGAGCTGAAATGTTGTTTGTGTTGATCTCTATTCCCTTTGTATTTAACGGTTCCGGAACTCTTGGAACCGAGGTGATGCAAAACTTTTTTTGATGTGTGTATATTATACTGTTCAATACATAGACATTCCACTCTCATTAATGACTAATGTCAAATTTGTAGAAACACCGGTTGCTATTTTAATTTCAGTAACAAATTGTTAATGAACTGGGAACATTATGGTGTTTGAAACCATTTTTCAGTGTTACCTTAGTAGGTCCTGATCGAAATTTCATGTTTTCAGTCGGTCAACACGATTGTAACCAATTGTAATGGGTAGTTCCCTAATCCTGAAAAAGAAATGTATATGAAATTTACATGTGTAACTTATTTATTAATCTCAGTCCAGTGCAGGCAGTGACGAGAGTAGCTGCTCGCATCTGGACCGCAAACCACTCAAGCAGCTAAGTATACAATCCCATCTAACCTGACCATTTAACAACAATCACATAATCACACTAAGCAAGCAAATTTGAAGGTCAATCACCACTTTCAGTATCTTAACCAAGTATCACATATAACTAACACATATTGACTAGTTGCATTATTTGAACTAATACTGCAACTAAATAAGTGTACATATTGTAAATACTAACACCCATACTTGTAGCATGAGTGTAATGGGTGTGATGATCTGGTCATCCAAGTGTATTTCTCGTGTAATACAGTATCTTTCCAAATGAGGGAACCACCCATTACAATTGAGAACAATCGTGTTGAACTGGGAAGTTCATTTTCAATCTAATAATTAATTTATACTTAAAGCCGGACGTACAAGAAGCACGTTGCGCCCATGATGCTGGGCAAGAGGACTGTAATAGCCTAAATAAAACACGGCATGGATCTCATCTCTTAGATGCTCATTTTTCGTTTTATAATAAAGACAAGACTAACATCAAGCAGTTATCAAAGAACATGAAGAAAAACAAATGACAATCTTAGAATAATTGAGGAACACAAACATACTCCACCCTGTTGATTGAATGCAATCAATAATCACACGTACATACTAGCACAGATATCAACCTTATTACAACCTTATGTCGAGTCCATTTATCCAGTCCAGGCTCGGTGGTGTAGCACTGAATAGGTCGTTAGGGTCTTCTAAGTACACTCTTAGTTTGCAATCTTCGACAATGTGTCTGATGATCTGGTTCGTTGTACCGCAATCACAGCAGGGGTTTTGGCCACTTCCCCCACTTGTGCAGGTTGTATGTACAAACTCCATGTACGAAAACAGTGTACGGTACAAACAAACAAACAAACAAACAAACGTGTTGTCCTAGACCATATACCTCGCCCACGTCTTGAAGTACAGAAGCGCTCTATTTTCCTCCGTCTACCTACCCTTAGCAACTCCCTTCCAAATATCGACATATTCTCTCCCTGTAGAACATTCAAACATAACATTAGAATACCCCTTTCATCCTCAATTCCTACCCCTTCACCCTCCTAATCACCCACTACCCCAATCATTCCCTGCGTCTTTCCCGAGATTTGTCCCTTGCTCCCATCACTGCCAATTGTTACCTGTTATTGTTGTTGTTGTTTTTGTTAATATTATTTGAAATTGTAAAATATTAGTGTAAAATTACCTTTCATGGTTGTATCTAATAATTATTAAATAAATAATACATGAGCCAATGTGCAAAAGCGAAATATCGTCATGCAGCAATGAAAATACAACATCAAGCAATATGCAACCCGTTTTTTGACCAGTGTATTTGGGTCAGGAATAGACGGGCTGCGCATGCGTACAGTCTAAACCTCTGCTACCCGTCACAGCGTGTTGAACTGATTTCTCCTGGCGCGCAGACAATATATTACAGTACCATAAAACTTTACAAAGCGACCGCTGCCTGTGCGAAGGGACTATATTTGGCGGGGTATGTAGAAGAACAATAAATTACCCGTGCAAGTTGTCGGACGCACTGCGTTGACTTTTTATTTCGTTTGTGCCTTGAATCTCAGCTTTGTATATTCAGTATTTGTCGACCAACCCGATGACAGAGTCCGAAGAGCGCACACAGAATTGGCAATGGTGTCAGCAACTGCTGGTATATACAGAGCTGTATCTGTCAGCTGGCTGTAAATAGCTGTTATGACGGGAGAGGTTTATAACGGATTCATTGCAAAATATTTAGACCTTTAATTCAGGCCGTTAATTTTGTGTAGGTACAGACCCGTCTGAAGTCATGTCGCCATTCATCAAAACTACAAGAGGCTTCGGCCCGAGTCGTGCGCACTCCTCCCAGACCAGTCCCCCCCTGCCCCACTAGCTTGAATTTATGACGCTGTCATATTTCGCAACTTGCACGCTGGTAATTCCTGGGTGGGAATTTATTACCACGGCTGTCCCGCCCGTCCCATTAATCACTCCCTTCTACCCCCTCCTCTGTTCCCCGAGACCACTCGCTTGCTTGCAACTTCTTCTCCGACACACAACCCCTTACGGCTACACACGATGAGATAAGGAATCCACCAACCGCACTGATTCCGCAATAAAACTGACTGGCTGACTGGATACACTCATATTTTGGTGGAAGTGTGGTATTGATATAGCTACCTTCTTCCTCCCAAGATTTACGACACAATTTATGTGGCAACTGTTACCATAATCCAGGCGTCCTCAATCATTTTGAGGCTGAGTAGCCCCCTCATGCCATACCAAGTACGCGAGCACCTTCTAATCGAATATAATAATAATAATAATAATAATAATAATAATCTTTCCAGAAACTGAAGGTTTTATGCTAGCAATTCAAGACCAAGTCATCCCTACAAGGAACTACCTCAAGTTCATTGTAAAAGATCCCGCTGTACCAGATAATAAGTGCCGCTACGGATGTCAACAGTCAGAAACAATACAGCATATTACATTTGCATGTAGATATTTCCTGGCAACAGAGCACAAACAAAGGCATGATGCAGTTGCTAAAATCTTGCATCAGGAGTTGGCTGATAAGTTTCAGCTTTTGAAAGGAAAGAAATTTGCGTACCACCAATATCAGCCAGTGTGTGTTCTTGAAAACTATGAATACAAGCTGTATTGGGACCGAACTATTTTGACTGATCAATCGGTATCACACAACAGGCCGGATCTGGTAGTTGTAAACAAGAAAACCAAGCAAACTACATTGATTGATGTTGCGATTCCTAACAACAAGAATCTCCAGTCAAAACACATTGAAAAGATCAACAAATACAGCGAGTTGGTCGACCCTGTCAAAAGACAATGGCATGTTGACCGAGCGAAGACCATACCTATCATTGTCTCGAGTACGGGCGTGATCCCAAGTACCTTGCTCCAAGGCCTTAAGGAACTGGAACTGGATACTCGGCTGTACAAACTGGAGGTAGCTTTTCAAACCACCCTGAACATACATAATAAAAGGGGCTTTTCTATGAATACCAAAATTCTATCAGCAACCAGAATCGTTCGGAAGTTCATGGGTAGCTAAATTCTAGCTTAGAAGTTGCTGTTTCCGTAGCTATACTTTGGTTCACTGAAGCCCGTATAGTTACGTTGTAATATACCAGAAATGTGTTATATGTACTGTATAAACCGATAATAATAATAATAATAATAATAATAATAATAATAATAATAATAATAATAATAATAAGACAGAAGTAATGTCAATCATCGAAGACAAAACGACCCAACAGAACACCGAATATTGAACAATAAACCATGTGCATAAGTTTACATACCTTGGTGAATGGATCCAATCAAACGGACTAGATACAGAGGCCATAGCGGCCAGAGCAAAACAGAAAACTGGAGGTAGCTTTTCAAACCACCCTGAACATACATAATAAAAGGGGCTTTTCTATGAATACCAAAATTCATCACTATATCACTGTCGTCTAGCCGGTATCCCTCTATGCGTCAGAATGCCTTATCCTCTCTCAGAAATGTGCGCTTGCTAAGTTAGAGCAAAGAGAGTGATTCTCCACAACATACTTGGTCCAAACTGCAAAAACGGGATCTACGTAAGAAAATCCAGACAAGAACTCTACCGTATTCTAAGATAGAGAAGATCACAGACACAACGCGCAAACGCAGGGCTCGCTTCTACGGTCCCTTGCGTCGGATGAACGACTCAAGATGGACAAAACGTATATTTAACAATTTCGACTCAAAACCAAAAACAGCAGTTCCTTGGTACGTTAACGTCAAGAAAGACCTCCAAGAAATGGGCCTACGACCAGATGACGCGCACAAACGAGACCTTTTTTGAACAAGCATCGTGACTTTTGGGACTTTCCGAGATGAGAAATACACAACGAGTGCAAAGTGGTCGGATGAACGTCGTGCTCGATACAGCAAGCTAATGAAAGCCTACTGGATCAATCATAAATTGAATAAACGCCAGAATGTATAGTGGAAGTATCGGGGTCCCTAGTTGGCCGATTAGTGAATAGGTTAATAAATAAATATTAATAATGTACATGATTTTATCTAACGCACTCCTAAACAGAGTTGAACAACAAGAAGATCATTTGATTGGTTCAGAAAAGGTTCTGAGCAGATTTGGAGTCTGAAGATGATATTAAGGATACGCCGAAGTACCAACACATTTGTCACCTTTGTGGACTTTAAGAAGGCATATGACTCTATTGAAAAACTGTTTTGGACATACAGTAAAACGTCGTTTATCCGGACGTCAAACAACGGAGCCGCGCGCGCTCACTACAGTAGTGAGTCGGTTCTCGTTTTCAATTGTTGTCTCTTATGTCTCCGCCCGTTTGTTTACTCTACAGTACAATGTTTCAATGTGTTACAGTATGTGAGTGTGTGTACTGTACTGTATTACGTTGTGAAAATGGCTTCTACGAGTGACAAAAAAGAAAAACGAAATTGCAATGTTTTATCCATTGAGAAAAAGGTGGAGATCGTTAATAAACTGGATAAAGGTGAGAGTGTGCAGTTTTCTAATGAAAACTTAGTGTTCGAAAATCCACAATTTATGATTTGAAGAAAGGAAAGATGAAATTCTGAATTATGCATCGAAGTTAGATAGTGAATAAGAGTCTAAAAAGTGTAGAACCATGAGATGAGCTACGGATAAAAATTGGAAGAAGCGGTGTACTTATGGTTTATTCAGACAAGAAGTAAGGGAGATCCCATTTCTGGGCTTTGTTATGTGAGAAAGCGTTGCAGCTTAATGAGAAGCTTATTGGTTATTACCATAATGTACTGTGCATGTTTTTTCGTATGAAATAAATGCATGTTTGATTATCCGGAGCACTTTCGGTCCCAATTAGTCCGGATAAACGACGCTCTACTGTACTAGATGAGCTCAGAGTGGACAGGAAGACTAGAGAATTAATCCGCCAGACTCTCACAAACACAACATCCCAAATGAAGTTTCTAGGTGAACTATCAGAGCCTTTCTAAGTGCATACAGGAGTTCGACAAGGAGATGGTCTCTCCCCGCTCCTTTATAATTTTGTATTAGACAAAGCCATCAAAAGAAATCAAAGGTGTAAACATTGGTACTCTGAGACAGAATCAAAGTGAAGTGCCTAGCTTTGCTGATGATCTAGCTATCTTTACCAAGACTAGTGAAGAAACTAGAGAAGTTACATGAGATGGCAACAAAAACAGGCCTCCAAATATCGTATGAGAAGACACATTTCATGGCCAATGGACACCCTAATATCCAAAGATCCCCACTACAGACGAATTATGGAATAATCACACACGTATCTTTCTTCAAATATCTAGGAGAAATCATTGTACCATCTGGAATGGACAGGAAAGCTAATTTAGAAAGAACCACCAAACTTCTGAAAGGATACCGAATAACGTGGAATCACTGTCACGAAATGCGAAACTTCGGCATTTCAAGACAGTTGTCCTTCCGGAAGCACAGTTTGCCTCGAAAACTACATCTCTAGGAGGCCACTATAAGATTGATGCAATTGAAAAACAAAAACGAGGAATTCTTAGGAAAATATATGCCCTGTTCATGTAAATGGTATATTATCATTATTATTATTATTACTGGTGCCTTTATTGTGGCACCGTTAGGGCTCTAGGCCCTCTCACACACTTAACCACACACAATGCTACTTACATGAATAGTCATATATGTTATTCCTAACCTACCAAACTTAAATACTAGAATTAAATGGAAAACTTTAGACTTGTACACAGTATATATGACACTAAAGTCATAGATATTCATTGTACACAGAAATCTATGTTCACCGATGCTGTACGCAGGGGACGATTGAAATTCTAAGGTCAGATCTGCAGAATGGATGACACTAGATATGAAAAAAAAACTGCTTGTTATAATAAATTCAAAGAAGGTCAAAATCAGTTGGTTAGAAGAAATAAATCAGGGCTTAAAAGAAGTAAACATCACAGAAGATACCATCAGAAATCGCAAGGCTTTTGGAACTCTGGTTGCAAAGCACACTTTTAGGGAGAAAGCTAAAAAGACCACTGGAAAACAATGGACAGAAGAACGCAAGAAACAGCATAGCTTGTCAATTTCTAATAAGCCTTGATCTCTTCATTACTAGTACCTTCCTGCCATTCTCCCATTTATATGCCCCAGCAATCATTCTTTCTACCCTCATATCAGTTACCTCTAGCTTATGTATCAGATGTTCTGATTCTACCCAGCTCTGGTTGGTTGGTTCCTCAGTTTAGGGGCTGTGACAACGTGGTCATGTAGCCCCGTGTACTTTGGATGTGTGTAGAATCTGTCTGATAACCGGTGTTAATTGTGATGACTGTATTAGTGTGTGTATCTGTTTTCAATTCTAGTAAGGACTGCAGATATTTAATTTTTTCAAGTAGTTCCTACTTTTACCGCCAAACGCCACCGTCAGCGATTACTAGTTCAGAACCTGGTTATCAGACGCCACTGCAGTCGGCTCCCGGCGACCAACGTCGGAACATAAGAACGTTTGTCAAATGTTTAACCTAACCTAATTTAGCTTCAGACAGGTGTAGTTAGTGGAAGATTCTTTAACATGCCATAAATCTATGACATGGGACCGTCGGTTTTACTTCCCCTCCGAAGGAAGGCATACTGAGAGATTTTTAAGGCTCTTAAAAAATCCGACGACTTCGGCTGGGTTCGAACTCGCGATTTTGGGCATAGAAGCTCAGCATGCTTCCAACTACGCCAGCGAAGCCGCACTACCCAGCTCGCACTTTCTATATAGCAAGGTCGGTCTAAATACTGAGCGTTGTAAGGAGAGTTTCGTCGATTCACCCACTTCTTTCAAGCATAATACTGTAGATTGCAACCAATAACTCACTGCATTGGCTTTTCACACCTCGACCCTATTTCCTTCCCCATACTACGAAGGTGGATCAAAAAGTTAGTTGCACTAACGCGCTGCAGCAGCGCGCTGTGTGTCGCAAACGCGGGCACAGCGGAGAAAGGGACAGACACTGCCCACACGTCTGTTAGGCAGGTCACTATAGTGTCTCATCTTGTGAATAGCGGACAAATGCAATGGCGCGTCGACTGGACGTTCACTCCAAATATAAGGTGCGTGCGACAATCCGATTCCTATTGGCCGAAAGGAAGAATTGCACAGACATTCATCGAGAAATTAGTGCTGTGTATGGGTAGCGGGCCATTTCCCGGCAAGGGATAACGCAACACCTTACAAGGCCCACCAAAAGAGCGAACTGCTGCAGCGTTTCATGTGGGAGGTCTGGCAACACCCAACCTACAGTCCCGACCTAGCGCCATGTGACTTTCATCTGTTCGGTAAGCTCAAAACGGAGCTCGGTGGTCGACGTTTCCAGACCGATGAGGAGGTGAAGGCCGCTGTCTCCGTGTGGTTGCAGAAAGCTGGAGGAACTTTCTATGCATCCGGTATCTACAAGTTGGTTGTGTGTTTGCAGAAATGTTTGGAGTCTCTTGGAAACTATGTGGAAAAGTGACGTTACATTGCATATCGTTATAAGCGTGTTGCTGTTGTATAGGTGGTGTAATAAATGGACATAACTGGGAAGTGCAACTTATTTCTTGATCTGCCCTCGTATCATCCTGAGAGAATACACAGTCCAAGTGCTTAAAATGTTCCACCTGCTCCAATTTAGGTTCTTCCTAGAAAACATCTACTTGAGGTACCATTATCTTGCGTTTCTTCTCCACCGACATGGCATTCATCTTCATACCGTACTCCCTACATTTCTGTTCAAGTTGTAACATGTTGGCTTGCAAGCTTTCAACGGAGTCCACTTTAACAATCAGGTCATCAGCTTACCTGGTTTCCACCTAATTGAATCCCACCCAGCCTCTTATTATTATTATTATTATTATTATTATTATTATTATTATTATTATTATTATTATTATTATTATTATTATTATTCTTTCCGATGAGGCCTGCTAGGGACCACGTGCCAATTTCAATTCTTCACACTTTGTTGTTTTCTCTTCCGTTCCCTCCAGTACTCCTTCATCCGTTCACTATGCTGCTTCTTTCTGTCCTCGGACCACTTCGCACCAGGTTTCTTTGGCAATCTTCCTTAGAATCCTTTCATAATACCCTTTTTCTAAAGATCTCTCTGTTCACTGTTTCTTCTTCACTTATATTATTTCTTTCTAAATCTTTCTTTACTTCTTGAATCCAGCTAGTTGTTGCCCTTTTCTCCCAAAGGTACTTGAATATCCTTTTTGCTAATCTGGACATCCATTCTGTAAATATGTCCAAAAAAATTGCAATCTCCTTTTTCTTATCGTTTCTGTTATATTTTCTATGTTCCTGTATATTTCGTCATTAGACCTTAATTTCCATACTTCTGTTGTTTTCACTGGGCCTAAAATTTTCCTCATGATTCTCCTTTCTAGTACTTCAAGTTTATCTAATCTATAGTTTAGTACCAGACATTCACTTGCGTATAGGCATTCCGGATTCACCACTGTAATGTAGTGCCTTATTTTAAGATTTTTAGATAAGCACTTTTTGTTATAAAAAATCTTAGTGATACCATATGCTCTTTCCATCTTGTGTACCCTTTCTTCTACCGAAGATTATTATTATTATTATTTATTATTATCGTGTTCGAAACCATTTTGCAGTGTTACCTTAGTAATCGAAATTTAATGTTTTCAGTCGGTCAACGCGATTGTACCAAATTGTAATGCGTGGTTCCCTAAACCTGAGAAAAAGATTATTATTATTATCATCATTATAATTTTTCCGAAATTAGTTGCTACGGAATTTGTATAACTTCATATCTATGAAAAAGATGACATCTATAATTTCATTGCAACTATTGAGGAAAATTATAACTGAAAAAAATGACTGTCAAGAATTACTTAGTTTCAGTCCTTTTCATGTACCACAAGTAAAATCTCGACAGCAAACATTATTTGATATCACAAGATTTAGAAGTGTTCACCATTCTCATTCACCACTAGTTAAAATATTATCGACTTTGAAGACGTTCGATGCTCGCGTAGATTTATTCACTGGCACTAGCTCATTTAATAAGCAGGTAAAGGCAGCTGTTTCTATTGGACAGTAGGCCTACTTATTATTGAATTTATATTTCCTGGAATACTGGGGACTCTATTCTCTTTCCCTTTTAATTTATATAAGTTTATATTTTTATTTTTTCTGTTTGTACAGTATTTTTGCTAACCTGTGGTGTATATTTCCAAAATTTATTTTGTAGCATTTCTGTTTGTTGTCCAATTCTGTCCTCTTTTTTTCTGTCTTTTCCATTGACGTATTATTTTGTATGTTGACCTTATATGTCAAAAAGGAATGTAATTGAGCTTATGCCTCTGTACCTTCATATTCTTCTTCTTTTTGCGTTTTGCCCATTATAGAGCGCGCTTTAACTTGTTTTTCGTCTTGATGATATTCGCCTTCCTATCTTCCCAAAATCTCTTCATGAAGTCACTGTGCAGCTTCTTCCGTTCTTCTGTCCACTTGGTTCCAGTCCTGCCACTAGTTTTCACCCTAAGCTTGTGCTTTGTTACTGCGGTCCTGAAGACTTTGCGGTTTCTCAGAATATTTTCTCCGATGTTCAACTCTTGCAGGTCCTCTCATGATTCATCCAGCCAGGCTATCCTTGACTTCTGAGAATTTTTTACATTGAATAACCTTTTTGTAAATCTATAATCGTCCATCCTGAAGAGGTGTCCATAAAATGTTAAACGTTTTCTTCGTACAGTGTTGCTGAAACTATCTGTGTGACGATATAGATCTGAATTTCGTCTTTTAATCCAAATTCCGTTTTATTGTGTGGGGCCGAATACTTTTCTAAGAATTTTACGTTCTTTCTTTTCTATATTTGCAATTTTAGAATGACCTCCTAAAGCTACGGTTTCTGAAGCATATAGAGCTTCCGGTAGTACAACTGTTTTGTAGTGTTTCAGTTTTGCATTATGTGATATTACTCTTTTATTATAGTGATCCCATGTTAGTCTGAATGCTCTATGAAGTTTTGAGGCTCTTTCTGTGTTAGCCAAACTGTACAATCCTGAAGGAAGAATTATTTATCCAAGGTATTTAAGAAATTCTACTTGTGATATTGCTCCATACGCTGTTTCCATTTTTAGCCTACTTTTCACATTTTGCAAAAATGAGGAAAAAGTAGACTTATGAGATCGGGCAAATGTGTGTCTGTCTGTCCTTCTGTCTGTCTGTCTGTCTGGCTGTGTGTGTGTGTCCCCCCCCCCTATCAACTCCTAAACGGCTGCAGCAATCGAAACAAAATTTGGTAGGAGTAAAGATCTATACATGAATATCTCACGCCCATATTTGAAAATGATGTCAGTGCTACCAACTGCTGAAAAATCGCAATTGAAATTTGAGCCCCATGTTGGATATCTTGGAAGGTATGCCTGGGAGCTATTTCAAAATTGGCACACGTATAGATAATAACATTGCAGTTTAATTTCCAGGAGGCCATACATGGCAGTGTTGCCAATATGATTATAAGCCTGCTGATAGGTCCTAATTTTAAATGCATATAACTTCTACACTATCAATTGGATTTCAACCAAATTTCGTATGTGCTATGTGTACAAAAACAGATATGACTGAGCGTATTCTTTAGAGACACCAGGGCTGCCAACTGTTAATAAATGCTCTCAATTTTTTAAATCCAAATACCCATATCAGAAAGTATGCAAGCCGACAGCTTTAAACTATGCACACGTATAGTACCTGACATTCTATATTATTTTGGAGTAACTTATATACGTCAGTGCTACCAGCATGATTCTAAGCCTGCAGAGATGTCCAACTTTAAATACACGTAAATTCTATACTATCATTTGGATTTCAACCAAATTTCTTGTGTGCTATGTGTACCATAACAGATATGACTACGCCGATTTTTAAGAGTAACCAGGGCTGCCAACTGTTAATAAATACTGTCTCTATTTTCGATACCCTAATATCAATATATCAGAAAGTATGCAAGCCAATAGCTCTAAACTTTGCACACGTATAGTATCTGGCATTCTAGATTAATTTGGAGTAACTAATATAGGCCTACGCCAGTGCTGCCCACTTGATTCTAAGCCTGCTGATAAGTCCAATTTAAAAAATGCATGTAACTTCTATACTAACTAATGGATTTCATTCAAAATTGACACAACAGTAGATCATATTATTTCTGATTATTTCTGATCAATACATGTATGTCATTGTTGCCAACATGATTTTACGCGCGCTGTTACATCTAATGTTTAACTGCATGTAACGTCCATGCTATCCATTCGACTTCAACCAAATTTTGTATTCTGTACCTAAGGAGACGGAACTAAGAATATATTCAGTCACCAGGGCTGCCAACTGTAGTTCTCTATTAGGCCAGGTATACAGTATTTCGAACTAATTAGAAATTTCGATATTACCAACTTAATTTCGTCATTATTCTAGATAGATCCATATAGATTAATCATTGGCATGAATCTGAAATTTTAAGAAAAGTAGGCTTTTTAGTTCGTCACGGAACTTTTTGTTTCTTTCTTGTTCTTTTGCTGAAAATTCTGCATGTACTTGGTTTTTTCAAATGATATTTGAAGACCTGCTTGTGATGCTATTCTGTATAATGTACCTTCATATTATTAAATAAATATATAAATAAATAACTAAATAGGCCTATATATTATTATTCCTGGCTTCAGCTCTCCGCGTTGATTCACGATCGTAGAAGAAACTTAAAGGAGAAACATTCTTATATAAGTTACCAGCACGTCTATAAGGCTACAAAATTAATAGCAAAGAAGTGACGTCTAAACAGCCCATTGCATTCATCGGTATTTTAATGATCTTGTTTTGAACGGAGCTACTGCGTTATTTGTTGAGCGTAAAATATTTTATAGTGACAACATGGGCGGTGATTTAACAAGGAGCGCTGTCTCCTGCTTCACGCTTTGTTCCTCCTTAACGAGCATCCTTATACTTTATTGAAACATACAGCTTGGTGTTGACATAAACCCTAAAAGTGCTGCCAACCCCCCAGGAAATGTCCCATTCCGCTTGGCAAAATATGTGAAGAAAGTTGTTAGTTCCTTTGTTACAGCCAATTCATTCAGAGCCTTCGGATATCGTTGTCATCAGCTCCTTATGTTTAACAAGGTTGATGACGTGGGTATAAGAGTAAAAGAAAGCAGTTCAAGGCATCTTCTAGGTCACCTCCCTGTAACTGAAGAAAAGAATGAAAGGTCCTATGACAGAAAAAAGTAGGGTACCGTAGTCTTGTCCTCTAAATCGCTAATGTGTTGTTGTTTGAGTCTTCAGTCTATTGACTGATTTGATGCAGCTTTCCACGCCACCCTGTCCTGAACTAATCGTTTCATCTCTACCCTCTGTGTGTCGGGGCTGTAGAATAGACCAACGGTATTCCCTGCCTGTCGTAAAAGGCGACTAAAAGGGGACCGAGTAGCCGCCGGTATAAGTGGCTCCCCTCTCGCAAAATTGCAAATAGGGTCAGGAGTGAGAAATCGCTCCTAAAGGTGGATGAACCAGCAGGATTTGGTCAACAGCATAATAATGGAGAACGCAACGGGAAACCAATCCATTGAAGACCTTAATGTGTATCCCAAGAAAACCTATGATGAGTCCAAAGACAAATGTTAGTGAAGTTGGCAACTGCGGGATCACACCCCAAAGGAATGATGTCCGGCCCGGCATAAGAGGAAATGGGGCCTCTCAGGTCGTTATCAGGATAAATCCCTATTTCAAAATTGGAACATGGAATGTTCGAATTATGTTACAAGCTGGGAAACTAGAGAACTTGAAAAGAGAAATAGATCGGCATAAATTAGATGTTTTAGGATTAGCTGAAACACGTTGGAGAGAAAAAGGAGAGTTCATAAGCGGGGACTTCAAAGTCTTGCACTCTGGAAGTGAGAATGGTCAAGGCGGTGTTGGTTTGGTACTAAATGCTAACTCTTCAAGGGCCCTACTGGATGTTGGAGCTATTGGAAACAGAATTATCATAGCACGTTTTCTGGCAACACCCGTAAATTCAGTTGTGGTGCAGGTATATATGCCTACGTCCAGCAGTGATGGTGACGAGGCTGCAGAAACGTATGAGAAGCTGGAAGAATTACTGCGTACGACAAAGGGTAGCGAGAACATTATTATAATGGGAGACTGGAATGCAGTGATTGGTGAGGGAAAAGAAGGATTTGCAGTAGGAGGGTATTGTCTTGGTAGAAGAAATTCACTTGGTCAACGTCTTCTCGAATTCTGTGAACAAGAGAGGTTCGTTAAAAGTAACACTTGGTTTACCTCACCAAAGAGGTGGAGATACACTTGAAAAAAAATACAACAAAAAAACAGGTGATGATCAACGTTACCAGATTGACTATATTCTTGTCACGGAAAGATACAGAAATCAAGAAGAAATCCATGGCATATCCGGGCGCTGACATCTGTTCTGATCATTCTCTACTAGTAATGAGTACGGCACTGAAATTTAAACGCAGGATTCAGGGAAAACCAACAAAGAAGTGAAATCTTGAAGCATTTAAAAGCGAGTGGACTAAAAAGCAATATCAGGAAGCCACTGATGATCACATATCATATGCAAGCAACTCACAAACTGTTGATCATTTATGGTCAATAGCCAAATTCTCGATCGAAAAGGCTGCTGAAGACTATGTGGGATTTGTGGAAAGAGTGAATCGCAAACCATGGATCACACAGGACATTCTCTTAAAGATGGACGAAAGAAGAAAATTTATAAACGACACTTCAGAAGAAGGCAGAAATAACTACCGAATGCTAAAGAACCAAATTGATCGACTCTGTCGGGAGAAGAAAATGGAGTGGTGGCAGTCAAAATGCGAAGGAATCGAATTTCTGCAAAAACAAGGAAGAGCAGATTTAGCCTACCAAAAGATCAGGGAAGCAACTAAGAAACAAAAAGGATACGCACTAGACAGTTCCATGATACACATGGGAATCGTATATCAGACCTGAATTACGAGAAGGAACACTGGAGGATGTATGTTCTTTTAAAGGTTCTAATATGGGAGTGAAAGTTGGTGGAAGACTTATCCAGAATATTAAATTTGCTGATGACCTGGCATTAAGGCCTACTTGCAGTAAATCCGCATACATTAACAAACATGCTGCAATGTTTAAATGAAATAGCTACAGAATACGGAATGAAAATCAATTTTAAGATGTCAAAGGTTCTGCTGATAAATGAGCATCAACACCAACTAAATATAACCATAAATAAAGAACCAGTACAGCAGGCCAGTCGATTTAAATACCTTGGTCAGATCTTCACAGAAGACCTACGATGTAAAGTTGAAATCAGGAGCCGTATAGACATGGCCAAGCAGGAATTCCGTGAAAAGCATTCTCTACTATGTCAACGCGCGATGTCCATCTGCCTTAGAAAACAACTGGTTAAGAGCTACATATGGCCAGTTGCAATGTACTGCAGTGAGACCTGGACAATGAATAGAGGTGACATTAAACGACTAGAAGCGTTTGATATGTGGTGTTGGCGCCGAATGGAAAAGATCAGATGGGTAGAAAAAACGACCAACATAACGGTGCTGATCGAATAAAGGAACAAGATGTTCAGCAAAGAACATATAGCCTACTTTCTCCTAAATGTATGGGTATCTTTATGACTCTTTGTCCTCATCCCTAAAACAATCACCCCAACCACAATGTATTGTTTGTTTTCTTTTATATTGATAATAAGCCAGTAAGTGTCAAGATCAATATTATATACTGTGCCCTTGACCTACGTCTTAGGCCAAGGACACATTATGTCATTGGAGTACTTATATAGGGCAATGTCATGATGTTAATGAGAATGAAATCATCATTATGTAATGATTATAATAATAACTAGGATCTTCCTGCCGTGTTGAGATCACATAAACTGTATGTGGCTTGGCAGTTCTGACAGGGAGAAATTTATGGTTTTCACACAATGGGCAGAGCAGGTGCGTCACAAGTCGCTTGCCTGCAAGTTTCAGAGCAGGAGCACTCCAGCGAATTCTGAGAATCTTGCCAAAACGCAGTAACTATCTCAAGTTAGCACGCAGTAGATGCTTGACTCCGCCCTTAAAGAGTACGCCTCAGTTAGTTACAAGAGATCAAGACATTACATGAATGATCTGAAACGCCCATGATGAATCTAATTATTATCAAGAATTTTGGGAATGCGGTAACGGATTAAATATCTCTGTGTTCATCGAATAGAAGTAGTCCCCGCGCAAGGAAATTTGACAACGTCGAGTGTGTGAGAGAGAGAACATAGCGTCCTTCAGCAAGAAATTAGTTCTACCAAAGCGCTGATGATATAAATTTAGCCTATGATCGAGTTTCGTCGTGAATCATATGATTAGCAAGGCCATATTTTTATGTATGAATTAAGGTACCTGATTACTGTAGCCTATGATTGTGAAGGGAGCATTTGGTGTCGTATGTGCAAAACTGTGAATTGGCAACCATTTTGTCATATATGTGGGTGAAGTCTGTGACAGGGGCATTGTTCATCATTCAGCCAAAGTTAGTGGATGCTAGTCTATGTAGCACCAAGCATTAATGTACAAAACGCACAGTCTATTGTTCGGCTGATGCAAAATAATATTAAAAATGAATACTAAGTTGTGAATGTGTATAACAGAAAGGAAAGATGTGAAATTATATATATAATTCAAGTGAAAAATATGTAACAGAAAATGTGTCCGCGACAAGTGTGGAAATAGTGTGAGAATTTGTCATCTATGACACAAGTGTACAGTCCACTAATGTATATTTTTTTTAGTGGTGCATAATCTAATTAAATATGTGTGTGTGTGCATTTTAAAAGGGTGCTGGCTTATAGCAACCTAGTGATAATGGAGGATTGCAGTGATATTAGCGAGTGGTTTTGCATCATCGTGATGGGATTCGAACTGGCCATGGAGGTCATGTGCTAAGTTATACTGTTGCGGGCCTCTGGTCCAACTCTTGCAAACGATGAAGGAAGTCTTCAATATGATAAGTACCTTTTGATTATATTTTAAAGTGTCAAATAATTCATGGATTTCATCGTCATAATGTTAGCATGTTATTTGTTTTCTTTTGATTTGTTTTATCTTGTGTGTACAATAACTGTGTCAATGGCGACCATAGTTGTGCATCTGACGGAGCTGGATACGCTCATAATGATTAATGATCACAATAATTATTTTAATGAATTAAAAGTGCCTAATTTAACGTAAGGATGTTGCTAGGTAATCGTATCCGTACATAAAACACATGGTAGAACTACCTATTTTATTTATAAATGTGTGTTAGAAATATCCCCTGTGTTTTCCACCCAAATAGAACGAACGAAGCATGGTATTTCGATAGATGCCCTTTCCAGGCAAAATCTCATTATTTCGTATAAATGACCAGAAATAGTAATTTATGTATTTACATACCGGATGAATTAATATCCGAGGATTTTTTTTGGGACGATATTTAAAGGACCATGGTGTATTGTGATGGATAATGACGGGATATTATGGTGTAAGCAATGAGTATAGTTTAGAGGACAGTTTACAATGGCGTGAGTTATTTAAGAAGTGACGGCTGAACCAGCCTCATTAATTGTTATATTAGTTTTTATTGAGCGCGTGTGATATTTAAGGACATACAGGTAAGATGTTGTAAGGAGGAATCTACGATGAAATAAGATAAAATAGATAATGATGCCAGGTAAATATAGACCTGAGGGAAGATGTCAGATGAGAGTTAGTATGATAAGTTTACAATGATATGAGTGAATTGTACGTGCAAGATAGGGGCCAATAAGCGCAGGTAAAATAACGCTATAATTAATCTATATCCAAATGAGAGCGCTCCGCTCCACATTTAGAATACAAAGATCTGGTCGCACAGCTGGTGAGGATACAATCATATGTTAGCCCGGGGGAAGGGGTGAAGACTTGCATCTCTACCTTTCCACGGTCAAGGTTAGCTAGCAGGCGCGGCCAACCTATTGTCATTCTCCACAAAAGGAGGGGTCCACTCTGGACTCGGGTGTTTGCCGCAGCGATTCATTTAAATTTTTCTTATGTTTGGTCCCAAGTTTAATATTCACGTAAGGGTATGTTAGGTTACTACCCTGATGCCTCCAATCGATAGTGTTTCTTTTACTGATCATTTTGATATAAGGGACGGTTTTGTCTGCTGATCATACAGTCCCGGGTTCGATATCCTTTTGTTGTGCCTGGTCCAGAAACTATTTTAAACGGGTGCTAGGTAGGCAGTAACCTTGCGGTCCCGTGTTCGAAATCCTTTTGTTTATGCCTGATCGATCAGTCTTTTTAAATGGGTACTAGCTAGACAGTGACCTTAGAGTCCTGTGTTCATGAATAATTATTTTCGGTCCTGGAAAATAATTATTATTAGATTTTTTTATAGTTAATATTGGTTCAAAATTATCTTGAGATTTCTTTTTCTCAATAATAGTTGAACGGACCATGCTTTGTTCTATTGTAACCTCGTTCTGCAAGATAAGGCATTCAAGGTAAGAAATGTATAGGTAGCGAATACCCCTAAATACATATTGATCCTGTTGAATAGGCCACTTAGAACATGTTTGTGCCATGCCTATCTTTTTCAGGGGTCGCGGCTTCAAATACATTCACCGTTGTTTAACATAACACTGATACAAGGTATTTCTTCTGTGTCATGTCCATTTTTTCTAGGGGTCGCGGCTTCAAATACATTCACCGTTGCCTAACGTGACTCTGACACGATACGATTATTTTAATAATGTTTGGTTGGAATTATTAATTGTTTTTCATGTTTATCCAACCCAAGTTTGAAAGGCAAATGATTAGTCATCATTTTTTATGATGCTATTTTTGTTTGTTTTTAAGGCATTTTTCTTAGTTTGTTTATTAAATATCCATGAATTATTTGACAAGGCATCGGGTGCTTGGTTCGAGAATGTATCACATCGAACGCAAGGGCCGAAGCCAGGCTTATCATATCGCTAATATGTTAATGCAATATGTGACAATTTGTAAGTGTGTTTCAAGGCTAAGGAAACTAAATGGCTTCATTGATTCAGCTATTTTGTTTTAAAGCTAAGACGTCCAAAGTAATGTCGGGATTGGACAGGCTTCCATAATTAATTTACAAGAGTATGTAAATAAGATGCATAAATCATATTCATGTTTGCAGATAGAAATACATAATTAATGCCATGAAGGTTAAGATTTGATATGAGGGTAAACTTTTATTTAACGGAGGGATTCTAGTAAATGTTAATTAAACGCCATTAATAATTAAATAAGCCAATGGCTAGGCTATAATGTATACTTCGGAATGGCCATGGATGTCTCTGATATTTGAACATAACATGTATCTGAAATGTAATTGGATGATATTAGACTCAATGATTATTATGTTTACTCAGATTAATGATTGATTAATTTCGTATAAATGGATTTCTTTTTCTTAATCCATACTGTTGTTACAGTTGACCGGACCCTCTTGATCCATCATCTCTTAATAACTTAACTTTCTGATGATATCTTATCATCGTAATTAATAAATTTGATTATGGCAATTAATGCTAATTGGTGTTAACCAGATTTCATTTTTGATTCATTTTCTTTATTTTGCCATATGATTGGTTTTTATTTGTCAATAAATTTGATTGTAATCATACATCATAACTAATATGATAAGTATTAATTGATGCTGATTAGCATTTAATTGGTGGTTTTTGGACATTAATTAGTCCATTGTTTATATTTTTGATTTTGACTTAATTTTATTGATTCCGTATTTGATTTATTTTACCTTTGAGTTATTATTATTATTATTATTATTATTATTATTTTAAATTTCATTTCTACTATTTTGGTTTTATTTCATTTATTTGTTTTTGCTGTACTGGTGTTGGTGCATTAAATTTGTTTATTCTCATTCAGAATCTGTGTGTGATGAATTTTATTCAGCCCTAGTGATCTTCCTATAATATCCAGAACAGTTTCATATTCAAGCTAGTGTACCGTTCATGCCCCGACGACAGAGTCCTGTTCTGAAGGCCTTGTGCAAGGGTACATGGCAAAGGATAGATTATTCTCTATTCTTCTTCGATTTTTCTATTCTGGAAGATCCTAGTGGTTAACATACACAGATGCACCCGGGTTTTGTGCTTGTTTGATTAAGTTTGGCTTGCCTACTCGTTTGGCATGTTAATTATTTTTTTGACTTTATGCTGAGCGGGTAAACGCTGGAAGATACCCATAAGTCACTTATCAATTCAAACCCGAATCCAAACCGTATTCCATTCATTTCATACCCGTTATTTTTCCGTGAGGATCAGCCTTGCCCTTTTTCCGCTTGCCACATTCATTTAATACCAAACCCTGTTCTCCCCACCACCAGTGCAAAGTGCAAAATGGCGCCCAACGGTGTGACTTAAGCTTGAGACAATAGCAGCCCAACATAAGGTCGAAATGGAGCTCAATTAATTGAATGAGAGCTACTGTAATTAAATTTTCATTTATATAAATTTTTATAGTATCATACAGTAATCTCAAGGAGTCCCTTGAAATTTTTATAGCATTGAGCATCCATCAGATAGTTAATTAAGGCTCATTAGTGGCCTGATGAGAAACATTAATCACTTTAATTAATGTTTGATTAAATTAAATTAATTAATTATTCTTTCTTTTAGTGATAAGTCAAATATTCAATGACACCAATGGATTACAATCAAATTTTGAATCGTTTTACTGTTGCAATATCACTGTAGGTGATTGCAAATTCGAAGGATAGGGGAAGGAAGCCTTGAAAGCTTTGAAATACACTTACATTGCATGGTGTGTTGATGTGTGTATTTGCATGAGTTGGGACAAGCCCGCATATTCTCCTATTGATAATTATGTCATCGACAGAGGACCTGATGGTCGTATTGCAAGAATTTAAAGACAGTAGTTATAAGCAGATGCAGGAAATAAAAGACAGTAATCAGGAACTTAGAGTTAGTACTGAACAGCAATTGTCACAGATGCAGAGAAATATAGAACATGTAGGCCGCATTTGCAGTCAGAGTACTGAGCAAATAGAAATTCATATGGTCACGATCGAGAACGAGATCAAGAACGTGTCTCAGAGAATGGCTAGTATGGAAATTCGAGTCCAAGAGCAGGTTGCGAAATGTGAAGTGGGAATCGCAGCAACTCAGGCAGATGTCGACAAGCTGAGAGATGAGAATAAGTCAACGCAAGCCAAGATAGGAGTGATCGAGACCGACATCTCTACATTTAAGGACGAGATTAAGGATTCATTGCAGCTCATACGAGATGATATGAATGGCCAACATGACGAATGTAAGAAATCATGGGAAAAGGATAAGGAAGGATTGAAGAGAGATGTCGAATTAGCATACGAGGACATGGGCAGGAGGCTAAGGAAGAAAGGATAGCTGTACTCCGTAAATTAGAAGAGAGCAAATTAAAGATTAATAAGGTCGAGATGGAGCTTTTGTCCAGGATGGAACGACAAGAAAATAAACAAGTCAAAAGCGACCTCAAGATGCTGATCCAAGAAGAGGTCATCGCCGACTTACAAAAAGGATTGGCCAAGTCCATTACAGAAACCCGTATGGAAGGGAAAGTAGGATTTCAGGAGCATACGACCATAGATGAGGGGATGGAACCTCACAGTCAGGAATTCAGGGGTCGTACTTCAACACCCGTCGAGTCTAACGCAGCTGCTCAGGTCATTCACGTTATAAAAATGAGTGATGACCGGCCGAACAAATTTTCAGGGAACAATAACTTTACTCCTAAGAGTTTCCTCAGAGAATTGATGGAATACATCAAGGAAAGCAAGATCTCAGAAGACCGACAGTTAAGGACAGTAGAGAAACTGCTGACTGGACACGCGTTACAATGGTTCCGTAGCTTCAGGTATACCTTTGACACTATGGGGGAATTCCGTGAAGCATTTCTGAAGAAGTATTGGAGCCTTGCCTCGCAACAGAACCTGAGGATGGAACTATACGCGCGCCGCTATAGTACCACATCACCCACAAAATATTCAGAATATTTCATCACACAGCTACACCGAATGAAAGAGTTGGATATGCCTCCATCAGAAGAAGAGATGATCACCGCCATTGAGAAGCAATTGCCAGTCGGAGTTCAACAGATCATGGCGGCAGCGAACGTACGGACAGCGGTACATGCCGAGGAAATATTGAGAAACCTCGATGAAACGACGATCCACAGTCCGCAAAGATCAGGTCGAACGACTGAAAATGTAAACGTGGTCGGCCTAGAAGAAGCACCTAGACGACGCATGAAAGACCAAAGTACAGACGCCATGGACATGAGGCAGAACTGGGAACGTCGGGAATACCAAGATCAAGAGTTGAGGCCCCCGTGGTATGGTAACCGAGTTAATAATAACTGGAGGTCGTCTCAAAGACAAAATGAACCATGGAGAGTACATCGTGGATCATACAGGCCGTATAACAAGAGAGGTGGGCGTTTTCAACGCGGAAGACCGCCGTGGGACCAAAACAGAGAGCCAGAAGTGAGATGGGACTTGCCAGATGACCACAGAGAGGAAATGGAAAGGTGGCACAGCGATTCGGAGCGGTATTTGGCAGAATTACGTGCCAAAGAATCGGCCGAACAAAGTAAGAAAGACAAATGGAACAGGGGAATGAATGATCGAAGGGATCCAGATGTCATCGAACAGGGAGCTGAGAGCCTGAAACTCCAGAATGCCCGGAGGAACAACAATCAATCATCCGGAGGTGCACCAGATAGGAATGGCAACAACGAGAAAAAAAACGCCAATTTTAGAAGATGGGAACGTCGCTAGTGCACAAAACAGTCACAATGCAAAGTATATGGTAGTAGCGCAGATCAGTGACTGGGTCATCAAAGAAGAGGACTTGACGGAGGACACAAGAGGGCCAAAGATTAATACAATTAGAGAATTACCCATAATTTACGCCCGAGTGGGAGGTCTAACGGTACGATGTATGGTAGATACGGGTGCCAGCATCAGTATAGCTTCCCAGGCATTAGTTAAAGAGTTGGAGAGATTGGGGAAGGTTCCCGTGATTCCAATTTCTAACATCACAGTCAAGGGCATTATCCCAGACAAGCCCGCAGTCTGTAAGTTCCAAGCTTTGTTGGACATTACACTGCAAAGACATAATATGCCGCATTCGTTCATCATAATGAACAAGATAAATTATAACATTATCTTGGGAGCGGACTTCATTCGAGAATATAAAGCAGTCATCAACCTATATGAAAACACCATTTGCTTTAAAGATATTGGAGAGGACAATCATTTGGACATGCAATTAAATACGGATATTCCAAGAGATGGCGAAGAGATATGGACATTGTGCACCACTGAAGAGATGGAAGCATATGAGAAAATCGACGAAAGGTTAAGGGATATTGAGGATGATTTAATGGAACCTGAATCCTGGGTCATGGCGCTAGAAGAATTGGAAGACAGAGTTACTGACGCTTTTGAGGAGAAGGCTCGTGAAGCAAAGATAAAAGAGGAGAACAGGATCAAATTGATGGACATGTTAAAGCGACACGAACCGGTTTTTAATTCTAAACCCGGTAAGATAGAACATTTCAAGTACCAAATGCAGGTCAACGATTGGTCACCGTTTAGGAAAAAGCCTTATCCGATAGCCGAAAAACATATGAATGAGGTGAAAGAAACCATCAAGCAAATGGAGGATGCTGGAGTCATAGTTAAGATGGCTACCCCATTCGTGAGTCCGTTGGTTGTAGTCAAGAAACCCAATGGCTCTGTTCGAATATGTCTGGACGCCAGGACAATTAATGAACGATTGATTCCTGAATATGACCAAGCTCCAGCGATCAAAGAGGTCATAAACAAATTCCAGAACAAGATATATTTTTCATCAATAGACTTGACTAGTAGCTATCACCATTTGGAACTGGATGACAAGTCAAGGTTATTGACTGGATTCCTATTTAATCAGCAAACTTATGCATTTCAAAGATTACCATTCGGTATCAAAACAGCAGGTTCGGCACTCATACGAGCGTTAGACCGGAACCTGACGTCGGAAGTCAAGGATGCCACTGTAAGATATGTCGATGACATACTCTTGGCGTCTGATAATTTGGATGATCACCTCACGAATTTAGAGAAATTACTAGACAATTTGGGGAAGGCCAATTTCAAAATTAACATCCAAAAATCTCATTTTTGCCAGAAGGAGGTACTCTATTTAGGCCACATCATCGATGGTGAAGGAGTACGCCCAAATCCTGCGAAACTAGAGGCTATTCGGAACTTTCCTAAACCAAACAGGGTAAAACACGTCCGCCAATTTCTGGGCATTTGCAATTTCTTTGCAAATCATTGTCCCGGGTATACTGAGGCTGTGGCGCCACTACAGGATATGCTTCGTAAGAACAGCAAATGGGCATGGAAGGAAGAATGCGACGCGGCTTTTCGGAAAACGAAGGAATTACTAACCAATAGTATTAAATTGGGTTACCCGGATTTCTCAAGAAAATTTATAATTCAAACAGACGCCTCACGGATTGGAATTGGATGCATGCTGTACCAAAAAGATCCAAACAACCCTCGAGAACGATCTTACTTGGCATTTTCTAGCCGTAAGCTAAAGACACACGAGCGAAATTACACAGTAACGGAATTGGAACTCCTATCCATCATTTTTGCTTTACAACAATGGAGGAAGACTGTCTATGGTTTCGAGATTTTGATAAGAACCGACCACAAGAGCCTTATTTTCCTACTGAAAACTCCCATGGCTAGTGAGCGAGTGAACAGATGGTCGTTATATGTTCAACAGTTCAATATTGACATTGAACACTGCCCAGGAAGATTCAATGTGATACCCGACGCATTAAGTCGAAACCCAGAACGAGGAGAAGGAGTAGTATCTGTACATCAAGTCGAGCTCACTCAGGCAGATCAGGAATTTTTGGTTAAACTGGGAGAAATTCAGGCTGAACAAGTTAAGGATCCGTGGATGAATATGATCATCGATTATTTAAGAGGAAGATTGCAACGAGGAACGCCCGCGTATTTGGAAGCGGAGAAAATTTCGACAAGTTATATTTGGTATAATAACCTGCTGCACAAATACGTGGATCCCGATCGCGTGAAATCAAGGATTGTGGTGCCACCTTCTTTACAGAGAGGTCTAGTCTGGCACGCACATAGCATATCTGGACATGGAGGAATCGATAAGACAAGTGCTCTTATTCAAGAAGCATTTGTATGGCCCAAATTAAGGGAAACCATTCGCAGTGTTTTGAAGACATGTGACAAATGTCAAAGGGTTAAGCCAAACTCATTCCTCATGAAGCAATATCCCAAACCTCTACTGCCACAGAAGCCGTGCGAACTGGTCGCCATGGACGGTTATGGTCCGTTACCAAAAGGCAGAAGAGGATGCAAATACATTCTCGTCAGCATCGATGTATTTGCAAAATACGTGGTGTTATGTCCAGTTCAGAAGTTAAACACTAAACAGGTACTGAACAGAATTAAGGCAAGGGTAATTCCAACGTTAGGGAAGATGGAATTCTGTCTTACGGACCACGGCAGTTATTTCAATAGTGCCGAGTTTAGGAGTGAGATGGTGAGGTTAGATGTCCGGCACGTGTTGAGTTCAGTGCGCCATCCTGAGGGAAATCCATCAGAAAGAATAATGCGGGAGATCGCAAAATATTGCCGAATTTACTGTTCTGATCAGCATTGGAAGTGGGTCGACGTATTACCCGTAATGGAATTCTGTATAAACAATACGATCCATGAAAGCACAGGACAGATCCCCACAGTCCTTCACTTAAATCGATGTCCGGATCGACCGTGGAAGAACATCTTACCGTGTCCATTGGACGCACGACCAAGCCATGAATTAACCATACAGGCCACGGCAACTTATTTGAAGAAACAAGCTGATCGTCGATTACGTAGAGTGCGTAATAAAAGATTTCACCGTCCTTTGGAATTGGAAGAATTGGTCTTGGTGAAACGACCAGCAGTGTCCGATCCAGCGAAGCGAATATACTCGAAATTTTGCGAGATATTCTATGGACCGTACCGAGTCATAAAGGTGATTGGAAATAATGCTTATAAAGTGAAACACCTACGCACTGGAGTCGAGTCTGTCTATAACGCACAGAATCTAAAACTGTACTATCTCGCCGAAGAAGATGAGGTCCAACACCAAGTCAACGTAGTGGAGAAGAAAGAAGAAGGGGAAGATCCATTCCAAGTAGAAGAACCATCGGAAGCAGAAGAAGAGAATCAACGGACAAATAATCACGACTGTCAATGGATAACGCTGCGTGAAGAATTTGATAATGCTAAGAGAGAGTAAACTAAGGATAAATGCAGAATTTAAAGGTGAGAATAAGAGGCTGCTTGAAGAATTTCACGATCCGAATTAATTTGGAGTCCATTAGAAAGCCAATTTCGAAAGAAGGTCGATGAGGAAGACATGACATTGTTAAAATGGATTATGTTGCCGAGTATTGTTGAATTGTAAAAACTCTTCGTAACCTCAGCAGTTTTTCCAAACTAAGAAGGAGGGAGATGTGCCCTTGACCTACGTCTTAGGCCAAGGACACATTATGTCATTGGAGTACTTATATAGGGCAATGTCATGATGTTAATGAGAATGAAATCATCATTATGTAATGATTATAATAATAACTAGGATCTTCCTGCCGTGTTGAGATCACATAAACTGTATGTGGCTTGGCAGTTCTGACAGGGAGAAATTTATGGTTTTCACACAATGGGCAGAGCAGGTGCGTCACAAGTCGCTTGCCTGCAAGTTTCAGAGCAGGAGCACTCCAGCGAATTCTGAGAATCTTGCCAAAACGCAGTAACTATCTCAAGTTAGCACGCAGTAGATGCTTGACTCCGCCCTTAAAGAGTACGCCTCAGTTAGTTACAAGAGATCAAGACATTACATGAATGATCTGAAACGCCCATGATGAATCTAATTATTATCAAGAATTTTGGGAATGCGGTAACGGATTAAATATCTCTGTGTTCATCGAATAGAAGTAGTCCCCGCGCAAGGAAATTTGACAACGTCGAGTGTGTGAGAGAGAGAACATAGCGTCCTTCAGCAAGAAATTAGTTCTACCCAAGCGCTGATGATATAAATTTAGCCTATGATCGAGTTTCGTCGTAAAACATATGATTAGCAAGGCCATATTTTTTATGTATGAATTAAGGTACCTGATTACTGTAGCCTATGATTGTGAAGGGAGCATTTGGTGTCGTATGTGCAAAACTGTGAATTGGCAACCATTTTGTCATATATGTGGGTGAAGTCTGTGACAGGGGCATTGTTCATCATTCAGCCAAAGTTAGTGGATGCTAGTCTATGTAGCACCAAGCATTAATGTACAAAACGCACAGTCTATTGTTCGGCTGATGCAAAATAATATTAAAAATGAATACTAAGTTGTGAATGTGTATAACAGAAAGGAAAGATGTGAAATTATATATATAATTCAAGTGAAAAATATGTAACAGAAAATGTGTCCGCGACAAGTGTGGAAATAGTGTGAGAATTTGTCATCTATGACACAAGTGTACAGTCCACTAATGTATATTTTTTTTAGTGGTGCATAATCTAATTAAATATGTGTGTGTGTGCATTTTAAAAGGGTGCTGGCTTATAGCAACCTAGTGATAATGGAGGATTGCAGTGATATTAGCGAGTGGTTTTACATCATCGTGATGGGATTCGAACTGGCCATGGAGGTCATGTGCTAAGTTATACTGTTGCGGGCCTCTGGTCCAACTCTTGCAAATGATGAAGGAAGTCTTCAATATGATAAGTACCTTTTGATTATATTTTAAAGTGTCAAATAATTCATGGATTTCATCGTCATAATGTTAGCATGTTATTTGTTTTCTTTTGATTTGTTTTATCTTGTGTGTACAATAACTGTGTCAATGGCGACCATAGTTGTGCATCTGACGGAGCTGGATACGCTCATAATGATTAATGATCACAATAATTATTTTAATGAATTAAAAGTGCCTAATTTAACGTAAGGATGTTGCTAGGTAATCGTATCCGTACATAAAACACATGGTAGAACTACCTATTTTATTTATAAATGTGTGTTAGAAATATCCCCTGTGTTTTCCACCCAAATAGAACGAACGAAGCATGGTATTTCGATAGATGCCCTTTCCAGGCAAAATCTCATTATTTCGTATAAATGACCAGAAATAGTAATTTATGTATTTACATACCGGATGAATTAATATCCGAGGATTTTTTTGGGACGATATTTAAAGGACCATGGTGTATTGTGATGGATAATGACGGGATATTATGGTGTAAGCAATGAGTATAGTTTAGAGGACAGTTTACAATGGCGTGAGTTATTTAAGAAGTGACGGCTGAACCAGCCTCATTAATTGTTATATTAGTTTTTATTGAGCGCGTGTGATATTTAAGGACATACAGGTAAGATGTTGTAAGGAGGAATCTACGATGAAATAAGATAAAATAGATAATGATGCCAGGTAAATATAGACCTGAGGGAAGATGTCAGATGAGAGTTAGTATGATAAGTTTACAATGATATGAGTGAATTGTACGTGCAAGATAGGGGCCAATAAGCGCAGGTAAAATAACGCTATAATTAATCTATATCCAAATGAGAGCGCTCCGCTCCACATTTAGAATACAAAGATCTGGTCGCACAGCTGGTGAGGATACAATCATATGTTAGCCCGGGGGAAGGGGTGAAGACTTGCATCTCTACCTTTCCACGGTCAAGGTTAGCTAGCAGGCGCGGCCAACCTATTGTCATTCTCCACAAAAGGAGGGGTCCACTCTGGACTCGGGTGTTTGCCGCAGCGATTCATTTAAATTTTTCTTATGTTTGGTCCCAAGTTTAATATTCACGTAAGGGTATGTTAGGTTACTACCCTGATGCCTCCAATCGATAGTGTTTCTTTTACTGATCATTTTGATATAAGGGACGGTTTTGTCTGCTGATCATACAGTCCCGGGTTCGATATCCTTTTGTTGTGCCTGGTCCAGAAACTATTTTAAACGGGTGCTAGGTAGGCAGTAACCTTGCGGTCCCGTGTTCGAAATCCTTTTGTTTATGCCTGGTCGATCAGTCTTTTTAAATGGGTACTAGCTAGACAGTGACCTTAGAGTCCTGTGTTCATGAATAATTATTTTCGGTCCTGGAAAATAATTATTATTAGTTTTTTTTATAGTTAATATTGGTTCAAAATTATCTTGAGATTTCTTTTTCTCAATAATAGTTGAACGGACCATGCTTTGTTCTATTGTAACCTCGTTCTGCAAGATAAGGCATTCAAGGTAAGAAATGTATAGGTAGCGAATACCCCTAAATACATATTGATCCTGTTGAATAGGCCACTTAGAACATGTTTGTGCCATGCCTATCTTTTTCAGGGGTCGCGGCTTCAAATACATTCACCGTTGTTTAACATAACACTGATACAAGGTATTTCTTCTGTGTCATGTCCATTTTTTCTAGGGGTCGCGGCTTCAAATACATTCACCGTTGCCTAACGTGACTCTGACACGATACGATTATTTTAATAATGTTTGGTTGGAATTATTAATTGTTTTTCATGTTTATCCAACCCAAGTTTGAAAGGCAAATGATTAGTCATCATTTTTTATGATGCTATTTTTGTTTGTTTTTAAGGCATTTTTCTTAGTTTGTTTATTAAATATCCAAGAATTATTTGACAAGGCATCGGGTGCTTGGTTCGAGAATGTATCACATCGAACGCAAGGGCCGAAGCCAGGCTTATCATATCGCTAATATGTTAATGCAATATGTGACAATTTGTAAGTGTGTTTCAAGGCTAAGGAAACTAAATGGCTTCATTGATTCAGCTATTTTGTTTTAAAGCTAAGACGTCCAAAGTAATGTCGGGATTGGACATTAAGATTCCGTACGGAAAGGCTTCCATAATTAATTTACAAGAGTATGTAAATAAGATGCATAAATCATATTCATGTTTGCAGATAGAAATACATAATTAATGCCATGAAGGTTAAGATTTGATATGAGGGTAAACTTTTATTTAAGGGAGGGATTCTAGTAAATGTTAATTAAACGCCATTAATAATTAAATAAGCCAATGGCTAGGCTATAATGTATACTTCGGAATGGCCATGGATGTCTCTGATATTTGAACATACCATGTATCTGAAATGTAATTGGATGATATTAGACTCAATGATTATTATGTTTACTCAGATTAATGATTGATTAATTTCGTATAAATGGATTTCTTTTTCTTAATCCATACTGTTGTTACAGTTGACCGGACCCTCTTGATCCATCATCTCTTAATAACTTAACTTTCTGATGATATCTTATCATCGTAATTAATAAATTTGATTATGGCAATTAATGCTAATTGGTGTTAACCAGATTTCATTTTTGATTCATTTTCTTTATTTTGCCATATGATTGGTTTTTATTTGTCAATAAATTTGATTGTAATCATACATCATAACTACTATGATAAGTATTAATTGATGCTGATTAGCATTTAATTGGTGGTTTTTGGACATTAATTAGTCCATTGTTTATATTTTTGATTTTGACTTAATTTTATTGATTCCGTATTTGATTTATTTTACCTTTGAGTTATTATTATTATTATTATTATTATTATTATTTTAAATTTCATTTCTACTATTTTGGTTTTATTTCATTTATTTGTTTTTGCTGTACTGGTGTTGGTGCATTAAATTTGTTTATTCTCATTCAGAATCTGTGTGTGATGAATTTTATTCAGCCCTAGTGATCTTCCTATAATATCCAGAACAGTTTCATATTCAAGCTAGTGTACCGTTCATGCCCCGACGACAGAGTCCTGTTCTGAAGGCCTTGTGCAAGGGTACAATACTTTATGATGATTGAATAACAAAACTACTAACTTATTGTAATGCATTCACGTCCGTTAATCTCTATATTAAGCCAGCCTGCAAAATTAAGAATCTTCCGTCCCAATCATCTTCCGCCCCAATCACAGTAGGTGGTGCTGCGACCTATCAGTGAATTAATCTTTATCTTGTACGCCTATGTACTGCCATCGTAATGTACTACGATGGCAGTGTTCTATGGGTGTTGAATGAGTAGGCAGTTTAAAGTAGCCAAGAGGGAGGCGATCCAGCTGGCAGTGTTTAAAGGTATTCGGAGCGCGATCGTGGCTAATAGTTGAACTACCAGTATTACAAAATTGCCATACTTCAGGAGGCCAGCTCAGGCATTTACACAGCGTTATGTTTGGAACAATATTACCCACTTAACCCACAGGAGGACAGCACCGTACAGAGGCATTAAGAAGGCTGTGGTTAATGACAACGTGTATCTAGTTCTTCTATTCTCCTTTTTCTAATGTCTTTTGTTTATGTGCGATGCTGGGACTGTGATTTTATTAATATACGAGTGTATACTTTATCCTCTCCTTTGAGCTAAATGACATTTTATTCAGTATCTGTGGGAAAAGCTCGAGCACATCATTTGTAAAAGAATTCAAGAAAAAAAAAACTAAATGTAGCAGTATTCGATCCCCAGTCAACTGCGTGTCAGACTAACATGCTAGCCCAGAGCTAACCGTATCCATGACGTCAGGTGTTCTTAACTGACATATTAGATACAAACTGTTGGCAAATAATGACTTTAAATAAACGATTTCTTCACTGCAGTACATCTTCATTAAAGATCATTTCATACAAAGTTTATATTATTGTATCAGTACGGTATATCACATACAACATACTAAAACTACTGAAATATAAGACAGGCACATGAGGACAGCTGCCATCTTGTCGTGTGACACAAACGGCTCAGCTCTTTTAAGCCACTCATACTGTATAATATTATAATATTAAATTATAATAAATAACGGATCACGACCTTCAGGATAGCTTAAACCCCCCTAGGCTCGATAATCGGAATTGGTGGGTCTTAAGCTATTTATTAAAATGGTTGCATAATTCACACGGCCGCCATCCTAAAATGGCATGGCCGATGACCTTGAATTTTGGGTGAAAGACCGCGTCCTATATAAAGGTATGTTGTCACCAAATTTGGTAGAGATCGGATGATTAGTTTAGCCGTAATTTGATTTTACGTTTTGAACATTTGAGTGGCCACCATTCTGTTTTGGTAAAGATGGCGGCGATATAAAGTATGACACTGAGGTGTCTTTTACTAGTGCTACCTCTGTACCAAATTTCGTTCAATTCGGTTTCACCGTGTTCGAATTGATAGGGGGGGACAGACATTCAGAGTACACACACTCACACACACACAGACACACACACACACACACACAGACTCACACACACACATACACACACACACACAGACTCACACACACACATACACACACACAGACAGACACACTTTTTTCGCCCTGTGTTGATCTCATAAGTCTACTTTCATTTTTTGCAAAAATCGAAAGTAGGCTAAAAACGGCAAATGATCCGGCAGATAGAAGGAGATCCACCTGGCTTGGCCACAGGTTACACTTTCATGAGATCTTTCCTAGATAGCTCTGGCCTACGAAGTTATGAAGTGGTCAAAAGGACAGCACAAGACCGAACAACGTGGAAGGGACTCATTGTAAGGGCAGACCAGTCGCTTGACTGAGAAACATGATGATGATGATGATAGCTACCACACCTTACATCCAAGGTAATTTATTTGACATATTCTAACCGTGGTCTACCCCTACAGTTCTTGACCTTGACCCTTCCTTCTATAAGTAAGTTTGCTATTCCTAAGTGTCATAGTATGTTTCGTAAATAACATAATTCGCAACTTGTCTCCGTCTCAACTGTATTTCAAAGATTCCAAGAAACGAAGATACAACACTTGTGACACAATGACATTAAACATCTATGCCCAAGATAGCGGGTTCAAACCCGGCCAAAGCCGTCGGATTTTTTAAGAGCGTTAAAAATCCCTCAGTATGCCTTCCTTCGGAGGGGTAGTAAAGCCGGCGGTCCCATGTCATAGATTTATGGTATGTTAAAGAACCTTCCACTAATTTCACCTGTGTGAAGCTAAATTGGATAGGTTAAGAATGTAAACAACGCTCTTAGGTCTCTACGTTCGTTGCCAGGAGCTGACTGCGGTGGCGTCTAGTAGCTAAGTTCCGAACTTGGCCTAGTAGTCGTTGACGGTGGCGCTTGGCGGCAAAAGTAGGAACTATTTGAAAAATTCTAAGTTGCAGTCTGTACTTAAATTTAAAAAAAAACAGATAACACATACTAATACAGTCATCACAATTAACACCGGTTATCAGACAGATTCTACACACACCCAAAGTACACGGGGCTACATGACCGCGTTGTCGCAGCCCCTACACTTAAGAACCAACGCACCAACCAACCGACATTAAACAAAGGTAGGCTATAACACATAGTACATTCCAAATTTTAACATTCTCTCGTAGTTCCTATCAATTCCCAACATGTCCCTGTCCTGAGGTAATCGTTTCATCTGTACATTGCTACCACACCTAAGTCTACCCCTACAGTTCTTGTCATTGATCCTTCCTTCTACAGTTTACCTAAGGTTGCTATTCCTCTGTGTCCTAGTAAGTGTCCTACTAACCTATGTCTTCTCTTCATTAGCAGTCGTCAGAAACATCTCTCCTCTCCCACTCGTCTTAACACCACTTCATTTGTAACTCTATCTACCCATCCGATCTTTATAAATCTCCTGTAACGGCACATTTAAAATACGGTAATTCGATTCTCCTCTTTTTTGCTGCACCAACAGCCCAAAATTCACTTCCATAGAGCGCCACACTCCAGACAAAGGCTTTCAAAAATGACTCTCTAATTTACTAATCTATCAAATAAGGACATTAATAGCCTATTTTCAATTTTAAAAAATAGGCTTATGAGATCACCTTTTGTCCGTGTGTGTGTGTGCGTGCGTGTGTGTGTGAGGTGTGTGTGTGAGTCCCCTAATAACTTCTAAACGGCTGGAGCGCATTCAATGAAACTCGGTAATTCCATAGCACTATCCCGGACGACCCCGACCGTGCCCTTCAAATTTTGTTACGTCTCACCAATTCAACATGGCAGCTGTGCGAAATATTTCACCAGCATTCAATATCTCCGAAACTATTCCCGATATCACCCTGGATTTTTTTACGGTGATAAAGGGAACTACTAAAAGTTCAGCTATGTGACATTTGAAAAACTGGTAACTACAAAACCAACATGGCGGCCACGCGAATTCGCGACTTTAAATAGACGTTTCTCGCGATTTAACCAACCAAACGCAATAAAACTTGGTACAGTGTATGTTTATACACATTGTAATGCACCGACATCTAACTGGTTCAATTGTTTACATAACCACAAGATGGCGGCTGTGCGAAATATTTCACCGGCATTCTATATCTCTGAAACTATTAGCGGTATCACCCTGACATTTTGTACGGAGATAAAGGGCACTACTGAAAGTTCATCTATAAGACATTCAAAAACCGGTTAACTACAAAACGATCATGGCGGCCAAGCGAATTTGAAAATTTTAAATAGACCTTTCTTGCGATTTAATGTTCCAAACGCAATGGAATCTGGTACAGGACATGTTTATACACATTGTAATGTACTGGCATCTAATTTAGTTCAATTGTTTACATAACCTCAAGATGGCGGCTTTGCGAATTTTAAAATTAAGTTTTTATTTCTTGTGTCGTAATCATGCGATCGATGTGAAAGTTTGAATAATGAACCTACGCAATAATTTTCCTTTAATGGTACATGACTCTATGGCCTATACATTTAACAATCCAACATGGCGACCATCCGAAATATTTAGCCGGCTCTGAATATCTACGAATATATTATAGCAATCAAACTGATTTTTTTAATGTTCATAGGGTCTATGATCTTATGTTCACCTATAGGACTTTAAATATCCAGGTGATCACAAATCCAACATGGCGGCGACGCGAAGTATAAATATTCACATGGACGTTTCTCGCAATTTAACCGTCCGAGTGCAGTGAAACTTGGTACTGTAAATCCTTATACGATTGCTAATCCACTGGCATCTAATTTATTTCAATTGTTTCCATAACCACAAGATGGCAGCTGTGTGAAATTTTAAAATCTCCTTGTTACTTCTTGTGTCCTAATCATGCGATTGAATTTTGAATGCTACACGTACACAATACTCTTCATGTAACAGAACATAACTCTAGGGCCTACATATATAATATCCAACATGGCGACCATCCGAAATATTTAGTCGGTTCTCAATATCTACGAATCTATTACAGCAATCAAACTGAAATTTTGTATGTTGATAGTGGCAATTAACATAAGTAGGATATATGAAAATAGGCTGTATAGTTCTTCACGGAACTACTTGTTTAATTATTTTATTATGTTTAACACAGTGCAGACTGAAAGTAATAGGGTGTACGATCAACCTGCTAGACACGTCATTAAACATTTCCCCCCCGCTAAACCATACAACAATTATCACATTTTACGGACCTGGGGTATCATATGTCTCCTGCTGCATCGTAATACCACACCCATTCTTTATACCTGTCAAAAGACTATAACAGACATTCTCAACCTACTTGTGACTGTAGACACCCTCTTCATGCCATACCCGAGCACCATGAACCATTCACATATCTCCAATGTCTATATTTTGAATATATGGTAATTAATTTCCTTTGTGAGTGACTATTACGCACGTGTTTAAAAAACTAAGCTATTGTTTTAGGATATGTTAGCCTCTCACCTATTGGCTACTACAGTATGTCACAAATTGATGAAATTTTCGACTGTCAAAACTTGTAATAAAAAAATTACAGTCAGTCTGAAAGAGTCGCCCTGTATTTGAGTCTGACATCGTTTACAACTCTTTAAGGGTCACCCATTATTTGAATCTGATATCTTGCAAACCTCTTTAAGGGTCACCCTGTATTTGAATTGAATCTAACATACTGTACACCTCGTTAAGTGTCATCCTGTATTTTGCTCTGACATCCTGCACACCTCTTTAGGAGGCACCCTGTATTCTTCTCTGCCATCTTGTACACCTCTTTAAGAGTCACCTTGTATTCTTATCTGGCATCTTGTAATATCCCTTTAGGAGTCACCCTGTATTCTTATCTGGCATCTTTTACACCTCTTTAGAAGTCACCCTGTATTCTTTTCGCTTCGCTCGACGTCCCAGGATTCTTTCAACAGACTCCATTACCCATTAACTAAGGCTTCCCGCGCGGCTGCATGACGTCACCGTCTCCGTCTCCGTAACGCAACCGTCTCCGTAACACATAACTATTGACGCAAGCATAACGATGAAGTCGACATGTTCATTTGAAATGATAAAAACAATATTATTCCGGTTCTGCAGCAAAATTTGAATTGAAGAATTGATCCCATGGGAGCTTGTGCTCGCGAGCACATTTTTGGCTCGTATGACGAAAGCACTAAAAATCATTTGAAGAGCAGAGTGGTGCTCACGAGCATGAGGTAGGGAACGCCTGTCCTAGAAAATTACCTGGAGAGCAATTACCTGACCGTGTAGGCCAATGCTCCATCATAATTCAATATATCGCTGCACTTGACATCACTGTCAAGTCATTATTATGCTCTTTCTTAGAGCCTTATAATCTTATTCTAAACATGCTTGAAATCTCCAACCACACGGTTAAGCTCCGATCCGATCATTATATAATAATAATAATATCGTATGGCCTCGGGTGCCTGGTGCAAGCTTTGTTAATTGACACCCAGAGGGTAGCTTGCATGTCGAATTTCGTCGTTCCTTTGAACGCTATGAAAGTCAAGGAGGTTAGATAATAATGATAACAGGAAAATAGATAATGGCGGCTTCGGTGGCATAATTGGTAGCATGCTGAGCTTCTATGCCCAAGATCGCGGGTTCAAACCCGGCCGAAGTCGTCGCATTTTTAAGAGCCTTAAAATTCCTCAGTATGCCTTTCTTTGGAGGGGAAGTAAAGGCGGCGGTCCAATTTCATAGATTTATGGCATGTTCAAGAACCTTCCAGTAATTGCACTTGTGTGAAGCTAAATTATAGGTTATATTTGACTAACGCTCTTAGGTTCCAACGTTCATCGCCAGGTGCCGACTGCGGTGGCAACTAGGAAAGTTGATGGCGGCGTTTGGCAGCAGAAGTAGGAACTAATTGAAAATTCAATGTCTGCCGTCCTTAATTGAATTATAAAGAGATAACACACACTAATACAGCCATCACAATTAACACCGGTTATCAGACAGATTCTACACACACCCAACTATATGGGGCTACATGACCGCGTTGTCGCAGCCCCTAAACTGAGGAACCAATCAACCAAAATAAATAATATTGCAACAAAAGAGACAGTTAGTCTGAAAGACTGGACTTTATATAATTTTAAATGCTACAAATGCTGAAAAATGCTAGAAAGGCTGGAGGTTTCTCGCTTCGCTCGAAGCCAAAGACTCTTGACATGTTAGAAAATTATCTGCATAATACTTATCATGCTTATCTTGATTCAAATTACTCGCGAACGGCAAGTGCAAACCAAGGGCAAAGCAAGGTCAAGTGCGCGGGATGCCGTCACGCTCACCAGAGCGCGCGGGGACGTGCCCCTTCAATCCAGTCTAAGAACACTTATAGTGGGCGATGTATTTAAGATAGAGATATGCTCTCGCGGACTTTTTTGTAGAACTTTTCATGCTGACCAATTCTTACGCTCATAGTATATTGATATTTTTAACGGTTTGCCCAGCGTAAGCTTAAGAAGCGCACGGACGCCAAGTTTGTTTCGACTTTTTCACTGAAATCGTTACTGCTTGGCTTCCTTTGATCATACATAAATTATTTTCTACATAATCTTTCCTCGAGATATCCTTTACCGAATGGTGAAAACTGCATCAAAATCCATCCAGTGGTTCTCGAGATTACCCGTGACAGCCAAGAATCGGGGATTTTTGTCTTATACTAACGAAGTAGAGATTGTCAGGGAACACATGCACCAAGCGGTACTATGACGTCACACACCTCAGTGCATCTGGGTACATTTCGTCACGTCACCGTAACGTAACGCCAGACCCCAGCGTAACGACGAAGTCGACAAGATCATTTAAAATCATAAAATCATTCAAAATTCTCAGTTACATGTGATTAATGGACGTATAACGCTAGATGATTAATGCGAGTGTGAGTATTGGTATTATATGCAGAACTAATTCATTCTTCATTTGAACCGAAGGCCTGTTGACACATTAAGTGCAAGATTTACGCTCGTCATTAAGGCGTTAATGATGCTGCCACGTGATGTAAGCGCAATACTGTTATTGCAGGCAATAAATAGAACAGCCATTGTTTATGTGACACAGGCTCTAAACCACTTCTTGTAGGTCGCTCTCACACTCTTGGCACTTCACTTTTAACTGCAAACAAGTCTACAACAACAACAACAACATAAGCAGTGCATCTAAATTCAAAGGAAAAGTTATTTCTAGCAGCTTCACCTACGGTACCGGTATCTGAGAAGTAAGAAGTAAAGTCAATAAATGTAAAACAAAAATACTGGAATGCAGCCGAAATAAATCAGAAAACTCTATGGACACCAAATTGTCAGGTGCAAATCTGAAGGAATTAGGAGAATTTTGTTACATAGGAAGCAAAATAACCAGTGATGGAGGAAGCAAAGAGGTTATAAAAAGTAGGTTGGCTCAGGCAAGGAAAGCATTTCTACAAAAAAAGAATCTGTTGACATCGAATATAGATTTAGGTATTAGGAAGTCATTTTTGAAAGCCTTTGTCTGGAGCGTGGCACTCTATTGTAGTGAAACTTGGACTATTGGTGCAGCAGAAAAGAGGAGAATTGAAGCGTTTGAAATGTGGTATTACAGGAGAATGATGATGATCAGATGGATAGATAGGGTAACAAATGAAGAGGTATTAAGATGAGTGGGAGAGGAGAGATGTTTCTGGCGACTGCTAATGAAGGGAAGAGATTGGATGGTAGGACACGTATTAAGACACCCAGGAATAGCAAGCTAAGTAATGGGAGGAAGGGTCGAGGACAAGAACTGTAGGGGTAGACCAAGGTTAGAATATGTTAAACAGATTGCCTCGGATGTAGGGCGTGGTAGCTATGTAGAGATGGAACGATTAGCTCAGGACAGGGAGGCATGGAGAGCTGCATCAAACCAGTCAAAAACCGATGACTCATACAATAACATCTAAGAATTGTTGCCTATACAGAGTCTTTTATGCTAAGTTTTACTCGCATTCTCCACACAGAAAATTACGAAGAAATTGTATCACACAGGCGAAGGGTGATTAGAAGATTAAAATGTGTATCTGTGTGGTGCAAAACAAGGTACGGTAATGTGAGGAGTAGGGTTGAATGTTAGGAGGACATAGTTTGTGTAAGGTACATAAGGTACAAGCATACATATTAAGTTTGACAACCAGTCTGTTTTTTACTCGCAATATCTACAGTAGGTAACGAAAAGATTGAATCAAATGAACTACAAGGTTGGCGACTTTGATGGCGTAGTTGGCAACATGCTGAGCGTCTATGCCCAAGATCGCGGGTTCAAACCCGGCCGAAGTCATCGGATTTTATAAGAGCGTTAAAAATACCGTAGAATGCCTTCCTTCGGAGGGGAAGTAAAGCTGGCGGGCCCATGACATATAGTTATGATATGTAAAAGAAACTTCCACTAACTACAATTGTGTGACGCTAAATTTGCAGGTTAGATTTGATTTACGTTCTTTTAAAGTTCCAACGTTCGTCCCCAGGGGCTGGTTGTAGTGGCATCTTAACAGTTCACAGCTAGGTGTCGTTTACGGTAGCATTTGGTAGCAAAAGTAGAAACTACTCCAAATTGATCGTCTGCAGTGCTTACCTGAATTACAGATAACACACACTAATACAGCCATCGCAATTAACTCCGGTTTTCGGACAAATTCCACACACACCCAACGTACACGGGGTTACAAGACCGCGTTGTCACAGGCCCTAAACTGAGGAACCAACCAACACTGCAAACCTACATACAGTACTATGACAACCAGTTCAAATACAATTCGGAAATCTTCTGTAGTTCCATTTCGAACATGAACAGTCCGAAGTTTAATGGAAGCGATATATGGATATGAAGTATTGCTCCGAAAATCTGTTGTTGTTCTGATAGTCAGGATACCGGTAAGTATGGAATACGAGTGGGCATCTTGGGCTCAGGTGGATAGGACTACCCAACTCACTTCCTTGTTCCTTGATATGAAACCTATGGGACCCAGTGCAATTAAGACTTGCAACCTGCTTCATTTGTACTTCTAAGCCTGCTAACATGTTCTGAGCAAGCTTCGGATCTATGGGAATGACGGAGTCTCACAGATCAAGGACTTTTTGGAAACGAACAGGCAATCCAACTGGTAATCGATAGGGTGTTATTAATGTTGATAAGTCCAATTTTTAAATGCATATAACTTCTACACTATCAAATGGAATTCAACCAAATTTCGTGTGTGCTATGTGTACGTAAACAGATATACCTGAGCGTATTCTTAAGAGCCCCTAGGGCTGCCAACTGTAAATAAATTCTCTCAATTTCTTTTATCCAAATACCAATATATCAGAAAGTATGCAAACCGACAGCTTTAAACTATGCACACATATAGTACCTGACAATCTATATTAATTTGGAGTAATTTTTATACGTCAGTGCTACCATCATGAATCTAAGCCTGCTCAGAGGTCCAACTTTAAATTCATGTAACTTCTATACTATTATTTGGATTTCAACCACATTTCGTATGTGCTATGTGTACCATAACAGATATGACTATGCGTATCCTTAAGAGCAACCAGGGCTGCCAACTGTTAATAAATGCTGTCTCTATTTTTGTTACCCTAATATCAATATATCAGAAAGTATGAAAGCCAATAGCTCTAAACGTTGCACAGGTATAGTACATGGCATTCTGGATTATTTTGGAGTAACTAATTTACGTCAGTGCTGCCAACTTGATTCTAAACCTGCTGATATGTCCAATTTTAAAATACATGTAACTTTTATACTAACAAATGGATTTAATTCAAAATTGGCACAACAATAGATCATAATATGTCAGATTATTTCTGACCAATACAAGCATGACATTGTTGCCTACATGATTTTATGCGCGCTGTTAGATCCGATGTTTAACTGCATGTAACGTTCATGCTATCCATTGGACTTCAACCAAATTATGTATTCTATACCCTAAGAGATGGAACTAAGAATATATTCAGTCACCAGGGCTGCCAACTGTAGTGCTCTATTAGGCTACATTATGCCAGGTATAGGCTACAGTATTTCGAACTAATTAGAAATGTCGATATTATCAACTTAATTTCGTCATTATTCTAGATATATCCATATAGATTAATCATTGGCATGAATCTTAAATTTTAAGAAAAGTAGGCTCTTTAGTTCGTCACAGAACTTCTTGTTTTCCTTATAGTCTTCATGTTTATTCCGACATTTGTCCCATCGCAGCACTAAATTTGAGATGCCTCTGTGGTAGAATTCAGCCGGGTGACTGGATTCATCGTCGCGCTGCTGTCTTGGCGTCACCGTTGCACGTGAATCGCTGTCCTGCCAGGAACTTCTTCAGTGGGCCAAGATAATACGAGGCCATATGTGGCAACCAGAACCGCCGACAAGCTCCGGTCATTTCACTGGGAGAGTCTGAACCACCCACCAACAGTCCGAACCTCACCCCTAGTTATTTCCACGTGTTTGGTCTGCTGAAGAAGTTCCTGTTAGGAAAGCGATTCCCGTGCAATGATGACGCCTAGACAGCAGTCCGACGATGGTTCCACAGTCACCCGGCTGAATTCTACAACAGGGGCATTTCAAATTTAGTACTGATGGTATATTCCATGGAATATACGTTTCCTTTGAGTTAACAGTCACTGCTCTTTGCTTTTCCTTCTTTTGCATTAGTTCTTTTATTTCCCTTCTTGCAGACACAAACAGCGACCTTTCATGTATTCCTGGTTCCTTGAACGCTTGTTTACTCTGTTTTAAAGTCTGTTTCGGATGTGCATATTCCTTGCAAAAGCTTACCCTACAGCTCTACATGCGGCAATTCATTGAATCCCTCGATTCCAGTCATCTCAAGAACTACGACTTCAAATTCAATCCTTGCAAGCAGATGTCGCCCTTGTCGTTATATGCAAGATCTCTTGAAGATTTTATTTCATGTATCTAAGCTGTGCAGTGCATACTAAGCCCAGGCTTAGCCTACCAACTGCGATGGGGCAAATGTCTGAACAAATGTGGAGACTATGTGGAAAAATAGTGTAGGATACGTAGAACAGTACAGTACGTATATTTGTAATAGCCTGTAGGCTATGTTTATTTTGGCTAAAAAGAAAAATTGGGACGAAGATTTTTCGATCCGCCCTCAGTAGGATAAATAAGCCGGTTCTGGCACAGGGGCTAATGGGCAATATGGCCGCCGCGCGCAATCACTCTATGTTATTCTTATGGAGGGGTCATTCAGAGCTGGCACAGGGGCTATTGGGCAAAATGGCCGCCACGGCCTGAGACCGTGGATTACGTCACAGGGAGAGGTCGGCCGTGTAGTTGCCAAATGGAATATTTATTATTATTATTATTATTAGGTAATTGTTAATTGATCATGTATAATCAAGACCAGCCTTATATTGTCCACTTTTTGGTGTAGTGGCTAGCATTCTTGGAGGTCATTCCTGAGGTTCGAATCCCGGCTCTGCCAAGAAATTTAATTTCTGGTCTCATGAGTGGAACGGGGTACACTCAGCCTTGTGAGGCAAAACTGACAAGAGCTGGCTTTTGATTCATACCTCAACAATTCTGCCTAACCCAACTTCACCTAACCTAACCTAACCTAACCTAACCTAACCTATCCTAACCTAACTTCAAAGTCAAAGCAAATATAAAAGCAAATGTAAAAGCACACATAATAAACTAAGTTATAACCTAACCTAACTTCACCTAACCTAACCTCACCTAACCTGTCCTAACCTAACCTAACGTAACCTACCTAATTTAAAATTGCAAGCGAAAAAAATTTAGCAAAAAGTATGAGAAAAAAGTGAGAGCAAATGTAAGAGCACAAATAATAAACTTAGTTATAACCTAACCACACCTAACCTAACCTAACCTAACCTAACATAACCAAACTTCAAAGTGAGAGCAAAAATGTAAGAGCAAATGAGAGAGCACAAATAATAAACTTAGTTATAACCTAACCTAACCTAACCCACAGAAACCTCATTTAAAGATTTTAGATTTTATGTTTTAACATTTTAGATTTTTGATTTTTTCATTTTACATTTTTTAGATTTTACATTTTACATTTTTGATTTTTTGTATTTTAGATGTTAGTTTTTTTAGATTTTACATTTTAAATTTAAGATTTTTTGATTTTAGATTTTACTTTTTACATTTTCCGAAAAGAGTAAACTACTAGGTCACATACCTAACCTCACCAAACCTAACTTTGCCAAACCTAACTTAAGCTAATTCAAAGGCTAATGCACATACACAAAGTATATAAGGGTACAAGCAACTATCCTTATGCTAGTTTTATAGGTTACTGTACAATATGATAACTACCCCAACCGTTTTTTTTTCATTTGTTGTTTACACATATGACAATTTTCCAATTCCCCATTTTCATTTTTTTAAATGTTAGTTTTAAGTTTTTCAATTTCATAACATGGAAACATGGATTTTGCATTATGTTGTTTACACATTTATCAATTTCACAATTTCCCATTTACAGTTCTTAAAATGTCAGTTTAAAGTTTTTCAATTTCATGATATAGAAACATGGATTTTCCAATTTGTTGTTTACACATTTGTCAATTTACCAAATTCCCATTTACAGTTTTTAAAATTTCAGTTTAATGGTTTTTTTTATTTTGTCAATATGGAAACATGGATTTTCCAATTTGTGTTTTACATGTTCATTTTGCATTAGGAGTGGAGAGAGGTGAGTAGTAATAAAAAATGTACAAGCAGTTTCCATACGGTACAATATTTTTTTATTTAAATACATGTACACTATTTACACATAATACATTTTTATATATATTCCTTATTGTTATAAATTGTACACTTGTTTTTATTTTGTTTTCTATTTTATTTATTTTTGATTATGAATGCCATTTCTTATTTTGTTTTATTTTTATTTTTGTAGTGCTATTGTTTTATTTCCTAAATTGTTTTGTTTTATGTATTTGCTAGTTGCAGGCAGAAGATTTTGATATTCATAACTTAACTCTTTAAGCATGGTTAATGATTGAGTAATGACCATAGGCATGTGTACCTATACCATCAGCATCAATCACTCTTTTATCATCACCAGGACACAAAGCAATTTTGTTTAGTCTTATAGATGATATGTCATGTTGTTTAGAAGCGATAATGTTCATTGGTATTCTTTTTACATTGTTTTTCATGACACAATCCTTATAATCTTGAAAGCTTATACAATTTTTGACAACACCTCTGTTAATACCTTTAATCTTTTTGATTTCTTTACCATTTATGTCTAATGCGTACATTTTAGCTCTAAGTCCAACAAATGCTTTTATAATTTGTCCACAAGCCTCGTCTTTAAATTTCCCCAACGTTTTCTTGTTTGATGTAGAGTAACATATGTGATTAGTAGGATAATCTGATGTGTCCAGGTGTTGTAGGAAATCCAACTTGTCTTGATATACATCTGGGGTGTTAACCAAATATATGAACGAGTCAGTATCCATATACATGAGTTTAAGATTGTTCATGCCATAATAGGGTAGCAGGACATCATAGTGGTGGGAATACATGAGAGTTTTTGAAATATCCAGTATACACATTCCAATATATATAGGCTTATTGAATACAATGTTACGTTTAGACATGTGGAAAGCAGCTAGGTTAGGGCCATAAATTGTTCTGTCGATAAATGTCGGCTTTGCTATTAGCTTTTCTGCCTTTTTGCTGTCAGTCACAAGACGTATGTCTATTCTTTTACGGATATTTTCCATTGTTTTCCCAAAAATGGCATTGTTGAATAATTTGTACAGATTTTTCTCAAAATCATTTTTGGCTTGTTTTCGAAGGTTGTTATTAAAATCAACGTATGCCTTTAACCAAGGTCTTTGTTTAAACTTTAACACACGATGAATTTTTATCAATTTTATTCCATGATCTAAAGCCTGTTTTAATGCCATGTAGTGAACAACATATCGCCTTCGATTTCCAAGATGAGGAATTAGTTTTTTCAGAGACGAATCCTTAGGTTGTGTACACTCTGGTAGGAAAGGTAAATCGTTGTGTAGATCATGAAGGTCAGATGGGTAATCAACATCAACGTCTAGAATGTATCCCACAGGATCGTCTTTCTTTAGTTTTTCTAGATCAACAGTATCTGGAGAAACCCACTGAAATCCACCATAAGAAAGGGAGTGACACATAGCCCACCCGTATTGGTTGTTGGCATCATCATAGGTAATAAACTGCGATGGTTTCTCAGAATCATAGGTTTCCATGTATTTATTGTTAGCTTCAGCATACCGATGAGACACCTGGCATATGCCTCCACGTATTCCAGACTCGATTAAAAGAATCTGATCGTAATCCTGTAGCAATTCCAGTTCAATGCCTGTGTAAAGGAGCATTGCCTCGAAACTTAAACCAGGCGAAGTAAAAAAGTGTGCAGCATCCACTCGGTGTGTTTCTAGTGTTTTGTTTCTAAAGGTTTCAAAGCTGTCTGCAAGAAGGAGTACATCTGAAGTTAGGTAGAGGTCACTATATTCCCCTAGAGTTTTAATGTTGAACTGATTCCAGACACTTTTGGCATGTTCATAGTCTTCTTGACTAACATTTTCTTGACTTAATTTGTTAAAGAATGCCTCTTTTGGAGGTAAACACGTTTCACTTAACTTTTCCCATGAGTCAATGTAGTCATAACAAAATACCCCTTTACGAGTCATGAGCATTGCATTTTCTTTTCCAAAGTACTTGTCTGTTTCAGGGTATGATGTTAAGTTGGAAACTAAGTTTTCCAAACTACTCGGCATTAACCGAAACGTATCCACAAATCTAAGCTTAACATTTCCTACATATTTGGTAAAGGAAATGTACTTTTCTTTGGAGTTAGCGATAACATCCACTCTCTCAGTAGTACATCCCAATTGCTTTACAATGAAATTTGCGTCGTAGCCACTCATATTATGTAGAAACACAGGAACGGGGTTTCGTGTTTTACACCTCAAATTACAGTTATTGTGAGCACTTCCACGGTATTCCCCTGTAATATGGCAGTGGTCTCGAACTTTCCAGTCCTCTTTGGTGAATGGTTTTCGACACAAATAACAGGTTTCAGAACATTGGAACTCTGCTTCTTGAGCCTGAGTTAAGGCCTTTGGAACATTTAAGCTGTAAAGTCTATCAATTTCATTAGCTATTGAGATCAAACAGTCCATAAACTTTTCTGCAGCGTCAGGTCCACGATAAATAACAGGTTGGCTTGGAAGATTTGTCTTTATGTGTTCCACAGCGGGTGATGGTTTAACGTATATACCAAAGCTCATAGGAACATGACTCTGGTATGGCACTGTATAACTTGCTTCAGGATTGGGCAAACATGTTTGATAGGGTAAGAGTATACTTTCGAAATCTGCATAGATAACGTAAGGTATTCTTAGCATTTTTTCCACGTTTAAAAATTTGACAATGGGGTTTTTAATAGGCATTTCAACCCTAGCAATGTCATGCTGGACACACAAAGCTCTATGTTCTTTCAATTTTTCCATTCCTTGTTGTCCATATTGATTATCAAAGTGAGTAAAACACCGTTTACACGTATATATCTTATGTTCACGGCGGGTAATCTGATGTGCTACTAGTTTATCAAAATCTTTGATAAAGACGTAGTGGTTCTGGCCGGATGATGAACTTAGCAGAAGGAGGTCGCGATGGTCTTGCATCTCTTGATCCACAACCTTTAGAGGGAACAATTTGTTGTCTTGTTCCAATCCAAATACATTAATGGATATATCGTTGGCTTTTTCAAATTTGGGAATGTCAACTAGCGATGTAGGAAACGATATTACAGAAAAATCATACTTGTTGTCCAGGTCCTTGTATTTACTAATGCGATGAGCATTCTTTTTAACCAGTTTTGCTAAAATGGCATACATAAAACACTTTTCATCATTCAAATTTTCAGGATTAATGCAGGCTTTTCTTGCTTGTATAGCTGCTGGTAATGGAATATATGTGCTTCCACGCAAGGGATTGTACTTATTTATTTTCAATCGTACTCCTTCCACTGCTAACAAAGCCCAATTACTGCCTTTTAGCTCAGATTCCTCCATTTCCGTAGTTAACTTTGTAAATTGTGTTTCCAAGAAACTACTTAAGTCCGTTTCCAAAAATAGGGCCTGATTTCGTGTTTTAAATGCACGATCTGTAATTTCATTGGTAGATGTATGAATGAATCTACATTCAGCCACAAGATTAACTTTTATCGACTTGTGCATTGCTAGTTCTTTCTGCATAGCTTGTATTATTTGCTGTTTGGACTCTTTAAGGTATGAATTTAAATCCTTGCACGTATCGCAACGAATGAAATAGGATTTAAGTCGACCTCCAAAAGATGCCTCATATTCAATAAGTCCATTTTTGTCAGGGACCAATGACAGTAGGTAATGTTTTGTAGGCTCTGCTTTTTGTCTTTTAGCTACCGACACAACATTACAACATTCTTCATGACGACGTCCATTGTAGGCATTGTTGAATGTACTACCACAGGTCTTGCACTCATGAAATTCACCACACGATACTTCATGTCGCTTCCTATGATAGTCTCGAAGAAAAGTCTTTCCACACTCTTTACACATATAGCTAGGAATGGCTTCTTCCATTATGATTGTTGATTTCTGCAAACAGCTGCTTACTGCGTATCACAGGGCTAGAGGTTGGTCAGTGAGACGGTCTTTCACGATGTGAACACCGTGAGAGGTAGTAGTCAACTGGTGCTATTCTTGTGAAGGGTCCACTAATATACCCCTAGTCTAGACCAACAGCTCTTTACAGCGTATGACAAGGCTGTATACTGGACAGTGAGACGGTCTTTCACAATGTGAACACTGTAACAAGTAGTAGTCAACTGATTATATACTTGCTAAGGGTTCTCTAATATACAATAGTCGAGACCAACAGCTACTTACTGAGTAATACAAGGCTGTACAATAGTTGTTTTGACAGTCTTTCACGATGTGGTCACTGTGAATGGTAGTAGTCAACTGATGATATTCTTGATAAGGGTCCTCTAATGTACACCTGGTTAAGGGTAACAGCTGTTCACTGCTTATGACAAGGCTAAAGACTGGTTACTTCAACGGTCTTTCACAATGTTAACACTGTGACAGGTAGTAGTCAACTGAAAATATTCTTATGGCCTACTCAAGGTTATCAGGTACTTACTGCATATCAAAAGGCTGTACACTCATGTGTGTTAGGCACTCTTTCTTGCTAAGGACCCCAATATTCCCTACACAAGGCTATACATGTTAGTTCTAAACACTTAGTGGTTAATTGTATATTCAATTTTTGTACAAAGCATATACGAGCACGTTTTTATGAGGTAAAACTTTACCAAATAGTCAAATGCGACACGCAAAGTATGTTGCCGCTATCTAGCGGTGACTATGAGAACTACTTGACCGACCAGCATGCTACCTAGCGCTCCATTTCAATACTCGCTCACTGAACGAACAGCATACTATCTAGCGGTCGATATCAATACTCACTCAACTACCAGCCTGCTACCTATCGGTCAATATAACAACTCACTCAACTACCAACATGCTACATGGCTTTTTTGGTCAGTTTTTTGTTGGCTTATGTTGGCTTTTATTGGCTTTTGTTGGCTTTTGTTGGCTTTTGTTGGCTTTTTGTTGGCTTTTGTTGGCTTTTGTATTAGCTCTTTTATATTTGCTCTTGTTTGTTGGGAAAGTATGTTGGTCTTGGAAAGTATGTCAGTCCTTTTTTTATGGCTGTAAAATGCTTACAGCCATGTTTGTAAGCAGCAACAACAACAACAACACACAAAATTCCAAAAAATATCGAAAGTACTCTAAGTTTTATCAATGACTCTCAACTCTTACACTTACCTCTATCCCATGCATAGTCAAAAATTAGTATATTTTTCAAATTTTTCAAAAAATATTTGGAAAGTAGGCTGTATCATTAAACTAAAAATCCTGAAAAGACATATGTTAACTCCAACACCTACTTCTATACCCCTCTCAGTCCAAAAATAGTGTATTTTTCAAATTTTCCAAAACATATTTCCAAAATGGGTTATATTTCCGAAATTTAAAAGTTTACAAAAACGTTTGTTTGACATAAACGAATGGCCTTTGCCCCCTCTACCGTCGTACCAAGTCCCAGGTCTCTAGGACAACAAACATAAAAATTTGAAAATGGGCTTATATTTCCAAAATTAGGAATTTTACAAAAACGTTTGTCTGACGTAAATCAGTGGTCATTACCCCCTCTATCCCCACACTAAGTCTCATGTCTCTAGAACAACAAAAATAAATTTTTGAAAAATGGGCTTATATTTCCAAAATTAGGAATTTTACAAAAACGTTTGTCTGACGTAAATCAGTGGTCATTACCCCCTCTATCCCCATACCAAGTCTCAGATCTCTAGGTCAACAAAAATAAAATTTTGAAAATGGACTATATTTCCAAAATTAGGAATTCTACAAAAAAGTTTGTCTAACGTAAATCAATGGTCTTTACCCCCTCTATTCACATACCAAGTCTCAGGTCTCTAGGTCAACAAAAATAAAATTTTGAAAAAATGGTCACTATTTTGGAAACTAGGAATTCTACGAAAAAGTTTGTTTAACATAAATGAAAGGTCTCTATCCCCTCTACCTGTAAACCAAGTCCCAGGTCTGTAGGACAAAAATGAAAAAAGTTCAACTGGGAAAGTAGGCGATTTTTCATAAAACCAAACATTCTAAAAAGTGTTCTATGGGTATAAAAGAATGGTCTCTATATCCTTTATTTTTTATAATAAAACTTTTTTATTTTTTGAGTTTTTTTGAAAAAGTTCAATTTTGAAATTTTTATATTTTGGAAACTAACAAGTTTACAAAAATGTTTGTTTGACATAAATAAATGGCCCTGACCCCCTCTACCAACAAAATAAATTTCAAGTCTCTAGGACTAAAACTGTACAGTAGTGGAGTAGTGGTGCTTCTAACCCACCCATTTTACATGCCTGAGGCTTAGTAGTAGAGCAAGGGGGGTTTTGAAGTGGGGCAGAAGCGCCACTACTCCACTACTGTACAGTTTTAGTCCTAGAGACTTGAAATTTATTTTGTTGGTAGAGGGGGTCAGGGCCATTTATTTATGTCAAACAAACATTTTTGTAAACTTGTTAGTTTCCAAAATATAAAAATTTCAAAATTGAACTTTTTCAAAAAAACTCAAAAAATAAAAAAGTTTTATTATAAAAAATAAAGGATATAGAGACCATTCTTTTATACCCATAGAACACTTTTTAGAATGTTTGGTTTTATGAAAAATCGCCTACTTTCCCAGTTGAACTTTTTTCATTTTTGTCCTACAGACCTGGGACTTGGTTTACAGGTAGAGGGGATAGAGACCTTTCATTTATGTTAAACAAACTTTTTCGTAGAATTCCTAGTTTCCAAAATAGTGACCATTTTTTCAAAATTTTATTTTTGTTGACCTAGAGACCTGAGACTTGGTATGTGAATAGAGGGGGTAAAGACCATTGATTTACGTTAGACAAACTTTTTTGTAGAATTCCTAATTTTGGAAATATAGTCCATTTTCAAAATTTTATTTTTGTTGACCTAGAGATCTGAGACTTGGTATGGGGATAGAGGGGGTAATGACCACTGATTTACGTCAGACAAACGTTTTTGTAAAATTCCTAATTTTGGAAATATAAGCCCATTTTTCAAAAATTTATTTTTGTTGTTCTAGAGACATGAGACTTAGTGTGGGGATAGAGGGGGTAATGACCACTGATTTACGTCAGACAAACGTTTTTGTAAAATTCCTAATTTTGGAAATATAAGCCCATTTTCAAATTTTTATGTTTGTTGTCCTAGAGACCTGGGACTTGGTACGACGGTAGAGGGGGCAAAGGCCATTCGTTTATGTCAAACAAACGTTTTTGTAAACTTTTAAATTTCGGAAATATAACCCATTTTGGAAATATGTTTTGGAAAATTTGAAAAATACACTATTTTTGGACTGAGAGGGGTATAGAAGTAGGTGTTGGAGTTAACATATGTCTTTTCAGGATTTTTAGTTTAATGATACAGCCTACTTTCCAAATATTTTTTGAAAAATTTGAAAAATATACTAATTTTTGACTATGCATGGGATAGAGGTAAGTGTAAGAGTTGAGAGTCATTGATAAAACTTAGAGTACTTTCGATATTTTTTGGAATTTTGTGTGTTGTTGTTGTTGTTGCTGCTTACAAACATGGCTGTAAGCATTTTACAGCCATAAAAAAAGGACTGACATACTTTCCAAGACCAACATACTTTCCCAACAAACAAGAGCAAATATAAAAGAGCTAATACAAAAGCCAACAAAAGCCAACAAAAAGCCAACAAAAGCCAACAAAAGCCAACAAAAGCCAATAAAAGCCAACATAAGCCAACAAAAAACTGACCAAAAAAGCCATGTAGCATGTTGGTAGTTGAGTGAGTTGTTATATTGACCGATAGGTAGCAGGCTGGTAGTTGAGTGAGTATTGATATCGACCGCTAGATAGTATGCTGTTCGTTCAGTGAGCGAGTATTGAAATGGAGCGCTAGGTAGCATGCTGGTCGGTCAAGTAGTTCTCATAGTCACCGCTAGATAGCGGCAACATACTTTGCGTGTCGCATTTGACTATTTGGTAAAGTTTTACCTCATAAAAACGTGCTCGTATATGCTTTGTACAAAAATTGAATATACAATTAACCACTAAGTGTTTAGAACTAACATGTATAGCCTTGTGTAGGGAATATTGGGGTCCTTAGCAAGAAAGAGTGCCTAACACACATGAGTGTACAGCCTTTTGATATGCAGTAAGTACCTGATAACCTTGAGTAGGCCATAAGAATATTTTCAGTTGACTACTACCTGTCACAGTGTTAACATTGTGAAAGACCGTTGAAGTAACCAGTCTTTAGCCTTGTCATAAGCAGTGAACAGCTGTTACCCTTAACCAGGTGTACATTAGAGGACCCTTATCAAGAATATCATCAGTTGACTACTACCATTCACAGTGACCACATCGTGAAAGACTGTCAAAACAACTATTGTACAGCCTTGTATTACTCAGTAAGTAGCTGTTGGTCTCGACTATTGTATATTAGAGAACCCTTAGCAAGTATATAATCAGTTGACTACTACTTGTTACAGTGTTCACATTGTGAAAGACCGTCTCACTGTCCAGTATACAGCCTTGTCATACGCTGTAAAGAGCTGTTGGTCTAGACTAGGGGTATATTAGTGGACCCTTCACAAGAATAGCACCAGTTGACTACTACCTCTCACGGTGTTCACATCGTGAAAGACCGTCTCACTGACCAACCTCTAGCCCTGTGATACGCAGTAAGCAGCTGTTTGCAGAAATCAACAATCATAATGGAAGAAGCCATTCCTAGCTATATGTGTAAAGAGTGTGGAAAGACTTTTCTTCGAGACTATCATAGGAAGCGACATGAAGTATCGTGTGGTGAATTTCATGAGTGCAAGACCTGTGGTAGTACATTCAACAATGCCTACAATGGACGTCGTCATGAAGAATGTTGTAATGTTGTGTCGGTAGCTAAAAGACAAAAAGCAGAGCCTACAAAACATTACCTACTGTCATTGGTCCCTGACAAAAATGGACTTATTGAATATGAGGCATCTTTTGGAGGTCGACTTAAATCCTATTTCATTCGTTGCGATACGTGCAAGGATTTAAATTCATACCTTAAAGAGTCCAAACAGCAAATAATACAAGCTATGCAGAAAGAACTAGCAATGCACAAGTCGATAAAAGTTAATCTTGTGGCTGAATGTAGATTCATTCATACATCTACCAATGAAATTACAGATCGTGCATTTAAAACACGAAATCAGGCCCTATTTTTGGAAACGGACTTAAGTAGTTTCTTGGAAACACAATTTACAAAGTTAACTACGGAAATGGAGGAATCTGAGCTAAAAGGCAGTAATTGGGCTTTGTTAGCAGTGGAAGGAGTACGATTGAAAATAAATAAGTACAATCCCTTGCGTGGAAGCACATATATTCCATTACCAGCAGCTATACAAGCAAGAAAAGCCTGCATTAATCCTGAAAATTTGAATGATGAAAAGTGTTTTATGTATGCCATTTTAGCAAAACTGGTTAAAAAGAATGCTCATCGCATTAGTAAATACAAGGACCTGGACAACAAGTATGATTTTTCTGTAATATCGTTTCCTACATCGCTAGTTGACATTCCCAAATTTGAAAAAGCCAACGATATATCCATTAATGTATTTGGATTGGAACAAGACAACAAATTGTTCCCTCTAAAGGTTGTGGATCAAGAGATGCAAGACCATCGCGACCTCCTTCTGCTAAGTTCATCATCCGGCCAGAACCACTACGTCTTTATCAAAGATTTTGATAAACTAGTAGCACATCAGATTACCCGCCGTGAACATAAGATATATACGTGTAAACGGTGTTTTACTCACTTTGATAATCAATATGGACAACAAGGAATGGAAAAATTGAAAGAACATAGAGCTTTGTGTGTCCAGCATGACATTGCTAGGGTTGAAATGCCTATTAAAAACCCCATTGTCAAATTTTTAAACGTGGAAAAAATGCTAAGAATACCTTACGTTATCTATGCAGATTTCGAAAGTATACTCTTACCCTATCAAACATGTTTGCCCAATCCTGAAGCAAGTTATACAGTGCCATACCAGAGTCATGTTCCTATGAGCTTTGGTATATACGTTAAACCATCACCCGCTGTGGAACACATAAAGACAAATCTTCCAAGCCAACCTGTTATTTATCGTGGACCTGACGCTGCAGAAAAGTTTATGGACTGTTTGATCTCAATAGCTAATGAAATTGATAGACTTTACAGCTTAAATGTTCCAAAGGCCTTAACTCAGGCTCAAGAAGCAGAGTTCCAATGTTCTGAAACCTGTTATTTGTGTCGAAAACCATTCACCAAAGAGGACTGGAAAGTTCGAGACCACTGCCATATTACAGGGGAATACCGTGGAAGTGCTCACAATAACTGTAATTTGAGGTGTAAAACACGAAACCCCGTTCCTGTGTTTCTACATAATATGAGTGGCTACGACGCAAATTTCATTGTAAAGCAATTGGGATGTACTACTGAGAGAGTGGATGTTATCGCTAACTCCAAAGAAAAGTACATTTCCTTTACCAAATATGTAGGAAATGTTAAGCTTAGATTTGTGGATACGTTTCGGTTAATGCCGAGTAGTTTGGAAAACTTAGTTTCCAACTTAACATCATACCCTGAAACAGACAAGTACTTTGGAAAAGAAAATGCAATGCTCATGACTCGTAAAGGGGTATTTTGTTATGACTACATTGACTCATGGGAAAAGTTAAGTGAAACGTGTTTACCTCCAAAAGAGGCATTCTTTAACAAATTAAGTCAAGAAAATGTTAGTCAAGAAGACTATGAACATGCCAAAAGTGTCTGGAATCAGTTCAACATTAAAACTCTAGGGGAATATAGTGACCTCTACCTAACTTCAGATGTACTCCTTCTTGCAGACAGCTTTGAAACCTTTAGAAACAAAACACTAGAAACACACCGAGTGGATGCTGCACACTTTTTTACTTCGCCTGGTTTAAGTTTCGAGGCAATGCTCCTTTACACAGGCATTGAACTGGAATTGCTACAGGATTACGATCAGATTCTTTTAATCGAGTCTGGAATACGTGGAGGCATATGCCAGGTGTCTCATCGGTATGCTGAAGCTAACAATAAATACATGGAAACCTATGATTCTGAGAAACCATCGCAGTTTATTACCTATGATGATGCCAACAACCAATACGGGTGGGCTATGTGTCACTCCCTTTCTTATGGTGGATTTCAGTGGGTTTCTCCAGATACTGTTGATCTAGAAAAACTAAAGAAAGACGATCCTGTGGGATACATTCTAGACGTTGATGTTGATTACCCATCTGACCTTCATGATCTACACAACGATTTACCTTTCCTACCAGAGTGTACACAACCTAAGGATTCGTCTCTGAAAAAACTAATTCCTCATCTTGGAAATCGAAGGCGATATGTTGTTCACTACATGGCATTAAAACAGGCTTTAGATCATGGAATAAAATTGATAAAAATTCATCGTGTGTTAAAGTTTAAACAAAGACCTTGGTTAAAGGCATACGTTGATTTTAATAACAACCTTCGAAAACAAGCCAAAAATGATTTTGAGAAAAATCTGTACAAATTATTCAACAATGCCATTTTTGGGAAAACAATGGAAAATATCCGTAAAAGAATAGACATACGTCTTGTGACTGACAGCAAAAAGGCAGAAAAGCTAATAGCAAAGCCGACATTTATCGACAGAACAATTTATGGCCCTAACCTAGCTGCTTTCCACATGTCTAAACGTAACATTGTATTCAATAAGCCTATATATATTGGAATGTGTATACTGGATATTTCAAAAACTCTCATGTATTCCCACCACTATGATGTCCTGCTACCCTATTATGGCATGAACAATCTTAAACTCATGTATATGGATACTGACTCGTTCATATATTTGGTTAACACCCCAGATGTATATCAAGACAAGTTGGATTTCCTACAACACCTGGACACATCAGATTATCCTACTAATCACATATGTTACTCTACATCAAACAAGAAAACGTTGGGGAAATTTAAAGACGAGGCTTGTGGACAAATTATAAAAGCATTTGTTGGACTTAGAGCTAAAATGTACGCATTAGACATAAATGGTAAAGAAATCAAAAAGATTAAAGGTATTAACAGAGGTGTTGTCAAAAATTGTATAAGCTTTCAAGATTATAAGGATTGTGTCATGAAAAACAATGTAAAAAGAATACCAATGAACATTATCGCTTCTAAACAACATGACATATCATCTATAAGACTAAACAAAATTGCTTTGTGTCCTGGTGATGATAAAAGAGTGATTGATGCTGATGGTATAGGTACACATGCCTATGGTCATTACTCAATCATTAACCATGCTTAAAGAGTTAAGTTATGAATATCAAAATCTTCTGCCTGCAACTAGCAAATACATAAAACAAAACAATTTAGGAAATAAAACAATAGCACTACAAAAATAAAAATAAAACAAAATAAGAAATGGCATTCATAATCAAAAATAAATAAAATAGAAAACAAAATAAAAACAAGTGTACAATTTATAACAATAAGGAATATATATAAAAATGTATTATGTGTAAATAGTGTACATGTATTTAAATAAAAAAATATTGTACCGTATGGAAACTGCTTGTACATTTTTTATTACTACTCACCTCTCTCCACTCCTAATGCAAAATGAACATGTAAAACACAAATTGGAAAATCCATGTTTCCATATTGACAAAATAAAAAAAACCATTAAACTGAAATTTTAAAAACTGTAAATGGGAATTTGGTAAATTGACAAATGTGTAAACAACAAATTGGAAAATCCATGTTTCTATATCATGAAATTGAAAAACTTTAAACTGACATTTTAAGAACTGTAAATGGGAAATTGTGAAATTGATAAATGTGTAAACAACATAATGCAAAATCCATGTTTCCATGTTATGAAATTGAAAAACTTAAAACTAACATTTAAAAAAATGAAAATGGGGAATTGGAAAATTGTCATATGTGTAAACAACAAATGAAAAAAAAACGGTTGGGGTAGTTATCATATTGTACAGTAACCTATAAAACTAGCATAAGGATAGTTGCTTGTACCCTTATATACTTTGTGTATGTGCATTAGCCTTTGAATTAGCTTAAGTTAGGTTTGGCAAAGTTAGGTTTGGTGAGGTTAGGTATGTGACCTAGTAGTTTACTCTTTTCGGAAAATGTAAAAAGTAAAATCTAAAATCAAAAAATCTTAAATTTAAAATGTAAAATCTAAAAAAACTAACATCTAAAATACAAAAAATCAAAAATGTAAAATGTAAAATCTAAAAAATGTAAAATGAAAAAATCAAAAATCTAAAATGTTAAAACATAAAATCTAAAATCTTTAAATGAGGTTTCTGTGGGTTAGGTTAGGTTAGGTTATAACTAAGTTTATTATTTGTGCTCTCTCATTTGCTCTTACATTTTTGCTCTCACTTTGAAGTTTGGTTATGTTAGGTTAGGTTAGGTTAGGTTAGGTGTGGTTAGGTTATAACTAAGTTTATTATTTGTGCTCTTACATTTGCTCTCACTTTTTTCTCATACTTTTTGCTAAATTTTTTTCGCTTGCAATTTTAAATTAGGTAGGTTACGTTAGGTTAGGTTAGGACAGGTTAGGTGAGGTTAGGTTAGGTGAAGTTAGGTTAGGTTATAACTTAGTTTATTATGTGTGCTTTTACATTTGCTTTTATATTTGCTTTGACTTTGAAGTTAGGTTAGGATAGGTTAGGTTAGGTTAGGTTAGGTTAGGTTAGGTGAAGTTGGGTTAGGCAGAATTGTTGAGGTATGAATCAAAAGCCAGCTCTTGTCAGTTTTGCCTCACAAGGCTGAGTGTACCCCGTTCCACTCATGAGACCAGAAATTAAATTTCTTGGCAGAGCCGGGATTCGAACCTCAGGAATGACCTCCAAGAATGCTAGCCACTACACCAAAAAGTGGACAATATAAGGCTGGTCTTGATTATACATGATCAATTAACAATTACCTAATAATAATAATAATAATAAATATTCCATTTGGCAACTACACGGCCGACCTCTCCCTGTGACGTAATCCACGGTCTCAGGCCGTGGCGGCCATTTTGCCCAATAGCCCCTGTGCCAGCTCTGAATGACCCCTCCATAAGAATAACATAGAGTGATTGCGCGCGGCGGCCATATTGCCCATTAGCCCCTGTGCCAGAACCGGCTTATTTATCCTACTGCCCTCGTATATTGGGAAAGCAAGGATGAATTAATAGCATAGGGCAGGGGTGCCCAACTTTTTTTAAACTACGGGCCACATTGTAAATGGTTAAGGGACCTTGCGGGCCAATGATACTCCAGGGGGTTTGAGAGTTTTTTTTATAGGTACAATGTGGTGAGTTTTGTGGCTGTCTGAGCTTAGTTATCTTAGTATTGTTGCCATTTTCTATTTATTTGTAGTGGATAAAAAATAAAACACTAAAATAAATTTAAATATTTTAATAAATCCCTTTAAAATAGAAGTACGATGATATTCAATACACTCACACAGCATGAATGACAAAGAGTGAGTACTTAAGTTCATTTGACATAATAAATAATCAAATTATAATAATAATTTATTAGAGCAGCCAATGGCCATAAAAAAATAATTAAAATACACAATATGCACAAGTGATTGCGTTAATCCGTGTTAAGCCTTGCCGTCGAGATGTTCCTTTTTTTTTGGCAGTCTAACGCATGATATCGACCACACTTCTGCCCACACCATTCACATGAACAATCCGTACCGGGTTCATGGAATTTCTTTGTAGAACACACTTTGTGATGAAAGCCATGCACTGCGTATCTAGTGATGGCGTGTCTTAATTCGAAGCCGAATCCTGACCATTTGCTTGATGTCATAGCATCTGTCAAGTAGAATTCAATAATTATGAAATAAAGTTCATGATCTTTTAGTTTAGTGCGACGACTGGAACTTGTTTTAAAGTTTTGGCGACTCGGCGCGGGCTGGACAAAATAGTGTCGCGGGCCGTATCCAGCCCTCGGGCCGTAGGTTGGGCAGTAATTTCATGGGGTAATCGAATTGGCTTGGGATTTAAGAAAGTACTGTCTGACTGCCTGTGCATAACACCTGTGGCTAACATGTGTCGAGTCCAGAGAGGAATGAAGTGACCTGAGGCAACGGTAAAAGCCAGCGTCATGTTAGCACCATATTAAGTTAATCGTTGGAAGACTCAATGTAAGAACCACTAGTGGGTCAAACAGAGGTGTGGGTTTACCGGTACAGGGCGTTGCTTTTTAAATATAAATGATGGGTGTAACTGCCAAGAAACAGCACTTCGTGAAGAAATTAATCTTCTATATTTTGTACAGGCGCTTTCTCTTTCTTTCCATTTTTCATGCTGCGAGCCCTGGGGAGTCCGGCCCAAACACACGACCAGTTTATGATTAAGAGGAGCTATTATTTATCCATATTAGATATAGCCAAGGCTTAATTGAGTCTGCCTGCCTGAGTGCAGGTGAATGATTAGACCAGCAGGCTTAATGCCGCTGGATTGAGTTCAACATGAATTACGAGAGAACCACGCAGCGTATGTCACATCAACATGATCATTTATATAGTTACAGGTACTTCTTAACGGCCCGTCATCGTTATCATTAGACAAGAGCTCTCGCCGATGTGAAAGGAGCTTCCAGAGGCACTAGACTCTAACTTTTTTTCAAATTACTAAGCAATTTTTACTGACCGAGATTAGAGATGTGCTCACGTTTGTGAGATTGAAAGCCGGCACAAGCAATTACTATTTCTTTATTTTTTCAACTCACAGTTGGTAATATGACTCACGTAAGTACATCAAGAACAAGAAAGAGTATATCACTTTGTAAACCTTTCCTTGTCGGACATAAACTCATAGGAAAAAGTAAAAGACAGATATTTGAAAAAAGCACTTGGAATGGCAAAAACATCACTATCAAGAATTCTTTATGAATTAGCAAGCAACCCCTTTTACATCGAAGACCTATGATACAACCTACCTCTGCCATCCACTGAGCAAGACAAAATTGATTCAGACGAGAGAGAGGAAGCGTGCAGAAATTTCACCGGACTTCTATGGCACAGATGCAATGATTGACAGGAGATGGACAAAAGAAAATCAATACCTTCGGAATGAAATAACAAGATTAGCAATCCATGGTTTTCACCATAAAATGTGCAAGAACGAAAAGTTTCATGAACCAAACGAGGAATGTGTGTACTGCACTGTACTGTACACCTGTAACATTTCCTGATGCTATGTAGGTTTTGTTGGCTCTGATACTAGTATCAATGGTATGAAGTAGGTACTTTGAAGCGCTTGTGTGGTGGAAAATAGAACTTAGCGTAGAGGAGTGCTACTCTTAGTATTCCACAGAGAAAAGGGACAATAGAGGCCGTGGTGCGCTTGTGTGAAAGAAATAGGAATTTGTCTTACGGGAGGTAGCAAGGCTTATGAAAACCAGAGATAAAGATAGGACAATTGAGGTTGATTATTAGAGATGAAAGGAAGTGTATGAGACTAGATATTGAATGTGGATATAAAATTGAGATATTCTGCGTTGAATAACGACGTTACATTGCTCGTATTGTATTACTGCACATGAAATTACTCCTTCTCCAAAGAATAAGTTTAAGATGAATAAAATTGGAAACCAAATCTTATTAGGAAATCATATTTTATTACAACAGCATTAATGGTATTTCTTAAATGACTTCTTGCAATCCCCCTCAAATAATAAGTAACATTCAGATGGATTATTGTTATGTTGCAGTATGAATGAACTTACTTTCTTCACCGTGGTGCCCTGGTTGGTGTTATAAAACACACCAAGCCCTGAGATGGTAGAGTACTTGTGTTCTTTATTTAAACAATATTTATTCATTCGTTCATAGATTTCTAATATGAACTGGCGCCCTCCCGGATATATTTCTTATTTCTATAGCAATTACATTGATATATCAAATGTGGGGATTGTAGTTGTTTAACTAATACCTAATGAAACATAAAACCATTTCACACTGTGCAATAATCACTGTGACAATTATATAACATCTATCGTAAACGATTAAGATCGATAGTGGATTAAAGCAAAGAATAACTTTACGTGCAATTGTGAACATGTCATTTATGTACATAAGTATGCAATAAATATATTATTTAAGAGCCTATGGCTATAACAACCATTTTCAAACCACAACACTTTGACAGTAAAATTATTTCCTGGAATATAATCTTCCGCGACTCCTTTCCACAAGAGGATACAACAAAATCCATGTGCGTATTCAAAAATTCTCTAACGATGCTGCAGGTCTTCAGAATTGCAGCTCCTTGTGCAATAGAGTGGGTGTATTATATGGGAATATTTAGTGTGGCTAAGTTTACTGGAAAATATTTAGGTGTTAGGCCAGTGGGAGAAAGGAGGAAGGGAAGGATTGTCATAATATTTTGCCTCCAGATTCTCTCTACCTCCACAGCTAGTGGAGTATATTATTCAATCTTCTCCCAGTATGCATGGCGGATATAATGGTCGTTCGAGACAGCGACGTTAATCAAGTACTTGTGGTGGTACTTCTTGTCAGTTAAATTTATGTCAGGTCTATTGTAAGGAGTTGTATTGTCAGTTTGAATAGAGCTTGTAATTTTGATTTTCCAGCACACTTTCTGGAAAGTATTTGTAGTAAGGCGTCCTGTCGTGTATGAGAGTTTTTTTTATTAGACTATCCATTGCAGTTGGACACTGACTCCTAATGGCGACAAGAGTACAGAAATGCAATAAATAAAGTATTAACCGGTAATAGGGATAACAGCAGAATTCAGGCTGGGGAAATGAAATTTCTGAGGAGAATGCTTGAGAAAACGAGACGTGATAAGATCAGGAATGAAAAGATCCGTGAAGACATATAAGTGAAACCACTTAAGGAAACTATAGCAACATCAAGGTTGAGATGGTTCGGTCACTTGAAGAGGATGGATCTAAAGAGAGTAGCACGGAAATGGTTTGATAAGGATATAAGAGGAAAGCGACCTAGGGGAAGACCAATGATACGATGGATCTCCCAATTCAAAGATGATATGGAAGATAGGGGAGTGGAACTGTGTAAAGTTGAAGAAGGACAAGAAGAAGAGGAAGAAGAATAATTGTATTTGCATAGACTGAAATGTAGAGCGCTCTTACACCGCACCCGGGAAACTGGAGACGGTTGAATGATGATGAGTAATTAAATAAAGTTAAATTGAATAACGTTGTTATGTAAACTTTCTCGATCAATTAAACCCAGAGTGTAACTTTGGGGCTGTTAGGTCAGGTTAAAATTGAAATAATCGATGAGTTTCAAGACAACAGCTTGTCCTTTTGTCAAGGTTTGAAACAAAGAAGGGATAGGTCAACAATGGCATGTAGCCTCGGTAGATGAAAAATAGGTGTTAGATAGGAAGCTATGTCGAAACATACATTTCTACTCCATGATCGCCCGAAACCAAGAAGAAGATGGTAACGTGATGATGCGAAATTAGCTTATTTGCCATACGTGCAATATTTCACGGATAGGATTAGCAATATTCTCAGTAGACACACTATCAAGACCTTATTCAAGTCGAATGTCACCGTAGGAAAACCTTTGCAACTGGTCAAAGATTCAGTTGATCTTAATTTACAGTGCTGGAATACTGTATAGGCCATGTGTATGCCATGTTCCTGGTGTTACGTACTACAGGTAGGAGAATCACAACAAGGGACAAGGAACATTGTAAGCGCTTACGTCTTTGCCAGCCAGAGAAGTCTGCTGTAGCTGAACATGTCATACAGAATGAGTTTAGGGGCTGCGACAACGCGGTTATGTAGCCCCGTGTACTTTGGGTGTGTGTGTGTAGAATCTGTTGGATACAGTGCATACAGTGCGAGAAAAATTTGTAGGCCTACCAAAATTTTACTAACTTGCCAGTGTGAACCCCCGAGCATAGACTCTACAGGAGAATGCACTACAATTTATGTCCAATCTTGAAAGTTACTACACTCTCGAGGCACTTCATATTTCTGTTGAATTCGAAAAATACTATTTTTCTCAAATACGGAACTATCCATTTTTCCTACAAAATGTACTCGTTCTGTACATACGCGAAAATTACTTTGGTGTTTCATTATCTTTTGAGGTCTGAAATTGTTTTCTTATAATGACAAAAACTTACAAATTTCCTCTACAGTATCTAGGGCATTACAGGGTTGAATTTTAAGATTCCAGACTAGCCCTACAATATTTACTCCTTGTAACTTGGTAAGTTGGCCTGTTCGCCATCTCTTGATGAATACAGTACTTTTGCATTTGTCAGTTGGCACAGGCTAGAGTAAAAGGTGGCTTTTCACCGATGTCTCAGTCTCACTCATGGCTGTGATTATATGGAAGCTACTGAGGTAAGGGTGGGGCTTAGTAATGGCATTCGAGGCACAGTCAGTGCCTGTGAATGCTGTGAAAGGTTCAACTCATAGGGTTAGGACTACTGTTCTGACTCAGTGAGGAAAGCAATGGCAAACTACCTCACTCCTCTTCTTGCCTAGAACGCCTCAAAATAGTGCTGCCTTGGGTTTTTGTGGGTATCTACTCACATAACGTAACGGCGGTACTTTTTGAGGATCCAACCAGCCTTTGGGCTGACTACCTAACAGACTTGGTAAGTACTGTATATTTCTGAAATATTTTAATATCTATTCTTTTTACCATAAAAGAATGGGCGCAGTGGTGCGAATGGTCGAAGGGCATAGGCTATGAGAACTCTCAATTTATACGTTTGAGTCGGATAACACGCTATTTGCCCACTATGATTGGGTGGGGGTATAGCCTATATTGCAACAGTGTGTGACCGACTGAAAAGTATAAATTGATAGTTAACACAGGCAACACTGATAAATGGGTTCCAAAACTTCACGTATGAGAACTCGCACGAATCATACTGGGCTGTTCTAAACGCCAAACACGTATTTAACCTCACACAATTTCACTCTCCTTCAGGATAGACCAAGTAAATTTAAGGACGAAACACCATCACATATTTTTCATATTATTCAACGTGATAACAGTGGATATCGGCAACGCTATACATGTCAATGTAAAACTACTGAAGTACGCGGATGACATGGCTATTCTCTCCAAAAGCCGTGAACATTTACAAACGGCATTAGACGACATCAGGAACTGGGCAACATACAACTCAATGGAAATAAATGTCTCGAAAACCAAAGCGATGAAATGAAATTTGTTACGAATTCTAAGGCACACTTGCAAATGGGGATCATTTCACTTGTGGCAACTCTCCCTTAGAATTCGTAACAAATTTCAAATACCTGGGGGTCACCCTCCAAACTATGGGAATTACGATTTTACTACACATACATGAACGAACAGCAGCTGCAGCAAAAACTATATATGACATACCCGAATTACCACTACTGTCAGTTTCAACAGCAATGGCACTATAGGTATTTACGATCAGGGTCATGCCATCGGCCACCTATGGAATACAAATAATGTGGAATCACCTGACGGTCGGAAATTTAAGGAAGCTGGAAAGCGTTAAATCTAGCTTCTTCAAAAGTGTGTTATCAATCTCAAAATTCACAAGAAATAGTTATTCCTGTATCCTTGCGCAGTAAACTCTCTCCGTAGATGACATAAAACACTGCTTCAGTTTATCAGAGACACAAGCAAAATGCAACCTTCATCGAAGAGAGGAGCAGCAAAGCAAGGCAGATCCCGGAGGGTATAACAGAAACAGACGCAATGACAACAGACTCCTGGAAAGGATCAAATTTCCAACTCCGACACCTGTACACACGATTTGCAGTACACGAATTTCATGGAAAGATTTGTTCAGAAAGCCCCCTACCACGATCCTAAGGACAGCTGCATCTGTAAGCTATGTAATGAACCGTGCCCCAAAAATCGCCTGCAGAATTGTAAAAATAGGACTTTATCACTAATTGAACAAACTAAAGATTGGTGAAATCACGGCAATAATGTAACTTACTTTTCATTCTTTCTGTACACATTGTGTTTAATAAATACAAAAATAAATAATAAATAACATTAATATTTTTCATGAAACCTGACCATCATTCACGCAAAGTTACAGCGAGATTGAGAAGTTCATGTATGCAAGGTTTCCTTGAGAGGGGCAAGGATATAACCAGCGCAGATTGTGCTAACGGTCCCACTACTTTCTGAATATGCCTTTTCTCATAATTTAATTCAAAGCTGTAATTATCTTATCTGTTCCTGATTTAATTACGCAAAATTATCCTGTCCTAGAATTCTCAATATTACATTTTAATTACGCTACCTCACATCATGCTTGTCTTAATCATTAATAACTGAAGACAGAAGTGAGAGGTTTATATTCCTATCAAACATTTTGTTAGATTACTATAATAAATAATAGACCAATTATCATAATGTGATCTCTTTCCTTGCTGGCCTTGACAGCGTTTAGTAAGTCATCAACAATATCGTTAATTACATCAACGAAGGTTGCTCTGGCTAGGAGGAACTCGGTGCTTGGTGGAGTGAGACACTTGTCAAGGTTCTAGAGCAGTGGCGGATCAAGGAGGGTGGTCCACTTCCCCTCTCTTCTTGACGTTATACTATTATTATCATTACAGTACTCTATTATTATTATTTGACAGATTCATAAATTCCTCATTTAACAATGGTATATTGACTGAAAATACGGACTAATGTCAAACAGAGTTCATTCTTCATTTAAGAATCGTCGTACTGTATGGCAAGTGTCCAAGATCACCGACTTTTGAATATGTCCCAGCTTATGAGCCATTCCGAGAGCCTGTAGTTAGTCCACCAGTCTTGAAGGTACAATTCCAGTTGCAGACAGAATGAGAGGCCTGAAGTACACCTGCTTTAGCTTCCACATTTGCTTTACTTCAATGGCCAGTTCAGTGTATTTGTTTACCTTTTGGGCATAGGCTGTTTGAAGTTTGTGGTGGAGTGGTACGGATATGTCGATTATCACAGCTTCTTTCTTCTGTCGATCAAGGAGGAGAATGTCAGGTCGGTTGGATTTGATGGTTTTGTCAGCGCGGATTTCCCTGTCCAAGTATAATATATGGGTTCCATTGTCCGAAATAACTTTTGGTTGGTGCTTATAATACGGAAGCGAGGAGTCATCTACTAGTAGTCCTGTAGTTTTAGCCATCTACATACTGCATGCAGTATTATTATTATTATTATGATTAATAATATGGAAGTGAGACATGGAGTATCCGAAAACAGGACTTTCATAAACTACTCGTTTTTGAGAGAAAAGTTCTTCGGAAGATCTTCGGACCGGTGAGGGATGTACACACTGGTGAATGGAGGATTAGACACAATCATGAAGTGGAAGACCTGTACCATGATGCCAACATAGCTGGAACCATCAAAACCAGAAGACTGCAGTGGGCTGGACATGTAGCCCGGATGGAAGAACACCGATGGCCACGGAAGCTACTGGATTTCATCCCCACAGGAAGATGACCACCAGGGAAACCAAGGAAGCGATGGAGTGATGGATTCCATGAAGATCTGCAACAGGCAGCGATATGTGTGGACAGTTGGCGGATGGCAGCTATGGATAGGAGACGATGGAGAAGGAAACTTGTAGCAGCGTGCGGTCCACTGGGCCTGATTGCGTAGAAGAGGAGGAAGAAGAAGAAGAAGAAGAAGAAGAAGAAGAAGAAGAAAATGAATAATGACAAAGGTCAAGAAGCACTAAAACCCCTTACGTATTTGTCAACCAGATAAATCTGCCGTGGGTGAACATGCCATGCAGTATGACCATCAAACATTTAATTTGGAAATGCTCTTGGCCTGGGAGACTAGCCTATCTGGAATTAGCGTAGTATATACGTTGCTATAAGAACACACGATCTTAGTTACGTGTTGCTTATTCATTTATGCATACTTGGTCAGTAGCGTCATCTATGCGTTGATATTAGAACACAAGCTCTTAGTTACGTGTTTTAGTTACGTATTGTTTGTTTCATCACGAAATTATTTGTTTTGTGTCATGTTGGACGCTGGAAAGTGTGAAAATTACCGCGAACGGAAATGTGCGGAGAAGGAAGAAAATGAGTTTCAAAAAATAATCCTTACACGCCATTCTCCTCTACAGTACAACTACCGATGGAGAAAAGTGGCATGTATGGCTGGTTTATTAAGAGATATCTATGATTTATTGTGGACTTTTTGCTAGAATATTGGGACATTCAAATAGTGTGTAGGGATACGACAACATTCAAATTGTCATTACTACTGCAGATACCCCTCCGTCGATCACTCTGGGGATCATACTATCATATTAGCGGCTTCGGTGGCGTAGTTGGTACAATGCTGAGCTTCTATGCCCATGATCGCGGGTTCAAATCCGGCCGAAGTCGTCGAATTTTTTAAGAGCGTTAAAAATCCCTCAGTATGCATTCCTTCGGAAGGGAAGTAAAGCCGGCTGTCCCCTGTCATAGATTTATGGCATGACAATGAGTCTTCCACTAACTACACTTGTGGAAGCTACCATTTTTAAGTTAGTTTGATAACGCTATATTAGTTCCAACGTTCGTCGCTAGGTGCTGACTGCAATGGCAATTAATAGCCACGTCCGCAGCTAGGTGTCGTGGACGGTAGCATTTGCTAGCAAAAGTAGTAACTACTTGAAAAAATTGATCGTTTGCAGTCCTTTTCTGAATCACAGATAACACACACTAATACAGCCATCACAATTAACACTGGTTATCAGACAAATTCTTCACACACCCAAAGTACACGGGGCTACATGACCGCGTTGTCGCAGTCCCTAAACTAAGGAACCAACCAACCATACTAAATATTACTGACCTTGTTCTTAGGGCATTTTTAGTTAATCCTCAAATATTCACAATTTTACGTCGTCCCTGGCTTCTGGTGGCGAAATCCATTCCCAATGAAAGGAGCATCTATCTCCACTGATGACTGTGAAGTATATGGACCTGACCTTTGGCCCACCTCTCCTTCTCGTAACCATCCAGTGAGGACACCCGGTGAGTGTTTGGTCCTTATTTCCAAGCTCTCCACACTACCTGACTACTCTGTCTCGCTAGGCGGGACGGGCTTACTTTCTCATGGCCCCTATCTTTCGCTATAGGCAGTCAGTCGGCTCTTTCACATCCTAGCAACTCTGAGCCGGCCAGCAGGCAATTGAGTTGGAGAGGTTGGCCTATGGGAAAAGTTTCATCAAAAAATCATCACATAGACTTGAAACAGGAAACAACGGAGAACCATTTCGTGGATGATTGACGGTTGTATTGACTTTCCTTTCTCCCTTGTGCTTTGGTAGTGTGCTTAATACAATGAGCAATCACTGCCTGCATGCAGTAAATAAGAAGTAAAGCGCATAACATAAATAAGACTTGTTCCGCCATTGAGCGAGGTCATTGTCATGACAAATCACGCCCACCTTGGTTCGGATATCTATTTAGACATTAAGTGTGGCCCCACTAGAGACCTCCTCACCTCGACCCCTCACCATCCCGCGCACAGGTAACAAGCTTTGGCCATTACATTTATCGGCGGAGATCGTGTTGCCGGCGTGTGGACAAGACAGCGACAAGCAGTGGAGGGCTCTTTCAACCATCTGTTATATGTGGCCAGCTCTCCGATACACGGGCCTGCCCAGGGCGTTCTCACACTCCCACATCTATGATCACCTAGCCATTGCATGTGTTGCAATTTATACCATATGAAATTTGAAAGTAACCATTATGCTTATCCCTAGGGGTCAATATAGGCTACGCATCACTTAACTTTCGTAAATTACTTCTCTTTAAGTGCAATAATAATAATAATAATAATAATATTTTTGTCGTGTGGCCTCCTGAGAGGCCGAGTGCAGGTCTTTCTAGTCGACGCCCGTGGGCGACCAGCGCGTCGGGATGAGAGATGGAATGGACGAAGATGAATGAAACTGGGCAAGGATGTGGAAGGAAGCGGCCGTGGCCTGTCAGAAGGTACCGTCCCAGCATTTGCCTGGTGTTGAAAATGGGAAACCACGGAAAACCATTTCAAGGACAGCCGACGGTGGGGCTAGAACCCACGCGTCTACCGAGTCAGCAGAGAGCTTGGCCCCATGACCTAACGCTGTGCTTTAGCCAGCGTAGCCACTGCTGTCGGTATAATAATAATAATAATAATAAGAAGAAGAAGAAGAAGAATAGTAATATTCTAATAATAATAATAATAGTAATAGTCTAATAATAATAATAATAATAATAATAATAATAATAATATCGTATGGCCTCGGGTGCCGGGTGCAAGCTTTGTTATTTGACACCCAGAGGGTAGCTTGTATGTCGAATTTCATTGTTCCTTGAAGCACTGTGAAAGTCAAGGAGGTTAGATATCTAAGCTCCTTGAACACTATAGCGCTTTCTAGTAGAGAAATGAGGAACTTTGTGTTGGCGTAAACCCCCGCGATTAATTTTGCCATTATGAACACTGTCTACGGAATTCAAATGGGTTCTTTGACATGCCAACATCGTATGACAAGCGTGTCATAATTTTTGCCGCCTTTCAAAAAATCACTTACCACGGCCAGGAGCGAACCTGCAAACTTAGGGGTTAGTAGACCAACACGTTAACCACTCACCCACCGTGGCAAGCTATAAAATACACGTACTTGATGATTACTATTTCTTATTATAGCACTTAGAATACTTTTACACACATTTGAACCTATACATATCTTTATAGACATCTTTTGTAACACTTCAACAAGTTTTTGACACTAGTTTTTTCTTCACTGTCTTTTCACGATAATTAACAACATTATGCAGATTTTGGAAAATTGTGTCCAACGTTGGATTTGTCACTGTATATTGAATATCTGTTCATTATTTCCATTCCTCTCCATAAACTGCACACATTGAATACTTAGAAACGAGTATTGACTCCTCTGGCACTCCGTCATTCCTGGAGTCGCTGAGGCATGCTTCTAATGAGTGTTGCTATTACCTTCTGTGGTAATCTCACCCATTCTTCCGGTAGCATCACTCAAAGTTCTGCCAAGGACTCAGGAGCACGTCTTCCTACACTTCTCTCCTTAATATCCCACACGTGCTCGATGGGGTTCACATCTGGACAGCGGGCAGGCCACACCTAAGTCTAGATCCTCACTTTTTCCAGGTACTACAGCACACAACGAGCAACGTGGGGGCGTGCATTATCTTGCATGAGGTGAAATCCATCCCCATAAAAGGAGCAAATGCCACAGCATCCTTCCGCAAAATTTCTTCAATGTACCTGTGGGAGCACCGTTCTCTATAAAAACAAGCTCCGTCCTAGCCTCTAGGCAGATGCTTCCCCAAACCATGACTGATCTTCCATGAAATGGTATTCTGGAAGACAAGGTAACAGGGGAATACCTCTCACCAGTTCTTCTCTATACTCTATTTCTCTTCCATCAGGTGATCTCAGGCTGAACCGCGACTCATCTGAGAAGAGAACTGTCCTGCACTGGACATCGTTAAAAAGTTAAGTGCTGTGTTTTTTTTTTGCACCTGAGTATTTATTTTGCGTTATTTTATTTAGCGTATGGCTTTTAGTGCCGGGAGTGTCCGAGGACATGTTCGGCTCGCCAGAGGCTGTAATTGCTTCAAGCAGACACCCATGTAATGAGCTACAAGTTCCGTTCAATTTCAAGTAGTTCACTGACACCTAGTGGTGAACGTTGGAAATTTGATAGAGCGTTTCAACGAAATCCATTCTAGAAATTTAGCTTCACACAAGTTTAGTCTGTGGAAGGATCTTTTACATGCCATAAATCCATGAAATGGGACCGCTGGCTTTACTTCCCCTCCGAAGGAGGCATAGTGAAGGATTTTAACGCTCTTAAAAAAATCCGACGACTTTGGCCGGGTTTGAATCCGCGATCTTGGACACAGCAGTTCAGCATGCTACCAACTGCTCCACCGAAGCCGCTTGTACCTTAGTGAATAAGTTACAATGCTAAGACGAATATTTTATAAAACTCAAACTCCCACTCCAGAAGGAATTAGGAGGTGCGGTTTGCGCCAATTTTTTTTTTCACCGTTCAGAAAAGAAGAAATAAAGTTAAAATACCTCCACTACACGAGAAATATCGAATCATTGATGAGTTATTATTACATACATTGCCTTTCACCTTCCAGTCTAGTCTGCAAGCTTCAATTTGCGAACAAGTCGCCTCCATGATCCCCTATCACTTAGGAATCGTTCAACACTGAATCTAACCATCGCCTCCTAGGTCTAACTCTGCTTCTCCTACCCTCTACAGCCGAACTCATTAACATCTTAGGAAATCTCTCCTCCCCAATTTTCATCACACACCACACCATCTGAGTTAACTCAAACGAACAACTTCATCTAGCGTGTTCATTTCTAACTCTTTATTACGAGTACCTTCCTGCCATTGCTCCCATCTATTTGTCCCAGAAATCATTCGTGCTACTTTCATATCAGTTACCTCTAGTTAATGTATCAGATACGCTTAATCTACCCAGCTCTCACTTCCATACAGCTAGTGTGCCCATTTGGATATTGGCACAAACGAACTCTAGACCATTGATAGGAGAATATGATGGAGCTTTATAAAGACTGTAAGAAGTTAGAGGGAGATTTCGCTGGGGAATGAGCTACAGAAACACTGCAGGACAGGCAGGTGGCGTATTTCAACTCATAAAGAGACATTAAGTCTGACAGTTTAAGTAAAAAGGGTCGTTATAGAAGCCATTAAAAGAGCCAGAAAATGTAGCGTTGAAGGGCAATAACTAACACTCGACATTCCAGCAAGTAAGCAGTTCAGCGAGAAATTATCACTTTTCAAGTATGACATTTATGAGAAAACTATTTTCTCAAGAGCCTACTTGAAGCGAGGCCCCAGAAAACGATGAGCCAGCGAGAATTCAAACATGTTAAACTTAACAAAATAAACTCCCCACATTAATTAAATCTAAAGTCGAAACAGAATTAGGGACATCATAAATAGGAAGGTTGGTAAACTTGAATGAAGGCACTTCAGAAAATGCAAGCTAAGCAATACATCATCGGAATGTAGAGTGGAATGATACCCGTGGAGGCAGGAGAAATAAGGCCGGCCCCGCAGAGGGAATAAGAACTAATTTAATTAATTAAAAATCAACCTACGAACAAATTTTGTTCCGCCAGTAGGAAATTGTAAAGTCATTACTAATTACACTTGGAAATTAAATACAGACTAGATTAGAGCCAGGAGTCAGAAGTTGAACTCCCGGGTTCGTCAGGGACTAATTTCTGCCCCAAAACGAATAAATAGGGCCTTAAGTTCAAACCAAAGCATGACGTCCAGCAGTTGATCGAGAGACCTCGGCAGAGGAGGTACGCTACATGAATTTGTTCAGTCAGAGTCAAGCCTCGGTGGAGGTGGGACATTATACAGGAGTTCATCAGTACGATCAGTTTAGATCCGAACTTTAGAAGAGGTTACGCTAGTAAGCAATATCATCACAACCTCATTGGAGGAAGTAACGTTCAAAGACATTAGAATTCGAACCTCGGAAGAGGCATAGTATAAAACAAGTCGCGATAGACAAATCATTAAGTTCGAGTGAAGTTGTGTAAAGTCACATTGGTTCGATACATGCCGCGTTAAAATACGTTAGGCTACAATACGAAAAGCACGTTTAAGACTTAAAAGGAAGCAAAAGTGCGGAAGTAAAGAGACATTGAAATATTGGAAGGACTCGTTTCCAAGAACGTGTAGGTTCGAGACCACACACAAATTGTTGTGAGCGATAGAAAGCTACATCGTGCAGAACAGAGACAATATAACTAGAGGTCCCAGAGGGGAGCTTCAAAACAAGTTATAATAGTAGAAGGTTAACGAGTTGAACGTTAGACGACATAGGTTCGAACAAAACGGAACATTTAAAGAACACAAATCATAGAGTGTTAAAGACAGACAAGTACGGTCTTCAGGGAAGTCCAAGATAGATTGCGATAGAGGCAACCATAGAATCGAGAGCATAGAGCGACTGTAAATAAACAAATAACATTCAGTTAACAAGTGAGAAGCTCTATAAGAAAGACATTGAAACAATAGATATAGACATTATCTTAGGAAGAATAGAAGAAAGTGAGACTTATCTAGAAGTAGGAGATCGATAGGAGCAATCACACGGCCAATGCAGGATAGGGAGACTATCTCAGGATCACCAGCGCCGTGATGATTTTCTTACCACAGTACGCTGAGATTTGGGTTCGTTTGCAAGTGTAATTAATATTTTAAGTGAATTTTTTAATTTTAATAAGTGTTAAGAAAAAGCATATAAATGATGTGTCGAGATATATACGTGTGTAAATGTAAAGACCACAAATTGGAAGAGGTCTATTTTAGTGTAGAAATGTGTCACTAAGAAATGAAAATGGGTGAAGACATCCAGAGGCCAGGTCTTGAGCCGAACAGCAGAAAAGGGTGAGTGAAAATGTTTATTATATAAAATGATTGTATCATATTATGCTAATCAGTGAATTTAAAATGTATAAAATGTATGCACTAATGAATGAACAAATAATGTTAAAATGTAAAGGAAAAAATCGCAAAGATTGTTTGCAAAAATGTAAAGGATAATTATTGAAGTGCAAAAATGATAATAATAATAATAATAATGAAAACCCGTAAAATGAATAATTAATAATGGAAAGTCAAATTTGAGAGGAGGAATCGAATATAATAATGTTAATGGCAATTAAATTACGCCATATAAATGAAAAGTAAAGTAAAATGAAAAGAGCACCATAATAATGATAATAATAATAATAATAATAAAGTTTTGAGTTTTTATACTCCGAAAATAAGTATTGAATTGAATAATTGCATTCCGTAAGTGAATAAGGGAACGATAAGTATTAATGAGAATGATAATAATAAACTCGAGTTGAAATAATTAAAACAATTGAAATAATTGAAGTAATTGAAGTAATCGTATGATTGAAGGATCTTTGAGATACCTTAAAATAATAAAGTAATAATGCTATTCAGCCAATAAACGTAATGAGTTAAAAGTAATCGGTGATAATCGAACACCTGGGAAATGTATTGCGAAGTTGTAAGCCATAGGCTATGTTGAAAGTTAAATGTCGAAGTATAGACCAGTAAAAGTAAATGCCGCGATGCAAGTGAAGTTGAATTGTTGAAGATAATCTGTAGGATGCAATGAAAGTCCAAGTTATTTTAAAGTTGTGTTGCCAAAAATGGGCCAATACGTAATGAAGAAAAAGTAATATCAGGCTAGCAAATATATACATCCTGTAACATGCATAATTTGAGAGATAAAAATAAAGGTATCAATTGTCGGAAATCGTCGGTATTATTGTTGTTTACGAGAGTATGACCCACTTGGGGGACAATAGATTCCGCCCAAGGTAATATGTTGCGGTGTAAGACCTGTTGAGGCTTCGCTAAATGTGTGTATATTAATCTGGAAGGTATAAGTGTTTCTACGAGATATGGTATGACTGGGGAAACGCAAGGGGTTCCGAGCCTAATATCATATAACCCATCCTTTGCCAGCATCGTTGTTGTATATCCGACCAAATAAAGTATGTGAAATGAATGAATTAATAGGACTGAAGCGAGGAGTGATAAGGATCCCTCGTGTTCTACCTATAAAGGCACGGAACAAGGCATGATTGAGACCTCTTGTATCCACCCTATAAATATGTAATGCGTCGTGATCTCTAATTATGGAATTGATTATAGTGGAATGAGAGGAATGATAAATAAGGTAGGGAATAAAGAGTTGAAATAATGTGTTAACTTGGACGATCATAAGCTTTTAAGAAAGAAGTAAACAGTTGAAAACCCGCGAGGAAAATGAATGGGACGGAGAGTCGTAAATCACAACTAAGTAAGAGAGAGAGAGTCTCGCTACCGAGCAGACCTTTTAGACCGAGAAGGGTGAATGAATACACTAGGCGCTTTGTGTACCGAAGTAGTAGGAGCTGAATGGATATTAGTAAATGATAACGGAACATGGAAATTTGTTAATTAAAGGTGCCATAAGGTTATAAAGTAAATAAATGTGTCGGTGGGTCTTCGACAATTGTCCCCACATTAAATTTGAAGAAATTCTATAATATTTGACCATTGAAGTCAAGGAATAAGTTTGTTGATAAATATCGATTCCTGCCTAAAGAAAAATGTATTAAACAATACGGGTAAACTAAAAATTGAGTTTGTAAGCAAACTATGTAATGAAAAATGATAGCACATGGTACATTAATAGACCACCCTACAGCATGAAAGAAATAAGTCTGAGGGACGTGAGTTCGAGACCATGGCATGTATGTTTAAAAATTGTTGATTTGTTTAACCAAAGGCTTAACTGGAAGAGTTAATATAGCTTGGAAAATGATTCAAAGTAAAATAAAGGTAAATAAAAACCCAGAAGGGGTTATAGTAATAAGGTGAAGCCTTAGCGTATATAATTTTTATGAAATGATAGGCATGCTCTATGTCTAATGAAATGTTGTAAGAAAGGGAATTTTGCATTGATATTCAAATATAGATATCAGCTAAGCACGATAAGGCTATGATAGAGAGTTATATGATTTTTATTTGAATTTGTGGATTTTTGAGTTTGATGATTTTTGGATTTTCCAAAAAAGATTGATGTTTATGTCGATTTGTATTTGTTCCTGGGAGTTTTGATAAATAAACTCATATTAAATTGTAACATGTTAAGTTTTTAATGTAGTCTTGTAGATACTAAAAGAGCTTCCATATCTGAATGTGAGATCATGTTGTGGGCTGGACGTAACATACCTCGAAAGCCGCAGTAGCAAGCCAGGTCGTGATCGAGCATTGTTCATGCAATATGGGAACACTAGGTCGGCCTAAATACTGAGCGATGTAGCGAGAGTTTTGTCTGTACACTAACTTCTTTCTTACAGAATACTGTAGTTTGCAACTGAGAAGTCACTGCATTGGCTTTTCTACACCAGCTGATGAATTGCATGCCTGCTTAAGATATTCAACTTTTTGGATCACTGTCAAAACAATGCCTTTAACAAGAAATGTGAGAGTTCAACTTAAAAAGGACCCAACAGCGGACAAATTTTCAACACAGTTACTTGAGCTCGGTAACGGCACTGCACCTAAAAATCCAGAAACAGGGAAAGTTATTTTCCCATCTCATTTCTGCAACATGTGAATTCAAAAGAAGAATTAGTAGACAAGGTCTTCCAAAGCATCGAAACAAATTATCCAAATCATGCTTGGTTCAGCAGAAGAGCCATTCCAGCGGCTGAAAATGTAGACGTTAACGGTATGAACATCATCATTCTAAATAAAATTGAAGGTGAAACAGTGAGATACAAATCCATTGACTCCGTGATGAACCAAAATGAAATAGTGAATTTTCCAACGGAACTTCTTAATTCTCTCGAAATTTCCAAATTACCGTCACACATTCTGAATTTGAAAATTGGAGTGCCAATTATATTAATTCGAATCATCAATTTGCCAAAGTTATGTAATGGCACACGATTAGTGGTTAAAAAATTGATGAACAATCTCATTGAAGCGACTATTCTCATAGTAACACATAATGGTGAAGATGTACTGTGCCCGTTTAGACCGGAGTCCGCGCGACCACATATGCATTTTACCAATAATCAGTCAGCACGAGAATCAAAATATCCCGGAGCGCCAGATGGGTTAAAGCAAATCGCAAAAACGACATCAAATTTATAAAAAATGCTTTGCTGATTTTTGGCTCAATGCAACAATAAGGATAGAAGGAGATTTAATTGGGTGAAACACATCTGGTAAAATTATCTCAGTTTATTTAAAGTTAAAATCTGACTGCAAGAATAATGCTCAAAGCAGCATCATCCACGTGTGTCGATCCACACTCTTATTTACACACAATATACAGAAATCTTCCAAACACATTTGACAATCTTTTTGAAAACACAAGTCCGATTGTTAGTCCTGTGGACTGTGTTCCAAAATTATTAACATTTTATTCCAGTGCAAAATGAATTGTCCATACTGGAAATAACGTAGATCACTGTTTGACTATTTACATGATATTAACACTCGTAGAATAAATGTTTATAGAATTTCTTAGACTTTCATTTGTTTTCCAGTTTTCCAAAATATATCGTTGAAACTATTATTATTATCATCATCGTAGCAACACAAATTATTAACACATATTAACAACATCTGAAAAGTATTTGACCATTGAGCATAGCATCGAAGAACTGTGCGAAGCACAACAACAATTAATTGTTCTTCTGACATTAAACATTCGAGAAGTGACTCGATTATGAACTTCAAGTTCCAAACAAAACATATGATTTCTAAATCATTAACTTGATCAATAAATGGTTGAACCATTCAATTATTAGATTTTCCACTTGGAATTATTATGAAAAAAAAATGTTTCTATTTATGGCCATTTCTAGCAACTTTCACAACTTGCAATTCTTCGACAGAATGCGGAAATTAGAATTGTAGTCTTATAATGAATTCATTTAGTTCATGGCACTAGGATTGAAAATATCCTTCAAATTATTCGTGGTTAAAGAATTATTTTAAATTGGCAGTGGCCCATTCTACTATTTGTGTAAGAACACAATATTATAACAACAACAACAACAACGGCAAAGGTCTTCCTCTGAAGAAGAATAAACTACTATCATGACAAATCCGGGTTCTAGCAAAATCAAATTCTAAATGGAATTCGTAAACAAGGTTGAAATAAGAACTGATGGTTTCAAAGAAATAACCTTCGGGTTATTCATACGACGAAACGTGTGGATCCAATACTCCTACTATAAACCTGAGCCATCGAACCTGCTATTTGATTGATGCTCGAAAAAACCTTCATTCCTGCGACTTAACATGCGCACCTGGGAATGGCATTACAACTACTCCACACACATAAATTATCTTCCCAAAATTTATACAATAAATCAAGCCTCTGCTTGTCATCAACACTGGAAGATTAATAAACTGACAAGTTTATTTTATTTTACCATTCAGTTCAACCCGTGATTTTACCATACTTATGAAAAGCTTCATTTCACTTTCGAGTGTATTTACGTCATGATTTTATATAAATACAAAAATATCCTATTTGATACAAATATCAATTGCTTCCCGTTTCATGCCTCTCCGTGTTATATGAAACATATACTTTGCTCATTGCAAATATCAACTGTTCAACCAGAACTGAAATGTTGGTTGAATGCGGGCTTGCGCTAACCACTCTCCTTCGTAAAATCTCCTGTTCCAAACTAGAAATGTTTCAACTACTTCATAGGCTCTTTCTCAATACATATGATTATTATAAAATATAATATCCAAGAATTATTTAGAAAAATTATGAAAATTATTATTATTATTATTAGTGGATTATTATTATTATTATTATTTCAAATATGTTTAATTATCATCTCATTATGTGAGAATCCACATGTTCGAACCTTTCGAATATGGAAAAAATATCCATTCCTCAACAAAAATAAATTTAACTTTTACAGTTACATCGGCTGATTACCGTGATTTCCCAAAAATATGAAAAATTCAAATAAATGCTCAAAATGCTCGGTCATCGATCCTAAACTGTTCTGAGTGCTGAAAATGCTCAGAATAAATCTAACTAGTCTTGCGTAAATCATTACAAGCTTTAAATATGACGAAAAAAATGTGTTGGTCATCTGCAGAAAAAAAGTTTGTTCCAATTAGCTAAGCATAAAATAATTCAAATGTGGCTTACATTTCTTGATGTTCTTGAAGTGTAGTAAACCTGGTCTATACCAGATTTATCCGTAGACATGCCCTAGCGGACAAGCACGTATAATCCTTGTATCGGCCGCCATTGTAGACCCACAAATCGTCTAGTCAGACATAGTGGTAGTATCTTTCGACGTTTTAAATGACGGTGGTTCCATTTTAATATGTGCTTCTAACAAAGCCATAACAGTTTGTTTGAAAAGGGTCAGATCTAAGCGATCTCTTCTTAAATGTGTCAGTTGTAACCTAACTCACTGTAATCTCATCAGTACAAGAAAAACGTTGATAGTCTAAGCAGTTAACGGCTGTTCTGAAGATCGTTCCCTGGGCATGGTTTGTATATCACCATCTGCCATGCGCTAGACAACTTGCAGTTTCCCTTGCGTAGACTAATGAACGCCACCGTTATAGACTATTCTTCAATGTACTGACGGATTGAAGTGGTTAAATAGTTACAAAATATGAAACTGACTTTAAATGGATCTAAACATCCAAGTATTAATTTACTATTGGACTGTGACAAATACTACTTTCTAGACCAAGTCTAGCATATGTCCTTTAAGAAATATAAATATTTCCACCAATGTCTGTAGAAATATAATCACCTCAGTGATTCTCCTCACCAGAAACTTACTAAGTTCCAACTCGTTTGCGCAGCACTTCTCGTGACTATCATGATTTGAAAAGTACTTCTTCGTAGACGTGGCAACCATGTGCCTTGGCTCAGCGTAGACGCAACTTGTTCGCCAAGTGCTTGTGATGAATTGAGATCACTAAGCATGCTCCAGCTTGCTTTTATACAAAAACGGTCAGGGTCACGCGTCATCGCCTGATATCTAGAAATCCTCATATCTCTTGAATCCCTGGTCCGATTTACTTGATACTAATTGCATTCTCTTTTATTTGGCCGTGCCAGTAATCTGATCCCAGTCTCAAGTCTCTGCTCCATAGTTAACTATTTAATCAATAAATAGTCTCCACCTCTGCTGTTACTCGCTACGTCATTTACCATCCAACTATCGGTAATTTCCTTCGAATGGCTTCGAGAAGCAATGTAGCGCGATATTCAAATATCCGAACTTTCAAACGCTGCTACAGCCTTTCCCTTGATATCTAGGTGTCTGAAACTTGGAATACCCATTCCTAGATTTGGACACATCCACCCCACACCTAGCAAAAAATAAAAATTGAAAAATTTTTATTTTTCCTATCTACACATTAAATTATCTGGTTCTTGAATAATAGATCTTCAAATTCGAAGCATTATAAGTTCCCACGATGTTACCAGTTCGTGTATTAGCTACTTCATAGCTTCCATTATTGTTTACTTCCACAATATTCAAAATCCTTAATTTTACCATTCCCCCGGGATTGTTGTGTTCCCGATGGACCTGGATCATTGGGCCTCTGCTCCACAAATTGTAAGTTATCTTGGTGTCTTGCTTCCAAGTTTTTCCTCGTGTCCTTGTTAAACTCTTCATTGGACTGACGAGTATCTACATTCCCTCTGTTATTATAGTTATTACCATAGGATCTTCTTTCCTGGTACCTTCCTTGAGTATCACGTGGTCTTCTCCATCGAGTGTTGTATCGATTACCACCATCCGGTCTTGCATATGGTTTGTAACTGTATCTGTTACGGTGTTGGTTCCATCCTCTCGTATTGGAATCTTCCCTCGGCGATTTCTCTTCTCGCTCCTCTCGAATCTCTCGAGGTGTCTGAGAATAACTGTCAGCCATAACAGCATACACAGCGTTATTACTCTTTACTCCCTTCTGATGGAAGAATTGAGCGTTTGTGTGATCCAGCTTCTGCAATACTTCATCGAACTGTTCCATATTGTAGATATCAGCAGCGATCAAAGTCCTCTGGACGTCTGCTGGAAATTGTCGTATCAAAGCAGTAATCAACTCGTTATCTGGCATTGGCGGATCTAAATGTTGGAGTTTAGACAGCTGTCCAGAAAAGTATGTAGAGTATCGAGTAGGTTGTGACGTCGAGAATCTCTTCGAATACAACTCTGCTCTAACTTGCTGTTGGGTTTCAGGGGACCAAAACTTCTTCAATAACCCACGAGAAAACTCCTCAAAAGTATTTAGAGTGGATCTAAATGCTCTAAACCACAAAAGTGCGGGACCTTCCAAGAACTTCCCTATTACCCTGATCTGTCTTTCTTTAGGGATCTTAGAATCTTTCAGATAATCACCTGCTTCTCTCAGAAATTCCATGGGTGTTACAGAATCTCGCCCTGAAAATTTAGAAGGCTTGTCTTCTATATTCTTAAACACAGTTATGGGGTTGGATTGAAATACTGTCCTGACCTCATCCTGTCTATCAGTCTCTCTAGCTCCTCCTAGATTTATCTGTATCGGTTCCTTTCCCCTTACATTCGGCATTTTCAAAAGATGATCAGACTGTTTCTCATCCTTTATTTGAGTTTTCATAGCCTCAAGTTCTTTCTGGTTTTCTTCTGCCATCTTCTTGATTGCTTCAGTCTCCATACAATTGTCTTTAACATCAATGGATATCTGGTTCATAACAGCCTCATGACTTTTCAATGACCCTGTCATATCTGATATGTCCTTCTGAGTTGCTTGAATATCCTTGGCAATTACTTCAATGTGGGATGACAAAGATTCCCTAATCTCCTTAATTCCCTCTTGATTCTCCAGCTTGAGTGTGTCTTTTATTTCATTGACAACTGTGGTTTTAATCTCAGTTTGCAATTCATGAATCACTCCTTCTCTTATTTCTCCCATGACAAGTTCCTTGAATTGTTCCGTTAAACGCTGAACAACTAGAATTCCCATCTCGTTACTCTCCTTCTTCACTCTGACTTCCAGGTTGACCATGTCTTCACCAACTTTCCTAAGACCATGTTCTATCCTATCAGCTAAGCTTTGGGATCGAAGATCGGCATCGCGAAATTTATCGTCCATTAAACTTGCGTTAGTAGCTAACGAAGTTTCGAGCTCATGTGTTTTATCGCATAATTTATTCATTTTACTTTCAAGTGTCATTTTCAAAATTTCAGAATTCTCTTTAAATTTACTTTCCATTGAATTAAATTTACTGTTTAAATTTTCCTTTTAGTTATCTTTTAACCTGCTCTCTAACAAATCGGAATTTTCTTTGAGTTTATCCTCTAAACTTTCTTTTAAATTACCTTTTAAAGAATCAGAACTTTCTTTAAGTTTATTTTCCAAAGAATCAGAATTTTCTTTAAGTTTTTCATCTAAACTTTCTTTCAAATTATCAGAATTTTCTTTAAGTTTATCGTTTAAACTTTCTTTAAGTTTATTTTCTAAGGAATCAGAATTTTCTTTAAGTTTCTTTTCTAAAGCCTCAGTATTTTCTTTCATAATGGCTGCTACACGCAGTCCAGCCTCTTTCGAACTCTCCTCCAAACTCCTCATCATCCTCATCATTTCTTCCATAATTTCAATTAATATTCAAACTTAGGGGTATACAACAGTGGCAAACACAAGCTTATAACTAGAACAAGAAATATGAATAGCTAATTGGAACACTATAATAAAATGAGATTTGTCCTAATATCGACGTGATGGAAAAACAAAATTCTCTACTTTTACGAATTACATTTACCATAATATCACAAGAAAAATATGCTAGTTCTCAAATATCCTCCACCTGGATTCTAATAATGTGTATCTCCAGTCATCGAACGTTTACTACTGAATTTACTTGACGCCCTAATGGTTAAGCCATTATCAAAAATAATCAAACCCATTCTAATTATTAACCAGTTAAATTTTTAATTTTCCCCACTAATTGGGTTTCCTACTAATTTATTCATCCAAACCAGACATCTCTCAACTCCCAAAATATTTCTATAAAAATTATCACAATTTCAAATCGGCATGCGATTGACCATGTCTAAATCGGGACCCACGTTCGAAGCCATTTCTCTCTCTATCTTATTTTATGTGCCCGTTTAGACCGGAGTCCGCGCGACCACATATGCATTTTACCAATAATCAGTCAGCACGAGAATCAAAATATCCCGGAGCGCCAGATGGGTTAAAGCAAATCGCAAAAACGACATCAAATTTATAAAAAATGCTTTGCTGATTTTTGGCTCAATGCAACAATAAGGATAGAAGGAGATTTAATTGGGTGAAACACATCTGGTAAAATTATCTCAGTTTATTTAAAGTTAAAATCTGACTGCAAGAATAATGCTCAAAGCAGCATCATCCACGTGTGGCGATCCACACTCTTATTTACACACAATATACAGAAATCTTCCAAACACATTTGACAATCTTTTTGAAAACACAAGTCCGATTGTTAGTCCTGTGGACTGTGTTCCAAAATTATTAACATTTTATTCCAGTGCAAAATGAATTGTCCATACTGGAAATAACGTAGATCACTGTTTGACTATTTACATGATATTAACACTCGTAGAATAAATGTTTATAGAATTTCTTAGACTTTCATTTGTTTTCCAGTTTTCCAAAATATATCGTTGAAACTATTATTATCATCATCGTAGCAACACAAATTATTAACACATATTAACAACATCTGAAAAGTATTTGACCATTGAGCATAGCATCGAAGAACTGTGCGAAGCACAACAACAATTAATTGTTCTTCTGACATTAAACATTCGAGAAGTGACTCGATTATGAACTTCAAGTTCCAAACAAAACATATGATTTCTAAATCATTAACTTGATCAATAAATGGTTGAACCATTCAATTATTAGATTTTCCACTTGGAATTATTATGAAAAAAAAAATGTTTCTATTTATGGCCATTTCTAGCAACTTTCACAACTTGCAATTCTTCGACAGAATGCGGAAATTAGAATTGTAGTCTTATAATGAATTCATTTAGTTCATGGCACTAGGATTGAAAATATCCTTCAAATTATTCGTGGTTAAAGAATTATTTTAAATTGGCAGTGGCCCATTCTACTATTTGTGTAAGAACACAATATTATAACAACAACAACAACAACGGCAAAGGTCTTCCTCTGAAGAAGAATAAACTACTATCATGACAAATCTGGGTTCTAGCAAAATCAAATTCTAAATGGAATTCGTAAACAAGGTTGAAATAAGAACTGATGGTTTCAAAGAAATAACCTTCGGGTTATTCATACGACGAAACGTGTGGATCCAATACTCCTACTATAAACCTGAGCCATCGAACCTGCTATTTGATTGATGCTCGAAAAAACCTTCATTCCTGCGACTTAACATGCGCACCTGGGAATGGCATTACAACTACTCCACACACATAAATTATCTTCCCAAAATTTATACAATAAATCAAGCCTCTGCTTGTCATCAACACTGGAAGATTAATAAACTGACAAGTTTATTTTATTTTACCATTCAGTTCAACCCGTGATTTTACCATACTTATGAAAAGCTTCATTTCACTTTCGAGTGTATTTACGTCATGATTTTATATAAATACAAAAATATCCTATTTGATACAAATATCAATTGCTTCCCGTTTCATGCCTCTCCGTGTTATATGAAACATATACTTTGCTCATTGCAAATATCAACTGTTCAACCAGAACTGAAATGTTGGTTGAATGCGGGCTTGCGCTAACCACTCTCCTTCGTAAAATCTCCTGTTCCAAACTAGAAATGTTTCAACTACTTCATAGGCTCTTTCTCAATACATATGATTATTATAAAATATAATATCCAAGAATTATTTAGAAAAATTATGAAAATTATTATTATTATTATTAGTGGATTATTATTATTATTATTATTTCAAATATGTTTAATTATCATCTCATTATGTGAGAATCCACATGTTCGAACCTTTCGAATATGGAAAAAATATCCATTCCTCAACAAAAATAAATTTAACTTTTACAGTTACATCGGCTGATTACCGTGATTTCCCAAAAATATGAAAAATTCAAATAAATGCTCAAAATGCTCGGTCATCGATCCTAAACTGTTCTGAGTGCTGAAAATGCTCAGAATAAATCTAACTAGTCTTGCGTAAATCATTACAAGCTTTAAATATGACGAAAAAAATGTGTTGGTCATCTGCAGAAAAAAAGTTTGTTCCAATTAGCTAAGCATAAAATAATTCAAATGTGGCTTACATTTCTTGATGTTCTTGAAGTGTAGTAAACCTGGTCTATACCAGATTTATCCGTAGACATGCCCTAGCGGACAAGCACGTATAATCCTTGTATCGGCCGCCATTGTAGACCCACAAATCGTCTAGTCAGACATAGTGGTAGTATCTTTCGACGTTTTAAATGACGGTGGTTCCATTTTAATATGTGCTTCTAACAAAGCCATAACAGTTTGTTTGAAAAGGGTCAGATCTAAGCGATCTCTTCTTAAATGTGTCAGTTGTAACCTAACTCACTGTAATCTCATCAGTACAAGAAAAACGTTGATAGTCTAAGCAGTTAACGGCTGTTCTGAAGATCGTTCCCTGGGCATGGTTTGTATATCACCATCTGCCATGCGCTAGACAACTTGCAGTTTCCCTTGCGTAGACTAATGAACGCCACCGTTATAGACTATTCTTCAATGTACTGACGGATTGAAGTGGTTAAATAGTTACAAAATATGAAACTGACTTTAAATGGATCTAAACATCCAAGTATTAATTTACTATTGGACTGTGACAAATACTACTTTCTAGACCAAGTCTAGCATATGTCCTTTAAGAAATATAAATATTTCCACCAATGTCTGTAGAAATATAATCACCTCAGTGATTCTCCTCACCAGAAACTTACTAAGTTCCAACTCGTTTGCGCAGCACTTCTCGTGACTATCATGATTTGAAAAGTACTTCTTCGTAGACGTGGCAACCATGTGCCTTGGCTCAGCGTAGACGCAACTTGTTCGCCAAGTGCTTGTGATGAATTGAGATCACTAAGCATGCTCCAGCTTGCTTTTATACAAAAACGGTCAGGGTCACGCGTCATCGCCTGATATCTAGAAATCCTCATATCTCTTGAATCCCTGGTCCGATTTACTTGATACTAATTGCATTCTCTTTTATTTGGCCGTGCCAGTAATCTGATCCCAGTCTCAAGTCTCTGCTCCATAGTTAACTATTTAATCAATAAATAGTCTCCACCTCTGCTGTTACTCGCTACGTCATTTACCATCCAACTATCGGTAATTTCCTTCGAATGGCTTCGAGAAGCAATGTAGCGCGATATTCAAATATCCGAACTTTCAAACGCTGCTACAGCCTTTCCCTTGATATCTAGGTGTCTGAAACTTGGAATACCCATTCCTAGATTTGGGCACAGTACTACTTCCTCGGATACCACTGATCCCGACCGACATCACTTGCAGAAGGTTTACCGCCTTTCTTGAATGCGATTGCCACTGTTTTATGTTCATTTAGTTGTAATCATTGTGTGTAGCCCATGTTGTAAGTTTATAAACGTTTCCTGAAGGTGTATTATTTCACGAGACACCAAGTAATATATCGTCCGCGTATGCATATAATTTCGCATTTCCTGATGTAATAATCTTGGTAATGTCTGCAGACCAACGGTCTGATTGAATCGCCTTGTAATACTCCGATCTTTTGCTCTAGTGGGTCTGATACAAGCACATTATCATCTATCTGTAAATGTTTGTTATTCAGGATATTTCTCAGAATTCTTGTGATGTAGTTTTTAGCAGTAATTGCTTCTCCATGATCATATCCCTGTGTAAATGTAATGTGGATAAACCAAAATGTAATGGCAATGTGTAAATCCTATTTAATGAATGATTTTTTTCACAGTCTCATTTCTGTAGAATTACGACTCGTAAATCAATTTCCTTAGGACAAAATTCAAAACGGTTTTATCCTGACTTTCCCGGTGACCCACGATCATTTCATTCTCAAATCCTTGTTTCTGGCGACTGCTAATGAAGAGAAGAGCTAGGTTGGTAAGACACATACTAAGACACCTAGGAATAGCAAGTTTAGTTTTGGAAGGAAGGGTCGAGGACAAGAATTGCAGGGGTAGACCAAGGCTGCTTATATTGCATACAGTACGAGAAAAATTGGTAGGCCTACCATAACTTTCACTGTAACCTGTCAGTGTGAAAATGTCAAAATGTTTATTTTTATATCATTACTTATTTTGTAATAAAGCAGCCGACGTGACGCGGCGAATCAAACACTTCAATGGAGAACTGCCACTGGCCTAAATACACCACAATCCAGGGTTATTGGTCGCGCTCTACAGATCTGGCAATGTGTAACAACTCGAGCAGGGGACCAACTTGGAGTGATCTTATCACTTCACTCCACCGCTATCGCACCACTAGTAAATCACAGTTAACTAGCAGAACTTCCTTACTGCCATAGAGGAAATATTCGCAACTATAGCAAGGAAGCGCAATAAATATTCCCGAACTAGGAAATGATTTACGTAACGTAATTGAGAGAAGAGGAAATGAAATCTGGTAGGAATTTTAGACGAACTGTAGCAAAAATAGATTATTTTTTTACCACCATGTTAATGATGCAAATGAGCGCCTTCAGCTCTTAGCAGTTGATATTGCGACATTTCATCCAGTCAACACAATCACTGGGACATGCCAAATAACAACCAGAAAAAAATACATGTCATTAAAATAAGTATACTGTATATTTGTTATGAAGCAAAGGAAAGGAAGAAAACTATGAGATGACATTGTGGTGTTTGAAGCCATATTTTCAGTGTTGCCTAAGTAAACAAGAGTTTAGTGCTTTTCAGTCGGTCAACACGAATGTACCCAAAAGAGATGGGTTATGCCCTAATCCTGAAATAAATTACATGAGATTAATAAAACACTAGGATGACCAGTTTCGATCGTCAAGCGATCATCATCAGATCCATTACACTTAGGCTACAAAATCTATGTTTGAAATACAGGTGAAAATATTTACAATATGTACAATTATTTAGTTGCAGTATTGGTACTGCAACTGTCAGTGTATGCTAAATGCAGTATATATGTTAGGTGAAATGCTAAATGGTGATAGCTATCCGGAGATTGTACTTTAGAGAGATTATATGGTTGTAAACTATGGTTAAACTATAAAAAATTTGGCTAACTACTTATCTGATTGTCTTCCGTATTACAGCTACTCGCAGTTTTCGTGCTCACTGGAACTCGCTGTGCGGTCGACTGCGGTGGTTATCTTAACGACTGGTTTTTCCCTGCTTTCTCCCCCTGCCCCTACATGCTGTGGGGGAGTGATAGCGATGTGTTTATGTGAGGTGTTGCCAACCTAGATAAGATGTATGTTATTGAATTAGGTGGGTCTACAACTATTAAAGACCGTGGATTAGCCCTCGCCACGCGTGGAGCATAACCCATTCGAACTAAGCGTTGACGGTCTTATGAGGACGTCCCGGCACCTTTAATACTGCCGCGAATATAGGCCTTGGTTTATTGCAGAAGAAAAGTACATCGTACACCTGATCCAGATAACATTTACCTATTTAAAAAAAACCTAATTTCCCCCCTTTTTTATCTAGCTTTGCTGTGTCGCTAAATTGTGTTTTGTTTCCGACAGGGTGTGTTTTTTAGTAGCGTGAAGAGGGGTGAGCTCTCCATGAACGTGTGTTCATTTAGATTGTTGGGATTGTTTCGTTTGGCTAGGTGTATCTCGATTGCTTCCTTTATGTCAAGAGCTGTGCCTTTCGATTCGTGATGGATTATTTTAAGGTCCGACTCTATGGTGGTAAAGCTGTGCCCTGCGTCACACATATGTTCGCACACGGCTGAATGTGTTCCGTATCTTATCGCATTCCTATGTTCATTATAACGTGTGTCTACTCGCCTTCCACTCTGCCCGATGTAATTAGCTTGACAATCGGTGTCTTGGCACGTTATAGAATATACCCCTGACCTTGAACACGGGTCACGTTTATTTAGATTACTATTTAGGAGGTGCCTAGCGGTTGTGTTTTTCGTCATGAAAGCTATCTTTATGCCTTGCTTTTTGAATAGGTTAGTGATTTTATATGTATTTGCATTCACATAGTTGAAACGCGCAATTTTTTTCTCATTACTGTCCGGTTTGGGAATCGTTTTTTCTTTATTTTTATGTTTGACTAAAATTTGATTTATTTTGCTTGGCGAGAAGTTGTTTTCCTTTGCTATTTGCATAATAGTTCTTATTTCCTTATTATAGTTGTCTTTTGACATGGGTATGTTTAAAGTCCTGTGCACCATTGAATTGAAACCCGCTAGTTTGTGCGTACTGGGGTGATTAGACTGTCGATTGCATGCGAGGTTTGTGTTGCTTTCCGGAATATGGAATATGAAAGGTCGTTGTCTTTACGTTCAATAGTTATATAGTTCAATAGTTATATCGAGATAATTTATTTTCCGGTCTATTTCGGATTCCTTAGTGAATTTGATAGAGTGGTGAAGGCTATTAACGGATTGGAGAATTGTTTCTTCGCTTGTTAGTTCAGTATCGTAGATGCAAATTACATCATCTACGTATCTTTTCCATATTACTATTCCCTTTGTTGACCGACTGAAAAGCACTAAACTCTTATGAGAGGACATGTTTCGTTCGTCAAGCGAGCATCATCAGCTCCAGACATACAGTACAAAATAGCTCTCCAAAACACTACAACATTCTGTAATTTTTTGCCGTGATTTTTGTCTTTGGAGGGCAGAAACAGTTGTTGGTGTAATTGATGGGTTTGGTAGTGTTTTGTAGAGCTATTTTGTCCTGCATATTTAGATCTGATGATGCTCACTTGCCGAGTGAGGCAAGTTTTCTCCCATTTCTGTAGTCTATGACAAACATATACGTATTTTAATAACATATTATTTTTTCCGATTACTTTTTCGCGTGTCCCAGTAATTGCAATTATAAAGTGTTGGCCGACTGAAATGTCGCAATATCAGTTGTCAATAAGGCTTCAAAAGTAGGAACATTTAAATACCTCGGGTATAACTAAGTTTGCTTTTCCTATATGTGTGTCCTACCAACCTATCACTTCTCTTCATTAGCAGTCACCAGAAGCATCTCTCCTCTCCCACTCGTCTTAATATCCCTTTATATTTGTTAATCTATCTACCCATCTGATATTCTTCATTCTTCCGTAACTTCGTATAAAATAGTTGCTTGGTAGTTTCTCCGCTCCTTTAATTTGCTTAATTTAAATGGAATTGTGGATTCCAGTAACATAATAATAATAATACTAATAATAATAATGAGAAAAAGGAGAATACAGTTTTATGGACACTTGGTGAGGATGAACAATGCCAGATTGACGAAGAGGATTTTTGAATTCTTTAGGAAGATGAAGACGGAGCCGAAATGGTTTCGTGAAGTAAGGTTGGACTTGGATCGGATGGGGGTGAAAGAAGAAGATATAATGGACAGAGAGCGATTTAGACGACTGGTTAAGGGGTTTGCAGGTTTCCAGGAGACAGGGGAGTTGTCAGTGAGGAAAGGAAGATCTTACACGGAAGAAGAGAAGAAGGAGTGGGTGAGAGGATGAAGAGATATTGGCAGAGAGTGAAGACAACAAATAATGTAAAGACTGTCAAACGAGGACCATAGTTGGCCGTAACGAATAAATAATAAATAATAATAATATTTATATTTAATGCAGCCAATGGCCATACATGATACAATCACTCAACCAAATAGTTTTTTTTTTATTTAGTCAATTTACCCTCTAGGTTGGTGGTTCCCACGGACTCAGTGAGGGAACTCACCACTACCGCCTCTATGGGCAGTGTCCTGGAGCTTGGAACATCTGGTCGGGATGGATACAACTGGGGAGGTGTGATCAGCACTTCGCCCAGGCGGCCTCACCTGCAAAGCAAACAGGGGCCTCATGAGGGAGGGGAAGGGATGGAAGATAGGGATGGATAGGCTAGGAAGAGGGAAGGAGGCGGCCATGGCCTTACAGTAGGGACCTTCCCGGCATTTGCCCAAAGACGAAGTGGGAAACCACGGAAAACCACTTCGAGGATGGCTGAGGTGGGAATCTGAACCCCCTCTACTCATTTGGACCACCCGAGGCTAAGTAGACCCCGTTCCAGTCCTCATACCACTTTTCAAATTTCGTGGCAGAGCCGGGAATCGAACCCAGGACCTCCGGGGCGGCAGCTAACCGTGCTGACCGCTACGCTACGGAGGCGACCTCAACCAAATAGAATATACAAATCTACAGTTTAGATTTATTGTAGTACTTAACTAACACAGAATTTCGTTAGCGAGGTTTGTCTGTTTTTGCATTTCATCACGTGGTATCTATCACAGTGGTCGTCCCAGAGTTTACATTGGCACAGTTCACCTAGTTGATGGTAAGTGTCTCTTTTTCAGATTTTATAATGGAACCCATGAACCGCGAAGCGAGTCATGATGTGCCTCAGTTCATAGTTAGCAGTAACCCATTCTCTGTTGATCATTGCATCTGTACAGACGAAATCAAACCATATATCCTCCCCTTTGTCCTGAAGTTCTTGTAATAAACTTTGAAATGCTCTTCACGTGAAAAAGAGTATTTCAAGTATCAAATCTTCAATATAAAAAGATTCTCTGGTGAGTAGGTACTGTATACCAAGCTTGATGGAGTGAACTTAGCAACTAACAAAGCCTTTTTCAAAAATCTAGCCTTCACCTTCTCAATTTCTTTGATATTTAGTCTTTTGGAGTTGAACCCACATTAGCGTCAGGCTGTAGGTTACTATCGGGGAGATCTTAAGCTTGAAAATTTTCAAAGCAGTTTCTCACGAAACTTTCTGTATATTATGAAAGCAGATAAGCCACTTGCTTCTTTGTGTGCTAGCTAAACGTGGTAGCTAAACGTGTTCCCGTTTGTCTGTACAGTTAATGCAATATTCTTATATAGCGAGACAACTGTCAATGATTCTCGTCTGTAGTATATTACAGAACAACACTTGCAGATGGTTTACCGCCTTTCTTGAATGCCATTGTCACGGTTTTCTGTTCATATAGTTGTAATCCATTGTGTGTAGCCCATGTTGGAAGTTTATTAAACGTTTCCTGAAGGCTGTATTATTTCACGAGACACCAATACTATATCGTCCGCGTATGCATATAATTTCGCATTTCCTGATGTAATAATCTTTGTAATGTCTGCAGTCGCAATACTGAAGAGCAACAGGCTGATTGGATCGCCTTGTAATACTCCGATCTTCTGCTCTAGTGGGTCTGGTACGAGCACATTGTCATCTATCTGTAAAAGGTTGTTATTCAGGATATTTCTCAGAATTCTTGTGATGTAGTTTTTACCAGTAATTGCTTTTCCATGATCATGTGTAAATCCTATTTAATGAATGATTATTATATCTGTAGATTTACGACTCGTAAATGAATTCCTTTAGGACAAAATTCAAAACGGTTCTATCCTGACTTTGCCGGTGACCCACGATCATTTCATTCTGAAATCCTTGTCTAACCTTATCCTAATGAGAAACAGTCAGACGTCACCTGGGGTGCCTAGACATAATCTGATCACGAATCACAACTTTGCCCTAAGACATTGCCAGTTAAAGGAGTAAGATACGTTTTTTTTGTAGCCCGAGGTAAAAGTCAGCCTTAGGACAAACGGAAATTTTAAACAGTTCCTAATGTCTCCTTCAGAAAAATTGCTAATAACATTTTGTATGAAAATAAAGGTTTATTTCAAAGTATAATATGTGTCCGCCTCGTTGCTTAGTGGCTAGCATTCTGGACGGTCACCGCGTCGGTTCGTGTTCCATTCCCGACTCTGCCAAGAAATTTAATTCTGTTCTGAGGGCTGGAACGGGGTACACTTAGCCTCGTGAGGAAAATCGGAGAAGAGGCGGGTTAAATTCCTACCTCAGTTATCCTCGCTTTTCGTGGTTTGCCATTTCAACTACAGGCAAATGCCTGGTAAAGGCCAATGCTGCTTCCTACCCAAATCCTATCTCAATTACAAATACAGACAATAGTACATAACCATGATGTCACAGAGCACCTAAAGAATCAACAATATAACAAGCAAAATGTGAATATTATTCAAACATCAGTGACATTGATAGCTCGATTTTGGAAAAGTAACGATCATTTTCTTTAATTCGTTACTGTTATAGAGCTGTTAATAAGCGAAGATCGATTAACCGAATGATTTGAAAATAATCGGAAACGATTAATCGATAAGTAGACACGAGATAAGAAAATAAATTTAAAAGAGAGGTCATCACTTAAGTTGAGTTACGTACAGAAATGATGTATAGAAATCTACAATAGTTAGTTTTTGCCAAAATCTACGAAGTGACCTTCGGTTGGGTAGCCCCGTGTACTTTGGATGTGTGTAGAATCTGTCTGGTAACCGGTGTTAATTGTGATGACTGTATTAGTGTGTGTTATCTGCTTTTTAATTTAAGTACTGCAACTTAAAAGTTTTCAAATAGTTCCTACTTTTGCCGCCAAGCACCACCATCAACGACTACTAGGCCAAGTTCAGAACGTAGCTACTAGATGCCACCGCAGTCGGCTCTTGGAAACGAACGTAGAAACCTAAGAGCGTTGTTTAAATTCTTAACCTATCAAATTTAGCGTCACACAGGTGCAATTAGTGGAAGGTTCTTTAACATGCCATAAATCTATGACATGGGACCGCCGGCTTTACTTCCCCTCCGAAGGAAGACATACTGAAGGATTTTTAACGCTCTTAAAAAATCCGACGGCTTCGGCCGGGTTTGAACCCGCTATCTTGGGCATAGAAGCTCAGCATGTTACCGACTACGCCACCGAAGCCGCCTTGAAGTGACCTTCCTTTTTTATGTTAAAAAATAAGCAAATAAGAGTCAGTGACAGTGGAAGAACAAACATAAAACAAGTTGGGGAGAATTTCGATAAAAGGAAAAGAAGAGGTTTCGGCAAAGATTTTGAATTCTTGTTCAATATTTACAATTAAGAACAGGAGCAATTTTGTTTAACTGACATTGTTTAAGGCCAGTTCTCACAAAGAATGTACATTATTTAAAATCATACATGATACAATATATTTTAATTAATTGAATGTCTGTTTTGCTTCTCTGAGAGCGTAGTGAAAGGAGCGAAGTACATCGATTAATCGACAAAACAATTAATCAACTATTCGACCAACCGATTAATCGATCAAACGACCAATCGATTAATCGACTAAACGCACAATTGTTTAATCGTTATTTGTAGCATAAAACCGTGTTTTTTGCTTCGATTTATCGATTATGCGTTATTGAAATTAATCGATTAAAAGTACAATCCCTAGTTAAGAGTAGCGGCGTTACAGTTATTGAACTTAAGTAGTAATGTCGTTACTCCCCGTTACTGTGAAAGTAGCAGTTACTAGTAATGGCGTTACGATCCTGGTATAATATTACGACCTTCTTTTGTTTTATTTTACCTTTTTTACTTGTTTCTGTTTGTTCTACTGTATTTGTTTTCAGTGTTTGGTTTCTTTGTACATAAAGACGTCACAAACACCCAGTCCCCGAGCCAGATGAATTAACCACAAGAGATTATATCCCCCGTGGCCTGGCCTGGAATCGAACCCGGGAACCTTCGGGCCAAAGTCTAGCATGCAAACCTATTAGCCTCCAAGGGAGAAGGATGAACCTACACCCTCACTGCGTCCCTGACTCTATATCAGTTCTAACTGTTTAAAAAATTAAATTAAATTGATTGTTTTGTAAAATAGTATTTGGGGCTACCTTGCGTGACCCCTCGATAAGCTCTGTCTCACTGTCACTGTCAGTACTTGTAACTAGTTCTACACTTCACTCCTAGATGGGTGAAGTGTGATCTTCACCGCCTGGAGTAGAAAGCTGAGGAAGGGAGCCTTGCATCTTCAAAGCACGTGTTTATACCTTAACAGTAGGGTTCGGTAGTTTAAGACCTAAAGAAGTTCAAAATATGCAAGCAAATATGACCTAAAAACTATGAAATATGACAATAATTTTTGGGATAGGTAGAGTATCCCTAACATACAGTAAACGTCTTAAGTGCCAAAACGTGATCAGCGATAATACACCAGACACATTTAATCATACAAACTGACAAGAGAGCTACAGTACATTAAAATTTTCAACATTCATTCAGTATCATAGCCTTGAGGTGCAGTTCTTCCTCGGTTTTCCTAAAAGACATAACATGGCATTTCCTTGTCTGCTAATTGCTTCTGAGCTAAATATATCTACTGGAGTGACATCCTATTGAAAGAGAGAAGCACACTATCGCCATGTTCTGTGACCTCATACGTTCAGTGTCGCAATCTAACTTGTCCAGAAAGATGTGCTAAAAGACGTCCGTAGAGGAGCGCCTTCTTGGAATCAGGTCTTCCAAACCTGCTATCTGCCTGTTCCGGGAATAGAAAGAAAAATATACTGTATCTACTACACTATTCGGAAAACCTATGTTTGGAACTCGACGCAGATAACACGTACCTTGTTAACGACGCCTCAATTTAAACAAAAATGACAAAATTATAACCAAATATGACCTTACATCAATAAAATATGACCAAATATGACCAAATATGACCAAACCAATAAAAATGGCCGAAATATGCATTTATAGGAAATATCAAATTGCTTTAAACGTGGTCAGGGACCAGTCATTCGAGCTTATTTTTCAGATTTCGGGTAAATTGAGCTCCGGAAAAAATATGACTTTTCCTTAACATCTGAACCTTACTTATTAGCTTTAGAAATGTTGGAGCCCTTGCGGGGGAAGGGGCAGGTTTGGTCTGTTTAATGACGCTCTGAGGACATCAACTGAGATACTCAAGTCTCGCTATTGGTTGAATTTAAACCAACACTACGGACTTATTGCTTACGATTTCGCGCGGTCAGAATGGATAGTCTGTTTTCAGCGTGTGCACATTTTAGGAGTGGTATTCGATTGAATTGTGTAAGGTGTCCGTAATAGTGCTGTGCGACTGAATAGCAAATATTAGCCCAGCTATAATAATTATCTTAAGTTAAGCCTATCATATTACGTCCTATACATTACAGTCGCCACTGCTCTATATTCCAGTAGTTGCTCGTCAGTTATAACACATTACACGGAATGGGTATGGGTGAGCTATAATATGGCAGCTCATTGCCAACCTATCAAAATAACTCAAGTCGGTTTTAATGTTCTCGCCGTGGTGAAGAAAAGAACTGGCTTGTTAGGAATATGAGGAGTTCTGTTGCAAATGGCTTGCAAAGTAGTCACAATAAAAACACCTTGCTCTAACATTCCCTGCGTGGAATAATGAAGATTTAGTATGTGTTGTTCCCAGTGCAACTTGATCCATTAAAGGTGTGTATCTCCTTGTCGTCTGAAAGCCGTATTCTTCATCTGACAAGAAAATGTAAAGCAGTTACATCTGGTTTAACTCACCAGCTTGAGAATTGATGAAAACACTCAACAAATCTTAAGCAGGATTGCTTGTTACGACATGCTGTGTATATTTTCTCCTGATATAAATGACAAGGCCTCAAGAAGTAATGTGGAACGTAGTTAGATTAATACGCATGTCACTGTTAGTTCCCAGGTCGCATTTATATCAAGTCTGGGCCAATTACACAGCTGCCGACGTGTCCGGCTGTTCACTGCCACAGATGCATCACGCCTCATTTCTCCTGCGACACGTCTTAACTTCACGGATTTTTAACGTCAATGATCTCAAGCGGAGCGCGTTTCTAGTTACACATTTCTGGTTTGTCGGCATCTTCAGAGTAAACATAGACCAATCCAACAAATGGTAAATAGGCAGGGGTAGAAACAAAATAATATTATGAGTAAATGAAATATCAATGGGTAATTTATTTAATAAATTAATTGCACCTTGGTTGGTGGTTGGTTGATTCTTAAGTTTAGGGGCTGCGACAACGCGGTCATGTAGCCCCGTGTACTTTGGGTGTGTGCAAAATCTGTCTGATAACCGGTGTTAATTGTGATGACTGTATTAGTGTGTGTTATCAGTTTATTTTTAAGTACTGCAACTTAGAATTTTTCAAATAGTTCCTACTTTTGCCGCCAAGCGCCACTGTCAACGACTACTAGGCCAAGTTCAGAACTTAGCTACCAGATGCCACCGCAGTCGGCTCTTGGAAACGAACGTAGAAACCTAAGAGCTTTGTTTACATTCTTAACCTATCCAATTTAGCTTCACACAGGTGCAATTAGTGGAAGGTTCTCTAACATGCCATAAATCTATGACATGGGACCGCCGGATTTACTTCCCCTCCGAAGGAAGGCATACTGAAGGATTTTTAACGCTCTTAAAACATCCGACGGCTTCGGCTGGGTTTGAACCCGCTATCTTGGGAATAGAAGCTCAGCATGCTACTGACTACGCCACCGAAGCCGCTTATTGCACCTCAGTCACAAAAATAATTTTATATTAATTAATTAATGAAATTTACCAGTTTCGGCCATATTATTGTCTTCTTCAGCGGTGTTGTTACAAAGAAAAGAAACTAATGCAATTACGAGCAAATTATTATTATTGATTTAAGCCCACTACGGAGTGCTTATGACTAGTTTTTCTTCGATGCTCTTTTCCGTTCCCAATATCTCTTGAGTCCTGCTGATAATTTCTCCTTTCTCTCCTGCGAAAGGGGCTTCCGACATTTAGGGACTCTAGGCGGTGGGGTCTAAGACTTTACCATAGCACAAAATTTAGAACGATCTCCTACATCAAGGTCAGCAATTCCAGCTGAATCCAAGTCCTTTAGTACTTCATTCAGCCACAGGCTTCCAGTCTTGTAGCTTTTAAGAAAGGAGAAGATCTTCTTGGTAAGCCTGTTGCTGTTCATTCGTTGTAGGTGCCCGTAGAACTTAAGCCTCCTATGTCGCATACTGGTATTGGCTGATTCTAACTGTCGATACAGGTCAGAATTAGATTTTAAACAGTAGGTTCCATCTGGGAGCAATCTCGGGCCATGAATTGTCCTGAGGATATGTCTTTCGGCATTCTGCAGGTCATTACGAGCAAAGCTTTGTTAATAATATTTTACTTGGGTTTTCTAAGAAAATGTTCGGTTCCTCAGTTTAGGGGCTGCAACAACGCGGTCGTGTAGCCCCGTGTACTTTAGGTGTGTGTAGAATCTGTCTGATAACCGGTGTTAATTGTCATGGCTGTATTAGTGTGTGTTATCTTTTTTAAATTCAAGTAAGTACTGCATACGTTGGAACGTTGTAACCTAAGAGAGTTAGTCAAATCTAACTTATAATTCAGCTTCACACAAGTGTAATTAGTGGACGGCTCTCTTACATGCCATAAATATAAGACATGGGACCGCCGGCTTTACTTCCCGTCTGAAGGAAGGCATACTGAGGGATTTTTAACGCTCTTAAAAATCCAATGACCTCGGCCAGATTTGAAACTGCGACCTTGGTTATATTAGCTCAGTATGCTACCAACTACACCACCGAAGCCACTCAAAAAATAGTTAAAACAAAACAAAATCTGTAACAAATGTGAGCTTTAATTTGATGATAATATACAAATAACTTCGTGAGAATGGATTTTTAAAGAAATATTTTTTAAACTAATTTATAGGAATATACAAATACAAACTATTTAGGTATATGTCATTTTCGCAAAATTATATGTATACTTGTATTATCATCAAATTAAAGCCCACATTTGCTACAGATCTGATTTTGACTATTTTTACAATTCTTTTCTTAGAAATCCCAAGTAAAATATTATTAAGAATGCTTTGATTGGAATTACATTAGTTTCTCTTCTTTTTTACCACATCGCTGAAGAAGGTCATAATATAGCCGAATTGGAACATTTCATATTAATTTATTTTATTGAGTAAGGTGAGTAGTGGAGTGATAGGGGTTCTGCCCCACTTCAGAACATACATGTCATTACTACTAAGCCTTAGCCATGTAATATTTGTTGATATCTCGCGAACCCATGGTTGGATGTTGACATATGAGGTGTCGTTGAACTCGAGCTGACGTCCTCTTTCTTATTGACCATGTATTATATTTTTCAAAAATTCTTTGAATTTTTTTGTTTTGCAACGTTGGTGATAGTTTGAAAACCAAACATGGTAGAACGTTGTGCCATGGCTCAAACGAACGGCCTTTATGACCTTTATTTTTTGTAATAAAACTTTTTTACTTTTTATGTTTTTTTGAAAACACTCGAATTTTGAAAATCCTATATTTTGGAAACTAGGAACTCTACAAAAAAGTTTGTTTGACGTAAATGAAAGGTCCCTACCCCCTTTACCCCCAAAATAAATTTCAAGTCTCTAGGATGAAAACCTGTAGGTAGTAGTGTGGTAAGGACAGAGCTGTCTCACTTAGCAAGTTGTGAGACCCTGCGACCTTGGAATGGAAGGAGCCATGCTAGGAGGGCGTGCTTGGATTCGTTTTTTTCGTCTCGTCGTGCTCTTTACGGGAATGTCGGTGTCGAAAATGTGAAAATCTGGAAACACAGTCTTTTTGGGGTAAAAACGTGATTTTAGACTTTTTGCTATATCTCACGAACCAATAACGCTAGAGGCGTGTTCGACAGGTCCAAGGACTCGGGGTAACGTCCTCTCTGCTATGGACTACTCGTTATAATTTTTAATAAAATTGGAAACTCGGTTTTGGGGTAAACACGTGTTTTTTGTGATTTTGTCGATATCTCACGAAGCAATAACGCTAGAGGCATGTACGATGGGTCCAAGGATTCGGACAGACGTCCTCTTTGCTATGAACTACTCGTTGTAATTTTAAAAAATTTTGGAAACGCGATTTTGGGGTAAACACGTGTTTTTTGTGATTTTTGCCGATATCTCACGAACCAATAACGCTAGAGACATGTACGAGGTGTCCTAGGACTCGGGATAACACCCCCTTTCAAATGTGGTAGATATGTTTTTACAAAAAATAATTCACATGGGTCTAACGCCATACATGTTGAAAAAACGTTTTCTTTTTCTTTACCTGTTTATAATGTTTATAAAGCGTGGTGGTTGAGAGAGAGAGACGATACGGCTGGGTGTGTGTGTTTCAACGAACCTGTCGCTAACCACAAGGACCATGCTTAATAGAACAATCGCTATTTCGACGGGTCGGTGTATGACAGAGCGAGGGTGCGTTTTTCTGATATTTTACCTTTGACTTGTAAACGGTGATGAGAACTTGATTCTATGTTGGTTGAAGCGAGTAGAGAAAACAAACTTGCCGAGGAGGTGAAGGTCATTTGAGCTTATTGGAAGGCATTGATCTGACTTGACAACAAGTGCAATGGAAAAAATGACCAAGACGCTTAAAGGTGAAATAATCTGACCATCGTGGTGGCAGGGGAGTGTGAAAGGCATGCACACACACATGTGTGAAACCAGATGTAGGCTAAACCAATGACATCCTGTTTTGCTTCGTACGTGACAAAATGCAAGTTCATGTGAAATTTGATCTACCGCAGGTGTTCGCCTGGGACGTTATCTGTCCACGTGCGCGATAACTGTTAACAAGTCACATCCTGTTTTGCTTCGTACGTGACAAAATGCAAGTTCAGGTGAAATTTGATCCGGCACAGGTGTTCGCCTGGGACGTTAGCTGTCCACGTGCACGATAAGAGAATGTTCAAAGCGTGGGAAAAAAAAAGATTATACATGCAATGTGATATATAAAGACACGTCGCTGACATTTCCACTCGCACTTATGTGACTACTTTTGAACACGCTACAGCGTTGTGTGAAACACTTGGCCTTGTTTAACAGTTTTGGTGTTGGTGGAAAATACTTATTCTTGTTGTGAGGTAGGTATATATTTATTCATTTATACATTTATTGATTTATATATAAATACATGCAATTATTTATTGATTAGGTAATTAATGATTTTATTTATTTATTTGTTTGCAGATAACCGGCATACCTTACATGTCAGAGGGAGAAGAAACTATTGCACTTTTGAGCCCACTAGAAGGGAAGAGTAACAAGTCACTGCAAGTAAAGGTGAGATGATTTTTTTAAAACTAACTTGTTTCATTTTTTTTTTGTTTTATGTTTTATTTTATGAAATGTATGTATTAACCTGAATTTAGGTATTTATAGCGGTTTATTTTATTTATTTTTAGAAACTTGGAAAGAATAGCCTTACCGCCGTAGCAGTCGCTGAAAAAAACCAGAAACGCACTAAAGCGAAACCACTGCCAAAGAGTGAACTGTTTAAAACTCAGGTAAGTCCAACTTAAAAATGCTATTCCATTTTACCACTACTGAAAACTCGTAGACAAAAAAAAAATTCTTTACCTGTACATGACTGGGACAATGATTGCTTTCTTGATTAATGGCTATGTTGTTGTTGTTGACTGGGAAAAGTACAAGGCCATGTTGGATTTTCTAAAAATAAAATAATAAATTTAATTTATGGGTGGTTCCCTATGGACTCAACGAATATCCACAGGTTTGAACATGATAATGTGAACAAAATGACATGACATTCATTTTTGTTTATATATTGGTTAAAGGGAGGGTGGGGGAATGTAAATGACTGTAGCTTTATAAAAAAGAAAATAAGTACATGGGTTACTGTTTGTGCCAACATACAGTTTATTTTTAATGGTGTTTTGATATATTAATGCCAATTAACGTTAACGTTTTATTTACAAGTATTGATTGATTGATTGATTGATTGATTGAGTGATGGGTTATTTTGTTTGCTTTTAGGTGTCGTCATGTGCCATTAACGTAATGAACAGACAGTGAACAAGCATGCATTATGCTTTAAAGTACTCTGTGCAATGTTAATAACGTACAATAAGAAAACGTTTTATTATAACACATGGCGTTAGTACCAAATACAACAAGTGAGCAAGTTGGTTTACCACGTGGGTTAAATTTAAAATCAGAACATGATCGATGGTTAACATTTGAATCCTGGCCTGTAGGCTTTTTGTCGACGCATGAACTTGCAAAAGCCGGTTTTTTTTACTTGAACCGAGGAGATGTGGTGCGCTGTGTGTTTTGTCGTATTGAACTTTCACACTGGGAAGAAGGGGATGATCCCTTTAGAGACCATTTGCGATGGTCTCCTCACTGTCCTTACATGCTTGGAAAGCAAGTGGGTAACCTACCCGTGCATTCATTTTACCGAACCACAAGGCCTATGGCCGCTACTTACGTTGCTGAATCACAAATAAATAATAATAATGATGTATTACCAGCCAACGGTAGTGTCGATATATGTGGTCCATATGCCATAGACAGTGTTGAATTGGCGTGTGCTTTTGAAAAATTGGGAGTTTGCAAGACTAAAGCACTAGCACACCCAGAGTACAGCTCTGTTGAAAAACGTTTCGAATCTTATAAAAATGTTTGGCCATTAATATTAAAACACCTTACCAAACAGCTAAGTGAAGCTGGATTTTTTTATACTGGTGAAGGGGATAAAACAATATGTTTTTATTGTGGATTTGCTTTAAAGGATTGGCAAATGACTGATGACCCTTTTGTGCAACACGCTCGTTGGTTACCAAACTGTAAATACATGGTGTTGCTTAAAGGTCAGGAATTTGTGAACACTATTCGTAAAGAAAAAGTGATTGCAGCACAAGACATAAAAGTGCCTTTAGAGTTAGAGCACGCGGAGCAAATACATAAGGCTGAAAGAAAAGACTTGTCTCACGAACAGATACAAAAGTGTGACCAACAATTATGTAAAATTTGTTATCAAGATGAACTAGGTGTTGTATTTTTACCCTGTGGACACATGATAGCCTGTGTCAAGTGTGCATTAGAACTTAACACTTGTGCTATATGCAGAAAAGTAGTATCTGCAACAGTTAGGGCATTTCTTGCATAACTAGTATAATTTATTCGCCATGGATAGTGCAAAATCCCTAATTGCACAATATTATTAAAGCTGTTTTAGAGTGTAATAGATATGCTTTTGTTTTGTTTATAGACTACTACAATGAATGTTTTGAATGCTGTGGGACAATCATGTGGCTTAGAGACAAAGAAGCTCAGCGAATTGCCAATGCATATTCCATTCCGCATTATCAAGATTCGGAAATTGAAAACAGCATATGGTGATCGTGTACTTTGTGTATGTGAAAACTTTGAGACATTTCTGCCTATACGGTTTAATGATATGTCGGAGAGTGTTTTTGATGAAGTCAATAATGCTGTGCAACCTGTACACTTAATTTATGAAGGTTTTAAAAACAATAGGTGCATGGTTCGTTTTAATTAAATAAATAAATAATGTGAAATAATAATGGAAATTATAAGTAATGACAATATACTGAAAAAGAAAGAAAATATGTGCATAGAATAGTAATGTTTTAGTGTTCAGTGTTGTCTTTAAAAATATTATGATGAAACCAAAAAAAATGTATATAAAGTTTGTAAATAAATGCAAAATGATGTTACAATGCTGTTTTATTTTATACAAAGTTAGTATATTTAACATTGCAGAGTATACATGATTATGACAATAAATGCATACTGAATACAAGCCTTTCTCACATTACAATAGTCTGTTATAGTTTTAAACACAAGGCTTGTTGTAGATCATTTTATAGCAATGTCCCTTTAATGTTGTTTTCGAAAAGTGGGGAAGCCACAATGGTTGTATTGACATAAAAACCTTATGGTTATTACTATTTAGTCACTTTGATCCCCTTGCAGATCAACAGTAGATGACCTAGTTGTTCCACTCTTTAAAACGACAACAACAACACTACCTCTTGCATAGTTTGTGATGTTGATGGCTCTTGCGACGTGGAAGATGGATTAAAAATAACTTTGAGAACAGGGGTTAAACGTTGATCATTAAACAATGCACTATTTTGAGTAGCAATATGGTTTTCTTGATTTTTTGTCGACGGCAACTGTGTTTCATGCGGTACACTACATTGATGATCACTGACACTTAAAACCTCACTATTTTTACTTTTTAGGTCACCACGACAATGTTTGGAACGTTGCTTTGAACAACGCCAAATAACAGTTCCATTTTTATTGGTTCGTTTCACAATATATGAATATCCTTTATAGTATGCGTAAGGCTTACCATACCTAGTCACTGATACTTCCATATCAACTGTCGAGCATAGACTAAGCTCTAGTAAAGTCAACTTGGTAATAAGAATACTAGTTTAATGTGAGAGCAAATATGGATCCAAAGAGTTCAGGTAAAAGTGAAAGCAAATAAGCAAATATTAGAAACAAGAGTTGGGGTGAAAGTGGTCGCAAAGTGGTAGACCCATTACACAATAATTTCAGCACGACGAAGCTCTTGTTCAATTTCTTTGATTTCCCAATCGTGACCAGTATGGCCAGATTGACGTGAGGCATGCAACAACTGTAGCCGCTGGACGAGCTTATTGGGATTGTGCCAGTATACAAATTTAACAAATGGATTTTTAGGTGTAAACAAAGCATTACCATTATCATGATCATTATCATCATCGTCATTATCATCATCATGATCACCATTATCATCATGACCATCATCACTGTTACTATATAGTCCTTTTTGATCCTCTTGCAATACCACTTTATTTATAGTCTGAGTTGATTTTGACAGTGTTGAAGGTTTCTTGGACGTTGACAACTGTCCTAACATGACGTTTTGAGGACATGATAAGTCCTTTTGAACAAACACTGTACTATCTTTAGCCGCAATATCGTTTTCTTGAACTTGCTTTTTAGCATTTTGATAATTGTTTGTAAACAGTAAGCGTGGTTCGTTTCGAGCACTACATTGATGAACACTCACACTTAAAACCTTTCCATTTTTACTTTTCAGATTGCCTCGACATTTTGTTGACCTCTCTTTTGAGCATCGCCAGAATATTATTCCATTCACATTCTGGCGATTATAGTTATAGGAGTAGCCTTGATAGAGTGCACGTAGCCTACCTTTGTTGGTTGTAATAAGTTCCATAGTAGTAACTGACCTGTCAGTACGATGTTCACACTACAAAGGTTACAACTGTTTTGCTGATGGAGTGACCTACTATAAGCTTATATATTGGCTTATGTGTTGGCTTTTTGTGTTGGCTTTTCGTGTTGGCTTTTGTGTTGGCTTATGTGTTGGCTTTTTGTGTTGGCTTTTTGTGTTGGCTTTTTATGTTGGCTTTTCGTGTTGGCTTATGTGTTGGCTTTTTGTGTTGGCTTTTTGTGTTGGCTTTTCGTGTTGGCTTTTGTGTTGGCTTATGTGTTGGCTTTTTGTGTTGACTTTTTGTGTTGGCTTTTCATGTTGGCTTTTCGTGTTGGCTTTTCGTGTTGGCTTTTTGTGTTGGCTTTTCGTGTTGGCATTTCGTGTTGGCTTTTGTGTTGGCTTTTCGTGTTGGCTTTTTGTGTTGGCTTTTCGTGTTGGCATTTCGTGTTGGCTTTTTGTGTTGGCTTTTTTGTATTGGCATTTCGTGTTGGCTTTTTGTATTGGCTTTTCGTGTTGGCTTTTTGTGTTGGCTTTAGTATTGGCTTTTGTATTGGCTTATTTGACAAGTTATTTGTGTCAATGTATTTAGTGGATTTTTTCTTGGTGTTGGAAAGTAGTTGAAAGAGAGGGAATATTTAAAGACTTAACCTCAGCTCACTAACCTAACCTAACCTTTCAACTCTCAGATGTTAATTAAATTCTGTGCATTGTCGAGTTGGAGCCCAAGACCTCAGGGGTAAAAAAAAACAATTATTTTTGACGACTTATTTTGGTAACTTATTTTAATGGCTAACCTAACTTTACCTAACCTAACCTAACCTAACCTCAGCTCACTTTGGATATTACTAGTAAGTGTTCATATCCTCTGCTAGGTAGCATGCTAGTAGTACAGGTAGTGCTCATATTTACCGCTAGATAGCGGAAACATACTTTGCATGTTGCATGTGACACTTGTGAAGTTTAACCACATGCAAGACGTGCTTGTATAAGTTCTCTATTTAAACTCAATATACAATTAACCACTAAATGTTCAGAACTAACATGTATAGCCATGTTTAGGGTATATAGGAGACCCTTAGCAAGAAAGGCTGTCTAACCCACGAGTGTACAGCCTTGTCATACGCAGTAAGCCCCTGTTGGCAGAAAACAACAACAACAACAATTTGAGAAAGCCAACAGGGGCTTACTGCGTATGACAAGGCTGTACACTCGTGGGTTAGACAGCCTTTCTTGCTAAGGGTCTCCTATATACCCTAAACATGGCTATACATGTTAGTTCTGAACATTTAGTGGTTAATTGTATATTGAGTTTAAATAGAGAACTTATACAAGCACGTCTTGCGTGTGGTTAAACTTCACAAGTGTCACATGCAACATGCAAAGTATGTTTCCGCTATCTAGCGGTAAATATGAGCACTACCTGTACTACTAGCATGCTACCTAGCAGAGGATATGAACACTTACTAGTAATATCCAAAGTGAGCTGAGGTTAGGTTAGGTTAGGTAAAGTTAGGTTAGCCATTAAAATAAGTTACCAAAATAAGTCGTCAAAAATAATTGTTTTTTTTACCCCTGAGGTCTTGGGCTCCAACTCGACAATGCACAGAATTTAATTAACATCTGAGAGTTGAAAGGTTAGGTTAGGTTAGTGAGCTGAGGTTAAGTCTTTAAATATTCCCTCTCTTTCAACTACTTTCCAACACCAAGAAAAAATCCACTAAATACATTGACACAAATAACTTGTCAAATAAGCCAATACAAAAGCCAATACTAAAGCCAACACAAAAAGCCAACACGAAAAGCCAATACAAAAAGCCAACACGAAATGCCAATACAAAAAAGCCAACACGAAAAGCCAACACGAAATGCCAACACGAAAAGCCAACACAAAAAGCCAACACGAAAAGCCAACACAAAAGCCAACACGAAATGCCAACACGAAAAGCCAACACAAAAAGCCAACACGAAAAGCCAACACGAAAAGCCAACATGAAAAGCCAACACAAAAAGCCAACACAAAAAGCCAACACATAAGCCAACACAAAAGCCAACACGAAAAGCCAACACAAAAAGCCAACACAAAAAGCCAACACATAAGCCAACACGAAAAGCCAACATGAAAAGCCAACACAAAAAGCCAACACAAAAAGCCAACACATAAGCCAACACAAAAGCCAACACGAAAAGCCAACACAAAAAGCCAACACATAAGCCAATATATAAGCTTATAGTAGGTCACTCCATCAGCAAAACAGTTGTAACCTTTGTAGTGTGAACATCGTACTGACAGGTCAGTTACTACTATGGAACTTATTACAACCAACAAAGGTAGGCTACGTGCACTCTATCAAGGCTACTCCTATAACTATAATCGCCAGAATGTGAATGGAATAATATTCTGGCGATGCTCAAAAGAGAGGTCAACAAAATGTCGAGGCAATCTGAAAAGTAAAAATGGAAAGGTTTTAAGTGTGAGTGTTCATCAATGTAGTGCTCGAAACGAACCACGCTTACTGTTTACAAACAATTATCAAAATGCTAAAAAGCAAGTTCAAGAAAACGATATTGCGGCTAAAGATAGTACAGTGTTTGTTCAAAAGGACTTATCATGTCCTCAAAACGTCATGTTAGGACAGTTGTCAACGTCCAAGAAACCTTCAACACTGTCAAAATCAACTCAGACTATAAATAAAGTGGTATTGCAAGAGGATCAAAAAGGACTATATAGTAACAGTGATGATGGTCATGATGATAATGGTGATCATGATGATGATAATGACGATGATGATAATGATCATGATAATGGTAATGCTTTGTTTACACCTAAAAATCCATTTGTTAAATTTGTATACTGGCACAATCCCAATAAGCTCGTCCAGCGGCTACAGTTGTTGCATGCCTCACGTCAATCTGGCCATACTGGTCACGATTGGGAAATCAAAGAAATTGAACAAGAGCTTCGTCGTGCTGAAATTATTGTGTAATGGGTCTACCACTTTGCGACCACTTTCACCCCAACTCTTGTTTCTAATATTTGCTTATTTGCTTTCACTTTTACCTGAACTCTTTGGATCCATATTTGCTCTCACATTAAACTAGTATTCTTATTACCAAGTTGACTTTACTAGAGCTTAGTCTATGCTCGACAGTTGATATGGAAGTATCAGTGACTAGGTATGGTAAGCCTTACGCATACTATAAAGGATATTCATATATTGTGAAACGAACCAATAAAAATGGAACTGTTATTTGGCGTTGTTCAAAGCAACGTTCCAAACATTGTCGTGGTGACCTAAAAAGTAAAAATAGTGAGGTTTTAAGTGTCAGTGATCATCAATGTAGTGTACCGCATGAAACACAGTTGCCGTCGACAAAAAATCAAGAAAACCATATTGCTACTCAAAATAGTGCATTGTTTAATGATCAACGTTTAACCCCTGTTCTCAAAGTTATTTTTAATCCATCTTCCACGTCGCAAGAGCCATCAACATCACAAACTATGCAAGAGGTAGTGTTGTTGTTGTCGTTTTAAAGAGTGGAACAACTAGGTCATCTACTGTTGATCTGCAAGGGGATCAAAGTGACTAAATAGTAATAACCATAAGGTTTTTATGTCAATACAACCATTGTGGCTTCCCCACTTTTCGAAAACAACATTAAAGGGACATTGCTATAAAATGATCTACAACAAGCCTTGTGTTTAAAACTATAACAGACTATTGTAATGTGAGAAAGGCTTGTATTCAGTATGCATTTATTGTCATAATCATGTATACTCTGCAATGTTAAATATACTAACTTTGTATAAAATAAAACAGCATTGTAACATCATTTTGCATTTATTTACAAACTTTATATACATTTTTTTTGGTTTCATCATAATATTTTTAAAGACAACACTGAACACTAAAACATTACTATTCTATGCACATATTTTCTTTCTTTTTCAGTATATTGTCATTACTTATAATTTCCATTATTATTTCACATTATTTATTTATTTAATTAAAACGAACCATGCACCTATTGTTTTTAAAACCTTCATAAATTAAGTGTACAGGTTGCACAGCATTATTGACTTCATCAAAAACACTCTCCGACATATCATTAAACCGTATAGGCAGAAATGTCTCAAAGTTTTCACATACACAAAGTACACGATCACCATATGCTGTTTTCAATTTCCGAATCTTGATAATGCGGAATGGAATATGCATTGGCAATTCGCTGAGCTTCTTTGTCTCTAAGCCACATGATTGTCCCACAGCATTCAAAACATTCATTGTAGTAGTCTATAAACAAAACAAAAGCATATCTATTACACTCTAAAACAGCTTTAATAATATTGTGCAATTAGGGATTTTGCACTATCCATGGCGAATAAATTATACTAGTTATGCAAGAAATGCCCTAACTGTTGCAGATACTACTTTTCTGCATATAGCACAAGTGTTAAGTTCTAATGCACACTTGACACAGGCTATCATGTGTCCACAGGGTAAAAATACAACACCTAGTTCATCTTGATAACAAATTTTACATAATTGTTGGTCACACTTTTGTATCTGTTCGTGAGACAAGTCTTTTCTTTCAGCCTTATGTATTTGCTCCGCGTGCTCTAACTCTAAAGGCACTTTTATGTCTTGTGCTGCAATCACTTTTTCTTTACGAATAGTGTTCACAAATTCCTGACCTTTAAGCAACACCATGTATTTACAGTTTGGTAACCAACGAGCGTGTTGCACAAAAGGGTCATCAGTCATTTGCCAATCCTTTAAAGCAAATCCACAATAAAAACATATTGTTTTATCCCCTTCACCAGTATAAAAAAATCCAGCTTCACTTAGCTGTTTGGTAAGGTGTTTTAATATTAATGGCCAAACATTTTTATAAGATTCGAAACGTTTTTCAACAGAGCTGTACTCTGGGTGTGCTAGTGCTTTAGTCTTGCAAACTCCCAATTTTTCAAAAGCACACGCCAATTCAACACTGTCTATGGCATATGGACCACATATATCGACACTACCGTTGGCTGGTAATACATCATTATTATTATTTATTTGTGATTCAGCAACGTAAGTAGCGGCCATAGGCCTTGTGGTTCGGTAAAATGAATGCACGGGTAGGTTACCCACTTGCTTTCCAAGCATGTAAGGACAGTGAGGAGACCATCGCAAATGGTCTCTAAAGGGATCATCCCCTTCTTCCCAGTGTGAAAGTTCAATACGACAAAACACACAGCGCACCACATCTCCTCGGTTCAAGTAAAAAAAACCGGCTTTTGCAAGTTCATGCGTCGACAAAAAGCCTACAGGCCAGGATTCAAATGTTAACCATCGATCATGTTCTGATTTTAAATTTAACCCACGTGGTAAACCAACTTGCTCACTTGTTGTATTTGGTACTAACGCCATGTGTTATAATAAAACGTTTTCTTATTGTAAGTTATTAACATTGCACAGAGTACTTTAAAGCATAATGCATGCTTGTTCACTGTCTGTTCATTACGTTAATGGCACATGACGACACCTAAAAGCAAACAAAATAACCCATCACTCAATCAATCAATCAATCAATCAATCAATACTTGTAAATAAAACGTTAACGTTAATTGGCATTAATATATCAAAACACCATTAAAAATAAACTGTATGTTGGCACAAACAGTAACCCATGTACTTATTTTCTTTTTTATAAAGCTACAGTCATTTACATTCCCCCACCCTCCCTTTAACCAATATATAAACAAAAATGAATGTCATGTCATTTTGTTCACATTATCATGTTCAAACCTGTGGATATTCGTTGAGTCCATAGGGAACCACCCATAAATTAAATTTATTATTTTATTTTTAGAAAATCCAACATGGCCTTGTACTTTTCCCAGTCAACAACAACAACATAGCCATTAATCAAGAAAGCAATCATTGTCCCAGTCATGTACAGGTAAAGAATTTTTTTTTTGTCTACGAGTTTTCAGTAGTGGTAAAATGGAATAGCATTTTTAAGTTGGACTTACCTGAGTTTTAAACAGTTCACTCTTTGGCAGTGGTTTCGCTTTAGTGCGTTTCTGGTTTTTTTCAGCGACTGCTACGGCGGTAAGGCTATTCTTTCCAAGTTTCTAAAAATAAATAAAATAAACCGCTATAAATACCTAAATTCAGGTTAATACATACATTTCATAAAATAAAACATAAAACAAAAAAAAAATGAAACAAGTTAGTTTTAAAAAAATCATCTCACCTTTACTTGCAGTGACTTGTTACTCTTCCCTTCTAGTGGGCTCAAAAGTGCAATAGTTTCTTCTCCCTCTGACATGTAAGGTATGCCGGTTATCTGCAAACAAATAAATAAATAAAATCATTAATTACCTAATCAATAAATAATTGCATGTATTTATATATAAATCAATAAATGTATAAATGAATAAATATATACCTACCTCACAACAAGAATAAGTATTTTCCACCAACACCAAAACTGTTAAACAAGGCCAAGTGTTTCACACAACGCTGTAGCGTGTTCAAAAGTAGTCACATAAGTGCGAGTGGAAATGTCAGCGACGTGTCTTTATATATCACATTGCATGTATAATCTTTTTTTTTCCCACGCTTTGAACATTCTCTTATCGTGCACGTGGACAGCTAACGTCCCAGGCGAACACCTGTGCCGGATCAAATTTCACCTGAACTTGCATTTTGTCACGTACGAAGCAAAACAGGATGTGACTTGTTAACAGTTATCGCGCACGTGGACAGATAACGTCCCAGGCGAACACCTGCGGTAGATCAAATTTCACATGAACTTGCATTTTGTCACGTACGAAGCAAAACAGGATGTCATTGGTTTAGCCTACATCTGGTTTCACACATGTGTGTGTGCATGCCTTTCACACTCCCCTGCCACCACGATGGTCAGATTATTTCACCTTTAAGCGTCTTGGTCATTTTTTCCATTGCACTTGTTGTCAAGTCAGATCAATGCCTTCCAATAAGCTCAAATGACCTTCACCTCCTCGGCAAGTTTGTTTTCTCTACTCGCTTCAACCAACATAGAATCAAGTTCTCATCACCGTTTACAAGTCAAAGGTAAAATATCAGAAAAACGCACCCTCGCTCTGTCATACACCGACCCGTCGAAATAGCGATTGTTCTATTAAGCATGGTCCTTGTGGTTAGCGACAGGTTCGTTGAAACACACACACCCAGCCGTATCGTCTCTCTCTCTCAACCACCACGCTTTATAAACATTATAAACAGGTAAAGAAAAAGAAAACGTTTTTTCAACATGTATGGCGTTAGACCCATGTGAATTATTTTTTGTAAAAACATATCTACCACATTTGAAAGGGGGTGTTATCCCGAGTCCTAGGACACCTCGTACATGTCTCTAGCGTTATTGGTTCGTGAGATATCGGCAAAAATCACAAAAAACACGTGTTTACCCCAAAATCGCGTTTCCAAAATTTTTTAAAATTACAACGAGTAGTTCATAGCAAAGAGGACGTCTGTCCGAATCCTTGGACCCATCGTACATGCCTCTAGCGTTATTGCTTCGTGAGATATCGACAAAATCACAAAAAACACGTGTTTACCCCAAAACCGAGTTTCCAATTTTATTAAAAATTATAACGAGTAGTCCATAGCAGAGAGGACGTTACCCCGAGTCCTTGGACCTGTCGAACACGCCTCTAGCGTTATTGGTTCGTGAGATATAGCAAAAAGTCTAAAATCACGTTTTTACCCCAAAAAGACTGTGTTTCCAGATTTTCACATTTTCGACACCGACATTCCCGTAAAGAGCACGACGAGACGAAAAAAACGAATCCAAGCACGCCCTCCTAGCATGGCTCCTTCCATTCCAAGGTCGCAGGGTCTCACAACTTGCTAAGTGAGACAGCTCTGTCCTTACCACACTACTACCTACAGGTTTTCATCCTAGAGACTTGAAATTTATTTTGGGGGTAAAGGGGGTAGGGACCTTTCATTTACGTCAAACAAACTTTTTTGTAGAGTTCCTAGTTTCCAAAATATAGGATTTTCAAAATTCGAGTGTTTTCAAAAAAACATAAAAAGTAAAAAAGTTTTATTACAAAAAATAAAGGTCATAAAGGCCGTTCGTTTGAGCCATGGCACAACGTTCTACCATGTTTGGTTTTCAAACTATCACCAACGTTGCAAAACAAAAAAATTCAAAGAATTTTTGAAAAATATAATACATGGTCAATAAGAAAGAGGACGTCAGCTCGAGTTCAACGACACCTCATATGTCAACATCCAACCATGGGTTCGCGAGATATCAACAAATATTACATGGCTAAGGCTTAGTAGTAATGACATGTATGTTCTGAAGTGGGGCAGAACCCCTATCACTCCACTACTAAGGTGTAATTCATTTTTATTAAATGCCCATTGGTATTTCATTAAGATTTAACGTAGATAAGGAAGCCATTAGATATGATTAGGTTCATATCACAACGTAATATTATGTGGCAAGGATGTAGGCCTAAACATTTTGCTGATAGCCAATCGCTGTGAATAAAGTGAGTCTCGTGTCTGATCATTATGATTTTCGGTTCAAACTTAATAATTGATCCATTGTTGTTATTGTTACTTCACTAATGGTATCCTTACCTTGACGCGGTGGTGGAGCTTGCGTGGTCAATTGATCCTGAGAGCTATGCCGGCGGTAGCTTAGCTACTGGTAGGGTCTTCCGAGCCGGACAGGTCGAAGGTGATGAACCAGATTAAACGGGATACTCTGGCCCTCCAGGTTGGGGGTTGGACGTGGGGATAACAACCCCACACCATAAAAAAGAACCTGTTACGAAACAAGGACAATTGCCTCGGAAGGACGGAATTAACAGAAGACAACTTTGGCCTGGATTACGGAAAAGATATTTGTATATTGCAACGTGGAATGTAAGAACGATGTTGAGACCAGGAAAGATGAATGAAATAGGAGAAGAGATAACAAAATTTAATTTAGACATTGTAGCGTTACAATAGGTAAGTTGGCAAGGACAAGGAAGGATAGATAAAAGGGAATATTTACTATTGTATAGTGGTCCAAATAGCAAAACAGGACAACGTGGTACAGGATTTATGGTATCCAAGGCAGTAAGGAATAGTATTATGGAATATGAAGCCATAAATGAAAGATTTGGTAAATTGCGCATCAAAGGAAGATTCAGGAACATATCCATATTGTAAGTGTATGCACCAACTGAAGAGAAAGATGAGGATGAGAAGGAAGAGTTCTATGATCAATTAGAACAGATATGCGGAGATACAGAGATACAATACATTGAAAATAATGGGTGACTTTAACGCAAAGATTGGGAAGGATCTATTGATGAGATGTGCAGGGGAACATACACTACATGATGTTAGTAACTAAAATGGCACACTACTTGGGCATTTTGCCATCAGGAACAATATGGTGACCAAAAGCACATGTTTCCCACACAAACGAATACATCTAGGTACATGGAAGGCTCCTGATTTTACAACCGTGAATCAAATAGACCATATGTTAATCAATGCAAGATACTCTTCGTCAATTAGATGTGCGGAGTTGTAGAGGACCAAATTGTGATTCAAATCACTATCTAGTCAATGCAGTAGGCTACTTAGAGAAAAGCTGGCTAAAACGAAAACGAAATCTGAAACCTGGAAGAACAGTATAAACGTTGAAAGACTAGGAGATGAAAGAATTAAGGAGGAATATCAGAGAGAAATGCAAAAGAAATTAGAAGAAGAAAAAGAGAGAGATGATCTCAATGAAGAGTGTAAGAAAATAGAGGAAGTAGTTAAACTAGCTGCATAAGAAATAATCGGAAAGAGGCTGCAAACCTGGAATGAATTGTTTGATCAAGAGTGTAGGGAAGCAATAGAAGAGAAGAATAGAGCAAGAGAAAAGATGATCTTGAGAGAAACAAGAAGCAACTGTGAACATTATAGGCAACTGAGGTTGAATGCCAACAAACTATGTAGAAGAAAGAAAAAGGAACACATAAAGAAACACTTTATAGAAATAGAAGAATTAAACCAGGGAAGTGAAGTAAGAAAATTCTATGCGGCAATTGGTAAAATGGGGAAGGTTTCCAACCGAGGGAAATAAGATGCAAGGATAGACAAGGGATGATACTGAATGATGAGAACAAAGTGTTAGATAGATGGTCTGAACACTTTAAGGAACCTATAAGTGAAATTGCAGAGACAGAAATTGAACAACATATGCAACAAAATGAGAGACGAGAAGTAATTAGAACAGAATCAGAGAATGAGAATGCAAGTATTATGAGTCCTACAAGATCTGAAGTGGCAAATGTAATGAAGAAAATAACAAACAACAAATCACCAGGGGAAGATAGTATAGTAGCAGAAATAATAAAATATGGAGGATCGGCATTGGAAGATAAAATACATAAACTATTGGTAAGAATATGGGAAGAAGAGAACATGCTAGATGGATGGAGGGGAGGAATAATGTGTCCTATATTTAAAAAAGGAGATAATCTAGCATGTGAGAATTACAGAGGAATCACTCTATTTAATGTTATTTACAAGATCCTATCAGGTATCTTGAAAGAAAGAATGAAGATATTTTCAGAAGAAATTCTGAGTGAATATCAGTGTGGTTTTAGACCCAACCGGAGTACAACGGATCAAATCTTTGTAGTTAGGCAGATGATGGAAAAGTTTTATGAACATGATATTGACCTCAACATGCTCTTTATAGATTTTAAACAAGCTTTCGATAGTGTATGTAGAGAAAGACTATATGAATTACTAGGAGAAATGAGGATACCAGGAAAGATAATCCGGCTGGTAAGGATGACACTAGATAACACATGGGCACGAGTGAAAAATGGAAATAAGTTGAGTAAACCCTTTACAATTAATATGGGTGTAAAACAAGGAGTTGGATTGTCTGCAGTACTCTTTAACCTTGCACTACAAAAAGCAATTAGTAAAGTAGACCAGGGAGACACTATTTTTAACAAATCAAGTCAGATCTGTGCTTATGCAGATGATGTCGTGATCATAGCAAGAGAGAAGCGTACACTGAAAAGAGTATATTTAGAATTAGAGAAAGAAGCTACAAATATAGGGTTATCAGTGAATGAGAGTAAAACTAAGAGCATGGTAATGTCCACAACTACCACAAGAAGAGCCCCGCAGGATATTACAATAGGCGATAAGACATTTGAGGATGTGACACAATTTAAGTACCTAGGAGTACTTATTAACAACCAGTGTGATATGACAAACTGTATTAAAGATCGATTACAGGCTGGAAACAGAGCATACTATGCAAACATCAAGATGGTCAGGAATCAACTTATATCACGAACAACCAAAATGAAGATATATAAGACAATGATAAGACCAGTAGTGACCTATGGCTCTGAAGCATGGACATTAACTATGGATGATGAAAATACTGTGAAGTGTGGAAATACTGCGAAGAATATATGGCCCTGTTAGAGAGGAAGATGGATGGAGAATACGATATAACCATGAACTAAACGAATTGATTGGAACACAAGATATCGTAAAGTTTATAAAGGCACAGAGAATCCAATGGTTGGAACATATAGAGAGGATGCCGGAGAGTCAGATGCCCAAGAGAATGTTGAAAGGGAGGTTATTCTCCAGGAGGAGGAAAGGACATCCTAAGAAGAGATGGTTGGATAGTGTGAATGCAGACCTCGTCGCAATGGGAGTGAGATGATGGAGGAGCAAGGCGATGGATAGATCAACATGGAGAGCAGTTGTTCTAGAGGCCAAAACCCACCCCGGGTTGTAGCGCCATGGACTGAGTAAGTAAGTTGTTATTGTTAATACATTTTATAGGTTTATGTCATCTTGGTCAACAGCACCATGTAGTTTGGTGTGTGTTGAACTTGTCTGATAACCTGTATTTATATGAAGATAGCTAGTCAAGCATAGGCCTACATACAGTACTGTATCTTTAAACAAGTTTAGCTAGCATATTAGGAGTTGAAATTTCTAATTTAGTGAGAGACATTGCATTTATCAAACTGTGCCAAGCCTTGAAACTCATTCCAAAACACCTCCAATATCAGTCCAAAGGAAAGAATAATAATAATAGACTAATAATAATAATAATTATAATAATAATAAAGTTATTGTTTTTACGTCCCTTTTAATTACTGCGGCTTTTAGAGTCGCCGGGAAGCCGGAATTTTGTCCAGAAGGGGATCAGTAACGTACCAGTAAATCTACTGACACGGCTCCCTCGCATTGCACATCCTCAAATGCCAGCGTCAGGATTCGATCTTGCAACCTTGGTCACAGCATGCGAGAACGTTACTGCAGAGCCACGCAGCCATCCCCAATGGAAAGAACGATTGTTTCCATATGATGCTAATGCCCGGTGACGGTAAATTAATCACTGAGAAACAGGCCATTGCTAATGAATTAAATGTCTTTTACGGTAGTGTGTTCAATAAATTAAATGGCTGTGTGTTGGACCTTAACGACGAATCAGGGACTCCGCTTTTTCAAATAAACCAGTCAGCAATTGTAAAGCTAATACAAAAATTACGTTACAATATATCGAAGTGTCCTGATAATATTAGTCTATTAGTGAAGTAGACTACTTAAACTAGGAGGTAGGACCGTTGCTCGATACTTAGAGGTGATGTTTAATGTGTCCATAAACAATCCGCAAATCCCAGATGACTGGAAAAGAGCTATGGTAGTCCCTATATTTAAGGGAGGGAGCAGACTTGAATTGGGCAACTACAGGCCAGTTAGCATTACGTCCATCGTTTGTAAACAGATGGAGTATCTCATTTGCGACTACTTAAGGTAAAGTGGGAAACATTATCATGGTTTAATGATAGGCAAGATGGTTTTCGGAAAGGCTACTCTTGCGAGAGTCAGATGCTATCACTTTTTCAAGATATTAGCGAATCATTAGACAATGGAGTTTCAGTCGACGCCGTAGTTATAGATTTTGCGAAGGCATTTGATGTCGTGCCGCATGACATGCTACTCCACAAATTAGCTTCAACGAAGATTGATAGAAGAGTAATTTTATGATTCAAAGAATTGTTGACGGGTAGTTCCCAGAAAGTGAAAGTCGAAGCCCTATTCTCGGACGAAATACCGTAACGTCGGGTATCCCTCAGGGCAACGTAATCGGAACTTTGTTATTTTTGGCGTTTATAAATGACTTACCAAATGGGATTCGCAGTGACTGTCGATTGATTGCGAATGATTGTGTAATATATCGAAAGATACATGACTCACAGGACAACGCAGTACTTCAAGACGACCTGAACCTGGTCTATAAGTGGGCGATTGAAAATAAAATGCAAATAAACACAAAAAAATGTAGTCTCATAAAAATAGGGAAAGAGCGAAGGCAAGATTTTCAATACAACATTGGCTCAGAAATACTAATAGAAGGAGATTCTTGCAAATATTTGGGCGTTAATGTAAGGAATGATGAAATGGAGTAGTCATGTAGGATGTGTAGTTTCTAAAGCTTACTAATCCCTGCACTTTGTAATGGGGGTATTAAAAGGAAGTAGTACCTCTGCTAAAGAATTAGGATATTTGTCACTTGTAAGACCTATTCTGGAATACGCCTCGGCGGTTTGGGATCCATATCAAGCAGGGCTCATCAGTGAGTTGGAAATGGTACAAAGAAAGGCCGCTAGATTTGTGCTCATTGACTTTAATCCCAGGAGCAGTGTGAGCTGTATGTTAAAGAAACTTGGGTGGGAATCACTTGAGGCTACGAGGATGAAATCTAGACTCTGCGCTATGTACAACACGTATACAAATCAACCAGCATGGGGTGAGCTTAGCAAACGTATGAGAATGCCCACTTACATGAGCAGGAGTGATCATCCTTTCAAAGTTAAGGACCGACCACGGCGTACAAATTATGGTAAATATTATTTCGTTAACCGTGCCATTGATAACTGGAACTTTCTACCTGCCGCAGTCTTAGAGCCTTTTCCCAAACATATAGGTGTGTTTAAGAAAAGACTGACGATTTGTGTAAATACTCCAGTTTAATTGTTGATTGTTATTGAATTGTTATGTATAATTATTTATTTGTTATGTATACCCAATTTGCCACCGGGGAACACCCCCCCCCCCTAATTGCAAATAAATAAATGAATGAATACATGAATGAATGAATGAATGAATGAATGAATGAATGAATGAATGAATGAATATATGTATGGAACACAACAAAAGGTTAAATCTTTGTATTTAAAATTTATTGTATGGATATCCATTTGGTTAATGTTAACGCTGAAGAAGGTATCATTGTACACTGAAACATGTAACCTACGTACAGTAAATTAAAAGAATATCATCTTTAGTATTGACAAGGCAGATTTTTATAAAATAAAATAATTTCATTGAGCAGGCAACTTTTATTCTGTAAAATGAAGCACAAACACTAACAGCAACAACAACACTTTTGTGTCATTGATGATCTTGCAAATAACCGTAGGGGAAGAAATAAGAGACAGTTCGAACTCTTGGAACAAGATTGGACTGGAATGCTGTTTCAAGAGAACATTTCCCTTGAGACTGACCATTAGCGATCAATATCTGTTAATGCACAGTATGGTGTTTCTTCCGCTGATTTCTGCAGAACATTCATTCTTAAAATATTGACCATAACTTTAATAATATCTGCATAAATCGCGTGCTGGCTAGGAACACAACATAAGGAGGAATAGTATTTATTGGATTATATTACACCTCCTCCTGGCAAGGCTGAATTTAATTGCGGAGTTTAAACCAGCTCCCAACTACCTGACTCATTTATCTTTATATGTTTTCGAAGGCTGTAAAATATATCAGCATTTAAGGACAATAATTTAAGCTCCAAGAGAAAACTACAACATATTTTACAAGTTTTACAAAGTTGTTTACAAGATAGCTTTCTGTGTAAACACTGACTTAAGACTGCTATTGGGCTATATATTCTGCTACAACTGAAAAGTTCAACAACTCATTCCGGTATTTAATGTTCCCCCTCATTCAGGCACGGCGATGCTAATTTATCGCCTGGTTTTTGAGGCAGACACGATAATTAATGTCAGTAGAAATCTCTTAGAAGTTGAACATGACGTCAGCACTTTGAGAGAGAGAGAGGCAGAAATTATCACTCCGTTTCAAGTAACCGCGAGCAGGCGGCGCCTTGGTCTAACCATTGGTCACTACTTTACGACCACCTTTGGAAATGAATGTGTGGCCAGAACTTTAGTGACCAAAGCTCGCATATTCCTCTAACACGGTGATAATCTTGTGTCCACATTTCAACGAGCAGCTCACCTTTTATGTCGCTCTGTATTTTACCACTTAGAACCTACCGCACCGCGCGCGCCGGTATGAAGTCACAAAGCATAGGCCTATTGTCACGCTGTTAGTTAATACGTGTTAACGTTCCATGTCCTCCTGTTGTCACGTGTGAAATTATTAAAGACATTACTTGAACCTGCTTTAGACAGGAAGGTCATAGCAATCGAGGCCCGAGAGAAACAGTGGCTTACAATAACGGACCTCAAACATTTATTCACACACTTTGGAGGCCATGAAATAATATGCACGTCCTTCTCTAAAGAACAGGGGTGCACAACTCGCGGCCATCAAAATTAGTTTATGCGGCCCGCGGATAAGTTGGTTGGTTGGTTTTAAAGTTTAGGGGCTGCGACAACGCGGTCATGTAGGCCCGTGTACTTTGGGTGTATGTAGAATCTGTCTGATAACCGGTGTTAATTGTGATGACTGTATTAGTGTGTTTTATCTATTTCTTAATTTTAAGTACTGCAACTTAGAATTTTTCAAATAGTTCCTACTTTTGCCACCAAGCGCCACCGTCAACGACTACTAGGCCAAGTTCAGAACTTAGCTACTAGACGCCACCGCAGTCGGCTCTTGGCAACGAACGTAGAAACCTAAGAGCGTTGTTTACATTCTTAACCTATCCAATTTAGCTTCACACAGGTGCAATTAGTGGAAGGTTCTTTAACATGCCATAAATCTATGACATGGGACCGCCGGCTTCACTTCCCCTCCGAAGGAAGGCATACTGAGGAATTTTTAACGCTCTTAAAAAATCCGACGGCTTCGACCGGGTTGGGCATAGAAGCTCAGCATACTACCGACTACGCCACCGAAGCCGCCTCCCGCGGATAAGTATTTTATACTATTGAAAACGTGAATACAGGGTCTTTCATATAAAATAAGAACGTTAAGCGGCGGATTTGTTAACCGCTGGTGCGGTGACCTTGGCCGAGCTTGTGGCGCGCCACGGCCCCCTGCTGTAGTATTGAAAGCGTGCGCATAGTACATACGAGGGCTGTTTTTTTTTTCCCAAGTTCCGATGGACTGTATAAAAATAACAGATTGACATTACCAAACTTGACCTTGCAATAAGCGTGCAGGTGTTCAGTCGCCAGTCTAAACCTCAAGTGCTAACACGGTGAAAGAACAAGTGTATCGAACAAATCCTCACACATTGGAGGAACTGAAAGAAAACATTAAGCTGGCAATCAGAAACATTACAGTGGCAGAACTCACTCGCGTCAGCCAGAATGTGGTTTCCCGATACAATGCCTGTATAACCCAGGAAGGACGACACTTCCAACATCTTTTATAAGGTAAGACTCCACGACTTGTTCGTTTTTGAATGATGAATCTTTGTTTTTCCGTAAATTATAATTATTTTTAAAATTATTAGTTTTTTGTTTTATTAATTTTCGGTCTTTCCACCTCTAAATTTTAAATTTCATTCCAAATTTGTATACTTTAATCTGTGTTAAAAGGGGCAGATGACCTCGTAGTTCCACCCCTTAAAACAACAATAACTAACTAAAGTAAGATTTCAGCATTGTACACACGCTAGCAAGGCCGCTGCATCTGTAGCATATCATATAGGATTGTAGCCTACACCCGCTTAAAGCAGGGGGCCGTGGCGCCACAAGCTCGGCCAAGGTACTGCACCAGCTTGGCGCTCTTATTTTATATGAAAGACCCTGTATATACCATATAGTGTGAAAGATAAGAATTTTCCCATTAGCCTATTTTCATTTCTTATATACTTTGATGTTAAGAATTCTGTTTTTTTTTTTTGGTACAGGGTCATTATCTATGTGCGCCCCGATCAACATGGCAAGCTAAGCCGGCTGTGACTGGCGCAGATCGTGGGCGTGCGTACGCGTTTCAGCCGGTGGTTGACGAGCTCCGCTGACTCAAATCATTAGTTCTCACGTGTTTTGACATTCATATGGACGTGTATCTGCAAAGCTTGTTGCACGTTTAGTGAGTATTGTGATTACTGTGATTGTTGGTCAAGCCTAGACACCAATTCACATTGCGCGAACGTGTGTATATCCATAATTCGTATATGAAAAGCAGAATATCTTGTTATGAAAGGAGACGAAAATTTCGAATCAAGTTTCCAGGAAGACCTGTGCTTAATGCCAGTACAATTAGGAGGCTCGCTAAACGATTCGAGGAAACTGGCTCCGTAAATAATAAAAGAGTTGACAGACATTCTTTCATCACAAGATGTCAGGTGTGTGTTACAAGAGAGGGAGGACATTTTCAGCATCGCCTATGAGCACTGTAAGTACACATTATTGAACTGCTTGGTAAAAGTGTGAACGTGCACGCCACCACCGGCTGCACCGGGTACGTGCGCCCGTGATCTGTGGGAGTCAAAGCCGCCTTAGTTTGCCGGGTTTATCGGGGCGCACTTGGATAATGATCCTGTATAAATAAAATTTTTACAACCTTGTGATAGTAACTTATTATTTTATTTTATATACCCCTAAACCTTTTCGAATTAGGAGTAAGTTGATTGTAAATCAGTAAGTTGCTAACTTAATAACGCAATTTGCCGAAAAACTTCAAAAATGGATTTAAACAATTTAGAGGACACAAAAAATGGTATTGAGACACATATTTTGTCTGCTGGTAAAATACCTTAGTAAAACAAGATGTTCAGTAAATAACATATAGCCTACTTTCTCTTAAATGCATGGGTATTGTTATAACTCTTTGTCCTTTTCAAGGAGTATAATTGAATGTTGTTGTAGTAGCTTGTTGAAATACAACGTGTTATAAGGATATTAAACATGAATATGGGATGCCCTTTGCTAGTGCCAACTCTGTACAAAATTTCATACAATTCGGTTTCACAGTGTTTGAATTGATATGGTGAATCGATTTGCACACATAGGCCTACATGGGCACTACCTGCAAACTATTGGGCAGATGACCTTGTAGGTCAGTCAAAATATGCTTCCCACAAAAGGGTAGCCTATGTTGTTGCAAAATTTGATAGAGATCAAATGATTAGGTTGGTCGTAATTTGATTTAAGCTTTTAACATTTGGGTGGCCACCATTCCGTTTCCGTCAAGATCGCGGCGATATAAAACATGCCACTGAGGTGCCCTTTGCTAGGCTATAACATCTATGTTTGAGAATACAGGTGAAAAATATTTACAATATGTACAATTATTTAGTTGCAGTGTTGGCAATGCAACTGTCGGTGTATGCTAAATGTAGTATATCTAATGTTAGGTGAACTTCTAAAATGGTGATACAAATCCGGATTTGTCTGTTTGGGGGTGATTATATGGTTATACACAATCAACTATGGTTATACTGTATTAATACAGGCTGATACTTATCCGGTAGTCACCCTAACTGGAACTTCAAGCAGTTTCGTGTTCACTCTGGCACCAGTTATGGTCGACTAACCCGGGTGTTAACTGGGCGGTTATAGCCTAATTGTAATGTATCTGATGATGATCGCTTGACGATCGAAACTGGTCATCCTAGTATATTTATTAATCTCATGTAATTTATTTCAGGATTAGGGCATAACCCAGCTCTATTTGGGTACATTCGTGTTGACCGACTGAAAAGCACTAAACGTTTGTTGAGCTCGATTAAATTAAATACTGATTGATGACATTTGTATGCTTTTCAGTCGGTCAACACGATTGTACCCAAATTGTAATGGGTGTTATTATTCCATACACCTGAAAAGAATTGAATGAGGTTAATTAATCATCGATGTAGGCCTACGGATAGTTTTCGCCATGGACCAATTTCCTTGTTGCCCAACACCAAAAACCCACTACATTTGCTTTGTTACATCGATTCCTCTCATTATAGTTGGGAGATGACTGGCTGCGTGGCTCAGCGGTAACGTTCTCGCTTGAGTGCCCAAAGTTGCTGGATCGAAGCCTGGCACAGCCAGTTAGCATTTGAGATTGCGCAAATGCGAGGGAGCCGTGTCAGTAGATATACTGGCACGTTAAAGATTCCCTTCTGGGCTAAATTCCGGCACCTCGGCGTCTATAAAAGCAGCAGTTGTTAAAAGGGACGTAACACCAATAACATTATTATTATTATTATTATTATTATTATTATTATTATTATTATTATTATTATTATTATTATTATTATTATTATTATTATTATTATTATCATTATAGTTCCGAGAGTAGGTCAAGAACGTGAAACGGTTCATACAGTAGGCCCTACTGTTTGTAGAAAGTGAAACACCCAAGAGAAATGGTCGAAGACGCTCCCAGAACAGGGGTCGTGTAGGTCTGCGGTACCATATTAGGTGATTGAAATCGCAGAAAGATGGCGTGCACATTGGCCCACCAGTGCCCTCTGTCGTGGGACCGGACAGGTCAGTGTTCCGCACAACTCTGTCAGCGTGGGGCCGTCATACCAAGTGGAAACGTGTAAGCAAGTGCTACGATGCCTCGCCGACATCACAGGGTGTACTATCAGCATGTGAGTGTGGTTGAACGGGGCAGAATGCTTGGGCTCCGGGAGGCGGATCTGTCGTTTAGGGACATTGCGGCTCGTAGAGGGCACGCTGCGTCAACAGTAAGGCGTATGGTGGATCCAGTGAAGAGTGGAGGGCCGTACACAGTGACGACAGGGTACAAGACGACGCAATGTGACCACAGCGCGAGACGACCACCATCTTCTCCGCATGGCCGTATCGGACAGAACAGCGTTGTCCTCGGTGTTGGCTCGACGTTGGAGCACTGCAGCGGGGGTGGACATGTCTGCGTCGACGGTGCGGCGCCGTCTTTTGGCGGCTTGATTGGTAGCATGCATGCCACTGGGTCGGCTTCCATTGACTGGGAACCAACGACGCCTCCGACTACAATGGGCACGTACACGCCGACACTGGCTGGCTGAGTGGCGAAATGTAATATTTTCGGACAGGTCCCGCTTCAACCTGTCCTACAGTGATGGCCGCATACACGTTTGACGCCGCCCGCCGTGGAGAACGCAATCAGGTAGACTGTATTGTTCAGCGGCATAGCGGACAATCACCAGGTGAAATGGTGTGGGGCACAATTGCCTATAACAGGCGATTGCGCCTCGTACATCTTGCGGGCAATCTGAACAGTGACCGCTACATCAGGGAAGTTTTACAATCCGCGGCACTGCCCCTCTTGCAGGCCGTTCCACAGGCCATATTTCAGCAGGACAATGCCCGCCCGCATGTGGCAAGGAATGTGCAAGCCTTCTCCGCCGAACGACGGATACCTTAGCTTCCCTGGCCTGCCCGTTCGCCTGACATGTCGCCCATCGAACATGTCTGGGATATGGTCGGTCGGCAACTTGTTCGTTCAAGTCCACCTGCCGCCACTGTTAATGATTTGTGGACGCGCCTACAAACCGCGTGGGACAGTATTCCCCATCAGCGTATTCAAGCGCTGTATGATTCCAAGCCACGTCATCTAGCGGCTCTGAGTGCAGCACGTGGTGGCGCGACGCCGTACTTTGGATCGACCGTCAACGTGCATGTACCGGATTGTCCTTCTAATCAGTAATGTATTGTCATGTCCCTAATCTGTGGTATAAAGTGCTATTTGGTCACATCTCTTGCTCTTGGTGTTTAACTTTCTACAAACAGTAGTGCATATTCTGACACGGTGCTTCCTATCTTGTATTCAATCTTGGAAAATACATTCAAAACTAAAAACAAATATTTTTGTGAATTGTGATAAATACCCACTCCAAAAGACACCACGTACTCTTGCATGATGAAAAAATCGATTGTTTGATTTTGGCGCCATAAAATTCTTCATTCATTTCTGAATCCGAATATATATAGTTTGTTGGAGTTTTGATGTCTACAACTACCTTAAATTCGTTTTTTAAAATTAGCTTCCCATGCTCTGAATAATACACTTTTAACTTTGCCGGCTGTTTTCCGTTAATACTCATTTTTCATGTTTAGGTACCAATAACTAGGTAACCATTTAAGATAGAGGGCTAATTTTTTTACATTAACTTGCCTAATAGAGTACTTGAATGTTAACCTATTTTCACTTCCAAAACATAGTAGGCATGGATTGGGGAGAGAAAAATTGATACATATTTTTGAATACATTTAAAAAGAAAGAGTTCGGTTTTGTTTCTTGCATTCTGTCCCAATAATAATGAAACAAAGTAGTTACTCATCTGCCATGATCTATTCCAAGTATGTGAACAAAATTTGAGAGTATTTGATTGAAAAACAACTGAGAAATATGTACCTGAAGCAACTTATACAACATTTTTTTGAAAATGTATCAGTCCAAATTTGTATTCATTTCACACATTCTATAAAAGCAAAGTAGCACTACATGGTCAAGAAGAGCTCCGAATATACCGCTTCTTATATGTTACAAGAATCATAGCTGTACCTTTAGCATAAACCCAGAAAATACTTAGTAAAGTGATGCCACAAAAATAGACTTTTTCATCGTGTAAGAGTACGTGGTGTCCTTAAAAAGCAAGTCTGGCATGGGCTGCTCCGCAGGTGGAGACCACTGAATGGAGGAGTTTTGAATCTTTTTGTATACACCAGTAGATTATATCATATTATCAAGAACTCAATGGGCTGTGGAGTTCAACAAAGCAATTTATTGCTATTGGATGCAACTTATTACATTGAGGGAATTATGTAGCAGGAAGAAGCAAGGTGTGGGCACACACACAAGGACCGCTAACGTATGTAATGCTCACAGCGACCTCATTCCCGGCTCAGGACACGACTCGCAGCCATGTTGCGGGAACCTTATGGACGCAGACAAGTATAAATCTCAACAGCTCTGCTGATGGTAATCTCCCTGTAGCTACAAGAGCCTTTTATTTTCTCCTCGCAACATGTATTGTGTTAAGTAGATTATTTACATTTCAATGTTTGAACAGGATCGCATATTATAGTGAGAGCGGTAATGGCTTGAAATAAACACGAGTTTCCATTCCGATTGGCTGGTACAAGCATGATCTTAACTTGGAGTGTCCACTTGTTTTAACTTGCCTTATCTTCTAAAGCAACTTATGTCCCCATTGACACCATGGGGACATAATATTAAAACCGACACAGAGCTCTTTTCCGATAACGATACAGTTTTACGTACAAGCACCACTGTCGCAGTAATCGTCACCTTTTAAGATACAGCCCGTAAGCTTGTAAGTTCTCGCTCAGGGCGTGGAAGATAACATTCAACTTTATGCGTCCCATTTACCAACGCCTGGTGTAATTATATGCGTAAATTCTTGCTTCAGATATCTATTTGGGGAGGGTTAAAAAACTGCATTGCATTTTCCAAACAGTGTACATGAAATTACGGCGTGTTCCGCTAGTGGTTCTTAACATGAGGTCTTTGGACCTTTCCGAGTTCTGTGAACTGTACATGGAGTATACCATGTTCTTGACCTATAGGCGTTGACTGGTTTAAGGGTATTAAAAATATATATAAAGCAATCTACCTTTACCACAATAAATTCTGAGACAAATACGTAAAGGATTTTTACAAATTTATGTCAGAGAGATAACAATCCAAATGTGACAAAATAATAATTACCTATAAAATTTCAAAGTATAAACTAGGCAAAAACGAAAATAACACGAACACAAATATGGAAAACACTATTAACTATCAACAACCACAACCTTACAGACTTGCACTCAAATGTCCCGAAAAAAGAAACCCTCTATCTTTCATTCAATCCCAAAAGTTCAAGAAAAAGTAAAATATTTATTTACAGAATTTAAGAACTATCAATGCGGAAAACTGATAACACAGAAATGAAAATATAGGCTTAAAAAACAAGGTATCCTGGCCCAATCGTATTGTGCAAAAGCGTGCTGTCCGATTGAAGAGTTATCAACTGATAATCGTCATTATTGTACTTAACATCTCTGACACGTGGCAAGTGTTAAAAACCCACAGCAGATAGCGCCATTTCTGCAGACAACGATGATACAATCAGGGAAACCACTGTGGGCAAAAACAAAAACACAAATGGAACATTAAACTAATAGAAAAGCCCCACCGGTATTTCAAGTGACACAGTGTTCAATTCTAAATAAGAGTTTTGTGTCTTCAACCAGCTTGTTTACTGATTTGGTGTTTGGTTTATCGTTACTGTTTCTTTAACTTACCCAAAGGTCATAGTGAAAAGACATGCTAGGTATCGGTTATAATGAATACAAGGGGAAGATGACCTCGTAGTTCCTCCCCTAAAAATAACAATAACTAACTAATAATGAATACGTCACGAGAATGTGGGTTATATTAGCATCAAAATATATCAAAATTATTTTATTAATGATTGTCATTCATCAAGCTCATATCCTTTTCGGTATGAATTGATTTGGTTATTGTCATCATTTGGAAAATGTATGGATCACCTGTAGAAGAAGAAAAGTTTAAGCATTAAACGCGATTGAAAATGCACAAATGGCAACCTCAATTATTCGATTTAAAATCCGTAATTATAATTTGTTCCTTTGCCATTTCACTTTATTTCAGTTGCTGTATGACGGCTGTATTTTCTACTTTTATAAACGTTGTACACACGCGCAAATTTCAATGGACATCATTAATTTGGTGTTCTCCATTGAAATATGACACTGATCGCTGATAGCCGGTGACGAGCTCCTCGACTATTAATCAATCAATCAGTCAATCAATCACAAGGATGACTCCCAACGTAAGTTCATAGGCTACATGAACAATGGGAGAAGAGAGGATTCACTGCGGTATGTTTATTTTGACAGGGCGTGGATTCTCTACCAAAGATAACGTTCCAGTTAGTTTTGAATGAAAGAGACAGTGATTGGAAATTATACAGAATGTTTCAAAATTCTGGTACCCCTATCGTAGGATAAATATTGTGAAAATCGCAGCCATATTATTAACCCATTTACATCTTATGAAAATGTAGGCTTACGCGATAACCTTTAGTTCGTGTGAGATCGTAAGTGCGTGTGTGTTCCCCTAATCAAATCTAAATGGCCGAAGCGATTTGGATGAATATCGGTAACTACATACTGCTACCTTGTCCGACCTCGTAGACTATGTCTACTTGTAGCTTAAATGTTAGGATCTGATTTTATTTATTTCGTATGGCAAAACAAGGATACATTATAAATACATATATCTTCCAATTTTATATACATTATTTACAGATCAATGCTACACATTCAAAACTTAATGTCCAGACTTTTCAGCCAGTCCACTGTTTCCGTAGAGGCACTATGTAAATCTTGGTCAGATCCATTGAATTTTCTCTTTGGGCAGTCCATAACAATGTGCTGGATGGTCTGAGGTACATTACCACAGTCGCAGAATGGGTCTTCAGATTTTCCCCACTTATGAAGCCAGAATTTACACCTTCCATGATTTGTCCTGATTCTGTTTAGAGATGTCCATTCCCTTCTCGGTAAGTTGAAACCAGGCGGATCTCTACAAGGATCATGGATTAAAGCCAGGTGGTCGGGATTTGAAGACGACCATTCTTCATGCCAGATCTCATCAGCATCAAAATGTGTTTCCAGGAGCTTCTCACCTAGCATCCATGATGGGTTTCTGGACTTTAATCTCTTCGGTTTCTGAGGGTTGCAGTCCTGATGTAAGGGCAGTTGAGGATTACTGCGGCATTTCTGCCATTCTCTTACAAGAGCTAGTTCTCTTCGTATGTGAGGGGGATGGATGTTGGATAAGACGGGTAACCATTTTAGAGGTGTCGATTTGATGGTGCCTGATATTGTCCTCATGGTATCATTCAGTTGGGTATCAACTTTTGAAGTGTGTGCACTGTTAAGCCACACAGGGCAGCAGTATTCTGCAACTGGGTAGACCAAGGCAAGAGCCGATGTCCGTAGTACTGCCGCGTTTGCTCCCCAGCCTGTTCCACTGAGCTTGTGTAATATGTTGTTCCTTGTTTTTATCTTGGCTGCAGTGTTAGAGAGATGTTGCTTGTATGCAAGGGTTCGGTCCATTGAGACATCCAGATACTTTGGATAGGGGTTATACTTAAGTTGTTGGCCTTTGAATTCGACTTGAGGTTGTCTAGCTGGAAGCAGCTTACTTCAGTTTTGTTCAGGTTAGGTTTAAGTCGCCATGTACTGACATATTTGTTCAGGTTATGGAGATTTAGGATTTGATGATGATCGCTTGACGATTGAAACTAATCATCCAAGTATATTATTTAATCTCATGTATTTTTTTCAGGATTAGGGAAGCTCCCATTACTCTGGGATACAATCATTTTGAATGACTGAAAAACATTAAATTTCGATCCTAATTCTCAGTTGCGATCTACAGTATCTGCAAGAAAGTTAGTGTAGCATCAAAAGTTTCCCTACATTGGTATCTTGGCTTTCACGGCCAGTGAATTAAAACTCATCAATTGTTCTAGGTTTGTGCCGTGTCTTGTGTGGGGTTTCACCCAGGGGCGTATATAAGGGGGGTGTTGAGGGGCCTCCGCCCCCCTCCTCCGAAAAAAGCCAATAAAAATTAAGAAATTGCTGCTTTGGTAAGGGCATAAAATAATTGTAAATTTGGTTGTACCCTAATCTTAACTTATCGGCTAAGTTATAAACAATATTAAAATTGAAATTATACTAACTCGTGGTGTAGTGGGTAGCATTCTTCGCTGCCGCCCCGGAGATCCGAATTCGATTCCCGGCTCTGCCAAGAAATTTTAATTCTAGTCTGAGAGCTGGATCGGGGTGCACTCAGCATTGTGAGGTAAAGCTGTGAATTCCACAGTATGTTTTTTGAGAAATACAAGTAAAAATTAACTCTTTACCTTTCTGCTTAGTAAATTGACAAATATTTAGATATTTGATATTCATAATCCATAGATTATAATAGAAAGTTCATTAAGTATAAAATTTTATTTGTGTGCAGTGTTGTATTTTACAACTTTTTTGTATTGCCAGTAATAATTGTAGGCTATATACACTTTGAATCTTATCTAAAATAATTACACAAAGTTATATGCTCTAAGGTATTGGTTAATATTTCTGGGTATTTTGCGGTGACAATCCCCTGAGAATGCTTACAATTTTCCAGGAGAGTCAGCCCCCCCCCCCCCCCCGATTTTGTTAGCCTATTTTCAATTTTGAAAAAATAGGCTTATGAGATCACCTTTTGTCCGTGTGTGTGTGCGTGTGCGTGTGTGTGTGTGATTCGTGTGTGTGTCCCCCCCCCCTAATAAAATCTAAACGGCTGGGGCGATTTCAATGAAACTCGGAAAGTTCATAGCACTATTCCCGGCGACCTCGACCGTGCCCTTCAAATTTTGTTACGACTCACCAATCCAACATGGCGGCTGTGCGAAATATTTCACCAGCATTCAATATCTCCGAAACTATTACCGATATTTCCCTGACATTTTCTATGGTGATAGAGGGAACTACTATATGTTCACTTATGTGGCTTTTGAAAACCTGGTAACAACAAAACCAACATGGCGGCCAAGCGAATTTGCGACTTTTAAATAGACGTTTCTCGCGATTTGACCAACCAAACGCAATGAAACTTGGTACAGTATATGTTTATATACATTGTAATGCACCGACATCTAACTTCGTTCAATTGTTTACGTAATCACAAGATGGCGGATGTGCGAAATATTTCACCGGCATTCTATATCTCTGAAACTATTAGCGGTAAACCCCTGAAATTTTGTACGGAGATAAAGGGCACTACTGGAAGTCCATCTATAAGACTTTCAAAAACCGGTTAACTACAAAACGAACATGGCGGCCAAGCGAATTTGAACATTTTAAATAGACCTTTCTCGCGATTTAATGTTCCAAGCGCACTAAAACCTGGCACAGGAAATATTTATACAAATTTTAATCCACTGGTTTCTAATTTAGTTCAATTGTTTTCATAACCTCAAGATGGTGGTAGTGCGAATTTTAAAATTAAGATTTTATTTATTGTGATGTAGTCATGCGATCGAAGTGAAAGTTTGAATAATGAACCTACGCAACAATTTTCCTTTAATGGTACATGACCCTATGGCCTATACATTTAACAATCCAACATGGCGACCATCCGAAATATTTAGACGATACTGAATATCTACGAATCTATTTTAGCAATCAAACTGCATTTTTTAATGTTCATAGGGGCTATGAACTTAAGTTCACCTATAGGACTTTAAATAACCTGGTGATCACAAATCCAACATGGCGGTGACGCGAATTATAAATATTCACATGGACGTTTCTCGCAATTTAACCACCCGCGTGCAGTGAAACTTGGTACAGTAAATCCTTATACGAATGTTAATCCACTGGCATCTAATTTATTTCAATTGTTTCCATAACCTCAAGATGGCAGCTGTGAAAAATTTTAAACTCTCCTTGTTTTTTTCTTGTGTCCTAACTATGAGATTGAAGTTTGAATACTACACGTTCACAATAATCTGCATGTAACAGTACATAACTCTAGGACCTACATATATAAAATCCAACATGGCGACCATCCGAAATATTAAGTCGGTTCTCAATATCTACGAATCTATTACAGCAATCAAACTGAAATTGTGTATGTTGATAGTGGCAATTAACATAAGTCGGATATATGAAAATAGGCTGTATGGTTCTTCACGGAACTACTTGTTTCTATATACGCCCCTGCTTTCACCTAAGACACCAAGCTGGCTCATCAGCGGGCCCGCTGAACAATTGCTGAGTTTCCCTACATTGCTCAGCATTCAGACCGTTCTTGCTGTATGAAAATGAGAGCGGGATAGATTCAAGATATCTCATACATAACTGTTATAAGGGTAGCACAATTGCATGCTGGGACAGATAGATGGGAGCAATGACAGGAGGATACTCGAAATGAAGAGATAAAGGCTAATAACCTGCCAGAAAATTCAAATACTTAATAGCATTTTTCAGCTTACTGTATACTGTAACTTATTGTTTGGCTTTCTCTGGCAGGAAACAGGGGATAAATCTCTTATTGTTTCCAAGTTTCCTATATTCTAAATAAACAAAGTTAATTAAACGGAGTAGAGTGTAAAAATCACCTCTGATATTCCTGGTTTTATTGAATTTGGATAATTAACATATTTTAGAATATAAAATGTCTAGTAAAAGCGTGAAGTTTTTGGTGATAATTTCATAAAAGGCGTATCATTACGTAAAATATGTACACTCTCGTTGCAATCAGATTTTCTACTGTTATTTATTCATCCGAGTCCAAAACACTTACAAATATACAAATAAATTACACTAAATTGTATTTCTCCAATGTTCAACTGTTAGAATGGCTCAGTCATTAGCTTCTTATCAAGTCCTGCATAGCACATGGTCTTGATAACATGCTGCAATTCAGAAGGTGCTCAGGGTCTTGTCTTTCACCACATCTACAAAGTTCTTCAGAACTGTATCCCCACTTCATTAAATTGCTTTTGCACCGACTCACACCAGTTCTCAGTCTGTTTAGCGTCTTCCAGGATTCGTATTGTAGATGGTAGCCAGCTGCCGGCTTCTCCTTCATTTTCTACTAACAATTAGGCTTCAATTTTAAGTTTTGCGCAGTTTATGTCTACTTTTGCTACACTTTGAAAATCAAAACCCTGTTTAAAAATTATTCTACGTATTAAAAGCCTAACAAAAACAACTATTTTATGGGTTTGAAAACCGAAAATGACAATTTTAAAAACCTAAAAATCCGATCCCTACCTATAAGATATGATCAACCTCAGCCTGAGTGAAAAATGTGGAGCAGGCAACAAAAGGTGTAGGCCTACAAGCCGGACGTTTGTTTTAGACGAATGCCCTTGACCTTGAAGCTTGCGGGTGAACCTGACTGTACACAGTCACTCTCTAGCCCTCTCGCTTCACCATCGCACAGTGGGTTAAAATCGAAATCTAGGAGGACAAAATTATTTATATTCATTATAAAAAAATCAAAATGTGTTACTTCTACAGAATTCTCATATAATTGCCACTCACAATTCTGGGATATAAACGCATCTTAGTGTAAATCTGTCACCACTGTTCGAGCAGTCTGAATTGGAGGGTGAATGTTAGTGACTGTGGTTTGGTTGTCTTTGTGGTTAGTGTGATGCTTTTTGAACCTGCAGCTGAAGGTATGATCTTTGTAACGTGTTTCAGTTATTAATGGGCGTAATTGTTCCGTAATTTTAGCTATATTTGCATTATATAATATTTAACTATTATTTTTAAAATTATATTTTCACTTAGATTTTTAGTATGTCGCGTTACTCTGCGTCACTTTCTATTTAATGTTAAAATGTTGATAAAGTCTTGTAGTTTACGCCTGTTATAAGATTTTTTGCATCTTTTTTCAACTTACTTAGTTATTCTACTTTTTAGAAGATGCCGCGCAACCAGTTCTCTCACGTTTAAAACTGTTTGAAGCAGAGGGTTCGACGATTATGTCCAAAGTGGAACTTTGCGACTTTGTTAAAAGAAATTAGGGGGAGAAGATTGTTCTGAAGAGATAACTGATTGCTCTATCCAACTCCTAGTCATCGACAATTTCTTGCATGTGTAGACGCAGCTTAAAAAGTTCTTAACTGATGTTTATTATGAAGTAAACAAATTATATACGTTGCTTTCACTCTAAATTCATGATTAAAACGTGAAAATAATCTTGTCCCCCCTAGATTTCGATTTTGACCCACTGTGCACCAGTCTGATGTAATGGAATTCCAGACTTGAGCACGTGACGACACCACCGTGCAGACAGAACAGTCCAATTCAAAGTATTGTGTGGCGCGGAAGTACACGTTACATAGTTACGAACAGAACGCCATTACATTAGGCAATGATTGTACTTCAGCTGTAGTGGGAGATAGCTTTGTCCATCAACTGACCTTATGGTCAGCTGACAACAACACAGGTACTGTAGTAACTCGCCTCCAGGCTTCCATTAAGATTTTTTACTCGTCTAAATCAAACGTCCGGCCTGTACTTGTCGCAAAAGAACAAAACTTTCACGTGAATATAGCAGAAACTAATGCCCTTTCGGGCGAAACGTCTCCCCTTATATTGTGTATTCCTGTTAGGGATGTTTAGTTGAATCAATAAAGGGAATCTTTCATTTCACCTTGTATGACCATTATTATGCGTCTGTCATCCCGAAATGCTATAACACTATTAAATATAGTACTTGTTATCGCTTTCAGAGAACGTATATCCTTGTCATGAAGAAATAATTACGAGAAGCATTTATGTCAGTTTTGCAGTTAATTTCAAGAGTTATGTTCCTTTTTGACTTGAAAGGGTTCATAATAGCGCAATAACAATAATGATCATTATAATGATAAAACGCGTGAAAGGTATTATCTCATGTCCGGCATCTAAATATAAGCTCGTTGTTATGTCATACGTTTCCTCTAAAGGTGATGTATGCAGCTGTATATCATTGTTTTATTGTGGCCATAATTTCCAGAAATCAATTTACAGATGAATAACGAGCTACAGTGCGCATGTGCGAATTATGAAACTCTAGTGTCTGCATGTCGTTATGGAACTCAACGATAAGCGCATATCTTGTTTCAACTATGGCTTCAGCAATATTCTGCCTGTGCGCTTGCTACGTAAGTTATTACAGGTCCTTGACCTCCGACTAGGAGATGTGAAAGTTACCACTGCGCAATATGGAATTCATCATCTTCAGTATTATAGGGTGTTTCATGAGGAATAGTAAATATTTTAGGAGGTGGTAGTATACAGGGTCTTCCATATAAAATAAGAGCGCCAAGCGGCGGGTTTGTTAACCGCAGCTGCGGTCACCTTGGCCGAGCTTGTGGCGCGCCACGGCCCCCTGCTGTAGTATTGAAAGCGCGCGCATAGTACATACGAGGGCTGTTTTTTTTAATTTATTTTTTTAAGTTCCGATGGACTGTATAAAAATAGCAGATTGATATTACCAAACTTGACCTTGCAATAAGCGTGCAGGTGCTCAGTCGCCAGTCTAAACCTCAAGTGCTAACATGGTGAGACAGTTATCATTGCACCATCGTATTTTTTTTATGTAAAACTTATTTTAAGTACGAGTCGGCTCGGCGGGTACGTGATGCATTTGTTCAGCAATTTCCTGATGAAGTGCCACCTTCACTAGCACAGATTCACGTAATTGCAAATAAGTTTGACACTACTGGCTCGGTGCTCAATAAAAAACATGCCCGCACACGAACAGTTTCAACAGAGGATGAGCTAGATGACATTGGCGAGAATCTTGAACGGTCTCCAAATAAATCACTCACACAATTAGCACAAGTAGGGGTTTCGGTTTCATCAACAATAACTAACTAACTAAAGTAAGATTTCAGCATTGTACACACGCTAGCAAGGCCGCTGCATCATATAGGATTGTACACACGCTTAAAGCAGGGGGCCTTGGCGCGCCACAAGCTCAGCCAAGGTGACCGCAGCGTCGGTTAACAAAGCCGCCGCTTGGCGATCTTATTTTATATGAATGACCCTGTAGATGAATTGCAATAAAAAAATCCATATAACATGTGTCCCATTTGTATTGTATACCGAGATACAACTGTTGGTATGTAACAAGGGCAGTTGTCGTTTCGTGTGTTGGCACACCGGTTTCTATGTGCAGGTTTCTTGGCCACCAAGGTCCCCGGACCTTACCCCTTTGGATTTTTGCCTGTGGGGATGGTTGCTGGCGCGGATCAAGAGATTGGCTTGGGGGGGGGGGGGGAGTGTTAAAGAACCGAAATTGTTAAGAAAAATGGTATCACTAACAACGCAATCACAAAATAACCAAACGTACAAAACCAGACCAATTATTTTGCAAGCTACATGGATAGAAATTTGATGCGTTTAGCGCAACAAAAATATTCGTTCAAATTGCAACGGCGTGTTTTGCGACTTTTACATCGAGCTTCGAGAAAAGTATCAAGGTACGTTACAGTTTCGGCAGGTCGAGTTGGTACCGTCAGAGGGAGAAAGTCACAGCTTAAATTGCCAACCAAGCTTGCAGTTTGGACGTCGGCAAATTTTTTGAGTGCGAAAAAGCCCCATATTCCTATCCGTGCATTGCTGCACATTCATCGTGACATCACTATAGACATCGATTCGGTAATCACGAGGTTTGCTAAACAAAATAGACGAGTTGATTTTGTTATATAAATAATAGTTTTTATATAAAGGTATGAAGTTGTAAATATGTACAGTTGTAACAGAACATAATAATTGCAATAAAGATATTTTCAGTATTGAATAAAATTTAAAAAAAAAACTTTTTTTAAAGTTAAAATTCGTTAAATTTTATTTGTCTGGTTATTGTGTTTTCGTTTTTTGAGTTTGAAAAAAAAATTGGTCTCCGTTGGGGGGGGGGGTCATGACCCCCGTGACCCCCCCCCCCCCTTGAACCCGCGCCTGGACGGTTCTAAGGCGAAGTCTACAAGGAAAAAAAGTTAACACAAGAGCCGAGTGGGTCGTTCGGATTATGCTTAGGAGGAATTTTTGAAAATGAACTTTGAGCGTCCTCATTTGCCTTGGTTTTACATTTGTTTGTGTTAAATACTGTACCCGTCCGTATCTATGTACGCAATACAAATGGGACACATGGTATATGGATTTTTTTATTGCAATTCATCTATACTACCACCTCCTAAAATATTTATTATTCATTCTGAAACACCCCGTATAGGCCTGTATTGGGTGTTCAAACGTATGCGGCAACTCCTAATGGTGAGCTAGGAGTCCATGACGTCACCAGCGAGAAGAGAGTTTAATCCGTTGATTCCCTTTTCTTTTTTCCATGCTTTCTTCTTACAGTAGTTGCATTTACAGTTCACGCCACGGTTTTTGGCCGGTGAGTCCCAATTTGACAGTCGTACAGAGGACAGGTGGCGAACCTCAGGCATGGGAAATTGATAGCCTATGTGAGTTGCTTTCCGCGCAACTGAAAACACACGCATCAATAGGGAGAGGGCGAAGGCATGATTTTCAATATAATATCGTCTGAAAATGGAGTCAGATTGGGCTACAATAAACTGAACCTGATAGTTGACTGCCTAGCATTCGCAGATGATCTCACAATTTTTTCATATTCCCTCGATGCAGCCGCAGCGCAAATTAATGAACTCCAGATTCAAGCAGCAAAAACGGGCCTTAAGATCTCCTTTGAAAAAAAACAGAATTCATTACTAATATCAAGCTAGCGCCAAAAGAGCTGGATGTAGGACAGGTGAAAATCAAGCAAACGAAAGCGTTCAAATATTTGGGTGAGTGGATAGACCCCAATCTCTCCTAGAAGGCAGTTTTCGAGTCACGAATCAGGAAAATGGAAATTGCATAATAACTATCAAAGGCCATTTACAAGAAATCCATATCAACAAGTGCCAAATTAAGACACTACCAAACAGTCATCCGTCCAGAGGCTTTGTATGCTGCAGAGTGCCTTGCAATGCATCGCAAGGGACTAACAGAGAATCTGGAAATGAAAGAAAGAAAAATTCTAAGAAAAATCTTGGGTCCGGTAAAAGAAAATGGGGAATATAGGAGACTGCACAACCACGAACTTTACACCCATGCGGAAAAAATAACTGATACCATGAGGAAATGGAGAATTGTCTTTTACTGTCATATAACAAGAATGAACCCAGCACGATTGACAAATAGAATTTTCACCTAATTCCTCAAAAAGAAAACCAAAGGAGCTTGGTTCACTGAGGTGGACAAATATTTACAAGAAGTGGGAATTACAGGCAACGATATTTGGGAACGTGCCACCCTTAAAGAAAAACTAACAGCACACCGATGTTTCCAAGAAAAGCCGAAGCTTCCAACTGGCAAGAAGTGGACTACAGAAAGGAAACAACAGCATCGATAACTAATGCGAAAGTACTGGGAGGATGTTAAAGCTCGATGCAACAAGAAACAGTTGAAATGACGTGGTCCTTAAATGGCCGAATCGAAAGAATAATAATAATAGTCGTCTCGGAAATACTTGTAGAAAACGACTCCTGCAAATACGAGTTCTTGGGCATCCATGTAAGGAATGATATGAAATGGAGTACTCATGTGGATTGTGTCGTCTCCAAAGCGTACAAATCACTTTATTTTGCAATGAGAGTATTAAAAGGCAGTAGCTCTACCGCAAAAAAAGGATATTTGACCCTGGTGATGCCAATCTTGGAATACGGCTCAGTGATTTTTGGACCCATATCAGGTATGTCTCATCAATGAGCTGGAGATGGTACAAAGGAAGACTGCTAGGTTTGTGCTCAAAGATTTTAATCCTAGAATGATAGAAAACTAGGGTGGGAATCTCTGGAAGATGGACGAAATCCAGATTATACGCTATGTTTAACACTTACTCTAATCGGCCAGCATGAGGAGAACTAAGCAAACGTCTGGGAAATCCCACCTACCTGAGCAGGGCAGATCATCCACATAACGTTATGGTCCGACCACAGCGCACAAATTATGGGAAATATTCTTTTATTAACCGTGGTATTGATAATTGGAACTCATTACCAGCCTCAGTCTTAGAACCTTTCCCCAAAAATATTGATGTGAAGGGAAGATTGAAATTTTGTGTAAATTCTACGGTGTAATTACTATAGTTCCTAAATTACGAATTGCGTATAATGTGTTTGATGTTGAATGAATATCCACAGCCTGCTTCCAGTCGACTGACTAGGTCAGGAAATGGAATGAATGAGGCCCCCATCTAGCGGCGAGGATTTGAACTGTGCCGGCTGCCGTAGCCTGTCGCAATCCCCTGCGGCAATGATTAAATGAATGACAGATGAAATGAAATGATAGTGGAGAGTGTTGCTGGTATTAAATTGATGTTATTGTTGGTAATTTTCTGTATTTGTACAATTTGCAACCGGGGAATTAACCTCATTTTCAAATATTATATATACGGTAATAATAATAATAATAATAATAATAATAATAATAATAATAATGATAATAATAATAATAAAACGAGATTTCTGGATGAAGACACAATGGAGTCGGATGGCTTTAGAATATACAAGGGCAAACCCGGGTATACAATCTCAAATGGAAGACTGCCAATTCTAGGAACAGCTTTCGTGGTCAAGAAAAGCCTAATGAATTCATTCACAAAATTTAGCTCACCGTCGGAGAGAATCTCATTCCTATCATTCAGATCAGGGAACAAATCCTACACAATCATCAATGCCCACGCTCCCATTAACCAAGACAATAAAAGGAACAAGGAGAAAGAGGAAGACCTTTGGGAAACACTCGAAGATGAGACATCAAAAATTCCCCTTGGAAATGTAAAAATCCTGGTTGGTGATTTCAATGCCCAGATAGGAAAAGAAAGAAAATACAAAAGGATTGTTGGAGAATATCCTGCACATAACAGAACAAATCGAAACGGCGAGAAATTAATCAACTTTTGTAAGCAGTTCAACCTAAAACTTATGTCTACGCACTTCAAAGCCATCCCAAAGAAGAAGAAAACATGGATTTCGCCCAATCCAATATTAGGCGAATTTCAAATTGACCACGTTGCAATTACAACAAAAAACAGATGCGAGATCATGAACGTAAAAGTGAGAAAAAGTTTGAAAATCGACACAGACCACTTTCTGTCAGAAATTAAAGTAAAATTTCAACCGAATAGGCATCAAAAGAGAGGTAAAAGGAAACCAAGGATCGACACGGAAATTCTGAAACAAAACAAAAATATCTATCAAGAAAACCTGTCAAAGTTGGAAATGAATAACTGGGAAGAAATTAGAGAATCGTTAACTAAAGCGGTCGAAAACGTGGGGCAGCGAAAAAGAAAAAAGAAACACAGGTGGTGGAACATACGATGTGACAACGCTGTTGACGAGAGGCTGAAGACATGGAAGAGGTGGTATTCCAACCCAACGAAGGAAAATTGGAATGATTTCAGTCAACAAAGGAAAGCCACTGCCAAGTTCATCAGAGGAGAAAAGAGACAATATGATAAAGACCGGTTAGAAAGTATAGAAGAAGACTTCAAGAAAAATAACACCAGAAAGTTCTACAGAACTTTTAAGGAAGAATTACAACAATACCAACCTCCAAGACTATGTTTTAAAAGGAAGGATGCTACACTCGCATTGAGTAACAACGAAAATTGCCACCTGTTGGCCAAGTATTTCGAAAGCCTGTTAAACTGCAAGGAACCACTGGAAAAACTGAAGTTCGAGAAGCCACCAAAGATGAATACACAGTCTAAACCACCAAGCCTCATAGAAATACAGAAAATCATTAAAGAACTCAAAAACGACAAAGCACCAGGAGAAGATGGTATAGTAGCTGAAATGTGGAACATTGGAGGAGATAAGCTAGCGGAGAACTTACACCGTCTAATCTGTGATATTTGGGAAAATGAACAAATACCCAAAGACTGGAAAGGCGCACTTATACATCCGCTCCATAAGAAGGGAGATCGGACTGACCCAAACAACTACCGGGGAGTTTCGCTACTATCTATTGCTTACAAAGTACTTTCCAAGGCGTTGCTAAACATCGTAGAAGAACAGGTGGATCATCAAATAGGTGAATATCAAGGGGGCTTTAGAAAGGGAAGATCCTGTGTGGAACAGATCTTTGGTCTGAAAAGTATTCTGAGAGTAAGAGCTCTACGAAGCAAAAACACCGTAGTTGTGTTCATTGATTTCAAAAAAGCATATGATTCCATCGACCGGCAGACACTCTTCAATGTTTTGGAGGAATTTGGAATAGATGGCAAAACGCGGGCAATTATAAAACAGACACTAACAGAAACCGTCTCCAAAGTAAAATTTCAAGGAGAAATCTCAGAGGCTTTTGAGATTAAGACAGGAGTCAGACAAGGAGACGGACTATCACCAATTTTGTTTAACATCGTCCTGGAAAAAATAATGAGAGTATGGAGGAAAGCAATAAAAGAAGAAGGTATAGAAGGAATCTGTTTAGGAACAAAAAAGCAAGGTGTAAAGGTGGATTGCTTAGCATTTGCTGATGACATGGCATTGCTAGCCAAAGGAAAAGTCGAAGCTCGAATAATGCTTGAAAAATTACATGAAATAGCTGAGAAGACTGGACTCAGGATCTCATACGAAAAAACAGAGTACATGGAGTACAAACACAATAAAGAAAAGCATCTGGAAACAAGATATGGGAAAATCAAGAGAGCTGATAAATTTAAATATCTTGGAGAATGGATCCAGCCGAATGGACTTGATAAAGAAGCAAATAGAGGAAGAGCTAGAAAGATGGAGCTAGCCTATAAATTAGTACAAAATAGATACAACAAGAGAACTATATCCTACAGGGCAAAGATAAGACACTATACCACGGTTGTCAAGCCAGAGGGACTCTATAGCTCAGAATGCTTGATATTGAATAAGAAAGGGGAAATCAAGGATTTAGAGAAGAAGGAAAGGAAAATCTTGAGAAAGATCCTAGGACCTGAAGAACAAAAAGATGGTACATGGAGGAAGAGGAGAAATGAAGATCTCTACAGACAGGCAGAGAAAATCACAGACACCATCCGTAAGAGGAGAGTGAAGTTTTATGGACACCTCATGAGAATGAGCGAGAGTCGACTAACGAAGAGAATCTTTAACTACATCACCAAGATCAAGGCAACTACATTATGGATAGAGGAAACGAGAAAAGACATGGAGGAAGTGGGGATAAATCCAGAAGACATTTGGAATAGAGATGTGTTTCGAGCTAAGATTGATAAATTCAAGGGGTTCCAGGAAAAGCAATGTAAAAAGACCAAAAACACCTGGTCAGATGAGAGGAGGAGGAACCACAGCGAAAGGATGAAGAAATTTTGGGAGAAGAAAAAAAGACTAACCAACAAATCAGTTGTTTTCCGTGGTCCACAGTAGGCCAAAATCGAAGGAATAATAATAATAATAATAATAATAATAATAATTACATATGCGTGAGGCTCGCAGAATGTCCTCTGTACGATTGTGTAACCGGGACTGACCGGCCAAAAACTGTGGCGAAAACTGTAATTCTGGACTCTTCTTGGAGTCCCAACTTATCGTGTTGAGATGGTCCAGGACCATTCTTATATACCACTATAAGTTAGGACTTATAGCCTGTTCCACACACACACACATACGAAGTAAGTTGTACGATGCAACAACAGATGGCGTTAGTATCGTCCAGTATAGGTCAAGGAACACAGTCATAGTGCTAATAACCAACCAACGAGTAGGGCTGTGAAGCGTGCGTTGAATAAAGTCCATGGTGTTCAGGAGAAACCTCGGCGGAAAGGTACCCCCTGGACTACTGAAAAAGGGAGTTACACAGGCAGAAAATGCCTCAATCCTGGGAGAAGATCAAGACCCTCCAGTTGAATAAACGTGGTCCTAAGTAGGCTAATTCGAGAGAAGAAGAGACAGAAGTGATTTGTACGTTTTGGAGACGACACAACCCACATGGGTACTCTATTTAATATCAAAGGAAGGAGGCTTTTAGGTTTTCGTGAACGTTAATCATGCGATCATGAGCCATGATAACTCCCTTTTACGTGGAATCCGAACCACAGGACATGGTTTTCACTTCGAAAATCTCTCATGCATTGACCGGGAATCGAATCTGGTCCACCAGGGTGAGTGGCCAACAGCTTGACCACTGCGCTACCACGCCCCCTCTATTTAATATCATTCCTTACAGGGATGGGAAAGTATTTGAACGAGTCTTCTTCTACAAGTATTTCCGTGCATTGAAGGCCAGTAATTGGTTTTTCATATCTCTGGTTGGTTGGTTGGTTCCTTAGTTTAGGGGCTGTGACAACATGGTCATGTAGCCCCGTGTACTTTGGGTGTGTGTAGAATTCGTCTGATAACCGGTGTTAATTGTGATGGCTGTATTAGTGTGTGTTGTCTGTGATTCAGGTAGAAGGACTGCAGACGATTAATTTTTTCAAGTAGTTCCCTCTTTTGCTACCAAATGTTACCGTCCACCTAGCTGCGGACGTGGCTACTAAGTGCCATCGCAGTCAGTACCTGGCGACGAACGTTGGAACTAATATAGGGTTATCAAACTAACCCACAAATTTTAGCTTCCACAGGTGTAGTTAGTGGAAGGTTCTTTTTCATGCCATAAATCTATGACACGGGACCGCTGGCTTTACTTCCCCTCCACGGGAAGGCATACTGCGGGATTTTAACGCTCTTAAAAATCCGACGACTTCGGCCGGGTTTGAACCCGCGATCTTGGGCATAGAAGCTCAGCATGCTACCAACTTTCATATCAATTAGACATCTGTTACTGTGTATTGCACTCAAGGAACCGCAAGGGCATTAAAAGTTCGACTTGCCCCTTATTGTGTTGCCACTTCAACAACATCCGATTTGCAGTATCAATATCATTGTGTGTGAGCTTGTAACGCCATTGTATAATGAGTATGTTTATAGCGACCGGTATGGAGTGGAGTAAACACGGCTTGATGGAAGGGGCCCCTATTGGGTACCAGAGGAACTGCACCATTATATGGTTGTTGTTTCATTTAAGAGCTTGATCATTGTGGCCATCAGCCTCTCTGATAACCTATGTGACGGTGGTGTCTCTCGTATTATGTGTATTTGTATGTTGTTAGAGCTCGCGTCAGCTCGGAAGGCGGCCGGCTCTGTGGGATTTGCGCAGAGAGAGACAGAGATACATTTCCACTGTTGCAACAGATCCACCATGTGGCACAACTTGGGGTTCAGCGGCAACTTCACTTCGATGTACAGCTTTGGGACTTGTGTTTTCAGCTGCAGAGTATTGTGCCCCGGTGTGGTTGAATAGTCCTCACACTAACCTCATAGATACCCAGCTCAACACCACCATGCGCCTAATCACTGGCACAATAAGGTCTACACCCACACATTGTCTACCCATCCTCAGCCACATCCCTCCACCAGATCTTCGACGTAAAAACGCTCTCCTCAAGGAGTTCAAGAAAATAATGGATAACCCACAGCTACCAATACACTGTGACATTGCTGACATTTGCCTGAATCGCCTACGATCCCGAAATCCACCAACAAGGACTGCAATAGACTTGGAGAATACCAACTACAACATCACTAAAGAATGGCAGGGAAGACAAGATAATAGGCCTGGATCAACCTTACCACGCATTGGATCATCGTTGCCACCTGGATTTGAGCTTCCTCGGAAAACAGGGTCAACTCTCAACAGGATTCGTACGGGTCACGGCAACTGTGCAGACTTCCACTACAAATGGAAAATAATGTCTTCACCTAACTGTGATTGTGGTGCCCCCAAGCAGACCATCCCGCATATCATCACCGAATGTCCTAAACGAAAGTACAGTGGCAACGTGACTGATTTCGCTCATGGATCATCAGAGACAATTAACTATATAAACAATTTAGACATCTTTTATGTGCATATTGTATCTGTAAAGCCATACGATAAATAAATAACCATGTCCGATTTCCCACACCGCAGGCTGCTGCCGTGAGTTCCTGCGGTCTGACAACACCTCATCGAGCCTGTCTCTTTCACACTGCTTTACACTTCGCTTTCCTGACAACACACTAGCTCAGATTCTCAAGACAGACTGACTGTGATTGGTGGGATGGAAGTGAGGCATGACGTAATGGTAGCGTTGTGTTCTGCGCACCGCCTTCCCGGCTGGCTCGAGCTCTAATAACATTTTATTGGAGTCAAGTGATACATCGATATTAAATAAGGGGACCCGGACGTCGCGAAATGACTAAATTTGGCAATTTTTGATATCAGCATAAAATGTGTAGAGGGAACTTTTCTGAATCAGAATATATATAGTTTATTGAGGTTATCTTCCTTCTAAGTCCACTTAAATAGGTTTTTAAAAATGGCGGGCTCTTGCCACGCCCACGTGCTCAAGGTGTCAAACTGTAGACTGAACAGTTCCTTGTGGCTTATGTAGAAAGGCAGTAACTTTTTCAACTCTATTTACTCCTTGATCCTCACTGGCCATGTGGACACTTTCACACAGGCTTGGTTTTGAGCCTCAATTGTTTCCCGCGTTCTGTAATGTTTACAAACATTTTTTGCCAACACGAGCTTTGCTATTATCAAGTGAATATACATCTGGATAGTGAATGCGGTTGTTCCTGTAAAATGCCGCGCATAAAGAAATTCAATTCAAAGCGAAAATATCATGGCAATATACATGGCATACGCCTAGAAACGCCGCAAGAAGATTTAATAATAAAAAATGACAGTGACAATGTGCAACGTGTGAATGAGGTTAGTTCGCCCCCAAGTGCATCGAAACGTAAGCTGTCTTACAACTGTGACAGTCTAGATATTAGTCTAAACAGTGAGAACAGTAGCAATGCGAATAATTATATTATCGTAGATTTTAAATCCCTGATTAATATTATAAACAGCGTGGCAAAGTGTCGGTACTATGGCAGTGATAATCCTCTTGCATTATCTGAGGAAGGTAACTCAAGGAGTGGCTTGGCATGTAAGTTAAATTTATCTTGTAAAACCTGTGGTAATTTTAAGCAACATATTGAACCCTTTATCCTCTGTTGGATAAATGATTCTATGTTTTATTTCTTCAATTAATAAATATTTCCACCAGCATCATGAAAGTAGCCAGACGGAGATGAGGAAATTTCAAGCATTTGTGGGAGACAGCGGGGACATACCTGAAGCAGATTGACAAAAGGCTAAATACTTTAGCTGTGAAAGGAAATACCCTAGCGATGTGTCAGAAGGACAGGTGTTGGCCACCTCAAAAATAGAAGCGACGCGCAGTGAGACATGCTGCTGGTATGTTCATTGTGATATTCGCGCCTATAAGAAATATGATGCAGTAACGTGAGTGGCTGATGAAGAAAATAGACACTCCTACGACGCCAAGATATGCTAAAAACCGCCAAATTACAGAAAATGTGGAAACCAATGAGAGAAGAATGCCTATTTAGCGCGGCAGGTCTAGCGTGGGCACGCTCGGCTAGCATTCACGCGGGAGATTGCCTAGACAAAATCTCTACGATCGATTCTAGGATTAATGGGCATATTCTTGACCTGCGCTATTTTTCGAGTTCAGTGATATTTATTGCATTCCTGTATCACTATTATTTTGTGAAATTTTTGTATAAATTCCCCCCCCCCCCCCCCCCCATCTAGACCGAGGGCCAGTTCATTTATAAGTGGTGTGAAGAGCCAAGACTTTGCTTATTATTCTGTGCGTCTACGGACGTAAGCTTATGATTACTCTGTGCGTCTACGGACGTAAGCTTATTATTATTGTGTGTGTCGAGGGCACAGGACTATTACTTTGTGCGTCTACGGACGTAGGCTGTTATGTTGTGTGTCAGTGGACACAGGCTTTTATACTTTGCGCGTCTAAGGACGTTGACAGTTAAACTTTGCGTGTCATGAAGGACACAGAAATCTTCTATCTATCTATATATTTAAAACACTAAGCTGTTTTTTGTACACACGAGATTGTGAAAACGACTTAACCGATTGGCTTCGTAAGACATTCTAACGAAAGCTCTTGGCATGCAGATTTGCAGAGTTTCTTTAAAAGGAAAATATATGTTACGGTATATTTTTAAATGATTAAAGAAATATGTAATATTTAACACTCCCGCGCATGCGCACAATGGCCTTTCTCAACAAGGAAAATGGCGATTCCGGTCGCGTCTAACTGAGATCTTTGTTTATGAGAATTAAAAAGGGTCTCCAGGCAATAATGTTAATTATGTTTTTACAATATGCATTGAAATAGAATTATATTAAATAAACCACGAATTGAAGGACTTAAACTGCAGGTTGAGTGTGTATACTGGTTAGATAGCTTAATACTGAAGTGTACCATAGTTGTCTGGATGGCCAAGGGGATAAGGTTGCTGCCTAGAAATATGTGCTATGCACGATCGAGAGGGTTCGATTCCCACCTCGGATATGTTTTTTTATTTTCGTTTTCTGCCTTCCTACGATTGGTATTGCATTGTAGAAACATATTTCACTTATCATTCCCGTCAAGTAACGAATTCTCTGTTGCCATCCTTTTCATGGTCGAGAGGGTTCGATTCCCACCTCGGTTATGTTTTTTTATTTTCGTTTCCTTCCTTCCTACGATTGGTATTACATTGTAGAAACATATTTCACTTTTATCATTCCCGTAAAGTAACGAATTCTCTGTTGCCATCCTTTGCATGGTCGAGAGGGTTCGATTCCCACCTCGGATACGTTCTTTTATTTTCATTTTCTTCCTTCCTACGATTGGTATTACATTGTAGAGACATATTTCACTTTTTCATTCCCGTAAAGTAACGAATTCTCTGTTGCCATCCTTTGCATGGTCGAGAGGGTTCGATTTCCACCTCGGATATGCTTTTTTTTGTTTTCTTCCTTCCTACGATTGGTATTACATTGTAGAAATATATTTCACTTTTATCATTCCCGTAAAGTAACGAATTCTCTGTTGCCATCTGTATATTTAAAACACTAAGCTGATTTTTGTTACCGCGAGATTGAGGGAACGGTAGAACCGATTCACTTCGTAGAGCAATCTGTCGAAAGCTGTAGGCCTGTAGATTTGCAGAGTGTCTTTAAAATAAACAAATATGTTACCACATATTTTTAAATTTATAAACAAAGCTGCAAAATTATTGGCTCAAGCGCATGCGCAGAATCATCTTGATTAATGACAGACATGGCGGATGTCCACCGCGTTTTAATGCAATAGTTATTTATAAGAATTATAATAAAGGAGGGGAATATTGATTATGAAGTTTCCAGGATATAAACGGAAATAGAATATTATAAAAAACGGGAAATGTAGAAGAACTTATACGGACTGTTGAGAGTGAATGTTGTTTAAGTAACTTAATATTGCATACTAGTACCAGTGATTCTGTAGCTCAGACGGTAGCGTTCAAAACTCTTAATTTATGCATCGCGCAATGGAAGCAGTTCGAATCCCACCTCCGACATATATTTTTATTTCTCAATTATTCTTTCTGCCTATTGGTAATACATTGTCTTAACATATTTTACTTTTATTATTCCCATAAAGTAAGGATTTCTCCACGATTTACGTTCCCATATACTTTTAAATTATTAAATAAAAGATGGCCACAATCGCTTTCGCCATGAGAGACAATTGACGAACATAATTCATTTGTTGGACTCAGACATCGTGGTCACTCAGCCCCGTCTACTTTGGTGTGTGTGTCAAATTTTCTCTGATAACCTGTGTTATTGTGATGGCAGTACTGATGTGTGCATTTGTAATTAAAGTGGGGAATGGGAAATTGGCGACCGAGGCTTTAAGTTAGGAACTATCCCGGTATTTACCTGCAGTGGAAGTGGCTAACCACGGAAAACCACATCCCAGATTGTTGAGATGGGAATCGAACCTTGCCCTACTTAGTTTTGCCTCAAGAGTGCGCCCCGTTCCAGCCCTCAGACCAGAATTACACCTGCAGTGGAAGTGGCAAACCACGGAAAACCAAATCCTAGATTGTTGAGATGGGAATCGAACCTTGCCCTTCTTAGTTTTGCCTCAAGAGTGCGCCCCGTTCCAGCCCTCAGACCAGAATTACAGTTCTAGAGAAATGGCGAATAAAGGATTCACCGTATCGTAGTGTGATCTTTGTTTTTGAGGATTAAAAAGAGGGGATTGAAGAACTTCAGCAGGCGTTTGAGTTCGTTTGTTGATTAAGTAACTTAATATTGGTTTAAAAGTCTGTTGACTGGGTGGCTCAGGGGTAACATTGCGGACCCAGGAATGAATTTTGCATAGTCGAAGGAGTCTCACCTCAGACATGTATTTTTATTTCCTAATTATTCTTTCTGGCTATTGGTAATTCATTGTCTTAACATAATTTACTTTTATTGATCCCGTACAGTAAGGAATTCTCCACGATTTACATTTTTTTTATTTTTTTTTAGCGTATGGCTTTTAGTGCCGGGAGTGTCCGAGGACATGTTCGGCTCGCCAGTTTTTGTAGCTGCTTCGAGACGGACACCCAATGGGTGAGCTACAAGTACCGTTGGGGAGGGAAGGAGGGAAGTTGGAATGTAAGGACGAGGAGTTGGGAGGTAGCGGCTGTGGCCTATAGTTAGGGACCAACCCCGGCATTTGCCTGGAAGGAAGATGGGAAACCACAGAAGACCATCTTCAAGGTTGCCGGCGGGGGGATTCGAAGCTCCTCGCCTCCCGGATATGAGCGACTGCCATCAGTCATGCCGTAACCACCACGGCTAACTCACCCGGTACGATTTACATTGCCATATACTTTTAAATTATTAAATAAAAGATGGCCACAATCGCTTTCGCCATGAGAGACAATTGACGAATATAATTCATTTGATGGACTCAGACATCGTGGTCACTCAGCCCCGTCTACTTTGGTGTGTGTGTGTGTGTAAAATTTTCTCTGATAACCTGTGTTATTGTGATGGCTGTACTGATGTGTGGATTTGTAATTCAAGTGGGGAATGGGGAATTGACGACCGAGGCTTTAAGTTACGAACTATCCCGGTATTTACTTGCAGTGGACGTGGCAAACCACGGAAAACCACATCCCAGATTGTTGAGATAGGAATCTAACCTTGCTCTCCTGAGTTTTGCCTGAAGAGTGCGCCCCGTTCCAGTCCTCAGACCAGAAGTAAATTTCTTGGCAAACCAGGGATCGAACCTGGAATTCGGGGTGATAGCTCAGAATGTAGCCTTCAGATTGGGCTTCCCTGTGTTAATACGATTTTTGACAAGCACTGAGCATATAGTCTAACTCTTAAACTCCCTCCATTACGGTGGCTGTCGAAGTGAGTCTATGCTCATTCCAGTAGTTGGCGAAGTATGCTCCCTTGCTTAATTTACTGTCATGGAAATGCAAAGGATTGTACCTACATCAGGTGATGGAAATTGCTTATTTAGAGCAGTTTCGTACTGTTTATTCCAAAATGCAGGACGTTATCCTGAGCTGCGTTTGCAAGCAAATTGCAAAAATTGTTGCTGGCATGAATAATTATAAGGATTTTATTATTGGCGATCAGTATCATCGCATTCTCATCAGCAACAAACTTGAGAATGAAAGTATCTGAACTTCATTGTATACTTGATTATTATTGTTTATTGATGATTTGTTTAGAGCACATAACAATGAGTCTAACCACGCTGTTGATTTTGGCAATGGAAGTATTATTTGCCATTTAATATTTGGCGGCTGCGTTGATGCAGGCCACTATAGTGTTATTGAATATGACGTTAATTTGGAGAGAAATGCTGCAATAAATATATCCATTTGACGAAAAGGAACATTAGCCACAAAAAAGTGGGAAATCGTAGAAAATACGAAGCCACTTTTAAAATCTAATATAAAAATGCCATTTCAGAAACAATTCCAGATATTATGCCGTACAGTGTATGGTCCTTGACGAACAAATGTAAACATTGTTCTGCACTGTATTTCTATAGCGAGAAATCTACGCCAGGTTACTTGGACCTTTGGTGTTGTAAAGGCAAAATTAATCTTCCTAAATATAACATATTTGACAGACTGCAACAATTTTTCACTGGCAATGATATCTCAAGGAATTTAAGAGAGAACTTCGTTAATGTATATTCCAAAATTATAAGCGACGGTTTCTGCGGCCAGTTGTATATATTAGACTCCTCAGAATTCTTGAATTCCTTGGAATTAAGTGATTTGCTTCCACATACTCCAAACGATTGACCCATAGATATGCTCCTGAGAAATCTGAAGTTTCCTAAGGGCATCTAAATGCTACCATATTAATTACCGTAAAAGAAATATGTACGAAAATTGCTTGAATTTGGAAATAATAAGTGCAGTTAAAATTAGGCGGAGAGATCTAACCTTTCGACTTGATTCCATATTAATTATATGAAATATGCATGAAAAAGCTTGGATTTGGAAATAAGTGCAGTTAAAATTAGGCAGAAAGGTCTAATCCTTCGACTTGATTTAACACCACCGGAAAAAACAATCATCTGTATATTTAAAACACTAAGCTGATTTTTGTTACCGCGAGATTGAGGGAACGGTAGAACCGATTCACTTCGTAGAGCAATCTGTCGAAAGCTGTAGGCCTGTAGATTTGCAGAGTGTCTTTAAAATAAACAAATATGTTACCACATATTTTTAAATTTATAAACAAAGCTGCAAAATTATTGGCTCAAGCGCATGCGCAGAATCATCTTGATTAATGACAGACATGGCGGATGTCCACCGCGTTTTAATGCAATAGTTATTTATAAGAATTATAATAAAGGAGGGGAATATTGATTATGAAGTTTCCAGGATATAAACGGAAATAGAATATTATAAAAAACGGGAAATGTAGAAGAACTTATACGGACTGTTGAGAGTGAATGTTGTTTAAGTAACTTAATATTGCATACTACTACCATTGATTCTGTAGCTCAGACGGTAGCGTTCAAAACTCTTAATTTATGCATCGCGCAATGGAAGCAGTTCGAATCCCACCTCCGACATATATTTTTATTTCTCAATTATTCTTTCTGCCTATTGGTAATACATTGTCTTAACATATTTTACTTTTATTATTCCCATAAAGTAAGGATTTCTCCACGATTTACGTTCCCATATACTTTTAAATTATTAAATAAAAGATGGCCACAATCGCTTTCGCCATGAGAGACAATTGACGAACATAATTCATTTGTTGGACTCAGACATCGTGGTCACTCAGCCCCGTCTACTTTGGTGTGTGTGTCAAATTTTCTCTGATAACCTGTGTTATTGTGATGGCAGTACTGATGTGTGCATTTGTAATTAAAGTGGGGAATGGGAAATTGGCGACCGAGGCTTTAAGTTAGGAACTATCCCGGTATTTACCTGCAGTGGAAGTGGCTAACCACGGAAAACCACATCCCAGATTGTTGAGATGGGAATCGAACCTTGCCCTACTTAGTTTTGCCTCAAGAGTGCGCCCCGTTCCAGCCCTCAGACCAGAATTACACCTGCAGTGGAAGTGGCAAACCACGGAAAACCAAATCCTAGATTGTTGAGATGGGAATCGAACCTTGCCCTTCTTAGTTTTGCCTCAAGAGTGCGCCCCGTTCCAGCCCTCAGACCAGAATTACAGTTCTAGAGAAATGGCGAATAAAGGATTCACCGTATCGTAGTGTGATCTTTGTTTTTGAGGATTAAAAAGAGGGGATTGAAGAACTTCAGCAGGCGTTTGAGTTCGTTTGTTGATTAAGTAACTTAATATTGGTTTAAAAGTCTGTTGACTGGGTGGCTCAGGGGTAACATTGCGGACCCAGGAATGAATTTTGCATAGTCGAAGGAGTCTCACCTCAGACATGTATTTTTATTTCCTAATTATTCTTTCTGGCTATTGGTAATTCATTGTCTTAACATAATTTACTTTTATTGATCCCGTACAGTAAGGAATTCTCCACGATTTACATTTTTTTTATTTTTTTTTTAGCGTATGGCTTTTAGTGCCGGGAGTGTCCGAGGACATGTTCGGCTCGCCAGTTTTTGTAGCTGCTTCGAGACGGACACCCAATGGGTGAGCTACAAGTACCGTTGGGGAGGGAAGGAGGGAAGTTGGAATGTAAGGACGAGGAGTTGGGAGGTAGCGGCTGTGGCCTATAGTTAGGGACCAACCCCGGCATTTGCCTGGAAGGAAGATGGGAAACCACAGAAGACCATCTTCAAGGTTGCCGGCGGGGGGATTCGAAGCTCCTCGCCTCCCGGATATGAGCGACTGCCATCAGTCATGCCGTAACCACCACGGCTAACTCACCCGGTACGATTTACATTGCCATATACTTTTAAATTATTAAATAAAAGATGGCCACAATCGCTTTCGCCATGAGAGACAATTGACGAATATAATTCATTTGATGGACTCAGACATCGTGGTCACTCAGCCCCGTCTACTTTGGTGTGTGTGTGTAAAATTTTCTCTGATAACCTGTGTTATTGTGATGGCTGTACTGATGTGTGGATTTGTAATTCAAGTGGGGAATGGGGAATTGACGACCGAGGCTTTAAGTTACGAACTATCCCGGTATTTACTTGCAGTGGACGTGGCAAACCACGGAAAACCACATCCCAGATTGTTGAGATAGGAATCTAACCTTGCTCTCCTGAGTTTTGCCTGAAGAGTGCGCCCCGTTCCAGTCCTCAGACCAGAAGTAAATTTCTTGGCAAACCAGGGATCGAACCTGGAATTCGGGGTGATAGCTCAGAATGTAGCCTTCAGATTGGGCTTCCCTGTGTTAATACGATTTTTGACAAGCACTGAGCATATAGTCTAACTCTTAAACTCCCTCCATTACGGTGGCTGTCGAAGTGAGTCTATGCTCATTCCAGTAGTTGGCGAAGTATGCTCCCTTGCTTAATTTACTGTCATGGAAATGCAAAGGATTGTACCTACATCAGGTGATGGAAATTGCTTATTTAGAGCAGTTTCGTACTGTTTATTCCAAAATGCAGGACGTTATCCTGAGCTGCGTTTGCAAGCAAATTGCAAAAATTGTTGCTGGCATGAATAATTATAAGGATTTTATTATTGGCGATCAGTATCATCGCATTCTCATCAGCAACAAACTTGAGAATGAAAGTATCTGAACTTCATTGTATACTTGATTATTATTGTTTATTGATGATTTGTTTAGAGCACATAACAATGAGTCTAACCACGCTGTTGATTTTGGCAATGGAAGTATTATTTGCCATTTAATATTTGGCGGCTGCGTTGATGCAGGCCACTATAGTGTTATTGAATATGACGTTAATTTGGAGAGAAATGCTGCAATAAATATATCCATTTGACGAAAAGGAACATTAGCCACAAAAAAGTGGGAAATCGTAGAAAATACGAAGCCACTTTTAAAATCTAATATAAAAATGCCATTTCAGAAACAATTCCAGATATTATGCCGTACAGTGTATGGTCCTTGACGAACAAATGTAAACATTGTTCTGCACTGTATTTCTATAGCGAGAAATCTACGCCAGGTTACTTGGACCTTTGGTGTTGTAATGGCAAAATTAATCTTCCTAAATATAACATATTTGACAGACTGCAACAATTTTTCACTGGCAATGATATCTCAAGGAATTTAAGAGAGAACTTCGTTAATGTATATTCCAAAATTATAAGCGACGGTTTCTGCGGCCAGTTGTATATATTAGACTCCTCAGAATTCTTGAATTCCTTGGAATTAAGTGATTTGCTTCCACATACTCCAAACGATTGACCCATAGATATGCTCCTGAGAAATCTGAAGTTTCCTAAGGGCATCTAAATGCTACCATATTAATTACCGTAAAAGAAATATGTACGAAAATTGCTTGAATTTGGAAATAATAAGTGCAGTTAAAATTAGGCGGAGAGATCTAACCTTTCGACTTGATTCCATATTAATTATATGAAATATGCATGAAAAAGCTTGGATTTGGAAATAAGTGCAGTTAAAATTAGGCAGAAAGGTCTAATCCTTCGACTTGATTTAACACCACCGGAAAAAACAATCATTTTCTTTTAAGAGGCAACATTTTGCGATTCGCTTGGCATACTTTATCACAATCAATAAAGCTCAAGGGGGAACTCTGGAACGTATAGGTCTCAATTTGCCTCATCAAGTTTTCAATCATGGCCAGCATTATGTTGCAATGTCTATAGAGTGCAATCTTTTGACGCCCTTAAAATTTCAATAGTGCCAAAAATAATTGAACAAAGAACGTATATAATAACATTCTTCAGTAGTTATTTTCTTATTGGCCGTCATGTATTGACGGGTTTCAACTAGTTATTATTAAAAGTGTTAAATTCAGTGTTAGATAGTCACAGTACTATATTTGTAGGGGCAGTATCTTCGATAATTCGCCAATAGACTGCTTTGGGGAAAGAAGTACCCGAACGGCGAATTTAGTAGTCAGACATCAAGTGTATAATAATTTAATTTTTGAATCAGCACGAGAGATGTCATCATTGACCATGGAGGAAGCCTGGAAACATCAAGACTCCATCAAGATGGTTGAGATGAGATAAGAAGGATCCAGTTGGGAGATGGCAGCGGATGTTCTTTGACGGGTGGCTGACTGAGGATGAGTACCGAATAATATATATTATTATCTGATAAATTAACTTATGGTGTATGGGACATATCTTGTTTTGTAAATAATTTGCTTGTGTGATTAACGTAGTCTATTTAGTTTTGGTCTGAAACACCTTTTGCATGGAAACAGCTCGCATATATATTTAGTAGAAGGTTCTTTTCTTGTTTGTTGTTGTAACTAACGTAGCTATGTGAACGGCCGTGTTTGCATATGTTACGCGATGCGGTTAAAAACGTCTCTCGGAGATATGTTTTGTTTCAGAAGTAGGACTGAAGTAAAATAATTATACAGTAGATTGGAGGGTAATTAATTTCTTTTGTTTTATTATTGATCAGATTCAATGAGATTATTGCCTTTGGAGCAATGTGATTTGTGACGAAGAGCAGTCAGCTCTGTCGTAGGTTTTAATAGTTTTTTAAATTGTCGGCGAGCATCCATTCAGCCGATGTGTGTGAATACGTATTGTCAGTCCCAAATGTGTGTGTGTGAGTGTGTGTTTTTGTGTCATTACAAGCGGGAATTTCAGCGTAGACTGATTTCTGGCAGCTTGATGACAAATCCAGATTGTGACCTCGCGAGGGCAATTCTGGATATTTTGATTAATGTCTGACCATATTTTGAAGTGGTTGAGTTTGTTGCTGTTGATTCCTTGAGATAACGGCACAGCTGGTCAGGTATTTATACACACTGGAGTGGGACAATGGCAGGTGATTGAGCAAGAGGGGAGATGTTGTATACCGTAACTAAGAAATGGCGGCAAAGTGCTAAGTGTAATGTCCTTATAAATCACGAAGTTATATGTAGAAAGAAAGCCGTGTGCGTATACTCCTCCAAATGTTGCGGATTGCGGGTAAGAACAACTAGCCGTGGAATTGTTAGGGAAGTTATATTAAGAGTGTATCAAGCCAAAATTCCATGTTAATTAAACAAGCTCATGGCGCGTTTAAAGTGAGGTTAAGCCTAGCATGTTACACATCACCCACTTAAACAACAAATCCTCTCCTAGCGCTTCAGTGCCGGGTGAATCACTCGGGAGCGGGAATGCTTCCCTGTCGCTAATGCGGGAAGACGTTTAGCAAATGAAAACCCCCAGAAGCAGGGCAGGTTCGCGCAGGGCGGATCATTTAGGAACAGGAAGGCTTCCCTGTCGTCAAGGTAAGAAGGAGTTTAGCAAGTGAGGACACACTGAAACAGTGCACGTTTGCGCGAGACGCATCATTCAGGAACGGGAAAGCTTCCCTGTCAACAAGGCGAGAAAGAATTCAGCAAGCAAATCTTACAAAGGAAGTGGTCCATACATACACCCTCCGAAATGTTGTTAAAGATGGCGGCAAGTGACAGACCTCGTGTTTCAGTAGCTCTGACATATTACAGTGTTTTAGTAGTATTTTACCTGTTCAAGTGTACTATATGGTGTGCAACTGTGCCTGAAAACATTTCCGACCGCAGTGATGTGTCGTGTGATCAGAAAATTCTGTGGTACTGCGCAGAGAGACATTTTACTTTCTCGACCGCTGCAGCTTGTAACCTCCCAGTGTTCCGCCATGTTTCCACCACACCTCGTGGACCTGTACAACATTGCCGTGCTTCCTCCAGTACTGTTTACTTGATACTACTACTACTATCAGGTGACATTTATTTAAATCCAGGACCCCTTAACCTCTACTACCAGAACGTACAGAGCATCAAAAATAAACTAACCGACTGTATAGCAAATATAACCGAAATCAATCAATTTGATATCCTCTGCCTCTCAGAAACATGGTTGTCAGACTTCGTATCTTGTGGGGAACTTCCGTTTTCATCTGAGTTCAATGTGTTTCGGCGCGACAGATCCTCAAGGGGTGGTGGTGTTGCAATCGCAGTTCATAACAAACTGAAGGCAAAACATCGGCCTGACTTAGAAACTTCCTGCGAAATAATATGGGTTGAGATTATTATCCCAAAAAGGAAGAATTTACTCGTAGGTTGCTTCTACCGCCCACCTTCCAGCAAAATTGACACCTTAGAAGAATGTTTCAACTCTACTGTTCTTGACCTCAATCAAGAAAATGAAATAGTGTTGCTAGGCGATTTTAACTCCCATATCTCCTGGACATCAATAGACAATGGTACCATACACTCTCCCCAAATAGATACTTTCATTTTATCAAATTTTATAAACGGTCTACATCTGAAACAGTTCAATCTACACCCAACAAGGAAATCCGAAACACTGGACCTCATATTTTCAACCCTGCGCAATGTCACTGTGACCGTTGGAAGAAATATCCTGAACACCGACCATAGCTCAATAGAAGCCACTCTCCCCGTCCCAGCGAGCAGACATAAAAATAGCCCCACCACCGATAAGAAAGTTTTCCCTCTTTGGAGAAAGGTCGACTGGCAAGCTGTCAATCAGGATTTATCATCTCTACCCTGGTGCCTGCTAACAGCTGAGAGAGACGTAAACAGCGCAGTGGCCTTGTTTGAGGATTTACTTTACTCGGCCATTAAACAACACGTTCCTTTCTCCGTACCCAAATCCAACAAATACCCGCACTGGCTAAGTCAAAACACCAAACTCCTTCTCCAAAATAAAACTCGAGCGTGGTCACTGTGGAAATCAGTTCCTAATCCCCATACACGCAATGTATTTATTCACCTACGGAAAATTTTGAGAGTTCATATGACAGAAGATTACAACCGCTACATTTCTTCCATAGCAGGAAATCTCAAGAATAACCCGAAGAAGTTCTGGACACTTATATCATCCCGTAGAAAGACTCCCAGAATTCCACTTAACCTAAACCTCCATAATGAAGAAATCCCATTTGAATTGAGGTCCACACATTTCAATGAATATTTCCATTCAACCTTTTCAGTTCCCGTGCCAATCCCCAGTCCCCCTCAGCTTACCAGCGTCTGTTCTGATTCACTGTCTCAAATTTCAACGACCCCCGATGAAATTCAAAATATTTTAAAAAGTCTTCCCGCAAACAGATCTACCGGACCATCAGACATAAGCCCTATATTCCTGAAAAACACCTCTGCATCTCTCAGCATCCCCTTATCCATGATACTCAACTGGTGCATGACTTCCGGCACTTTTTCTGACTCATGGAAAAGAGCTGATGTCACACCTGTCTTTAAATCAGGCAGCAAGCATGAAATTTCCTCATACAGACCTATATCTATCGTCCCTATACTCTCTTCAGTCTTCGAAAGAATAATACATTGCCGTCTCCTCACTTTCACCAAACCACACCTCTCAGAAGAACAACATGGCTTCGTCCCTGGAAAATCATGTTTAACAAAGCTGACTGTTCTGAACCATCACATAATTTCTGCAATAGATCAAAAATCTCAGCTAGATGTAATCTACGTCCACCTGGCCAAAGCATTTGATTCCGTGAACCATTTCCTTCTCCTCCACAAGCTTGCTTCACGATACAACGTACATGGATCCTTCCTATCCCTAATAAAAAGCTTCCTGTCCAATAGGCAACAACGGGTAGTGCTTCCAGGGTCTGTATCGTCCTGGCTCCCAGTCTTATCAGGAGTAACTCAGGGCAGTATCCTGGGACCCCTTCTCTTCGTGCTGTATATGGACGATATAAACACATGTGTGCAAAATTCTCCGTGTTCCCTTCTTCTATACGCTGATGACCTCAAGATATTCAGAAAAATTTCCAATTCTGACGACCACGCTGACCTCCAGGAAGCAGTGAATACTTGTACTGATTGGTTCAACAAATGGAAGTTATCCCCAAATCCGAAAAAGTGCTTCAATGTGTCTTTCTCACTACTGAAATCTGGAAATCAGGCGAACTATAAAATATGTGGAAATAAATTGGATACGGTTTCTCATGTGAGAGATTTAGGTATTATTCACGATGATAAACTGACATTCTCTCCCCACATTGACCATATCAAATCTCGCGCAATGCGCAGTCTCGGCATTCTATACAGATTCACAGAAATTAAAGACCTCACTGCACTTAAATTATACTTCACCACATATGTTCTCCCTATCCTAGATTTCTCTTCTCCAATCTGGTCTACTTCGGCTATAACCAATATTTCTAAATTGAACAGTGTCTTTAATTTCTTCATATCAATTGTCAAAGCTCGCAATCCTTCACTAAGGCACTTCGCCAAATCCGATATTCTAAACCAGCTCAATGTACTCGACCTGAGAAGCCGTCTACAATTTACTGACCTGTGTTTCTTACATAAAATTATGAATGGTTACACAAAATGTAACATGCTCTTAAGCTACTTCCCACTTCATGTTCCCTCCCGTTCAACACGCCAGAACCATTTACACCACGTACCTCGCCCACGTCTTGAAGTACAGAAGCGCTCTATTTTCCACCGCCTACCTACCCTTAGCAACTCCCTTCCAAACATTGTCATATTCTCTCCCTATCGAACATTCAAACATAACATTAGAAGATCCCTTTCACCCTCTTTTCCTAACCCCTCGCCCTCCTAATCACTCACTACCCCAATCACTCCCTGCGTCCTTCCCGAGATTTATCCTTTCTGCCGTCACTGCCAATTGTTACCTGTTATTGTTGTTGTTGTTGTTGTTTTTGTTATTATTATTTGAAATTGTTAAATTATTAGTGTAAAATGACCTTTTCATGGTTGTATCTAGTAATTGTTAAATAAATAAATAAATAAAAAAAAGACGAACTGAAGGGTGCCAGCCAGGTCATTAGTGGAGAGTGCCTGTGTGGCTCAGTAATAACTTGTTATACAGAATTAAGAACTGATCAATGATAAAAATTGTTTAATAAATGGGAGTTGCCTACGAATCACGATAATCTCCGAAGCGTTAGCTTAACTTGCAAATTTTGTTCATATAAAGTAATGTCAGCCAGTCAGGCTTTTGTTGTTGTTGGTTTATTCCATGTTTTTATGTTATTCAGTGACCCGTGAGTCACATGCTTGCTGTATTTCCTTGTTTGTGTTGAGCAATTTGGCCCGTGTTGGCAGCTCAAAGTCAAGTGCGTCTTCGCGCTAATGAGGGTCTCAGGGAGATTCCTGTAAATAGTAGATTTAGTGCGTGTGTCAGCATTACTTTTTAAGGGTTTTTATTAATGTCATGTTCCATATCCGTAAACGTTGATTTACGAGATGATTGTTCGTAAGCATCGTGGCTGTTAACCCGTTGTAAACGAACAGTCATCCAAAGTACTCATTCCTCGTAGTTAGTCATTACGCGCACATAAAACCCAAATTGCAAGGTAGTGGAACCAGGATCCACATTTTAAATAAAAGGGGAGATCCGACTGACTCCTCAAATTTATAGATATTCCTATCATGGAAAATTCAGGGAGGAGTGTTTTATATTTTATTGTTGTTTATTTCTTTTTATGCACTATTAGTCATTAAATCATGTTATTATTTTACATCTTGTCACCTTTCTTTCTAATTTATAGTTTATATCCTATGACCCTTACCTCAGTAGAGCACGTTGTTTGGCGAACGTAAACATCACATAGGAACTGAGCGCGACCCCTTGATTAAGATTTCTTACATTAAACACTGCTTTTCTGAAGGGTTCAATATGAGTTCCCATAGGACTCAAAACTATTATGATGCGATGCATTGGTAGACTAAAGGCAGGAAATCAGCACAAGTTTTCTGTGGAATGATGGACCTCCCTCCACCACCTTTTAAATTTGAACGCTATAATGGGGTTTTTCAGGATGCCCTAGGACAGGTCAGTGAGTCGTCAATGAAAAGAGATGTAGAAGAAGTAGTGCTAGAAAACAACAGCAGTGAAATTGTTGGTGCTTTCGACGGTTTATGGCAAAAGCGAGGTCATACGTCTCTCAATGGGGTGGTAAGAGCTACCTCACTGGTCACTGGTAAAATTATAGATTTTGAGTGTATGACAAAACATTGCCAAGGGTGCACGAACAAACAGAAAACTCCCCATAACTGTGTTAAAATTTTTATGGCTTTTCTGGGGGAATGGAAAATTAGGGTGTTTTGAACATTTTGAGAAGGTCTGAAGTGTCACGTGGGGTGCGCTATGTAGGATATCTTGGTGATGGTGATTCCAAGGGATTTCTAAAACTGACTGATGCAAGACCTTATGGGGACGTTCCAATCCAGAAAATGGAGTGCATCGGCCATGTCCAAAAGAGAATGGGTGCTAGACTCAGGAAATTATGTAAGGACTTGCAGGGAACCAAACTTTCAGATGGTAAAAGCATAGGGGACCAAGGTAGATTGACTAAAAGTGAAATTAATGACCTCACAGTGTATTATGGTCTTGCCATTAGAATGAACTCAGGCAATCTTGAAGAAATGAGGCATGCAGTTTGGGCGATCCTTCTTCATAGAGCTTCAACTGATGCCCAGTCGCAGCATGCTCTCTGCCCCTAAAGGTGAACAGTCTTGGTGTAAATTCCATGTTGCTCAAGCAACTGGAAAAGCCCTCACCCACTCTCATTCACTTCCAACAGCTATAATAGAAACAATAAAGCTAATATTTAGAGATTTGGCTCATCCCAGGTTGCTTTCCAAGTGCCTCCATGTGCGTACGCAGAACCCGAATGAAAGTTTTAATAACTGTATATGGGAACGGTTACCAAAAACAGTCTTTGTGGGTATGGACACTCTACAGATAGGGGTAATGGATGCTATTATATCTTTTAATGATGGTGTTAGCAGTAGGAGAAATGTTCTTGAGAAATTAGGTATCTTATGTGGTTCTAATATGGCTAGTGCGCTACTCAAGATCGACCGTCAGAGGATAAAGGAGGCAGAGATATCGGCTCAATCAATGACTAAGGAGGCAAGATCAAATAAAAGAGATCAAAAAAGAAGGAGGAGGACAAGGAAGGTCAGGGCCAGGACGAATACCAGCCAGGTTTATGCTAAGCCACCTAAAGGTCAGTAAATTCTGTCATTAATTTTCAATATGCTTTCCTGTAAAATTGATATTTAGCAAACTTAGGTACAAATATCTCCCAAACTATTCCTTGTAGAGTAATATAATTTTTGAGATGGATATATACCTACACACTCTATGTTTTATGCCTAAAAATAAGTTTTGCGAATAAGAAAAATGTTTTTCTTGCATATTTATGCAAAAAATCAAAAAATATTGGCATAAATATTATTTTTTAATTATTCTGATATCAATGACTCTAGACAAACAAAACCAGGCAAGCCAAAATGATGTTCATCTTAGAGGAAAAAAAATACACAATTTGGGGTCGTTTCATGGAATACTTTCCAAGTAATGTGTACCGAAAGTTTCTTCCGCAAACTGAGAATTATAAAACATTCAAGGACATATGTTGGTATAACGTATACAAAAATAACTGAAGATCAATGATACTTGTGTAACAGACAATAGAACATGTATGTAATATGTGTATGTAAATTCACGAAAATCAAATTAATAGTTTTCAAGAAAATGACCTTCAAAATTGTACATATTTTGGTATACTCTCACGTCCGGGTCCCCTAATACTATGAAGTATTGCACTTTGGTTGGTTGGTTCCTCAGTTTAGGGGCTGGGACAACGCAGCTATGTAGCCCCGTGTACTTTGGGTGTGTGTTCTATGTATCTTCTCGATATAAGTTTGTAGATCTCCGGCCGGTTGTCTAGGCGAAGAATGATCAACCTATCAAATTAATATTTTTAGCCAAGATTTTCAGAGAGAATCTACTTGATTCGGTCCTCACGCATTTTCCTCGCGTCTGAGTTATTACATATTCAAAGAACTGAAGACTTTGAAAAGTAGTTTGTTTATTGGTTAACCAACACCTAAGTACTTTATATTATATACAATGACATGAAGCCTAACTTGCTTGCCTTGGGCAGAGCGTACACAGTTCTACATAGTTAGCTGTCAATTTTTAGAAGAGGCCGGATCGACCATTACATTACCTTAAATATTAAGTTAGTTTGGTGGGGAGAAGACACGAATATTATCGAAGTAAGCTCAGTATTCCGAATAAGATCCACCAATAAAGAAATACATATATTAGTTAGTAACCAGTAAGAAATAAGGCCATGGTAGGGGAGCGCAATAGCCAATGACAATATATCTATTGGGGCGTGTTAAACTAGCGTCAGAGATTTCTAAGAAACTCTGTGACAAAGAGCAAGGCTAACCTTTCTCACCAAAGTTACTCACTGTTGGCGACGTTATGATTTTCCGGGAATCGCTATCAGAACTGTGTTAAGAAAATAGCAATATATGTTTTACTTGAAGTGAACTACAAGACTTTACTTTCAAGTGGATATGACAAACTCTGGGGTTTGGCTACTAACTGGCCAGGCGAGGCGAGGCTCCAGCTAATTGCTTGAGGAAGTGTGTTCTGTATATTTGAGGTTTTAACAGAATACAATTCCTTGCGTTTCCAGCAAATAATAATAATAATAATAATAACAAAATGACATTTAAAACTCAAAATTAGTTGGAGATTCTGGCTGGTCATGAATATTATGGGGGTCGCTAGATGGTTGTCATGACTCTCGTATTGATTCTTGCTTGGGGTTTTCTTAATCTAAAGCGTTCTTATTATTCAATTAAGGGGATTGGGACATCTTGGTCATCAGCCCCGTGTAGTTAGATTTATCTTGATCTTGTCTGATTTATTTATCGTATCTTGTCTGATAACCAGTATTGATCTGATGGCTGTAGTGTGTGTTTAACGGTATTAAGGATAGAGTTGACGTAGGAGCCCCAAGACTTGAAGTACGGTACTATCTCGGCATTTGCCTGGAGAGAGTGTGGAAAAAAACTGGGAAACCACACACTCATGATAGTCGCTGTCAGTACCGGGATTTGAACCGGAATTGCTGCAGCTGCCATCGCGGGCATGGTACACAATTTAACGAGCACGGCTACGCTGATTTAAATTTAAAAGATTATATTTTCCTGCACAGAAACCTAGGTAGCTGTAAATGATTAATAATAGCAATAATTAATTAATGTACATGAATAATAAATATATTTTCATTTGGTTCAGAACTGTGTGCAAGCATCAGCGAACGCACCATCTGGTTCAGTCGAAGTCAAACAACGATTGGGGCGCTAGTTTGTACCATCCGTGGGTAGAGGAACGCTGACGGACTGAGTGCAATATATTTCCTTCCCTCAAACGCATTAATCTTTTCCCAAGACGAACTCGCTTCCAAAGAATTTAGACTATGTAGCAGCAAGCGTTTTAAGAGCATTAATAAACATGAAGGCTTCTCGTCTGCATTAATATGAAAGAGAGTGGGGCATTACTGTGTGACATATTTAATAATGCATAAATTCAGTTCAAAAGACCTTGGAAAACTTCAAGATATGCTGTGCACATTTTTGGTCTATCTTTAGAATCTCAATGCATGTGTAGGTAGGGTAGAAAATACTTCACTGCACTGCAGTTGGCATGTCCGTAAGGCAGGGGTGCAAAAACTACAATGTAATACCTTCTAAATGGTGGTCTGCTCGATAGGTAAAGTCCTGCTCGGATATCCGCATTTTTTTTTTTGCGCCATGCGGATATAGTTTGTGTGCGGATAGCCGATAAGCTGCGGATAATGTTTTGAGAAAATTTGCGGATAGTTTTTAGAATACAATCCGAACTTGTTTAATATCATTTAGAACCCGGATATTTATGACATACAGGTATCATATTTTTCCGTTACGATCTTTTTTCATGACAAATGTAAGATGATGATTTAAGCTAATCTCATTCAAATTATGTCATTAAGCATAATTAACACTCCGAACAGGAAATGGTTGCGATTATGGCTGTATAACATTCATTTTAAACATAGCACTTGGCATACAAAGCCTAAGGGAACGACTTTTTCCTCAAATGTCTAAATATGTTGCTTTAATAATTTATGTTTTATCTAATTTGAAATATTATTGCAATGCCAGTAGATTCGGATAACAGTTGTACGGATGCGGGGTAGATGCGGATAACAGTTGTACGGATGCGGGGTAGATGCGGATAACAGTTGTGCGGATGCGGGGTAGATGCGGATAACAGTTGTACGGATGCGGGGTAGATGCGGATAACAGTTGTGCGGATGCGGGGTAGATGCGGATAACAGTTGTACGGATGCGGGGTAGATGCGGATAACAGTTGTGCGGATGCGGGGTGGATGCGGATAACAGTTGTACGGATGCGGGGTAGATGCGGATAACAGTTGTACGGATGCGGGGCGGATGAGGATAACAGTTGTGCGGATGCGGGGAGGATGCGGATAACAGTTGTGCGGATGCGGGATAGATGCGGATAACAGTTGTGCGGATGCGGATAGAATGCGGATAACAGGTGTGCGGATGCGGGGTGGATAACAGTTGTGCGGATGCGGGGTAGATGTGGATTACAGTTGTGCAGAAGTGAGGTAGATGCGGATAACAGTTGTGCGGATGCGGGGTAGATGCGGATAACAGTTGTGCGGATGTGGGGTGGATAACAGTTGTGTGGATGTGGGGTAGATGCGGATAACAGTTGTGCGGATGTGGGGTGGATAACAGTTGTGCGGATGCGGATAACAGTTGTGCGGATGCGGGGTAGATGTGGATTACAGTTGTGCAGATGTGAGGTAGATGCGGATAACAGTTGTGCGGATGCGGGGTAGATGCGGATAACAGTTGTGCGGATGCGGGGTAGATGCGGATAACAGTTGTGCGGATGTGGGGTGGATAACAGTTGTGCGGATGCGGATAACAGTTGTGCGGATGCGGGGTAGATGTGGATTACAGTTGTGCAGATGTGAGGTAGATGCGGATAACAGTTGTGCAGATGTGGGGTAGATGCGGATAACAGTTGTGCGGATGCGGATAACAGTTGTGCAGATGTGAGGTAGATGTGGATTACAGTTGTGCAGATGTGAGGTAGATGCGGATAACAGTTGTGCGGATTACAGTTGTGCAGATGTGAGGTAGATGCGGATAACAGTTGTGCGGATGCGGGGTAGATGTGGATTACAGTTGTGCAGATGTGAGGTAGATGTGGATTACAGTTGTGCAGATGTGAGGTAGATGCGGATAACAGTTGTGCTGATGCGGATAGGATGCGGATAACAGGTGTGCGGATGCGGGGTGGATAACAGTTGTGTGGATGCGGGGTAGATGCGGGTAACAGGTGTGCGGATGCGGATAACAGTTGTGCGGATGCGGGGTAGATGTGGATTACAGTTGTGCAGATGTGAGGTAGATGCGGATAACAGTTGTGCGGATGCGGATAGAATGAGGATAACAGGTGTGCGGCTGCGGGGTGGATAGCAGTTGTGCGGATGTGGAGAGGATGTGGGTAACAGGTGTGTGGATGCGGATAACAGTTGTGTGGATGCGGGGCGGATGAGGATAACATTTTGTTTATCCACACAGGGCTCTATCTAAAGGCTATGCAGTGGAGCAGCACCGACCCACTCGGACGCCCTCCTCGAGAGGTCTCCTTCTCGTCGTTTCAGATTCTACAATTTATATTTCAATTTTCAGTCGGTCAACACAAAATAATCCCAACTACTGGAATATTTGACAAAAATTACCTAAACTAAATTACATATGATTAAGATAGGCCTATATATTTGTTTGCTTCGTTCCTCAGTTTAGAGATTCTACACACACCCAAAGTACACGGGGATACATGACCGCGTTGTCGCAGCCCCTAAACTAAGGAACCAACCAACCAAGGTGTAGCTACTATTGCTGTGATACACTTAAGCAATAAATCCTAAAACGACTGTAGAATTGTAAACTAATACGCGGAATGACCTACAAATTCTCTGCTGTGGTGATGATTAAAAGCTATAACTGTTGTCGTTTGTTGTTTGAGACTTCAGTTTTTGACAGGTTTGATGCAGCACTCCATGCCTTCCTGTCCTGCTCTAATCGTTTCATCTCAACATAGCTACCACACCCTACATCCGAGGCAATCTGTTTAACATATTCGAACCTTCGTCTACCCCTACAGTTCTTGTCCTCGATCCTTTCTTCCATAACTAAGCTTGCTATTCCTGGGTGTCTTAGTATGTGTCCTACCAACCTATCTCTTCTCTGCATTAGCAGTCGCCAGAAACATGTCTCCTCTCCCACTCGTCTTAATACCTCTTCGTTTGTAACCCTATCTACCCATCTGATCTTCATCAGTCTCCTGTAACACCACATTTCAAACGCTTCAATTCTCCTCTTTTCTGCTACACCAATAGTCCAAGTTTCACTTCCATAGAGCGCCACGCTCCAGACAAAGGCTTTCAAAAACGACTTTCTAATACCTAAATCTATATTCGAAGTCAACAGATTCCTTTTTTGTAGAAATGCTTTCCTTGCCTGAGCCAACCTACATTTTATGTCCTCTTTGCTTCATCCATCACTGGTTGTTTTGCTATAACTACAACATACGAAATACTCCTTGTCGTCTATTAATGTGTTGAATGATGCGATCTGATGTGGAGACTTATCTGAAATTGTAGAATATCAACAGGCTGCTCAGACAGTCACTTTTTGATGTTAACTATAACTCTTAATTCTTTGAATTTCAGTAGCTTTCATAAAATAAGAGAAGTTTTCAGATTATGTAAAAATGAAATGCCGTATCCAAGGTTATGATGATGATAATTGTTTTTAAGGGGCCTAACATCTAGGTTATCGGTCCCTACGTTGTTGGCATGTTAAAGAACCCATTTCAATTCAGAAGGTCGTGTTCATAATGGCAAAATTTATCTCGATATTTTCCGCCACGAAGTTCCTCCTTTCTCTACTAGAAAGCGCTCTAGTGTCAAGGAGCTTAGATATCTTACCTCCTTGACTTTCATAGCGTTCCAAGCAACAAGAAAATTTGACATGCAAGCTGCCCTCTTGGCGCAAATAACAAACTTTGCGCCAGGCACCCGAGGCCATACGATATTTAAAAAAGAACTACAGACAACACGATAAGGATGTGAAGTACGAAAGTTATTTTATCAGTGTTGCCTGAACAAATTAAGAATTCATACTAGTGCCAATCAGATTAACAGCTAGTTAACATATAATTAACTCTGCCTAAACTAATTGGGCAAAAACGTGTTGACAGACTGAAAAAGAAAAGTTGTTAATGCGATAATCAGGCAAATTCTTTTATATGAGTTTTTAAAAGGTATGGACTCCGTCTTGAGGTAACAATAACTTAAATGTAAAACGAAAACAATGGAATGCAGCCGAAAGAAATCATAAACCCCTATTGACGTCAAATGTATAGGTGAAAATCTAAAGGAAGCAAAATAACCAGTGATGGACGAAGCAAAGAGGATGTAAATTGTAGGTTGGCTCAGGCAAGGAAAGCGTTTCTGCAGAAAGAAAATCTGTTGACATCAATAGATTTAGGTATTAGAATAGTATATTATGCAACGAGCCTATAATGGCAATAGTTAAGTCACGAGTATGTTTATAAAACGAGTGAAACGAGTTTTATAATTTCCATACGAGTGTATTAATTACCATTATAGGCAAGTTGCATACGACTGTTAATATTCGACGATAATTATAACTTTATTATATGTTCTAACATAAATATTAATAAATATCTGTCGAGATTCAGTCACTTGAATTTAGTGATCGGAGTGAAAGCCTTGGGTTTCCTATCTGTGCTTTACAAGATTTCTGACCCTCACATGCGCTCTGTCTGCTTGACAATGTCATATGTTTACAGCCTCCCGATCACCAATGAGCAGCAGCATTCACTCAAACTATCACCGAAATCTTACGAAAGCAATGCCCTGTGTAGAAATTGGGGTTGGGGATATTAAGGTACAGTGCTATTTCTTTTCTCATATTCGCCAGTTTATCTACGTGAACATATGGGACGGTGCACTTTCCATGTCGGTAATTTTTATAGAAGGATGCTGTGTTGCAATCTTCTGGACGTAGATTCATAAATTTCTTGCATATTTTCTTGTTCCGTAAAGGTTCTTGCTGATTTCGTCTTTGTGTTTGTGTGTGTATAACGGAACAAGTTAGATCTGAACCTTCCGATGCGCATGTGCGTCCAGTTGCATTACGTCATCCCCCCGCCTGGATTCTTTGTCTACCAGTGAGCACAAACTTCATCACGCGCTGGTTAGATGTTGCCAAGTAGTCATTATTCCCAGAACCTTGGCAGGGTACAGATGCTGTCAAGGCATGCGAAGCAAGACTGAGCGGCACTGCTCTTTGATAAGCATGGCAACAAGCTTGCTGTCAGGAGTGTGTGAAGTGGGCGTGCTCTCAGTTCATTACCACCAATACCAATGCTATGTCACTGAGAATGCTCCTATTCGATACTTTATGCTTGCATAATATAAACACGACGAGCTACGAGCAGCCCCAAACAGCTTGAGCACCAAATAGGGGAAATCGCTTTTGCGCCTTGTGATCCCACCACTTCCCCTCCTAGACGAGACTCCGCCATGACAGGCCAGGTCTAACTTGCCACGCTATAACTAGAATGGTTGATCGAATATAAATTGTCAACTTTCAAATCATGTAATTCATGTCCAACATGTTGGATTTTGAGCGCATGTGCGAAGCTATCGTTACCTAATTGGTCAATGAATGAGCTCTGATTGGTTGGAGAAACTGTAGTCTATCATAAAGTAGTTATGATACAGTTTTCTGACATATAATATTTACATTTCGACATCGTCGAACATAAAGTGGTGTTTGAAAGCCTTTATCTGGATCGTGGAACTCTGTGGAAGTTGCACTTGGATTGTTGGCGCAGCAGAAAAGAGGATTTATTTATTTGTCGTAAAGCTTTTAGTACCGGGAGTGTTCGAGGACATGTTCGGCTCGCCTGAGTCTGTAGCTGCTTCCAGCGGACACCCTTAGGGTGAGCTACAAGCACCGTTCAATTTCAAGTAGTTCCAACTTTTGCTACCAGATATCAATGATACATAGAGGTGAACGTTGAAACTTTGATAGAGCATTCCGACGAAATCTAACCTAACAATTTTGCATCACACATGTTTAGTCTGTGGAAGTATCTTTTATATGCCGCCGGCTCTTCTTCCCCTCCGAAGGAAGGCATACTGAAGGATTTTTAACGCTCTTAAAAATATCCGACGACATTGGCTGAGTTTGAACCTGCTATCTTGGGCACAGCAGTTCAGCATGCTACCAAGTACGCCACCGAAGAGAATAGAAGCAATTGAAATGTAGTAATACATAGGTATTAAGACGAGTGGGAGAGGAGAGATGTTTCTGGCAACTGCTAATGAAGAGGAGAGATAGGTTGTTAGGACGCTTACTAAGACACCCATGAATAGCAAACCTGGTTATGGAAGGAAGGGCAGGGAGGCAAGGAGTGCTGCATCAAACCAGTCAAAAGACTGATGACTCAAACACACACAGGCAAATTCTACAAACACCCAAGCCGCGAACAATGTCCAAGACACAAATTAGAACAACTAGGCCTAGTCTAATTTTACAACATCTTCATCAAGTCAGTAGCTGTGCCATGTGATGGATGGGTCTAGACTAGAATTATAATGTTTAATGTAATACCATGAAAGGCTATAATTGGAAGCCGATTTCCATACGCTTGTACAGAATTCCAATCAGATTGAGAATAATCCCGTGAATGCAGATAAAAATAAAATGAGATATCTAGCAACGTAAACGATCAACCCAAATTCACAGTAATAGGCATTAATCTCTTTATACAAATTCCTATAAAGCCGCTGAATGTAAAACAGACCAATAACTCAACGCACCCAAATTATCGCCCAGTGAAAACACAGAAGGAAATTAGGCGTTAAAAATATAAGATCAAAGATGTTTTTGCTGAATTTGTACAGTGTTTGCGGCATTTGCTAACTGGAATAATTTAATAGAAGCCATCTGTAGAGAAACTTAGTTAGTTAGTTAGTTAGATAGTGTGAGTCTTCAGTATTTTGACTGGTTTGATGCCGCGTACCACGCCTCCCTCTCCTGTGCTAATCGTTTCATCCACACCTTACATTCGAGGTAACCTGTTTAACATATTCTAGCCTTGGTCTACCTCTATTGTTCTTGTCGTCGATCCTTCATTCTATAACTAAGTTTGCTATGCCTGGGTGTCTTGGAGGTGTCCCTCCAACATATGTCTTCTCTTGATTAGCAGTCGCCAGAATCATCTTGCTCTCCCACTCATCTTAATACCTCTTCATTTGTTGCTCTATCTAGCTATCAGATTTTCATCATTCACATGTAACACCACATTTCAAACGCTTTTATTCTCCTCAGTGGGTTGGCGACCACGGGACCCCAGCTGAGTCCGGCATTGCTTCCACTTACTTGTGCCAGGCTCCTCTCCGTCTTCTTTCCTGTAGACCTCCCTTGGTCAACTCTTGTTCTTTTCCGACCCCGACGGGATTAGGGTATCCGAGGTCTAGGGAGTCTCTTCCTTTTCCGCAGTAATTGGCCCTTGTCTCATCTTTCCTGATACCCATCGGCGAGGGGTCAGCCTTCTTTTTCTTTTCCTGTTATCTCCTGCCATCTGCTCAAGGCCCTCAAGGATGCAGGGTGTATGTAGCCCCACCACTTCTGGTGCATCCTGGATATTGCTCACCCTCAAGGGCTCTTGGCTGGTGAGTTCGGGAGTTGCCGATCCCGAGGGATTCCTGAGCTGAGTCCGTTTTTCCACTTTTTCCACTGACAATGGGGCGGAACCTCTCCTCTTTCCCCTTTCCTATCTGCCTTTCATGGCTCTCCTTCCTTTCAAGTCCCTAATCCTCATTCTTCGAGGGTTGAGGGCATTTCTTTTCTTCCCGTCCTTTATTTGCCTTATCCTTTATTTGTTTACCATTTCTTCTTCTAGTATGTAAGTTTGTAGTTAGTATTAGTTATAGTTTCCATTCTCATCGCAACTTTCACTTTCACCCAAACCATTAGGGACCGATAACCTAGATGTTAGGTCCCTTTAAACAACAATTATCATCATCATCATTATCCTCCTCATTTCTGCTGTGCCAACAGTCTAATTCTCACTTCCATCGAGTGCCACGCTCTTGACAAAGGCATTCAGATGTCCAGTGTTGCGCAGCTACACGTAGTTCTGTCCAGTCTCGCTTTTTGCTCTCAGTGGCTACGGTAGGGAGTGGACAACACTGTGCCTCAATCTGGGAAAGCGTTGTCTCGCCGTAGACTTGGAATGAAAACATATCCGTCCAGCTAGGTTTTAAAGGCGACCCGTTTGTTAACTACACTAACCCATCACAATTAAACAGTTTATCAGACAGGTTTTGCACACACGCAAGTACTGTAGTACTGTAAACGGGACAACATAACCACGAGATTGCAAAGCCCCTAATGCTAGACACTGCTCTACTTCATGAAATCTTCAATAATTCCAATAGGCCTAGTTTTACCATAAATACTGTTATAACATTGAACCTGAGCCTTGTGCAAAGTTTTAAACATAATTTAATATGGTATATTGGCTTTCACGGCCAGTGAATTAAAACTCAGCAATTGTTCTAGGTTTGAGCCGTGTCTTGTGCGGGGTTTCGCCTAGGACAGCAAGCTGGCTCATCAGCGGGCTCTTGGTGTGCATGCTCGGACCCCTACTGGAGTAACGAACTGTGCGCTACCTTCCTTTTTATGAATCGCACGTGCGCCTCTTTACTGCGAGAACTTAAAGCTCAAGCAGCCATAACTTCCATATGAAGGCTTCCAAAAGATGGTAGGCTATATTGGCTTTCACGGCCAGTGAATTAAAACTCATCAATGTTTCTAGGTTTGTGCCGGGTCTTGTGTGGGGTTCATAGGGAGGTTATGGCTGCTTGAGCTTTTAGTTCTCGCAGTAAAGAGCCCCAGGTGCGCTTCATAAAAAGGGAGGCAGCGCGCCGTTCGCTACTCATGTGGGGGTCTGGACAGGGGCACCAAGAGCGTCCGCTGATGAGCCAGCTTGGTGTCCTAGGCGAAACCCCACAAAAGACACTGCACAAACCTAGAAAAATTGCTGAGTTATAATTTAATATCTTTTTAATACCTGCCACTTAGATGTATTGTAAACACAGAGCACACATTACATTTCAAAATGGTTGCCTTTGGCCTTCACACATGCCCTAAGACTCCGTGGCCACGCATCAATGGAATTACGTACAGACTCCGTTGGAGTCGATACTGGGATGTCTCTTCTTACAGACGATACCCTCAAGCACGGACCACAACTTGTAATCCATTGGGTTGAGGTCAGGGGTGCTGAAAGGCCAATCATCCGGAGCAATTAGGTCCGGAACATTTCCCCGCAGCCAGTCCTTGGTAGACTTCGCCTTGTGAACGAGTGCTGAATCCTGTTGAAAGCTCCATTGTTCATTCCTGAACAAAGTGATACCCACATATCACTAGGTACAAAATAATAAACATGAAGTTTCCCATTGGCCATGTGCCGATTACCAGTTAAAATAGCCTACGTGTGATAAATAATATGCTACGTTATCCTCCGCCACTCTTCATCATTTTAAATGATGTTGCTACCATTTACCTCAGCAGGCATGTGGGACATAAAACTCAGGATATCACGAAGACACCTCATGCAATGTAAAAATATATCCTACGATTATAGAAGCAATTTTTCTCTTTGCTCGATAAATCATCTTTTTAATGGATCATTTCACATTATGTATGGGTTTCCCTTCATCGACTTGCATGCGGTGTACACCCGTCTCTCCTAATTTAGGCCTGGACATTCTCGCTATTAATCTTCTCTTGATTAGCAACGTTACATTAAAGGGTTAAAATAATTTATAGCCCTGTTCTTCACGTGAGTGTATTCATTACTTTAAAATGGTAATAGCCTGGTCTTATTAAAATCTTCCTTCCTACAGCCCGTGACTTGGGTACGAGCTCTGCTATTTGTCGATATCAAACTCAGTCTTGCTAACCATTAATCAAGTCGTAGTATTTTCCATGCGACTTGTTATTAAGTGTTGGAGGTTCACTTCCAAGTCAGTGCAAAATTATACAGGCTGGAAAATAACTGTGCACCAAAAGTGTGATGTTGTTTGCGACTTCAGTCTGTTGAATGCATTGATGCAGCATTCCGTGCCTCCATGTCCTGAGCTAATCGTTTTATCTCTAAATAGCTACCACACCCTACATCCGAGACAACCTGTTTAACATATTATAACCTTGGTCTATCCCTACAGTTCTTGTCCTTGACCCTTCCATAACTAAATTTGCCATTCTTGAGTGCCTTAGAATGTGTACTACCCACCTATATTTTCTCTTCATTAGCAATCACCAGAAATATCTCTCCTCTCCCACATGTATTAACACCTCTTCATTTGTACTCTATATATCCATCTGATATTCATCATTCTCTTGTAACACCATATTTCAAAAGCTTCCTATTTTCTGCTGCGCCAACGTTCCAAATTTCTCTACCAAACAGCACCACGTTTTGAAAAAAGACATAATTCAATAATTACTTTCAAGTACCAAAATTAAATTTGATGTCAATAGGTATCTTTTCTGTAGAAATTATTTCCTTGCCTGTGCCAATCCACTTTTTTTATCACCTTTGCTTCGTCCATCACTGCTTATTTTGCTTCCCAAATATCAGAAGTCTCCTACTTCACTTAACATTCCTCCTGCTAATTTGACGTCAACAAAGGTTTCAGATTTTTTCCGGCTGCATTCAATTTCTTTTCTTACATTTATTGATTTTCAAGAGCCTTCGTGGCTTAGGCGGCCCCATCTCTGTCCCTAATACAGTTACACACACTACTACAGTCATCACTAGGGCTTGGATTTTTAGGCATTTTTAGCCTATTTTCAATTTTGAAAAAATAGGCTTATGAGATCACCTTTTGTCCGTGTGTGTGTGCGTGTGTGTGTGTGTGTGTGTGTGATTCGTGTGTGTGTCCCCCCCTAATAAAATCGAAACGGCTGGAGCGATTTCAATGAAACTCGGGAAGTTCATAGCACTATTCCCGGCGACCTCGACCGTGCCCTTCAAATTTTGTTACGTCTCTCCAATCCAACATGGCGGCTGTGCGAAATATTTCACTAGCATTCAATATCTCCGAAACTATTACCGATATCGCCCTGAAATTGTGTACGGTGATAAAGGGCACTACTAGAAGTTCACCTATGAGACTTTTAAAAACCTGGTGACTACAAAACCAACATGGCGGCCAAGCGAAGTTGAGATATTTAAATAGACTTTTCTCGCGATTTAACAATCTAAATATAATGAAACTTGGTACAGCAAATGTTTATACACATTGTAATGCACTGGAGTCTAATTTAGTTCAATTGTTTACATAACCTCAAAATGGCGGCTGTGCGAAATATTTCACTGACATTCTATATCTCCGAAACTATTACAGATATCACCCTGCAATTTTGTACGGTGATAAAGGGTACTGATACAGGTATACCTATGTATATTTCATAAACCTGTAAAGTACGAAACGAACATGGCGACCAAGCGAATTTAAAATATTTTAATAGACTTTTCTCGTGATTTAACTCTCTGAGCGCAGTGAAATGTGGTACAGTAATTGATTTTGCAGATTGTAATGCATTGCCATCTAATTTAATTCAATTGCTTACATAACCTCAAGATGGCGGCTGTGCGAAATTTTAAAATTAAGTTTTAATTTCTTGTGTCGTAATCATGCGATCGAAGTGAAAGTTTGAATAATGAACCTAGGCAATAATTGTCCTTGAATGGTACATAATTCTATGGCCTATACACATAACACTCCTAAATGGTGAGCTCCCGAAATATTTAGACGGTTCTCAATATCTATGAATCTTTTACAGCAACCAAACTGAATTTTTTAATGTTCATAGAGACTATGAACATATGTTCACCTATAGGACTTTCAGGAACCTGGTGAGCACAAATCCAACATGGCGGCGACGCGAAGTATAAATATTTAAATGGACGTTTCTTGCGAATTAACTATCCGAGTGCCGTGAAACATTGCACGTTAAATGCTTATACAAATGTTGATCCACTGGCATCTAATTTATTTCAATGGTTTGCATTATCACAAGATGGCTGCTGTGCGTAATTTTAAAATCTCGTTTTTACTTCTTGTTGTCTAATCATGCGATTGAAGTTTGAATACCACACGTACACAATAATCTTAATGAAATAGTACAAAAATAAAAATCCAACCTGGCGACCATCTGAAATATTTAGACGGTTCTCAATATCTACGAATCTGTTACAGCAATTAAACTGAAATTTTGTATGTTGATTGTGGCAGTTAACATAAGTAGGATATATGAAAATAGGCTGTATAGTTCTTCACGGAACTACTTGTTTTAAATGTAAATACATATTTTAAGCATTTTTTCTATACATACATAAATTCCTGCTTTTCACTTATTAGCACATAAAAAGACATAATATTTACATTTTTTAAAAATCAGTATGCTGGATCTTTCAATTTATTGCAATTTTGTTCTGTGTTACTTCAACGGGGAAGAAGCTGTGAGCTATCTAATCTTTATGCAGAGCGTATGCCAGCTTGCAACTGTGTTATTCTTAACATGTCGCCCCGTGCCACTCACTGTGGAAGCCGGGGATTTCCTTGCCCATTGCCATATTGCACTACGTGCTAGACCTCCCCTCCCCCAGCTACCTGGAACCAATGTCACTCACATGCAGTTTATTTCTGGCACTGTGAAATGTAAGACAGTTCTACGATGACTAAAGTTTAAAAAAAGAACTACAAGTTATCGTCTGTTGCAGAATTTAAAGATAATTTTACTTCTAACGAGGGTATTCCGTTCAGCCAACCATGTGGGAAAGCAATCAAGGCTGAACAGCGATCTTCAGTTACACAACACCTCAAGGGCAAGAAACATATTGCCGCAGTTTCGCGCCTTCAGAATAAGTGCTTCGCTATAATCGTCGGTCATTTGTGATGTACAACCTGAATATGTATCTCGTTGTGTATTGTAATGCTTCAGCAGTCAGTGAGACATAGAAAAAATTGCATTCGTGAGTACTGCATATTGTTCATATTCACATTAATAATAGTTCATTATGCAACGAGCCTATAATGGCTATAATTAAGACACGAGTATTTTTATAAAACGAGCGCATGCGAGTTTTATAATTTCCATACGAGTGTCTTAATTACCATTATAGGCGAGTTGCATACGACTGTTTATGTTCGACGATAATTATAACTTTATTATATGTTTTAACATAAATATTCATAAATATCTGTTGAGAGTCAGCCACAAGAATTTTGTTATCGGAGAGCGAGCGCGAGACATCTCTCTGTCTTTCAAGATCTCTGAACGACCAACGCATGCGCTCTGTGTGCTTGCAATGCCATATGCAGGCCATATGTTTACATCTGCCGTCCCTCAGTAATATTGTCACCGGAGTCGTTTGAAGGCTGTGTAGAAATTAGTGTTGATGATATTAAGGTACAGTGCTATTTCTTGTCTCATATTCGCCAGTTTATTTACGCGAACATATGGACGGTGCATATTCCATGTCGGTAATTTATTATAGTTCGATGTTGAGTTTATGTCCGACATGTTGGATTTTGAGCGCATGCGCGAAGGTATCGTTACCTAATTGGTCAATGAACGAGCTCTGATTGGCTGGAGAAACTGTATTGTAAAGAAAAACAGTGTTATAATGACCATCATTATGATACAGTTTTCTGACTCATAATAGTAAGGGTCGAACATAATGTAAATTATAATTAAATATTTTTACTTTTCTGTCACATATTTTAGGTATTTTTAATACATAATAAATAAATATTTTCTAGATTTTTAGCTCCTAAAAATCCGAGCCCTAGTCATCACAAATTCCACACACACCCAAGTGCACGTGGTCGATGACCAAGATACCCCTTGTCCCTAAAGCTGTAGTAGAGGCTTCCTCAACTAGAACTCCAGCTAGGATCCAAGCCGGTAAAGACATAGTCATCATTACTTAAGCTAAGCTCTTTGAAGGTTGGTGTAGCGGCTAGCTTTCTTTGCTGTCTCCTCAGAGCTTCGGGTAGTCTACGATTTCCAACTCTGTCAAGAAATTATAATTCCGGTGGGAGGGATGGAACGTGGTACGCTCAGCCTCGTGAGGCAAAACTGAGAATAGCAGGGTTCGTTTCTCACCTCAGCCATTCTGGATGCGGTTTTCCGTACAATAGTTTCCTACTTCAACTCCAGGCAAATGACGGGTTGGTTCCTAACTTAAGGCTACGACCGCCTCCTTCACAATCGTATCCCCAATTTACAAATACACACACTTGTACAACCAACACAATAACACAGGCTATCAAACAAATTCAGCACTCACCCAAGTACACGTGGTTACATGGCCAGAATGTCGCAGAGCCCCTAAATAAATCAACAGCAACTAGTTCTTTTATGGTGCAAGTCGATATAAGCCAACATGTGGAATGTACGCTTTATGTTTGACCGCTAGAACCAATATAGCAGTAGTGATTGCACTCGAGCAGAAAGAAGCATTTACAACACAATTGCCTTCTCGGAAAGTTGTTGAGCGCAACATAAAACGAGAAGCGATTTGTAAACCTCTTATGCTGTATTTCCGTGAATGACAACACATAAGAAACAAAACAAAATTGGTCAACAGATCTTTTGATCAATATTGTGGTAAAATATCATGATCATACTTAAGAACAACACATGAAGGATATTATACGATCTTAATTCAACAGGCAGTACTGATCACCACTGATGAAATTACAAATTGCACAGTCATTTCAAGAGTTTATTTGTTTATACTTGTCTACCTCTTCCACTTGACGATAATATTTGGTTTGATTTTGATAGAATCATTGTTCGGTAACAGACATTAGAGCATCAATTATTAAACATAACATCCTACACTCAAGGAGCTCTTGCTATTAGTGGATATGATTACATAGAAGAAAGTAATCAATCCATTGAACGGAGGACGCCCGTTATCCGTGTTTGGAGAGCTTCGTGCTAATGTTTCCGTTGGAATATAAGCATGACTGTTCATGACGACATGTTACTGTAAATCATCGTGATACCCAACATGTGGGCAGCCGGGATTAAACGTGGCAGGTTTTAAATGCTCATTCTGAGTTTGCTGCTTCAAACAACTATGAGACTTTGTTCGCGATTTAACAATGTTGGATTTTTATATATGTAGGCATAGAGTTATGTACTAATAGATGACGATTATTGGGTAGGTTCGTTATTCAAACGTTCACTTCGATCGCATGATTAATACACAAGGTATAAAAAATTAATTTAAAAATTTCGCACAGCTGCCATGTTGAGGTTATGTAAACAATTGAACTAAATTAGATGACAGTGCATTACAATGTGTATAGACATTTACTAAGTTTAACTGCGTTTGGATGGTTAAATAAAAGACCGGTCAACTACAAAACAAACATGGCGGCCAAGCGAAGTTGAAACATTTAAATATACTGTAATTTACAGTATATTCATCTCCTATTCTTCTAACTTGTATTTGGAAACATTTCACGGAATTTCTATGATTGACTGTATGAGGCAGTGAGGGCCCCATTACGACGACATAGACCTACAAGTAAATACAGGCGGCTTCGGTGGCGTAGTTGGTAGCATGCTGATCTTCTATACCCAAGATCATGGGCTCAAACCCAGCCGAAGTCGTCGGATGTTTAAAGAACGTTAAAAAGCCATCAGTATGCCTTCCTTCGGAGGGGAAGTAAAGCCGACCCATGTCATAGATAACTACACTTGTGTGAAGCTAAAATGTGTAGATTAAGTTTGATTAACGCTCTATTAGTTCCAACGTTCGCCACCAGGTGTAAGTTGCGGTAAGTTCACAGCTAGGTGTCGTTGGCGGCAGTATTTGGTAGCAAAAGTAGGAACTACTTGAAATTGATCGTCTGCCGCCTTTATCTGAATACAGATAACACACACTAATTAATAGAGCCATCACAATTAACACCGGTTATCAGATTCTATTCACACTCAAAGTACACGGGTCTACATGACCGCCTTGTCGCAGCCCCTAAACTGAGGAACCAACCAACCAACAAGTAAATAACGTTAAATAAATAAATAAATATTGTCCGTCTTCTTTCACGCACTTTTCAAGTAGGCTAATTAACAAGCAATTGTAAACAATCACCATGAAGTTGAGTAGGGAGCTTACTCACGTTTATAAATGACAGACAATGAGTGTACGGCTCTAACTTAAATTAGGTATTTTTATAACCAAGCCCTGTATTTTTAGGTTAGCAAAGTTAAAATTAGGTTCTATCTGTGAGTAGCCTATATTAGGATTTGATAGAATCTAACTAAGATGCTCAATTTGGGAATTTATAGAATTTTTGGGATATCTACAGAATTTGTATAACTCACTGGACAAACCATTGTGTTTAAAACACTGCAATTTTTAAATTGTAGAAACTTAAATTAAATGTATCTTTAGTATGTATATGACAGTAGGCTACCAACTTCAATACATCTATAGCACTGTAAACACAATTTAATTTAAAGCACTACATACGCAAAACTCTCAGTACTCAGAGGCTCTCCTAGAGTGACACTGAAAAATGAAGTACTTTGCAATGCACTTGAAAGCGTTCCTCTACACATGAGGTAAGTGGTGCGAACTTCGTTTTGGCTATTTCCTTCAAGTTTCAAATCAATTATTCTTGCACTTTTTCTCCACAGAGAACGCGGCCGATTGTTGGTGCGCAAGATTTCATAAGATTATAATTATTTAACATTTTCCTTATTCGATCGGTCTCCTTTCGCTTTGAAAATATGTTTCTATAAATAAATGTACAATACTTGCTTCAATACATGAATTAGATTTTTTTGGGTGTTATCACGAAAAATAGGTCTTATTAGTGTGCCCAACTGGTCACGGCAGTCTGGTATCGAACTCAGGGCCTTATCAGAGAAGACCAGGAAAATGGTTATGCCTAAGGTCGAACCAGTGGTCTCTAAGGGGGAGCCATTATATGGAACCCACAGAGCAATGAGAGATCTACTGACACATAATAGTCTAGCGTGATTTCACGATTATTTAGGTGCAAATCATAGCAATTGAAAGGAGAAATTGTAAGCAAAATGCAAGGAAATGTACGTTTTCAGTGCATACGGAGTCGAAAGAGGCTAGTATTGAAGTCTGACAAATGACTTTTAAAAGTAGGCGGAGTAGCCTTGGCGCCTACGGAACTATTTCTGTCTAGGGCGGTCAGACAGCTCAAAATTAATGACCCGGGAGTTCACCGGTCGACAACGGGCAAAGCTTTGGCGGGACCAAGCCCACAAGAAATTAATTAATTACAGAGAAATGGAGCATTGTAATGCAATGGAACATACACATAGATGAATGTATTCACGGAGGAGTAATTTAGAAGTGGTTTTTCACCTAAAATTACGCCTATTTCTCAAAATGACCGCATTGCAACCTAACTCACGCTCGAGAGCATGAATACTTTAACCAACCAGCGGGAAACCCCCACCGTAGCATCCCACGCGCTGAACTAAGGCAATTAATTGTAATTAATTGGCCGAAGCGATCGCCGGCACGCGAGTGTTTTTAAAACCTCCACGCCTAGATAAACAAGATGCAGTTGTTATTTCGGCTGAAGACGGAGTATTTCAAGAAGGGAGTCGCTCTCACGTGTCCCGTGAACTATTTTGCGCAAGAAACCAATATAAGGGGAGAGCACCCTACGCCAAGGGTCAGTTATGGTCACTTGTTGGTCAGTTGAAGTCAGTTATGGTCAGTCGAAGTCAGTTACACGGCTGTGATGGTTCAGTGGAAAGCAGTTGAAGACGTCAGACGGTCGCTCGAGTTGGAAGTTAGTTCTTTGTCTACAAGAGCTCTGCAGTAAGCACGCCAATTATTAAAATATCAGCGTACCGCCGTTGAAGACAATGGAGGCAAATTGTAAGCTTCATCAGTGATAATGAAGTGCATAAAAGGTAACAAAGTGCAGATATTGCTTTATTATCTGACACAGATATAAATTCGCTACAGCGAATAGGAACTGATAATGTTTGGAACAGTTCGTATACCGGAAGGTATTGTCAATTATATGACATCAGCATTAGGAACACTCCAGTGATGGGAGAGTGGAAGTTATTGCCACCTATCCAGGACAGTGAGGTAAACGGGAGTGCAGGGAACTAGGATCGAACATCTATAAAAACGCTACTAGATTTCACGGAGACCAGCGGTTATCATAAGTCATCGCATCTCTGAGGTCAAGCGTAGGTGAAATCCAGATTAAGGATCAACATGTGAAATGATAGATGAAGTGTATAAATTGTGAAATAATAATTTAAAGTGTTAATGTGTTTAATGTTTAATATTCAGTGTTTATCAGTGGTAAAGGCCACTTGTGGTAATATGTGCATCATGTGTAAAAAGTGTGAATCTCAGTGTTGTGTATTGGATATCATGATGGATTAAGTCAATCGTCATGGTAGAGCTCAGGCGGAGATACTGGTACTTTCCAGCCAGAAGGAAACGTGAGTAAACATGCAAATAATAACATTATAATGGCATAGTTCACCATGTAACGATTAATCACTTTGAAATTAAAGAAGTAATAGTCACTTACTGAACGAGTTTTCACCACTCGTCTTGAATAAAGTATGACTTTGAAGGTGATTTGCTTAGGACCATGTAGGTCAAAAATAGTGATGGATCTAAACGTTAAAATAATAGTAATAATAATAACTGGGGTCGGCAACCATAAAGTAAGGGCAAAATTGGCCTAGGTAATGTTCAAATAGTGTCATGTCTAATTTAAGATACTGTCATTTGGTAAACAGTAAAGAATGTAGTGTGGAATATCGCGAATACGAGAGCTTTTCTCAGTGTCAGTGAAATTTTGAATGAATATGTGAAATTAAAGTAAGCCAGTATATTTATACATTTGTGTTAGGAGCTATGTAAAGCTTTGGCTTAAATAATATAACATGAAGAACGCAGGTACCTTGATAATGGAGTCATATATGTGAAATATTGTTTAGCCGCATATAGCGTGCAGATTAACGTAGAATCCAGTGATTTACGTAAGATAAGCACGGGAAAGACTAGTATAGCTTGCGCGTGAGGTGAAAATGGGCTTAATCTTCGAGAAGTATCGCCTTTGTGCATACTGTATGTATTACGCAGCGATTTGGATAGAGTCTGTCTATTGCCAACGCTTGCATTGAATTATAGCCACTATGGACGCCCAGCGAGGCGCGGTGAGCATTTTTACTTATGGTCTGCCCGAGAGGTAGAATCATATTCGTCGACGAGGAACGTGGTTCCAAAATATATATATGTAATGACAGCTGCTGATGATAACCATGGGGTTTCATTATGATGCGCGTCTTTAAAGCCACAAGTAATCACCTTAGAACGGCAAGGCTATCATTAGAATTCCACCCCTGCCATGAATGTTAAATAGGAGCCATTTGAGCCCAAATACACTGTAAAGTTAGGTGTTAATTAATTAAATGACTCAATTACTTAGGACCATGCCTAGCGGATCTTTCTTGTTATATAAAATTGTAAACAAGGATGGCCTTGATGGTAGAGAGAGACAGAAAATATAGACCATTTCCGTGGCAGCCATCTTGGAGAGCTGTCTGGAACTAATTTTATGACCTGCTGAGGGGAGAGAGGTCGCTCGACCGATCCCGTGTCAATTACGGTCACAATAGGACACTGAGAGATCTCGGTATTCAATAATGCAATTAAAATATGAGTATTTTAGTGATGCAAATGGAATTAAATGGTATATGGCAACTCACATACGTGGTTGAACCATAGAAATCTGATGATATTTGGCGAAGTTATCCTCTGAGGGGGAAGGCTGAACCAAAGTAATGTAGGCATCTTCTTTAAAGTGCATTTTGCCAGTTTATGCTAATTTAGGAAAAACGGGTATGTGTTTTTCCCAGAACATGACACAGTTGTATCTATAATAAGTCCGACAAGACCCAGATAATCGTTATATGGTGAAACTATAAATATTCTATCCATGTTTATGTTTATTTTATGATTAAGAAGCATGACTCATTTTCCTAGAGCGTTCATAGGGATGGAAAGAAGGAAGATGATTCGCACGACACAACAAAAATATTTGCTAATAAATGTAGGAAACATTGAAGTAATGATAATTAAAGTAAATGTCGTAGAAGACGGAATAATGTCTTAGAAATTCATGTTTATGTGACATGTGGTTTTTGTGTTAAGATACTTCCATTAAATAAAATTGTGTCACATGACGGACACTATGAAAACCTTGTAATCTGAACTATTATTGACAGGATATTAGAAGTAGGTTTGACTGCATTGTAGCGCTATTTTTAAGGAGAAAGCTCACAGAATAACCCTATTTATTTGTGGGAATTAATTGTAATTTGTCCTTTGTTTTGTATTTGTTGTACAGCCATGATTTTAGACCAGTAAATATTTTATTCATAGGAATGTTGTGTATTTCCTGTAGAGTAGTTACCTGGTAGACTCAAATCCTGAACATGTGGTCGTATTGTGGGCATGAACGTCCCATACCTCGAAAGACCGTGAGCTAGTTGGGATACGAACACATGGTCCACATGGTGACAATCGGGTACATTAGATCCTAGCGTAAAATTAGGTCAATTTAGGTTCTATAAAATTGAAGTATGTTACTCGTTGGTACTTGAAACATTAAAATAAACTGAAATTTGGAGAGTAAGAGGTCGGGCATAAAATAGGTCACACACAACCAAAGAATCCAGGGCTTGGTTATAACAGTGTATCTCCCTGCATACATCGAAAGTACAAGTGCAGTATACTCAACAGGATTAAATGCCATAGTTTATGAAGTTACTGGCTAACATACTAAATACGCTATTTGAACTACTCTGTCCTAGTGTCGGGATGGTTCCTGAATCCTCCAAAACCCTCGTCTCAATTTAAAAAAATTCCTCTCGGCACGCCGGAAGGCGGAGGTAGATTTCACCGGGCAAACTAGGGGATAGGCTATAATAGGCAAAATATGCAGGTTTTCGAAGGAGGATCAGACCTCATTTATTGCGAGAAAGTATTTTACAATTGGAGGTTAGTTAACATTTTTTCGTCTTTCTATGCATACTTTTAACATTTTACTGTCTTATGGGGATGGTAACCTTCTTGTCATTTGGGGTTAATTTTTATACTTGTGATCACACTGTCCTTATGCAAGGTTTGGAACTAATGTGTAACTATCTAACAGTCTGTTACTTCTTCACGCAAAATTTTATCTCCCGCATAGATGTTGGTTGGTTCCTCAGTTTAGGGGCTGCTACAAGGTGGTCATGTAACCCCGTGTACATTGGGTGTGTGTGTAGAATCTGTCTGATAAACGGTGTTATTTGTGATGACTGTATTAGTCTGTAATTCAGGTAAGGTCTGCAGACGGTCAATTTTAAGTAGTAGTACCTAATTTTGTACCAAATACTAACGTCAACGACACCTAGCTGTGAACTTGGCAGCTTGATGCCACCGCAACCAGCAACTTGCAACGAACGTTGTAACTTCCCCTCCGAAGGAAAGCATGCTGACGGATTTTTAGCGCTCTTAGAAAATCCGGCGACTTTGGCCGGCTTTGAACCAGCACCTTGGGCATAGAAGTTCAGCATGCTACCAGTAAGCCGCTTTCCTCATAGTCAGATGGAACAAGAAGTTCCGTGACGAACTAAAGAGCCTACTTTTCTTAAAATTAAGATTCATGCCATAGATTAATCTACAGTATATGAACCTATCTAGAATAATGACGAAATTAAGTGGGTAATATCGAAATGTCTTAAGTAGTACGAAATAAGAAATACTAGGCATAATGTAGCCTAATAGAGCAATACAGTTGGCAGCTCTGGTGACTGAATATATTCTCACTTCCATCTCCTAAGGTACAGAATACAAAATGTGGTTGAAGTCCAAAGGACGTTACATGGATTTAGACATTGGATCTATTAGTACACGTAAAAGCATGTTGGCAACAATGTCATGCGAGTGCTGGTCAGAAATAATCTGAAATATTATATATTTTTGTGCCAATTTTGGATGAAATCCATTTGTTGGTAGAGAAGTTACATGTATTTAAAAATTGGTCCTATCAGCAGGCTTAGAATCATGTTGGTAGAACTGACGTATATAAGTTACTCCAAATTAATGTAAAATGTTGGGTAATTTACGTGTGCATAGTTTAAAGTTGTCGGCTTGCATACTTTCTGATATATTTGGATACAAAATAGAGAGCAATTATTAACAGTTGGCAGCCCTGGTGGCTCTTAAGAATACACTCAGTCATATATGTTTATGTACACATATTACATACAAAATTTGGTTGAAATCCAATTGATAGTGTAGAAGTTATATGCATTTAAAAATTGGACTTATCAGAAGGCTTAAAATTATTTTGGCAACGCTGTCATGTATGGCCACCTGGAAATTAAACTGAAATAGTATTATCTACATGTGTGCCAATTTTAGAATAGCTCCCATGTATACCTTCCAAGATATCCAACATGGAGCTCAAATTTCTAGTGCTTTTTTAGCAGTTGGTAGCACTGGCATCTTTTTCAAATATGGGCCTGAGATATTCCGGTATACATCTTTACTCATACTAAATTTGGTTTCGATTGCTGCAGCCGTTTAGGAGTTGATAGGGGAACACACACACACACACAGCCAGACAGACAGAAGGACAGACAGACAGACAGACAGAAGGACAGACACATTTTCCCGGATATATCTTATAAGTCTACTTTTTCCTCATTTTTGAAAAGAGTGAAAAGTAGGCTAACAAGAAGTTCCGTGAAGAACTATACAACCTACTTTTCATGCCAATGATTATTCTACAGTATATGAACCTATCTAGAATAATGACGAAATTAAGTTGGTAATATCGAAATATCTAATTAGTTCAAAATATACCTGGTATAATGTAGCCTAATAGAGCACTACAGTTGACAGCCCTGGTGACTGAATATATTCTTAGTTACACCTCTTAAGGTACAGAATACAAAATTTGGTTGAAGTCCAATGGACGTTACATGCAGTTAGACACTGGATCTATCAGCACGCGTAAAAGCATGTTGCCAACAATACCATGCGTGTGCTGGTCAGAAATAATCTGAATTATTATGATATCTTGTTGTGCCAATTTTGGATGAAATCCATTTGTTAGTATAGAAGTTACATGTATTTTAAAATTGGACATATCAGCAGGCATAGAATCATGTTGGCAGCACTGCCTTGTATTAATTACTCCAAATTAATCTAGAATGTCAGGTGCTATACGTGTGCAAAGTATAGAGCTGTTGGCTTGCATACTTTCTGATACATTGATATTAGGGTAAAAATAATATAGACAGCATTTATTAACAGTTGGCAGCCCTGATTGCTCTTAACAATACTTATAGTCATATCTGTTATGGTACACATATCACATACGAAATTTGTTTGAAATCCAACTGATAGTATAGAAGTTACATGTATTTAAATATTGGTCCTATCCGCAGCCTTATAATCATGTTGGTAGAACTGACGTATATAAGTTACTCCAAATTAATCTAAAATGTCAGAATATACGTGTGCATAGTTTAAAGCTGTTGGCTTGCTTAGTTTCTGATATATTGTATTTGGATTTTTAAAAAATAGAGAGAGCAATTATTAACAGTTGGCAGCCCTGGTGGCTCTTACGAATACGCTCAGTCATATCTGTTTATGTACAGATATTACATACAAAATTTGGTTGAAATCCAGTTGATAGTGTCGAAGTTATATGCATTTAAACATTGGACCTATCAGAAGGCTTAAAATTATTTTGGCAACACTGTCATGGTTGGCCTCCTGGAAATTAAACTGAAATAGTATTATCTACATGTGAGCCAATTTTGGAATAGCTCCCATGCATACCTTGCAAGATATCCAACATGGAGCTCAAATTTCTAGTGCGTTTTTTCAGCAGTTGGTAGCACTGACATCATTTTCAAATATGGACGTGAGCTATTCCGGTGCACATCTTTACTCATACTAAATTTGGTTTTGATTGCTGCAGCCGTTTAGGAGTTGATAGGGGGGGACACACACACAGCCAGACAGACAGAAGGACAGACAGACAGACAGACAGACAGGACAGACAGACAGACAGAAGGACAGACATTTTCCCGGATCGATCTCATAAGTCTACTTTTTCCTCATTTTTGCAAAATGTGAAAAGTAGGCTAAAAATGAATGTGATCTCGTCAATGACGTTGTCTTGGCAACCTCTGATAGATCATCCCTTATCAATTTAAAAGCGTTGTTATGGTAACCTCTGATGGCACTTGGCATTTTCTTATAATTCCGAAATCATTTTTCTCATCCCTTGGCGTAATGGTGGGTCATATCAAAAATTCTTTCAGACATAAGTTTTAGGTAATTATTAGGGGAATATTGTCCATTTTGTACGGTTTTGATATTGTGCCTATTAAGAGAGATATGATTAATGTTTCCCGAAAAACCCACTTTTTTCCACCCCTTTGGTCAATGGTTGGTGCTATCAAAAAACTTATTTGACATAAATTGTTGGCACTTATCCGACACATATTATGAACTTTGAATGGATTCGATATTTCACGTATTAAGAGAGTTATAGCGAAATTTCAATTTTTCGAAAAAAAAAGCCCCACATTTTCACCCCCTTCGACCGATTTTGCCCATTAACGAACTCGACCGAGATTTTATAGGGATACATATTATGTAAAGAATTCAAAGTGATTGGTGCAAAATTACGGCAGTTATCCTGTCCACAAGAAACTGATATATATTGAACCCTTATTGATCTTCGATAAATAAGTATTCATATTTATTATTATTATTACTACGGCCCAGGCAGCACATAAGGAAGTCGACTTGGATATTAGGGAGGCCAGCATTTCGTAATGATTGCAACAGAAGCTGAGTTGGTAGCTATTCCTGGGGGACGGCCAGAATTAGTCGAGTTCAAGGCCAAATTGTGCAACTACTGTACCAAAATTGGAGACATAAAGGAAGAATCACGAGGTCCTCTCAACGAACATACGATTGAATCAGCCAATCGCAAGAGACCAAGCTGTGACCACGAGGTGGACGGCGTCAGTAGTAAAAAGCGCGCTGAAGTGTGTATCTAAGGAACCGCCGAACGGATTAATCTCCGCTCGAGTAATTTGAGACGTTGGATTTATTTGGAGAAGAATGACACTAGCCCCATCTTTCTGAGACAAAAACTCTGGAAGTTTTTATCCGACTACGCCCCACTCCTCCGCCCTTGTCAGTTTCTCATAAATAGTTTGGCCTGACGCCAATCAAAATCTATTCTTGTGGAGCCTTCAGAGGCATACTCCACGCCAGTTTGAAGTGTGATTTTTGACGCTCGAATTAATCTAAGTACTATTCTTGTGGAGCCTTCAGAGGCATACTCCACGCCAGTTTGAAGTGTGATTTTTGACGCCAATCTAAGTAATTAACGTGTGGAGCCTTCAGAGGCATACTCCACGCCAGTTTGAAGTGTGATTTTGACGCTCGAATTTATCTAAGTCTTATTGTGTGGAGCCTTCAGAGGTATACTCCACGCCAGTTCAAAAATGTGATTTTTACGCTCTAAAATCAGTGAAGCTAATTTATTTTCTGAGCTCTGGGAAGCTAAAGTCGCAGCGTTTGCAGTATCGAATTTTAAAAGCTATTATACATTTTGTTCTAAAATCAACTAAATTGTGTGATCTAAATATTTCACGCCAGCGCGTGATAAACTGTAACATTCTTTTAAAGACGACGAGTTCAACTTTAAGGGGGAAGTATCGTATCACCCTAATTAGCGCTTACCAGAACCGAAGTCCAAGACGGGACGGAAATACCGGACGAGATAGCGACTGCTGGTGCAGCCAGGATTTTGAACTTGTTAACGAGCCAGTGGCGCGGACTCGAGATGTATATTTTATGTATAAATTGTGTGTATTGTATGTGTGTTTTTATAGTGCGTATGTGCGATATAATTAGGGCCAGTCTTCGCTATTAATCGCAGTAGGACAATTGTGGGTGAACTGAGTAGCCTGCAAGCGATTATAGATAGGCAAATATTTAACATTGAACTTTTCTGCCAAGGAGTCGAGACCAAGATGATCAGCACGTGGTTTGAAGTTGGGATGAGCTTCAAGAAATCAACGCAGACGACTACTATGGAGTGCTAAATTGTCCATAGGGCAATGGGTTGAGGAGGATGTCCTTAGTCCTACATGCAGAAGCGGTGATGTACTAAAATTGGATTATTTCAATTATGTAGTTAGATTTGGCCGGGGAACTGTGTATATAGTCATGTTTTTCTTTCTTGTTTTATAGCTGTTTTTTCTTGTACCGACACTATATGTTTAAATGTCCGTTGGCGCGTGGCCAATGTGTTTGTTGATATTTTGATTTTTTTTCTTGAGTCATGTGTAAGGTACGCGGCGTGCGTGCGTGATTTTTATCCTTGCAATTGCGGAACCCGTTACATTCGATAAATGGTGCTTTATTAACGTTAATATTTGAAATAGGAATGGGAGGAAATGATTGTAAAACATTTTGCTGAACAGGTTATTATTCATGTTAGGGTAGCCGAGTGCACCAACTTAAAAGTAATTGTAGAACACCTTCGTTCTAATTTTGATAGATTTTTCTTGAGTCCTTTTCAGGTGACTAGTCACGGCATAGAACGATGGCGCCAGCATGTGGATATTATTTGTGTCTTTTATTTCAGGGTCTGTCAAAACCCATACGTGTGGTTCAGTGTGTGTTGATGTGTCTAGTGTGTGTTGATGTGTCTAGTGTGTGTTGATTCTACGTGAGGAGGGGGTAGTTGTCCTACCGCCCTTATATTTTTGCTGCTGTTGTATTTTAGATGGAAAGACAGAGTGCTCTTGGGAGACTGCTGATTCTTGTCCATATGTTTTTCTGACACACACGTATTATTGTGCTTTGGGGCACATTTCTTCGAGGTTCGACCCCATGTTCTGGGAGGTCGAGGTTATTGACACGTGGGTTGACAGACATGCAGAGTTCCACAAACCGCCCGTTTTGCCTGTGACTTATTTTGATAGGCAGTCCTATTTGTCCGACTGAACCCTGTAAGCTTTCATGCAGCAAACCTGTTCATTGTGATGGCTAATTTTAAGCCATAATTAATTGGGGAGTTCGCCATGTGTGTAACGGATTGTTGTACCTTGTATGGATAAGAATATTGTGATTAACGTAAATGTTGGCTGTTTGCCTATTGCTTTGTTGATGACTCGATTTCATGTAATTTTGTTTGTCACACCCGTGTGGTGTAGTGGTAGAGTATTTGTAAATTTTGACAGCGGTCATTTGCGTATTTTTCTATTGGTCACGTGTTAATGTACTTGTGTTGATTTGTGTGAGAAGTCCTAAGATTTTAGGCAGTAAATGTTGCTACGGCAATTTAAGTCCAATTTCACACGGAAATTTTTGTGTTTGTTTATAGTAGATTTAGGAAGTGTCGGTTTAATTTAAGTATTGTAGTTGTGTTCCCTTGTGTCGGTCTAGCTCTAGGAAATGCGGATTCGTTGTCTGAAGGGTCACTCTGGATGATAACGAATCACGCATTCAAAGTACACATCGTGGTGCATGTAGAACGGCGTACGCACTTATATGGTCACTTTTTGTATCTTTTATTTAAGGACACTTGGTCCAGGTAATTAATCTCTCCAGAGATATCGCCTAGTTTTTGGCATTTTTATTAAGCGGGAGTCAGTTGGGAGTTTTTGTTGTTAATTGTTTATGTGTAAATATGGTGATTTGTTATTAAATTCAGTTGTTTTAACCCTGGCTTCACTCTTTCCTGCATGTTATTTTGTTGTATGTTACCCTGCAAGTTAATGAAGCGCCCTGACAGCAACTTACGAATATGACCTGTTACGCCCCGAATCTGAGTCTCATATGCTTCTTTGCAAGGGTTCATAAAACAAAAATGGCTGCCCAAGTGGGGATTGTTGTTGTTGTTGCTTCGCTGATCTCATATTTATTTCGTTGAGAAATGATGCCAGGTCAAGCGGACATGTAAATTCAGTAAATGGAGGCGATGTTGTACCGCCATGTGCATTAGTAAAATCACTGAGTTCCTAAAGTTAGAAATATTGAACAAGGTTAGAATTTGATTTGGTATTTGTTATAAACTTGTTCTGGCGCCCACATTAAAATTAGAAATTTGCATTATTAATGAACTCAGTCAAAGCAGGAAGATGTTGCCTTATATCTGACATTTAATTGACTTCGGTTAATTGGTGTTTCGTAAATTCTGTTGGTTAGGAATTTAAAAGCAGATCACTAGGGGTTATTTTGTTGTTTGGGATAAGTGTCATTGTATTCAGTAAATTTTGTTACTGAAATTTTCATTAAATTAGAGCCAGTAATATTTAAATGTGTGACATGTATGTGCGTATAGGGCTGAAACCTTAGCCCATAACCCTGTTTTTCTCTGAATATATTTGTGTGTGTGAAATGGCGATCGTTGATGAAATTAAGGCATTGTTAGAACAGATGTCGATCCAAATGTCCGCGAAAACGGAGGAACAATTAGAACAGATGTCGATCCAAATGTCCGTAAAGACGGAAGAACAATTAAAAGAACAATTAGAAGCTCAGCGTGAGCATAGTGAAAAACAATTACTTGATATGAGCGGTAACATTTCGGTCCAGTTAGAAGTCCAGAAATTAGACACTGACAAACAATTCAATGAACTAAACCACAAATTGTCACAACAGGCGGTAACACAAACCGAACAGTTAGGAAAAATCACAAATGATATTAATCAGAGCGTTCAAAAAGTAGAGAAACTGGCAGGCGAGGTTGCGGAAAATAACATCAAACAGTTAGGCGAAATGAAGAAATTGGAGGCGAAATTTGATAACAAATTAGTACAATTTGACGAGATGGTGGCAGATAAACTCAAGCAGATAGAGGCAGCATGTGTCAGTAACACCGCGGGAGTGAAGAAGACCCAAGTGAAACTACAGCAGCAAATTAATTCGGTAGATAACAACGTGCTGGAATTAATAAAGGAAATAGATAAAGTCGAAGTTAAGGCTGAAACCGAGCGGATACACTTGCGGGAAAATTTAGAGGAGCAATTAGGCAGAACACAAGAGATCATAAGAAAAGAGATGGAAGGCCAGCTAATAAACACACAAGAGGTCATAAGACAAGAAGTAGGGGAGCAGCTCGTCAAAACTCAGGATAATTTGGAAGAACAACTAGTAAAAACGCAGGAACGGATACGTGAAGAGCTAGAGAAAAATCAGGAGAGGAACGAGGAGAAAATAAATAGCTTAAAAAGTAGGATCCGGCGAGATTGGGACCAGCAGGCTCATGCGAATAAGGAAGACAGGCTGGCAGTTTTAAAGCGAATGCAGGCACTGGAGGAAAATATGAAGTCGAAATTACAGGAACACTCAGAATTAATCATAAAAAACGAGATTAGATCGTTAGAGAATGCGACATTATTTTCAAACGAAAATATTCCAGAAAAGCAAACAAGTATTGGAAGTCCGGCAGGTTCGAAGTTGGCTGAGGACACGAGTCGGGGTCAAAGTCCCAGACTAACGACTAATGCATTCCAGCAGTACAGGGGGGAGACTTCAACTCCGCAACCGAACTTGGCACCAGCCCAAGTCATCCAAGTCATTCGGGGTAATGATTTTAAGCCCGATAAGTTTAAAGAACATTCAGGAACCACTCCCAAAGCATTTCTACGGCAATTAACTGACTACTTTAATGACCAACACATCGGCCCGGAGAAACAATTAAGAATGGTGGAGAAATTTTTAGAAGGACCTAGCCTGACCTGGTTTTTAAGTTTCAAGTACACGTTTACAGACATGGCTCAATTCCGCGAGGCGTTTTTGAAGAAGTTTTGGAGTCCTTCGTTACAGCAGGGGTTAAGAATGGACCTGTACACGCGCAAATACCACAGTACATATCCAACCCGTTTTTCAGAATTCTTCAGTCAGCAATTGGTAAAATTCAGGGATTTTGATGACCCGCCTAGCGAGCCGAATATGGTTCTAACCATCGGAAAACAACTCCCAATGCATATCCAACAATTATTAGTCGCAGGAAATATTCAGACCGCAGTCCAAGCCGAAGAATTACTCAGACACTTAGATGAGACGAGTATGGTAAGCCCACAGACAGGAAGAAGGAATTTGGAATGTGTCAACACGGCAGAGGTAGTTCAGGGACTCCAAAATAACCACGGCCAGGGGAACCAAAGTAAGACACAGTCCACAGGGACACAGTTCACGCCAAGAAGACAAGATTTTGACGGCCGAAACCAGTTCCATAACAACAATCGGAATTATCAGAATAACCGCGGGAGATATCATCAGAATAACCAAAATCAAAATAATCAGTGGACGTACCAGCGGGAATACTCGAATTGGAGGGGAAACCAGAGACAAGGTAGACCTTACCAAAGAAATGGAGATGGTAGATGGAGTTACGGCAGGGACTATCGCCAAGAAAACAGAGGGGATTATAGGAATAACTGGGACGAACGATATATTGAATCCCGTAAATACGTGGATCAATTAAGTAATGAAGAAGCGGAGAAGGAGAAGTGGGGGCGTGCCATGGCGAACAGACAGAGCCCAGACAACCATCAAGGAGAAGGAGCAGAGAGTTTACTGAGGCAACAGGAGCGACAGAATGATAACCGGCGAAACACATCTAATGGGGCCCGGGATTAAAAAAAAACCCAAATGAACTGAAAGGAGACAGGCTAAAAACGGAGATCGCCAGGGAGCAAGAAGAGATGATAGTGGCCAATATAGAAGAGTGGGTAGCATTCCCAGACGACTGCCTGGAGGAAGTGGTGAAGAACCGTGAGAATGTTATCAGACAGCTACCAATTATTTACGCGCATATTGGAGGTATGAGGGTGAGATGTTTGATTGATACAGGTAGCCAGGTGAGCTTAGTCACTGAAATTTTGATTAAAGAAATAGCAAGAAAACAGACTGTTCCTATTATGCCGGTACCGCTAATGAAAGTCAGAGGTGTCATTCCTGACAAAACTATGAATTGTAAACAGCAAGCATTTCTAGATCTGGAAATATTGAACCATACTTTTTCACAAACATTCATTGTTATTCCAAAGATGAACTACAATATAATTTTAGGAGCCAACTGGATCTGCGATTTTCATGCTGTAATTGATTTACATAACAACACTGTAAGCTTCAAACAAGTAGAAGGATTGGATCATGTGGGTTTAAATATGGAAGAGAATCCGCTGGAGAGAGAGGCCAATACTTGGGTTGTTGAGGAATGCACTAATGAGGCCGGAGATAAGATCTTGAGGGGAGAGCAAGTCAACCAGACAGCAGTGCTAGAAATGGACAGCCGAGATATTTCGCAGGAACTTTGGGTGCATTTGGCGGAAGAAGAAATGGGCGGAACCAAATTCGAAATTCTACTTCAGGAGCGACTTAAGGAAGCCATCGTAGGGAAATCTGATAGAAGAAGATTGGAAGAAATTTTAAGATTACATAAAGGAGCGTTTGACACCGTACCTGGGAAAGTTTTAAATTTTCAATATGCGATGCAGGTAACAGATTGGACCCCATTCAAAAGTAAATTGTACCCGATCCCAGAGAAGCATTTTTCTCAGGTGAAGGACATTATTACTAACTTATTAGATTCTGGCATGATAAGGAAAGCTGCAACTCCTTATCTGAACGCAATATTGGCTGTGACCAAGCCAAACGGATCAATTAGGCTATGCCTAGACGCGCGAGTTTTAAATAGCAAACTGCTAGTTGAGCACGACCAAGCACCGAGGATCAAAGATGTTTTGAAAGGCTTCCGCGGGAAGAAGATATACTCAAGTGTTGATTTGACGAATAGTTTCCACCATCTTGAACTTGAAGAAAAATCCCAACTGTTGACGGGATTTTTATTCGATAATCAAAGTTATATCTGGTGTCGAATGCCCTTTGGCGTGAAAACTGCGGGATGTGCACTCATTAGAGCACTCGATAGAAATCTGACTGAGGAGGTCAAGAACTTCACCACGAGATATGTTGATGACATATTAATCGCTTCTGAGACAATGGAAGAACACTTGATAAATTTAAATAAACTGCTGGACAACCTGAGAACCATGAACTTCAAGATCAACTTAAAAAAGTCACATTTTTGCCAGAGCGAAATTTTATATTTGGGACATATAATTGATGTCGAGGGCGTGCGGCCTAATCCGGCCAAGATTGATGCTATTAAGAAATTTCCCACACCTACCAAAGTCAAACATGTTAGAGCATTTTTGGGAGTGACAGGTTTCTTCAAAGAAAATTGCCCTGGTTACACAGAAACAGTAGCGCCTATGCAGGAGATGTTGAAGAAAGCGAATCGATGGTCGTGGAACGAGGAGTGCGACAGGTCTTTTAAAGCAACGAAGGATTTATTGGAAAACTGTGTGAAACTTGGATATCTGGATTTTGAGAAACAATTTATCATTCAAGCAGATGCTTCGTTAATTGGGATTGGTGCTATGCTGTACCAAGAGGACGCTGAAGAACCCAAGAAGAAATCCTATTTGGCATTTACGAGTCGTAAATTACGGAAACATGAGAGGAACTACACAGTTACGGAACTTGAGCTACTAGCAATTCTATATTCTCTCCAACAGTGGCGCAAGATGATCTATGGTTATTCCATCATTGTTAGAACCGACCACCATGCACTGACATTTTTATTTAAGACAACAATAGCAAGTGAGAGAGTTACGCGCTGGTCCATCTACATACAGCAGTTTGACATTACAATAGAGCATTGTCCTGGGAAATTGAACGTCATACCAGATGCCTTGAGTAGAAACCCAGAGGACGGAAACGAAGTAACAGCGGAAGTTCACAATATTACCTTGACACCTAAGGCTCGTGAGTTTTTGGCAAGATTGAAGGATATTCGGAAGGAGCAAGAAGCTGACCCATGGATGATGATGATGATAAAATTCTATAGGAAGGAGTTACAACCAAATTCACCGGAGTACCGGGAAGCCAGTGCTAAACAAGCGAGATTTCACTACTTGAATAACTTGTTACATAAGTACGTGGATGAGCATCATACTAAACTGCGGATCTTAGTTCCAGCATCACTACAGAGGGGATTAACTTGGCATGTTCACGAGAGCCTAGCACATATCGGCACGGATAAGACTGAAGCTACGATAGGGGAGACCTTTACTTGGCCCAAGATGAGATTCACCATTGTTGAAGTAATTAGAACGTGTGACGCTTGTCAGCGCACAAAGCCGAACAACTTTATTCTGAAACAACCTCCAAGACCACTATTACCGCAGAAACCATGCGAGATGCTCGCGATTGATTGCTTTGGTCCTTTAGTAAAAGGAAAGCGTGGATGCCGACACCTCTTGGTATGTGTCGATGTATTTTCGAAGATGGTCGTGCTATGTCCTATTCAGAAGACGACATCAGGACAAGTCCTTAGTCGAATTAAGAACAAAGTCATTCCGATGCTTGGGAAGCCGGAATCCATTCTATCAGATCACGGTACCTATTTCACAAGCAATGTTTTTAGGCAAGGTTTGGAGAGCCTAGGAATAAAACACATATTTTCAAGTATTCGTCATCCTTGTGGAAATCCGAGCGAAAGAACAATTCGCTGTGTCGCTAAATACTACAGAGTAATGATTCCTAACGAACACAATAAATGGGTAGACAAAGTAGGGGAAATTGAGATGTGCATGAACACTACTAAGCACGAGTCGACGGGTCAAGTCCCACTGATTGTACACCACAACAGATTGCCGGAAAGAACTTGGGACAAGATCATTCCTTGCCCAAGGGATCCATTATTAGCGCATGATTTGCGAATCCAGCGAACGAGAGAGCACATGAGGAACCAAGCGGACCGAAGGCTGAGACGGTACCGAGGAAAGAAGTTTCACCGAGAGTTACAAGAACAAGAATTAGTGCTGGTTCGTAGACCACCGATCTCCGACCCTAAGAACAAAGTCTTCGCCAAGTTCTGTCCGAAATTCATTGGCCCGTTCCGGGTAATTAAGAATCTGGGTAACAATGCCTACAGATTAGAAGAAGTGAGCACTGGTGCAAAATCTGTTTTTAATAGCGCCAATTTGAAACCGTACTACAGAAGGGAACCATTTGATGATTAGGAAAGATGATATGTGCAGAATCTGTATTGCCAAAAATTTTTTTTTTTGAAAGCAAACACTCAAATCCACGGGGAGCGCGTGAGTACGCACTTTGTTTGTAAACAACGAGCAGCTGAGACGACGGGAGTGGCAACTACGTGAGGAGAAGGGGGAGACCTAGAGAAAATATGAATGACATTCCAGCGAGAAGGGAGCACACTAATTGAGTCAGAGGGGCATACACTCGAGCAGCTGAGTGAGATTTAAAGAGATGTGTTGTTACTACAGTGGATTTTGTTTTTGAAATCCAAACCAATAAATTGTTTCGAATTTCAAAACCTTGCTGAGGATAAATGAACCCTTATTGATCTTCGATAAATAAGTATTCATATTTATTATTATTATTACTACGGCCCAGGCAGCACATAAGGAAGTCGACTTGGATATTAGGGAGGCCAGCATTTCGTAATGATTGCAACAGAAGCTGAGTTGGTAGCTATTCCTGGGGGACGGCCAGAATTAGTCGAGTTCAAGGCCAAATTGTGCAACTACTGTACCAAAATTGGAGACATAAAGGAAGAATCACGAGGTCCTCTCAACGAACATACGATTGAATCAGCCAATCGCAAGAGACCAAGCTGTGACCACGAGGTGGACGGCGTCAGTAGTAAAAAGCGCGCGGAAGTGTGTATCTAAGGAACCGCCGAACGGATTAATCTCCGCTCGAGTAATTTGAGACGTTGGATTTATTTGGAGAAGAATGACACTAGCCCCATCTTTCTGAGACAAAAACTCTGGAAGTTTTTATCCGACTACGCCCCACTCCTCCGCCCTTGTCAGTTTCTCATAAATAGTTTGGCCTGACGCCAATCAAAATCTATTCTTGTGGAGCCTTCAGAGGCATACTCCACGCCAGTTTGAAGTGTGATTTTTGACGCTCGAATTAATCTAAGTACTATTCTTGTGGAGCCTTCAGAGGCATACTCCACGCCAGTTTGAAGTGTGATTTTTGACGCCAATCTAAGTAATTAACGTGTGGAGCCTTCAGAGGCATACTCCACGCCAGTTTGAAGTGTGATTTTGACGCTCGAATTTATCTAAGTCTTATTGTGTGGAGCCTTCAGAGGTATACTCCACGCCAGTTCAAAAATGTGATTTTTACGCTCTAAAATCAGTGAAGCTAATTTATTTTCTGAGCTCTGGGAAGCTAAAGTCGCAGCGTTTGCAGTATCGAATTTTAAAAGCTATTATACATTTTGTTCTAAAATCAACTAAATTGTGTGATCTAAATATTTCACGCCAGCGCGTGATAAACTGTAACATTCTTTTAAAGACGACGAGTTCAACTTTAAGGGGGAAGTATCGTATCACCCTAATTAGCGCTTACCAGAACCGAAGTCCAAGACGGGACGGAAATACCGGACGAGATAGCGACTGCTGGTGCAGCCAGGATTTTGAACTTGTTAACGAGCCAGTGGCGCGGACTCGAGATGTATATTTTATGTATAAATTGTGTGTATTATATGTGTGTTTTTATAGTGCGTATGTGCGATATAATTAGGGCCAGTCTTCGCTATTAATCGCAGTAGGACAATTGTGGGTGAACTGAGTAGCCTGCAAGCGATTATAGATAGGCAAATATTTAACATTGAACTTTTCTGCCAAGGAGTCGAGACCAAGATGATCAGCACGTGGTTTGAAGTTGGGATGAGCTTCAAGAAATCAACGCAGACGACTACTATGGAGTGCTAAATTGTCCATAGGGCAATGGGTTGAGGAGGATGTCCTTAGTCCTACATGCAGAAGCGGTGATGTACTAAAATTGGATTATTTCAATTATGTAGTTAGATTTGGCCGGGGAACTGTGTATATAGTCATGTTTTTCTTTCTTGTTTTATAGCTGTTTTTTCTTGTACCGACACTATATGTTTAAATGTCCGTTGGCGCGTGGCCAATGTGTTTGTTGATATTTTGATTTTTTTTCTTGAGTCATGTGTAAGGTACGCGGCGTGCGTGCGTGATTTTTATCCTTGCAATTGCGGAACCCGTTACATTCGATAAATGGTGCTTTATTAACGTTAATATTTGAAATAGGAATGGGAGGAAATGATTGTAAAACATTTTGCTGAACAGGTTATTATTCATGTTAGGGTAGCCGAGTGCACCAACTTAAAAGTAATTGTAGAACACCTTCGTTCTAATTTTGATAGATTTTTCTTGAGTCCTTTTCAGGTGACTAGTCACGGCATAGAACGATGGCGCCAGCATGTGGATATTATTTGTGTCTTTTATTTCAGGGTCTGTCAAAACCCATACGTGTGGTTCAGTGTGTGTTGATGTGTCTAGTGTGTGTTGATGTGTCTAGTGTGTGTTGATTCTACGTGAGGAGGGGGTAGTTGTCCTACCGCCCTTATATTTTTGCTGCTGTTGTATTTTAGATGGAAAGACAGAGTGCTCTTGGGAGACTGCTGATTCTTGTCCATATGTTTTTCTGACACACACGTATTATTGTGCTTTGGGGCACATTTCTTCGAGGTTCGACCCCATGTTCTGGGAGGTCGAGGTTATTGACACGTGGGTTGACAGACATGCAGAGTTCCACAAACCGCCCGTTTTGCCTGTGACTTATTTTGATAGGCAGTCCTATTTGTCCGACTGAACCCTGTAAGCTTTCATGCAGCAAACCTGTTCATTGTGATGGCTAATTTTAAGCCATAATTAATTGGGGAGTTCGCCATGTGTGTAACGGATTGTTGTACCTTGTATGGATAAGAATATTGTGATTAACGTAAATGTTGGCTGTTTGCCTATTGCTTTGTTGATGACTCGATTTCATGTAATTTTGTTTGTCACACCCGTGTGGTGTAGTGGTAGAGTATTTGTAAATTTTGACAGCGGTCATTTGAGTATTTTTCTATTGGTCACGTGTTAATGTACTTGTGTTGATTTGTGTGAGAAGTCCTAAGATTTTAGGCAGTAAATGTTGCTACGGCAATTTAAGTCCAATTTCACACGGAAATTTTTGTGTTTGTTTATAGTAGATTTAGGAAGTGTCGGTTTAATTTAAGTATTGTAGTTGTGTTCCCTTGTGTCGGTCTAGCTCTAGGAAATGCGGATTCGTTGTCTGAAGGGTCACTCTGGATGATAACGAATCACGCATTCAAAGTACACATCGTGGTGCATGTAGAACGGCGTACGCACTTATATGGTCACTTTTTGTATCTTTTATTTAAGGACACTTGGTCCAGGTAATTAATCTCTCCAGAGATATCGCCTAGTTTTTGCCATTTTTATTAAGCGGGAGTCACTTGGGAGTTTTTGTTGTTAATTGTTTATGTGTAAATATGGTGATTTGTTATTAAATTCAGTTGTTTTAACCCTGGCTTCACTCTTTCCTGCATGTTATTTTGTTGTATGTTACCCTGCAAGTTAATGAAGCGCCCTGACAGCAACTTACGAATATGACCTGTTACGCCCCGAATCTGAGTCTCATATGCTTCTTTGCAAGGGTTCAATATATATATATATATAGATAGATAGATAGATAGATAGATACATATATACATAAATTATATATAAACTTTTGAACTGACGGTGGTTTTGGGGTCTGGGGGATGTGAAACGCGAAGATATGTCGAAATTTTTCGGAAGTCGAAACATGGTACCCATTGCAATAGTTAGCTTTCTAATGAAATCTACCTAATACACACACTTCTATATACTCCACAATACCACAGGTTTTCAGACAAATTGTATACACAGCCAAATGCACGGAGATGAAAGTATCCTAGCCCCTAAACAGAAAAATAACGATATCCATTTTGAATTTCTAAGTTTGATTTTGTGACATTTTTTCTTGATTTTCAAACAGATTACGAAATTGCGCTTGCAACAATACTTGAGGTGCCTCTTCAGTTGTATAATCTACGAGCTTTCATTGCTTATAAAATTAAAATAATAACCCCTGGTATAACAGCCCATTAAGAGCCTAGGCCTACCAAGCGACCGCTGCCCAGCCATTTGGCCTGTAGATATTTGTGTGACGCGTGATCAGAGCATCGGGTCCCCTCGGCCATTCAATCTTGGGTTTCATGATCTGAGCGCTTCCTCACTGTCAGACAGCTACTCAATTGTCCTCACGAGGCTGAGTGCACCCCGTTCCAGCCCTCACGTCAGTTTCTAAAATCCCTGACGGAGCCGGGAATCGAACCCGAGGCCTCCGGCTGAGAGGCAGGCACGCTGCCCCAACACCACGGGGCCGGCAGCAGATTGTCTGTACATCGCAACACGTTGCACAGTGGGTCAAAATCGAAATCTAGGGGGACAAAATTATTTTTACGTTTTAATCATGAATTTAGAGCGAAATCAAGGTATACAATTTGTTTACTTCATAATAAACATCAGTTAAGACTTTTTAAGCTACGTCTACACATGCAAGAAATTGTCTATGACTAGGAGTTGGATAGAGCATTCAGTTATCTCTTCAGAACAATTTTCTACCCCTAATTTACTTTTAACAGAGTCACAAAGTTCCACTTTCGACATAATCGTCGAACCCAGTGCTTCAAACAGTTGTAATCGTGTGAGAACTGGGTGCGCGGCATCTTCTAAAACGTAAAATAACTAAGTAAGTTGCAAAAAGATGCAAAAAATCTTATAACAAGCTTAAACTACAAGACTTTATCTACATTTTAACATTAAGTAGAAAGTGACGCAGAGTGAAGCGACATACTAAAAATCAAAGTGAAAATATAATTTTAAAAATAATAGTTGAATATTATATAATGCAAATATAGCTAAAATTACGTAACAATTACGCCCATTAATAACTGAAACACGTTACAAAGATCATACCTTCAGCTGCATGTTCCATCTTAAAGCATCACACTAACCACAAAGACAACCAAACCACAGCCACTTACATTCACCCTCCAATTCAGACTGCTCGAACAGTGGTGACAGATTTACCCTAAGATGCGTATTTATCCCAGAATAGTGAGCGGCAATTAGGCCTATATGAGAATGCTGTTTGTTGTTTTGAGTCTTCAGTCTTTTGACTGGTTTGATGCAGCTCTCCATACCTCCCTGTCCTGAGCTAATCGTTTCATCTCTACATAGCTACCACACCCTACATCCGAGGCAATCTGTTTAACATATTCTAACCTTGGTCTACCCCTACAGTTCTTGTCCTCGACCCTTCCTTCCATAACTAAGATTGCTATTCCTGGATGTCTTAGTATGTGTCCTACCAACCTATCTCTTCTCTTCATTAGCAGTCGCCCTAAACATCTCTCCTCTCCCACTCGTCTTAATACCTCTCTGTTTGTAACCCTATCTACCCATCTGATCTTCATCATTCTCCTGTAACACCACATTTCAAATGCTTCAATTCTCCTCTTTTCTGCTGCACCAATAGTCCAAGTTTCACTTCCATAGAGCGCCACGCTCCAGACAAAGGCTTTCAAACATGACTTCCTAGTACCTAAATCTATATTCGATGTCAGCAGATTCCTTTTTTGTAGAAATGCTTTCTTTGCCTGAGCCAACCTACGTTTTATATCCTCTTTGCTTCGTCCATCACTGGTTATTCTTCTTCCTAAGGAACAGAAGTCTCCTACTTCCTTCAGCTTTTCACCTGCCAATTTGAACTCCATAGAGGTTTCTGATTTATTTCGGCTGCATTCCTGTATTTTTGTTTTACATTTATTAATTTTCATCATGAATTCTTTCCATAAGACGGAGTCCATACCATTCAAAAACTCATTCAAATCTTCAGGCTTGTCGGCCAGATGACGATGTCATCAGCAAATCTCAGAGTTGAAATGATTTCTCCTAGAATCTTCACTCCCACTTTAATTTTTTCTCTAATTTCCTTCATTGCTTGTTCAATGTAAAGATTGGAAAAGTATGGGTGATAAGTTGCAGCCTTGCCTTACACCTTTCTGAATACCAGCTTCTCTCTCATGTCTTTCAACTCGAATGACTGCTGTCTGGTTTCTGTATAGATTGTATTTCACCCTCCTATCCCTGTACTTTATTCCGATCGATTTCAAAATGTCAAACTATTTAGTCCAATCAACGTTATCAAAAGCCTTTTCTAAGTCTACAAAAGCCACGAACGTTCTCTTATCTTTCCTTATTCTACCTTCCAAAATCAGCCTAAGACTTAGTACAGCTTCCCTTGTTCCTACATTTCTCCTGAAACCAAACTGGTCTTCACCCAACTCCGTTTCTATCTGGCTTTCAATCCTCTTGTAAATTATTCTAGACAGTATCTTTGAAGCATGAGTAATCAAGCTGATTGTACGGTAATCTTCACATCTGTCAGTTCCCACTTTCTTTGGTATAGGGATGATTACATTCTTCTTGAAATCAGGGGGTACCTCACCTGTCTCATAAATCCTACACACCAAGTGAAATAACCTCATCAGACCTTCATCTCCTATGCAGCGTAGCAACTCAATAGGTGTATCATCTATGCCTGGTGCTTTGTTCCTGCTTAAGTCTTCCAAAGCTCTATCAAAATCTGATCTCAATATTAAATCTCCTTTCGCATCCTCATCAATTTCCTCCTCCCTTTCCATTACATGATTCTCAATCTCCTTTCCCTTATACAAACTCTCTATGTAAGCTTTCCATCTCTCAATCTTTTCTTCCCTATCTGTTAGAGGCTTTCCATTTGTGTCCTTAATATTACAGCACTTAGTCTTCTTTTCCCCAAAAGTATTTTTAATTCTTCGATAAGCTGTGTCTACTTTTCCTAATTTCAGACAATTTTCTATACCTGCACATTTCTCTTTCAACCATTCTTCTTTCGCTTCCTTGCACTTCTTGTTAACCTCATTTCTCAGACGTCTGTATTCTGCTTTCCCCTTTTCATCTCTTACATTCTTGTGTTTCCGCCTTTCATCCATCAATTCTAGTATATCCTGAGTGATCCACGGTTTTCTACCTATTCTTTCTTTTCTACCAATGTTTTCTTCTGCGGATTTTGTTATTTCATTCTTCAAAAGTGCCCATTCGTCTGCAATTGAAGTTTGTTTAGGGTTTTTCATTAGTCCTTCCTTTATACTCTTCTTGAATCTTTCGTTTACATCCTTCTCTTTCAGTCTGTCTATTGCCCACCTTTTTGGTTTTTGACTTTTCTTCAGTGTCTTCAACTTTAATCTGCATTTCATTACAACCAGATTGTGGTCAGAGTTTATGTCAGCACCAGGATATGTTTTACAATCCAAAATCTGGTTTCGAAACCTCTGCTTGACTATAATGAAATCGATTTGGTAATGCCCTGTATCTCCTGGTCTCATCCATGTGTATATTCTTCTATTGTGGTTATTGAATAAGTTATTAGCTATGACCAACTCATGCTCGGTGCAGAATTCTACCAGCCTGCTTCCTCGATCATTCCTTTCGCCTAACCCGAAATCTCCTACTATCTTTCCTTCTCTCCCTTTTCCTACCACAGCATTCCAATCTCCCATTACTATAACATTTTCATCACCCTTGATATACCTCAGAATTTCGTCTATTTCTTCGCAGACCTTTTCAACATCCTCATCATCAGCTTGACTGGTAGGCATATAGACTTGTACCACTGTGGTGCAGGTAGGTTTAGTATTGATTTTTGCTACAATAATCCGTTCACTATATTGTTCATAATATTCCACCCGCTGTCCAAGTTTCCTACTCAATATGAGGCCAACCCCTGCTTAGCCATTGTTTGATTTAGTGCTAATGACCCTATAGTCTCCTGACCAAAAGTCCTGTTCTTCCTGCCAGCGCATTTCACTAATCCCAACCAAATCCAACCTCAACCTATCCATTTCCCTTTCTAAGTTTTCTAATCTTCCACTTCCTAGCAGACTTCTAACATTCCACGCTCCGATCAGTAGAATGTCAGATTTCCTCTTTGTCACTTCTGTGATGTTAACCCCCTCTCGAGTAGTCCCCACACGGAGATCCGAACGGGGGACTAGTTTCCCTCCGGATTGAAATTTTACAAGGGAGGAGGCCATCATCACATGTAATTATGCATAGAGAGGTGCATATCCTCGGGAATAGCATACGGCTGTAGTTTCCCGTTGCTTTCAGCCGTGCAGCAAGACGCAGTGTAGCCATTATTTGGCTTATATAATCAATATCTTAACCGTCTATGAGACTAGTAAAGAATTGATTTATTCTGAAAGGCTGCTACTCCCTTTCAGAATAAGTAAAGAGCAATTCTACTAACAAAAATACTAACCTCCTACCGTACTAACAATAAATACCAAAATTCTACTAACGAAAAAAATACTTAAGTTCCACCAACAACAAATACTACCACTAAAACAGTCTGTCACCAGGCACACTCACATGCACCCTCACACGCCACAGTCTACTGAAACAATGAACTATAACTAATAAACAATGCAACTGCTACCAGACACACTCACACACCACAGTCTAATAGAACAATGACACATATCTAATAGACAAACTAACTACCTACTTACAACTAAAACTAACTACATACTTACTGTACTGCTATTTGAATTGACAATATTTACAAAATGCAATGAAATGAAATGAACTCTAATAAATTAGAGACAGTTGTTCTTATATCGTGCGGGACGCGATCATGCTGTAGAAGTAATAAATTTTGATTTTTTTAATTATGAAAATAAATAAATTTTTCCTCCTAGTTTTCGATTTTGACCCACTGTGCGTTGGTGGGCGATATTTGTCACTTTCGTGCTAAGCAGCTCACTTTGATTTCTTGCGGCTCCATTCCATTAATTTATTTTACTCGCATTCATTACGCTTTATTCATCTGATAATTATAGGAGAACTGGACATGTCACCTTTGTGCATCGAACGACATATATTTGTAATGGACTCATTAGTGGTGGGTTGTGCCATCGATCACGTGTTCAGCAAGCCAAGCAGTTAAGCTGTCGGGTTAGAGGGGTCCCCGCTCCAAATCCATTTTTATGTGCCGTTCCATTCCGTCCCGTGTTATTCGCCTGCGGGAATAATTTATAGAGGAACGACGGGGCCTTTTTGATGGAAGACCTTGGCAATGGCTGGTTTCGTTCAGCCAGTTTTGGCAGTTAAACTAAATTGCTTGTCTTAACGAAGAAAGCTCACTACCATTAATAAACACGCTGTTCGCCATGAAAAATGAGAGGCATTATGGCAGAGAACCGCTGGTTATTCCTCGCTAAATCAAGTCGTTTCCCTTTACTTTCCAAATTTATGGAATACTCCACCATACACTACATACTGCAGGTTATTATTGCAGCGAGCCAAATGAAGTGCAGAGATGATTGAAAAGTCAACCAACAAACCAACCAACCAACTAACCAACCAAACAACAAACCAACGAGACATATAAAATAAAGAAATATGCCACGTGTATTGGATGAGGACTGTATCAGTCTGGCAACTAGTGTTACAGTAGTGACTACAGTATTGTATGATGATTAGGGCCTTGGATTGGAGTAGATTCTCCGGGAAGTGAAAAACAATTTTATTAATTTTGTTGAATTATTATTAATATTCAGCTTTAGCAACAGGAACCTGGTGACTTTCCTTGGACCTTTTTTGCACTTATTAGGCCTGCATTACATGAAGAAATCCCAAATTATATCAACACTGAAGAAAATTATCTCTTTATAAGGAATGATAAAAAATATGACTATTTAAATGCAGAATGCTTTCAAACCTCCTCGTGATTTGATGACCAGCATTCTTGGCTGACAACTTGGATGTCCGGGTTCAATTCCCACTCCTTTTCAATAATTTAGCTCTGGTCTGAGGATTGGAACGAGCTACACTCAGCATCGTGAGTCGGAACAGGGAAGAGGTGGGTTTGTTGTGATGTTTAGATATCTCAATAGCGTCTGATATTTCTGTGATAGAAGTAGCTGTTGGGGGATAGGAGAGGATGGAGTGTCTGCAGTCCAATGAATGTTCGGCTATTGCTGATTTAGAAGGATGATTGTTTCGGGCATATTGAGTGTGTTCTAACAATCTAGTGGATATGGTTCGGCCAGTCCCCCCCAATTTAGACCTGACCACAGTCATATGGTATCCTTCATACTCCTTCCCTGTGGAGCTGGAAATTATCCTTCAGGTAGGTAATATTCCAGCATTTGCCTGGATTAGAAGTGAGAAAACTACTTCCTGTACGACTGAAGTAGGAATCGAACTTGCCTCTTGAAGCTGAGTGTACCCCGTTACAGCCCTCAGACCAGAATTAAATTTATTGGCAGAGCTGAGGTCAAACCCGGGCCTCCGAGATTACAGCCAAGAATGCACTGCGAGGCGGCAGATTTATTGAGGCTGGTATGTTGTTCTTAAATGCTTTCTCTAGCAGCCATGTATTTAGATTTTTTTTCCTGCTGGTTGTTGTTCAATCCCATATTCCTGCTGACCTGTTCAAGAGCGATGAATGTCTCTAACTATTGCCTTTCGATTTCTTGCCACTATATCCTTGTCAGCAGCATAGACAAGTATCTGCACTGATCTGTAGACAATTTTATCTGCTGAGTAAGACTTGAGAATGTGCATCGCAGCCGGGATTCGAACCCGGATTTCCTGCTGTCCCGACAGGTGATTTTAGTCACCAGGCCACGATTCGACCGACAGATATGACCACTCCAAGGAAGGTTATGTCCTAAAGCCATTTAAGTTTTGTTCAATAACTCTTACTTTCTCTTATCAACACTTCAATCATAATTAATTATTTAACTTTCAAACTCTCAGTATAATAATGATGGATATTTTCACCGTGTGCGTACTAATTTATATTATAGCTGTATAACATTAATTTGAGTCAATTAATTTAACTATTGATATAATAGCTGTCATAACGCGGCCTCTATTAACATTTCTATGTAATTAAAGGTAGTGTGTTGGTATTAAGTTTCGAAGGACAGAACTCGTTGTATTCGTGTCAAGGCGATCAAAACAGGCAATAACTCTTTTCTTGTGGACCTCACCGCTTCTTAATGATGTTCACGACTTGCAGATAAAGTGTTACTTCATCACGACTCTTTTGTTATGTATTAAATCACCAGCACTATTTATTAGCAGTACCAACTATATTAATATTTTGCGTTTTCGAAAGGAAGGAAACAGAGGAATGAAATTTACCGCCTGTCACCAGACGACATATCCCACACGAACGCCATAATTCATGTTGTAGACCGGGCCAGGTGGAGGGTACGGGTTTATACCAGGCAGGATCGTAAATAATAAGTTAACCACTCGCAGCGCTCCAGGCGGAGGAGAAATGAAGCTCTTCCTGGATCAGAGCAGGAGGTGAAGACTGACCTACTTGCAGATGATGGCCACTAAGAACCAAATTTATTTGTCGCAATCACATGCCCAATTTTGTCATAACTTTTCGGGGGGACGTGGACATCTCTTGGGAACATTATTATTATTATTATTATTGTTAATAATAATGTATTTATTTATTTATTCGTATCAGAAGTATACATTTTACATTTAACAAGTAGTTCCGTGAAGAACTATACAGCCTATTTTCATATATCCTACTTATGTTAATTGCCACTATCAACATACACAATTTCAGTTTGATTGCTGTAATAGATTCGTAGATATTGAGAACCGACTAAATATTTCGGATGGTCGCCATGTTGGATTTTATATACGTAGGTCCTAGAGTTATGTACTGTTACATGCAGATTATTGTGAACGTGTAGTATTCAAACTTCAATCGCATAGTTAGGACACAAGAAAAAACAAGGAGATTTTAAAATTTTTCACAGCTGCCATCTTGAGGTTATCTAAACAATTGAAATAACTTAGATGCCAGTGGATTAACATTCGTATAAGGATTTACTGTACCAAGTTTCACTGCACGCGGATGGTTAAATTGCGAGAAACGTCCATGTGAATATTTATAATTCGCGTCACCGCCATGTTGGATTTGTGATCACCAGGTTATTTAAAGTCCTATAGGTGAACTTAAGTGCATAGCCCCTATGAACATTAAAAAATGCAGTTTGATTGCTAAAATAGATTCGTAGATATTCAGTATCGTCTAAATATTTCGGATGGTCGCCATGTTGGATTGTTAAATGTATAGGCCACAGAGGCATGTGCCATTGAAGGAAAATTATTGCGTAGGTTCATTATTCAAACTTTCACTTCAATCGCATGACTACATCACAATAAATAAAATCTTAATTTTAAAATTCGCACTGCCGCCATCTTGAGGTTATGTAAACAATTGAACTAAATTAGATACCAGTGGATTACAATGTGTATAAATATTTCCTGTGCCAGGTTTCAGTGCGCTTGGAACATTAAATCGCGAGAAAGGTCTATTTAAAATTTTCAAATTCGCTTGGCTGCCATGTTCGTTTTGTAGTTAACCGGTTTTTGAAAGTCTTATAGGTGGACTTCCAGTAGTGCCCTTTATCTCCGTACAAAATTTTAGGGAGATACCGCTAATAGTTTCAGAGATATAGATTGCCGGTGAAATATTTCGCACATCCGCCATCTTGTGATTATGTTAACAATTGAACGAAGTTAGATGTCGGTGCATTACAATGTATATAAACATATACTGTACCAAGTTTCATTGCGTTTGGTTGGTCAAATCACGAGAAACGTCTATTTAAAAGTCGCAAATTCGCTTGGCCTCCATGTTGGTTTTGTAGTTACCAGGGTTTCAAAGGTCACATAGGTGAACTTATAGTAGTTCCCTCTATCACCATATAAGATGTCAGGGTAATATCGGTACTAGTTTCGGAGATATTGAATGCTGGTGAAATATTTCGCACAGCCGCCATGTTGGATTGGTGAGTCGTAACAAAATTTGAAGGGCACGGTCGAGGTCGCCGGGAATAGTGCTATGAACTTTCCGAGTTTCATTGAAATCGCTCCTGCCGTTTAGATTTTATTAGGGGGGGACACACACACGAATCACACACACACACACACACACACACACGCACACACACACGGACAAAAGGTGATCTCATAAGCCTATTTTTTCAAAATTGAAAATAGGCTAAAAAATATGGTACTTAACAATGCACATATCAAATCGTTTCTGTCCAAAAATTTGCCAAGTCTCGGGCATTAGGTGTCGCAGCCATCAAGTTCTACATTGTGCAACTTAAAGGACACTTAATGCAGTTCATGAAATGGACTGTGGTTTGGACTTCACTACAATCACATAGCCTGGATGTGCCAGGAAAACCCCACTTTAACATATTGGCTCTTGATTTACAAACACCAGTGTGAAGCCTTTTCAATGACTTCCACGTAGACCAGTGTCCCTCATGTCCTGGAGGGAGATGTTCAATTGGTAGCATCCAGCCATCAAGTTCAGTATTCCTAGATTTCCATCATCTTAACCTTGTGGAATTAGCAGATTCATGTTGTACTGTTGTACTCAGGAAACTCCTCCTAGACCTCAGTCGTCGATGGGCAGGTTTATATCCGTACAATGGGTATGCGCATGAGGTAATTGCTTTGGTTTTCTCAGTCCTGGCTGCAACTTCTTTTCTAATATCTGGTGGGACGATTCCAACCAAACAGAGGATTCTATCTCGTGATTATTATTAATAATTATAAGTAACCCCGAAGAACATAAAGAAAGCATTTTCAAATCATAGAAAGCTTACAGGATCACTTGGAACAGATAGGCCTATAATAAAATATCAATATCTCCGAAAACAAAACTTAGACACTATAATACTCTATTCAAACCTGAAGCGTTATATGCATCGGAAAACTTCATCATTGGAGGCGGATAATTTAACCAAAGACAAAGAGAAACAAGAAAGGAACATTTTACGAAACACTTTTGGCCAAGTTTGTATAGAGGGAATGGGGTATGGAGGAAAAAAATCATCCTAGGAAATATATTGTCAATCGGAAACAAAACTCTCACACTTTTCGGAAAAGACGATTGAAATTTTAGGGACACATTATTAGAATGAGCAGTAACAGACTAACTACTGTACAATAATTCTCAACCTGACCCTTTCATTAGAAACCAAGAACACCTGGCTTCGTGAAATTGAAACAGATCTCCAGGAAATCAACATCTCAGAAGACATTGTACGGGACAGATATAAATTCAGAACCAAAATCGACAATTACCAATTTGGAGACAAACCCAACACCAGAGCCAACATAACTTGGACAGAAGAACGAAGGAATAAGCTTAGCGAGTGGATGAAGAGATTTGAGGAGGAAAAGATGGCCACACATCAGCTAAGCAGGTTCAATCATGTTCCTAAGTAGGACATAACGATGTAAACAAGAAGTTTCGTGACGAACTAAAGAGCCTACTCTTATTAAAATTAAGTTTCATGGCAATGATTAATCTACAGTATATGAACCTATCTAGAATAATGACGAAATTAAGTTGGTAATATCGAAATGTCTAATTAGTTCGAAATATACCTAGTATAATGTAGCCTAATAAAGTATTACAGTTGGCAGCCCTGGTGACTGAATATATTCTTAGTTCCATCTCTTAAGGTACAGAAAAAAAAAATTGGTTGAAGTCCAATGGACGTTACATGCAGTTAGACATTGGATCTATCAGCACACGTAAAAGCATGTTGACAACAATGTCATGCGTGTGCTGCTCAGAAATAGCCTAATCTGAAATATTATGATATCTTGTTGTGCCAATTTTGGACGAAATCCATTTGTTAGTATAGAAGTTACATGTATTTTAAAATTGGACATATCAGCAGGCATAGAATCATGTTGGCAGCACTGACATATTAATTATTCCAAATTAATTTAGAATGTCAGGTGCTACACGTGTGCAAAGTATGGGGCTGTTGGCTTGCATACTTCCTGATATATTGATATTAGGTTAAAATATAGAGAGCATTTATTAACAGTTGGCAGCCCTGATTGCTCTTAAGAATACTTATAGTCATATCTGTAATGTTACACATAGCACATGCGAAATTTGTTTGAAATCCAACTGATAGTATAGAAGTTACATGTATTTAAAAATTGGCCCTATCAGCAGGCTTAGAATCATGTTGGCAGAACTGAAGTATATAAGTTACTCCAAAATTAATCTAAAATATCAGGTTCTATACGTGCGCATAATTTAAAGCTGTCGGTTTGCATACTTTCTGATATATTGGTATCTGGATAAAAGAATAGAGAGAGCAATTATTAACAGTTGGCAGACCTGGTGGCTCTTAAGAATACGCTGTCATATCTTTTTATGTACACATATTACATACCAAATTTGGTTGAAATCCAGTTGATAGTGTAGAAGTTATAGGCATTTTAAAATTGGAAATATCAGAAGGCTTACAATTATTTTGGCAACACTGTCAATTCTCTCCTCCTGGAAATTAAACTGAAATAGTGTTATCTACATGTGTGCCAATTTTGGAATAGCTCCCATGCATACCTTCCAAGATATCCGACATGGAGCTCAAATTTCTAGTGCGTTTTTTTAGCAGTTGGTAGCACTGACATCATGTTCAATTATGGACGTGAGATATTCCGGTATACATCTTTACTCATACTAAATTTGGTTTCGGTTTCTGCAGCCGTTTAGGATTTGATAGGGGGGCACACACACAGCCAGACAGACAGACACACATTTTCCCGGATCGATCTCATAAGACTACTTTTTCCTCATTTTTGCAAAATGTGAAAAGTAGGCTATTAATAATAATAATAATAACTAATTCAGTAGTCGAACCATCAATTCTCTCCGCAGCTGAATGCATCGAAGTACAAGAAAGGAAATTCTTACCAAAGATCGTGAGACCAAGGATCTTACCAGATGGAAGACGATGGTACAAATCAAATTGTGAACTCTACAAACACCAGGAAAACCTGCCAGATGCCTCAGAAAGAGATGCCTGGCTCTCTACGGCCTGATGTACAGAATGGACCACCACAGGCTGATTTATAAGATCTTAAAGGTAGCCAAGAAGGGTAAAGCCACTGGGACCCTGCGAATCAAATAAATTTAGAAGAATCTTCCTTAACTTAATATTCAACAGGACACATTAAATGACAGGAGTCGCTACGAGAAAGGCTTAGGATTTTAGCAAGAAAGCAGCCACCAAGCAATTTACCTAGAACATCAGAAGTGGCACTCAACTACAGCTAACACACAAGAACCGTGGTCCATAGGTGGTCCTAATGACCGAAGGTATAATAATATTTTAATATCTTCGTGAATGGATACAACCTAATGGCCATTATAAGGAAGCAAATAAAGCCAGAGCTCGAAAGATAGAGACTGCAAATTATAGATTAACAACGCAAAATAGTTATAACAGGATAAGCGGTATCATTTAGAGCAGTGGTCTTCAACCTTATTTTAATGAAGGGCCAAATTTTCGTTATGAAAGGGCTCGAGGGCCGCATTAATCTTATTATATATCTATATATATTGTCTTTCAACTTGGATGAAAAAACATCATTTTTTAAAATATGCTTGTATTTTGTTTTAAAATTACAATGAAATCAATATTAAAATATGTTACAAAATACAACACTGAATTAAAAAAAATTCTAAATGGTATTTTTAGGTAGATTTCATTAGAAAGCTAACTATTGCAATGGGTACCATGTTTCGACTTCCGGAAAATTTCGACATATCTTCGCGTTTCACATCCCCCAGACCCCAAAACCACCGTCAGTTCAAAGGTTTATATATAATTTATGTATATATGTATCTATCTCTATCTATATATATATCAGTTCCTTGTGGACACGATAACTGCCGTAATTTTGCACCAATCACTTTGAATGTTTTACATAATATGTATCCCTATAAAATCTCGGTCGAGTTCGTTAATGGGCAAAATCGGTCGAAGGGGGTGAAAATGGGGGGCTTTTTTAGAAAAAGTGAAATTTCGCTATAACTCTCTTAATACGTGAAATATCGAATCCATTCAAAGTTCATAATATGTGTCGGATAAGTGCCAAAAATTTATGTCAAATAAGGTTTTTGATAGCACCAACCATTGACCAAAGGGGTGGAAAAAGTGGGTTTTTCGGGAAACATTAATCATATCTCTCTTAATAGGCACAATATCAAAACCGTACAAAATGGAAAATATTCCCCTAATAATTACCTAAAACTTTTGTCTGAAAGAATTTTTGATATGACCCACCATTACGCCCAGGGATGAGAAAAATGATTTCGGAATTTTAAAAAATGCCAAGTGCCATGAGAGGTTACCATAACAACGCTTTTAAATTGATAAGGGATGATCTATCAGAGGTTGCCAAGACAACGCCATTGACGAGATCACATTCATTTTTAGCCTACTCTTCACACTTTTCAAAAATGAGGAAAAAGTAGACTTATAAGATATATCCGGGAAAATGTGTCTGTCCTTCTGTCTGTCTATCTGTCCTTCTGTCTGTCTGGCTGTGTGTGTGCGTCCCTCCCCCCTATCAACTACTAAACGGCTGCAGCAATCGAAACCAAATTTAGTATGAGTAAAGATGTATACCGAAATATCTCAGGCCCATATTTGAAAAAGATGCCAGTGCTACCAACTGCTAAAAAACGCACTAGAAATTTGAGCTCCATGTTGGATATCTTGGAAGGTATACATGGGAGCTATTCTAAAATTGGCACACACGTAGATAATACTATTTCAGTTTAATTTCCAGGTGGCCATACATGACAGCGTTGCCAAAATAATTTTAAGCCTTCTGATAAGTCCAATTTTTAAATGCATATAACTTCTACACTATCAATTGGATTTCAACCAAATTTTGTATATAATATGTGTACATAAACATATATGACTGAGTGTATTCTTGAGAGCCACCAGGGCTGCCAACTGTTAATAATTGCTCTCTATTTTGTATCAAAATACCAATATATCAGAAAGTAAGCAAGCCGACAGCTTTAAACTATGCACACGTAAATTACCCGACATTTTACATTAATTTGGAGTAACTTATATACGTCAGTTCTACCAACATGATTCTAAGCCTGCTGATAGGACCAATATTTAAATACATGTAACTTATATACCAAAAAATGGATTTCATCCAAAATTGGCACAAAAATATATAATACTAGCAGGTACCCGCGGCTTCGCTCGCGTCATAGTTGTGTCATATTTTTATTCAATGAAATGCAGGTTTAACCCCGTTAACACCCTTTTAGAACCTGAATATCCAAAAATCCCTCCTTAGTAGACGTTTTCGGCACACAACAAACATATCGCCAAAATATCATTCTTCTAACTTTAATAGTTTTGGTTGGTCGATGAGAGTGAATATCCAAAAATCCATCCTTAGTGGACTTTTTCTTCCAGAATTTCAGCCCTCCCCATGGGCCCCTTAAATTGGATTCATGAAAAAAACGATCGACCACCTTTTTACTTATTTTTCAAGCTGATTCTTCCCCCGGAGTTTCATACTTTATGCCTCTGTATTTTAAGAGATACTTGCTCCGTTAGGAATCCTTCAACCCCCACTTTTCACACATGCACCTCATAATATACAGTTCATCGAAAAACCCTCAGACGTGTGTCTTCTTTTTCTTAATGATGAGTTTATATGCCGAGTATCGCATCCCCCAAGGAAACCAATCGGGAGATATTGCTATTCAATTAAATGCAGGTCTACCCCCTTAACACCCCTTTAGAACCTGAATATCCAAAAATCCTCCCTTGGTGGACGTTTTCGACATACAGCGAACACAACCCCAAAATTTCATGTTTCTAACTTCAATAATTTTGGCTGGGCGATGATGAGTGAGTGAGTAAGTCAGGACATTTTCTTTCATTTATTTTTCAGAATTTCACCCCTCTCATGAATCCCTTATATTGGATTTATGATTTAAAAACCGGTCGAAGACCTATTTACTTCTTTTTAAGCTGTTCTTCCCCCCTGAATTTGATGAGTGAGTGAGTTAATCAGTTAGAACACTATCTTTCCTGTTTTTTTCCCCCAGAATTTCACCCCTCTCCAAGGGCCCCTTAAATTGGATTTATGAAAAAACGGTCGAACACCTATTTACTTATATTTTAAGCTGTTTTTTTCCGCTGAATGTCAAACTTCTCGCCTATGTCGTTTAAGAGATACACGCTCCGTAAAAATCCTTCAACCCCCAATTTTCACCCCTTTCACCTCATAATATACACCACATCGATAAACCCTTAGACATATATCTGCTTAATTTTAATGATTAGTTTATATGCCGAATATCACATCACCAAAGAAACAACTCGTGAGATATCGTTAATCAATGAAATACACGTTTACCCCCTGAACACCTCTTAAGAACCCGAATAAACAAAAATCCTTCATTAGTTGACGTTTGCGACATAGAGCGAAAATATTCCCAAAATTTAATTTTTCCTACTTCAATAGTTTTCGCTGGGCGATGATGAGTGAGTGAGTCAGTCAGGTCATTTTCTTTCAATTATTTTACCTGAATTTTACGCCCTCCCCATGCGCCCCTTAAATTGGATTTATGAAGAAACGCTCGAACACCTATTAACTTATATTTGAAGCTGTCTTTTTCCCCTGAGTTTGATGAGTGAGTGAGTTAGTCAGTCAGTCAGGACACTTTCTCTCCCTTTTTTTTTTTTTGTAGAATTTCACCCCACCCCATTGGCCCCTTAAATTGAATTTATGAAAAACCGTCGAACACCGATGTACTTATTTTTAAGCTGTTTTTTTTTCGCTGAGTTTCAAACTTATCGCGTATGTCGTTGAAGAGATACACGCCCCGTTAGGAATCCTTCAACCCTCACTTTTCACCCCTTTCACCTTATAATATACACCACATCGAAAAACCCTTAGACACATGTCTGCTTATTTTTAATGATTAGTTTATATGCCGAGTATCATATCCACAAATGCAACCACTCACGAGATATTGTTATTCAATAAAATGCAGGTTTAACCCCATTAAGACACCTTTAGAACCTGAATATCCGAAAATCCTCCCTTAGTGTACGGTTTTGACATACAACGAACATATCCCAAAAATGTCATGTTTCTAACTTCAATAATTTTGGCTGGACGATGATGAGTGAGTGAGTGAATCAGGACATTTTCATTAATTTTTTTTTTCAGAATTTGTCCCCTCACAATGAACCCCTTAAATTTGATTTATGAAAAATAAACTGTCAAACACTTATTTACTTATATTTAAGCAGTTTTCTCTCCCTGAGTTTGAAGAGTGAGCGAGAGAGTCAATCAGTTAGGACACTTTCTTTCCGGTCCCCCCAGAATTTCACCCCTCCCCATGAGCCCCGTAAATTGAATTTAGGAAAAAAACGATCGAACATCTATTTACTTATCTTTTAAGCTGATTTTTTCCGCTGAGTTTCAAACTCCTCGCCTATGTCGTTTAAGAGATACACGCTCCGTTAGGAATCCTTCAACCCCCACTTTTCACCCCTTTCACCAAATAATATACACCACATCGAAAAACCCTCAGACACATGTCTTCTTATTTTTTATGTGTCCATATGCCGAGTAACACATCCCCCAATGAAACCAATCGGGAGTTATTGTTATTCAATGAAATGCAGGTTTAACCCCCTTAAGACCCCCTGAATATCCGAAAATCCTCCCTTAGTGGACGGTTCCGACATACAATGATCATATTCCCCGAAATGTCATGTGTCTAACTTCAATAATTTTGGCTGGGCGATGGTGAGTAAGTCAGGACTTTTTCTCTCAATTTCCTTTTTTCAGAATTTCACCCCTCCCCAAGGACCCCTTAAATTGGGTTTATGAAAAAGACTGTCGAACACCTATTTACTTATTTTTAAGCAGTTTTTTCCCCTTAGTTTGATGAGTGAGTCAGTCAGTCAATCAGTTAGGACACTTTCTTTCCTGTTTTTCCCCCCCAGAATTTCACCCCTCCCTATCGGCCCCTTAAATTGGATTTATGAAAAAACGGTCAAACACCTATTTACTTATTTTTTAATCTGATTTTTTCCCACTGAGTTTCAAACTCCTCGCCTATGTCGTTTAAGAGATACACGCTCCGTTAGGAATCCTTCAACCCCCACTTTTCACCCCTTTCACCTCATAATATACTTCTCATCGAAAAAACCCTCAGACACGTGTCTTCTTATTTTTAATGATGAGTGTATATGCCGAGTATCACATCTCCCAATGAAACCAATCGGGAGATATTGTTATTCAATGAAATGCAGGTCTACCCCCTTAACACCCCTTTAGAACCTGAATATCCTAAAATCCTTCCTTAGTGCGCGTTTCCGACTTACCACGAACATATCCCCAAAATTTCATGATTCTAACTTCAATAGTTTTGGCTGGGCGATGATGAGTCAGTCAGTCAGTCAGGACACTTGTTTTTATATAAGAGACTAGCAGGTACCCGCGGCTTCGCTCGCGTCATAGTCGTGTCATATTGTTATTCAATGAAATGCAGGTGTACCCCCTTAACACCCCTTTAGAAACTGAATATCCAAAAACCCGAACTTAGTGGGCGTTTTCGACTTACAACGAACATATTCCCAAAATTTCATGTTTCTAGCTTTAATAGTTTTGGCTGGCCGATGATGAGTCAGTCAGTCAGGACACTTGTTTTTATATAAGAGATAAGCATCGGTCCTAGTGGAAAATAATTCTATCACCTGAAACCAAAAATGCATGGGACGAAAAAAAACATCAAAATATCATATTGGTTCCGGACCCTAAAAGACGTGAAAAATATAATAAAAGTATTAAAAAAAACTATTTTTCGAAATTTCATTCGAATCAATTTTTATGCCATTCCTGGGACTTAGAAAATTCCGGCCAAAAAGTACAAAATCATTAATAACTCCCTAAGTATTCGTCGTATGATGAAATAGCAAGAGACAAAAAAGATGTAATGTGTTATTGTCTACAACATAGGCCATGTATAACTTTACACTCAGACATATTACGTTTCCTCCCCCCTCCCCATATTTTCACCCCTCCCCATGGGCCCCTTATATTGGATTTATGAAAAAACGGTCAAACACCTATTTTGTTATTTTTATGCTGATTTTTTTCCTCTGAGATCCAAACTCCTCGCCTATGTCGTTTAAGAGATACACGCTCGGTTAGGAAACCTTCAACCCCCACTTTTCACCCCTTTCACCTCAAAATATACACCACATCGAAAAACCCTCAGACACGTATCTTCTTATTTTTAATGATGAGTTTATATGCCGAGTATCAAATCCCCCAATGAAAGCAATCTGGAGATATTGTTATTCAATGAAATGCAGGTGTACCCCCTTAACACCCCTTTAGAAACTGAATATCCAAAAACCCTTCCTTTGTGGGCGTTTTCGACTTACAACGAACATATTCCCAAAATTTCATGTTTCTAGCTTTAATAGTTTTGGCTGGCCGATGATGAGTCAGTCAGTCAGTCAGTCAGTCAGGACACTTGTTTTTATATAAGAGATAAGCATCGGTCCTAGTGGAAAATAATTCTATCACCTGAAACCAAAAATGCATGGGACGAAAAAAAACATCAAAATATCATATTGGTTCCGGACCCTAAAAGACGTGAAAAATATAATAAAAGTATTAAAAAAAACTATTTTTCGAAATTTCATTCGAATCAATTTTTATGCCATTCCTGGGACTTAGAAAATTCCGGCCAAAAAGTACAAAATCATTAATAACTCCCTAAGTATTCGTCGTATGATGAAATAGCAAGAGACAAAAAAGATGTAATGTGTTATTGTCTACAACATAGGCCATGTATAACTTTACACTCAGATATATTACGTTTCCTCCCCCCTCCCCATATTTTCACCCCTCCCCATGGGCCCCTTATATTGGATTTATGAAAAAACGGTCATACACCTATTTTGTTATTTTTATGCTGATTTTTTTCCTCTGAGATCCAAACTCCTCGCCTATGTCGTTTAAGAGATACACGCTCGGTTAGGAAACCTTCAACCCCCACTTTTCACCCCTTTCACCTCAAAATATACACCACATCGAAAAACCCTCAGACACGTATCTTCTTATTTTTAATGATGAGTTTATATGCCGAGTATCAAATCCCCCAATGAAAGCAATCTGGAGATATTGTTATTCAATGAAATGCAGGTGTACCCCCTTAACACCCCTTTAGAAACTGAATATCCAAAAACCCGACCTTAGTGGGCGTTTTCGACTTACAACGAACATATTCCCAAAATTTCATGTTTCTAGCTTTAATAGTTTTGGCTGGCCGATGATGAGTCAGTCAGTCAGGACACTTGTTTTTATATAAGAGATAAGCATCGGTCCTAGTGGAAAATAATTCTATCACCTGAAACCAAAAATGCATGGGACGAAAAAAAACATCAAAATATCATATTGGTTACGGACCCTAAAAGACGTGAAAAATATAATAAAAGTATTAAAAAAAACTATTTTTCGAAATTTCATTCGAATCAATTTTCATGCCATTCCTGGGACTTAGAATATTCCGGCCAAAAAGTACAAAATCATTAATAACTCCTTAAGTATTCGTCGTATGATGAAATAGCAAGAGACAAAAAAGATGTAATGTGTTATTGTCTACAACGTAGGCCATGTATAACTTTACACTCAGACATATTGCGTTTCCTCCCCCCTCCCCATATTTTCACCCCTCCCCATGGGCCCCTTATATTGGATTTATGAAAAAACGGTCAAACACCTATTTTGTTATTTTTTATGCTGATTTTTTTCCGCTGAGGTCCAAACTCCTCGCCTATGTCGTTTAAGAGATACACGCTCGGTTAGGAAACCTTCAACCCCCACTTTTCACCCCTTTCACCTCAAAATATACACCACATCGAAAAACCCTCAGACACGTATCTTCTTATTTTTAATGATGAGTTTATATGCCGAGTTTCAAATCCCCCAATGAAAGCAATCTGGAGATATTGTTATTCAATGAAATGCAGGTGTACCCCCTTAACACCCCTTTAGAAACTGAATATCCAAAAACCCGACCTTAGTGGGCGTTTTCGACTTACAACGAACATATTCCCAAAATTTCATGTTTCTAGCTTTAATAGTTTTGGCTGGCCGATGATGAGTCAGTCAGTCAGGACACTTGTTTTTATATAAGAGATAAGCATCGGTCCTAGTGGAAAATAATTCTATCACCTGAAACCAAAAATGCATGGGACGAAAAAAAACATCAAAATATCATATTGGTTACGGACCCTAAAAGACGTGAAAAATATAATAAAAGTATTAAAAAAAACTATTTTTCGAAATTTCATTCGAATCAATTTTCATGCCATTCCTGGGACTTAGAATATTCCGGCCAAAAAGTACAAAATCATTAATAACTCCTTAAGTATTCGTCGTATGATGAAATAGCAAGAGACAAAAAAGATGTAATGTGTTATTGTCTACAACGTAGGCCATGTATAACTTTACACTCAGACATATTGCGTTTCCTCCCCCCTCCCCATATTTTCACCCCTCCCCATGGGCCCCTTATATTGGATTTATGAAAAAACGGTCAAACACCTATTTTGTTATTTTTTATGCTGATTTTTTTCCGCTGAGGTCCAAACTCCTCGCCTATGTCGTTTAAGAGATACACGCTCGGTTAGGAAGCCTTCAACCCCCACTTTTCACCCCTTTCACCTCAAAATATACACCACATCGAAAAACCCTCAGACACGTATCTTCTTATTTTTAATGATGAGTTTATATGCCGAGTTTCAAATCCCCCAATGAAAGCAATCTGGAGATATTGTTATTCAATGAAATGCAGGTGTACCCCCTTAACACCCCTTTAGAAACTGAATATCCAAAAACCCTTCCTTAGTGGGCGTTTTCGACTTACAACGAACATATTCCCAAAATTTCATGTTTCTAGCTTTAATAGTTTTGGCTGGCCGATGATGAGTCAGTCAGTCAGTCAGTCAGTCAGGACACTTGTTTTTATATAAGAGATAAGCATCGGTCCTAGTGGAAAATAATTCTATCACCTGAAACCAAAAATGCATGGGACGAAAAAAAACATCAAAATATCATATTGGTTACGGACCCTAAAAGACGTGAAAAATATAATAAAAGTATTAAAAAAAACTATTTTTCGAAATTTCATTCGAATCAATTTTTATGCCATTCCTGGGACTTAGAAAATTCCGGCCAAAAAGTACAAAATCATTAATAACTCCCTAAGTATTCGTCGTATGATGAAATAGCAAGAGACAAAAAAGATGTAATGTGTTATTGTCTACAACATAGGCCATGTATAACTTTACACTCAGACATATTACGTTTCCTCCCCCCTCCCCATATTTTCACCCCTCCCCATGGGCCCCTTATATTGGATTTATGAAAAAACGGTCAAACACCTATTTTGTTATTTTTATGCTGATTTTTTTCCTCTGAGATCCAAACTCCTCGCCTATGTCGTTTAAGAGATACACGCTCGGTTAGGAAACCTTCAACCCCCACTTTTCACCCCTTTCACCTCAAAATATACACCACATCGAAAAACCCTCAGACACGTATCTTCTTATTTTTAATGATGAGTTTATATGCCGAGTATCAAATCCCCCAATGAAAGCAATCTGGAGATATTGTTATTCAATGAAATGCAGGTGTACCCCCTTAACACCCCTTTAGAAACTGAATATCCAAAAACCCGACCTTAGTGGGCGTTTTCGACTTACAACGAACATATTCCCAAAATTTCATGTTTCTAGCTTTAATAGTTTTGGCTGGCCGATGATGAGTCAGTCAGTCAGGACACTTGTTTTTATATAAGAGATTTATGATTTTAAAACCGGTCGAAGACCTATTTACTTCTTTTTAAGCTGTTCTTCCCCCCTGAATTTGATGAGTGAGTGAGTTAATCAGTTAGAACACTATCTTTCCTGTTTTTTCCCCCCAGAATTTCACCCCTCTCCAAGGGCCCCTTAAATTGGATTTATGAAAGAACGGTCGAACACCTATTTACTTATATTTTAAGCTGTTTTTTTCCGCTGAATGTCAAACTTCTCGCCTATGTCGTTTAAGAGATACACGCTCCGTAAAAATCCTTCAATCCCCAATTTTCACCCCTGAGCCATTTTTATGAGATATATAAGTTACTCCTTTGTGCCATTTTTATCTGACGTGATCATTGCACGCCTTTGTGAAACCTTGGCTGTGAAGCTATTAATAGCCCTCTGATGTCTTAATACCATATATGGACATATCTGCATCTTGTCCCCTTATTGGCCAGTGATTTATATTTTGGAAGGGGTCGTGACCAATCAAATTTTAGCACGCAGTTACCTTTGTGTTGCGTCGTCATTTGCTTTGTTTCGAGGCATTTCTTCCTTGCAGCCAAGTAGGCTAGACGTATTCCGATATTCTAGGGAAAGTGCCCGCGTTCAAGGTGAAACCATGGCGAGGTGTCTGTATGTCGTAATCAGTAATTGCTTTACTGTAGTTCTGTTTCATATTTCGGTAATTTAAAACTCCTTTTCTGTGTTATTTTTCTTTTGGTCGCGTGTACTTGTCCCCTCCCGATATTTTCCCTCCGCCCTTTGTGTGCGTGTAATTGCTGGTGAGTTTTGTTTTGTATGATAGTGTTATTTTCATTTATTTTGATAACGTAGTTTTTGTACTTTAAGGGTTGAAAGTCATGTATGTGGGCTTGTCTTCGCTTTACTCTGGTGTGCTTGACGGTGGGTTTGCCTACCTTGTAGGGGGCATCTTTGGGTCTGTCATCCAGAGTGTATCTTATCGTAGAACAACATAACGGGATTGGAGATTATTTTTCTTGCTTCCCGTAATGCTTTGTTCTTTATCTTAAAGAGTTCACAAAAGGAGGTCTCGCCTTTGCTATTTTGCTGGTGACCTAACCTGTGATATTCTTGTGTCTGTGAATGCCCATATTTTGCGCATCACATATTTTCGTCGTCTTTGTGTGCCCTTACCTCCTACGCATACTTTCAATTTTTAAAGTATATGTTTGGCTTTGCCGATAACTTAATGTAATTTTTCCTTTTGTCTAAATTCCTATTTTTCTCGTAACTCACTAGATCTTGCATGTGCCTCCGCGTCTTTCTTCCTCATTCCTCCCCTCCCTCTCACCCCTCTCCACCCCGTTCTGAACCATTGCACCCCCCTCCTATTTTGTTCATCCCTTTTGACACGCTTTGTCTAAATTGGTAGAACGTATCTTGACTTCGTTGAGTGTAGTCGTTTCTGAGTTTTGTCTTTTTATTTAATTGCGACATACTTACATTTAGTCATCGTTTCATCTTGCCTTGAACACGTTACCTTAACTTATCTTATTTTATTTCATTTTAATATAATTTAATTTAGTATATTTTCGATTTTCTTCCTAATTTGTATTTTTTTTTCTTGCGGTAAATTAATTTTGTGTTTAATTTGTTGGTCATTTCTCTTCTTGCTTTTAATATCTCTGGGATCGTTGTACATTGTGGTTCTTATTTAAATACATTTTATCTTTGCCTAAGTATCTCTGCTTTTGCGTCACGTCTTATTTTAATTTTAGTAACCTTCTTCGAGTTTTGTCTGGTTTTTGCTATATTTCGGTTTGTCGGTCTTATTAGCGTACTTGTGACGTTAATACGACCTACACGGCCTCTGATTTGAATTTGTTCATCTTTGGATTTTACCGTAGTTTAATTTTAATTAGCTTTCCCCCTTCCTTTTGGGATTGCTTTCTGGTTTGCCTTTTAAAATTTGGGCCCAGCGAAAGCCAAACAAGACTGCGATCTCCCCGTTTTTCTTTCTTCTATTTTATTTTTATTTTATATTTCTTCGGGGATAGGGGAAGAGCTTCAGCTACGTTTCCACTGACGTCTGCTGCGTACGTAAGTATATGTTTATTTCTATTATTTCATCTTAAGTTGCGTACAAATGGATTTCAGAGCGTGGTTTTGAGACAAAATCACCTTTCTAATTTAACAATTTTTTTCCAGCTGATCGTTCCTGAGACTTCGAGCTGAATTGCATTGTGAAACGTTTCCATCCTTTTCGTACCTATAGTATAATGTTGTCTTTCTGAGTTTTAAGGTGCTGAGAATTTCATGAAAGAGGAGAAAGGTCTGGTATGGTCTATCAACATTTGAAAAACACACAGCCGCAAACAGTATGTTTCGTGTGAGGATGACGACTTGGTGCCCGTGAGTAAATTACCACGTGGGAAAGCAACATCTTACGGTAATGTGATGTGCACTTATTTATTTCTTCTCGTAATACTGTTTAGATACCTTTTATATTTTTGAAGTAGTTTGAAATTAGTAGTCTTTGTAGTCCTTTTTCTTATCTCGTTGGTGTGTACCGTGCTGTGTTTTTAATATTTTTCGTCATGGATAAATCTATTAAGCAGGAAGTTCGTTTACCGTCCTATAATTTTGAGTCGTTGACTGCACCTATTTCTTCAAGTAAGGCTATTCCAGAACCCCAATTTTTTAGTGTACCGAAGGACTTACTTATGTTTGACCCGTTGTCTAGTGGCTACGTTTCTAATCCTACCAGTGGTGGTCATTCTGACAACGTTGCATCCATTGTGAGCAGGTGGAATCTTACTTTTTCCGGGGAAAATAACACATCTTCAGTTTTTTGGTTCATTCAGAGGATTGAGGAACTGTGTCAGTGCCATGACATAAGTCCCGATAAGATAGTTCGTTGCCTACCAATTTTACTTTCTGGTAAAGCGTTGCAGTGGTACAGGGTGTCACCATTCCATTACACTTCATGGAACGAATTTGTGTGCAACATAAAAGCCCGTTTCACTCCCCAAGATTTCGCGTATGCCTTGAAACAGGAAATCTACGCTCGAACTCAGGGCCCCTCCGAGAAGATTGACGATTATGTCACGGCTGTACGCCTCCTCACAGCCAATTTGCCTCAGCCATTCCACCCACAGGAACTTTTCGAAATTATTTATAGGAATTTAAATCCTATATATAAGTACTTCATACGTCGCATTTCGGTACGCTGTATTGAGGACATAATTCTACATGGACGCGAATATGAGAACAATTCTCGGTCGAGTTTGAGTTATGTTCCACCCCCTATTTCCCACGAAGTCATGTTTCCTGAACTAGCTTGTGCGACTAGCACACAGCATGCATTTACTTCTGTGGCCCATCCCGTTATCTCAAACAAGACTGTCTCTTTTAATCTCCCCTCTCGTCCTCCCATAAATCACGTCCAAAGTGATAGTCACGCTGCCAGCCAAACTCATTCTACCTCCCGTGTCCACAATAATCCTCCAGATACCAAACGTGTCTCCGCAAATATCTTATGTTGGAATTGCAACAATCACGGTCATAACTTCCGTGAATGTGCCGCTAGATCCCGTAAGTTCTGCTACGGTTGTGGGATGTCAGATGTGACTAAATTGACCTGTCCAAATTGTAATTTCAACCAGGAAAACTGTTGAAGTGCTGTCCTGAGTTCGACCCGTCGGGCAGCCCTAAAAGCAGGTATCGCGATCCTTATCTTTGTTTTGCTTCTGTATCGCAACCTTGGGTCACATTATCTTTTCATCATGTCACAACTCAAGCCATTTTGGATTCTGGAGCCACGGAGAGCTTTATCCTTCGCTCTGTGGCGGAACAAATTCCAGCGCTGCGCATCTGTCCTCACGAGGATGGACGTGAGCGAAAGTTCGTGTCAGTTGGTTCATCTACTGTCAACGTTACCGGTACTGTTTTATGTCATCTCAAGATCCATGGTTTTTCATGGGATCACCAGTTCCACGTAGTTGATAATTTATCCACCCAAGTCCTTTTAGGGACAGATTTCATGCGCAAAACAGGTTTACAATTAGATTTTGCGAGTAATTCATTTAGCTTTCTGTTTCATTCCAACAAACAATTCCCGTTCGAAGAATGCACCTCTCGTGTTAGTGAAGTGTCCACAGTGCATTCTGTCCAGCTGCCTCTGTCGTTATTTTCGGAAGAGCGTGATGTGCTGAGTGATTTGGTGAACGAATTCTCGGATGTCCTCACAGATAAATTAGGTTCAGCGGTAGGTCACGAATGTCATATCGATCTCACAGATAATGTCCCGGTTCGATCCCCGCCATTTGCATGTTCACCTCCAAAGCTGTTGGCTATGAGAAAATATGTCAAAGAGCTACAAGATAAAGGAGTAGTCGTTCCTTCCAAGTCGGCGTATGGTTCTCCAGCTTTTCTGATTCCCAAGAAAGACGGCGAATATAGATTAGTTGTCGACTACAGGAAGCTGAATAAGAAGGTTGTTTTTGACAATTTTCCGTTACCTACACTCGACAGCGCTTTTCAGCATTTTCATGGAGCTAACTATTATTCTATTATTGATCTCAATTCCGCATATCATCAAATTCCGTTGGACGCCGAGAGCCGTGATTTTACCGCCTTTTCCACACCTTTTGGGTTATTCACATTCAATAGATTGCCTATGGGTATCGCTGTCGGAGCACAAATTCTTAGTCGTGTGTTAGATGATCTCTTGGGTGACTTGAAATTTAAGTTTGTCTTCAATTATTTAGATGACCTTGTTGTTTATAGCAAATCTTTCGAGGAGCACGTAACTCATCTCCGTGAAGTTTTCTCTCGCCTCAGAAAAGCGGGACTCACTATCAATCCCGAAAAGACCTCTTTGGCCCGCACGCAGATCAAGTTTTTAGGACATGTTCTGTCGACTAACGGTATTAGCGTCATGCCTGATAGAGTTGAATGTATTAAGAATCTACCGGTGCCTACCTCTGTGAAAGCTCTACGCCGTGCCATGGGCATGTTTGGGTTTTATTCCAGGTTTATCAGACATTTCTCAGATATTTCGGCTCCATTGAATGCCCTCAAAAAGAAGAACGCTAAATTTATATGGGGTCCAGAGCAAGATAAAGCTTTTAACACTTTAAAAGAGAGTCTTATATCTGCCCCTGTGTTGCAAGCTCCAGATTTCGAGTCTAGGTTCTTCCTCCATTGCGACGCTAGTGATCTAGCTGTGTCAAGCGTTTTAAGTCAACACGTGGACGGGAAGTTTGCGCCTGTAGCTTTTGCTAGTCGCATGCTTAATGAACATGAACGTCGCTATTCCATCTTTGAAAAAGAGTCCCTTGCTGTTGTCTTTGGCTGCGAGAAATTCAGGAGTTTCCTAGAACATCGCCATTTCACGGTCTACACCGATAATGAAGCTCTGAAATGGAGCATGTCACATGTAAAGAAACTTGGTCGTATCAATCGGTGGATTTTGAGACTATCGTCGTTCAAGTTCGACATGGTACACGTGAAAGGTAGTGAAAACTCTGTGGCTGATTGTCTCTCGCGCATGTTCGAGGATTCCACTATTTCCACTCCTAGTCAGATTGTTCCTCCTTCTGTCGAAACTTCACCTCAGGAAATGCCTGAAAATGTGTTTTTATTACAGTTTAGTCCATGGTCCTTCGTAGATATACGTAAGTTTCAGGCAGATGATCTTTATTGTCGTGAACTCCGTGAGAAAATTACCAACAAGGACCCCACTGTGAGTGAATTTTGTGTCCGTAATGATGTAATTGGCCGTCTCCTCCCTGGTTCAAACTCCTTCAGAATTTTCGCCCCTGAGAATGTTCGTAATATGCTCTTAACATACTATCATTCTTCGGCTATAGGCTTACACGTTGGAATGTACCGTACTTTACGCAAAATTGACTCTGAATTCTATTGGCCTACGATCAAACCAGACGTGTTTGATTTTGTAAAAAAATGTCACACCTGTCAACGCTCTAAACCAGCGCAAAATACGCAGATAGGTTTGCATAGTGCTCATATTGTTACTCGTCCTGGAGAACGGTTATTTATTGACATATTCGGTCCTATGACACGTTCTAGGTCTGGTCATCAGGCGATTTTGACAGTGATCGACGGTTTTTCTAAGTTTGTCTGGCTCTTTCCTGTTAAGGACATTTCTGCAAAAGGGACGGTCCATTTATTATGTAAGCATATTTTTGCTATATTTGGCCCGCCCAAGTTCCTTGTTACCGATAATGCTACCATCTTCAAGTCCAAAACTTTCAAATCTATGACCTTCAGTTGGGGCATTAATCACGTGTTATTGGCGCCATTCAGACCACAAGGCAATCAGGTAGAGAGATTTCATCGTAATCTGAAAGCTTGTCTAACCGCCTTCCATAATGTGGAACAATCCAATTGGGATGTTAACTTGCATTATTTTACCTTAGGTTTTAATACCTCGTTTCATTCGTCTATTCAAACCACACCTGCGGAATTGTTTATAGGCCGTAAACTTGTTGATCCCCTGATGCTCCGTTGGAATATCGAGTATTTGTCTATCCCGTCTCGAACCGTCTCTACTCAAGAGAAATGGGATTCCGCCCTCGCTAGCCTTAAGCGGGCTAGACAGAAGGTCTCAGCACGGTACAACCAACGTAGAAAACCTGTTCATTTTCAGATAGGAAATAGGGTTTTGGTACGACTACACCCTATTAGTAATGCAGCTTCCGGCATCTCCAGTAAACTGTGTTTGCGGTGGTCCGAACCAAGGACCATAACCAGGTTCCTGAACAACGTGACTGTGGAAATGATTTCTGATGACGATCCTCAACTAATTTCTGTTTCTCATGTAGCAAATCTTAAGAAATACCAAGAATGATGTGGTGTCTGTGTAATTATTTGTTTATCTAGAGTATGTATTTCTTTCAGTGTTTTGACGCGGCGATCCCAGTGTTGATGTTTTTACAGGATCCCTGCCTGTTTATTTTAGTTTAGTGTGTCCATGATTGTTTTCAGTATCTCTTAACCGTCCGCCTGTGTTATCGCGCGCTGTTTTCTTTCTCTCTCCCTTACCCCACACCGCATCCAAGTTGTGTAATATCATTTTATCAATGGTTGTGACGACAGAACATTCCATTGGAAATACAGGGTGCTCCACAGATTAAGTTTTATTAACCATTTATACCACAATGTAACTGTTTTGTTTTTTTCTATATTAGGAATATTGGGAGGAAGGAAAATCTCTGCAGCCTTGACGTCAACTGCAATGGTCCTGGGTTCCCCCCTTGTTCATCTTCAGGCCTTTGGATTACAACTTCTCGTTATTCTTCGGAAATTTCAAAAACAGAAAAATTTTATTCCTTGTGAGATAACTCATAACTTATATGTTAATTTTTTTTTCTCCCTAGTCAAAATTTTCTGCTGACGTGTTTAGTGAATTGAGTGTTTTGTGTGATAAGGTTGGTACCACCTTCTCTCATGGGGCACTGCTTCGCTGGCATTTTAGGCAGCGGATTTTGTATTCGTTGCGTTTTTGCACCTAATTTTAATTTTTCTAGGTTTACTTAGCCAAAATTCCCCTCACTCACTTAACTGCTTGTGCGTTTGATGTATACTTCAAAGAGATGGACTTGTGCTATACCAAGCCTCTGTGAAAGGCAATGAGTTTGGAACTCTAATGTGAGCTACTCCGTGTGTTTGTGTGATATGAGACTCTCTCCTTGCGAGCCATTTTATGAATGAAACAAGAGTGCATCTTATACCATATATACAAAAAAAATGTTTTGTGTATGTATTTTTGTAAACATTTTTTTTTTCAAGGAAGTGGGGGAATTTTGAGCCATTTTTATGAGATATATAAGTTACTCCTTTGTGCCATTTTTATCTGACGTGATCATTGCACGCCTTTGTGAAACCTTGGCTGTGAAGCTATTAATAGCCCTCTGATGTCTTAATACCATATATGGACATATCTGCATCTTGTCCCCTTATTGGCCAGTGATTTATATTTTGGAAGGGGTCGTGACCAATCAAATTTTAGCACGCAGTTACCTTTGTGTTGCGTCGTCATTTGCTTTGTTTCGAGGCATTTCTTCCTTGCAGCCAAGTAGGCTAGACGTATTCCGATATTCTAGGGAAAGTGCCCGCGTTCAAGGTGAAACCATGGCGAGGTGTCTGTATGTCGTAATCAGTAATTGCTTTACTGTAGTTCTGTTTCATATTTCGGTAATTTAAAACTCCTTTTCTGTGTTATTTTTCTTTTGGTCGCGTGTACTTGTCCCCTCCCGATATTTTCCCTCCGCCCTTTGTGTGCGTGTAATTGCTGGTGAGTTTTGTTTTGTATGATAGTGTTATTTTCATTTATTTTGATAACGTAGTTTTTGTACTTTAAGGGTTGAAAGTCATGTATGTGGGCTTGTCTTCGCTTTACTCTGGTGTGCTTGACGGTGGGTTTGCCTACCTTGTAGGGGGCATCTTTGGGTCTGTCATCCAGAGTGTATCTTATCGTAGAACAACATAACGGGATTGGAGATTATTTTTCTTGCTTCCCGTAATGCTTTGTTCTTTATCTTAAAGAGTTCACAAAAGGAGGTCTCGCCTTTGCTATTTTGCTGGTGACCTAACCTGTGATATTCTTGTGTCTGTGAATGCCCATATTTTGCGCATCACATATTTTCGTCGTCTTTGTGTGCCCTTATCTCCTACGCATACTTTCAATTTTTAAAGTATATGTTTGGCTTTGCCGATAACTTAATGTAATTTTTCCTTTTGTCTAAATTCCTATTTTTCTCGTAACTCACTAGATCTTGCATGTGCCTCCGCGTCTTTCTTCCTCATTCCTCCCCTCCCTCTCACCCCTCTCCACCCCGTTCTGAACCATTGCACCCCCCTCCTATTTTGTTCATCCCTTTTGACACGCTTTGTCTAAATTGGTAGAACGTATCTTGACTTCGTTGAGTGTAGTCGTTTCTGAGTTTTGTCTTTTTATTTAATTGCGACATACTTACATTTAGTCATCGTTTCATCTTGCCTTGAACACGTTACCTTAACTTATCTTATTTTATTTCATTTTAATATAATTTAATTTAGTATATTTTCGATTTTCTTCCTAATTTGTATTTTTTTTTCTTGCGGTAAATTAATTTTGTGTTTAATTTGTTGGTCATTTCTCTTCTTGCTTTTAATATCTCTGGGATCGTTGTACATTGTGGTTCTTATTTAAATACATTTTATCTTTGCCTAAGTATCTCTGCTTTTGCGTCACGTCTTATTTTAATTTTAGTAACCTTCTTCGAGTTTTGTCTGGTTTTTGCTATATTTCGGTTTGTCGGTCTTATTAGCGTACTTGTGACGTTAATACGACCTACACGGCCTCTGATTTGAATTTGTTCATCTTTGGATTTTACCGTAGTTTAATTTTAATTAGCTTTCCCCCTTCCTTTTGGGATTGCTTTCTGGTTTGCCTTTTAAAATTTGGGCCCAGCGAAAGCCAAACAAGACTGCGATCTCCCCGTTTTTCTTTCTTCTATTTTATTTTTATTTTATATTTCTTCGGGGATAGGGGAAGAGCTTCAGCTACGTTTCCACTGACGTCTGCTGCGTACGTAAGTATATGTTTATTTCTATTACTTCCTATTAAGTTGCGTACACCCCTTTCACCTCATAATATACACCACATCGATAAACCCTTAGACATATATCTGCTTAATTTTAATGATTAGTTTATATGCCGAATATCACATCACCAAAGAAACAACTCGTGAGATATCGTTAATCAATGAAATACACGTTTACCCCCTGAACACCTCTTAAGAACCCGAATAAACAAAAATCCTTCATTAGTTGACGTTTGCGACATAGAGCGAAAATATTCCCAAAATTTAATTTTTCCTACTTCAATAGTTTTCGCTGGGCGATGATGAGTGAGTGAGTCAGTCAGGTCATTTTCTTTCAATTATTTTACCTGAATTTTACGCCCTCCCCATGCGCCCCTTAAATTGGATTTATGAAGAAACGCTCGAACACCTATTAACTTATATTTGAAGCTGTCTTTTTCCCCTGAGTTTGATGAGTGAGTGAGTTAGTCAGTCAGTCAGGACACTTTCTCTCCCTTTTTTTTTTTTTTTGTAGAATTTCACCCCACCCCATTGGCCCCTTAAATTGAATTTATGAAAAACCGTCGAACACCGATGTACTTATTTTTAAGCTGTTTTTTTTTTCGCTGAGTTTCAAACTTATCGCGTATGTCGTTGAAGAGATACACGCCCCGTTAGGAATCCTTCAACCCTCACTTTTCACCCCTTTCACCTTATAATATACACCACATCGAAAAACCCTTAGACACATGTCTGCTTATTTTTAATGATTAGTTTATATGCCGAGTATCATATCCACAAATGCAACCACTCACGAGATATTGTTATTCAATAAAATGCAGGTTTAACCCCATTAAGACACCTTTAGAACCTGAATATCCGAAAATCCTCCCTTAGTGTACGGTTTTGACATACAACGAACATATCCCAAAAATGTCATGTTTCTAACTTCAATAATTTTGGCTGGACGATGATGAGTGAGTGAGTGAATCAGGACATTTTCATTAATTTTTTTTTTCAGAATTTGTCCCCTCACAATGAACCCCTTAAATTTGATTTATGAAAAATAAACTGTCAAACACTTATTTACTTATATTTAAGCAGTTTTCTCTCCCTGAGTTTGAAGAGTGAGCGAGAGAGTCAATCAGTTAGGACACTTTCTTTCCGGTCCCCCCCCCCCCCCCCAGAATTTCACCCCTCCCCATGAGCCCCGTAAATTGAATTTAGGAAAAAAAACGATCGAACATCTATTTACTTATCTTTTAAGTTGATTTTTTCCGCTGAGTTTCAAACTCCTCGCCTATGTCGTTTAAGAGATACACGCTCCGTTAGGAATCCTTCAACCCCCACTTTTCACCCCTTTCACCTCATAATATACACCACATCGAAAAACCCTCAGACACATGTCTTCTTATTTTTTATGTGTCCATATGCCGAGTAACACATCCCCCAATGAAACCAATCGGGAGTTATTGTTATTCAATGAAATGCAGGTTTAACCCCCTTAAGACCCCCTGAATATCCGAAAATCCTCCCTTAGTGGACGGTTCCGACATACAATGATCATATTCCCCGAAATGTCATGTGTCTAACTTCAATAATTTTGGCTGGGCGATGGTGAGTAAGTCAGGACTTTTTCTCTCAATTTCCTTTTTTCAGAATTTCACCCCTCCCCAAGGACCCCTTAAATTGGGTTTATGAAAAAGACTGTCGAACACCTATTTACTTATTTTTAAGCAGTTTTTTCCCTTAGTTTGATGAGTGAGTCAGTCAGTCAATCAGTTAGGACACTTTCTTTCCTGTTTTTCCCCCCCAGAATTTCACCCCTCCCTATCGGCCCCTTAAATTGGATTTATGAAAAAACGGTCAAACACCTATTTACTTATTTTTTAATCTGATTTTTTCCCACTGAGTTTCAAACTCCTCGCCTATGTCGTTTAAGAGATACACGCTCCGTTAGGAATCCTTCAACCCCCACTTTTCACCCCTTTCACCTCATAATATACTTCTCATCGAAAAACCCTCAGACACGTGTCTTCTTATTTTTAATGATGAGTGTATATGCCGAGTATCACATCTCCCAATGAAACCAATCGGGAGATATTGTTATTCAATGAAATGCAGGTCTACCCCCTTAACACCCCTTTAGAACCTGAATATCCTAAAATCCTACCTTAGTGCGCGTTTTCGACTTACCACGAACATATCCCCAAAATTTCATGATTCTAACTTCAATAGTTTTGGCTGGGCGATGATGAGTCAGTCAGTCAGTCAGGACACTTGTTTTTATATAAGAGATTTCAGATTATTTCTGACCAGCACTCGCATGACATTGTTGCCAACATGCTTTTACGTGTACTAATAGATCCAATGTCTAAATCCATGTAACGTCCTTTGAACTTCAACCACATTTTGTATTCTGTACCTTAGGAGATGGAAGTAAGAATATATTCAGTCACCAGAGCTGCCAACTGTATTGCTCTATTAGGCTACATTATGCCTAGTATACCTTATTTCGAACTAATTAAGACATTTCGATATTACCCACTTAATTTCGTCATTATTCTAGATAGGTTCATATACTGTAGATTAATCTATGGCATGAATCTTAATTTTAAGAAAAGTAGGCTCTTTAGTTCGTCACGGAACTTCTTGTTCCATCTGGCTATGAGGAAAGCGGCTTACTGGTAGCATGCTGAACTTCTATGCCCAAGGTGCTGGTTCAAAGCCGGCCAAAGTCGCCGGATTTTCTAAGAGCGCTAAAAATCCGTCAGCATGCTTTCCTTCGGAGGGGAAGTTACAACATTCGTTGCAAGTTGCTGGTTGCGGTGGCATCTAGCAGCCAAGTTCACAGCTAGGTGTCGTTGACGTTAGTATTTGGTACAAAATTAGGTACTACTACTTAAAATTGACCGTCGGCAGACCTTACCTGAATTACAGACTAATACAGTCATCACAAATAACACCGTTTATCAGACAGATTCTACACACACCCAATGTACACGGGGTTACATGACCACCTTGTCGCAGCCCCTAAACTGAGGAACCAACCAACATCTCTGCGGGAGATAAAATTTTGCGTGAAGAAGTAACAGACTGTTAGATAGTTGCACATTAGTTCCAAACCTTGCATAAGGACAGGGTGATCACAAGTAAAAAAATTAACCCCAAATGACAAGAAGGTTACCATCCCCATAAGACAGTAAAATGTTAAAAGTATGCATAGAAAGACGAAAAAATGTTAACTAACCTCCAATTGTAAAATACTTTCTCGCAATAAATGAGGTCTGATCCTCCTTCGAAAACCTGCATATTTTGCCTATTATAGCCTATCCCCTAGTTTGCCCAGTGAAATCTACCTCCGCCTTCCGGCGTGCCGAGAGGATTTTTTTTTTAGTTCAATGAGAAATCTGACACTCTTCCTCTTTCACTAATCTGTCAACATTGGCATTTATGTTGGATGAAGCAAGTCGAAGAGTGTTTTCTAAATGAGTGTCATAAACTAGATTCCTCAATTTTGATTTCACATTCTCAATTTTGGAAAATAGCTGCTCACAGATGTAAGTGCTACCAAAAAGGGTTGCTGTTGACAGATCATGAGATCTGATTGCTGGAAATTGATCTTTTTCAACATACAATGAGTAAAACTCCATAAGTCCAAAATTTTAAAGTTATTCCTGTAAATCGCTATTACAATGAAATTCAATAACTTCCATTTGTATGTTTCCGGAATTGTCTCCCACATTCTCACTAAATGGAGCACAAAATAGCAATTTTCGGTTTGTCACAGGGTTGCCACACTTGCTTCGCCGGTTACAAAATTCCCAACTACGGCCTACCTTTAAAAATCAACAAAATGATGCAATCTCCTGAACTGTTTGTTCTTTTTATCATCGGTACATGAACATAACACTGTTGAGGATATCGAAATACCATCAAATATGAATTATTGAAACTAAATTGTTTTGCGGGCCGCTGAAATATACGCGGTGGGCCGCAAGCGTCCCGCGGGCCGCGGGTTGAAGATCACTGATTTAGAGGAAAGCAAAGACAATAATCCACGGTGTTAAACCTGAAGCACTCTCAATTTCAGAATGCCTGCCAGGCAACAAAAAAGGAGAAATACAGGAGAACGAATAATTCTAAGGAAAATATTGGGGCCAGAAAAGAGAGCAGGTGGCTTATGGAGGAAAATAAGAAATAGAAACTTGTACAGCAAGGCGGAGAAACTTGCGAACACAATACATAAGAGGAGGATGGCATTTTATGGTCACCTCACAAGGATGAACAACAGTAGGTTGACCAAAAGGATATTCATTTACATGCCAAGTTGAAGTCCACCACAAAATGGGTTGAAGAAACAAAAATTATACGAGCCTTACAGTAGTCGCATATGATGTGTAACATGTGACATGTTGTCCTGCTATGTGTGTCCCGGGAGCGCAAATCCCTTGTTGACAGTGAACTCTGTTGGTCATTGAAATAACTACTTGTAAATCTCCAGTGCCAAATCCTGACCGTAATGAATCATAATTATTGTTATTTGCCGTGGCAGAAGCAATCCACTGCCTACTTGATGCGAGCTGCGCTCTATACCGGCCAGTTAGTGGACCCATGCCTGCGATGTTATTGAAAATGGCCTCGATTTGCCGATCAGCGCACTGCCAACTATAGGTGCGATTCAAAATTAGGTGTGCGGAAGGTATATTAAATGTGTTTCTCCCAGTGATATGTTTAGACCAACGAAGTTTCAATTATTGTTAGTAGTCGGCATTAATATACTGAATTCCTACGTTGTTTGGAGTGTTTGTTGATGCGATATAGATTCCACATAGCCACATGGCCGACAGTGCATCGAGTGCTTACATTAAATAAGAATACAGCAAAACTATGAAGATTTAATAAATCGTAATTGTTTTCAGCAAATATGATAAAATGAATATTATCACACCAAAGAACGACAACTTGAAGATGATTTATTGTGGAAATATCTTAAATGGGGTCTCCAAACCTTGAACTAAACTGTATGCGATATACATTCCCCATAGCCACATGGCCTACAGTACGTCGTTGTACCGATCTCCGCCATCACGCGCGCTCATTGTTTCCGTCCCATCCATTTCCGTCCCTTTTCCAAAATCACTCCCAGAAAATGTCCAGCTAGCGAGTGGAATGATGTTACACATCAAACAAGATCTCTAAGAAGTTGGAATTAATCCAGAATATCTACTAAACAGAACAGGGTTTTGAGAGAAGTTTGATAACTTCAAAGGGTTTCTGGAAAAACATAACAACAATAATAATAAGTAGCGGACCCGTGCGAGAACTCTCGCATAATGGGTTGTGTGCGCCCCATGTGTACAGACTACCCGCCTGGCACTAGTGCTATGCGGGCTGTACGCGATACAGGTGGTGCACTTTAAAACAAATAAATATATTTCCGTTGACTTTTCAAGAAATGCAAGATCATTCCTGTACTATTGAGACAATTTTTGAAGATTTTGGTACAAACGACACCTTCTAACTCCCTCTGTTTTTAGGAGCTTGAATTTTGTGAATCATACACCTTTGCGTATTATATAATAAGATATTACCAATAAACGTCATGTAAATGAATACTTAATTTATTGGCACATTTAAGGAATGTTGATGCACTGTATTGACATATGCAGTACAGTACAGTACAGTGTACAGCCTACTAAGCGTATCGACATGTCTGGCATCCATCTCGGGTCAAGGACAGGAACCATCATCGATCTTACTGTTGAGCAGCCTTTGGATGTCCACACTGAGAAATGTTCCAATTATGATCCAATCATCCTAAAAGGCAAGTCAATACAATTAGGACAAGTTTCAGGTCGGTGCAAGGGGCACGATTTCGAACCTCTTCGCCAACTTCTGCAAGATTTTTATCTAGAAAATATTTTTAGCCTACTTTTCACATTTTTCAAAAATGAGGAAAAAGTAGGCTTATGAGATCGATCCGGGAAAATGTGTGTCTGTCTGTCTGTCCTTCTGTATGTCTGTCTGTCGGTCTGTCTGTCCGTCCTTCTGTCTGTCTGGCTGGCTGGCTGTGTGTGTGTGCCCCCCCCCCCCCACCCCCCATCAACTCCAAAACGGCTGCAGCAATGAAACCAAATTTAGTATGAGTAAAGATTTATACCGGAATATCTCAAGCCCATATTTGAAAATGATATCAGTGCTACCAACTGCTGAAAAAACGCACTAGAAATTTGAGCTCCATGTTGGATATCTTGGAAGGTATGCATGGGAGCTATTCCAAAATTGGCACACATGTAGATAATACAATTTCAGTTTAATTTTCAGGAGGCCATACATGACAGTGTTACCAAAATAATTTTAAGCCTTCTGATAGGTCCAATTTTTAAATGCATATAACTTCTAAACTATCAATTGGACTTCAACCAAATTTTGTATGTAATATGTGTACATAAACAGATATGACTGAGCGTATTCTTAAGAGCCACCAGGGCTGCCGTCTGTTAATAATTGCTCTCTCTATTTTTTTAATATCCAAATACCCATATATCAGAAAGTATGCAAGCCGACAGCTTTAAAATATGCACACATAATCATAGTTCCTGACATTTTAGATTAATTTGGAGTAATTTATATACGTTAGTTCTACCAACATGATTCTAAGCCTGCAGATAGGACCAATTTTTAAATACATGTAACTTCTATACTATCTGTTGGATTTAAACCAAATTTCGTATGTGCTATGTGTAACATAACAGATATGACTATAAATATTCATAAGAGCAATCAGGGCTGCCAACTGTTAATAAACGCTGTCTATATTTTTTTACCCTAATATCAATATATCAGAAAGTATGCAAGCCAACAGCTCTATACTTTCCACACGTATAGCACCTGCCATTCTTGATTAATTTGGAGTAATTAATATAAGTCAGTGCTGCCTACATGATTCTATGACTGCTGATAAGTCCAATTTTAAAATACATGTAACTTCTATACTAACAAATGGATTTCATCCAAAATTGGCACAACAAGATGTCATAATATTTCAGTTTATTTCTGATCAGCACACGCATGACATTGTTGCCAACATGCATTTATGCGTGCTGATAGGTCCAATGTCTAACTGCATGTAATGTCCATTGGACTTCAACCAAATTTTGTATTCTGTACCTTAAGAGATGGAACTATGAACATATTCAGTCACCAGGGCTGCCAACTGTAGTGCTCTATTAGGCTACATTATACCAGGTATATTTCGAACTAGTTAGACATTTCGATATAACCAAATTATTTTTTTCATTCTAGACAGGTTCATATACTGTAGATTAATCATTGGCATGAATCTTAATATTAAGAAAAGTAGGCTCTTTAATTCGTCACGGAACTTCTTGTTTTATAATGGCATCGCTGTTACACGATTACAAGGTTGAGTTTAATCCCTCAGGAACTATCTTCACGGATCATTTCTGTACATTTCGACACCATCAGAGTTCTACGTTCTACTGTACATGGATTATATTAACTTGTTTGGTTAAGTACGCTATGTCTCTTCACTCTGTCCCTGAATGGAGAAAGCTAATTATTTGTGTTTCCAAGAAACAAATTATTGCATACAACGTATTTTATTTGAACATTCCAACAATTAGAGCTTTATTTTGAAGGTTATTCTTTTTGCATTTTATGATTTTGGTTAAAAGCATAAATTTTTATTTTATTTTGCATGCATAAGTGTACACCACACGCTACCCGTAATATTTAGCCTACTGTAAACATTTTGCAAAAGTGATGAAAAATTAGACGTATTAGATCAGCAGGGCAGATGTGTGTGTCTGTCCGTCTGTATGGGTTTCCCCCTCCTCTTATCAACTCCTAAATGGCTGCAAGTATCAAAACAAATGCATGTATGCTTGAGGACATAAAACTGTGTTTATTATAAGAGTCAGCAAGGCTACCAACTGTGTATAAGTAATTTGAAAACGTTTGAACCCTAGTTTCAATGAATCAGAATATGTGCACAGAACACGCTCCCAATTTAGCATACTGTACTGGAAGTCCAAGATGCGTTAGACTTTTTATTTAGAGTAGTAATTCGTTAAAGTTATTGCTATCAACATGGCCTAATTCTACAGGGTGACCACAATGTCCCGTTACCCCCCTCCTATAACCAATAGAAACCCCTAAACCTAGTTAAATAAGTTGTACACCATTTCTAAGAGAGGTTTTCTTAGGAATATACGGCATTACGAGACCCATCCATCGCCCTGGAAGAACTGCGACAATGTTGAAGCACACGAAGAAAGACTTAGGCTTGCGCCATATCGGCCTACGCCCGTCCAGGAATTATCGGATGGAGGCATGTGAGGCACTTCTTCAGATATTCGACACAATACCAAAACGAGGCAAAGTGCTCTTTTCCGATGGTTCTCCTGTGCTGCCGGCTCCACTTGCCTGGCCACCACGAAGCCCAGACCTTACCACATGTGATAATGCGCTATGGGGGTCCATAAAGGGTATCGTTTCACAAAACGGATACAATACCACGGATGAACTGCAAGATGATGTGAGACAAGCTTTCACTCAAGTCACACCAGCAATTCTCCGAGTAATGCCGTACAGAACTTGGCGCCGTATTATCCTTTGCCATGAAAATGATGGTGCACAGACTGATGGTTTGGACTCTTATTGCCGTATATTCCTAAGAAAACCTCTCTTAGAAATGGTGTACAACTTATTTAACAAGGTTTAGGGGTTTCTATTGGTTATAAGTGGGGGGTGACGGGACTTTGTGGCCACCCTGTATGCAAGCGTATAGGCCTACATTCGAAGTTCAACTACATGTAATTTCCATATTAACAAAGGGTTTTCATTATAGAAAGCTTTTCAGTCGGTCAACACAAATTGTGCCCAATTACATTAGGTGGGAAACAAATATTTATAACTTATACCCTAACCTGAAAGAAAGGGGCAGATGACCTCTTAGTTCCGCCCCTTAAAACAACAATAAGGTGCGGAACTGCGAGGTCATTTGCCCCTAACCTGAAAGAAATATTAGATAAGATATTTATCACATAATAACACACTTTTATGTACCAACATGAGGGGGGTTATTGACGGTTTTCAACCACATTTCTTATGGGTAATATATATCACAAAATATATAACTCGGTATAACTCGGCATACTTTTGGAGTCACCAGGGCTACCAACTGTTGATAAATTATCTCCATAATTTTGAACCCTATTCTCAATGTACTTGGGAAAACAGTTCAAAATTTCGAACATGTGTACTGTATAGATGATAAATTTGCAGATTTACACACGTGACAGTGTTGCCAACATAATTCTACGCGTGCTGATAGGTTCAATATTTAACTGCAACTAATTTCCATAACATTTAATGGATTACTAACAGATTTTATTTATTGTGTGCATGCCGTAAAGGTTAACCTATATTTACGCGCATTTTCAGATGATGCAGATCTACCAACTACCTAATGATTATCTCTGAGCATTTAAACCGTAAACTCTCAGTATATCAGAATCCACGGAAGGAATCTACAGAGATGGCCAAATTGTTAGTGTAAAGCTCAACCGAATCAAATTCCTTATTGCAAATTAAGATACAATGCATTAAATACGAGATTTTATTTGAGACCGATTTTTCTTTGCAGGACATTTCTTGGTTGTATTTTGTCATGAGTTCTCCAAATGCGCTACAAGAGATCTTTTACGAACCAACATCACACTCATTTAGGCTTTGTTGTTACGCATTTAACTTTAAAGTGCTTTTGTATTATTTATATTTTCTATTAAACAATACACGAATCTTAAGAAAGCAAAACGGTGTGTTGTCGGAACTAAATTAAATCTGTCGTCGTATATTATTTTTTAACGAGTAGTGTATGTCATATGACTATCCTAAATAGAAGAAATTATTTCACAGCAAGTCATCGACTGGAAATCATTAATGTAATTAATTTCCAACAGCGTTAGCTCAATTGGTTGTCTGGTTAGAACGCCACAAAAACATTCTCTTCATCAGGATACAGGAAATCTATACATTGTTGAAGATTCAGTGAACCAATTAACAATAATAAATCTGGCTCTATTTAGCTTTACCATAATATTTTGGCCACCTGAGTATTTCAAACAAACTGTAATGCCTCATTAGGCTACACTTTTTTCAAGCGTATTTCTAACAAATCATAGATGCCAGTATTACCAACATAACTCGTCATTATTCGAAATTTACTCATAGTCATTTGCCATTTCACCAGGCTGGGAGACCCCTAACACACCACATCAAGACTTTTAAGTTATTGACTGAACCAGGAATCAAACCGGGAAACAACACTGCTATACACTACCCCACCAGGTGGTCTTGTGGCTTACAACAAACCTTGAAGCATAGTGTAAACATTCAAATTATCCCTCGGTTAACGGCTGGAAAGCTCCAATACTTTAACAACACTGTATTGAATCGATCGGTGCCATCTTCATTGCCTTAGCGTGCAGTAAATAAGTTACTCATAGCGTCCTAAGTTTTTGAATACAAGTTCCTTTACAGAACACATGTTGTGTACAATTCCGGCTTATCTTGATCCAACTTCACTCGTAAATAAATGTCTCAGTAATTGGGTAAGTCACTACCTGATACAGCTGATGGTAGATTAAGCTATTTTGAAGAGGATTTTACTGTGCTGTTGCCGAATTCTTAAGAAGCAACCCCTTATGTAGTGTGCTTAATTACTGATGGTGAAACGAAATAAATTAATAAATACATAAATAAATAAATAATTTAATTAATTAATTAATTAATTTATAAATTAAAAAAGTAACAGTCAGTCCGAAAGACTAGATTTTGTATTATTTTAAATGCTAGAAAGGCTGGACTCTTGACATGTTAGAAAATTATCTGTATAATACTTATTTTGCTTATCTTGTTTCAAATTACTCGCGAACGGCAAGTGCAAACCAATGGCAAAGCAAGGTCAAGCGCGCGGGATGCCGCCACGCTCACCAGAGCGCGTGGGGACGTGCCCCTTCCATCCAGTCTAAAAACTGAGCCATTTTTATGAGATATATAAGTTACTCCTTTGTGCCATTTTTATCTGACGTGATCAATGCACGCCTTTGTGAAACCTTGGCTGTGAAGCTATTAATAGCCCTCTGATGTCTTAATACCATATATGGACATATCTGCATCTTGTCCCCTTATTGGCCAGTGATTTATATTTTGGAAGGGGTCGTGACCAATCAAATTTTAGCACGCAGTTACCTTTGTGTTGCGTCGTCATTTGCTTTGTTTCGAGGCATTTCTTCCTTGCAGCCAAGTAGGCTAGACGTATTCCGATATTCTAGGGAAAGTGCCCGCGTTCAAGGTGAAACCATGGCGAGGTGTCTGTATGTCGTAATCAGTAACTGCTTTACTGCAGTTCTGTTTCATATTTCGGCAATTTAAAACTCTTTTTCTGTGTTATTTTCTTTTGGTCGCGTGTACTTGTCCCCTCCCGATATTTTCCCTCCGCCCTTTGTGTGCGCGTAATTGCTGGTACGTTTTTGTTTTGTATGATAGTGTTATTTTCATTTATTTTGATAACGTAGTTTTTGTACTTTAAGGGTTGAAAGTCATGTATGTGGGCTTGTCTTCGCTTTACTCTGGTGTGCTTGACGGTGGGTTTGCCTACCTTGTAGGGGGCATCTTTGGGTCTGTCATCCAGAGTGTATCTTATCGTAGAACAACATAACGGGATTGGAGATTATTTTTCTTGCTTCCCGTAATGCTTTGTTCTTTATCTTAAAGAGTTCACAAAAGGAGGTCTCACTATTGCTATTTGCTGGTGACCTAACCTGTGATATTCTTGTGTCTGTGAATGCCCATATTTTTGCGCATCACATATTTTCGTCGTCTTTGTGTGCCCTTATCTCCTACGCATACTTTCAAATTTTAAAGTATATTTTTGGCTTTGCCGATAATTTAATGTAATTTTTCCTTTTGTCTAAATTCCTATTTTTCTCGTAACTCACTAGATCTTGCATGTGCCTCCGCGTCTTTCTTCCTCATTCCTCCCCTCCCTCTCACCCCTCTCCACCCCGTTCTGAACCATTGCACCCCCCTCCTATTTTGTTCATCCCTTTTGACACGCTTTGTCTAAATTGGTAGAACGTATCTTGACTTCGTTGAGTGTAGTCGTTTCTGAGTTTTGTCTTTTTATTTAATTGCGACATACTTACATTTAGTCATCGTTTCATCTTGCCTTGAACACGTTACCTTAACTTATCTTATTTTATTTCATTTTAATATAATTTAATTTAGTATATTTTCGATTTTCTTCCTAATTTGTATTTTTTTCTTGCGGTAAATTAATTTTGTGTTTAATTTGTTGGTCATTTCTCTTCTTGCTTTTAATATCTCTGGGATCGTTGTACATTGTGGTTCTTATTTAAATACATTTTATCTTTGCCTAAGTATCTCTGCTCTTGCGTCACGCCTTATTTTAATTTTAGTTACCTTCTTCGAGTTTTGTCTGGTTTTTACTACATTTTGGTTTGTCGGTCTTATTAGCGTACTTGTGACGTTAATACGACCTACACGGCCTCTGATTTAAATTTGTTCATCTTTGGATTTTACTGTAGTTTAATTTTAATTAGCTTTCCCCCTTTCTTTTGGGATTGCTTTCTGGTTTGCCTTTTAAAATTTGGGCCCAGCGAAAGCCAAACAAGACTGCGATCTCCCCGTTTTTCTTTCTTCTATTTTATTTTTATTTTATATTTCTTCGGGGATAGGGGAAGAGCTTCAGCTACGTTTCCACTGACGTCTGCTGCGTACGTAAGTATATGTTTATTTCTGTTACTTCATCTTAAGTTGCGTACAAATGATTTCAGAGCGTGGTTTTGAGACAAAATCACCTTTCTAATTTAACAATTTTTTTCCAGCTGATCGTTCCTGAGACTTCGAGCTGAATTGCATTGTGAAACGTTTCCATCCTTTTCGTACCTATAGTATAATGTTGTCTTTCTGAGTTTTAAGGTGCTGAGAATTTCATGAAAGAAGGGAAAGGTCTGGTATGGTCTACCAACATTTGAAAAACACACAGCCGCAAACAGTATGTTTCGTGTGAGGATGACGACTTGGTGCCCGTGAGTAAATTACCACGTGGGAAAGCAACATCTTACGGTAATGTGATGTGCACTTATTTATTTCTTCTCGTAATACTGTTTAGATACCTTTTATATTTTTGAAGTAGTTTGAAATTAGTAGTCTTTGTAGTCCTTTTTCTTATCTCGTTGGTGTGTACCGTGCTGTGTTTTTAATATTTTTCGTCATGGATAAATCTATTAAGCAGGAAGTTCGTTTACCGTCCTATAATTTTGAGTCGTTGACTGCACCTATTTCTTCAAGTAAGGCTATTCCAGAACCCCAATTTTTTAGTGTACCGAAGGACTTACTTATGTTTGACCCGTTGTCTAGTGGCTACGTTTCTAATCCTACCAGTGGTGGTCATTCTGACAACGTTGCATCCATTGTGAGCAGGTGGAATCTTACTTTTTCCGGGGAAAATAACACATCTTCAGTTTTTTGGTTCATTCAGAGGATTGAGGAACTGTGTCAGTGCCATGACATAAGTCCCGATAAGATAGTTCGTTGCCTACCAATTTTACTTTCTGGTAAAGCGTTGCAGTGGTACAGGGTGTCACCATTCCATTACACTTCATGGAACGAATTTGTGTGCAACATAAAAGCCCGTTTCACTCCCCAAGATTTCGCGTATGCTTTGAAACAGGAAATCTACGCTCGAACTCAGGGCCCCTCCGAGAAGATTGACGATTATTTCACGGCTGTACGCCTCCTCGCAGCCAATTTGCCTCAGCCATTCCACCCACAGGAACTTTTCGAAATTATTTATAGGAATTTAAATCCTATATATAAGTACTTCATACGTCGCATTTCGGTACGCTGTATTGAGGACATAATTCTACATGGACGCGAATATGAGAACAATTCTCGGTCGAGTTTGAGTTATGTTCCACCCCCTATTTCCCACGAAGTCATGTTTCCTGAACTAGCTTGTGCGACTAGCACACAGCATGCATTTACTTCTGTGGCCCATCCCGTTATCTCAAACAAGACTGTCTCTTTTAATCTCCCCTCTCGTCCTCCCATAAATCACGTCCAAAGTGATAGTCACGCTGCCAGCCAAACTCATTCTACCTCCCGTGTCCACAATAACCCTCCAGATACCAAACGTGTCTCCGCAAATATCTTATGTTGGAATTGCAACAATCACGGTCATAACTTCCGTGAATGTGCCGCTAGATCCCGTAAGTTCTGCTACGGTTGTGGGATGTCAGATGTGACTAAATTGACCTGTCCAAATTGTAATTTCAACCAGGAAAACTGTTGAAGTGCTGTCCTGAGTTCGACCCGTCGGGCAGCCCTAAAAGCAGGTATCGCGATCCTTATCTTTGTTTTGCTTCTGTATCGCAACCTTGGGTCACATTATATTTTCATCATATCACAACTCAAGCCATTTTGGATTCTGGAGCCACGGAGAGCTTTATCCTTCACTCTGTGGCGGAACAAATTCCAGCGCTGCGCATCTGTCCTCACGAGGATGGACGTGAGCGAAAGTTCGTGTCAGCTGGTTCATTTACTATCAACGTTACCGGTACTGTTTTATGTCATCTCAAGATCCATGGTTTTTCATGGGATCACCAGTTCCACGTAGTTGATAATTTATCCACCCAAGTCCTTTTAGGGACAGATTTCATGCGCAAAACAGGTTTACAATTAGATTTTGCGAGTAATTCATTTAGCTTTCTGTTTCATTCCAACAAACAATTCCCGTTCGAAGAATGCACCTCTCGTGTTAGTGAAGTGTCCACAGTGCATTCTGTCCAGCTGCCTCTGTCGTTATTTTCGGAAGAGCGTGATGTGCTGAGTGATTTGGTGAACGAATTCTCGGATGTCCTCACAGATAAATTAGGTTCAGCGGTAGGTCACGAATGTCATATCGATCTCACAGATAATGTCCCGGTTCGATCCCCGCCATTTGCATGTTCACCTCCAAAGCTGTTGGCTATGAGAAAATATGTCAAAGAGCTACAAGATAAAGGAGTAGTCGTTCCTTCCAAGTCGGCGTATGGTTCTCCAGCTTTTCTGATTCCCAAGAAAGACGGCGAATATAGATTAGTTGTCGACTACAGGAAGCTGAATAAGAAGGTTGTTTTTGACAATTTTCCGTTACCTACACTCGACAGCGCTTTTCAGCATTTTCATGGAGCTAACTATTATTCTATTATTGATCTCAATTCCGCATATCATCAAATTCCGTTGGACGCCGAGAGCCGTGATTTTACCGCCTTTTCCACACCTTTTGGGTTATTCACATTCAATAGATTGCCTATGGGTATCGCTGTCGGAGCACAAATTCTTAGTCGTGTGTTAGATGATCTCTTGGGTGACTTGAAATTTAAGTTTGTCTTCAATTATTTAGATGACCTTGTTGTTTATAGCAAATCTTTCGAGGAGCACGTAACTCATCTCCGTGAAGTTTTCTCTCGCCTCAGAAAAGCGGGACTCACTATCAATCCCGAAAAGACCTCTTTGGCCCGCACGCAGATCAAGTTTTTAGGACATGTTCTGTCGACTAACGGTATTAGCGTCATGCCTGATAGAGTTGAATGTATTAAGAATCTACCGGTGCCTACCTCTGTGAAAGCTCTACGCCGTGCCATGGGCATGTTTGGGTTTTATTCCAGGTTTATCAGACATTTCTCAGATATTTCGGCTCCATTGAATGCCCTCAAAAAGAAGAACGCTAAATTTATATGGGGTCCAGAGCAAGATAAAGCTTTTAACACTTTAAAAGAGAGTCTTATATCTGCCCCTGTGTTGCAAGCTCCAGATTTCGAGTCTAGGTTCTTCCTCCATTGCGACGCTAGTGATCTAGCTGTGTCAAGCGTTTTAAGTCAACACGTGGACGGGAAGTTTGCGCCTGTAGCTTTTGCTAGTCGCATGCTTAATGAACATGAACGTCGCTATTCCATCTTTGAAAAAGAGTCCCTTGCTGTTGTCTTTGGCTGCGAGAAATTCAGGAGTTTCCTAGAACATCGCCATTTCACGGTCTTCACCGATAATGAAGCTCTGAAATGGAGCATGTCACATGTAAAGAAACTTGGTCGTATCAATCGGTGGATTTTGAGACTATCGTCGTTCAAGTTCGACATTGTACACGTGAAAGGTAGTGAAAACTCTGTGGCTGATTGTCTCTCGCGCATGTTCGAGGATTCCACTATTTCCGCTCCTAGTCAGATTGTTCCTCCTTCTGTCGAAACTTCACCTCAGGAAATGCCTGAAAATGTGTTTTTATTACAGTTTAGTCCATGGTCCTTCGTAGATATACGTAAGTTTCAGGCAGATGATCTTTAGTGTCGTGAACTCCGTGAGAAAATTACCAACAAGGACCCCACTGTGAGTGAATTTTGTGTCCGTAATGATGTAATTGGCCCTCTCCTCCCTGGTTCAAACTCCTTCAGAATTTTCGCCCCTGAGAATGTTCGTAATATGCTCTTAACATACTATCATTCTTCGGCTATAGGCTTACACGTTGGAATGTACCGTACTTTACGCAAAATTGACTCTGAATTCTATTGGCCTACGATCAAACCAGACGTGTTTGATTTTGTAAAAAAATGTCACACCTGTCAACGCTCTAAACCAGCGCAAAATACGCAGATAGGTTTGCATAGTGCTCATATTGTTACTCGTCCTGGAGAACGGTTATTTATTGACATATTCGGTCCTATGACACGTTCTAGGTCTGGTCATCAGGCGATTTTGACAGTGATCGACGGTTTTTCTAAGTTTGTCTGGCTCTTTCCTGTTAAGGACATTTCTGCAAAAGGGACGGTCCATTTATTATGTAAGCATATTTTTGCTATATTTGGCCCGCCCAAGTTCCTTGTTACCGATAATGCTACCATCTTCAAGTCCAAAACTTTCAAATCTATGACCTTCAGTTGGGGCATTAATCACGTGTTATTGGCGCCATTCAGACCACAAGGCAATCAGGTAGAGAGATTTCATCGTAATCTGAAAGCTTGTCTAACCGCCTTCCATAATGTGGAACAATCCAATTGGGATGTTAACTTGCATTATTTTACCTTAGGTTTTAATACCTCGTTTCATTCGTCTATTCAAACCACACCTGCGGAATTGTTTATAGGCCGTAAACTTGTTGATCCCCTGATGCTCCGTTGGAATATCGAGTATTTGTCTATCCCGTCTCGAACCGTCTCTACTCAAGAGAAATGGGATTCCGCCGTCGCTAGCCTTAAGCGGGCTAGACAGAAGGTCTCAGCACGGTACAACCAGCGTAGAAAACCTGTTCATTTTCAGATAGGAAATAGGGTTTTGGTACGACTACACCCTATTAGTAACGCAGCTTCCGGCATCTCCAGTAAACTGTGTTTGCGGTGGTCCGAACCAAGGACCATAACCAGGTTCCTGAACAACGTGACTGTGGAAATGATTTCTGATGACGATCCTCAACTAATTTCTGTTTCTCATGTAGCAAATCTTAAGAAATACCATGAATGATGTGGTGTCTGTGTAATTATTTGTTTATCTAGAGTATGTAATTCTTTCAGTGTTTTGACGCGGCGATCCCAGTGTTGATGTTTTTACAGGATCCCTGCCTGTTTATTTTAGTTTAGTGTGTCCATGATTGTTTTCAGTATCTCTTAACCGTCCGCCTGTGTTATCGCGCACTGTTTTCTTTCTCTCTCCCTTACCCCACACCGCATCCAAGTTGTGTAATATCATTTTATCAATGGTTGTGACGACAGAACATTCCATTGGAAATACAGGGTGCTCCACAGATTAAGTTTTATTAACCATTTATACCACAATGTAACTGTTTTTTTTTTCTATATTAGGAATATTGGGAGGAAGGAAAATCTCTGCAGCCTTGACGTCAACTGCAATGGTCCTGGGTTCCCCCTTGTTCATCTTCAGGCCTTTGGATTACAACTTCTCGTTATTCTTCGGAAATTTCAAAAACAGAAAAATGTTATTCCTTGTGAGATAACTCATAACTTATATGTTAATATTCTTTTTCTCCCTAGTCAAAATTTGCTGCCAACGTGTTTAGTGGATTGAGTGTTTTGTGTGATAAGGTCGGTACCACCTTCTCTCATGGGACGCTGCTTCGCTGGCATTTTGGTCAGCGGATTTTGTATTCGTTGCGTTTTTGCACCTAAATTTCATTTTTCTAGGTTTACTTAGCCAAAATTCCCCTCACTCATTTAACTGCTTGTGCGTTTGATAGTAGTGGGATGATGAGAGAGCTGTCTCACTTAGGAAGTTGTGAGCCCCTGCGACCTTGGAATGGAAGGAGCCATGCTAGGAGGGCGTGCTTGGATTCGTTTATTTCGTCTCGTCGTGCTCTTTACGGGAATGTCGGTGTCGAAAAGGTGAAGTTAGGGTTTTGGGTCAAAACGTGCGTTTTTCACATTTTTGCCGATTTTTGGAAAACGGGCCATGCTAGGAGGGCGTGCTTGGATTCGTTTATTTCGTCTCGTCGTGCTCTTTACGGGAATGTCGGTGTCGGAAAGGTGAAGTTAGGGTTTTGGGTCAAAACATGCGTTTTTCACATTTTTGCCGATTTTTGGAAAACGGGTTATGCTAGGAGGGCGTGCTTGGATTCGTTTTTTTCGTCTCGTTGTGCTCTTTACGGGAATGTAGGTGTCGGAAAGGTGAAGTTAGGGTTTTGAGTCAAAACATGCGTTTTTCACATTTTTGTCGATTTTTGGAAAACCGAAAACGTGAGAATGACGCGTGTGATAGTATTTATTTCGTCTCTTTATTCTCTTTACGTGGATATAGACATGAAAAAGGTAAAAAGCTGGAAACATGGTTTTCTCATGGAAAAGGTGTTTTTTTTGTTCATTTTCGCGTTATTTGGAAAACGAATGAGGCGATTTTTATGATGGGCATGTCGATGTATTTGTGTCGTTGTTCAGTTTACGGGAATGTAGGTATGGAAAACCTGAAATCATGGTTTCCGTCATTTTTTTTTTCGAGATCGTTGAGGAAAACGGGGAAAAAGTAAGAAACCAGATTTGAAGTCACGTTAGGTTATGCGCTTTGATATTAATAAAACACTTATGCATTATTATTATTATTATTATTTGTCTTGACTGGTCAGGGCTCACACGCAGAGAGAGAACTTGCTTAATGCAATGAGAATTGAAAGCATTGAGACTGACCCACGGCGATCCAGACAGACACAGGTCTTATCATCGTACGTGCCTCGCAGCAGAGAGAGATAAGAGGCTGGTGTCATTATACAGTGTGCGGATTTATAATGTGTATGTCATAGCCTAGGTTCATTATGGACTCATCATGCAACGCAAAGTTTGAAACAATGAGTGAGTGTATAACATCATGATAACAGATTGGCATGGGCTCGAACAAAGCGGTTATTGGACATGTAATAAACAAAAGGGTGGGAATAATGAAAGGTCATATGATACATTTTTTTAAATTTTTTTTTTCAAAATAATTAAATAGGGTTTTATTACAAAAAATTATGTTTATTGACCCATGAATTATACGTGGAAGGAAAACCTAACCACTTTACAAAATATTTTGCACCTTTGACTTTAATTACTCGTTCAATGAGATAATCGTTGGGATATAATGTTTTTTGCACTTCTTCATAATAGAATCGTCCCTGAATGGGTTGACCGCTCTGATCTTCTAAGAGATACGTCACTGGTTGACCTAGCTTGACTTGGCGAATTTTAAAAATTTCTGTCGACCATTGTGGAGTATACGATTTTGAAAACACACTTCTATGTTTACTAATGCGAACAAAATCTCCAATTTTAAGGCGATGTCGCCTTGGATCTACCCTTTTTATAGGGTTAAACAGTCTATTGAGTCTGGGTAGGTTCTTGGTGACGAGGCGAGGTTTCATGCCGATGGTGGAATGAATGGTGTTGTTGTAGCGAGACACAAGTTGAGGTAACCAGTCTATCCATCGATAGGAACCATGTATTGTAAACTCTTTCCACATATAACTTTTTAATGTTCGATTGAACCGCTCGACCACACTGGCTTTGAGATTGCTATAGGTGGCATAATGGTGAATATCCTTAGATTTGAGAAAACTGGAGAAATCCTTGTTGAAAAATTCTTTCCCCTGGTCGGTTTGTAACAAGTGAGGTTGACGTTTTGATTGTTCAATAATATGTTGAAAGGCCTTTGTGACTAAGATACCAGTTTTATTTTTTACTGGTTGAACAAAAGCCATTTTGGAATAGACATCAATGACAGTCAACATATAGCGTACACCGTCGTTAACGTTAGAATAAGGTATCATTTCAACCAGGTCTGCCTGCCAAAGGTCATCGATTCCTTTGGAAATGACACGACGACGTTCATAAATGCGTCGGGCTGGTTTATGCAATTCATGAGCAATGCCCACTTTGATGGGGGATGGCTTATAAGATAATTTTAGCATTTCGGAGTTGTTGTTCAACGTCGGCGATTTCCGCCTCATGTCCAGTGTGACCAGCTTGTTTTGATGCATGAAGCAAGTATAAGCGCTCTACTAACTGATTGGGATTATTCCAAAAGGTTATATCTAGGTAGGGTTTTAATTTCTTAAACCTTACACCAGAGGCAGAGTGATGTTTTTGCTTACCAAAGATGTTTGCAATGATGGTTTTATATTTTTGGGATATATTGGCATTGACCTGCTGAGAGGGTTTATAGTTTCTTTTGTGAGCGTTGGTGTCTAATAAAATGGATTTATATTTAGCAAGGTCCTCGGACGTAAAATCTTGTGTCGAGGGGGTGCGAGAAAATAGCAGCTTTAACAGACCTGGTGTTAATTTATAGTTGATATTTTTAATGACAGCTTTCGTACGAGCAAATTTAATGGATGAATCCCCAATTTTAAAACTATCATTCTCATAGCGAACACCATACGTGGTATCTGTCTTTCCAATAAATAGAAGGGTCAAATACGGTTCCAGGGTTGCCCCATAATGTTTGATTAAAATGTTTTTGAGTTGAGCTTTATTTTGAGGGGTTGCCAAGACTTGTGAAAACGGAGACGATGTGGAGGAAGACGGTGTTGCCGCTATGACGGAAGATTTTTGTTTTGTTTTTAGAAACTGTTGAAGGGGTGACGATTTCTTTTTTCTTTCAGGACTAAATACGCTTTCGCTGTCACTTTCACTTTGTTCATGCTCTTCTTCTTCTTCTTTCTTTTCATGTTCTTGATGTTCTTGTTCACTAACATTAGAGGAGGAGGAAGAGGAGGATTTTACCTGTCGTGTGGATTCTGTTTGAGTAAATTTTGAACTTGTTATGGGTTTGGTTTGAGAGGTAGCAGCAGCAGCAGTAGCAGCAGAAGCATTAGGTTTAAATCTCATGGGATCAACCGATGATGGAGCATGTTTTATCATGGGTAAAGGATTGACGTTTTTTAAACGTTGCAATTCACGAAATTTATGTCGAATCGTATTTCGTGCCTCAATAATACGCTGCATGATTTGAACATGTTTCTTGTACCCTATGGCGTTCGCCATGGTAAAGGTAAAGACACACTAACAGGAAATGTCCAACCCTAGGTCTTTTTAAACAGAAATAAAATGATCAAAACCCAAGCGATAACGTCCCTCACATCGTTCACTCTGTTTATTTATGACCAAACAGGCATGGGGATGATGGTTCCAACACGAAGCACACAATTGCGTGAAAGCTGTAAAGGACATATCTGGATTCACATGATCTTGAAAAATATGATAGAGATTTCTAGAGTCTTGGCGGAAGAGAACGATGAGATTGGCATTGTCACGAATCAACTGTTTGGGGATTTTGGAATAGGTCTGAGCTAGATAAAAACAATCCACTTGTTTATGGCGTCCCATACTAAAATACTCTTGAATAATGGCCTGTCGTTGAGTGGCAATATCATCAAAAATTATAATGGAATCTGGTTGAATGCGGTCTGGTTGAATGACATTTTGAGGTGAGGTGAATGTAAAATAGCCCATGGCTTCTTTATTTAACGAAGACATAATTTGTTCCAGATACACGTACAGAGGCTGGTACAAGGATTTGGCAAAAATATAAATATTTTGAAATCGTAGGCCATGAGGTGCGGTAATAATGTTCAGCAAAACATTGGTCTTTCCACAACCCGAAGGCCCTACCATAATACATCGAACGGTAGATGGGAATAGGGTGCCATGACGTTTAGGTTCGCACACGGACAGTGATAGCTCTGAAACCAAATCAGAGACGGGCAAAGCATGGGGTTGTTTCATTAATTCCATTGTGTCGATGACTGAGTTTTTTTCATGTGTGTATAAGGTTTATATATATAGGCAAACGGTGAGTAAGATAGGTTAGTTAACGTCTATCACCATGGACGTGTTTGGGAGAGCTCGTGTAACCATGGCCACGGCCGCCTCTTTGTCAAAACAGTCACGAGAGGTGGCAACAAAAAGCTATGTCGATCGCAAAGTGCAAAGTGTCTATCACATGGCCCCGAGACTAACCGCTGAGGGCTATTCAGCCAATCATCATCGTATTATTGATGTGCAAGAGCCTCGAGACGAAAATGATGTCTGCACGAAACGTTATGTGACCTATCAAATGAAAAGGCTTTATAAATTTGTCCCATCTGTATTTTTAGTGTACCTGTCAAATCAAAAACTGGACAATGACGAAAACCATTCCCCACCACCACTACCACTGGTGAATGATGATCTTACCTATATGCTTGCTTCCGGTTTAAGTCGTTATCGACTGCATTATGATGGTGTCATTCATATTAAATATGCCATGCCTGATGAGAAACATTTAAAAATACAACTAAACGGTGATAGAGTGTTGGCCCACAACCATCAAAGAGTAAATGTGGGAGATGAATTATCCTTTCATCTTATGCTTACGTTTGAGGAAAAGGAAGCTGGGAAAACGGTGAATGATTTCCCGCTTTATATAGAATTGGAATATAGTGCTATGAAATAAGGTTCTCTACGTTAGTTGTTATCGAATGTTTGCTGTGAAAGGTTCACCAAGTAGCAGCATGGTGAAAAAAAGATATGCTATGAACATGAAAAAATCAAATCTCAAAAAGAGAAAAAAGCCAGGTCGGGAACCAAGTCGATCTGCCTCACACCCAGTGTTAAAACGTAAAAAAACTAAAAAAAATCTAAAAAGAGTGGCTATCGAAAAAGCTTTACAAGCGGTGCGATTGTCTACAGCTCCGAAATCGCAGCATTATGTATCGATAAAAAGAAAAGAAAGAAAGCAAAAACGTGGGCGAGTCATTCCTGTTGCTAAGCGTGGGGGTTTTTTGCCGGCTTTATTTGCAGGGTTGGCAGCTTTGGGGTCCCTTTTGGGTGGTGCCAGCGCTGTAGCGAAAACCATAAAAGCCGTCGAGCAAGGCAAGCAACAACTCAAAGAAAGCGAGCGACACAATAAAACGTTAGAAGCCATTGCGATGGGAGCTAGAAATGGCAACCCTTTAAAGCCAGTCTTTTATCCACAAGGTAATGGCCTACCGTCTAAGGAAATAAAAATGTCCATCTTCATCGATAAGCGCTTAAGCCAACTGCCTCGTCATGCCATGACCCATGAAGAAGTGGAAAGCTATGCCAAACAACTAAAGATTTCTCATTTTCGAGGTGTATTTATGCGAAATGAATTACCTAAAGCACCGTGGAAAGAAGAACGAGCCATGATGAATTTAGATGATGATGCAGGCCCAGGAACCCATTTTGTAGCCTATGTGAAACAAGGTTCCACAGTATGGTACTTTGACAGTTATGGAAATTTACCACCCCCGATCGAGTTGATACGTTATTTGGGAAACCGGGTAAAGATATTCTATAATGTGAATCGTCAACAAACCTTTGACAGTCAAGAGTGTGGCCGTTTGAGTTTACATTTTTTATATAAGAGGTCGCGTTAAGCCATCAGTTTCATCATTATGAATGTCAACGCCAAGACCTTTACCGTGCACAGTCGCGGGCCTGAAGTGTCCCTGGATTTTTTCCCTCCCATTGAATTGCATCCCGAACAATCCTATGTGCTAGGATTAATTTCTTTGGAAAGTTACAACAGAATTTACAATATTCAAGTGGATATTAATGACAAATTTTATTATGATGATTATATGTTGACACTACCCCCTGGAGGTTATACTATAGACGATGTGCATGAGGCCATTAGCGTGTCGATGATAAAACAATTTGGTGTCAAACCATTTGCGGATGGGACACACAAATTTGAACTTACAGCCAATACAATAACTCATCGCTGTCGTATTTTCTCTACGTTTAACATTGACTTTGAAACACGAGTTCATTCTATTGGTCCTTTATTAGGATTTAAACCAAGAGTGTTGGCAGCTCAGCAACCCCATGAATCAGATTATCCAGTGAAATTCATCGAGGACCATCACATTTCTGTAACTTGCAATATTATTAGAGACGTATTTACGAATCAAGAACAAAGCCATTCCCTGTATGATTTTATTGTCACCTCTCCTTGCGGCTATATTATTCGTGAAAACCCTTCAGTGGTTCTCTATCATCCTGTGTGTGTCAGTGATATTAGTAATATTACCTTACGCTTAGTGAATAGAAACCAACAACTGATTGCTTTGGACGCCAACACCCCTGTGACCTACAAGTTGGTTTTAAAGACGCTATGAAATTTATCTATAAAGCAACAACAACGTCTACGAGCTCGGTTAGTTGCCCGCCGTGTATGAAACGGTTGACACGGGTAAACCGACAACGCTTACAACGCCTTGGTTATACGCTACACCCCAATCATGAACAAAGAGCTGTTGCAAGTGTTAAATCCCATACAAGTGGAAGATGGCGTCGTGCGCATTGATATGCATTCCTATCAACCTCAAGCAACAGGTCTGAATAACAATGACGAGATTCAATTCATAATTAACAATCAAGATATTTTTACTCTACCTCATGAAAGTGTCCTTCAAATTGAGGGTAAATTAATGAAAGCAGATGGCAGTACGCCCACAACGTCTGCGTTGGCGAATCATGGTTTGGCTTTTCTGTTTTCTGAAGTACGTTATGTGATAAATGATATTGTCATAGATATGACTCGAAATGTGGGCATGACTAGTCTTATGAAATTATATCCATCCTATAGCGAGGAGGAAAGTAAAACGCTTTCTATGGCAGGATGGTGTCCCAACAGTAGCAATAACTGGCTAGTTCATACCGATGGCACTTTTACAGGCTTCCTACCCTTAAAATTACTCCTTGGCTTTGCCGAAGATCACAAGCGTATTATTTTAAACGCAAGACAAAGTTTGTATCTGGTGAGAGACCGCAGTGATTATAATGCACTGAAAGGAGCCTCTGACCAAGTGATAGACTCAAAAATTCAACTGCTTCGATTACTATGGAAAGTGCCCCATGTGACGCTATCGGATCGTAAAAAGCTAAGCATGTTAAATTTGGTGCAAAAAGATAAAGCCTTGCCTATCGCCTTTCGAAGTTGGTGTCTGCATGAATACCCCTTGCTACCTACCACTGACACTCATAGTTGGAGTGTCAAATCGGCTCGCTCTACCGAGAGACCCCTCTATGTTATTATTGGTTTTCAAACCAATAGAAAATACCAACAAAGCAAAGATGTCACCTTGTTTGATCACATTCACTTGAGAAATATACGACTATTTTTAAATAATGTTTGCTTTCCCTATGAGGGGTTGGAACTCAATTTTTCAAAAAATAAGTTTGGTCCCCTTTATGACATGTTCGCTAAATTTCAATCGTCTTATTATGAAAAACAGGATTGTCCTATGTTGTCGCCACAAGGGTTTAAAGCAAAAGCACCACTGATTGTTTTCGACTGTTCGTATCTAGAAGAATCTATGAAAATCACCACCATTGATTTAAGGGTAGATTTTGAAACACAAGAAAATGTCCCAGACCATACCAGTGCCTACTGTTTGATTATTCATGCTAGACAAGTGAAATATCATCCTTTGTCCAATTATGTCACCAGCATGTAAGCCATCTGTGGTCGAATGAAAACAAAAAAAAGATCATCATTCATAGGATTGATGATAAGCGTCTGCATGCACAGTATCTGTTGCGCTCTGGCACTGTGCGCACATACGACAACAACAAACATCATGTGTCCCTCAATAAGCAACAGCAACAACAACAACAACAACAACGTGACAGACAAACCATGGAATTTAAAATGTGAATTTAATCGTTTGAAAACTTTTGAAGCATGGACAGTTCCCTTTATGGATTGTGGAGAATTGGCTGCGAGCGGATTTTATTACTTAAAACGTGGGGATGTGGTCAAGTGTATTTTTTGCAACATTGAAATTGGAAACTGGGAAATAGGGGATCGACCCTTTAGCGATCATCAGCGATGGAGTCCATCCTGCCCTTACCTCAATCGCTATGATGTGGGCAATATTCCATGGAGTTTGAATTATCCGGTTATTGTACCAGACCCTACAAAACTAGGAGATACCTGTGGACCGTATGTGCAAACTATTCATTTGAATGCTGTTCCAAATTAAGCCAACACACTTGTTTGTAATAAAAGTGTAAGTTTTTTTTTGTTATGAATAAAACCTCAACAAATATTTCGCTGTTGTTCAATTCATTTTTTCCTTTTTTTCCCCTAAAGTCCTTTGATTTTGCCATGTTAAACCATGGCATGGGTTAGTTGTTGATTAGACGTCAATGAGGTAACAAGTAAAAATAAAAAAGCATGATGCGTACACCCATCGTGGATTGTCAGGGGTTTAAAATTGCAGACAACAAATTTATATTTAAGGAAGTTGCTTTTATCGATTGTAGTACGTTTTGGGTGTCTAACCCTATTCATTTGGTGTTTAAACCTCCCTATGCTTTCGAGTTGCTTAGTGAAAAAGATAAAAAACAGAGCCAATGGATTGAAAATCATTTGCAGTTAGCATGGAACAAGGGTGATATTTCTTACAAGTATCTTGACATTGTCATGAAAGCCCATTTGTCCTCTGCCAATGTCTTATTTGTTAAAGGGAGTGAAAAACGCCAGTGGCTTCAACCATTTCTACCCTCTCACTGTCAATGTATTGACCTTTTAGATCTGGGTTGTCCATCCCTGCAAACGCTCATGGACACTTGTCCTTGCGACAATATTCAGAATAAAGCCTTAGCGCATGCATGGCAATTGTTTCATTGGCTCACCACGAGTGCATGTTGGGAGTTGTTCAATAAAATGAAAACTGAAAGTGTATCGTCCAATGATAGCAGTGAGACGTGTACACGTGAGGTGATAACATCAACGTTATAGACATGGACGCCACTACAATCGACAAGGCTATTGGAAAGTTCTTTGTGTGCAAGAAAAAACTGATTAGCTTTACACAACATGAATTATTAGCACTACCTAAATCATTTCTTTTTTATGTTGCTGCCAACGCTGTCAAAGAAATTTGGGAAAAGGCGCCTGCCGAGTGGACTAACGACTCTGTATTGAGTGAACTACAACCATGCAGTCATTTTTCCCATCACAAGCAATTAACCATGGCAAAAATACCTTCCATTCGACAGTGTGCCACATGCCAATTAATGAAATTATATCATGGTCATAAAACTCAGTGTAAAGACATTGTTTCATCATTCCATGGCTGTCATGCGGAAAACAACCACCACCTACCATGCTCGTCAGGAGCTGCCGACAAACAACAACAGCAAGAACAAGAACAAGAACAAGAAGAAGAAGAACAACAAAAAAAGTGTTTTTCACCGATTGAAACCTCTATGTCCCAGGTGTACTGGCCGTGGAATTATTGATAACATTATTAAAAACTTACCATTCGAAGCTCACTTACCTGCTTACAGCTTTTGCGGCCCTGGTACTCGTCTTCAAGATCGTTTGAGGAGAGGGAATATGGGAATCAATGCTTTGGATCATGCATGCCTTAATCACGATAAAGCCTATGAAAACAGTGATCCCACACTAAGACGCATTGCCGACAAAGTCTTGTTAAGCATTGCCAAGCAACGATTAACAGCTTCAGATGCCAGTCTAGCAGAACGAATGGCAGCATTTATAGTGATTGGTGCTATGAAGAGCAAATTACTTTTATCTAGATATGGACTTTAACGTAATGAATTTATTTTAAAAAATGTATAGTATCACTGTTATCATGACAAAAAAATAAATAAAAAGACAAGAGTCCATGTTGTGTTTTTTTCCATTATTATTATTCACTCATAGTTTCATTATTATAATTATAAATGACAAACAATAAAAAAGGGACAGCAGTGCATCGTTAAAAATTATTACTAATTGTAGTAAATCTATTTTTTCAATCACAAACAATAAAAAAGGACAAAAGTCCATTATTTTAACTAATAGTTTCATTATTATTATTATAAAAAATTATATATACATGGTAATTGTACTAAACCTATTTTTTTTAAATCACAAACAATCAAAAGAAAGGACAAAAGTCCATCATTATTCATCAGCTTCAAATAGCAGTCTAGCAGAACGAATGTCAGCATGAAATCTTTATCTACTCTAGAACCAGTTTTTTTTGTTAAACGCTTATTATTGAATAAAATAACATGTTACTAGAATTTGATCATTATAAATTATAATAAAAATTGCATAAAAATTGCTATAAATGCTATTTTAAATCACAAACAATAAAAAAAGGACAAAAGTCCATTATTTTAACTAATAGTTTCATCATTATTATTATAAAAAATTATATATACATGGTAATTGTACTAAACCTATAAACAAACAAAAAAATCTACCATTAAGCATAAGTTTTGAAAATTTATTTTTATTATTATTTATCATGGTAAACGTTGAGCAACAATTAATAAACGTCAAACTGTTGAACCCAAAAAATAATTTTATTTTATTATAGTCATTAAAGAGTAGGGCATGAATAAACAAAAAAGTTACGGCTAGCGTACAATGATTATTCGTTTTCAATTTTTACAAAACGAACCATGCATCGATTATTTTTTTCACCCTCATAAATTAAATAGACAGGGTGAATACTGGAATTGACATCTTCCATAACATTATCAGGTAGGTTATTAAATCGTGTGGGAAGAAATGTCTCAAAGTCTTGACAAATGCAAAGAGCTCGTTCACCAAATTTGGTTTTCAGTTTTTGAATTTTATGTATGCGAAAGGGTGTTTGCGTAGGCAATTCACTCATTTTCTTGCGTGCAAAGCCACAATCTTGACCAATGGCGTTCAAGGCGTCCATGGTTGTCTATAACCAAAGAAAAGAGTGTTACTTTCTAACACTCTTGTTCTTATATTACAATAGCAATAACTTTGTACATTAAAGTATATTGTTTTTTTTTCTTAAATCCTGAGTGTTTATGACCTGAAGTTGTAGATAGATAGTATTGGATAAAAATATAATAATAATGTTTGTATCATTTTTTCAGTCAAAACATACATTTGGAAATTATTTAATAGGAAATGTTTTATCAAAATTAAGTGTGAATCTCTCTTGGAGGTAAATGCATGTCTCTGTTGTGAATGGGAATTAGCCTATCATTCCCTAGTCGAATGACTTGTATTCGTTTGCTCTGTTGTTGTGCAAATTCACACAACATTCTGTTAAATAAATAGTATCAACAAATACTAAGAGCAAACATGGAATGCTTTTGGTAACCTATAAAAAGGCAAAGTTAACACGCTATGCATTTAATAACCATGTCTACATCCAACAAAACAAAATTCAAAACTACAAATTTAAACCAGTGTGTATGTGTTTATCAACGTGAATACACGATAAACTAAAACAAACAAACAAAATAGCCAAATGTATTCTAAACGTCAAGTATGCACCTGAAAGCCGAATGTAAACAAAAAAATGCGATAATCATGACATCATGTGGTTAGTTTCTAACAAATCTCATTCTATGAGGCGAATATTGATTGATAGGTAAGCCAAGACAAAGTTGGCGAAATGCTTGTTGTCGATACGAAGTGATTGATTCCTCAGCAGGAAATTTATAAAAATGAAAACAAAACATTTGAAAAGTTATTGGAAAATAAACATTAAACAGGGGTTTTGTACATATTGTACACCAGAAATCTGGAAAATGATCCTCGTCAGCTAATTTAACAATCACTTGATTCATGGTTAAACCGTACCATGCTTTATGAATCACTTGCGTGGATACATTATTTTCAAAGTCAAAATTTAGCATACAGGATTTACAAAAGTGATGCCCTGGATCATAAACTATGTCATCATCCATAATGATGTCATAAAACATGGTATCAATGCGTACTTTCGTGTTTCTATATTCTGAAGGATAGGCCACACGTTGAGGATTATGAGACATCATCGTGGCATATTCATTGAACGTGGTGTGTTTTGTGACGATAAAACGATCTTCATCATGGCTCATGATTGAATCTGAAAAGTAGTCGTTGCCGTTTACTAAGTGAATAAATAAAAATACTATGTACTATATACACTGTCTGTCCCCTAAGTCAATGGCAAAAATAAAATAAAAAATAAGCAAAACACAAATAAATAACCATCTGTCTGTTGACTTCTTTAGGTTAGGTTAGGAAAAAAACACGTAACAGGTTAAAGAAACAATTTCTGTTCAGATATTTCAAATATATCACCACTCATAACTCTAGCCATAAAGTGAGAGTTTTGTCCTCCGTAAAAGCAGCAGATTATTATTCTTTTGTTCTTGCATGAGACCTACTAAGCCACACCCTAGTGTGGCCTATTAAGCCGCATGCCTACTGAGGGTGAATGGTCACCTTGCCGAAACATGAGGCCTACTAAGCGACAACAATAGTGAGGGTGGCTACTTGTTTGTTTTTTTCCTAACCTAACCTAAAGAAGTCAACATGTTTTTAATCTAGCCTGTGCACAGTGAACCATGGAAACGTTGATGCATGGCTCTCTTTATGCGTTGACAGGCAAATAGCACAAGACATACAGTTTATGTACAACTATTTACAGGCATTCACACATCCATGCATACACCCATGCACGCAGGTTAAAAAACAAAAATTATATGATACACTACAATTTTTTATTTTTATTCCGAGGCTCAAGATGGCATCTCGCATTTGATAGCAACCAAACCAAACACTTGCCGTGTTGTACAACAACAATAGCTACAACCACTACTGGTTGTAACCAAATGGGACGCTTGTCATCATATCCTGACACCACTGTCTCTTGTCGTCCAACAAAGCGAGTGTTTGTTTTCGCTGCTTCATTAAAAATAAATCATGATTTTTTGAGAGAATCCTAAACTGACTATGTGCCATGGCTGTGTGGGTCTGAAGGACATGTAAATAATCATCCACACAGAGTCGTTTAACCACATGCTGGCTAATCCCTTTGGCTCGCATAGATTCGCATCGATCCACCTGTCGAAAACTATACATTTTCGGAGCGAGACCTACAAACTCAGTCATCATGGTGTCTGAACACTCATCTTTCATTAAACCAATTTCTTTTTTGTTCAGACGGGGGATATCGAACACGTTCTTCTCACTAAACGAGAACGTGTCAAACCATTTTGGGTTTTGTTTCATAACGACATACGGATCACAGTCACGGATATGGTAAATAAAACTATCCGTGTCTGTATATAACAAGGAAATGGTACCAAATCGCTGTATTGCAAAACCATAATGGAATTTATACATGTGCAATTTTGAAAAATCTAATATGACTTGGCCTAAATAGATAGGCTTATTCATGACCACTTTAGTTTTGGCAAGTTCAATAGTCAGTAGATCATGATCAATAATGTTTAAAGATTTGAAATTTGGTTTTGCAATATATTTTTGAGCCCCCCATTGTCCATGCCATGTATTGACCAATTTAATGTCCCTATACTGCCGTACATTTTCCAAACTCTTGCCATAGATACAATTATTCATCAGTTTAAAAAAATTGATTTGAAATGGCTGAGTGGCACTTTGTCTGTGACTGGTATTTAAATCCATGTATGGTTTCAACCACGGTTTCTGACAAAAAGAAATACCTCTATGGATTTTTTTCAGGGTTAAGCCCTGAGCTAAACATTCTACCAGCATGTCAATATGCAACACATAGTGATTTTTATCATACAAGGTACCCATCAATTTCTTATGATTGCCCTTACTCTCGGGCGGCACCATTTTCTCTATGCAAAAGGGGAAATCACCATGACGCTGTCTGAGATGGGGGGGATAAGCTAAGTCGACATCAAGAACATACCCTACGTCCTGTTGCTTGCTAGCGCTATGCACATTAAAATCTTTAATTTCATCCTCAGACAGCCAGACAAAGTTTCTGTACGGCAGTGGTCGACTCATAGCGTGACCGTATAAATTGTTTACGTCGAAATACATTAGATAGGATTCAGGTTCTTCGGGACAATAATCAGGCATGTAATGATTATTTGCCTTGGCATGTCGCTGATTGAGCGATACGAATCCCCCACGAATCCCTTTTTCCATCATGAGTACCATATCGGGATCCGTCAGTAAATCAAGCTCAATGTGGGTAAATTTGAGGGCGGCGTCCCAACTTAACCCTGGACTGGTATAGTAGTGAGCGGGGTCAAGGCCATAAATCGTGTGACATAGCTGACGAAACGTTTCAAAAACGTCGGTCAACAACAACACGTCTAATTTTAAGTAGTGCATAGCATACTGGCCCATGGTTTCTATGCCAAACACTCGCCAAACATGCTGTGCGTGGGCATAGTCTTCTTCACTGATGGTGCTTTGTGTTAACTGAGAAAAGAATTTTTCTCTTGGCGGCAAAGTCGTTTCTTCAAGCACTTCGTAACTTTCCACATAATCGTATGGAAAATGGCCTTTACGAACACACAATTTAAATTGATTTGTATCCGTAAAGTGGGAATGGGTATGTTTCAACTCATCTTCGCTTAAGCCTTTCACAAGACTATCCAGCGAACTAGACATAAACTTGAATGAGTCGAGAAAGCGAATGCTCATGCTTCCTTTTCTCCATGAAAGTGAGGTAAAGCTCTCATGGTTCTTAGCCAAAATGCTGAATTTGCTCTTATCTACATGAGCAAATTGTTTTACAATGAAGTGAAGGTCATACCGGGAGAAATTGTGTAAGAAGACAGGGAGGAAGCGAGGTGTAGAGTACTTCAAATTGCATTCGTTATGGGCAGCACCTCTAAAATGCCCTGTCCTGTGGCAGTGGTCTCTTACTTTTTTTTCTCCGCCTAAGATTGGCTTTTCACATATGTGGCAGGTGGTGGCTTGATCATATTCTCTTTGCTGTACGTCATTCATCTGAATTGGTACAGGGTTGTTCAAAATAGTTTCTACTTTGCCTGCTAAAGCCGCCATTTGATCAACAAACCACCGCGCACAATCCTGACCTTTGTGACTTACATACTCACATTGTGAATTATCATAGTGACAGACAACATAATAGGCTACAGCAAAAGGCTCATGTTTCTGCACTGGATAGGTTGAGCTTGTATGGGGGCTTGGTTCACATCCCTGAATGGGAACAGTAAGGGCCTCAAAATCAGCGTAAACAGTAAATGGTACCATCTCTTGTTTATTAGTGGCCTTAAATTTTAAGACTGCGTCATTCCCTTCGGGCAAGACTAGCTTTACTGCCGTCTGCCCTTCACAGTCTTCTGTATGTCGTTTCAAAAGTTCATCAGTTGTAAAATACTGAAGGCAGCGCTCACAAATATGTGTCTTACCATTATGGTTAGACACTTGGCTGCTTACTAGTTTTCCTAAATTCTTTATCCAACAATAATGGCTTTTATCCCCATCAGACAGGAAAAGCAGGAGAATGTGATGTTGCTTTACCTGTTTGGTGGCATACAAGGGGCCCACAATATTGGATCCTTCGACGCCATACACCATGAAGGAGAAATTTGGATTATCTTTCTCAAATAAATGAATTTTATCTAGAGGCATGGGAAATGAAACACGCTCGAGATTGAGAGTTTGTTTCATGCGGTTAAACAATTCTTTGTACTTCCCTGGTCTATCACAATTACTGCCCTGACAGGGTTGCAGGCAGCTCACTATACTCCACAAAAAGCAGTAATCGTCTTTGTTGCGTATGTTGATCACTGCCTTTCTGGAAGCGATAAAGCTCGGTGTGGCAATATAGCTACTTCCTGCATTCAATGGATTGTATTTACAAATATTGATTTGCAAATAGGCAATGCTATTGAGGGCCAAGCCACTGGGACCCTCTTGCAACTTATCAAATTTAGTGATAAGCGCTTGAATAGCTTTCTCCTGATACCACGTTTCCAAATTATCGGCTATCAGTACTTTCTCCATTTTTGTACAAAGGTTGAAGGTGTGTTTCTCTTCAACATTATTTTTTATCAATGTAAATTCACATAGTAGTTCGAAGTTTATTTTTAAAGCCTGATGCAATCTTAAGCCTTGTTCACATTCACTCAAAAAAATGGGAAAACATAATTCCACAAAATCTTTAGGCGACAGACAGTGATTCGCATTGTAAATTCGGCCTGAGCATACTCGCGTTTTGAAACATTTGGCCAAAGGCTGCCACACTAACACTTCACTCTCTGATATAGACATGATTATAAAATGGACTAATAAACGTGCAACCCTTACCTTAAAATAGGTTAATCCAAAATCTCCAATTCCAAACGACCACACTTATCGATTTTTACTGACTGGCACACACAATCTCGTTCACAGGTAGACAATGGTTGTAGTAATTTGGGCCTCCAGCAGGAAATGATCACCAACAAAGTTGTTATAGTTTTAATATCAACGACAAGGTTTATCTTGTTTTTTTTGTTTCCAATGATTTATCTGAAAAACAAACCAATACAATCCGTTATTAGTCATGGTTATATACATTAAACATGTGCATTCATTCATTCATTCATTCATTCATTCATAAGACTTGCTAAAAACAAAAGGTTTCAAGTGTGCACACATAAATAAGACACTCACTCGAAAATAACAAAGTCATTTACAAAGACTCACCTCTTTTTTTAATATCGAAAGCGTCAAGGTAGTTAAAACCTATTCACTCCATATATATCTTCATTCTAAAACAATAATAAATACACGCCATAAGTATATAAATTTCCGTGAAATAAATGACATGCATTTAACAACAACAACAACAATAAAAGTAATGGAACAACATGTACTCACCATATAATGAATTATAATACTTTCAGCAAATGTGCTCTTTGCCGCCACTGTCACTGTCACTGTCACTGTCTCTCTCTCTCTGTCTGCTTTCCCAGACTTAATGATGTTGTTTTTAAAAATCTGCAACAAACGAAATCCCCCAAAAATACCATCAGTCACTAACTTACTTTTCATGCATACACAAAATAACAATAAAACCAATCATGCCATAATTAACAATAATGAACCTACCTTAGTACAAGTATGGCCGCGGTTCACGTAATATTTTACAAAGAGCATAAGGCACTTGCATCCGTCACCTTCAAAGATGAACACGAGAATGATGAGTCTCTCTTACCCTCAGAACATATATGTCTCCTCAACAAGATGCAAAGTTAACACTTTACTTTTTTTTTTTGTTCCTATGAGTAGAATGTCATGGAGCGCACAAGTCAGACCGATTCTCACAAGCTTTTGCAATCTCTGCATGAGTATGCGTGAGAATGCAATGATCAGCTTTTCGACAGAGCTGTTTGTCCTTCATCGAGATATCGGGTAACACGTCTGGGTCAGATAACAGCCACCTGCATGTGAACAACAGGCTGTTATCTCTCTCTGCTGCGAGGCACGTACGATGATAAGACCTGTGTCTGTCTGGATCGCCGTGGGTCAGTCTCAATGCTTTCAATTCTCATTGCATTAAGCAAGTTCTCTCTCTGCGTGTGAGCCCTGACCAGTCAAGACAAATAATAATAATAATAATAATGCATAAGTGTTTTATTAATATCAAAGCGCATAACCTAACGTGACTTCAAATCTGGTTTCTTACTTTTTCCCCGTTTTCCTCAACGATCTCGAAAAAAAAAATGACGGAAACCATGATTTCAGGTTTTCCATACCTACATTCCCGTAAACTGAACAACGACACAAATACATCGACATGCCCATCATAAAAATCGCCTCATTCGTTTTCCAAATAACGCGAAAATGAACAAAAAAAACACCTTTTCCATAAGAAAACCATGTTTCCAGCTTTTTACCTTTTTCATGTCTATATCCACGTAAAGAGAATAAAGAGACGAAATAAATACTATCACACGCGTCATTCTCACGTTTTCGGTTTTCCAAAAATCGACAAAAATGTGAAAAACGCATGTTTTGACTCAAAACCCTAACTTCACCTTTCCGACACCTACATTCCCGTAAAGAGCACAACGAGACGAAAAAAACGAATCCAAGCACGCCCTCCTAGCATAACCCGTTTTCCAAAAATCGGCAAAAATGTGAAAAACGCATGTTTTGACCCAAAACCCTAACTTCACCTTTTCGACATCTACATTCCCGTAAAGAGCACAACGAGACGAAAAAAACGAATCCAAGCACGCCCTCCTAGCATGACCCGTTTTCCAAAAATCGGCAAAAATGTGAAAAACGCACGTTTTGACCCAAAACCCTAACTTCACCTTTTCGACACCGACATTCCCGTAAAGAGCACGACGAGACGAAATAAACGAATCCAAGCACGCCCTCCTAGCATGGCCCGTTTTCCAAAAATCGGCAAAAATGTGAAAAACGCATGTTTTGACCCAAAACCCTAACTTCACCTTTCCGACACCGACATTCCCGTAAAGAGCACAACGAGACGAAATAAACGAATCCAAGCACGCCCTCCTAGCATGGCCCGTTTTCCAAAAATCGGCAAAAATGTGAAAAACGCACGTTTTGACCCAAAACCCTAACTTCACCTTTTCGACACCGACATTCCCGTAAAGAGCACGACGAGACGAAATAAACGAATCCAAGCACGCCCTCCTAGCATGGCTCCTTCCATTCCAAGGTCGCAGGGGCTCACAACTTCCTAAGTGAGACAGCTCTCTCATCATCCCACTACTTTTGATGTATACTTCAAAGAGATGGACTTGTGCTATACCAAGCCTCTGTGAAAGGCAAAGAGTTTGGAACTCTAATGTGAGCTACTCCGTGTGTTTGTGTGATATGAGACTCTCTCCTTGCGAGCCATTTTATGAATGAAACAAGAGTGCATCTTATACCATATATACAAAAAAAAATGTTTTGTGTATGTATTTTTGTAAACATTTTTTTTTTTCAAGGAAGTGGGGGAATTTTGAGCCATTTTTATGAGATATATAAGTTACTCCTTTGTGCCATTTTTATCTGACGTGATCAATGCACGCCTTTGTGAAACCTTGGCTGTGAAGCTATTAATAGCCCTCTGATGTCTTAATACCATATATGGACATATCTGCATCTTGTCCCCTTATTGGCCAGTGATTTATATTTTGGAAGGGGTCGTGACCAATCAAATTTTAGCACGCAGTTACCTTTGTGTTGCGTCGTCATTTGCTTTGTTTCGAGGCATTTCTTCCTTGCAGCCAAGTAGGCTAGACGTATTCCGATATTCTAGGGAAAGTGCCCGCGTTCAAGGTGAAACCATGGCGAGGTGTCTGTATGTCGTAATCAGTAACTGCTTTACTGCAGTTCTGTTTCATATTTCGGCAATTTAAAACTCTTTTTCTGTGTTATTTTCTTTTGGTCGCGTGTACTTGTCCCCTCCCGATATTTTCCCTCCGCCCTTTGTGTGCGTGTAATTGCTGGTAAGTTTTTGTTTTGTATGATAGTGTTATTTTCATTTATTTTGATAACGTAGTTTTTGTACTTTAAGGGTTGAAAGTCATGTATGTGGGCTTGTCTTCGCTTTACTCTGGTGTGCTTGACGGTGGGTTTGCCTACCTTGTAGGGGGCATCTTTGGGTCTGTCATCCAGAGTGTATCTTATCGTAGAACAACATAACGGGATTGGAGATTATTTTTCTTGCTTCCCGTAATGCTTTGTTCTTTATCTTAAAGAGTTCACAAAAGGAGGTCTCACTATTGCTATTTGCTGGTGACCTAACCTGTGATATTCTTGTGTCTGTGAATGCCCATATTTTTGCGCATCACATATTTTCGTCGTCTTTGTGTGCCCTTATCTCCTACGCATACTTTCAATTTTTAAAGTATATTTTTGGCTTTGCCGATAATTTAATGTAATTTTTCCTTTTGTCTAAATTCCTATTTTTCTCGTAACTCACTAGATCTTGCATGTGCCTCCGCGTCTTTCTTCCTCATTCCTCCCCTCCCTCTCACCCCTCTCCACCCCGTTCTGAACCATTGCACCCCCCTCCTATTTTGTTCATCCCTTTTGACACGCTTTGTCTAAATTGGTAGAACGTATCTTGACTTCGTTGAGTGTAGTCGTTTCTGAGTTTTGTCTTTTTATTTAATTGCGACATACTTACATTTAGTCATCGTTTCATCTTGCCTTGAACACGTTACCTTAACTTATCTTATTTTATTTCATTTTAATATAATTTAATTTAGTATATTTTCGATTTTCTTCCTAATTTGTATTTTTTTCTTGCGGTAAATTAATTTTGTGTTTAATTTGTTGGTCATTTCTCTTCTTGCTTTTAATATCTCTGGGATCGTTGTACATTGTGGTTCTTATTTAAATACATTTTATCTTTGCCTAAGTATCTCTGCTTTTGCGTCACGCCTTATTTTAATTTTAGTTACCTTCTTCGAGTTTTGTCTGGTTTTTACTACATTTTGGTTTGTCGGTCTTATTAGCGTACTTGTGACGTTAATACGACCTACACGGCCTCTGATTTAAATTTGTTCATCTTTGGATTTTACTGTAGTTTAATTTTAATTAGCTTTCCCCCTTTCTTTTGGGATTGCTTTCTGGTTTGCCTTTTAAAATTTGGGCCCAGCGAAAGCCAAACAAGACTGCGATCTCCCCGTTTTTCTTTCTTCTATTTTATTTTTATTTTATATTTCTTCGGGGATAGGGGAAGAGCTTCAGCTACGTTTCCACTGACGTCTGCTGCGTACGTAAGTATATGTTTATTTCTGTTACTTCATCTTAAGTTGCGTACAAAACACTTATAGTGGCCGATGTATTGAAGATAGAGATATGCTCTCGCGGATTTTTTGTAGAACTTTTCATGCTGACCAATTCTTACGCTCATAGTAGGCTATATTGATATGTTTAACGGTTTGCCCAACCTAAGCTTAAGAAGCGCTCGGACGCCAAGTTTGTTTTCGACTTCTTCACTGAAATCGTTTCTGATTGGCTTCCTTTGATCATATATACATTATTTTCTACAGAATCATTCCTCGAGATATCATTTACAGAATGGTGAAAACCGCATCAAAATCCATCCAGTGGTTCTCGAGATTACCCCTAACATTCAAGAATCGGGTATTTTTGTCTTATACTAACGAAGTAGAGATTGTTGGGGAACACATGCACCAAGCGGTACTATGACGTCACACACCTCAGTGCATCTGGGTACATTTCGTCCCGTCACCGTAACGTAACGCCAGATCCCAGCGTAACGACGAAGTTGACAAGATCATTTAAAATGATAAAATGTACCTACCGTATATACAGTAATAAATAAATAAATATATTCGTCTAACAAATTGTTTGATCGTGTGGCCTCCGGAGAGGCCGAGTGCAGGTCTTTCTAGTTGACGCCCGTGGGCGACCTGCGCGTCGTAATGAGGATGGAGTAAAGATGAAGACGTTACATACACCCAGTCCCCGAGCCACAGGAATTAACCCCAGGAGTTTAAAATCCCTGATGGCTCGCCCGGGAATCGAACCAGGGGCACTTCGGATCAAAGCCTAGTGCACTAACCATTTAGCCACGAAGCCGGACTTCTATCAAATAATTAATACATATATGTTAATGCTGTTGTTGTTGTTGTTGTTGTTGTTGTTTGAGTCTTCAGTCTTTTGACTGGTTTCATGCACCACTCCATGTCTCCCTGTCCTGAGCTAATCGTTTCATATGTACGGGGCTACTACACCCTACATCCGAGGCAATCTGTTTAACATATCCTAACCTTGGTTTATCCCTACTGTTTATCCTCGACCCTTGCTTCCACAACTACGTTTTCTATTCCTGGGCGTTAAAAATCTCTCAGTATGCCTTTCTTCGGAGGGGAAGTAAAGCCGGCGGGCCCATGTCATAGATTTATGGCATATGAAAGAACCTTCCACCAGCTAATCTTGTGTGAAGCAAAATTTGTAGGTTAGGTTTAATTAATGCTCTTAAGTTCCAACGTTAGTCACCAGGCGTTGGGTGCGATGGCATGTAGCGGTAGCCAAGTTCACAGCTAGATATCGTGGACGGTAGCATTTGGTAGCGAAGGTAGGAACTACTTGAAATTATCGTCTGCATTCCTCACTTGAATTAAAAACAGATTGGACACACTAATACAGTCATCACAATTAACACCGGTTATCAGACAGATTCTACACACACCCAAAGTACACGGGGCTACTTGGCCGCGTTTTCGCAGCCATTAAAATAAAAAACCAACCAACCAACTATTTATTTGTAATTTCCTTCATTAGATGGGAACGCGACAACGCGGTCATGTAGCCCCGTGTACTTTGGGTGTGTGTAGAATCTGTCTGATAATCGGTGTTAATTGTGATGACTGTATTAGTGTGTGTATCAGTTTTAATTCAAGTAAGCACTGCAGACGGTCAATTTTCAAGTAGTTCCTATTTTTGCCGCCAAACACCACCGTCGACGACTACTAGTTCAGAAATTAGCTACCAGACGTCACCGCAGTCGGCTCTTGGCAACGAACGTAGACACCTAAGAGCGATGTTTACATTCTTAACCTATACAATTTAGCTTCACACAGGTGTAATTAGTGGAAGGTTCTTTAACATGCCATAAATCTATGATATGGGACCGCCGGCTATACTTCCCCTCCGAAGGAAGGCATACTGAGGGATTTTAACGCTCTTAAAAAATCCGACGACTTCGGCCGGATTTGAACCCGCGATCTTGGGCATAGAAGCTCAGCATGCTACCGACTAAGCCACCGAATCCGCCAGATGGGAACGTTAATCAGGTAGTTGTGTCCCTCAAAGCAACAAACATCATGATTATCATCACATCATCATCATCATCATCATCATTCATGATAAGTCTTCTCCCTTCAATTATAATTCAAAACCAAAAGGACTAGGAAGGAATGAAACCGAGATTTATCACTCACATTAATTCTGGGCATTAGTAACGTACACGTGTTGTAACCCTTTACTGCTACCGTTTACCGCTGTCTGCTTATCCAACTAGTCAAAGAAAGCTTGAGAATGCGTAAATTTTGGTTGATATAAAGGATCCTGCCCGTCCACATTACCTGCCCGCTGGACGTTAACTGCCTGACCTCACAACATTAAGCAGGATTAAGTCTCTTTTATCTGCATGAGTTATATAGCTTGATTTGAGAGGGGTAACTATTCAATTCGTTTCGCCAGTCCCATGTTTTCTTTCTGATTCTTATCTTCGCGGCCAAACTGGCCCATCGTAAATAAAGTTACACATTGAAAAGATTTTTGAAAGGATTAATAAATCCTTTGAGTTCAAACAAACCTGTATTCATTGTTCAAGTGAACCCACCAGAACGGTTCTGGGGTTAGGCTACCGGCTGCGGATACAATAGGGATAACATATTTATTACTGCACTCAGTATTTATGGGATATATGCTCCAAATACAATACATTACTCCTCCTCAATCGCTCGTTACAGTATCATTGCTACATTTAAGTTCCCACAAGGGAATACTGCGAGCGCAAACCCCCTGGTCTAACAAACTTTGTATTATGTTGTAGAATTATACTCTATGGAAACAGTCTTGAGGAAAGAATTAATGATGAAAATCCACAGTCTGCTTCCAGTCAACCAACCGGGTCAGGAATGGAATGAATGAAGCCGCCATCTAGCGCCGAGGATATGAACTGTGCCAGCTGCCGAAGCCTGTCGCACTCCTCTGAGGCAAAGATTAATGAATGGCAGCTAATAAAAATAATAATAATAATAATAATAATATCATATGACCTCGGGTGCCGGGTGCAAGCATTGTTATTTGGCTCCCAGAGGGTAGCTTGCATGTCGAATTTCGTTGTTCCTTGAAGCACCATGAAAGTCAAGGAGGTTAGATATTGAACCCGAGGAGGTTATGCTGACTGGAATCGAACGGGGTTCTCAGAGACTGTGATCTCAGTATAAAGGTTCCACCTGGGAACGAACCCGAAGTCTGTGGAGGGAGTTTTATTGTAAAAACCCCTCGAGAGAAGTGTATATTAAATCACTGGTGTGATTTCAGTTGCAGTGACATTATTTATTAAAATAATGAAGGGAAATTGAGCAGAATACTGCATTATTAGACTACTTGGTGTAGGCTATACGAGGCTTGGAACACTGCAAGTGCAGAGTTGACATTTTTACAAATTGGCCCAGAATTGTGGGAGGTGTTCAGTGGAGCCACGTCCATCTCTCTGACCTCATTATGTCGTCTGGGAGAGGGTGAGGGCCTGAATAATGACCCAGTTCTTCCCCGACGGAGAATAGCATTGAGTTTGGTGGGGAGAGATAGCCAGGAAAATCATTGATTACTCGTGACTGGAGTAACGGATTGACTTGAGAGTGGTCCACAGGTGAATCTTTTGCCGAAAGGCTAATTTTAGAGCCTTTAATCTGCAAAATTGACGCATATTAAGGAAGTGCGGAAGGACCGTAGAACTATCATTGTTCGCGGCGAGTTTGGAGAAGGTTGCCTGGGATTCCCAAGAAGATAGCGTCCCCAAGCCATGGAGAAAGGAATTAATATTAATTAATTGGACGAGCGATTCTTCTGCACGCAGGTAGTTCTGGGATCTGTGATGACAAAAGAACCCGATGATCATGGTTTCGAGACCAGAATCGCGCTGTGAGAGGAGCCGGGATGACGCGGGAAAATTTCGCCCTACTTTTCGTGGGAATCCAATATAAGGGAGTCGACCCTTGACGGAGCGCTCAGTCTCGCTCAGTCTCACGCAGTTGAAGCTCAGTCTCGCCCAGTTGAAGCTCAGTTTGCAGTCAGTTTTACGCAGTCATCATGCCAGGCGCACGCCAGTATTGCAGCCAGTCCTAACGCAGCTTGCACAGTTGGACATAGTTTGTCACCGAGAATTGAAAATAGTCATCGCTACACAGTTTTGTAAACAGTATGAACAATGTGTGTTCATTTAGGAAGCAACGTGTGAAATAAGTTGCAGAACTATTGGAAATAATAATCTATGTAAAGTTATGCACAGTGTTAGCGCAATGTAAAATATTGACTGATCGTATATGTGTAATTACGATGGAATGCACTAAAAGAAACGTTACGGAGCAGTTGGTAATGTCATAAGTATACCAAGTAACCACGCTCAGGACGGTAGTTAGCATATTTATGCAACGCAGGGAGCTTACCGGAGGAGTATGGATAAGAACTGTTGGTGAATTCCGAGAGCAGGTAAACCAGACTTTCAATCAGGAGTTGGTAGGAGCACGGGAGATGCCATCGATACCTGCAATTTTGATCTTTGCTAGGGAATTTCAACAATGAAAAGTGTATAAAGTGTCGTGTGTTATGTGTAAAGCATATGTAAAATATATTTTAAAGTAGTGATTGAAGAAGTGTTATAAAGTATCATATGTGTGGGAGCGATAGCTTCCTTAGAGTAATGCAACGTGCCGTGTTGTTAACAGAAAATATCTGTCATAAAATGTGTGTATTCAAGATAAATATGTCACGTTAAACCTGCAAATGGCAGGCCAACTGGAAGAATATGATTGGTTGGAGCCACCGTAAGGAGCCTGTAGAGATATGTGAGTACCCCACAAATTATGTTTAATTAATGAACATAGGACACTGCATGTTGGTGATTTCAGTAAGGATGCCAGTAAAAATCAGATTAGGAGGTAGATCCTCTAGGTTTAATCATTATTGTGTTGATTTTCATAAAGTTGAGATGTTAATTTGCATCATTAAGTGGAGTAATCATTCCCACTATGAATTAAGAATGGCAATCAGTTATGTAAATGCAACGAACACGATTGTTCGAATTTTAAGACGTTTAGTTATGTCGGATTTTTGGTGATTTATGTGAGAATAATAATAAAGAATGATTTTGGTCATTTATGTCAGTGAGATTAATGGTAATAATAATAATGAATATTAAAAGTATGAATGAACACATCAGGAAACAAATAAATGTTGTAAGCGAGATAGTTACGCTAATTGCAAGACTTATCAATCTAAGCAGTAAGATGATACAGTAAGATTACATTACAGTAATTAAGGAAAGAAGTTTTATATCAGAATATTGCATATATTCAATAATGAGGCCAGGAATGAAAGAGCTTTTAGTGAATTGAATTTGCAGCTTATATGAGAAGCTTATAGACTAATTGATAGATTTCTCTTAATAATATAGGTCGGAGGTCGTAGCATTAGTTAAAGGGGCCAGGTGGTCTATTCTACGAATGAAATCTCCTATGTCATGGGCATAAGTAGAGATATAAATTATGCCAGAGTTTTAGTGTGGTACCCTAGCTCTGAGGAAGGATATGAAAGTGTTCCGGGTTGGAATCCTGTGGTAGAGACGAGGAAAACGAGGACACCTTGAAACTCTATGGATCCCCGAGAACTTATTGATGAGTTATTCAGCTCGTGGGAGCGAAACTCATGGCGACAGCTTGGACTGAGCGCCTATTTTATTTGAGACACCGGTCACCCGTCAGACTAATGTATTACGAACCCCGAACCTTCATGTTGAATGGACCTGTGTGAGGCCAGTAATTATTATATCCTCAGTGTAGGAGTAATTTAAAAAAGCTCATTCAATACCTGTTTGCATAATAGTCAATTAAGATCCTTTGGGATATGTGTGTCGTTCAGACAACAGTATTTGTATTGTACATCTTCTACTGCTTAGTGAAGTAAAGCATTCAAACCTTTAGGGAGGGTCGAGATAATTGGTGGAACCCCCATCCCACATTCTATTGTGTGCCGACTCCTCGAGCAGAGGGTCTGCGGACGGTCACCCGAACCGTCAAGGCAAGTTGAAAGGAACAGATTGAGACCCTATAATGACATGTATTGAAATATTGTTATGTTGAGTAACGTAGCCATGTGGTTTAAGAACACATGGATAATTATAGATCATCCTGATGGTTCATTATTTTAGCTATCTGACGAATGGTTAGACGATGTATTTGCACTGTCACTGACGCCAAGTTAATGAAGTTGGTTACCAAATGCCACAGGCTACGCACGCAAGGTAGTCTTATTGTACCACCCGACACAGCTATACTTTAACGTCTTTTATATGAAATCACAACAGCATGCAGTGGGACTATATAAATAGTGGAGTAGGGGTAGCTTACATAAGTATGGAGTTGCACGTAGTTTGCGGTGCAACACCAGAATAGGCTAATGCATGACGCATTTGGTGGGAAGAGAAAGATCAAAACACACACGGTACACATATTTGTCAAAACTAAAGAGGTTTAAGGAATAATGAAGTTGTGAAATTAAAGAAGTCACATTGGATGACAGTAGTATGTCAATGTAAAAGTTGTTTGTGAAGTTGTACGTGCATCAGCGCACTAGAATATCTTTGTGAAGCTCACATAAGGGTAAAGCTTTGTGGTATGATATGATTTATTATGATTATATTTTTGCTCATGTTGGTGGATTGTGGAAAGTTATTTTTGTGTGCTTTTGTTTTATGGTTATGGGGATTGTTTTATTTGTTCAAAGCCATGATTTTATTTACTGGATTAAAGTTTTAGAATAGAGTTGTGCCTTATTATTGTAGGGTTGATACCTTGTAGCCTCAAATCCAAAATATGCACTGCTCAATTGGGGAGACGGTACACGCCTGAGACCTGAAGCTAGCTGGAGGCAGAAGCATATTTTCCATCGAGATTATACGTATGGGTACAATATCTAAGCTCCTTGAACACTATAGAGCTTTCTAGTAGAGGAATGAGGAACTTTGTGTTGGCAGAAACTCCCGAGATTAATTTCGCCATTATGAACACGGCCTACTGAATTCAAATGGGTTCTTTGACATGCCAACATCGTATGACATGCGTGTCGTAAATTTTTGCCGCCTTTCAAAAAAATCACTTACTAAGGCCAGAAGCGAACCTGCAAGCTTGGGGTTAATAGACCGACATGTTAACCACTCGCCCACCGTGAGAATGACAGATGAAATGAAATGATAGTGGAGAATGTTACTGGAATTAAATTTTGACGGGGAAAACCGCAGTACCCCGAGAAAAACCTGTCTTCCTCCAGTTATTTCCAGCACAGATCTCAAATGGAGTGACAGGGATTTGAACCACGGACCCACCGGTGAGAGGCCGGCGTGCGGCTGCCTAAGCCACGGTGGCTTGGAGAAAAATTAATAAAAGTAATTATTATTATTTATCGTATGGCTTTTAGTGCCGGGAGTGTTCGAGGACATGTTCGGCTCGCCTGAGTCTGCAGCTGCTTTCAGTGGACACCCTAAAGGGTGAGCTACAAGTTCCCTTCAATTTCAAGTAGTTCCAACTTTCGCCAAGAGATATCAATTATACCTAGTGGTGAACGTTGGAACTTGATAGAGCGTTCTGACGAAATCTAACCTAACAATTTTGCTTTACACAAGTTTAGTCTGTGAAAGGATCTTTTACATGCCATAAATCTATGACATGGGACCGCCGGCTTTACTTCCCTTCCGAAGGAAGGCATACTGAAGGATTTTTAACACTCTTAAAAATCCCACGACTTCGGCCGGGTTTGAACCCACTATCTTGGGAACAGCAGTTCAGCATGCTACCGACTACGCCACCGAAGCCACTATGGGTAGATATAGTAACAAACGAAGAGGTGTTAAGACGAGTGGGAGAGGAGAGATGTTTTGTGGCGACTGCTAATGAAGAGAAGAGATAGGTTGGTAGGACACATACTAAGGCACCCATGAACAGCAGACTTAGTTATAGATGAAGGATCGAGGGTAAGACCTGTAGGGGTAGTATAGAGAGCTTTGAAGCTAATTTTCAGTGTTGCCCGATTGACAATTGCATATTGCAAGTTTTCAGTCAGTAAATGTTGGAATAAGCCACGGTTAGAATATGTTAATCAGATTGCCTTGAGTGTTGGGTATAGTAGTTATGTAGAGATGGAACGATTAGCTCAGGGTAGGGAGGCATGGAGATCTGTATCAAACCAGTCAAGAGGCTGAAGCTCAATCACACAAGGTAGACCCCCCAGGGGCTCACATCCAGTGGGACGTGGGTTGGCAACCACGGGACGCCAGCTGAGTCCGGCATTGCTTCCAATTACTTGTGCCAGGCTCCTCTCCGTCTTCTTTCCCGTCAGCCTCTTTTGGTCAACACTTGTTCTCTTCCAACCCCGACGGTATTAGGGTATCTGAGGCCTAGGGAGTTTCTTTCTTTCCCGCCTTAATTGGCCCTTATCTCATCTTTCCTGTTACCCTCCTTCTGCGAGGGGTCAGCCTCCTTTTACTTTTCATGTTATCTCCTGCCATCTGCTGAAGACCCTCAAGACCCACTTCTGGTGCACCCTGGATATTGCTACACCCTCAGGGGCTCACGGCTGGTGAGTTCGAGAGTTGGCAATCCCGAGGGATTCCAAAGCTGGGTCCGTTTTTTCTCCTTTTTCCACTGACTTTGGGGCAAACCCTCTCCTCTTTCCTTTCCCTATCTGCCTTTCATGGCTCTTCTTCCTTCCAAGTCCCTCAATCCTCATTCTTCGAGGGTTGAGGGCATTTATTTTCTTCCTGTCCTTTATTTGCCTTATCCTTTATTTGTTTACCATTTCTTCTTCTAGTATGTAAGTCTGTAGTTAGTAATAGTTACAATTTACATTCTGGGGCCGATAACCTAGATGTTAGGCCCCTTAAAACAAAAATTATCATCATCATCATCGACACAGGTACAGTACCTAGGCTCCCCTATGCAATCTGACCGAATCTACGTTTACATAAAATCTAGCACGGCAACACTGATACAATTATTTAGGCTATAAGTTTTCTAAATGCAAGTTCTTATGTAAGTTACTATGATCTGTTAAAGATACTGAACCCGATGGGGTTATGCTGACTGGAATCGAACATGGTTCTCAGAGACTGTGATCTCAGTAAAAAGGTTCCGCCAGGAAGCGAACCAGAGATCTGTACAGGGAGTTTCTTGGTAAAAACCCCTCGAAAGAGATGTATATTTAATCACTGGTGTGATTTTTGATGAAATGGCATTATTTATGAAAATAATGTAGGAAATAATGAGCAGATTATATCATTATAAGACGATTTGGTGTAAGCTATTGGAGGTTTGAAGCACAGAGGAGGGCAGAGCTGACATTTACTAATCGGCCCAGAATTGTGGGTTGGTCCCAGTGGAGCCACGTCCATCTCTGTCACCCCATTATGTCGTCTGGAGCAGGGGAGAGGCCTGAAAAATGACACAGTTATTCCCCGACGGAGAATAGATGTAGAGGAGGGGCGGTGAAATGCCCAGAAGAATCATTGATTACTCGTGATTGGAGTAACGAATCGAGATGAGAGTTGCACACAGGTGAATATTTTGGCAAGAAGATAATTTTAGAGTCTTTTACCGGCGAAATTGGTGCATATTTAGTGATGTGCGTAAGGACTGTGAAGCGACCATTGTTCGCGGATGGATGTGAAGATGTTGACGGGGAGTTCCCGACTAGGTAGCGTCCCACGCCATGGAGAAAGGAATTAATATTAATTAATTGAACGAGCGATTCCTTTGCACACATATAGTTTTGGGACCTGTGAAGAGAGAGGAACACAATGATCATGGTTTGAAGACCGGAATCATGCTGTGAGAGGAGCGAAGATTACGCGGGAAGAGGTTGCTCTACTTTCTGTGGAAATCCGATATAAGGGAGTAGACCCCAGGAGGAGTTCTCAGTCGTTGAATCTCAGTCCTACTCTGTTCTCAGTGTTACTCTGTTCTAGCTCAGTTGTTCTCAGTTGAAACTCACTTGAAGCTCAGTCGAGACGCAGTCAAGCTCAGTCTACATGCCGCCAAGCGCAGTTACAGCCAGTTACAGTTTTACTCAATTGTCAATTGTAGCACAATGGAAATAAGTTGCAATCAGTATGCAGCAAATATGCAGCAGTACGAGACAGCGTGTAAGCCGCAGACAGAAGTCTTCAAATAAGCTACGTGCAGTCTTCGAGTGAAACTTCAGTCAGCTACAGCCAGGTTGAAGCAAGTTCGTCAAGGCAAAACGCATGACGATTCTATTCATCGAGACGCCGAACAAAGACTGGTATGTGTAAAAGAAACAGTAAACATGCTTGTATGAATAATAGTCGTGATATAGGCATAATCAGCCGCACGAACTATGATGTGTTCAGTTATGAAGCACCGTATAGACTAACGGCAGCACTATTGTATATAATTATTTGTGAAAGTGTTGAACTTTATTAAGCGCAGTGTGTATTGTATGAACTAATCGTATATGTGTAACTACGATAGAATGCGCTAAAGAAACTTTACTAAGTGTTTGGTATTGCCATGAGAATACCAGATGTTAACGCTCATGTTTAGGAGCAAGCGTATTGATGTAACGCAGGACGCTTACTGTAGGAGTAATGATCGTCATAAAACTGTTGGAGAGTTCCGAGAGCAGATAACCAGACTTTCAATCAGGAGTTGATAACGTAAGATGCCGTCGACACCTGCAATTTCGATCTCTGCTAGGGAATTTCAGCATTGAAGTGTGTATAAAGTGACGAGTGTTCAGTGTAATGTATATGTAAAAATATCATTTAAAGTAGTGTTTGATGAAGTGTTTCACATGTTTGGGGAGTGATAACTTCCTGAAAGGTATGCAACGTGTCGTGTTGGTGATAGAAATTATGTATAATCAAATGTGTGTAAACAAGAGAAATATGTCGCGTTAAACCCATTATGGCGGGCGACATGGAAGAATATGATTGGTTGGAGCCACCTTAGATGCCTATAGAGATGTAAGTACCCCACAAATTATGGTTATAATTATGTAGAAGTATGGACCGATGCATGTCTGTGATTCCGTAAAGGTATTGTGAATTCCTTATAGATGCCAGTAAAAGTCAGTTAGGAGGCTGATCCTCCATGTTTAATCAGTAATGAGTTGATTTTTATAGAGTTGAAACGATGATTTGCATCATTAAGTGGAGTAATTTTTCCCACTATGAATTAAGAATGGCAATCAGTTATGTAAATGTAACGAACGCGATTGTTCGAGTTTAAAACGTCTAGCTATGTCGGAAATTTTGGTAATTTATATGAGAATAATAATAAATGATGATTTGGTCATTTATGTCAATGAGATTTTCAATAATAATAATAAAGGATGATTTTGGTCATTTATGTCAGTGAGAAATGATGATAATAATAATAATGGTTATTAAGAGTATGAATGAACACATCAGGAAACAAATAAATTGTTGTAAGCGAGAATTATTAACGCTAAGTGCAAGACTTATCAATCTAAGCAGGAAGATGTTACAGTGAGATTACATTTCAGTAATTATGAAAAGAAGTTTTATATCAGAATATTGCATATATTCGGTAATGATACCAGTAATGAAAGAGCTTTTAGTGAATTGAATTTGCAGCTTAATTGAGAAGCTTATAGAGTAAATGTTAGATTTCTCTTAATATTATAGGTCGGTGTGTCGTAGCATGGAGCATTAGGGGCCAGATAGTCTATTCTACGTATGAATTCTCCTATGTCGTGGACATTGTTGGAGACATTATTTGCCAGAGTTTTAGTGAATGGACCCTAGCTCTGAAGAAGGATTGAAATGTGTTCCGGGCTGGAATCCTATGATAGAGTCGAGGATAACAAGGACACCTCGCAGCTCTATGATTTCCCGAGAACTTATAGATGAGTTATGTACGCTCGTGGGCAGCGAAAACTCATGGCGACAGTGGTTTTGTGCGCCTATATTATACTTGAGACATCGGTCACCGCCAGGCTCATGCATTACGAACCCCGAACCTTCATGTTGAATGGACCCATGTGAGGCCATTAATTAATCATTATCCTCGACGTAGGAATAATTACAAAAGCTCATTCAATACCTGTTGGCATAATAGTCAATTAAGATCCTTTGGGAACATGTGTGCCGGTTAGGACACAGTATTTGTCTTGTAAATCTCCACTGCTTAGAGAGGGAAGCTTTCAAACTTTTAGAAAGGTCGAGATAATTGGTGGAACGACCCATCCCACTTTCTATTGTGTAGCGATTTCTTTAGCCGAGGGTCGGTGCCAACCACTCGAACCGCTCAGGCGAGTTATAAAGGGAAGAGATTCTAGACCTTGTTAAAATGACATATAATGCGAGATTGTTATGTTGAGTATTATAGCCCTGTGGTTTGTGAACACATGGATAATTATAGTCAATCCTGATGGTTCATTAATTTAGCTATCTGACGAATAGTTACATGATATATTTGTACTGTCACTGGAACCAAGTCATGTAGTTGGTTACTAGATGCCAATCGCCTTGAGCGCGAGGTAGTCTATTGTACAATCCGACATAAGCTATAACGTAACGTTTTATCTGGGAATCACAGACAGCATGCGGTGAAACCATATAATTGAAGGATATGTAGGGGGTAGCTTACATAATTATGGAGTTGCACGGTGATTTTGGTGCAACGTCCAAATAGGTAAATGCATGCAAAGCATTTCATTGGTGAGAAGAAAAATATTAAAACACGCACGGCACACATAATTGCTTAACGTAAAGGGGTTTAAGGAATAATCCTTGTTGTAATATTAAAGAAGTCACATTGTATGACTGTTATGTTAATGTAAAGTTGTTTTGAAGTCGTAGGTGCATCAGCGCACTAGTATATCCTTGTGAAGTTCATAGAAGGGTAAAGCATTATGGCTAGGTATGACTTTGTTGTGATTTCATATTTGTTTATTTATGGATTGTGGAAGTAAAAATTTTGTTTGCTTTTATTTTATGCTTTTTTGGGTATTGTTTTGTGTTTGAAGCCATGATTTATTTTACTGGATTAAAGTTTTAGAATAGAGTTGTGCCTTATCATTGTAGAGTTGATACCTTTTAGCCTCAAATCCAAAATATGCACTGCAAAATTGGGGTTACCGTACACGCCTGAGAGCTGATGCTAGTTGGAGGCGGATGCATATTATCCAACGAGATTACTCACATGGGTACAATACTGACATTCGGTTTACATCCAAATATTTGCCAAATTTTATATCATTGACTTCTAACAGTCTCTATTATTGATTATGGCATCAGTTTTCCTATTCCATTACATTTTAGCAACCATTTTGTATCCAGCATTATGTCTTCAGTGATACCAACATCATATTTGCTGTGAGCCATCTAGAAAAAGAAAACCGTAATGCACAAGTTTACCTCAAATACCTACGGTTTACACACAAATACCAAACCTCAAATACCTCAAAACTAAACATTTAGTATTGCAGTGGCAATGTTTTCATTCTTTTACATTTCAGATGCCATTTTGTATCCACAATTATGTCTTCAAAAATCTGAACACCAAACTTGTTTTGAGCCAATTAGAAAACTCTTGTGTTCAAAAAGACGGTATATTGGCTTTCACGGCCAGTGAATTAAAACTCAGCAATTCTTTTAGGTTTGTGCCGTGTCTTGTGTGGGGTTTCGCCTAGGACACCAAGCTGGTTCATCAGCGGGCTCTCGGTGTCCCCACCCGGACCTACACAGGAGTAGCGAACTGCACCCTACCTCCTTTTTTATGAAGCGCACCTGCGCCTCCTTACTGCGAGAACTAAAAGCTCAAGCAGCCGTAACCTCCCTAAGAAGGCTTCCAAAAAGATAGTCCCTATTGGCTTTCACGGCTAGTGAATTAAAACTCAGCAATTCTTCTAGGTTTGTGCCGTGTCTTGTGTGGGGTTTCGCAAGGACACCAAGCTGGCTCATCTGTCCCCGCCTGGACCCCCACAGGACACCTAGAGCCCGCTGATGAGCCAGGCGAAACCCCAGACAAGACACGGCAGAATCCTAGAAGAATTGCTGAGTTCTTGTGTTCAAGTTCTCAACTGAATCCATATTCATGTTTTGGCCACACTTGTGTTATTTGACGTCTCTGTGGCCAATCAATTGGTAACTTACTATCTCCAAGAGCTATATCTTAACATGATAGCAATGGGTTTAGATTCCATCTCTCCACTTTTTGAACTGCTAATTGGATAGATTATTGGATATTTGATAAATAAATCTTATGCTCCTCCCAAGTTGATGAAATCGTGATCAGTGAGCTCTATCACACCAAGGGGATTGAGACTCTAAGATGAGAGCTGATCTCCGGTATTATTTTCTGTGATCAGTGCTACCGTATCAATCACATTAATCCACTGTAAGGCGGTCTTACCGCACACAAAGTGTATCAACGATTAACTCGCACGTATCATCCTTCACAGATAAGCAGTGGAGGGATATTGACCTCCAATCGACTAGAATCGACTCATACCTCTCCAAACTTTTTAATTTTCCACTTTGTTGGTAGAAATATTTACTTCATCTTTGCTAATTTGAACCACAAATTTCATACAACAAACCTGGAGTAATGTAAGTTAAGTTGATGCCTACGTTATAGCTAAAGCATTGCGCGGATACGGATATCCGCAATTTTTTTTTGCCATGCGGATATAGTTTGCATGGCTGTTAGGAAAGCGGATGATGTTTGGAGAAAATTTTCGGGTAGTTCATTGAACACAATCCGAACTTGTTTAATAACATTATTAGGACCCGGATGTTTATGACATGCCGTTATCATATCTTTCCGTCGTGTCATTTTCATGACAAATGTAAGATGATGATCTAATCTAATTCGAGTTGTCACATTAAGCATAATTAATACTCCGAACAAGAAAGGGTTGCAATTCTGGCTGAATAAAATTCATTCTATACCTAGATAATGGCATATTTTCCTCAAATGCCTAAATATGTTGCTTTAGTAATTTATGCATTATCTAATTAATAGTACATTTTGCAACAAGCCTATAATGGCTATAATTAAGACACGAGTATGTTTATAAAACGAGCGTATGCGATTTTTATAATTTCTTAATTACCATTATAGGGGAGTTGCATACGACTGTTTATGTTCGACTATAATTATTATAACTATTTTATGTTCGAAGATAAATATTCATAAATATCTGTCGAGATTTCGCCAGTTTTATGTACTGAACAGAGCGCATGAGACGCAGAGAATTCCTTGTATTTGACCATGCCCTTCTCGATTACCCCATTATGACTCTAGGCAACGCAGTTTAGAAGGCCTTGGAACTCCATGCAGGTGCGATGCTAACCTTATCTAATTGGTCAAACAACTGTTTCTTGAGCTGTGATTGATGGGAGAAACTGTTTCATAATGAAAAATAATGTTATATTGACCATCATTATGAAACAGTTTTCTGACACATAATAGTCAGGGTCGAACATAAACATATTATTGTAATGCCAGTAAATTCGGATAAGAAAAGTGGGAATGCGGGAAGAACCAATGCGGATGTGGGGCGGATGCAGATAACAGTCGTGCAGATGCGGGGCGGTTGCGGATAACAGTCGTGAGGATGCGGGGCGGATACGAATAACAGTCGTGCGGATGCGGTGCGGATGCGGATAAGATTTTGTTTATCCACGCAGGGCTCTATCTATAGCCTCCTTGAATTTGTCTAAATGAATAACATTATTCACGATACTCAACACAACAATAATACTCAAACACCATTTCGTGCGTTGTAGTTATAGCTTTTTACCATAATCACAACAGAGTGGCTACTTATAGGTCACCTCCACATATTAGTCTTTCAATTCTACAGTAGTTTAGGCCTTATTGCCTTAGGGTAACGCAGCAATAGTAGATACACCTTCATAGATTAGTTTGGGGATGAAGACTGTTTTTCTGATGGGATCGTCATTTCCATGTTTTGCAACATTAAAATACATAGATCTTTTGTAGGATGTTGAATGCCTTAATATTTAATAGTTACCACATTTACTAAGATTTTTGACGGTTCTTTTTGAGGGCAGAGATTGTCTGTGGGAGTCACTATAGGTAGCCCTGTGCGGATAAACAACATATTATCCGCATCCGCACGACTGTTATCCGCATCCACAACACATTTGGCTTTGAGGAGAGAGTTTTTCCCTTATCTATGTATGTCAAGTTCTATGTTTTAAATGTATGTTATCCAGCCAGACTTGCAACCCTTTTCAGTTCGGAGTATTAATTGTGCTTGATGACATAATTTGAATGAGATTAGCGTAAATCATCATCTTACATTTGTCATGAAATAAAAAAAAACATAACGGTAAAATATGATACCGGTATGTCATAAACACCCGGGTCCTAGTAATGATATTCAAAAGGTTCGGATTGTATTCTAAAAACTATCCGCAAGTTTACTCCAAACATTATCCGCTGCTTATCCGCTGCTTATCCGCTATCCGCACAGCCATGCAAACTATATCCGCATGGCGAAAAAAAATTGCGGATATCCGCGCAGGGCTTTAACTACTGTATAGGTCTGTGTATGGTAGTGTTTTGTAGATTTTGATATGATGATGCTCGCTTGACGACCGAAACATGTCCTCCCTTAGTCTCCTCCTTTCTCAATAGTCCATAATAATATATCTTGTTGTCACCGTGGAGGCCCGGGTTCGATTTCTGGCTCTGTCAAGAAGTTAAATTCTGGTCTGAAGGCTGAAACGGGGTACACTCAGCCTCGTGCGGCAAAACTGAGAAGAGGCGGGTTCGAATCCATCCTGTAAGTGGTTTTCCGTGGTTTCCTACTTCCACTCCAGGCAAATGCCGGGATCGTACCTAACTTAAGGCCACGGCCGCTTACTACTCAAATCCTATCTCAATAACAAATGCACACACTGGTACAGACATCACTGTGACACAAGTTTTCAGAAGAATTCTACACACCCAAGTACTCGGGGCTACATGATCACGATGTCGCAAATTGCCTAAAGAATGAACAAAGAGCAAAATATATCTAGTGATTTAGGCTATTTCAGGTTATTTTTTCGTATATTCTATTAATTGGAATTGTTTTGTGTTGAGGGGCAGATGACCTAAATGTTCCACCCCTTTTAACTTCAGTAACTAACCAAGTAACTAACTAACTATAAGGTGCGTTCAAAAAGTAACGAGCCGGAGGCTGGAATGCGCAAACCGGTGACGACATCGGCTAATCGTGGCGTGTGAAACGAGTCGTGGTTCCGACCAGAGCGTGGAAGGTCACAGCCCGTCGCTAGAGGGCACGCGTGCACGTCACGTGACGATACAAAGCGAGCAGCAGCATGCATCAATCGTCCAACCTAGACCAAGACAGTAGGCCATTCAACATGCTTCCTGGTGTGGTTGAAGATTGTGGGGCACCCATTGGGCACACACTTCCCGCAAGTGCAGTCGTTCCTTCATGATGGTGTGCACACTTCCGACGCTCAATCCGTCCTCGGCGGCTTTGGCGTTCACTGTAACTCGGCGGTCCTGGGTAATGAGTGCATCAACCAGCTGGCCGTTGTCATCGGTAATGCAGGGGGGTGCCCCAGACCGGGCATCAACGGCTAACGACACCCGGCCTTCCCTGAAGCGCTTGTGCCACGCCTTGACCCTTGCAAGGAACATGCAGTGTTCGTCGTACACTTGTGACATTCGGCGATGAATGTCCGTTCTCCCTACTCTTTCCGCTGTCAGAAACCGAACAACACCTCATTGCTCTTCGTTTGACGCCTCCATCTCACTGTTTGCATTGCGACTGGCAGCGTTGGACGATTGATGCATGCTGCTCGCTTTGTATCGTCACGTGACGTGCACGCGTGCCCTCTAGCGACGGGCTGTGATCTTCCACGCTCTGGTCGGAACCACACCTCGTTACACACGCCGCGATTAGCCGATGTAGTCACCGGTTTGCGCATTACAGCCTCCGGCTCGTTACTTTTTGAACGCACCTTATGTTTGAGTCTTCAGTCTTTTGACTGGTTTGATGCAGCCCTCGATGCCTCCCTGTCTTGAGCTAATCGTTTCATCTCTACATAGCTACCACACCCTACATCCGAGGCAAACTGTTTAACATATTCTAACCTTGGTCTACCCCTACAGTTCTTGTCCTTGACCCTTCCTTCCATAACTAAGTTTGCTATTCCTGGGTGTCTTAGTATGTGTCCTACCAACCTATCTCTTTTCTTCATTAGCAGTTGCCAGAAACATCCCTCCTCTCCCACTCGTCTTAATATATATCATCATTTGTAACCATATATACCATCTTATCATCATCATTCTCCTGTAACACCACATTTCAAACGCTTCAATTCTCCTCTTTTCTGCTGCACCAATATTCCGAGTTTCACTTCCATAGAGTGCCACGCTCCAGATAAAGGCTTTCAAAAATGACTTCCTAATACCTAAATCTATATTCGAAGTCAACAGATTCCTTTCTTGCAGTAATGCTTTCCCTGAGCCAACCTACTTTTTATATCCCCTTTGCTTCGTCCATCAATGGTCATTTTGCTTCCAAAGTAACAGAAGTCACCTACTTCCTTTAGCTTTTCACCTGCCAATTTGATATCCATAGAGCTTTCTGATTTATTTCGGCTGCATTCCAATTTGTGTTTTACTTTTATTAATTTGACTAAAAGTTACAATATTGTCGATACTTTTTTAGTACGATGAGCATTGATCATATCGCGACGTTGTGTTTTATTTGTAATTTTTATCCCTCAATGAGACTTATTTTACGCACCGAAGTTCCAAGATTTTACTCACCATAAAATCGTACCTACCAAGTTGTTATTTAGAACGGGAAGGAGAAAGTGTTCGGATAGGAGAGGACGTATGGTATGTGCTAACTTTGAGCGTGATCGTGGTGTTATCGTAACCGAGGTACTCTTGACAGTATTAATACCAGGCGGTTGAGATATACAAGTAGAGGGTTACAAAGTTGCAATAGATTATTATCATGTCTGTTACAAAACGTGTTTCACTTCCAAGGTTACGAGAGGTAATTGCTAATATACTTAACCAGATAATGGCACTTTATGCGTCAGCTTCCAGGATTGTAACACTTGTATGACAATGGCGATATCATCATGTCCACATATTGTCCGGCAACATAACAATCGCCTGCTTGTCATAATAATATAGGTCACTGTGGGTGTGAGTGTTAAGAGTCTGAATTAGTGCAGTGAGAATACAAACGGCCAACATTGTGAAAAATTATAACGGTCGCATGGACAATATTTGTTATGATAATTCCTTGTGTCAGGTATTGAAGACAACTTGCAACATTGAGCTTAATGCTTAAGCAGGTTTTCTAATGGTATGCGACCACCTCGTGATGTAGTGGCTTGCTTTCTTGGCCGTCATCTGAGAGGTTTAGGTTTGATTCCTTGCTCTGCCAAGAAATTGAAGAGTCGGAATGGCGTACACATAGATTCGCGAGGCAAAAACTTAGAAGTGGTGAGAAGAGCCATCATAGGCTGCACTGTTTCAGGTATATTTTGAACTAATTAAAAATGTCAGTATTACCAACTTAATTATGTCATTATTCTAGATAGGTGTAGGCTATATAGGTTAATCATTGGCAAAAATCTTAAATTTTAAGAAAAGTAGGCTCTTTAGTTCTTCACGGAAATACTTGTTTATAAGGGTATTATTTTTGCTAGATTAATAATTATGAATTAGCCATCAGATCCCCAATAAGGAGTGGAATATGGATCTGAGGTATAATAAAATTGCGAGGAAATTTAACATACTACAGTGTTATTATTTTAGACTTGGATGTGCATTTTGGAGTAGTTTCGTATCTTAAACTTTCCAAACCCGACACCCCTGAGATAACACTCTTGCGGTGAGGCTAGTTTGCATGCATATCTGGTACCTTCCATATGTTTTGTTTGGGAAGAGATCTCATTGTGGCTGATTTGGCATTTGCTCCCCAAGGTATCTCGGAACAAGAAGGCTCAGTATATACTGCATAATTATATAAAAAAAATCTGCTTCAGAAGTGAGAAAATGGCCAAACATTACATAAAATGCCAAAATATGCCTCATTTTCCTAAAACTGATATAATGAGCCCTAATATATCACCATACATTCATGTAAAATCCCTTAATTTGTTACAAACCCTGTAAATACTAAGCGAGCAATATTTCCGACTTACCAGAACAAGGTGCAGTCTCATCTTAACAATCACATACAGCCTATACTGAACACGGTGACCAGCCTCAAAGCTCCGGGCAATCTAAATACTGGAGGGAGTGTGTCTGGTTGACTAATTAGTGGTGGTATGTGGGTTTGGTAGTGTAGCTAACTACTGAACGATGTTATAGCTGAGATATGTCAAGCATCCTAGAATATTCTGTGTCATAGCATAAGTAAAAACCGCAGACAAATCAACTATCAGTCGCGAGACACAATTAAACTATTTCTTTATTGTTGTTGTTATTTCAGTCTTCAGATTTTTGACCGGTTTGTTGCAGCTCTCCACGTCTCCCTGTCCTGAACTAATCGTTTAATCTCTACGTAGGTATCACACAGTACATCCGAGACAATCTGTTTAACATATTCTAACCTTGGTTCACCCCTACAGTTCTTATCCTCGACCTCTCTTTCCATAATTAACTTGGCTGTTCCTTGGTGTCTATGTCTTCTCTTCACTATCAATCGACAGAAACATCACTCTTCTCCTACTATTCTCTTTATTCGTTACTCTATCTAATCATCTGATCATCATTCTCCTGTAACACCAAATTTCAATGCTTCAATTGTCCTCATTTCTGCTGCTCCAACAGTATAAGTTTCACTTCTATAGCGTGTCTCGCTCCAAAAGGGTTTTAAAATCGACTTTCTTATACCTAAATCTATATTTGATATCAACCGATTTCTTTTCTGTAGAAATGCCTTCTTTGCCTGAGCAAAGCTACTTTTTATATCCTCTTTGCTCCGTCCACAGACTACCATTTAAAAACACATCCATTTTAAAACTCATTCTAATCCTTTGGTGAATCGACTAAGATGACAATACCATCAGCAAACCTCAGAGTTGAAATTATTTCTCCTTCAATCTTTACTCCTACTTCAAATTTATCCTAATTACCTGCTTTGCTTGTTCAATGTTTATAGTTTAAAAAGTATGGGTGATAAGTTGTAGACTTGCCTTACACCATTCTGAATAACTTCTGAGTCATGTTCTTCGGCTCTAATAAGTGTAGATCATCCTCCTATTCTGATGGCCTACTTTATTCCAATTCTTTTCAACATTTCAAACTTAGTCCAATCAACGTTATCAAAAGAAAAGATACTGAACGTTATTGCTATCACTTTGTCAATATGTTAAGTTGAAATAATGTTTAAACTGCCCAACAAATTTTATAAACAAAATGATAAATAACGCTATATTTATTGAACCCTTCAGTATCGCAGTGTTTATATGCAAGAATCTTGATGAAGGGGTCGCGCTCAGTTCATAGTGTGATGTTTACGTTCGCCAAACAACATGCTCTACTGAGGGAAGGGTCATAGGATTAAAACTATAATTAAGAAAGGAAGTGACAAGACGTAAAATAATAACATAATTTAATGACTATTAGTGCATAAAATGAATATAAACAACAACAATAATAATATTCCTCCCTGAATCTTCCCATGACAGAAATATCTATCAACGTTGAGGAGTCAGACGGATCTCCCCCTCATAAAAATGTGGATCCAAGTTCCACTAACTTGCATTGGGATTTTATGTACGCGTAATGACTAACTACGAGGAATGAGTACCTGGATGACTGTTCGTTTACAGCGGGTAACAGCCACGATGCTTACGAACAATCATCTCGTAAATCAACGTTTACGGATATAGGACACAACACTAATAAAAACCCTTAAAATTAATGCTGACACACAATCTAACATCTAATATTTACAGGAATCTCCCTCGAGACCCTCCTTCAGTGCGATGACGCATCTGACAAATGAGCTGCCAACACGGCCAATTGCTCAATACACAAACAAGGAAAAGACAGCATCGCACGTGACTGCACGGGTCACTAATACGGAACATAAACATGGAATGGAACCAACAACAACAAAAGCCTCACCGTCTGAGATTACCTTATATGAACAAAAATGCCCGTTAAGCTAACGCTTCGGAGATTATAGTGATTCGTAGGCAACTCCCATTTATTGAAACAATTTTTATCATCGACCAGTTCTTATTCTGTATTTCAAGTATTAATACGGAGCCAACAAGTCTCCACTAATGACCTCGATGCAATCTATTCAGCCCGCCTTGTGAAAACAGCTTCCCCCCTTCCTCACTCTTGTCATCGTCCAGCTCCAGTGTGTAAAAATAACTTGACCAACTGTCCCGTTATCTCGTAGAATCAACAGCAACAAATCTCAACCACATAACATATGGTAAGACATTAATCGATATAGCCACATATGTCCTCACAAGGTAACGATATGGACTTGGCACCAAGCTGACAGAAATCAGTCTACGCTGAAATTCCCGCTTGTAATGACCAATAAAATACACACACACACACACACACACACACACTGCTGGGAATGACATAACACATTTTTCACACAGGTCGGTTGAATCAGAAGCTCACAATCAATTTAAGAAAATAAAACCAACGAGAGAGCTGACTGCTCCTCGCCACAACACATATTGCTCCAACGGCAATAAACTCACTGAATCTGATCAATAATAAACATTACAAAGATTAATTTACCCTCCAATCTACTATATGATTATATTAATTCAGTCCTACTTCTGAAACACAACATATCTCCGAGAGACGTTTCTTAACCGCATTACGTGCACATATGCAAACACGGTTGTCCACATAGCCACGTTAGTTAAAACAAACAAACAAGAAATTACCGCTAAGAACAGTTGTGCGAGCTGTTTCCATGCAAAAGGTGTGTCAGACCAAAACTAAATACACTGCGTTAATCAACACAAGCAAGATATTTACAAACAAAATATGTCCCATATACCATAAGATAACTTGACAGATAATAAGAATATTATTCAGTACTCATCCTCGGCCAGTCACCGTCAACGAACATCTGCTGCCATCTCCCTACTTAATGCTGCTTAGCTCGTCTCAAACATCTCGATGGAGTGTTGACAGTTCCAAACTTCTTCCTGGACAAGCGATGTCATCTCTCGTGCTGATGCAAAAAGTTATAGATTATTACACACTCGATATCTGCCTACTAAATTCACCGTTTTAGGTACTTATTTCCCCAGAACAGTCTGTTGGCGAATTGTCGATGATACTGTCCCTACAAATAGTACAGTGACTATCTATCACACTGAATTTAACACACATTTGTATTAATAAATATCTGTGTCCTCATGACACGCAAAGTACAAGCGCCTACGTCCTCAGACGCGCAAAATGTAGTAATAACTTGTGTCTTCCGACACACACAATGTAATAAGTACCTACGTCCTCAGACGCACAAAAGTAATAAGTAAGGTTCTTGGCTCTTCACGCCACTTATAAATGAACTGGCCCAAGGTATCGATGGGGGGGAGGAAATAATATAAAAATTTCTCAAAATAATAGTGGTACAGGAATGAAACAAATATCACTGAACTCGTAAAATTGCGCAGGTCATGAATATGCCCATTAATTCTAGAATCGATCGTAGAGATGTTGTCTAGCCGATCTCCCGCGTTAATGCTAACTATCGCGTGCCCAAGCTAGACTTGGTGCGTTCGTAAGCATTCATCTCTCATTGGTTCCACTTTTTCGTTAACTTCGCGGTTTTTATCAGACCTCGGCCTCGTAGGAGTGTCCAGTAGTACCATCAGCCACTCACGTTACTGCATTATTTTATTTTTCTAGGCGCGAATAGTACAATGAACATGCCACAAGCGTGTCTCACCACGCGTCCCTTCTATTTTGAGGTAGCCACCACCTGCCTTTCTGAAACATTGCTAGGCTCTTTCTTTTCACAATCCTTAAGTATTTAGCCTTTTGTCAAACTGCTGCAGGTATGTCCCCACTGCCTCCAACAAATGCTTGAAGTTTCCTCATCTTCGTCTGGCTATTTCATGACGCTGGTGGAAATATTAAATAATTGTAGAAATAAAACATCGAATCATTTATCCATCAGAGGATAAGGGGTTCACAACTCCTTCACTCACAAAATTTCGAACTTAGGATAAAGTCGATAATTTTTAAAAGACTTCCGTAGGCCAATTTGTTTTATTTCAGAATCACCCCTTTTCTATTACTTGGTCTAGCCGCTCCTGTCTTGAATGGCATTTACTAGTTTTATTTCCTGCTTGGACCTCACCCTTTCAACTGCTTGCGTGACGTGCTGATGCCTTAGGCAACACTCTGCCCGTCTCGTTAATGTTTGTCATCACCATCTCCACTCTCTCCTTCACGTGCCGTACTCAACTGCCCCCCGTCCACTTGGTTGATATAGGACGTCCATATATTTAAACTCCATCATTATTTCGGCGCTCCCATGGTTCACTTCTTCGATACGTTTTTAAATTGGCTGCATTGTAGACCGACATTGTTCCTGTGCTTAACTCTTTCACTCTGTATGCATTATTTCCTAGGTTTCTTACAATAGAATAGGGTCCTACGAACTTTTCACAGAATTTGCTGAAGATCTTCTTCTCTGGATCCGATGTAGCGGGTCGTTTCACCAAAACGAGCTGGTTGATTTCTAGATCACGGTGAAATCTCTTATTTCTCACTCGCCGTAATCTGCGATCTGCTTGTTTTCTCATGTAGGCTCTCGTTCTCTCTATTCGCAGGTCAGGTGCTAACATGGGATCTTGTGGGCAGTTAATGATGCTTTTCTACGTTCTCACTGGATACTCGTTTTTGTGTAAGACCATGGGGATCTGTCCTGTTGACTCGTGCCTGGTAGAATTCATACATGTCTCTACATCCTTAATTTTATCCACTCACTTATGATGTTCTTTGGGAATGAAGATTCTCAAGTATGATGTCACACATTTTATTGCTCGCTCACTTGGATTAGCTTGGGCATGTCGGATACTGCTTAAAATGTTTTATACCCATGCCCTCCATACCTTTCTTGAATTCGGCGCTTGTAAAATAGCTGCCATGGTCTGACAATATAAATTCCGGTTTTCCAAGGATTGGAATAACTCTATTTCGAATACGACTGAGTACTTGTTTCGATGTAGTTTTCTGAATGGGGCATAATACGACAAACTTAGAAAACACATCAATGCACACTATGAAGTGACGGCAACCTCGCCTACCTTTCGGGATTGGACCGAAACAGTCCAGGGCCACTAGCTCGCAGGGTTTCTGAGGTAGCAATGGTCTAGGATACTGCCTCATCAAATAGTTATTGGGCTTTGTCCTCTGACAAGGATCACAAGTCGTAATGACGTCACATATAGTTGTTCTCATACGTGGCCATGTAAATGTCTCTCCTATTGTCGCTTCGCATTTGTCTACTCCGACGTGTCCGTAACTTTCGTGAGTATGCCATGTCAATCCTCGCTGTAAAGATACAGGTACTAGTATGCGTAACTTGGTGTAGTCATTATCTACCCATTTGTGCAGCAAATTGTTGACATAAACATATCTTCATTCTTTTGCTTTCGCTTCCCGAAATGCAGGTGTTCCTGTAGGTAGCTGCTTTCTAAAGTATTGAATTAATAGCATCATCCATGGTTCCGCTTCCTGTTCTCGCTGTATCTCACGTAACTCCTCCAAGAATTCCCGGTCCTTCGGTGTTAACTCCAAGTGTTGTACCATCGATGTTTCTTCAACATCAGGCTCTGGGTTTCTGCTGAGTGCATCCGGAATCACGTTCATCTTCCCTGGACAATGTTCAATCTCAATGCTAAACTGCTGAATATATATAGACCAACGTGTCACACGTTCGCTTGCCATCGACGTCTTAAACAAGAATGTTAGTGCCTTGTGATCGGTCCTGACAACAATGGGGTATCCATAAATTATTCGTTTCCATTGTTGTAGCGCATGAAGGATGGCCAACAGCTGTAGTTCCGTTACAGTATAATTGCGCTCGTGCTTACTCAGTTTTCGGCTGACAATTGCCAAATATGTTTTATGTTGCAGGTTAGCTGGATCTTCTTGGTAGAGCATAGCACCTATACCAATTAGTGAAGCATCCGCTTGGATTATACATTTCTGCTTGAAGTCTGGATATCCTAACTTAACGCAGTTTTCCAGTAGCTGTTTTGTTGCTTGGAACGCCTTCTCGCATTCCGCATTCCACAACCATTTATTATTCTTTTTTAGCATTTCTTGCATTGGAGCTACAGTCTCCGTGTAACCTGGACAGTTTTCCTTAAAGAATCCCGTTACGCCTAAGAAAGCCCGAATGTGCTTGACTCTCGTTGGTGTAGGGAAATTCTTTATCGCTTCGATCTTAGCTGGGTTTGGCTTCACTCCCTCCTTGTCAATGACGTGACCCAAATATAAGATCTCGCTCTTGAAGAAATGCGATTTCTTCAGGTTTACTTTGAAATTTGATGCATTAAGGTTGCCTAATACTTTATCTAAATTTTCCATGTGAATTTCAATGTTGTCGGATGCCAGCAGAATGTCATCAATGTAGCGCACCGTCATCTCCTTAACTTCCTCGGTTAGATTCCGATCCAGGGCTCGGATTAAAGCACAGCCCGCTGTTTTGACTCCGAAGGGCATTCGGACGAAGCAGGACGTTTGGTTATCGAATAAGAAGCCAGTTAGAAGCTGTGACTTCTCATCCAATTCAAGATGGTGGAAACTGGACGTCAAATCAACTGATGAATAAATGCTCTTGTTCTTAAAGCCTTTTAGTACGTCTCTGATAATTGGCGCTCTGTCATACTCAGGAAAAATGAGTCTCATGTTGAGATTTTTGGCATCTAAACAAAGTCTAATAGATCCATTTGGTTTTGTGACTGCCAAAATCGCATTTAGATAAGGTGTAAGTGTCTTCCTTATCACTCCAGCTTGTAACATCTCATCTATAATGACCTTGACTTGACCACGATATTTTTCCGGAATTGGGTACAATCTACTTTTGAAAGGTGACCAATCCACGACTTGCATTGAATATTTGAAATTTAATATTTTCCCAGGTACTGTATCGATTACTGCTTTGTGCTTCTTTAAAATCTCTTCCAATTGTTTTCTATGTTCACGCCCAAGTTGAATGTCATTGAGCCGCTCCTGTAGTAACTCTTCAAATTGTGCATCACTGTCATCTCCTTCTGTTAATAAAGACCATATCTCCTGGGATTCACTCTCCTCATCTAGTTCCACAACAGCTCCTTCTATGATGTTATCTTCTGCCTTTCGTATCTCCTCTTTCGTCTCTTCCGATATTGCTTCCAATGCCCAAGAATTTACATCTCTTCCGGTAGTGATTTCATCCATATGCAATCCCACGTTCTTCAGTTGATCATACTCTCTAAAACTGACTGTGTTCTTGGGGTGTGGTGGCGCAGCGGTCAATCTGTATGCCTCTCACCAAGGCGGACCGGGTTCGATTCCCGGTCAATGCATGTGAGATTTTCGATGTGAAATGCCATGTCCTGTGGTTCGGATTCCACGTAAAAAGGAGGTCCCGTGGCTCATGATCGCGAGATTAACGGTCACGTTAAACTACAAGCTTCCTTCCTTTTTGACTGTGTTCTTGTGCAAATCTATCACTGATTGATAGTCACAAATGAAATTTGCTCCAAGAATTATATTGAAATTCATCTTTGCCATGATAATGAATGTTTGCCCAAAAGTGTGTTCCAATATGTTCAGCTCTAAGTATGCCTGACGTTTACAAGTGACGGTGCGTTCAGGAATAACACCCCTCACTTTGAGTTGTGGTACGGGAATCACAGGAATATTCTGACTCCGTCCCAACACTCGAACCAAGGCCTCCGATACCAGACTGATCTGCGACCCCGTATCCAATAAACATCTTATATTAATTCCACCAATCCTCGCGTAAATAATGGGTAACTGCCTAATTTCATCGTTCCGTGGTTTCACCGTCTCCTCCAGGCAATCTTCTGGCAAAGCAATCCATTCTTGTATTTTCGCTACTATCCATCCATCTTCAACTTCCAACTGTTGCGTTTGTAGACTGTCTCCTTTATCCAAATTTAGCTTTTTTTTAGCTCCGCTGCGACTCCCATCATCCTTTTGTCGCCCACGCCCCTGACATTCCTCTTCTCTCAGTAGACTTCCAGCTTCCTCAGTATGTGTGTCTGGATTCTTCATGTTCCCAATGGCTTTTTCCCATCGTCCTTGCTCTCCAACTTGACTAGCGTGTAATTCCTCTAGGTAATTTTGTGATTGAGCGTGCCTATCATCCCAGTCATTTCGATAATTACGTGCCTCTCCTTGATTTTGATCTCTCCTTCCTTTCCATCCTTGATTCCCATTGTAATCACCGTATCTTCCATAGGGCCCCTCATTTCTTCGATTTTCACGCCATTGTTGATACCTTCTCTGTTGATATATATTGTTACCTTGATATGACCTATTGTTATAATTATTCTCGTTACGCTGGTACGGTCTGTTTTCTACCTCTTCCTGGTTTCGCCTAGGTGTGGATGTGCTTGTATTTGTACCCTGCGTTTTAGTGTTCGCCTGTTTTGGTTTTATGACCTCTGTCGTATTTACTAACTCCAGTTGTCTTCCTCCTATGAGATGTAGTCTCATCTATCTGGCGTAATATCTGTTCTGCATGTAAGGCCGTACTAACGTTCGCTGCGACTAGTACTTGTTGCACGTTGACTGGTAATTGCCGCGCTATAGACATCACCAGATCCGCTTCATTTAAAGGGTAATCAAGGTCGCGAAATTTTAGCATTTGCATGTTAAAGAAATCTGAGTATTTCGTTTGCTGGGTAGTTTGGTATTTCCTAGAGTAAAGCTCCATTCTTAAACTCTGTTGCAATGCCGGAGACCAGTATTTGCGCAGAAACGCGATTTTAAAATCTGCCATAGTTCCAAATGTATATTTGAAGCATAAAAACCATATAAGGACATTTCCTGATAAAAATCTCTCCATCATCCTTAACCTACGTGCTTCAGGTACCCCAGTGTCATTGTATTGATCTTCAATTTCTTTAATAAAGGCTTTAGGTGTCACCCCTGAATTCTCCGTATATTTCTGCGGTTTATAATCGTTCGAGCGAATTACTTGGATAAGTTGTGTGGGCTGATGACCGTCCTGTGGCGTGGAACTCCGTTCAATATTCTTGCGAAACCCCTCCGTGTATGTCGTTAATGGGCTCTCTGTCTGAGTTTGACTTCCTGCTGTGCTCGTCCCCTCCGGGCTATTTGAGTCATCCTGCTTATCTTTCATTGTTCCCGATTTAAATATCGAGGATTGTTCTATCGACCTCAGTTCAGCTTTAATGATCCTGTCTGTTTGTTCTTTAAGTTTACTCTTAATTTCTTGTTCTAATGCTTGAATACGAGTATGATTTTCGCCTACTGTCTTAAAGATGGTTAATCTTTCCTCTTTAGAATCGATATTCATTTTCCGCCAATCTTTTCTTATTTGCTCCTTAATCGTGCTCACTTTCTCCTCAATCTGGCTTTTAGTGTCATCCTGATTGCTTTCTATCTGGCTCAGCCTTTCGTCGATGGTATTCTTTAATTGATCCTGATCCGCTTCTAGGCTTTACCATTGTTCCGCTGATTTTATTTCGAGACGGTCCATATCTTTAATTATGCCGGATATATTTTCATCTACCGCTGATAATTGTTGCTGAATGACCTTGCCGCTTTTTTTCCATTTCTTTAAATCGTCCTTCCATCTTATCCGGAGCTATCTTGACCTCGCTCGTACTCATAGTGCATGCTAGTTCAATTTGCTCTAATTTACCTAACACCGTTTCATCCAGAATGCTAAGTTTTTGATCAAATAAAATTTCCATTTTCTTAATCTGATCTAATTGTTTTTCATTGTTTTTACTAACATCTAGGGCCAGCAATACCATCTGTTGATTAGTGTGATCCTTCATCTCTGCGGTTAACGAAGCTAATTGGTTCGTGTTTTAAACATTCTGCGCCTCTAACTGCGAATTTATAGTGTCATTGATTTCACTTTTTAATAATCTAGCTTGTTCCGCCTGATATTCATTTTGTTCAATCCTACTGTTGTTTAATTGTGTCCGCAATGATTCACTTTGTTCAGATAGTTTTGTGTTTAGTGATTCACTTTGTTCGGATAGTTTAGTTTTTAGTGATTCACTCTGCTCAGACAATTTGTTTATAGGCTCACTTTGTTCTAACATACTATTGTTTATTTGTTCAGATAATTTCGCGTTTAATGCTTCACTTTGTTCTAACATACTATTGTTTATTTGTTCAGATAATTACGCGTTTAATGATTCGCTCTGTTCTGATAGATTTGTGTTTAGTGATTCACTCTGTTCCGCCAATTTAGTGTCCAACAATTCCTGTGTCCTCCTAGCAGCATTTTCAATGATTTCTTGAATCTGTTCTTCTGTTGCCATGTTATACACTTTATATGAGACATTAGGGAAATGGCATAAAGCAAAGCCCCCTGACACACACATATAATCCTAATGCACATTTAATTCCTTTACCCTACTCAGTTCATTTATATTTTACATTTAATACCACTAGTCGATTGCATCTCTGAGTGGTTCTAATTTTACTCAATTTAATTTAAACCCAAACACAGATTTAGTCATTAAATTATTATCCTGATCTGATATTAACACTGACTAATTAACAAAGTATGAATTGTCATTTAAGGCTACCAGCCTCCTAACATTTTCATGAGTTTGACTTTCTAAACAAATCTAGTTTTAACATTAATCACTGGGCGCCCGATATCACGTATATTACTTTTACTTTAATTCAATAGACAAAAACGTGAACCGTATTTTACATTGCAAACTCCTGATTTTAATTTATATTTCACACATTTGGTGGTATCCTCTTCGCCTCAATTACTTTTAATAAAATATCACTTTCCGGTGATTAAAATACTGTCATATCTGCCTCCACTTGTGGCATGTAAGTTTTACTCAAATACGCCAACTAAATGTGTTCCAGCAGCGAACCAGCAACAAAACTACACCTTCATTGTTGCGTCAGTTTGTAAACCCAACTACGCTTACATTCACATGTGCAATTTCTTTGCCGCTACACCACAGTGAACCGCCCCACGCTTGGCCGCGCCAGTTTACCTCCTATGAACCCTTCAGTATTGCAGTGTTTATATGCAAGAATCTTGATCAAGGGGTCGCGCTCAGTTCATAGTGTGATGTTTACGTTCGCCAAACAACATGCTCTACTGAGGGAAGGCTCATTGGATTAAAACTATAATTAAGAAAGGAAGTGACAAGACGTAAAATAATAACAAAATTTAATGACTATTAGTGCATAAAATGAATATAAACAACAACAATAATAATATTCCTCCCTGAATCTTCCCATGACAGAAATATCTATCAACGTTGAGGAGTCAGACGGATCTTCCACTCATAAAAATGTGGATCCAAGTTCCACTAACTTGCATTGGGATTTTATGTACGCGTAATGACTAACTACGAGGAATGAGTACCTGGATGACTGTTCGTTTACAGCGGGTAACAGCCACGATGCTTACGAACAATCATCTCGTAAATCAACGTTTACGGATATAGGACACAACACTAATAAAAACCCTTAAATTAATGCTGACACACAATCTAACATCTAATATTCACAGGAATCTCCCTCGAGACCCTCCTTCAGTGCGATGACGCATCTGACAAATGAGCTGCCAACACGGCCAATTGCTCAATACACAAACAAGGAAAAGACAGCATCGCACGTGACTGCACGGGTCACTAATACGGAACATAAACATGGAATGGAACCAACAACAACAAAAGCCTCACCGGCTGAGATTACCTTATATGAACAAAAATGCACGTTAAGCTAACGCTTCGGAGATTATAGTGATTCGTAGGCAACTCCCATTTATTGAAACAATTTTTATCATCGACCAGTTCTTATTCTGTATTTCAAGTATTAATACGGAGCCAACAAGTCTCCACTAATGACCTCGATGCAATCTATTCAGCCCGCCTTGTGAAAACAGCTTCCCCCCTTCCTCACTCTTGTCATCGTCCAGCTCCAGTGTGTAAAAATAACTTGACCAACTGTCCCGTTATCTCGTAGAATCAACAGCAACAAATCTCAACCACATAACATATGGTAAGACATTAATCGATATAGCCACATATGTCCTCACAAGGTAACGATATGGACTTGGCATCAAGCTGACAGAAATCAGTCTACGCTGAAATTCCCGCTTGTAATGACCAATAAAATACACACACACACACACACTGCTGGGAATGACATAACACATTTTACACACAGGTCGGTTGAATCAGAAGCTCACAATCAATTTAAGAAAATAAAACCTACGAGAGAGCTGACTGCTCCTCGCCACAACACATATTGCTCCAACGGCAATAAACTCACTGAATCTGATCAATAATAAACATTACAAAGATTAATTTACCCTCCAATCTACTATATGATTATATTAATTCAGTCCTACTTCTGAAACACAACATATCTCCGAGAGACGTTTCTTAACCGCATTACGTGCACATATGCAAACACGGTTGTCCACATAGCCACGTTAGTTAAAACAAACAAACAAACAAGAAATTACCGCTAAGAACACTTGTGCGAGCTGTTTCCATGCAAAAGGTGTGTCAGACCAAAACTAAATACACTGCGTTAATCAACACAAGCAAGATATTTACAAACAAAATATGTCCCATATACCATAAGTTAACTTGACAGATAATAAGAATATTATTCAGTACTCATCCTCGGCCAGTCACCGTCAACGAACATCTGCTGCCATCTCCCTACTTAATGCTGCTTAGCTCGTCTCAAACATCTCGATGGAGTGTTGACAGTTCCAAACTTCTTCCTGGACAAGCGATGTCATCTCTCGTGCTGATGCAAAAAGTTATAGATTATTACACACTCGATATCTGCCTACTAAATTCACCGTTTTAGGTACTTATTTCCCCAGAACAGTCTGTTGGCGAATTGTCGATGATACTGTCCCTACAAATAGTACAGTGACTATCTATCACACTGAATTTAACACACATTTGTATTAATAAATATCTGTGTCCTCATGACACGCAAAGTACAAGCGCCTACGTCCTCAGACGCGCAAAATGTAGTAATAACTTGTGTCTTCCGACACACACAATGTAATAAGTACCTACGTCCTCAGACGCACAAAAGTAATAAGTAAGGTTCTTGGCTCTTCACGCCACTTATAAATGAACTGGCCCAAGGTATCGATGGGGGGGAGGAAATTATATAAAAATTTCTCAAAATAATAGTGGTACAGGAATGAAACAAATATCACTGAACTCGTAAAATTGCGCAGGTCATGAATATGCCCATTAATTCTAGAATCGATCGTAGAGATGTTGTCTAGCCGATCTCCCGCGTTAATGCTAGCTATCGCGTGCCCAAACTAGACTTGGCGCGTTCGTAAGCATTCATCTCCCATTGGTTCCACTTTTTCAATATGTTCGCGGTTTTTATCAGACCTCGGCATCGTAGGAGTGTCCAGTAGTACCATCAGCCACTCACGTTACTGCATTATATATTTTTTTAGGCGCGAATAGTACAATGAACATGCCACAAGCGTGTCTCACCACGCGTCCCTTCTATTTTGAGGTAGCCACCACCTGTCTTTCTGAGACATTGCTAGGCTCTTTCTTTTCACAATCCTTAAGTATTTAGCCTTTTGTCAAACTGCTACAGGTATGTCCCCACTGCCTCCAACAAATGCTTGAAGTTTCCTCATCTTCGTCTGGCTATCTCATGACGCTGGTGGAAATATTAAATAATTGTAGAAATAAAACATCGAATCATTTATCCATCAGAGGATAAAGGGTTCATTAAAGAACTTCTGTAAGTAAGACCAACTGAGTAATAATCTATTGTAAAGAATATCGACACGTTACACAAGTTTATAAGAAAAACCGTTTGTAATGTAAACATTGGAAATATTGGTATACTCATCCGCAAAACCTAATCTAAGCCTAAGTGAAAAGATTGTGATGATCATGGCATGACGATCAAAATACGTTTCTGTTCAAAAAATAAATAACTCACTCCCCGCCCAATGTAATTGGCTGCTCTCGTGTTGACTAACTGAAAAGGTTTTTCGTTGTTCTTCTAGGGGCTTTGCGACATCATAGTCATGTACTGTAGCCCAGGATACTTGGTTTTTTTTAGAATGTGTCTGATAAGCTGTGTCACTGTGATGTCTGTAGTAGTATGTGCATTTGTAATTGAGGAATGGTTGGGGTTGGAAGCGGCCGTGGCCTTAACTGAGGTACCATTCGTGCATTTGCCTGGAGTAGAAGTGGAAACCACAAATAACCACTTTTAGGATGGTTGAAGTTGGAATCTAACCCCTCTTGCCTCAGGTTTGCCTCGCAAGACTGAGTGTACCCAGTTCCGGCCATCAGACCAGAATTAAAGTTCTTAGCAGAGCCAGCAATCAAACCCGGGTCTCCACGGCTGAAAAGCAATTCTTAGGCAGCAATGAAAAATGGCTTCTAACATTTCAACAACAAACTGTATTCCCTGATATCATAACGTGCATTTCAGACTTCTATGGAGTTACTGGTTTAAAACTGCAACCTGTTTGACGCTTGTTAACTTTAGTTTACGACATTTAGTAGACTATACTTTTTCATTTCTTTTATCATAAATTCTTAGTTCACATACAATTATCTATTATATAAAACGCTAAGTTCATCCGACAAAATACTCAAGCTCCTGAACCAGAAGGAGTCAGAAGGTGCGTTTTGTGCCAAAATCTTCAAAATCGTCTCAATAGTACAAGAAAAATCTTGCATTTCTTGAAAAGTCAACGGAAATTTATTTATTTGTTTATAAATGCCTTTAAACAAATAAACAAGACGATAGCCCCTGGAATAACTTTGTCGCGTCCATCCCGCATTACACTAGGGCCGGGCGGGTAGTCTGTAAACATGTGAATTGAAAATAATATTCAAATGGAATTACCCACAACAGTGACAAATTTCACTCTGATTTCATAAATATCAACAATTTGTTTAAAAAGTACGTTTAAACGAATAAACATATTTATAGAAGCCCGCATAACAATAAAGCCGGGTGGGTGATTAATGAACATGCGAGATTTCTCGCACAGGTCCCCTAGTTTTATAATAATGCAGTTTCATAGGTAATTTTGGTGTAATTTATCAATCTTAGCAAGGGACAGGGGCTTGAAACATCTTGATCATCAGCGCAGTGAACTTAATTTGTATGCGGTTACTGCAGTAGTGTGTCTGGTTTATTTAATTGGCCCACGAACTTGAAATAAAGAGCCATGAATAGAGCGTAGATTGATCTACTTAAAATGAACAAAGTCGGTGCCGGTATTCGAACCTCGGATCTGGGACATGCAGCTCTCCAAACCAACACTTCATGGAGCGTATCTTTAGCTCTGCTAGCTGCTGGGTTACACTTTTATGATAATTGCTGCGATTTCATTTGACTGCCTCTTACACTTGCTACCCTGCAGGAAAAGAGATTGTCTACCTCGCAGCGTAGTGACTGTTCCCTCGGAGGCCTGGGTTCCATTCCCGGCTCTGCCAAATACTTTATATTCTGGTCTGAGGGCTGGATGATGGTACACGCGGTCACGTGTGGCAAAACTGAGAATAGGCTGGTTCGATTCCTAAGGAAGGAAACATTAATTTTACGTGACCGTTAATCTCGCGATCACGAGCCAAGAGACCTGCAATTTGCGTTGTATCCGTGCCAGAGGATTTCACTTCGAAAATCTCACATGCATTGACCGTATATACCACTGCACCATCACGCCCCCTTTCGATTCCTACCTCAGCCATGCTGGAAGCGTTTTTTGTGGTTTACTGCTTCTAATCCTGGCAAATAACGGGATTGTACCTAACGTAAGGCCACGGCCGCTTCCTACCCATATCCTACCTCGATTTTATTTTAGCGTATGGCTTTACAGACACAATATGTAATTTTTCCACAGAATAAATAGTAACTTATACACAATAGCATATCCTTGCAAAGTTCTCTTTGGAATTTCCCCTTTTTCAACAACTAACAAAGTATTCCGCTGTTAATTTGGTTTTACACATTTTAAAGCAACAAAACAAATATATTGCTTAAATTTATATTTAAAGATCATTAATTCACACAAGGGCACTCCAATAATAACCTCCAACTTGAAATTTGGCGTCTTGCAGCTTTAAAAAGCCAAACAGAAGCAGCTATTTAAATTGATCAAGTTCCGACGGCGTTGTTACTGGCGGTTCTTTGGTTATATTCTTCTTCTTCAATTCCCTTCCGCCTTCAAGTGTCGGGGTAGACTCGTTTGTGCCATTTCTGCCATCCCGCTCTATTTCTGCACATTCTCATCATTTCCACAACAGTTTTGCCCATTTTCTGTCCCAATCTCTCAATTCCACTTCTTTACCAACGATTGTCTTAATATTACATGTTCCGAATCTCGTGTTCTGTTTCCATCCAGTCGTTGTCGTTTATATCCGTCCAATCCGAGGCTACTTGTAGTTCTCTGAATCACATGGGTGATTAGCCCAACGTAGAGTGGTTTGTTGGGTTACCTTCCCATCCTCCATATTTATCCCCTGGAGACAGGGTGCCCCAGATGGTCAGGGTTTGGGCAGGCATTTCCTCCTTACCCACTAAGTAGTTGGTAGCATGCTGAGCTTCTATGCCCATGATAGCGGGTTCAAAACCGGCCGAAGCCGTTGGATTTTTTAAGAGCGTTAAAAATCCCTCAGTATGCCTTCCTTCGGAGGGGAAGTAAAGCCGGCGGTCCCATGTCATAGATTTATGGCATGTTAAAGAACTTTCCACTAATTACACCTGTGTGAAACTAAATTGTATAGGTTAAGAATGTAAACAACGCTCTTAGCTTGCTACGTTCGTTGCCAAGAACCGACTGCGGTGGCGTCTAGTAGCTAAGTTCTGAACTAGGCCTAGTAGTCGTTGACGGTTGAGTTTGGCGGCAAAAGTAGGAACTATTTGAAAAATTCAAAGTTTCAGTACTTAACTTGAATAAAAAATAAATAAAAAAAATAAAAAATAAAAAACAGATACACACACTAATACAGTCATCACAATGAACATCGGTTATCAGACAGATTCTACACACACCCAAAGTACACGGGGCTACATGACCACGTTGTCGCAGCCCCTATACTAAGGAACCAACCAACCAATAAGTTATGGTTTTCCCGCCAATTCTCGGGTGGCTGATTGCAGTGGTTTCCCACTGGGCGATGGGGCCGCCACATCCCTACGCCGTTGGTTATATTCCATGTTCATTATTGTATCTTGACCGGGAGAGAGATATGTCCGGTCGCTTATCACCACCCAGGGGTCACGTGTAGGGTGCTTTCAGGTGAAAACTACGGACGTGAGCAACAATGCCCCCCCTCCCTACCTCGATAAAAAAGACACACACTAATACAGACATCACAACAGTGACACAGGTTATGAGAAATCTTCTATATACACCCAAGTACAAGGGGCTACATGACCACGATGTCGCGAAGCCACTAAAGAGTCATCAATAAGGTTCGAATGTTTAGGACCAAAAGAAACGGGAAATATGCAGGCAAATATGCCCTAAAAATACTGAAATATGATCCAAAAAGAGGTACAATATGACCTAATATATTTACATGCTTACTAAAAACAAGTGTTAATAATTTAGTGAAATGTTGGTTGGTTGCTTGGTTCTTAGGTTTAAGGGCTGCGGCAACGCGGTCATGTAGCCCCGTGTACTTTGTGTGTGTATTGAATCTGTCTGATAACCGGTGATAATTGAGATGACTGTATTAGTGTGTGTTATCTATTTTTTTTAAAATTCAAGTAAGGGCTGCACACTTATGAATTTTTCAAATAGTTCCTACTTTCGCCGTCAAACGCCATCGTCGACGACTACTAGTTCAGAATTTAGCTACCAGACGCCACCGCAGTCGGCTCTTGGTAACGAACGTAGGAACCTAAGCGCGTTGTTTACATTCTTAACCTATACAATTTAGCTTCACACAGGTGTAATTAGTGGAAGGTTCTTTATCATGCCATAAATCTATGACATGGGACCGCCGGCTTTACTTTCCCTCCGAAGGAAGGCATACTGAAGGATTTTTAACGCTCTTAAAAAATCCGACGACTTCGGCCGGATTTGAACCCGCGATCTTGGGCATAGAAGCTCAGCATGCTACCGACTACGCCACCGAAGCCACCGTAGTGAAATGCTATTTTTTATTATTAATTCTACATTCAAACCTAAAAAAAAAGTTAAAATCTACGCTGATTTTATGAATAGGTCTACGATAAAATGCTTTCCTCAACATTTTATCGCAGAATGATTCTAGAGACTCGCGGAAAGCAGCTTATTCTTCACTTTTTCTCGCGTTAAAAACTGCGATACAAATCACATTTCCTGTAAATTGTATCTAAACTTGGTAGTACTGTATTTTTCACTTAGGGCATTTTTTTTTCTATTTAAAAACTTGCCAATTGTTGCAGACTATCAGAAAATATTTAACTGTAACTAAACTTGGGAGTAGGCTACTGTATTTTTAACTTAGGGCATTTTTTTCTGGTTAAATATTTTCTCATAGTCTGCAACAATTGGCAATTTTTTTAACTTTTATCGCCGCTAATGTACAGAAACCTTGCAGTGGCCTTCAGATCCCATAATATGACCTTAAAACATTAATATCTATGAAATGTGACAATAACTATGAAAATTACCCAAAAATGCATTTATATGAACTATAGAATCCACCTAAAAGAATCAGGAACATTGGATTCCTGCTTAATTACAGTTTTTAATGAAAATGTAGTCAAGGAAAAAAATTGATAGTTCCTAAACATCCCAACCTTACTGTCGACCAAAGTATTATGTGCACTCGAGTTTGAAGGTTGTTTGTGAAGTAACCAATAGACCTATATAAAATCCATTAACATCACCATTTTCATCGTTCTATTTTACGTTATTTCATGTAGGTTTGGAATTTTTAGTTTATATTTTAATATTTTTTATCGCAGTTGGAACTCAAAACGTGCACGTTTTTAAGGTGTTTCAACCATGCGTCACATTTACGAATTATTATCTCAAAAACCCGTCATCAGATCGAATCCAAATTTTAACACAATATACATTGGAATGTTGTATAACTGGTTTATTAATTTCAAAATTGTGTGTGTCCAAGAAACAAAGTTGTTATAATTTTTGTAAAGTAACTTTTTCTCGGCTCGGGGTGGTTGGAAAATGTAGTTCTTGGTTGCGTTGTAATCGTTATATATCAAAAATTTATGCTGTATGACTGTGAAATACGTAAATTAATTCACTTATTTTATATCGGTTTGTATTTGTACGAGGAAATAACACATGGTTCACCTGCTAGCCGCTCCGGAAATAACTGTACAGCGTTGCCGAAATGGTGCCCACACGCATCATGGCGCGTCTCGCTCGGAAGTGATGGGCTCCATAGCAGCATCGCTGTACAGCAATTCCCGGAGCGGCTAGCAAGTGAACCATGTGTTATTTCCTGGTACAAATACAAGCCGATATAAAATAAGTGAATTAATTTACGTATTCACAGTCATACAGCATAACTTTTTGATGTATAACGATTACAACGCAACCAAGAACTACTTTTCCAACCACCCCGAGCCGAGAAAAAGTTACCTTACAACAATGATAACAACTTTGTTTCTTGGACACGTAAAATTGTGACATTAATAAACCAGTTATACAACATTCCAATGTATATTGTGTTAAAATTTGGATTCGATCTGATGACGGGCTTTTGAGATAATAATTCTTAAATGTGACGCATGGTTGAAACATGCTTAAAAACGTGCACTTTTAGGTAGATTTCATTAGAAAGCTAACTATTGCAATGGGTCCCATGTTTCGACTTCCGGAAAATTTCGACATATCTTCGCGTTTCACATCCCCGAGACCCCAAAACCACCGTCAGTTCAAAAGTTTATATATAATTTATGTATGATATATATATATATATATATATATATATATATATATATATATATATATGTATATCAGTTTCTTGTGGACACGATAACTGCCATAATTTTGCACCAATCACTTTGAATTTTTTACCGAGTTCGTTACTGGGCTAAATCGGTCGAAGGGGGTGAAAATGGGGGGCTTTTTTTTCCCAAAAAGTGAATATCGCTATAACTCTCTTAATATCTGAAATATTGAATCCATTCAAAGTTCATACTATGTGTCGGACAAGGCCCTAAAATATATGTTTGAGAAGTTTTTTGATAGCACCAACCATTGACCAAAGGGGTGGGAAAAAGTGGGTTTGTCGGGAAACATTAATCATATCTCTGTTAATAGGCACAATATCAAAACCGTACAAAATGGACAATATTCCTCCAATAATTACCTAAAACTTTTGTCTGAAAGAATTTTTGCTATGACCCACCATTACGCCACGGGGTGAGCAAAATGATTTAAATTATAAGAAAATGCTAAGTGCCAAGAGAGGTTGCCAAGACAACTTTACTTTTAATTGATAAGGGATGACCATCAGCAGTTGCTATGACAACGCCACTGCACGAGATAACATTCAGTTTTCCATCTGTCTGTGGGAAGCGACTTCGGTATCGGAACTGGTAGCATGCTGAACTTCTATGCCCAAGGTCGCGGGTTCAAACCCGGCTGAAGTCGTCGGATTTACTAAGAGCGCTAAAAACCCTGAGTTTGCTTTCCTTCGGAGGGGAAGTTCCAACGTTCGCTGCGAGTTGATGGTTCCGGTGGCATCTAGTAGCCAAGTTCACAGCTAGGTGTCGTTGATGGTAGTATTTTTAATTATGTAGCCTATTTTAGGTAGAATTCATCAGAAAGCTAACTATTGCAATTTAGGTAGATTTCATCAGAAAGCTAACCATTGCAATGGGTGCCATGTTTCGACTTCCGGAAAATTTCGACATATCTTCGCGTTTCACATCCCCCAGACCCCCAAACCACCGTCAGTTCAAAAGTTTATATATATATATATATGTGTGCATATATATCAGTTTCTTGTGGATACGATAACTGCCGTAATTTTGCACCAATCACTTTGAATGTTTTGCATAATATGTATCCCCTTAAAATCTCGGTCGAGTTCGTTAATGGCCAAAATCGGTTGAAGGGGGGGGGGGGGGCTTTTTTTCAAAAAAGTGAAATATCGCTATAACTCTCTTAATTCGTGAAATATCGAATCCATTCAAATTTCATAATATGTGTCGTATAAGTGCCAAAAATGTATGTTTGAAAAGTTTTTGATAGCACCAAATATTGACCAAAGGGGTGGAAAAAAGTGGGTTTTTCGGGAAACATTAATCATATCTCTCTTAATAGGTACAATATCAAAACCGTACAACATGGAAAATATTCCCCTAATAATTACCTAAAACTTTGTCTGAAAGAATTTTTGATCTGACCTACCATTACGCCAAGGGATGAGAAAAATGATTTCGGAATTAAAGAAAATGCCAAGTGCCATCAGAGGTTACCATGACAACGCTTCTTAATTGATGAGGGATGAGCTATCAGAGGTTGCCAAGACAACGCCATCGCACGAGATCACATTCATTTTTCCATCTGACTCTGTGGGAAGCGGCTAACTGGTAGCATGCTGAACTTATAAGCCCAAGGTCGCTGGTTCAAAGCCGGCCAAAGTCGTCGGATTTTCTAAGAGCGCTAAAAATCCCTCAGCATGCTTTCCTTTGGAGGGGAAGTTCCAACGTTCGTTGCAAGTTGCTGATTGCGGTAGCATCTAGTAGCCAAGTTCACAGCTAGGTGTCGTTGACGTTAGTATATGGTACAAAATTAGGAACTACTACTTAAAATTGACAGTCTGCAGACCTTACCTGAATTACAGACTAATACAGTCATCACAATTAACACCGTTTATCAGATTCTACACACACCCAATGTAAGCCTACACGGGGTTATATGACCACGTTGTCGCAGCCCCTAAACTGAGGAACCAACAAAAATCTCTGCGGGAGATAAAATTTTGCGTGAAGAAGTAACAGACTGTCAGATAGTTACACATCAGTTCCAAACCTTGCATAAGGACAGTGTGATCACAAGTATAAAATAAAAATGAACCCCAAATGACAAGAAGGTTACCATCACCATAAGGCAATAAAATGATAAAAATATGCATACAAAAACGAAACAAAATGTTAATTAACCTCCAAATGTAAAATACTTTCTTGCAATCAATGAGGTCTGATCCTCCTACGAAAACCTGCATATTTTGCCTATTATAGCCTATCCCCTAGTTTGCCCGGTGAAATCTACCTCCGCCTTCCGGCGTGCCGAGAGGATTTTTGTTTTGTTTTCCAACTGCGATAAAAAATATTAAAATATAAATTAAAAAATCCAAACCTACATGAACTATCGTAAAATAGAACGACGAAATTGTTGATGGTATTGGATTTTATGTAGGACTATTGGTTACTTAACAAACAACCTTCAAACTCGAGTACACATAATACTTTGGTCGATAGTAGTCATCAACAACAACAGAACAAGAGATTGCCATTGCACCACGCACTTGCTGCGAGGACGACGTCAAGCATCCTTCACACTGGACCAGCGTGGCGCCGTGACGAGTGATGCTAGGTACCATAAATAGCAGGCGACAGCTGCTTGGGAGGCGGCACAGTGCGTCGTGGTGACGACAGACGAGTTGGTAATGACCCGTCATGTGCTCTCCGCCAGTCTCACGTCTCCCAGATGTTGACACAAAAAGATTTTCTTTGCCATTATTTTTATTCTGCTATAAAAGCATTTATTCAAATTAATTTGCTATACTAAATTCCTTGAAGTACGGTATGGCTCCTTCGGAAAGGAAGTAAAGACGGCGGTCCTATGTCATAGATTTATGGCATGTGAAAGATCCTTCCACAGACTAAACTTGTGTGAAGCTAAATTTCTAGGTTAGATTTCGTTGGAACGCTTCCTTCGGAGAGGAAGTAAAGTCGGCGGTCCCATGTCATAGATTTATGGCATGTGAAGCACCCTTCCACAGACTAAACTTATGGCATGTGAAAGATCCTTCCACAGACTAAACTTGTGTGAAACTAAATTTCTAGGTTAGATTTCAATCAGGGGGCTTGAGATGCCTTGGTTCATTATCCCCTTGTAGGCTACCGGTACTGTTGTCTGTATAGTATTCTTCTGATATCGTGGCTTTGGTGGCTTAGTCGGTAGCATGCTGAACTGCTGTGCCCAAGATAGCGGGTTCAAATCCGGCCGTAGTCGTCGAATTTTTTAAAAGCATTAAAATCCTTCAGTGTGCCTTCCTTCGGAGGGGAAGCAAAGCTGGTGGTCCCATGTCATAGATTTATGGCAGTAAAAGATCCTTCCACAGACCAAACTTGTGTGATGCTAAAATTCTAGGTTAGATTTCGTTGGAACGCTCTATCAAAAGTTCCAACGTTCACCACTAGGTATCAGTGACGTCTGGTGGTGAAAGTTTGAACTACGTGAAATTGAACGGAACTTGTAGCTCTCCCCATGGGTGTCCACTTGAAACAGTTACAGCCTTTGGCGAGCCGAACATGTCCTCGGACACTCCCGGTACTAAAAGCCATACGATAAATAAATAATTAAATAAATAAATCTTCTGATATGTAAAGATTTGAAGGCATTCTCATTCAGTGTTGTATATACGAAATTGTCATTTGTTGCTCTTTAGTTGGACCCATTATTTGTGATAATCTAATTAATACATGACCTTTTTCCAGGAGTGTGGTTACATACTGTATTTACCTATTGAACCCGAGGGGGTCATGCTGACTGATATCGAACGTGGATCTCAGAGACTGTGATCACAGTATAAGGTTCCACCAGGGAACGAACCCGAGGTCTGTTGAGGGAGTTTCATTGTAAAACCCCTAGAGAAAAGTGTATATTTAATCACTGGTGTGATTTCAGTTGATAATGACATTATTTATTAAAATAATGAAGGGAAATTGAGCGAAATACAGCATTATTAGACTACTTGGAGTAGGCTATGCTGGACTCGGAGCACAGAAAGTGCAGAGTTTGACGTTTTACTAATAGGCCCAGAATTGTGGGAGGTGACCCTTGGATCCACGTCAATCTTGCTGACCTAGTTATGTCGTCTGGAAGAGGTTGGGGGCTTGAATAATGACCCAGTTTTTCCCCGACTGAGAATAAGACGAAGAAGAGTGGGGAGAGATCCAAAGGAAAATCATTGATTACTCGTGATTGGAGTAACGCAACGACATGAGAGTTGCACACAGGTGAATCTTTAGCCAGGAGGCTAATTTTAGAGCCTTTAATCTGCGAAATTGATGCATATTTAATGGAGTGCGGAAGGACATAAGACTATGGTTGTTCGCGGCTGGGTTTGACGAGGTCGCCAGGGATTCCCAGTGAAACAGCGTCCCCACGCTATGGAGAAAGGAATTAATATTAATTAATTGGCCGAGCGATCCTTCAGCACGCAGATAGTTCCGGGATCAGTGAAGAAAAATGAACCCGATGAGCATGGTTTCGAGACCAGAATCATGCTGGGAGAGGAGTCGAGATAGCGCGGGAAATTTTAGCTCTACTTTTTGTGTGAAACCAATATAAAGGGAGTCGACCCTTGGCAGAGGAGAGTCGTCGCTACACAGTTTTTGTCAGACAGTCAGAATACAGTTGTCAAGCAGTTGGTGAGGCGGAACGTATGGCGGTCCGGCTCATGAAAGGACGCTCAAACAAAGACTTGTACATTTGAGTGAACCATTATATTCACCGCACTTCGTAATGCACCAAGTGAGAAGATAATAATGTATAGTCAAAAATTAATAAGAAGTACGGTAATCAAAGAACTTTATTGGGTGAAATGTGTATTACTGAAGGCAAGGAAGGAGGCCCGGACTTCAACTTGGGAAGCCGTGCAGTAAAACATTTAGAAAGCTTTTATTAATGACAGTCGTGCTGCAGGAGGAGTCAGCAGTACGAACAATGGTTTGTGTTCACTTAGGAAGCACCGTGTGAGATAAGTTGCAGAACTATTGAAAATAATAATCTGTGTAAAATTATGTACAATGTTAAGCGCAGTGTATAATGTATTGACTGATCATACATGTCTAATTACGCTGGAATGCGCTGGGAGAAACTTTACGAAGCATTTGGTAATGTCTTAAGAATACCAAATAGTAACGCTCAGGACGGAAGTAAGCATATTTATGCAAAGCAGGAAGCTTACCGTAGGAGTATGGATAAACTGTTGGTGAATTCCGGGGGCAGATGAACCAGACTTTCAATCAGGAGTTGGTAGGAGCACGGAAGATGCCGTCGACACCTGCAATTTTGATATCTTTGCTAGGGAATTGCAACCAATGAAAAGTGTACAGAGTGACGTGTGTTATGTATAAATCATATGTGAAATGTCTTTTAAATTAATGGTTTAATAAGTGTTATAAAGTGTCATGTGTTTTGGAAGCAATAGCTTCTTTATAGAAATGCAAAGTGTCGTGTGGTTATTGGAAGAAATGTATCATAAAATGTGTGTATTCAAGATGCAAATGTCGCACTAAACCTGCATATGGCAGGCGACCCGGAAGGATATGAGTGGTTGGAGCCACCATGATGAGCTTATATATGTGAGTACCCCACAAATTATGTTGAAGTAGAAGTATAGACCACTGCATGTAATGTGATTTCAGAGTTATAAAGATGCCAGTAAGAATCAGTAGTAGGAGATAGACCCTCCAAGTTTAATCATTATTGTATTGATTTTTAATAGAGTTGAGATGTTATTTTGCATCAGTGAGTGGATTAATCGTTACCACTATTAATTAAAAATGGCAATCAGTTATGTAAATGTCACGAACACGGTTGTTCGTATTTTTAAGATGTTAAGTTGTGTCGGATTTTGGTTATTTATGTCAGTGAGAATAATAATAATAATAATAATAATAATGAATAAATAAAGGTGTGAATGAACGCATCAGGTAAAATGTTGTAAGCAAGAAATAGTTACGCTAATTGCAAGACTTATCGATCTAAGCAGTAAGATTATACAGTAAGATTACATTACGGGATTAAGAAAAGGGTTTTATATCAGAATATATTGTATTAATGGGAATATAATTATGCCAGGAAATGGAAGAGCTTTTAGTGAATTGAATTTGCAGCTTATGTAAAAGCTTATAGAGTAATTGATAGATTTCTCTTAATAATTATAGGGCGAAGGTCATAACATTAGGATAGGAACCAGGTGGTCTATTCGACGTATGAAATCTCGTATGCCGTGGGCATACTGGGAGATATGCTTTGTGCCAGAGTGTAATTAGTGTTTGGACCCTAACTCTGATGATGGATATGGAATGTTCCGGGTTCGAATCCCGTGATAGGTGAGAGGCAAACGATGGACACCTCTGCACTCTATCTGATTCCCCGAGAACTTATTGTTGAGTGATTCGGCTCGTTGAAGCGAATCTTATGACGGCAGCATGTGTTGGGCTGACCGCAGCATTTATTTAAGATACCGGTTATCCTACTAGACCAATATTTTATGAACCTCGTACCTTCATGTTGAAATGGACCTATTTGGTGCCAGTTATTATTATCCTCAGGGTAGGAATAAAATGTTAAAGCTCATCCAGTACCTATTTGCATAATATTCAGTTTAAATCCATTAAGATATGTGTGTCACTGGGACTACAGTATTTGTCTTGTAAAATCTTATACTGCTTAGGAAGAAAGCCTTGAGACAGGAAACGAGGGTCGAGGTAATGTTGGAACCTCACTCCACGTCTATTGTGTACAGGCCGCTCGAAAGGAGGGTCTGGAACGGTCAAGCGAACCGTAAAAGAAGGTTTAAGAAGAACAGATTTTAGACCCTGTTAATGACATGAAATGAAATATTGTTATATTGAGTAATGAAGCCATGTGGTTTAAGAACACATTGATAATTATAGATCACCCTGATGGTTCATGATTTTAGCTATCTAACGAATGGTTAGACGTTGCATTTGTACTGTCACTGACAACTTTTTTCAGAAGTTGGTTACTCGACGCCACAGGCTACGCGCGCAAGGTAGTTTAATTGTACCATCCGACACAGCAATAATTAACGTTTTTAAGATGAAATCACAAACGGCATGCAGTGGAACTATATAAATAGAGGAAGTGTAGGGGTAGCTTACATAATTATGGAGTTGCACGTAGACTGCTGTGCAACACCAGAATAGGCTAATGCATGTAAAGCATTTGGTGGGAAGAGAAAGATCAAGCACACACGGTACACATAATTGTCAAATTAAGAAGGTTTAAGGAATAAGTAATTTTGTGAAATTAAAGAAGTCACATTGGATGACAGTAGAATTAATGTACAGTTTGTTTCTGAAGTTGTATGTGCATCAGCGCACTAGAGTATTTTGTGAAGTTGATATAAGGGTAAAGGTTTGTGTTATGATATGATTTTATTATGATAATATTATATTCATATTAGTGGATTGTGGAAGTAAATTTTGTTTGCTTTTGTTTTTATGGTTGTGGGGATTGGTTTGTTTGTTTGAAGCCATGATTTTATTACTGAATTAAAGTTTTAGAATAGAGTTGTGCCTTATCATTGTAGAGTTGATACCTTTTAGCCTCAAATCCAAAATATGCAACTGCTAAATGGGGGAACGGTACACGCTCAAGTCCTGACGCTAGCTGGAGGCGGAAGCATATTTTCCATCGAGATTACTCACATGGGTACACTATGTTGTACCCCAGTACACTATGTTGTACCCCACCTATTCATAGGGCACAATCCTGTTGACCGACTGAAGAGCTACAAATGACAATTCTTTTGATAACCAGACTGTACTTCTCTGCACGTTAATTCACAAAGTATGGGTCCAGACTATGTCTGAGTTCAGAAGACGAGTTTATTCAATCCCACCATAAGCCATACTTAACATGATATTCCATGGTTTCCTAACTCCTCGCAACTGTCGGGACGGTACGTTCTAGTACAGGCAAGCCCGACTCGCACCTCGGTGGGCGTAGTTCGAGTAATAATAATAATATCGTATGGCCTCGATGCCGGGTGAAAGTTTTGTTAATTGACACCCAGAGGGCAGCTTGCATGTCGAATTTCGTCGTTCCTTTGAACGCTATGAAAGTCAAGGAGGTTATATATCTAAGCTCCTTGACACTACAGTGCTTTCTAGTAGAGAATGGTGGAACTTTGTGTTGGCGGAAAATCCCGAGATTAATTTTGCCATTGAACTCGGCCTACTGAATTCAAATGGGTTCTTTAACATGCCAACAACGTATGACATAAATGTCGTGATTTTTGTTGCCTTTCAAAAATCACTTACCACGGCCAGGGGCGAACCTGCAATCTTGGGGTTGGTAGTCCGACACTATAACCACTCACCCGCCGTGGCAAGCGCTGTAGTTCTAACATTGGAAGTATCAGGTAAGACAGGTCGAAAACCATCTTGAAACTTTGTGGACGCAATCGCTGTACTATAAGAGGACAACGTGCGGAAAATCAGCTGTCAGATTGAACTGTAAGGCTCCGAAATCGTACCTGACACCCTGGCACGCAGGCATGACGGCTGGAGGAGCTGGACATCCCTGTGGCACTCGGAGTTGTAGCGAGGCGGGGCGTATATGCTGACTGGAGCGTGCGGCTGCTTCCCACCGGCCTTGAGTGCTTGGGCGGTCAGGACTGACCTCTCCAACATGTACGGTACTCGCCACCTCCCATTGATTTATATGAGAGATTCGCCACATGATTTCGGAGCCTTGCAGTTAAATCTGGGAGCTGATTTTCCACACATTGTCCTTAAACAGTACAACGATTGAGCTCACAAAGTTTCAAGATAGGTTTCGACCTGTTTTACAAGCCGGACGTTAGTTATTGACGATTGCCCTTGACCTTGAAGCCTGCGGGTGAGCCTACACACACTCACTCTCTCACCCTATCGCTTCACACTTGTCACCACCGATCTGATGTAATGGAATTCCAGACTTGAGCACACAGTACAGTCCACGTCGAAGAATTATGTGACGCGGAAGTACACGTTACGTAGTTCCGAACATAACGTCATTATATTTGCCAATGACTGTACTTCAGCAGTAGTGTGAAACAGCTTTGTCAATCATCGGACTGCTTGGGGCAGATGATAACAACACAGGTACTGTAGTAACTCGCCTCCAGGCTTCCATTAAGATTTTTCACTCGTCTAAAACAAACGTCCGGCCTGTACCTGATACTTCCCATGTTAGAACTACAGCCACCGAGGCTTCGGCCGGGTTTGAACCCGCTATCTTGGGAACAGCAGTTCAGCATACTACCAACTACGCCACCGAAGCGCATCTAAGAGCATGCTACCAGCTATACCACCGAAGAGCATCTAACAATTTGTTCACCCTCTGATCTTGAACCTGCAGGGTGAGAAATCTCTGAGATGCTCTTTTATCCTTCTTCTTACATGTCTACAGACCAATATTAATATAAGTGTTTCATTGAGAAACCAGATCACATAGCACGGAGAGGGGGACAGTCGCCTAGCGGAACGGTTTAACAAGCCCTCGTAAAAGTTGTTTGGAATCCAGCGACAATGCTCCCGAGATACTCCGCCATTCCGACTCTGTCTTCATTTCATTTTATGAGCATTATGCAATATGCTAGCAGCCATAAAGAGATTTGTACAAGACAGAAATAATAATATTAGGGAAAAGAATGCAAGTCCGTAAAGTTCAAACCACATCAGTAGCCTACTACTACTGCTATATTCCACTCAACATGTAGTAAAGTTAAATGTGTGTGCTCGTGCTTGTCTCTCATGTCTTTAAGGGGATACGGAACGTTTAAAATTGTCAAAGATTCAAGGATAATTAATTTCAACTCTGAGATTTGCTGGTGGCAGTGCCATCTTTTCTAACTGTTTTAGGGTCGTGGGGCGATGTTCTCGCTACATAAATCACACAACTAACAAGAAGTTCCGTAACGAACTAAAGAGCCTACTTTTCTTAAAGTTTAAGATTCATGCCAATGATTAATCTATATGGATCTATCTAGGATAATGACGAAATTAAGTTGGTAATATCGAAATTTCTAATTAGTTCGAAATACTGTATACCTGGCATACTGTAGCCTAATAGAGAACTACAGTTGGCAGCCCTGGTGACTGAATATATCCTTAGTTCCATCTCTTAAGGTACAGAATACAAAATTTGGTTGAAGTCCAATGGATAGCATGGACGTTACATGCAGTTAAACATTGGATCTAACAGCGCGCGTAAAATCATGTTGGCAACAATGACATACATGTATTGGTCAGAAATAATCTGAAATAATATGATCTATTGTTGTGTCAATTTTGAATAAAATCCATTAGTTAGTATAGAAGTTACATGCATTTTAAAATTGGATCTATCAGCAGGCTTAGAATCATGTTGGCAGCACTGACGTATATTAGTTACTCCAAATTAATCTAGAATGCCAGGTACTATACGTGTGCAAAGTTTAGAGCTATTGGCTTGCATACTTTCTGATATATTGATATTAGGGTAACAAAAATAGAGACAGTATTTACTTACAGTTGGCAGCCCTGGTTACTCTTAAGAATCGGCATATACCGGCATATACATATCTGTTATGGTACACATAGCACACACGAAATTTGGTTGAAATCCAAATGATAGTAGAGAAGTTACATGTATTTACAGTTGGACCTCTCAGCAGGCTTAGAATCATGTTGGTAGCACTGACGTATATAGGTTTCTCCAAATTAATATAGAATGTCAGGTACTATACGTGTGCATAGTTTAAAGCTGTCGGCTTGCATACTTTCTGATATAATGGTATTTGGATAAAATAAATTGAGAGCATTTATTAACAGTTGGCAGCCCTGGTGGATCTCAATAATACGTTCAGTCATGTCTGTTTATGTACACATAGCACATACGAAGTTTGGTTGAAATCCAATTGATAGTGTAGAAGTTATATGCATTTAAAATTTGGACCTATCAGAAGGCGTATATTCATTTTGGCAACACTGCGATGTATGGCCTCCTGGAAATTAAACTGCAATATTATTATCTATACGTGTGCCAATTTTGAAATAGCTCCTATTCATGCCTTCCAAGATATCCAACATGGAGCTCAAATTTCAATTGCGATTTTTCAGCAGTTGGTAGCACTGACATCATTTTCAAATATGGCCGTGAGATATTCAGGTATAGATCTTTACTCCTACCAAATTTTGTTTCGATTGCTGCAGCCGTTTAGGAGTTGATAGGGGGGGGGGGACACACACACAGCCAGACAGACAGAAGGACAGACAGACAGACAGACAGACAGACACACATTTGCCCGGTCTCATAAGTCTACTTTTTCCTAATTTTTGCAAAATGAGAAAAGTAGGCTAAAATATATATATATATATATTACGAGCCTTACAGTAGTCGCATATGATGTGTTACATCTTGCATAGAAACAAGATGTTCAGCAAAGAACATGTAGCCTACTTTCTCCTAAATGTATGGGTATCTTTATGACTCTTTGTCCTCATCCCTAAAACAATCACCCCAACCACAATGTATGGTTTGTTTTCTTTTATATTGATAATAAGCCAGTAAGTGTCAAGATCAATATTATATACTTTATGATGATTGAATAACAAAACTACTAACTTATTGTAATGCATTCACGTCCGTTAATCTCTATATTAAGCCAGCCAGCAAAATTAAGAATCTTCCGCCCCAATCATCTTCCGCCCCAATCACAGTAGGTGGTGCTGCGACCTATCAGTGAATTAATCTTTATCTTGTACGCCTATGCACTGCCATCGTAATGTACTACGATGGCAGTGTTCTATGGGTGTTGAATGAGTAGGCAGTTTAAAGTAGCCAAGAGGGAGGCGATCCAGCTGGCAGTGTTTAAAGGTATTCGGAGCGCGATCGTGGCTAATAGTTGAACTACCAGTATTACAAAATTGCCATACTTCAGGAGGCCAGCTCAGGCATTTACACAGCGCTATGTTTGGAACAATATTACCCACAAGAGGACAGCACCGTACAGAGGCATTAAGAAGGCTGTGGTTAATGACAACGTGTATCTAGTTCTTCTATTCTCCTTTTTCTAATGTCTTCTGTTTATGTGCGATGCTGGGACTGTGATTTTATTAATATACGAGTGTATACTTTATCCTCTCCTTTGAGCTAAATGACATTTTATTCAGTATCTGTGGGAAAAGCTCGTGCACATCATTTGTAAAAGAATTCAAGAAAAAAAAACCTAACTGTAGCAGTACTCGATCCCCAGTCAACTGCGTGTCAGACTAACATGCTAGCCCAGAGCTAACCGTATCCATGACGTCAGGTGTTCTTAACTGACAAATTAGATACAAACAGTTGGCAAATAATGACTTTAAATAAACGATTTCTTCACTGCAGTACATCTTCATTAAAGATCATTTCATACAAAGTTTATATTATTGTATCAGTACGGTATATCACATACAACATACTAAAACTACTGAAATATAAGACAGGCACATGAGGACAGCTGCCATCTTGTCGTGTGACACAAACGGCTCAGCTCTTTTAAGCCACTCATACTGTATAATATTATAATATTAAATTATAATAAATAACGGATCACGACCTTCAGGATAGCTTAAACCCCCCTAGGCTCGATAATCGGAATTGGTGGGTCTTAAGCTATTTATTAAAATGGTTGCATAATTCACACGGCCGCCATCCTGAAATGGCATGGCCGATGACCTTGAATTTTGGGTGAAAGACGCGTCCTATATAAAGGTATGTTGTCACCAAATTTGGTAGAGATCGGATGATTAGTTTAGCCGTAATTTGATTTTACGTTTTGAACATTTGAGTGGCCGCCATTCTGTTTTGGTAAAGATGGCGGCGATATAAAGTATGACACTGAGGTGTCCTTTACTAGTGCTACCTCTGTACCAAATTTCGTTCAATTCGGTTTCACCGTGTTCGAATTGATAGGGGGGGACAGACATTCAGAGTACACACACACACAGACACACACACACACACACACAGACTCACACACACACATACACACACACACACAGACTCACACACACACATACACACACACAGACAGACACACTTTTTTCGCCCTGTGTTGATCTCATAAGTCTACTTTCATTTTTTGCAAAAATCGAAAGTAGGCTAAAAACCTCACGTGAAATTATTGATAGAGCTCAGCAACTCGAAGTGCGACCCTGTGTCAGCGCTAGCTCTGTCAGCCAGTGTGGCAGAGGGGACAGCGAGCTCGTAGTTCGCATTTTTTTTCCGGGGTTTCAGTTGGAGTTGCTGAGCTCTACACTGGTATTTTATACTATTATTGGCACAAACATCAATCTATTGTAAAAGGGAGTGTTTTACAGATATTGTAATTTATAATACGGAACTCATTTTATTAGATGATTTGTAGCTTCCACCAACACCAGCCTAAATAAAGAATACGATATGGATCAACTAGATTAATAGACGCGACACCGCTAATGACCTTAAATTTCTTATAAATAGGCCAACTTGCGAGTAAATGCAATGTGCACAGCAGTAGATCATGAAGGGCTTACCCAGTTCCCGGACCTCTTGATTCACAGACCAACACGCAGTTTCATAAGGATTTTGTTAAAATGAGTCATATTGATATTGAACCCTTATTAATCTGCGATAAATAAGTATTCATGATTTATTATTATTATTACTGCGGCCCAGGCATTACATGTGGAAGTTGACAAAGAGGAAGGCAAGTTAGTGTGTTGCAATGATTACCACAGAAGCAGAGCTTGGCAGCTATTCTTGAAGACGACCGGGTAAGCCGATCAAGGCCAAATTGTGTAACAACATGCACCAAAATTGGAGTCATGAGGGGATGGTCACGAGTTAGTTGCAACCGACCTACGATTGAATCACCCAACCCGATGAGACCACGCCAAAACCACGCGGTGGGTAGCGTCCCCGGTAAAAAGCGCGCGGAATTGATTATCTAAAGAACCGCCGATCCGAAATATCTCCGCATGAGTGCGCTGAGACGTTTGAATTAAATGATGAAGATTGACACTAGTCCCATGTGTGTGAGATAAAAACTCTAGAATATTTTTCTTAATTCTCCCCACTCCACCTCACTCTGTCAGTTTCCAATAAATTGATCGAGGAGACGCTGTTTCGAAGAGCTCTGGTGAGCTAGGGTCACGCCAGTTTGCGTGGTGATTTTACGCTCGTAATAATTATTCTAAAGACAACTATTTTCAGCTCTTATGGGCAAGACTTTAAGTAACATTCCAATTAGTGCTCGACACGAGCAAAGGTTCACAAGAGCAGTAGAGATTATCTAGCTAGATAAGGACTGCGAGACAGTCATATTTAAAACTTGTTTTTCAAGCCAGTGACGGTGTGTTTGAAGTGTATAATTCATGTAAATATTTATTGTATTTTTCAAGTGATATATTGTGCGTGTGTAAGCGAATGCTAAGCTAGGGAAAGTCTTCGTTGATTAATCGCATCAGACAATCGTGGGTGAAATTAGTAACTCACAGCGATTATAGCCAGGCAAGTTATATTAACTTTGAACATTTCTGTCCAAGAGACTACGCCAAGATGTCCGACGTTTGGTCAGGAGCCGGAGTGATGTCCAACGCTTCTACGGAGTCGACGATGGAAGGCTAATTTCCCGTAGGGAAATGGGCCGAGATGGAAGTTATATGTTCTACAAGCTGATACGGTGATGTACAAAAATTGATTTACTCAATATGTAGTTAGATATGGCGGGGGAACTTTGTAAATAGTTCATTTGTTCCTTTTTCTTGTTTAGATTGTTTTTCTTGCACCAACACTAATGTTTTAAATGTACGTTGGCGCGTGGCCAAAGTTGTTTGTTGTGTATTTTTTCTTTGGAGTCATATTTAGTGTACACGGCGCGTGTACCAGATTTTATCCATGCGAATGCGAAACCCGTTACATTCGATAAGTGGTGCTTTATTAAAGTTCATATTTTTTGATAGGAAAGGGAGGTAATTTACTGTAAGATGTTTGCTGAACAGGTTATTACTCATATTAGGGTTGCCGAGCGCAACAAATTAAGATGTAATTGTAGAACACCTTAGTTCTATTTTTTTTTTAGATTTTTTGAGTCCTTTTCAGGTTCGATAGTCACGGCCTAGAACGGAGGCGCCAGCTGGTGGAAAATATTTATGTCATTTTATTTCAGGATCTGTCAAACCCATACGTGTGATTCTGTGTGTGTTATCGTGTCAGGTGTGTGTTTTGATTCTACGTGAAGAGGGGTAGAGGTCCTACCGCCCTCATATTTGTTGTTGTATTTTGATGGAAAGGCAGGGTGCTCCGAGGAGACCACTGTTCCTTGTCCAATGCTGATTCTTGGATTTCCTTGGGGAAATGCTGAGATAGTTTGTTCTGACACACACACACGTATATATTGTGCTTTGGGGCACGCTTCTTCGAGACTCGATCCCGTGCCTTGGGAGGTCGAGGTTACTTTGACACGTGGGTTGACAGATATGCAGATTTCCACGTACCGCCCGTCTAGCCTTCGTGACTTATTTTTGTTAGGCAGTCCTGTTGTCCGACTGGCCCCTTTAAGCTATCATTAGCAAACCTGTTCTTTTGTGATGGTTATTTTGAACCATAATTAATTGGAGAGTCTCCCATAAGTCCAACCCCTCGTCCACGTCGTGGGAGACGGGCAACGGCACAAAGTAGGGGATTGCCGGTAGGGGCGAAGTACAGTGGGGACTTCGTGTGCCCCGGGACCGTTACGGTAGCTGTGAAGGTCCTACAGGAACCCTGAAAAGTGACGGCTAACGGGGCTCTGGTGAAGCTACGATAGGCCCAGCAAGCCAGTAGTGGATAAAACCAAATGCTTTCAAAAATGGAACGAGCCTCGGACAGGATGGATTTAATAGACGACGACACGGCTGTACACACGGACTAAGATTTGGAACTTTAAACCTAAGAACGCTGACGGGGAAGGTGGAGGAGATAGTGGATATGATGGAAAGAAGGAAGTTGGATTTATTGGGATTGGCAGAAACAAAGTGGAAAGGGGAAGGAAGGAGAGTACTGAGAAAAGGCTATAGACTGTACTGGAGTGGGAACGAAGAGGGAAAGAGGAATGGAGTGGGAGTAGTAGTACGAGATGGTTTAAAAGAAGAAGTGAGGAGAATAAGTGATAGGATGATGAAAGTGAAAGTAGCACTGAGGGGAGAGACCATAGAAATAGTGCAAGTGTATGCTCCACAAGTAGGCTGCGCTTCTGAAGAGAAGGAGGAGTTTGAAGAGGAATTGCAGAAGCAGCTGGTAGGAAGAAATATGATTGTTATGGGGGACCTCAATGCCCATGTAGGAAGAGAAAGACAAGGTTATGAGAGTGTTCTAGGACCAGAGGGTTGGGGTGGAAGAAATGAGGAAGGAAAGAGACTGTTGGACTTCTGCCAGAGGAACAGCCTGCTAGTTGGGAACTCCTGGTTTAAGAAAAGAGAGAGCCACACAATCACATGGTACAGTGATGACTTGACCAGGAAGTCGGTGGTCGACTATATACTGTATGAGAAAGAACTAAATAAGAACATCACGGACATCAAGGTTATACCATCGGAGAACCTGGATATCGACCATCGATTACTGGTAATGAACCTGAGAGGGAGTAAGGAGAAGAAAGGGACTGAGAACCAGGAAAGACGTATAAGGATATGAAAACTGAAAGAAGGGGATAGAAGGGTCGAGTACCTCAAAATGGTAAAGGAAGGAATTCCAACAGATGAAGAAAGAGGGGTGGAAGAGGAATGGGCTAGATTTAAGAAGACACTAGTGGGTGCAGCAGAAGCAGTATGTGGGAGGACAAGTAGTAAGAAGAGGTGGAAGGAAACACCATGGTGGAATGAGAAGACAAAAGATATTGTAAGGGAAAAGAATAGAGCCTTTAGGAGGTGGTATCAAAATAGGACGGTAGAGACAAGGGAAGAGTACCAGGAAAGAAAGAAGGAGGCGAAGAGAGTGGTGGCTGAGGAGAGAAGGAAGTGGATGGTAGAGTGGACAAAGATGATGGAGGAGGATAGTGAAGGTACAAAAAAGGTCCTGTATGGGATGGTAAAAAATAAGAGGCGGAAGGATCCTACGGATTATGTTAGAATGGTGAACAAAAGGGGACAAGAGATAGAAAATAGGGAAGAACTGAAGAAAATGTGGAAAGAATATTTTGAAGAACTTCTGAACCCAAATGGAAAAGATGGTGAGGAGGAAGAAATCGGGGAAGAGGAAGATGAACTGCAAACAGAAAAGGACTTAACATGGAAAGAAGTGGAAGATGCAGTGAACAAGATGAAAGGAGGGAAGGCACCGGGTGTGGATGAGTTGAGTGTGGAGATGGTGAGAGCAGCAGGAGAGGTGGGGATACAGTGGCTGTACCGAGTGATGAGGACAGCATGGAAGGAAAGGAAGACCCCAGAGGACTGGAAAAAAGGAATCATTGTCCCGATCTTCAAGAAAGGTAGTAGAACAGATTGCAGAAACTATCGGGGAATAACACTGATGAGTCATTGTGCAAAGATCTTCGAGAAAGTTTTGGAAAAGAGAATTAGGACAAGGATAGAAGGAGGGATGAGGGAAGAACAACATGGCTTCAGAGCAGGAAGGTCCACAGTGGATTTGATTTTTGCTGTAAGGCAGTTACAAGAACAGCACTATGAGTATGGAACAGATCTACTGATGGCCTTCCTGGACATTGAGAAAGCATATGACAGTGTATGCAGAAACAAAGTATGGAAGTCCCTGGAGGATAGAGGAGTAGAGAAATGGACTATAAAGAGGATAAAGGAGATGTACAAGGGAAGCGTGAGCTGTGTGAAAGTGGGAGGAGAGAGATCTGACTGGTTGGAACAAAGAAACGGCCTGAAACAAGGAAGTGCACTGTCACCGTTATTTTTCATTGTGGTGATGGATGACATAATGACCCGAGTGGCACAAGTAATTGGGGACGGAAAGATGAAAGCAATGGTGTTTGCAGATGATTTGATGATTTGGGGAAACAAGGAGGAGGAGGTACAGGAACAGTTGGACGTGTGGGAAGGAATAATACAAGGATATGGGATGAAATTTAGCATAAATAAGAGTGAGATGGTGATCACAACAAGGAAGAAGGAAAGAACCACAACGGGAATAACAATTGGTGGGGAACAGCTGAAGAAAGTGGAGAGTTTCAAGTATCTGGGAAGCCTGATACAAGATAATGGAAGAAACGATAGAGAAATAAATGAGCGGGGGAGGCAGGCAGAAGCATTTCGGAGGAGTGTGAGAAGCATGTTATGGAGCAAGGATGTCCCTCAGAACAGCAAAAAGATCATATATCGGACGTACTATGTCCCTATCCTGACGTATGCCTCGGAGACCTGGGTTATGAAAGGAAGGGAGAAGAGCAAAATACAGGCCAGTGAGATGAGGTTCTTGAGAAGCAGTATTGGAGCTACAAAGATGGACAGAATAAGAAATGAGAGGACCAGAGAATTAATGAAGGAGGAACCATTACAGGATGGTATAGAGAAATCTAGACTTAGATGGTATGGACATGTAAAACGAATGGAGGAGAAGAGGATACCCAGGAGAGTACATGAGACGAAGTGGGAAGGAAAGAGACCGAGGGGAAGACCGAGAGACAGGTGGCTGAAGGGGGTGGAAGAAAGCGTGAAGAAGAGAGGAGAAGACTGGACAAGGGTGGAGGCTGAGAGATGGTGGGAAGACAGAAGACGTTGGAGAGGCTTGTGTTCCAAACAGACCCGGCCAGTGGCTGGAAACTGTGCAAGATGATGATGAATTAATTGGAGAGTTCGCCACGTTTGTGACGGATTATTGCATGTCGTATGGATGGAATATTGTGTTAATGATTTAAATGTTGGCTTTGAGCCTAGTGATTTGTTTATGACTCAGTTCATGTAAGTTAATCTGTGTGACACCTGTGGTGTAGTTGTATTTACTTGTAAAAATGACGGCGGTCATATGTGTATTTGTTTTGTTGGTCGCGTGTTAACTTACTTGTGTTGATTTGTGAGAAGTCCTAATTTTTAGGCAGTAACGTTTTGCTACGGCAGTTTTGATTCCAATTTCATGCGGAAATTATTTTGTTGTTGATTTTAGTATAGGAAGTGTCGGTTTAGTTTTAAGTTGTGTATAGTTGTTCCCCGCGTCTGTCTAGCTCTAAGTAATGCGGATTCGTCTTCTGAAAGTTTATCCGGATGATGACGAATCATGCATTCAATTGTACTCATCGTGAAGCATGTAGAACAGCACTCGCGCATACATTGTCCTTATTGTTGATTTTGGGGACATTTGGTCCGAGTAATAATCTCTCCTGAGATTTGGCCTAGTTTTGGCAAATTTAATTTATTCAGTGGGAGTCATTTTGGGTGTTTTGTTTGTTGATTCATTTTGTAAATAGCTGATCTGTCATTAAATTCATTTGTTATAACCCTGGCTTCACTTTTTCCTGCATGTTATTTTGTTATATGTTACCCTGCATGTTAATGAAGCGCTTTAACAACAACTTACGATATGGACTGTTACACTCCCCGAAACTGAGTCTCATAAGCTTCTTTGCAAGGGTTCAATATGATTAGCAGCAGAGTATCAAGAAGGCAGTGCGAGAGTAGAAATATCAAGTAGGCAGTGAAGAATAAAAAAGAGAGTCTTGGAATTGTTATGTATTGTTAGTGTGTAAATAAAAAAGATTTTTGTGTGTTGATGAATGTCCAGGATGGATACGATCCAGCTGGTAGTGCGTCTTATACACTTCCGTCCGATCCACTTCCGTCCCGTTTTTCAAAATCACTCCCACAAAAATATCCAGCAACCGAGTGGAAAGATGTTACACATCAAAAAAAGAACTAAACATATTATTAATTTATTAATTTCTCACTTGAGTGTGTTTGCAGGGAACATGATATAGTACATTGGACCAAAGCTGCCTAGTTTCTTTGTGGTAGTATTTGGGCAAGAAAACAAGGTAACAGTAGTGGACTTCTCAGAATAGGTTGTTGGGAGTAAATATATGCAGGCTTCACTGCGCTCCTTGAGGACTGCAGAATTCTCATTAATGTCTAATTTAAGCTATATTGCGAGGTTCTATAATCCATTATTCGTAGAAGGAGGGTAGAAGTTTCAGCAAGAGCTACTGATTTCATAAGCACAACTCATTCATATATTGCACTTACAGACAGCAGTAAGTTTAGTGATGGTACTAGAAGCAGAACAAAACCTCACTTGCAATACGATATCTTGCAGGAATCCAGAAGCTGCTCAACACCAAATATACATTTTTTCATCATCGTTCTTCTTTCTGCTCAAGTATATTGTTTGTCTATCGGGTTTTCTTAGACCTTCATTGTTGTCTTAACATCACAAAGATACATTCATTCACTCTTTTAGGAGGCTGTGAATAATTAGTGCAGCTGGTAATGTCTGGCCCTCGCACAGAGCGGCCATTTTTGTAATACCATGTTCGCAACTGTGGCATACAGATGAAAATTGCATTGGTCCGTCTGCAGTAGAAGCAGTGTTGCCAACACGATAACATATTGACATGAAATTTACATGAAGAGAAAAAATAAAAACAATGTCAATAGCCTAAATCAAACTGTAATGGGGGACTCATAACATATTGGCTACAGTCAGGGCTAGATTTGTGACGGTATGCACAGGTACGCCGTACCGAAACCTCTGATCGGGGGAAAAGTCGAATATACGAGTATAACATAATTTTTAGAACTGTGGAACGTCAGTTGTAAGTCAAGGTCCACTTGGTCTTTGACTGGACTGTACTTCAAAGTACTTGGAATCTTGACTGCTTCGGGGACGGCACTCGGCTCTGGATACTAACAGAAAGGCGAGAGAAAGAGGAGACGCATACAACGAAAACTTTTCTAAACTTTGGACAATTTTATAAACTATGAGGTAAACATGTTTAAGTACAGTACCGTTTATAATCAATATTTATTTCAGGAAACTGTAAATACAAAATTATAAAACAAGAAGTAAAAGATTGTTGGTGAACATGTGTGTATTTTCAAACCGAATGTATTTAATTTTTTAAATTACGTAAAAAATATTGAAATAATGTACATTGTTTGAATGGTAGCCTAGTTAGTATAGGCCAACGGCTAGGGTAAGAAAAATGTTGTTGCAGCAGTCTCAATTTAATTTAAAATTGCAGTCAACATTAGATTGCGATTTTGTCCACTGATTAATTTTAAAGTGTTCAGAAAAGCGTAAAAATATCGTTTTAGAACTCTATATTTCAATATTCCATGAAGCCCCCCCACCGCCCCACACAACTCCCAACACCACCCGATAGCCCACAGTACCGGAACCTCTTTTCTTACAAATCAAGCACTGGCTACAGTCATCTTAGCAGATTAACCAGAGGATTTGAATGCGTTTTTAAGTGGTATGGACTCGGTCTTCAGGAAATAATTCATGATGAAAATCAACAAATTTAAAAAAAATCAACGCAGCGGGAATAAATCAGAAACTCCTATGGACGTCAATTTGTCAGATTAAATAATAAAGGATGCAGGAGACTTCTGTTACTTAGGAAACAAAATAACCAGTGATGGACGAAGCAATGACGATATAAAAAAAATCCTCTCGGCACGCCGGAAGGTGGAGGTAGATTTCACCGGGCAAACTAGGGGATAGGCTATAATAGGTAAAATATGCAGGTTTTCGTAGGAGGATCAGACCTCATTTATTGCGAGAAAGTATTTTACAATTGGAGGTTAGTTAACATTTTTTCGTCTTTCTATGCATATTTTTAACATTTTACTGTCTTATTTTGAAAAAATAGGCTTATGAGATCACCTTTTGTCCGTGTGTGTGTGTGTGCGTGTGTGTGTGTGTGTGTGAGGTGTGTGTGTGTGTCCCCCTAATAAAATCTAAACGGCTGGAGCGATTTCAATGAAACTCGGTAAGTTCATAGCACTATTCCCGGCGACCTCGACCGTGCCCTTCAAATTTTCTTACGTCTCACCAATCCAACATGGCGGCTGTGCGAAATATTTCACTAGCATTCATTATCTCCGAAACTATTACCGATATCGCCCTGAAAATGTGTACGGTGATAAAGGGCACTACTAGAAGTTCACCTATGAGACTTTCAAAAACCTGGTGACTACAAAACCAACATGGCGGTCAAGCGAATTTGACACTTATAAATAGACTTTTATCGCCATTTAACTTTCCAAACGTAATGAAACTTGGTACAGCAAATGTTTATACACATTAAAATCCACTGGAGTCTAATTTAGTTCAATTGTTTACATAACCTCAAAATGGCGGCTGTGCGAAATATTTCACTGACATTCTATACCTCCGAAACTATTACAGATATCACCCTGCAATTTTGTACGGTGATAAAGGGTACTGATACAAGTTTACCTAGGCCTATGTATATTTCATAAACCTGTAAAGTACAAAACGAACATGGCGACCAAGCGAATTTGAAATGTTTTAATAGACTTTTCTCGTCATTTAACTCTCTGCGCGCAGTGAAATGAGGTACAGTAAATGATTTTGCAGATTGTAATGCACTGCCATCTAATTTAATTCAATTGTTGACATAACCTCAAGATGGCGGCTTTGCGAAATTTTAAAATTAAGTTTCTATTTCATGTGTGGTAATCATGCGATCGAAGTGAAAGTTTGAATAATGAACCTAGGCAGTAATTGTCCTTGAAAGGTACATAACTCTATGGCCTACACATATAACATTCCTAAATGGCGAGCTTCCGAAATATGTAGACGGTTCTCAATATCTATGAATTTTTTACAGCAACCAAACTGTTTTTTTAATGTTCATAGAGACTATGAACATATGTTCACCTAAAGGACTTTCAGTAACCTGGTGAGCACAAATCCAACATGGCGGCGACGCGAAGTATAAATATTTAAATGGACGTTTCTCGCGAATTAACTATCAGAGTGCCGTGAAACGTTGCACGTTAAATGCTTATACAAATGTTGATCCACTGGCATCTAATTTATTTCAATTGTTAGCATAATCACAAGATGGCTGCTGTGCGTAATTTTAAAATCTCGTTTTTACTTCTTTTGTTCTAATCATGCGATTGAAGTTGGAATACCACACGTACACAATAATCTTAATGTAATAGTACAAAAATAAAAATCCAACCTGGTGACCATCTGAAATATTTAGACGGTTCTCTATATCTACGAATTTGTTACAGCAATTAAACTGAAATTTTGTATGTTGATAGAGGCAATTAACATTAGCAGGATATATGAAAATAGGCTGTATAGTTATTCACGGAACTACTTGTTATACTTGTGATCACACTGTCCTTATGCAAGGTTTGGAACTAATGTGTAACTATCTAACAGTCTGTTACTTCTTCACGCAAAATTTTATCTCCCGCAGAGATGTTGGTTGGTTCCTCAGTTTAGGGGCTGCGACAAGGTGGTCATGTAACCCCGTGTACATTGGGTGTGTGTAGAATCTGTCTGATAAACGGTGTTATTTGTGATTACTGTATTAGTCTGTAATTCAGGTAAGGTGTGCAGACGGTCAATTTTAAGTAGTAGTACCTAATTTTGTACCAAATACTAACGTCAACGACACCCAGCTGTGAACTTGGCTGCTAGATGCCACCGCAACCAGCAACTTGCAACGAACGTTGTAACTTCCCCTCCGAAGGAAAGCATGCTGACGGATTTTTAGCGCTCTTAGAAAATCCGGCGACTTTGGCCGGCTTTGAACCAGCGACCTTGGGCATAGAAGTTCAGCATGCTACCAGTTAGCCGCTTCCCTCATAGTCAGATGGAACAAGAAGTTCCGTGACGAACTAAAGAGCCTACTTTTCTTAAAATTAAGATTCATGCCATAGATTAATCTACAGTATATGAACCTATCTAGAATAATGACGAAATTAAGTGGGTAATATCGAAATGTCTTAATTAGTTCGAAATAAGGTATACTAGCCATAATGTAGCCTAATAGAGCAATACAGTTGGCAGCTCTGGTGACTGAATATATTCTTACTTCCATCTCCTAAGGTACAGAATACAAAATGTTGTTGAAGTCCAAAGGACGTTATATGGATTTAGACATTGGATCTATTAGTACACGTAAAAGCATGTTGGCAACAATGTCATGCGAGTGCTGGTCAGAAATAATCTGAAATATTATATATTTTTGTGCCAATTTTGGATGAAATCCATTTGTTGGTATAGAAGTTACATGTATTTAAAAATTGGTCCTATCAGCAGGCTTAGAATCATGTTGGTAGAACTGACGTATATAAGTTACTCCAAATTAATGTAAAATGTCAGGTAATTTACGTGTGCATAGTTTAAAGCTGTCGGCTTGCATACTTTCTGATATATTTGGATACAAAATAGAGAGCAATTATTAACAGTTGGCAGCCCTATTGGCTCTTAAGAATACACACAGTAATATCTGTTTATTTACACATATTACATACAAAATTTGGTTGAAATCCAATTGATAGTGTAGAAGTTATATGCAATAAAAATTGGACTTATCAGAAGGCTTAAAATTATTTTGGCAACGCTGTCATGTATGGCCACCTGGAAATTAAACTGAAATAGTATTATCTACATGTGTGCCAATTTTAGAATAGCTCCCATGTATACCTTCCAAGATATCCAACATGGAGCTCAAATTTCTAGTGCGTTTTTTTAGCAGTTGGTAGCACTGGCATCTTTTTCAAATATGGGCCTGAGATATTCCGGTATACATCTTTACTCACACTAAATTTGGTTTCGATTGCTGCAGCCGTTTATGAGTTGATAGGGGGGGGGGGGCACACACACAGCCAGACAGACAGAAGGACAGACACATTTTCCCGGATATATCTCATAAGTCTACTTTTTCCTCATTTTTAGCCTACTTTCGATTTTTGCAAAAAATGAAAGTAGACTTATGAGATCAACACAGGGCGAAAAAAGTGTGTCTGTCTGTGTGTGTGTATGTGTGTGTGTGAGTCTGTGTGTGTGTATGTGTGTGTGTGAGTCTGTGTGTGTGTGTGTGAGTGTGTGTACTCTGAATGTCTGTCCCCCCCTATCAATTCGAACACGGTGAATGCGAATTGAACGAAATTTGGTACAAAGGTAGCACTAGCAAAGGACACCTCAGTGTCATGTTTTATATCGCCGCCATCTTTACTAAAACTGAATGGCGGCCACTCAAACGTTCAAAACGTAAAATCAAATAACGACTAACCAAATCATCCAATCTCTACCAAATTTGGTAACAACATACCTTCGTATAGGATGCGTCTTGTGACCAAACTACAAGGTCGTCCGCCATACCATTTCAGGATGGCGGCCGTGCGAATTATGCAAACTTTATAATCCATATCATGGGACCCACCAGTTCCGATTATCGAGCCGAGAATCGTTTTAACTGTTCTAAAGGAAGAGGCACGTACGAAATTAAAAGTTTATTTTGTAATACTATAGTGCAGACGTGATTTTAAAAAGCTCAGCTGATTCATTAATAAGACAAGATGGCAGCGGATATCTTGTGCCTGACTTATATTTCACTAATTTGAGTATTGAATGCAATATAGCGTACTGATATAAAATAAATAAACTTTGTATGAAATGCTTTATATATAAATAATATACTCCAGTGATGAAATCGTTTAGTATAAATCATTATTTGCTAACAAGTTCTATGTAAGTCATTTTAAATAGAACGATATTCGTTGACACAATTAGCTCAGTGGTAGAGCGATAGCCTGTCGCTCAGATTCCTATGGTTCAAACCCGATCAGAGCTAGTTTTTTTGCTTGAAATGTTATATGTTTATTGTTTTGTAATGACTCAGATGTTTTAAAATTAAGCGTTATATTGTGCAAATTATGGTGTAAAATATATATTTAATTAAAACATAATTCGCCAGCAGATTTACTCGAGACATCTAGCTGCCAAAAAGGTAACTTCCAGATTTTATTGAAAAGTTTCTTCTTCTGGCCGCTAGAATGCACTCGCTCTGTTAGGATTATATTGTTCGATATTTCACCACTAGATGTCCCGACTAGTCTACGTGGGGATCCATTGATTACTATACCATTATCATTCTATGCGCATCGAATTTGAAGAATGACAAGTTGATACTACGATACATTTTAACTTTTTATTTTAAAGGGTTTGTAACAGCCTATTTTGCGTTACTTGAAAATGTTATTAAGCGTTATATTGTCCACATTATGGTGTAAAATATATATTTAATTAAAACATAATTCGCCAGCAGATTTACTCGAGACATCTAGCTGCCAAAAAGGTAACTTCCAGATTTTATTGAAAAGTTTCTTATTCTGGCCGCTAGAATGCACTCGCTCTGTTAGGATTATATTATCGAAAATATCCACATAGTTTGTATACACACGTCTCTGTAGGGTCATGGAAAGATTTGTTAATTCAATTAGGGTTGTGAAAGCCATGTACAACCAGACGTGTAAAGACATGCCTCAACTCAAAGTTGGATGTTGCCCACGGCAGGTCGTAATAATAATAATGTTATTGGTTTTACATCCCTTTTAACTACTGCTGCTTTTAGAGACACCGGGGTGCCGGAATTTTGGCCCGAAGGGGATCTTTAACGTGCCAGTAAATGTACTGTACAATACCCAAGGGGTATGCACCCCTTAGAGATCATCCCCCCCATCATCTGTCTAAATCTCATAAAAGGCAACCCTTTAAAAGCCTACCCAATATCCATCAATACTATAAGGGCAGCTGGCTACTCCATAAAGCAGCTCAACCCTTGCGTAATTATGACACACAGCGACATACTACAAACTGGTTCAACTATGCCACAACGCGCTGACAGAACAGAGGCTAAAGGTATAAAAGGTGCCTTAAGTGGGTCACGAGAATCTCTCCATCACCAGTGCTTCGACGAGACAGCCGGAGGCTAACGACAGTGTCAACCGAGGTGAGTCAGTCAGTCAGTGTTCAGAATCCTATTTTTGTAACCTAACACCCACAGTTTGTACTCACATTATAACATCACAAGATCCCTTAAAAGGGACTAACAGTTACTCATTGCTGACCAATAAACACTTGGTCAGTCTCTTACACTTGCATTACTGATCTACACTCTTCTTCACGTCCCCACGTCCTTCCTTACTCCCGTCACAGTCGGACGTGACACACCGTAGTAATAACGCCAACTCAGACGTCCTTGTATTCCTCACAGCGGCTAGCGTGCTCAAGTGAAGCGCGTGCCGAACCGCTGACACTAGCAAGGTGATTATATAATAAGTAGCCGGCTGGGCGACTAGTACACCGACCCGCGTGCTAAGGCTACATCCCTTAAACCACATTTACAGTCTTTATAGGAACGCCCCCTAGTTCCTAGCACACCACAACACACTACACTGGTCAGCTTGCCCTGTCAAGGGGAGCTACCCTTATTTAGGCACAAACTCATAAATTAGTACAGCAACTCTCCCTTTTAGATCCACCCCCAAATAAGGGATCTAAAACACTGGTGGAGGCGGGGTCCTACGCATAGAGAAAAGGGACTCAACCAACGAGCCCTCGTAGGTAAAACGACCCCTTCCGTACCGCAAAAAGCCAAGCAAATTAGTGAGAAAATTTTTCCCCAGACAAAAAGCACCATTTTTTTTTGTGTGCTCTAAACTAGCTACACAAGGGAAAGGCTTGATAAACCAACCCCCTAGCCCCATACAGAACCAGAGAGATATAGGAATACACTGGCAAACACGCACAGATTTTTTTTCTCTCTATTGTTACTTTAGGCCCATACACTTCAGGCAGAATGCCACCTCATGAAGAGATTGCAAGCCATGAAGGTAATAGGGGTATGCCAATATTAGTAGCATTATTGGCTAGATGCCAAAGGCACATACAGATCAGGCAAACACAAATACGGACACTCAAAACAGAAAATCGGGACAATACAGGGCAAACAGCCATACACTCCGTCAGAGGGTAGGACAGCGCGATTAAGATGCGCACATAAGCACTTGCAAGCAGGCCATGAGCCTCAATAAGGCAGTACACCCAAATTTGGGACAAATACCGTGAGCTACAAGCCAATAAGGCCATTTTTGAGTTCATGGTAGGGCCATCAGCCCACCCGAGAGAGGACATAAGCGTGGATACGCTGACTCGACAATTTGCGAGGATGTCCCTCTCGCCACGTACTGCCACAGAATGGAAGGAGTTCGCCGTGGCCACAGTCCAGGAGACGGCCAGGTTAGGCTCCAACATACTAAAGAATACATCCTACACAGACACACGTCCTTCAGCTCCGGATCGGAAGGCAATTTTGCCAAGCCGAGGGGAAGAGCCTAGAACAATCCCCTCGGACCGGATGAACGAGAGGGAGTTGAAGCCAGGACCTTCAATCACACATAATACGACAGAGGGACAACAGGAGGTAACCTCGTCATGGGTTGACGACGTAGAGCCTGACCTACCACATATAAAGCCTACATACACTCACACAGATAGGCTAACACAGTGGCAGGAGTCTGCCGTGGCCACGGGCCAGAAAGCGGACAGGCTACACGACACCACATTGGCAGGACAAAAACAGGCACTTAAGCGGCCCTCACCGCCAGTTCAAAGGGCAAATTTGCCAGAACGGAGGCGAACACCGGCATTAGTCCCTCAGGATGCACGGTACACGCACATACAGATTAAACAGGCATTACCATACAATACACGGGGATTAGGAAAGGTATTCTTACCCACCCCACAAAACCTCGCAGTCAAACATACATACACTCCCGCAAAATCTGCTAAGATAGCGCCAAGCGCAATAACGCCCTTAAATACAGGTACACTTAGACCTAGAAACACGCGCTACGGTGGAAGTAGGGCAAGGCTTACTTTGCTAGAAATTCCGCCGGAAAACAGCAAAGAAACACCTCAATGGATTTCAGAGGCCTATAATATCGTAACAGGGCAAAACCCTTCACCTTTCTGAGCACTGAAGCTCGAAAGACGATAACGACTTCCACCAAGGCCAAAGAAATAAACTAACATCGCTAACACCAAAATTATAGGCCACATAAGTTCTTTCACACGGGGGCGATAGGAAAATGGTCCAACAAGTACATAATCAACATGAAATCGCATATTTTTCTTTCTTATTTTATGTATATACAGTGCAATATAGCCAAAGTAGAAGGAACAATTCTAAATCCTTCTTGTTTTTTTTTTCGGAACCATGGCATTTTTCTCTCAGGCCATCAATGGTTATCGGGCGAAGTGATTAACGCCATAACGTAAAGTCTCTAATATGCTAAGCCAAGTGGAAGCCAAGCAGGCTTCAGGCCGAAAAAGAGATATTTTGAACACAACTTAAGCATAAAATCACAGCATAAAGCTTAAGTGAGTCTTTCTAAGTAGAAATGACTAGATGTTTTACGTTATGGTTCCACAGTTTGACAGATTCTCTTGTTGCGGGCAAAAAAAAAAAAAAAAAAAAAGCCGTAAGTGTGGCAAGAATTAAGAATCTCAAACTAGTTTCAAAAAAAAAAAAAAAAAATTTTGGGAGGTGTGCTTTAACCAACTAAAAAGCCCAATTGCACACCGGGATGAGACACTGTCATTTTGGTGAGTTACAATTACTTTGATAGGCAGGTTTGACTCCCACAGTGCACTGGCTTTGCTCGTGACGTGGATACAAGGGTATCAGTTACGTCTGGCAATGGCCTTCCTAAGGTGTACTAGACAGTGTCGGTAGATTCCCCTGAGACGTAACCAGATTACGGTAGTACTCACGTTACCAAATTGGTAAATACTACACTCAGGTCCCAATCACCATTTTTTTTTCAAAAACATAGTGCTCACGACATAATTTTTAGAGACTAACGCCACCTACTATTATTTTCTTTCAATGTGCTCTCTTAATTCAGAGCGGGGCATAAATAATTTTTTTTTGTTTCACACATTTAGCCCAAGAAAGAAAAATGGCCAAATAAACTATATATATATTTTATACATAGGTATACATAACACAACACTCGGGGACACAAGTGTAGTCAATGGAAGGTTCTTTTGCAGACGGCCAATGCATATGAGATTTCCGAAATGAAATGCCATGGCCTGTGGTTTGGATTCCAAGTAAAACGGAAATCCCGTGGCACATGATCTCTAGAAATGGTCACGTTAAACCACAAAATTCCCCTCTTGCCTTTTTATAATGCGAAGAGCACTAACAGAAAAGCAGGCTGATTAAGAACACATGTTCGGATACACAGCGTTATCGGAACAAATAAACAAGCGAGCGCGCAAGACATTGCAACCCGACACCCTCATACTCAGCAGTAAAGCAGACCTCAGTGATAAACTGCGAGCCTTACAGACGACAGTTCCCAAAGCACACTGCACGGAATCATTCATAGCCAACCTAAGAACCCTATATCTTCAAAATTTACACTACGAGGAGAGGGCAAAAATAAGCAAACTCCTCGCAGGAAGGTATACTAGGGGTTGCGCATAGAAAAACACACAGCCCATTTGCCATAGTGTAGGCGGCACAGAAATGGCCACCAAATCTTTACAGACAACCGGCTTCGAACCCATGTCCACACACAAAAACCTCGTACCGAAAACTAACTAAACAACGGTATTTTCGGTACGAGAAACACAAACAAAATACAGGCAGAATGCCCGCAGAACATGAACAACGCAGACATATAACACAGAGAATTACATAGAACACGGGTTCGAACCCCAGAGAAAATTGCACGCCAGGGAAAAACAAGCAGACGTCACAGACCAAAACTTGTCGCAGGCCCAGAGTAGCACGTTCGTAAAGACGTTGGCAGGCCACGGGCGCTTCCTACCCATACACAATATACACAGTAGGACTTGGCCCTACAGCAGACCAGGCGTCCGCGTGGTGTAGCGGAGCGTAGTCACACACACACACACAAACGCGCTCACCAATCAGGGGCGAACATAGGGACTTTGAGGAAACGGGACCTCCCCTTAACAACTTCTTTTTGCGACCCTAGTCCCGAAACAAATCATTCCAGGCGACTAGGACTTAGCCCTATAACGGACCAGAGTAGGTCGTGAAGCTTCGCTATCCCAAAGCGCGGATAGAAAACCAACATGGACCAAGGGAGGATGACAAGAGAACATGCTAACAGCGTCCCACTCTACTCCCTTCCCATAACCTTTTCACGTCCAAACATAAACAACGCAGACACATGAACACAACCAGAACAGATACACTACACTACAAAGTATACATAAGGGTTGGTAAACTTCATGTGTTTACAGAAAGGGCATGCTACGCCTTGAGCCCCACCGCTATCACCTGAATGAGAGGGGTGCATCGGCCAACAACAACTAAGCGTAATGCACATCTCCATATGAGAGATGAGGCCATAAGTAATAAATACTAACCATTTTTTTTTAAATTTAAATCATCCCGCATGAGAGGGAAATATATTAGTATTATGCCTCAACCTACACCTATCCATACATGAGTGCAAACGCCTCATATCCAGACGCATGCATGTACATCCCATCCATTCACCAGGGGATATTGATATCAGACCGGCATGGATTTTTATTTTATTTTTTGCAACCCCGGGAATTACCTGCCCCGTTCCACTCACTGTAGGAGCATCCCAGCACAAAAACCGGTTCCAGGCCGCCACTAACGCGGAATTCGGAAGTGCGCAACCTCCTCCTGCCCTGCTTTAACCCACTCTACAGATAACTACCCCCAGATCACAATAACAGGGTACCTGACGCCACAGACCCTACTAACACCTCCATCAAGGTTAAAAAAGAGCATTATCGCTGGAGAAGCTGATATAGCACAGGTAGCCTAAAGTAGTCTACGTATGTAGAGGTTTTACCAGCCCACCACACTGGAAGTATTTTACATTTGACACTTTTTACACAGGTTACACCTATATTAAAAAAAAAAAAAAAAAGGGAATCTGAAACACCCTGGCTGATGATACCGGCGTTAGCCAAAGGTCAAAAGCACAACACTAGGGGCAGAACTGGGGTAGGTAATGACAACCCTTACCCTAGTTGGCTCGACAAATCAAATTACTGACGACTAGACCAAATAGACGAACCACGTAAGGTCAAAGCATTCGCGGCCTGGTCGGGCAAGCTCTGGAATCCTAGGTGCGCATAAACCGCCCCTGGGAGGAAGGGATGCTAAACCCACTTTGAGCCACGGTCGTCGAAGCCAAGACCTGCAGGGAGACTTTCTGAGAATGGCGGGAGAAATAGCTCACTCCGCGTCGGCCTCGGGAGCTATCCCTAGAGACGACCATATTATGACTAGACTGTTAGTTAAATTTACGTAAGTAGGACTTCCATGGCGGGGAGTCAGACTCCTATTCGTCAGGAGTGAAGCAGGATCCAAGGGTTCAGCAGGACCAATCCTAGATCCGACAAGTCCTTACCCCGCGAGGTGAAGGTGAAGACCACGACGGTAATCAATAATGCAGAATGAAATATGAATATATATATATGGAATGTACGCGCTCATTCGGTCCTGCGCCCACGTAAATGGACGACAACGGGTCGCCAGAGTTCTTAAATGAGTAGCATAGCGGGCACTCAAAAGGGTTCAGTGGGCCAACCCAGCAATGCCGATTAAGGCGAAGAGGACTCCCCGGACGCTCACTTCCCGGAGGACATATGAATACAAATATTGCGGCCGAAACAGGCGAAGAGGACTCCCCGGACGCTTTCTTCCCGGAGGATATTATGCCATGGGACCACACTGTCCAATGCCCACATAAATGACGACGCATCGGGCAGTCAGAGGGCATTAAGAGATGGGGCATTGCGCGCCCCTCACAGGAGCCAAGTGGGCGGCTCACCTACGACTAATCGGAACGGCAAAACGAGCACGACAAGGAAGTTACAGCGGGCGGAACGGTTAGCTTAGTGGCACCGTAAGCCGCCCGCGGATAGATTAATCCTAGTAATAGACGTCGACACTAGACTTAAGGGGACGGAATCTAGCGACCCTAGAGACAACCGGTGTTTCTGGGGCTCGTGCGGGTGGTGATCTGGGGATTTAATTGCCCCAGGCGATCGTCCTAGGCCAAATTTAGTTATAGGCGGTTGCATTTGACACGCAACCTAGGATTAAGCAAATTTAATGAACACTGTTGCAATTCAGCACAGCATCTTTCGGCAATAGATTAAGGCAACCCTCTCGGCTTAGATGTAGTTTTTTTTATATATATACCATAAGTAGAATAAGTAGTATAAGAGAACGCCGTTCGGCGCCTGATGACCCACAAATCCGTCATCAGGGTAAGTCCGATAACTCATGATAAGTTATTATAATGTAGCATAGTCTTACATTTAAGACAATTTTTTTTCATACATATATTGAGGTAAAATTGCGGCGCCTGGCGGCCCAAATTCGTTGCCAGGGTAAGCCCAATACTACAACACATTAGGAAATGACGTCACGGCACCATATAGGGTAAGCCCGGCCATATATTGAGTAATAATAACCATGCCATTCTTTTCACAGGTAAAAAGGGGCTTCAGACTGTGGCAACGCTGCCACAGGAAGCGGCATATGGAATAGGGAATTTCAATGTTTTGTTAACCTCTCCATTTTTTTTTTGCAGGCATTGTCACCTAGAATATGACACGTGTAATTATGATTTTGCTGCCAGATAGCAGCAACATGCTATTTAATGCCCCCTTTTTGTAGTATTATACCTGTGCATACTAACCTCCATTTAACATTCATTCTCACTTACACACTCACTACATTTTTTTTACAGCTACACGTCAATAATCTGCACAGCGGGAATGATGCCTGTGGGGCATCAAGCTTGCTGGCAGATCTGCATAAAACAAAAACACTTGAAGCGTCAAAATGCGACGCAGCTTACGGCGATGAGGGCGCAACCGGCATGTGGCGGCGACCCTCATGGCCAAGTGTGCAAGCATTCACCCACAGAGGATGCTTCACAGACTATGTATTAAGAATACACTGCAAGCGGTACGACCACTCAACCGTGCCAAGAGGTGGCCGTATAGGATCAGCCGTGATACGGCAAGCGTACGTACAAACAGGTAGCGTGCACGCGAGGATCCAAACAAAAACTAGAATTATAAGGGTTTAGCGCGCTTAAGTAGACATAAGGTCATTGTAGTTCATAATTTTAAAGAGTAAACTACATACATATTCATGCGCCCACGGGCAATTATTCCAATTGAAATTCCTAAATGTCAGCAGCGCAACATGATACATTAAACTCTATATATATTCTTGTCTGTTTATCAAGTTCACGTGTACACGATGTCTATATTTTTGTTTTGTTTTGTTTCGTTTGCTAAGGTAACACGTAACCAATGTCTGTGAATTGTTTTCTTTCATTTTTCTCTCTTCTAACTTCCCCATTTGTCAGGGTGTTCCGTTTTATCCCACACCAATAAATACATTTTAAATATTTCCTTTAAATTATACCCTGGAACACCCATTTTTTTTCTATGCTCTCCTATCTTCTTTATTGCAGGGAGCACTTTTTCCCCAAGATAGGGCGGACGACGCAATCATCCGTTCGGCCCTGAGTTTTTCCTCCCTGCACAACTATGTAACCATGTATAACCATGTTTTTTTTTTCTTTTTTATGCCGACAACGGCAATGGCGATTGTGCCTCAATAGCAATTATTTTCTTTATTCAACAATGTTAATGCACATTTCACCATGCAATGTAAAATTTATATACATATATATCTATGTACACCCCATAACCCTCCCCTCTGAACACGGGCTGACCGCACACCTACACTTCTGCACGACGACACCCGTTCCATACGACGACGCTTACGACGCCACCACCAGAAGAGACGAGGGGGATTCGAAAACTACTACGACAACATCCCAACCCCAAGTGCCCTTCCCGGTCGCGAGGACGCGACCAAATGGAGGAAGAGGCTTGTACAATACCCAAGGGGTATGCACCCCTTAGAGATCATCCCCCCCATCATCTGTCTAAATCTCATAAAAGGCAACCCTTTAAAAGCCTACCCAATATCCATCAATACTATAAGGGCAGCTGGCTACTCCATAAAGCAGCTCAACCCTTGCGTAATTATGACACACAGCGACATACTACAAACTGGTTCAACTATGCCACAACGCGCTGACAGAACAGAGGCTAAAGGTATAAAAGGTGCCTTAAGTGGGTCACGAGAATCTCTCCATCACCAGTGCTTCGACGAGACAGCCGGAGGCTAACGACAGTGTCAACCGAGGTGAGTCAGTCAGTCAGTGTTCAGAATCCTATTTTTGTAACCTAACACCCACAGTTTGTACTCACATTATAACATCACAAGATCCCTTAAAAGGGACTAACAGTTACTCATTGCTGACCAATAAACACTTGGTCAGTCTCTTACACTTGCATTACTGATCTACACTCTTCTTCACGTCCCCACGTCCTTCCTTACTCCCGTCACAGTCGGACGTGACACACCGTAGTAATAACGCCAACTCAGACGTCCTTGTATTCCTCACAGCGGCTAGCGTGCTCAAGTGAAGCGCGTGTCGAACCGCTGACACTAGCAAGGTGATTATATAATAAGTAGCCGGCTGGGCGACTAGTACACCGACCCGCGTGCTAAGGCTACATCCCTTAAACCACATTTACAGTCTTTATAGGAACGCCCCCTAGTTCCTAGCACACCACAACACACTACACTGGTCAGCTTGCCCTGTCAAGGGGAGCTACCCTTATTTAGGCACAAACTCATAAATTAGTACAGCAACTCTCCCTTTTAGATCCACCCCCAAATAAGGGATCTAAAACAGTACTGACACTGCTCCCTCGCATTTGTGCACCCTCAAATGCCAGCTGACTGCGCCAGGATACGAACCTGCAACCTAGGGCCCAGCAAGCGAGAACGTTACCGCTGAGCCACGCCGCCAGTCCGGTCGATTATGTCTCCAGATCCATAACATTCTTGATATACTTCTTATCTTTCTTTCTTTCTTCAATGATGGTAGCAGTTTTTATCTAGGTCGTGGCGTTTGGTAGAGGTAAATCGTTTCTAAGGTCTTCAACAAAGAATAGTTCTATTATACTCTTTAATAATAACAACGAGTTATAACTATACTCATACATTTAGGAGAAAGTAGGCTATATGTTCTTTACTGAACATCTTGTTGAAAAGTGTGAAAAGTAGGCTAAAAATGAATGTGATCTCGTCAATGGAGTTGTCTTGGCAACCTCTGATAGATCATCCCTCATCAATTTAAAAGCGTTGTTATGGTAACCTCTGATGGCACTTGGCATTTTTTAAAATTCCGAAATCATTTTTCTCATCCCTTGGCGTAATGGTGGGTCATATCAAAAATTCTTTCAGACAAAAGGTTTAGGTAATTATTAGGGGAATATTTTCCATTTTGTACGGTTTTGATATTGTGCCTATTAAGAGAGATATGATTAATGTTTCCCGAAAAAAAAACACTTTTTTCCACCCCTTTTGTCAATGGTTGGTGCTATCAAAAAACTTATTTGACAAATTATTGGCACTTATCCGACACACATTATGTACTTTGAATGGATTCGATATTTTACGTATTAATAGAGTTATAGCGAAATTTCACTTTTTCGAAAAAAAAAGCCCTCCATTTTCACCCCCTTCGACCGATTTTGCCCATTAACGAACTCGACCGAGATTTTATAGGGATACATGTTATGTAAAAAATTCGAAGTGATTAGTGCAAAATAACGGCAGTTATCGTGTCCACAAGAAACTAGTTAGCTTTCTAATGAAATCTACCTAAAAGTATGTTGGCTGAGGCAAGGAAAGCATTTCTACAGAAACAGAATATGTTGACACCGAATATGTTTATATATTTAGGTAAGATAAATTCATTTTGAAAGCCTTTGTTTGGAGCGTTAACTCCATGGAAGTGCAACTTGGACTGTTGGCGCAACAGAAAGGAAGAGAATAGAAGCGTTTGAAATGTGGTGTTACAGGAGAATGCTGATCAGATTGGTAGATAGGGTTACAAATGGAAAGGTATTAAGACGAGTGGGAGAGGAGAGATTTTTCTGACGGCTGCTAATGAAGAGAAGAGATAGGTTGGTAGGGCACACACTAAGACACTCAGGAATAGCAAGCTTAGTTTTGGAAGGAAGGGTCGAGGACAAGAACTGTAGGGGTAGACCAAGGTTCGAATATGTCAAAACAATTGTCTCTGATGTAAGGTATGGTAGCTATGTAGAGATGAAACGATTATCTCAGGACAGGGAGTGTTGCATCAAACCTGTCTAAATACTGAAGACTCAAACACAACTTTGGTGAACGTTACTCTACCAAACCTTTAGAAATCCATTGCTTTTCTTATGAACTCAAACAAAACGTAGACTTTGATGGATCCGATGAACAAAATTGAGCGTGCGTACACCACTAAAGCACTAAAAAAATCATCATATTCTTTCCTTCCCGTCTCTTAAGATGGTGACCACTGCACGATACAAGAGAAGATATAAGTTATTGTTATTGCTGCCATCTAAACGAGTTACTTCCATGCAACCACTACATTCATCAGATTCTTTCTTTCCTTTCATGTTATTACTTCATTCCATTCCATTAAATATCATCGGACATGTTTTTTTTAGTTTGTCTTTTTGTGGAATGTTGGCCATAAATCTTAGAAATCTTGTAGCGGGAGTTTCTTGGAGAGCTGGGTAATTTGTTGGCTGTGTGCCGGTAACAAATGGAGCTCTATATGTTTCATACTCACGTCCGTTCCTGTCTCCCCGCTCACTTGTCGAAAGGAGAGGGGAGAAACCATGCCGTTTTACGTCAGTGATTTATGGAAAGTCCAGGCGGATCAGGCAGTGACTAGATACATAGACTGAGAAAGAGACGGATATGAAATAACCTGGAGGAAAGAGGTGAGAATTGGTCTTCCAGGGAATTGATATACCATTCTTCGTAAGTAATCATCCGGTGTAACTACGTGCGTCAAAGTACAAAATGACGGGGGCTATACTGCATTTGGACTCCTGAGACGAGTGGGTTTGAATCGTACCGTCGCGTCTATCATCCTCGAAATTATTTTATAGGCGAATTGATTCCCATAGCTGCCCGTGCATGAATTCTGAGTGTAAGTTCAAAGAAAACAATGTGTTACTTACACCAGTTACCATGGAGCTTGTGATGAAGAAGTAGACTTGCCTTTTTCCACACTAGGTAGCTGGAAAAGGAAGCTCAAGATGCATCTCTCGATGATAATAAATGCGGTGTTGAGGCCTTCGTAGATCTGACAAAAGCATTTGATGCAGTAGATATCAATTACTATTGGATAAGGTAGAAGCTCATAGTATAAGAGGTGCAGCATTTTAACTGTTAAAATCATATTTGAATTAGGCTATAGATGGCAATTTTCAGAAATTCCTTTTAAGAACGTCGAGAATATCTCCAAATTCCAATCCACTCCTAGTTAAGTTAAAAATGTTGTACCTCAAGGTTCAATCCTTGGTCCCCTCCATTTTATTCTATATGTAAATGACGTACCACAGTCAAGAAATAGTGTGATTGTTTCATATGGAGATGATACCTCAATTTTGAAATGGGACTGTATAAATCAATTACTCTGGGAACTGGACATATATTGTTAGCTGATACACTGGGAATGGTGAAAGGCCCAGGTGACCTCTAACTTGGGTCTAATTAAGGAATTGTCAGAGAAGTGATTTTGGAAGGAAGTCGACCGTGGGCCCGTTGAAAGGAACCGTCCCAGCATTTGCCTGGTGGTGAAAATGGAAATCCACGAGGAGGGATTCGAACCCACGCACTCTCGATGCCAGCGAGGAAAATACTAGCGAATTATAATTTAAAAAAAAAACCTGTACGCTTGGAGAAAGTGATTGACATTTGGCCGGAAATTCAACGTTAGTCATCACCCCTCTGCCTCTTGACCAATCCATGTTTGCATAGTTGATGGCATATTACTCTGCCTACGTGCTTCAGTGCCCGGTCAGCTGTATCCCTGACTTGTGCATTTTTGCAACCTTGTTCTCAGACCACATGGCGAGATGAAAACCGTCAATCGCATTCTCCCAGCTTACAGAGTATAGCGCTCTCAACCACCACGGCTAGTATAATTTTTAAGCTTAAAAATATACAGTACATTGTTTGTGCCCACTGCCTTTAAACAATCTGGCAGATATTAAATCTATAATTTAAGCTCCTTTAAACATCAAATAAAGGAACATAACTTAATAACAGTCTAATAATAATATGTGTTTGTTTTTTTTTCGAGGGGAGCCGTGGGGAAATCTTCAAAAGACAGATTGCAAGCTTCCGGACTTACAACTGTGCAGGATTCTTATCTACTAAAAACCCACAACCCCTATACTTGGCTTAAGGCCACCCCGGAACTGCCTGTTCAGCCTTACTTCAGGGTGGAGCCACTGTTACGACCAGAGGTCTCAGTCAATTTCATTTAACGTGATGATAATGAAATTAGTCATCATCATATTCACTGTCTTCAGCAACCAATCTTCTCGGTTCCTCTTCTTTTGTTTTGTTTTTAGCAGCTCAGAGTTGTACACAGCAAACTGTGCCCAACTTTCTCTACTTATGAGCATTTTATCCACCACATTGTCTGGTGTAATGACTCCAACTTTTGTCTCCAGATGCCTTCGAAGATTTGCCCACCTCAAGCATGCAAAGAACGTGAGCTGAACGTCATCCCATTGTTGTTGTTGTTGTTGTTGTTGTTTGAGTCTTCAGTCTTTTGACTGGTTTGATGCAGCTCTCCATGCCTCCCTGTCCTGAGCTAATCGTTTCATCTCTACATAGCTACCACACCCTACATCCGAGGCAATCTGTTTAACATATTCTAACCTTGGTCTACCCCTACAGTTCTTGTCCTCGACCCTTCCTTCCATAACTAAGCTTGCTATTCCTGGGTGTCTTAGTATGTGTCCTACTAACCTATCTCTTCTCTTCATTAGCAGTCGCCAGAAACATCTCTCCTCTCCCACTCGTCTTAATACCTCTTTGTTTGTAACCCTATCTACCCATCTGATCTTCATCATTCTCCTGTAACACCACATTTCAAATGCTTCAATTCTCCTCTTTTCTGCTGCACCAATAGTCCAAGTTTCACTTCCATAGAGCGCCACGCTCCAGACAAAGGCTTTCAAAAATGACTTCCTAATACCTAAATCTATATTCGATGTCAGCAGATTCCTTTTTTGTAGAAATGCTTTCCTTGCCTGAGCCAACCTACTTTTTATATCCACTTTGCTTCGTCCATCACTGGTTATTCTGCTTCCTAAGTAACAGAAGTCTCCTACTTCTTTCAGCTTTTCACCTGCCAATTTGATCTCCATAGAGGTTTCTGATTTATTTCGGCTGCATTCCAGTATTTTTGTTTTACATTTATTAATTTTCATCATGAATTCTTTCCTCAAGACGGAGTCCATACCATTCAAAAACTCATTCAAATCCTCAGGCTTGTCGGCCAAGATGACGATGTCATCAGCAAATCTCAGAGTTGAAATTATTTCTCCTTGAATCTTCACTCCCACTTTAAATTTTTCTCTAATTTCCTTCATTGCTTGGTCAATGTAAAGATTGAAAAGTATGGGTGATAAGCTGCAGCCTTGATCATCACAATAACGACACCATGAGCTCGGTGAAATTCCAATTCGATGGAGGTATGCTTCATAATAACCATGGCCAGAGAGAATCATGGTAATGTTAATTAAAGGCTAGTCCACACCAAAGTTAATGAACAATGTTAATGAACAATGTTCATGAAAACATTTCTCAACATGTTTACTAAACATTTGTTAACAAACTTCTTCAACATTAAATAAACTGTTTGTGAGGTTATAATGGATAGGGTCAGGAAGGAGAAAGTACTTACAGCTGCATCTTTCATTATTTTAGTGCGTACAAAATTAGAGAAAAGCGCAGACGCAAGGTGTGGAAAAGAAAAATATTGGAAAGGCGTTTAGAATTAAGTTAATTAATATTCTCATGTGCTTCTTGGTATTTCATAATTCCGCGCAATATACGAGTCGCTTGCGATTCGATAGTCGATTTTAGAGAAGTAAAAGAGCATCGTATTCCGCCCTACGAATTTACAACCTTAATTGCGTCTTTGCGCATGCGCGAACCAAAATGTTAACGAAAACACGAAAAGTTAATGAAAAGTTTCAATCACAAAAGTTAAAGATATTTTGTTCATGAACATGCTAGAAAAGTTAACGAACACGCTATTTTAATAATGAACAGTCAAAAATGTTCATGAACATTGTTCATGAACAGTGTTCATTAACAAAGTTAAAGAAAACATCTTGGTGTGGACGTACCTTAACATCACCATGTTCTCTCGGCAACCATGGCTTTCAGGGGCGTATATAGGCCTATATTATTTGTTTATGAGTTAAAACATAAAAAACCAATATAATCATGTACTATCGTTACTAAGTGACGTATGGCAACGTTGCAAAGCAAGGCGAAGGTAGAGCGATGAAAATAGTGTGACAATCAGTTTGCTCTGATCTTATGTGTAACAATATAACCTCTTATTACTCTCCAGTGCCTACACTCTTATGAGCCTACCAAGAACAGCAACACGTGCCCTTGAAGCGCGTAACAAAAGTTTTTTCCCTAACTTTTATACCCTTATCAAAATTTTGGCAAATTCGCCTCTCTCTGTAACTACAGGTACTGCCGAACAGAGTTTAAGTTGGTTGAAAACATACTTAAGAAATTCTACTTCTGAAAACAGACTCAACGGTCTAGTATTGTCATCTATTCACAGAGACATACATCTCACTGACGATGAAGTTATGAACCGATTTGGCGTTGCTTCAAGAAGCCTTGACTTTATATTATAGTGTGAGTTGTAAATCAAAACAGTAACATTAATTCATTCCATGTAAATACTATCAAGTGAGCAAGATGATTGTATAAATAAAAAAATTACGAGCCTTACCGTAGTCGCATATCATGTGTAACATCTGACATAGAAGAAACCTCACGTGAAATTGTTGATACACCGGTATTTTATAGTATTATTGGCACAAATATTAATCTATTGTAAAAGGGAGTGTTTACAGATATTGTTGTTTATAAAACGGAACTCATTTTATTAGATGATTTGTAGCTTCCACCAGCACTAGCCTAAATAAAGAATACGATATGGATCAACTAGATTAATAGACGCGACTCCGATCATAACCTTAAATTCCTTATAAACAGGTCCTCTTGATTCACAGACCAACACGTAATTTCGTATGGATTCTGTTAAAATGAGTGATATTGATATGATAAATATCGTTTAAAATGATAATCTGGTAGCAAAAATACCTACACCGCTCAGGATTCGAACCCAAGATCTCTAGATTCATAGTCATACGCAATAACCCCACGGCTATTTCGACTACGAAAATATTGTGCACAAGATGGTGACTTATTTCCACGTTCCAATAATACTGCATTACGGAATTAAGTTTCATTTATATTTTGCTTGTTTCGATAATGTTCCTGAGTGACATTGAGTTTAAAATGCCTTATGCCAATGCAATGCCGACTACTTACAATGTTTGATATTAAGGCATTTTACCAATTAAAAATACTGATACGAAGACTTCGAACATGTACCATGTCATTTGTTTAAATCACTTGTCACCAGAGTTCGCATGAGTGTTTTCCGTTCAGTATGTCATATACATTCCACATGGCCGTGTGACATGGTATCAATTTTGAACACCGCGCGCTGATTGTTTCTCTTACCAGTGCCAGCTGGATCGACCGATCGAGTTGGCAGTGCGCCTTATACTTCCGTTTGATCCACCACTGCCAGCTAGGGTACACTCCGATTCGATCGATCGAGCGGGCAGTGCATACTTCCGTTGTCCACCACTGCCAGCTAGTACACTTCCGTTTGATCGATTGAGCGGGCAGTGCATACTTCCATTGTCCACCACTGCCAGCTCAATCGTTCCGATCCACTTCCATCCCCAATTTTCAAAATCACTCCCACAAAACTATCCAGCAACCGAGCGGAAAGATGTTACACATCAAAAGTATCATAAAATGATCTTTGTTGTGTTTGGCATCAACCAAACATGCAACATCACAACAAATTGGTTGAAAAAGTGATGCCAGATAGCCTTAAAACTCATCATTTTGCACCAAATTATACAAAAGTTTCCCGGGGAGAACCCCGGACCCCCTATTATTTGGGCCTATACCATGCCCCCTAACCCTCGGTTGGGCACCCCCCGAAATAAAACTAGATACGCCCCTGATGGCGTTAGTTGCTTGATGAGCCTAGCGGTCCACCTGCCATGATGTTAATAATAATAATAGTAATGTACAGTGATGTGAAGTCTCTGAACAGTGCAATCTACAAACGTACCTCACTCACTACACATGGTTCCTTGCTAAGACAGAGCCAGGCTGTAAAATAAAATGTAGCCAGCATTTGCCGTGATAATGATGTCAAACAATAAATAATAATAATAATAATACTATAAAGCCTCCGTGGCTTAGGCGGCAGCACGCAGGCCTCTCACCGCTGGGTCCGTGGTTCAAATCCCGGTCACTCCATGTGAGATCTGTGCTGGACAAAACGGAGGCGGACAGGTTATTCTCCGGTTACTCCGGTTTTCCCTGTCAAACTTTCATTCCAGCAACACTGTGTTGTTTGAGTCTTCAGTCTTTCGACTGGTTTAATGCAGCTCTCCATGCCTCCCTGTCCTGAGCTAATCGTTTCATCTCTACATAGCTCCGACGCCCTACATCAGAGGCAATCTGTTTAACATATTCTAACCTTGGTCTACCCCTACAGTTTTTGTCCTCGACCCTTCCTTCCATAACTAAGCTTGCTATTCCTGGGTGTCTTAGTATGTGTCCTACCAACCTATCTCTTCTCTTCATTAGCAGTCGCCAGAAACATCTCTCCTCTCCCACTCGTCTTAATACCTCTTTGTTTGTAACCCTATCTACCCATCTGATCTTCATCATTCTCCTGTAACACCACATTTCAAATGCTTCAATTCTCCTCTTTTCTGCTGCACCAATAGTCCAAGTTTCACTTCCACAGAGCGCCACGCTCCAGACAAAGGCTTTCAAAAATGACTTCCTAATACCTAAATCTATATTCGATGTCAGCAAATTCCTTTTTTGTAGAAATGCTTTCTTTGCCTGAGCCAACCTACTTTTAATATCCTCTTTGCTTCGTCCATCACTGGTTATTCTGCTTCCTAAGTAACAGAAGTCTCCTACTTCCTTCAGCTTTTCACCTGCCAATTTGATCTCCATAGAGGTTTCTGATTTATTTCGGCTGCATTCCAGTATTATTGTTTTACATTTATTTATTTTCATCATGAATTCTTTCCGTAAGACGGAGTCCATACCATTCAAAAACTCATTCAAATCCTCAGGCTTGTCGGCCAAGATGACGATGTCATCAGCAAATCTCAGAGTTGAAATTATTTCTCTTTGAATCTTCACTCCCACTTTAAATTTTTCTCTAATTTCCTTCATTGCTTGTTCAATGTAAAGATTGAAAAGTATGGGTGATAAGTTGCAGCCTTGCCTTACACCTTTCTGAATACCAGCTTCTCTCTCATGTCCTTCAACTCGAATGACTGCTGTCTGGTTTCTGTACAGATTGTATATCACCCTACTATCCCTGTACACTCTCCACTATCATTTCTTTTCATCCATTTAATCATTGCCCCCAGAGGAGTGCGTCAGGCCTCAGCAGCCGGCACAGTTAATATCCTCGCCGCTAGATGGGGGGCTTCATTCATTCCATTCCTGACCCGGTCGGAGACTGGAAGCAGGCTGTGGATTTTCATTTTCAATAATAATACTAATAACAATAATAATAATAGACTAATAATAATAATAATGCAACAAACAGGATTACAAATTTCCTTTCGAAAGACAGAAGTAATGTCGAACATCAAGGATGATACAGCACAACTAAACACCAAATATGGAACGATACACCGTGTTAATAAATTTAAATATCTTGGGGAATGGATCCAGCAAAATGGCCTTGACAAGGGAGCCATAGAAGCAAAAAGCATGAAGTCGCTTTCCAAACCACCCGCAACATATATAACAAAAAGTGCTTTTCTATGTACACAAAAATTCGTCACTACAACACTGTCATCAAACCAGTACCGCTACATGCATCTGAATGCCTTATCCTATCCGAGAAATGTTTGCTCGCGAAGTTAGAGAGAAAATAAAGAAAGATCCTACACATCATACTTGGCCCAGACTACAAAAATGGCATCTACAGGGTCTTTCACATAAAGTAAGAACGCCAATCGGCGGGTTTGTTATCCGCTACTGTGGTGGCCTTGGCCGAGCTTGTGGCGCGTCACGGCCCCCTGCTTTAAGCGTGTGTACAATCCTATATGAAATATTACCTTAAAAGAGATGCTGGATGTGTCGTCCTTCCTGGGTTATACAGGCATTGTGTCTGGTAACCACATTCTGGCTGACATTGAGTAAGTTCTGCAACTACAATGTTTCTGATTTTTTATTTTATGTACTTTATTGTGCACTGAGTCAGTAGTGTCACACTTATTTTCAATTACGTGAATATGTGCTAGTGAAGGCGGCACTTCATGGGGAAATTGCTGAACAAATGCATCACGTACCCGCCGAGCAGACTCGTACTTAAAATGAGGTTTACTTAAAAAAATACGATGTTGTAATGATAACTGTCTCGCCATGTTAGCATCTAAGGTTCAGACTGGTGACTGAACAAATCCACGCTTATTGCAAGGTCAACTATGTATTATGCGCGCGCTTTCAATACTACAGCAGGGGGCCGTGGCGTGCCACAAGCTCGGCCAAGGCCACTGCAGCAACGGATATCAAATCCGCCGCTCGCCGTTCTTACTTTATATGAAAGACCCTGTACATCAGAAAATCTAGGCAAGAAATATACTCGAGGATAGAGAAGATCACAGGCACAATGCGAAAACGCAGAGTTTGCTTCTACGGGCATATACGACGGATGATCGACTCCCGATGGACGAAACGTATCTTCAGTATATTCGACTCCAAACCAAAAACTACAATGCCATGATATGTTAACATCCAGAAAGATCTGAAAGAAATGGGGATACGAGCAGAAGATGCACAAGACCGAAACCTTTATAGAGCAGCCATCAAGACGTTTGGGACTTTCCGGGACGAAAAACGGACAACTGGTGCGAAATGGACAGGAGAACGTCGTGCTAAACACAGTGAGCTCAAGAAGACAATGTGGATCAAGCGAAAAATGAACAAATGCCAGGATGTAAAATGAGGCTTATCGTGGTCCCTAGTTGGCCAATTAGCGAAATTGAATGAATGAATGAATAATGCAATGTCGTTGTTATAGGTCTAGCGACATAGCAGCGTAGCAGTATACCTCTTGGCAATGAGTCACCCGGCTACGCATGCATCTTTCTATGTTGCTAGGCAGATAGAAATGACCCTGCAGTAGACTACCTTGTACTGGGATCATACTGTAGACTATACAGTTGACAGACCGTGTACATCCGACCTGATCTGGTTCTTGTTGACAAATGCATTAAGCACACCACCTTCATAGATGTGGCAATCCCAAGCAGCGGCAACAAGGTAACAAAACATGTTGAAAAGCTGTCAAAGTATAAAGAAATTTCAGAACCGACCAGGAAGCAATGGCACATGGCCCAAGTCAGGACAGTTGATGGATCCTATAATCATCTCCGCTACAGGCGTGATTCCGAACAACCTAATGGAATCTCTCACTGAGTTGAAATTAGATCCAGATCTTTTTAAGGTTATGCAGAAGACACTCATACTTTCGACTAGTCACATAGTAAGGCTGTTCTTCAGTAAACTGGATTAAAGGAGTGGGGGAAAAGAGTAAATCTACTAAGGAATACTGTCACCGAGAATTTGCACCTTATGATGTATATCTGGGATTGTAAATGATTTCTTCCCAGCAACTATGCTGAGAATGTGTAAGCGCATGCGCAAAGTAAATAATAATAACTAGCATTACCCGTCGCGGCTTCGCCCGTGAATATTCAAGTTGTAAAGAGTACACTTAGCAAAATCTCAATCATGAATGCTATGACTGATTTATCCTTAGTATGAATAATTAGACTTTATCAATTCAGCTACTGGTGCAGTCGTTAGGGGTTTGTCATTCCTTCATAGGTATATCAGAGCGAAGTTAGTTTTCTGGGAATATCACAGACACTGTTAATTTAAGGGCCTTTTAATGTGGTTTTCGGAGACCCTTTATAGTCGGGTGAAAAAGACCTTTCGTGCCACACTCACACGTAATAATTGCGTGAAAAAAATCTAGAGTGCCCCTTGACCACCTTAAGCGCATTATACTGAATGTATTGATGAATTTTACAGCTTAATTTGGTTCAGTGGTAACCTGATAACCTTATAACCGTCTGGAATCTTTCCAAGTAATGTAATAACTGGAATTGCATTGCGTCTTACAGAAATAGATGGACCTGTGAGATTCTGTTACCATGGTTACCGTGTTGCATTCTTTCATTATTTCATTGTAAATATACATGTTTTAAGGTATTTATTTAATTGCGAAGCATTTAAAGAGTAAGTGAGTGCGTTTCGCTTACGCATTGGGTTATGCTGAACCTGCAGGTACCCCATATGTGTAGGTTGGTGTTAATGAGACCTTATTTTCGGTACAAAACTGGAATGGGTTCTTAGTAGAATAATATAGGGAGGGATAATACTGTAGTTAATGGTTCTACGACCCATTTAAGTAGCCTAGAGTAGCTTAGTGCGGCTATTACAGATGTCAAGGTGTCAGAATTTTGCCTCGAAGGGGGTCTTTGACGTGCTAGTAAATCTACTGACACGGCTCCCTCGCATTTGCGCACCCTCCGATGTCAACAGACTACGCCAGGATTCGATCCTGCAAACTTGGACACAGCAGGTGAGAACGCTACCGCTGCGTCACGCAGCCAGTCCATTTGAAGATGTACCATGCTGGCAGCGTGGAGCACAATGTTGGAACATGTTGTCTACTTTCATCTTAATTTAGTTTCCTCAGATTGTGTAAGCTCACCGCGGGACGCCCGCCCCCAGCTGGCACGCAAGTACGTCCCACTGAGCTCGCGAGGTCACGGCTCTTCAACTCAACAGAAGCAGAACACATGTGAAGCTGAGAATCAGACATAAGTGCTTGTCCTTCCATCAAATGGACAGCATGATGCATTCGCCGTATAGTTGTCTGAGTTATTGCACGGATAGAGTGTAGTCAGCCTGCAAGAGCTGTGGGCATGAATACGCTCCTACAACTATTCAGTATGACTTCCACCTTCCAATGATAACTCCAGTCTCAGGTTAAGTTGAGACAAGGGATGGATACCTAATCGGTGAAAAAGAATGCGGCATGCGAATGATCCTCAGCCCCTTTCACGTTCTACTTTCCAAAATGACACTCACACTCGGATATTAACAGAATAGTAAATGACAATTAGTGCTGGATTCTTGGAAAGGGATGAGTATATATAGTACCACAACCGTCTCACTGCCAACCCTCTGTCTATCTGAACACGTGACCTTTTAGCTCATTTAGTAAGTGTAATGTTAGAGTAACGCTAAAAATGTTACACCTTCAAATACCTTCGAATTAGTAAATCTAATCACATATCATCAATCCAAGGATTGGTTTTATTTAAAAACTAGCAGTAGTGCCCGGCTTCGCCCGGTGGATTTATTAGTTTTATGGATGATAATGAATACTACTACAGAACTGGCACATGACACTTAACTAACAGAAACCTATATTTTAAAAATATATATTTTTGTGGTGGTGGTGGTGGTTGTAGTGGGGGTGATAAGTAGTACAGTATAATGGACGTAACATTCAGGTCAATTTCCCGTAATGATAATTATTAATAAGGAAACAGATATTTACTAACTACAGCAATGACACGTGTAATTTACAAACAAATTTACAAAAAATATAGAAAGAACAGTAAGTGAAACAAAAGACACTGCCTAGGGCCTATATCTCATTGGCTGTTAGAAATGTAGGGACCAATAGTGTCGTCTTTTGTCGCATAGCGCCGTAGGAAAATAATCAGAACTCTTTGGCAAACTTCGGCTGTCCCGAGCTACTGAGGTAGCAATAGTATCATTTATCGCCACAAAGCGCTTAACGATAAGTTTCAGAATAAATGAAGGTAAATTTGAAAGCACCAACGCTTATTGCAGCTGATAACCTGAATATACTGCACCAACACCATTGCACTTATACAGAGGCATAATATTGTCATGATACTAACTGTTTAAAGGGGCCTAAGAAATCTTTTTGCACTAATTACCCCTCGTGACTGCAATTTATAAACAGCGCAAGATGCAACTATTTTCGCAATTCTGCACCAGAACACTGGTAGGGGTGACGTGATGCAGCCCGACCTGCCCGTCAACAACAGACTTATTAAAATACTCTTACAGTTACACTACTACGGACATGAATGGTTCAAGGGCCTTAATACGTGGTTTTCAAGTTCATTTCGTCTGTTATTCTAAATGTAGGGAATGGGGAGCGTTGTCCAAAATATTAAGTGAACAGTGTTACCAGCAGGGTTTCAAAGTGTATGTAAAATTTGGTGCAATTAAGAGAAACGGTGAAGATTTGTGATGAAGGGCCTAAAAGCAGGGAATGGAGGGGTCTGTCCAAAATTTCATGCAGTCAGTGTTACTCGCAGGGTTCCAAAGGGTAAGTATACAAATTGCCGTTCAGATCGGTGAAACGGTATAGATGTGTGTCAAAGGGCCTAAATGCAGGGAATGGAGAGGTCTGTCCAAAATTTCATGCAGTCAGTGTTACTCGCAGGTTTCCAAAGGGTAAGTATACAAATTGCCGTTCAGATCGGTGAAACGGTGTAGATGTGTGCCAAAGGGCCTAAATGCAGGGAATGGAGTGGTCTGTCCGAAATTTCATGTAAACAGTGTTACTTGTAGGGTTCCAAAGGGTAAGTATACAACTTTTGGTTCAGATTGGTGAACGGGTGTAGATTTGTGCCAAAGGGCCTAAATGCAGGGATTGGACTGGTCTGTCAGAAATGTCATGTAGGCAGTGTTACTCGCTGGGTTCCAAAGCGTAAGTATACACATTTTGGTTCAGATCGGTGAAACGGTGTAGATTTGTGTCAAAGGGCCTAAATTCAAGGAATGGAGTGGTCTGTCCGAAATTTCATGCAGACTGTGTTTCTCGCAGGGTTCCAAAGGGTAAGTATACAAATTTTGGTTCTGATTGGTGAAACGGTGTAGATTTGTGCCAAAGGGCCTAAATGCAAGGAATGGAGTGGTCTGTCCGAAATTTCATGTAAACAGTGTTACTCGAAGGGTTCCAAAGGGTAAGTATACACATTTTGGTTCAGATCGGTGAAACGGTGTAGATTTGTGTCAAAGGGCCTAAATGCAGGGAATGGACTGGTCTGCCATAAATTTTACGCAGACAGTGTTACCATCAGGGTTCCAAAGGGTAAGTAGACAAATTTTGGTTCAGATAGGTGAAACGATGTACGTATCACTAACCATAACGCCAGCGCATGTGGATAGAGCTGTTCGGGAGCGCTTGTTCTACCGACTTACTGAACAAAAATCAATCTTGAAGGTCACCTGAGAGGTGTAGCCTAATGCTACACAGCCTAAACTATTCCTCTTGAATCAGGCTATCATATAAAAGGAAGAATTTTTCGAATCGGACTGGTAGTTCCAGAGATTAGCTCGTTTAAACACATAAACATACAAACACACAAACACAAAAACTCTTCAGCTTTATTATATTAGTATAGATAAAAACTTCAAGCATTTTAATATTTTTGTTATTATACCTCGGGTGAGGGTTGACCAGGTATTGTACCTACATACAGAGGTGCTCACATTATAATGGCAAAACTGAATAGAACCAAAACATTCTTTATTGCAAATTATGATAATGCATTAAAATGGAAGATTTTGTTGGAATCCGAGTCTCCATTGTAGGACATTTCTTGGTTGCATTTTTTCGTGTGTTCACCAAATGTGTTATTAGAGATCTTTTACGAACCAACATTATTATTATTATTAATTTAAGCCCTCTAAGGAGCGCTTATGACTAGTTCTTCTTCGATGATCTCTTCCGTTCCTAAAATCCCTTGAGCCCGGCTTATAGTTTTTCCTTTCACTCCTCCAAGAGGGGTTTCATACACTTGGACACTTTGGGAGGCGGGGACCAATAGTTAACCATATCAGCAAATTTGGAACGTTGTTGGACATCAAGGTCAGAAATCCCAACCGAATCCAAGTCTTTTTGGGCTTCATTGAGCCATAGTCTTCCAATCTTGTAGCTTTTAATCAAGGAGAAGATCCGCTTGGTAAGCCTGGCGTTGTCCATTCGCAGACGGTGCCCGTAGAACTTCAGCCGCCTAAGTCGCATGCTGGTATTTACCGCTTCTAACCGTCGATTCAGTTCGGAGTTTGCTTTCAGTCGGTAGGTTCCATGTGGAAGCAATCTCGGCTCAAGAATGTTCCTGAGGATAGGCTACGTCTTTCAACCTTCTCCAGATCATACATGGTACCGTTCCTGTTCATCAGGAGAGTCTCTGCGGAGTGCTAAAACTGTGGCCTGACAACAGCATATGCATTTACTCATTTATTACGGTTTTAACTTTAAAACACTTTTATCGTATTTTAAATTTAACCACAGACATTAAAAGAAGACCCATCTATAAGAAAGCAAAACGGTGTAGTGTCGCAACTTACTCTATCCCAAAACTAAATCTGTCGTCATTTCTTCTTTTGTTACGAGTAGTGTAAGTCATTAAATAAATAGATTAGTATTAAATTAAATAAAATGAATCTGCGGTCAGCCTTGCAGAAGATTAGAAGAGACAAAATTAGGAATGAGGTAATCAGAGAAGAGATGCAGGTGGGTCTGTCGAAGGCTGAGAGTCTGAGTACTGCACGGGTCGAGTGGTTTGGACATGTGAAGAGGATGGAGGATACCCGTATAGCAAAGCAATACTTGGATAGAAATGTATAGGGAAAATATCAATAGGATGACCCAGGAAGACATGGCTGGATCAAATTAAGGAGGATCTGGAAACTAGAAGAGAAATCTGGGAACCAATGACAAGACAGAAAGCGTACCAAGATGAGCAAAATGTGAAAAATTAACTGATGTAATGAAAAAGAGAAGATTACAGTTTTTCCGGCACATTCATAGAATGGAAAATAGTAGACTAACTAAACAGATATTCAACTTACTGACTAGTTACAAATCCAAACACACATGGTTCATTGAAATTGACAAAGATTTGACAATCGCCAGAATTCAGACAGATACAATAGCAAACAGATCACTCTTCAGAAAAGCTATTCAAAAGGCAGAAAATTAAAGAAAGAAAGAAAGAAAGAAAGAAAGAAAGAAAGAAAGAAACAAACAAACAAACAAACAAACAAACAAACAAACAAACCAACAAGTCGCAGAAAGTGGACTCAAGTGGAGAATGATGGACACTCTAGAAGGATGAAGGAAATTCGGAAACAAAGGTAATTCAATACAATGGACAATAGCCTAAGTTGATTCATCGTACCCTCCAAATGAGTTATTCGAATGAAGAAGAAGAAGAAGAAGAAGAGCAAAATGGAGGCAAATCGTACCCGCTTACGAAGGATACGTAAATGATAACAAGAAATTATTTAACAGAAAATGATCTTCTGGAAATTATACATTTAGTTCATTTCCAGCCACGTTAGCTCAATTGGCGGCAAAGACTGGTCTGGTTACGATGCCCTCAATGCACATTCTCTTGATCAGGTACAGGAAATCTATACATTGTTGAAGATTCTGTGATCCAATTAGCAGAAAAGAATTTGGCTATATTTAGCTTTAACATGACAATTTGGCCACTGGTGTACAATCTGATCGTCAGATATTTCCATTCATCCACCGCAAGTATGTTGAGATATAACAACATACAATATAATTTCAGTTAATTAAGAAAATAATACACAAGGAAATTGAGTTTACATCCCGAATGCTTCCCCGTTCACTTGATACGCAGAGATCCCATCACACCCGTCTTGCAAATTAAATAACAAATTTGTGATTTCTATTCGAATGCAATTAAACCGGCACGAAGTTTAAAAACTAATTTCAGTTGGCATCATTATGAGCGAACAATTGATAAAGAGTAATTTCATTTTAATTACACTCCTACGCTCGCAGTGAAATTCATAGAGTCCGCTCTCGCCTGTAGGGTTACACGTCGACACATGTTTCAGGATTACTCCAATTAAAATGTGGGATTGATGAAAATAACTTTCTTCAACTCACAGACCAACATCCTCGACTGTAATGAATTAGCATTTATGCAGTGAGGGATGGCAAACTCTAACAACCATATGCCTCCCTGGCCACCGACATGATGCAGGGGAGGAGCGCTCCAAATATAAGTTAGTCATTTTATCTCAGAGGGAAGCTCTATGACATGGTAAGAAAACATTTTTAAGTTAGAAGCCATTTTTCAGTGTTGCCTGTAAATTAATCAACATAATAAATAAATAAATAAATAAATAAATAAATACATAAATAAATAAATAAATAAATAAATAAATAAATAGGATCCTAGGACCAGTCAGCGAAAATGGAGAGCACAGGAGGCGACCTAAAAACGAACTCTACATACATGTGGAAAGGATAACGGACTTGATGCGAAAAAGGAGAATTAATTTCTATGGCCACATAATACGTAGGCCTATGAGCTCGCAGAGACTGACCAACCGCATATTTTCCTACTTTCTAGACCAGAAAACCAGGGGACCGTGGTTCTCTGAGGTCGAAAAAGATCTTATAGAAGTAGGGATTTCGCTTGAGGACATTCAAGAACGTCTTCCTCTCCAGAAAAATTAGAGCTCACCAGCGATTCCAAAAAAAGCCAAAACTGAGAACAGGCTAGAAGTGGACGGCTAACAGAAAGGAGGCGCACAGGAAACGGATGAAGGACTACTGGGAAAAGATTAAAGCTCCAAGACGGAAACAGTTGATGTAACGTGGTCCATTGCTGGCCGACACGAAGAAGAAGAAGAAGAGAAATAAATAAATAAATAAATAAATAAATAAATAAATAAACAAATAAATAAATAAATAAATAAATAGGGGCAAAGTTTGCAAAGTAGGCAGCCGCGATCTAAAACTACTTTGGGAAAGCACGAGTAAATTAAGATACGAACCCACCACTAACCACTTTTCTGAACTGTCTCCTACAAGCTGACCAACTTCATACCAGTGCCGAGAATTGAACCCAGGCTATCATCGTGGAAACCTGTTAGTGCCAATTCATTCTCTTTCTCTAGTTTGCTGGAATCAACTATTCTGTTCAGAACAAGCAAACTATAGAATTCCTTTCGGAGACATATTATTGAAATTAATCTTGTGAGCTATTATGTGTCCTTGGGCAAACACAAATTGTTGTCAGACTGTTTTTAGGTTGCTGTTGTTTCTTCATTTGAGACGCTTGGACATCGTGGTCATTTGATCCCGAGTACTTGGTTGGGTGTGCGAGGAATTATGTCTGATAAGGTATTCTGTTTTATTGTGATGGTTGTATTCGTGTGTGCATTTATATTCTGGTGAGGGTTGGGAAGGAGTTGGCCATGGCCATATGTTAGAAACCATCCCGGCATTGCCCTGGAGTAGAAGTGGAAAACCACTTTCAGGATGGCTGAGGTGGGAATCAAACCCACCTCTTCTAAATTTTGCCTTACTGTATGAGGATAAGTTCTAGCCCTCAGACCAGAATTAGATTTCTTGGCAGTGTAGAGAATTAAACCCAGGCTTTCGGGGCGACAGCCAAGAATGCTAGCCGCAATTCAACAATCTATTATATATAATCCAAAATTTACTCATCACCGCAGGGCTCAAACCAGTAGACCTAGAAAGCTGAAATTTTGCATGTTAGTTGATCCGAGTATGTAGAGGCTCACTAAGAAACGGTTTTTAAAAATTCAATTTGTAAGTAACTTTCTTCGGCCCTTTGGCATTGACCATCCAAAATTGACTCATCGATGCAGGGCTCAAACCACTAGACCTAGAAAACTGAAATTTTGCATGTTGGTTGATCCGAGTATGTAGAGGCCCACTAAGAAACGGTTTTTGAAAATTCAATTTGTAAGTGACTTTTTTCAGCCGTTTGGCACTGAGCAAGGACAGTCGGTACAAAGGTCGGATTTAGCTCATTTTAAGCCGCCAGATAAGAGAAACAATACTCGGAGGTCCTGTAGGGACCCCGAAACACACTTTTTAAGTTCCTAAAATGAACGGTTTCGGAGATATTCCCAAATAACTGTGTTCCCTCTGAGAAACAAATCAACGTTACTATGGCAACCGCTGAAATTTCCCAGACCGGGGATAGTTTTCTTGCAATATCTCAAAAACCGTTCGTTTTAGGACCTTAAAACGCGGGGTTCGGTTCCCACTTCTTTGAAGTGGAAACCACGAACATTGCTCCTCGCATTGATACGCGCAAGAAGAGCTATATTCCATATTTCTACGAGCAAATCGACTTGGAAAGTCTCATCTATTATATATAATCCAAAATTGACTCATCACCGCAGGGCTCAAACCACTAGACCTAGAAAGCTGAAATTTTGCATGTTGGTTGATCCGAGTATGTTGAGGCTCACTATGAGACGGTTTTTGAAAATTCAATTTCTAAGTGACTTTTTTCGGACCTTTGGCATTGACCATCCAAAATTGACTCATTGACGCAGGGCTCAAACCACTAGACCTAGAAAGCTGAAATTTTGCATGTTGGTTGATCCGAGTATGTAGAGGCCCACTAAGAAACGGTTTTTGAAAATTCAATTTGTAAGTGACATTTTTCGACCCTTTGGCACTGAGCAAGGACAGTCGGTACAAAGGTCGGATTTAGCTCATTTTAAGCCGCCATATACGAGAAACAATACTCGGAGGTCCTCTAGGGACCCCGAAACACACTTTTAACTTCCTAAAATGAACGGTTTCGGAGATATTCCCAAGTAACTGTGTTCCCTCTGAGAAACAGATCAACGTTACTATGGCAACCGCTGAGAGTTCGCAGACCGGGGTTAGTTTTCTGGCAAGATCTCGAAAACCGTTCGTTTTAGGGCGTTAAATCGCGGGGTTCGGTTCCCACTTATAACCACGAACATTGCTCCTCGCATTGATACGCGTAAAATGAGATATATTTTATTTATACTGGTGGCTTTTACGGTCGGATACGATCGTGATTTTGAATCTAATTTTATACTCTTTGAGCTGGTTATTGTAAGCGAGATTTCAGATCTTGACTCTAATTTACAATATTAAGATTCTTTCTATTTTGCACGGTATGCTTTCATTTCCTTTATAAATTTGTGTTTTGTTATCTGAATATTTTTGTTTGTCAATTTTGATCTGCTCTTTTTCGTTTTTTTACCAAGATCAGCAACCCATATTCACAGTCGAATGTGTCGTATTCTACCGGCTGTCACGTTATTTTTTTTTAATTACTCTTACTGAGGAATAATGTTGGTATTTTGTCTTTCACGGCCATTGAATCCCCGCACAAGGCACGGCTTAAACCTAGAAAAGTTGCTGAGTTGGACTAATGTACTAATGGTGCAGCACAAAAGAGGAGAATTGAAGCTTTTGAAATGTGGTGATACAGGAGAATGATGATCAGATGGGTAGATAGGGTAACAAATGAGGAGGTATTAAGGTGAGTGGGAGAGGAGAGATGTTTCTGGCGACTGCTAATGAAGAGAAAAGATAGGAGGGTAGGACACATATTAAGACACCCAGGAATAGCAAGCTTAGTTATGGATGGGAGGGTCGCGGACTAGAACTGTAGGGGTAAACCAGGGTTAAACAGATTGCCTCGGATGTAGGGTGTGGTAGCTATGTAGAGATGGAACGATTAGCTCAGGAGAGGGAGACATGGAGCTGTGCATCAAACCAGTTAAAAAACTGAAGACTCAAACAACAACAATCAGGAATTTTAATTACTTAGAGAGGCATGTGAGGCAAAATGGTGGTTGGAGATTTCAATCCCTGGGATGTAACACTGGAAGAGACTGCATAATGTACATCAGCGGCCAAGGTGAGAGATATTTAACTATAGGTATATTAATAGCGATATGTTGACGTTCAAATCATCAATAAGTATGGCCAAATTACATCCAGAATAGCTTAAGTAAGAATACTTTTAATTCCCCATATTCCGATAGATTTGCCATTCCAGGGTGCAAGAGTGCAGTTCCCTCATCGAACAATATTCGCAATTTTTTTAACAAAGCGCAATGACACACACTTAACAGTAGCACGTGTACATTTAGACAAAAACCATTCTTTCCCATGGGCAACTATATGTGGCGTGCTCGCGAGCATCCGGACAACAAAATCATTATGTCTCAGCAGAAGATGGCAAAACCAAAAACGTAATTTTAAAATTTGTTAACATAATGTAACATCGAACCCTGAAGACATTCACAACTCTATAAAATTCCCACTTTGCTGCTCATATCAATATACTGTATGTATCAGAATATTCTGAATTAGAATGGACCCACCTATAGCCGCGATTGCTGTAATAGAATAGACCAATTATCAGCAATAATGCATCGTCCCCATTGTCTTGATCGCGGGCGAAGCCGCAGGTACCTGCTAGTATTGTTATATAAGTAACGAAAATGTAACGATGCTGTACATTGAACTTAAGTTAGAAACTTCTTTTCAGCATTTTTGGTAGGTAACGGTAACTGTAGCTTAGTTACTTTTAACAAAAAATTACCGAACCCTATTAGTGAAATAGACTACTCTACTTCTCAAAAACCCGTGTATTTCTTCGTTTGAAGTTAAACGCCTCTGATTAGCGCACGGAGAAAGGGCGTTATGTAAATAAGAATTATGTGAAACAACTATCCGCCATCATGAACTGAATATTGTTTACACTATAATAAACACCATAAAATGGAAGGCTGGGACAGCAATAAAAGTTGGCCGACATCTATACTGACAGACTAGCATTGTGAGGGGCGTTATTTATGACAGGACATGTGTTGGCTGTCAGTATTCACTAAACACTGGCAAGCATAAAACTTGTGGATTCTTTTGATGATTCATAATATTTGGTGGAACCGTGGTAAAACATAATTATTTTGTGTCTTGTCTACACACACACACAACATCATTTCCTCGCTTTTTACTCATTTAATGAATATCATACCATCCGGATCTGTTTTATAGTCCTCGCATCCACAAGGGCAAAGTGAAATAGAAACCTCTTGTCATAAACCACTCTCATAAAAATGAATATTCCCTGGAAATAAATAGTTTGGTTCTTGTATTACAACACACATCTTGACGAGTAATGTTGCCAACATCAAGTCACAAAACGCAGCTGAATTTCAGTACAAAAAGGTCTAATAGGGAAAAGAATACACTAAAGAAATGCATTGGAGAAAGAGTTTTGCAATAATGATTTCCCTTGCAATATTGTGTCACTGCTCTCCACTTCAAGGTTCTTCTTATGTTTGTGCAAATATTGTTTTTACAGTTTAAAGGACTGTGATTCCCTATAAAATGCAACAATATTGCACATGAAATAATTCAAATAGTAGATTTTAAAAAATAATCAATGATCTTTAATTTTCCAAATACTAATAGTAGGCCTATAGTAGCCCAATTCCTGAAAACCTTAATGGGCATCTCAAAATACAGGCGCTCCCGCCTAACATATGAATTAGCACGGGAACCCTTCCTCGTCGAAGAAATAAGGACAAAATTACAGCTTCCATCAACAAAGAATGCTGAAGCGCACATAGCAGAGAGAAGAGAGAAGGCATTCCGCTAGAATTTTACAGCACGGATGCCATGATCAACCGGAACTGGACCAGCGCCGATCATAAACTAAGACAAGTGGTGATAAAGTTAGCAGTGCATGGGTATCACCATAAAATATGTAAAAACATGTCCTACCACGCCCAAATGAACTCTGCGTGTGCTCGTTATGTGACCAGTTCTGTGACACATATCATATCACACGATGTAAAAATAACCAGAAATTACTCTGTGATTATGGCAAGGACTAACATTTAAACTGAACAAAGCATCATACAGTGTTGCTCTATTTCACAAATAACATTCAATTCACAATATAATGATTGGTCATGAATGAATGCTTTAATGCACACTGTCCTGATTGATTACTGGATCGTGATGTTTTTTTTACATCAATTAACTCTTTTATAACATGTTTTTTTACAAGTGTAAATCTATGTTATGCACATTCCTGCGCTTTTCTGTTAATAAATATAGTAGCCTATAATTGAAATTTGTCATAACTCACTTGGAGGCACTGGGTGTCCTTCATAAGATTATTTTCAATGAATCACGTCGCATGTATAATCATTGAACTGCTTCACACAAATTGGCATCTTTATCTCATATCCTACTCATGATGGATCAGTGGCACTTATATTTTAGAAATTGAATATTAATGCAAAGTAAATGAAGTTAAGAAAATGGCCAAATTGCCACTAGGTCTATGGTTCGTTCTGTGTTAAGAGAACAGTATTGTTCTTATGACAACAGTGTTGCCATATAGAAAGTATCGTAAAACATTGACTGAGCATACATTTATGTATCTATAAGTTATGATCTAGTGTAGTGTATTCTAAAAAGATAAAAGATTAAAGATTGTTTGCATTGTTCAATCTGTTTCGAATTAGAGAGGGAAATCATGAGAATGATTTCCTTTACAGAAGAAATCCATATCCATCAATGCGAAATTAAGGCCCTATAACGCTGTAATCAGGCCCGAGGTCCTCTATGCAGCTGAAACCCAAACCATCAAAGGGGTAAAACTGTTACAGATACTAGAGGTTAAGGAAAGAATTATCTTGAGGAAGATCTTAGGCCCAAGGATCTTAAATGGAGAATGGTATCACAGGCCCAACGATGATCTATACCTAAAGCAAGAACCTCTAATGGACACAATCATCAAGAGACGCCTCCATTTCTACGGACACCTTGAGAGAATGAACGAGTCAAGATTGGCCAGTGTAATCCACAAAGCCAGCTCCTGCAAGAAAACTACATCACTGTGGTACCAGCAAGTTAAACAAGATCTGCAAAGCTTTAACATCTCTGGATCTGTTATACAAGACAGACAATCTTTCCGGAAAATGTTAAAAGAAGACCCACAGATTAAACTAAAGAAAGGGTAGAGACCAAAGAGGTCAGAAGCAGCTAAACAACTACGAAGTCAGAATATGATGGATACATGGGCTAGGAAGAAGACTCTTAAGAACGAGAAACCAATCCCAACTCATACAGGGCGCCCGAAAATGTTCTCCGCAGTGGTTACGTGCAGCCATGAGTAGTTGCGTCATCAGTTTAGTTGGTACCTTGACAGGGTGAATCCCACACGTGTGGGCTGTAGCCTGTCGAAATCGTCAGTGTGTATTGCAATTAGCGAGCTTATGTGTCATCAGCATTTCCAGCATCTGTTATGAATGGCTGTGGTGAGTACAAAGTTTACTGTTTGCTTGTTATTAGGGAACACAGCGATGACAGAATGCATTCTGCACATAAGTCAAGCAGCATTGCGCGTCATAGGAGCTCATGTCACCACGGACAGTTAAACGATGAGAGAGGCTACTTGAGCTGAGTCATATCCCACTCGCCCAACTGTACCTGTCAACGAAGCAAGCTCACGTGCGACACAAGTAAACAGAGAATAGTTCCCATCTCGACCGCCGGCAATCAATTCGTGAAAGGCTAATATGTTGAAAGTGGCAGCCGTGCTGCCAACGTAACTTCTGTAGCTAGCTCTCGCAGACGCATGTAGGTGCTGCGGAAAACATTCCCGGACTCACTGTAGTTGGCTCATTCGAAGAAAGAAGAATAATAATATTAATATGCTGATGTTTAGTTTCTGGATAATCAGCCAATTGAAACGGGAACACAGTACAAGAAATTACCCTTCCACATAAATTTTGTGTTGAAGCCCATGCATAAGATTATTCTGTATTATTTAATTCTACTTTCATGTGGAATGAACTAGGGGGGTTGTTAGACACTTCATATTCTTCTGTTGTTGTTCCATTTAGAATATTGTGATATCGTGGTCATCAGTCCCGTACTCTACGTTGCGTATGGAATCTGTCTGATAACCTAGTCTATAGGCGTATTACCATGGCATCAATAGTAGTATGCATATTTGCTTACGGGGGCTAGGATTGGGTAGGAGGTGGCCTTGGACAAGTCATGTAACTTACCATAGCTCAGTGGGTCAAAATCAAAATCTAGGGGGACAAAATTCTTTTACTTTTAATCGTGATTTTAGAGTGAAAGCAACGTATATAATTTGTTTACTTCATAATACATATCAGTTAAGACCTTTTTTAAGCTACGCCTACACATGCAAGAAATTGTCTATGACTAGGAGTTGGATAGAGCATTCAGTTATCTCTTCAGAACAATTTTATACCCCTAATTTACTCTTAACAAAGTCACAAAGTTCCACTTTTGACATTATCGTTGAACCCAGTGCTTCAAACAGTTTTAAACGTGTGAGAACTGGTTGTGCGGCATCTTCTAAAACGTAAAATAACTAAGTTGCAAAACGATGCAAAAATCTTATAACAGGCGTACACTACAAGACTTTATCTACATTTTAACATTAAGTAGAAAGTGACGCAGAGTGACGTGACATACTAAAAATCTATGTGAAAATATAATTTTAGAAATAATAGTTAAATATTATATAATGCAAATATGACTAAATTAACATAACAATTACGCCCACTAATAACTGAAACACGTTACAAAGATCATACCTTCAGCTGCATGTTCCATCTTAAAGCATCACACTAACCACAAAGAAAACCAAACCACAGCCACTTATATTCACCCTCCAATTCAGACTGCTCGAACAGCGGTGACAGATTTACACTAAGATGCGTTTATATCCCAGAATAGTGAGCGGCAATATATATGAGAATGCTGTAGAAGTAATAAATTTTGATTTTTTAATTATGAAAATAAATAATTTTGTCCTCCTAGATTTCGATTTTGACCCACTGTGCATTGAAGGATAAATTGCAGGTAGGAAAGCATAGAAAACTATTTCTATGATGGATGGTGAAGGATTGAAACCCTGCAATCCTCAGCTTTTCCCGTTCCAACCTTCCCCCAGATTGAGGAGACATATAAATGCTTGAGCAGTCTATCAAATAGGACTTTTGCTCAGAGAGACATTGCAAGAAATAACCTATGCCGACTCATTTCAGCTCATCATGTATGCAAATCATGCTCTTGCTCACTACCCCAGTCTCCCCCAGTTTTCACACACATCTCGTCAATCTGATCGAATCTGCAGAGAAACCTCATTTATATGTGTATTTGATGTCAAAGTTAGCAGCCAATGCCTCCGTCATCATTAGTAACACATCGGTAAACCAAAAATCACTCTTTGTAGAACTGATACCCGACATATTGTTATACGGTGTGGATGAGCCTAACAAGGAACAAATTTGAACTCCAAGATCACTAAGTTGTGTAAGATTAAGAGACATTGTGACTTATGAGTTGCAGGAGTCTTATGTTTAATATCCCAATTTCGAGTGCAGTGAGGTTGTGAACTTTCCATATTTCTTCCAATTATTATTAGTGTATTATTATCAAGCTATTATTGTTGTTGTTTGAGTCTTCAGTCTTCTGACTGGTTTGATGCAGCACTCCACGCCTCCCTGTCCTGAGCTAATCGTTTCATCTCTACATAGTTACCACACCCTACATCCGAGGCAATCTGTTTAACATATTCTAACCTTGGTCTACCCCTACAGTCTAGGCCTCGACCATTCCTTCCATAACTAAGCTTGCTATTCCTGGGTGTCTTAGTATGTGTCATACCAACATATCTCTTCTCTTCATTAGCAGTCGCCAGAAACATCTCTCCTCTCCCACTCGTCTTAATACCTCTTCATTTGTAATCCTATCCACCCATCTAGTCTTCATCATTCTCCTGCAACACCACATTTCAAATGCCTCAATTTTCCTCTTTTCTGCTGCACCAATAGTCCATGTTTCACTTCCATAGAGAGCCACGCTCCACATAAAGGCTTTCAAAAATTACTTCCTAAATCTATATTCGATGTTAACATATTCCTTTTCTGTAGAAATGCTTTCCTTGCCTGAGCTAACCTACTTTTTATAACCTCTTTGCTTCGTCCATCACTGATTATTTTGCTTCCTAAGTAACAGAAGTCTCCTACTTCCTTTAGTTCTTCACCGGCCAATTTGATGTCCATTGAGGTTTCTGATTTATTTCGGCTGTATTCCAATATTTTTGTTTTACATTTATTAATTTTCATCATGAATTCTTTCCTCAAGACGGGTCCATACCAGCGACTTCGGTGGCGTAGTTGGTAGCATGCTGAGCTTCTATGCCCAAGATCGCGGGTTCGAATCCAGCCGAAGTTGTCGGATTTTTATGAGGATTAAAAATCCCGCAGTATGCCTTCCTTCGGAGGGGAAGAAAAGCCGGTGGTCCCATGTCATAGATTTATGGCATGTTAAAGAACTTTCCACTAATTACACCTGTGTGAGGCTAAATTATATATGGGTTAAACATTCAACAAGCGCCCTTAGGTTCCGACGTTCACGCCAGGAGCTGACTGCGGTGGCATCTGGTAATCAAGTTCTGAAATAGTAGTCGTTGACGGCGGCAAAAGTAGGAACTACTTGAAAAAAATCAATATCTGCAGTCCTCACTTGAATTGAAAACTGATAACACACAATTAACACCGGTTATCAGAGAGATTCTACACACACTCGAAGTACACGGGGCTACATGACCGCGTTGTCGCAGCCTCTAAACTGAGGAACCACCACCACCACCGGAGACCATACCATTCAAAAACTAATTCAAATCCTGATTTACTGAGGGAGAGATAAATGTGTTGCACGCGACCGGCGTTGAACTTCTCCACAAGAGTGACGCTAGCGTGTTGGCAAGGAAGGTAACGTGTTGATGGAGCGCTGGCAGGCGTCGGCAAGCCACGGGTATGAAAATCGCTGGGGCTCAACAGACATCTTCATTAATCTCAAAGCAAGAGAGAGAGGCAGAGATGGAGTAATATATTGCAAGGGCACGGTGGCGGTAAGGAAGGGCTGGCACAAAGTGTACGCGCTAGAAAGATAGATGCTTGAACTGCAGCCTGGGAACCTTACTTGGAAATAAATTCCCGCAAAGAGAATAGATGGCTCTTGAGAAGCAAGGCCTTTTTCTGGCCCGTCTCTCCTTTACTCCTTGTGCGCCCATCGTTTGCCATAAATCGGCGCCGTGCGTCGCTTTGACAGGCTCCCGCCCCCCTTGCCGTCTCGTCCTGCCCGCCGCTATCTAATGACCTGCTATGATTTACAGCCAAATTTGAGAGTTGCTTTATGGCTCTGCAATATCACCACCCAGCTGTCCCCTAGAAACATGACATCACACACCGCGTTACAAGCGTTTCATGAGCTCTCCATCTCACATGGCGGTCCCTTTGAAGTTGGCCGCTATCTCGAGTGCAGTTGATCCTAAACGCAGAGAGAGAGCCTTAACAAGGCTCCCCCATTAAACAGCTGATTTCCTTGACTCTTCCGCCTGTCTGTCCATCCTCCCTGAGTTGAGCACGCACTTCTCGTTTCCTGTGGGTGTAAAGGCGTGTGGGCGTAGCGTCCTTCCTGCAGCCACTTCTGATTCGGGCTCACCAATTTAGCATCAATGGTAGTATGCAAAAATGTTAAATGGAAACAATAATACTAATAATAAAAGAATTTTAACCCTATTATTATCATCAAAACATGACGGACAATGGAAAAAAAATATTTACTGAAGAAGCTTCTTATATAAGTTACATTCTTTGTACGATTACTTTTTAGCACTATTGCAATTTTAAGGGCGTCAAAAGATAGCACTCTCAACATTGCAACATAATGCTGGTCATGACTGAAAACTTGATGAGGTAAATAGCCCAATACGTTCCACAGTTTCTCCTTGAGCTTGATTGATTGTGATAAAGTAGGCCGAGCGCAATTGTTGCCTATTAAAATAAAATGTACTGTACCTGCAAGTCGTAGGATTTGAGCTTTCTGCCTAATATTACTGCACCTATTATATCCGAACCCAAGCAATTTCCTACATATTTCTTACAATTAATATGTTTCCATATAGGAGTCCTTGGGAAACGTTCAGATTTCTAAGGAGCATAACTATGGGTCAAACGTTCGGAGTATGAGGACGCGAATCACTTAATTCCAAGGAATCATGAACTCTACTCTCATGTAGAAAATATCACGGACACTATTCGTAAGAGAAGGATAGTTTCCTATGGCCACATTGCTCGTATTACTGTAGTTCTACAAGTTTGAGCAATAGGATCTTCAGTTTTCTTCTTAACATGAAAACCAAGGTGGGATGGTTCACCGAGGTAGAAAAAGACCTGCGTGAAGTGGGAATAACACAGGAGGATATCCAGAAACGTGTTCCACTAAAGTCGAAACTTCAAGAACATCATGGATTCCAAGCAAATACAAAACTAAAAACTGGCAAGACATGGATTGAAGCGAGGAAGGAACAACATAGGAAACCAATTCGGAATACTGGCCGAACGTTAAGGCCCAGGCGCAAAGACATGGAAAAGGGCAGTTGAAATAGCGTGGTCCGTAGATGGCAGAAACGTCAGCAAGAAGAAGAATATAATAATAATAATAATAATAATAATAATAATAATAATAATAATAATGGATATATTCTCAGAATGAGTGAAAACAGACTGACTAATGGAATTCTAAACCTTACTCTCTCAATGAAGTCTGTTTGAAGTTGAAAAAGACCTTAAATAAATAGACGTCTCAAGTGATATGGCACTGGACAGATCTAAATTCAGAGAACTAATTGACAATCATCAATTTTCAGACCACCCAAACATTACATCCAATAGAACCTGGACGGAGGAGCACAGAAAGTGCCATAGTGAGAAGATGAAGAGAATTTAGGAGGAAAAGAAAGCAATCAGCTAGATAGGTTCAATCACGCTCTTTAGACGGCCATAACGATGTAATAATAATAATAATAATAATAATAATAATAATAATAAGATCACCAAATATCTGCCTTTGGCTGAGGAAATACGGCAAATGTGGAGACAGGAAAGTGTAGTGGTTCTGCCCATAGTAATTTCTTCTACCGGCATCATCCCCAAATTATTGGCTCGCAATCTACAAATATTGGGAATACATCCTGGTCTACATATCACCATGCAGAAGGCCGTCATCTTGGAGACCTGTTCCATTGTTCGCTCGTTTCTCAATGTGCCACCTTAAGAGAATTAGCCATACCGTCTTGCAAACAAGCCGACGATATGTTGATATGTCCCACTTTTTTTTTTTTATTATTTTTTTTTAATTTTATTTTTTTAGCGTATGGCTTTTAGTGCCGGGAGTGTCCGAGGACATGTTCGGCTCGCCAGTTTTGTAGCTGCTTCGAGACGGACACCCAATGGGTGAGCTACAAGTACCGTTGGGGAGGGAAGGAGGGAAGTTGGAATGTAAGGACGAGGAGTTGGAAGGTAGCGGCTGTGGCCTATAGTTAGGGACCAACCCCGGCATTTGCCTGGAAGGAAGATGGGAAACCACAGAAGACCATCTTCAAGGTTGCCGGCGGGGGGATTCGAACCTCCTCGCCTCCCGGATGTGAGAGACTGCCATCAGTCATGCCGTAACCACCACGGCTAACTCACCCGGTATGTCCCACTTATGTGGTGAAATGAATGTAGAAATAATAATAATAATAATAATAATAATAATAATAATAATAATAATACAATAATAATAATAATAATTGCAGGGACCACGAAAACCAAGATTAACGGCCAAGGGGACAGGATGCACTGACCATGCATCTCCCCAATATCTGCAGGTCAAATGGCTGGGCAGTGGTCGCTTTGTAGGCCTTACGCCCTTCATGGGCTGTAGTGCCAGGGGTTATTATTATAATTACAGGATCACTTGGAACAGGTATAATAAAATCAATATCTCGGAAAGTTAAATCTAGACTCTGTAATAGACTACAGTAATCAAACTTGAAGTGTTGTATGCATCAGAAACCTTAATCATTGGTGGCGGATCTTTAACCAAAGACATAGAGAAACAAGTAAGGAAAGTCTTAAGAACATTTTTTGGCCCAGTTTGTATAGAGGGAATATGGAGGAAAGAATCTCCCCAGGAATTACTGTATATTGCCATTCTGAAAAATCTCTCTCAATTTTCGGAAAAAACGATTGAAATTGTATGGACACATTATCAAAATGAACAATAACAGACTAACTAAAAGAAAACCAAGAGCAGCTGGCTTCGTGAAATTGAAACAGATCTCCAGGAAATCAACAACTCAGAAGACATAGTATGGGACAGATGTAAATTCAGAACCAAAATCGACGATCACCAATTTGGAGACAAACCCAACATCAAAGCCACTATAACTTGGACAGAAGAACGAAGGAAGAAGCTTAGCGACAGGATGAAGAGATTTTGGGAGAAATAGAAAGCCAACACATCAGCTAAGCAGGTTCAATCATGTTCCTGAGTAGGGCATAGCGATGTGAAAAATAAAAATAAAATGAATATAATAGCCTACTGCATAATAAGTAGAAGAAGAATCTGAATGTGAAATAATAATAATAATAATAATAATAAACACTAGGTTAATGAAAATGAAGAGAGCCTTATACAAGACACAGGGTGTCTACAACAAAAAATGTCTGTCCACATTCACTAAACTTCGTCATTACAACACGGTTATTAAACCTGAGGTGCTTTATGCTAGTGAGACATTGACGTTACACACTAAGGGCGACTTGGAAAAAATCCTCACGGAGGAAAGAAAATAATAAGGAAAATAATTGGACCAAAGCACACAGATGAAGGATGCAGGCTTCACTCCAGAGACACCACAGGTAAATTGTCCAACCTCGCAGCAGACATCAGAAAGAGGCGACTAAAATTTTACGGCCACATCAGCAGACTCCCACAAACCAGACTCACCAACAAAATTCTTAGATACATACAGCGGCTCAAGATTACTACACCCTGGATGATGCAAGTCTAAATTGATCTAGTAAAAGCACAGGTCGACCCAGAAGACGTTAAAGACAAAAGCGTATTTCGACGCAAAGTATACAAGTGGGAAGTGTTGTCAGAGAGAGCTGCACCTACAGCCCAAAGACCAAAGTGGACCGAAGAAAGGAAGAGGGCCTTTAGTGCACGAATGAAAGAGTACTGGAAAGACAGGAATAACAAAAAGTCATGATTGCTTCGCGTGGTCTAATAGGCCTGTAACGTGTAAAATAAAAGTAAAATAAAATAATAATAATAATAATAATAATAATAATAATAATAATAATAATAAATAATAATAATAATAATAAGAATAATGCAATAGCCGCAAGAACCGGAATTCAAATATCATTTGAAAAGACGCAGTTTATGGAAGGCACCAAATCAAGATTTGACAATCATCCACTAATCGCCAAATACGGAGTAATTTCCCAAGTAGACAAATTCAAGGGTCTAGGCGAAGTTATTCAGCCAGCAGGGTTAAATCAGGAAGCTAACAAAGAAAGAACTGCTAAACTGCAAAAGGCTTACAAAGTCACATGGCACAGATACAACAAAAGATGTATCTCAAAGAATGCAAAATTACGACAATACAACACAGTCATCAAACCAGAGGCACTGTATGCATTCGGAACACTGATAACTGGGGGCAGGTCACAAATGAAAAACATCGAGAAATAAGAGAGGAACATTCTCAGCAAAATCCTAAGACCAAAGTTTGAAAATGGAATTTGGATGAAAAAGAAACCACATGAAATTTTTCAATCCGCAGAAAAAAACACAGATACTATCAGAAAACGACGATCAAAATTCTACGGACACTTTCACAGACTGGATAACGACAGGCTTATAAAGAGAATTCTAAGTCTAGCGCTAACCCTGAAAATCCACAAAAACTGGTTAACAGAAATACATGAATATCTACAAGAAATGGGTATTGCTGAGAAAACCATTCCAGACAGAGTAAAATTTAGAAGCCTAGTAAACAAATATAAATTTGCAGAGATACCTAAAAGGAAAAATACCGGCTGGACAGAAGCACGCAGAAAGGAACACAGTGATCGAATGAAGAGATATTGGGAAGAAAAGAAAAAGGAACATTGAGCAAAATAAGATCAAGCGCGCTCCGTAGTTGGGCATTGCGATTTCAAGAAATATATAATACTGTCATTGATTTTACGTCCCTCTTAATTACTGTGTCTTTTAGAGACTCCAAGGTGCCCGAATTGTGCCTCGAAAGGGATCTTTAACGTGCCAGTAAATTACTGATATGGCTCCCTGGCATTAGCGCACCATTAAATGCCTACTGACAGTAGCAGAAAGAGATGGGGTATTGGATGGATAGCCAATGTGTTGGCCATTGCTCATGGCCAGGGTGTAAAAAAAGGGGTGAATTGGTGACAGTGGAGGGCTGACCCCAACGCTGGCAAGCGATTCGGTGTGATGTCGGGTTTTCCTATACCTACCAAAGGACGCTTGGACAACGTTGCTCAACATGTCCACACGTTCGGCGGGCGTTCAGTACACTAGGGCCAGCCGAACGTGACGAGAAGGATGTACAGTAGTTCGTGTTTGTTTTGATTGACAAAATTATACAACTATGAGTTGTTTTTTGAGGGGGCGGAGAGTGCGAAAATATATGCACCCCGGCTGACACATTATTGACGGACTGAAATGCTTTCTATAATATGATCAGATTTTGAAAAAGTTTGAGGTACCATAATAAATATTTGTAATTCAATCTTTTATTGGTATCTTTTATGATTCAAAATGTTCACAGCATCTGCTGAGGGTTAAATTACAATAGGTCTATGTATTTAGGATGCTTATTAGCCTACTTTTCACATTTTGCAAAAAATGAGGAAAAAGTAGACTTATGAGATCGATGGGGGAAAATGTGTGTCTGTCTGTCTATCTGTCTGGCTGTGTGTGTACCCCCTATCAACTCCTAAACGGCTGCAGCAATCGAAACCAAATTTAGTATGAGTATAGATGTAGCCTATACCGGAATACCTCACGTCCATATTTGAAAATGATGTCAGGGCTACCAACTGCAGAAAAAACGCATTAGAAATTTGAGCTCCATGTTGGATATCATGGATGGTATGCATGGGAGCTACTCCAAAATTGGCACACATGTAGATAATACTATTTCAGATTAATTTCCATGAGGCCATACATGACAGTGTTGCCAAAATAATCTTAAGCCTTCTGATAAGTCAAATTTTAAACGCATATAACTTCTACACTATCAATTGGATTTCAACCAAATTTTGTATGTAATATGTGTACATAAACAGATATGACTGAGCGTATTCTTAAGAGCCATAAGGGCTGCCAACTGTTAATAATTGTTCTCTCTATTTTTTTTATCCAAATACCAATATAAGAAAGTATGCAAGCCGACAGCTTTAAACTATGCACACGTATAGTACCTGTCATTTTAGATTAATTTGGAGTAACTTATATACGTCAGTTCTACCAACATGATTATAAGCCTGCTGATAATACGAATATTTAAATACATGTAACTTCTATACTATCAGTTGGATTTCAACCAAATTTCGTATGTGCTATGTGTAACATAACAGATATGACTATACGTATTGTTAAGAGCAATCAGGGCTGCCAACTGTTAATAAATGCTGTCTATATTTTTTTACCCTAATATCAATATATCAGAAAGTATGCAAGCCAACAGCTCTATACTTTGCACACGTATAGCACCTGCCATTCTAGATTAATTTGGAGTAATTAATATAAGTCAGTGCTGCCAACATGATTCTATGCCTGCTGATAGGTCCAATTTTTATATACATGTAACTTCTTTGCTAACAAATGGATTTCATCCAAAATTGGCACAAGATATCATAATATTTCCGATTATTTCTATCCAGCACACGCATGGCATTGTTGCTAACATGCTTTTACGCGTTCTGATAAATCCAGTGTCTAACTGCATGTAACGTCCATTGGACTTCAACCAAATTTTGTATTCTGTACCTTAAGGGATGGAACTAAGAATATATCCAGTCACCAGGGCTGCCAACTGTAGTGCTCTATTAGGCTACATTATACCAGGTATATTTCGAACTAATTAGACATTTCGATATTACCTACTTAATTTCGTCATTATTTTAGATAAGTTCATATACTGTAGATAACTCATTGGCATGAAACTTAATTTTAAGAAAAGTAGGCGCTTTAGTTCGTCACGGAACTTCTTGTTTTTATTTGGTTTAGTATTATTAGATTGGCTCATCCTTATATTAGTATATTATTTCTTGATTCAAGAAGGGTTTCACTTCAAGGTACCGCCCCGAGTGACACCAACCAAGGTTCGATATCATCATGAATGAGGTGACCTTGAAGTTGAAACACAACAGCATTGCCCTCGTAAAAGCAGCTTTTCGTGGAACACTTCACAAGCCACCTTTAGACTGCTGACCGCTGCATGTCCACCTGTCTGTCGTCCTGAGTGGCTCCATCCTTCTTGTGGCAGACAGGGGTTTCCGGAGCGCGCAGACATGACACATCCGCCAAGACCAGGCACGGCACGGTTCCTTCACTCTCATACAAGCTGATAAGACTGACCCCTCAAATAACATCTCCATAGACTCTGAATTTGGGATGGGGGCGTCTATTCTAATAATAAGGCGTGTATTGGCAAATAACTCTAAGTATTTGTCTTGGAGTCTGGAAACGTTTGACAGAACTACCATTCAAAGCTCATCCTCGTAAATTTCCACCCTACCGGGCGAGAAACCGTTCCCTGTACTGCCCGTTAATGGCCTCATGAGACGCATTATAATTACGGTAGTTAGAGGACAATATAACACATATGCCTTACGTAAAAGAATATTGGAATTTTGAATACGAAACAAAATCACTCGATGCGAAAGAGCATAACGCATTCATCGGAGCAAGCCTGGTCAGCCTATTGCACACAGCCAGCCTAGCCAGTCCAGCCTACAGCGAGAGACCAGCCTGGCAGCGAGATTGTAATTTCTAGTTCACTTTTAGCATTGGAGAGCGATACGGCTTTCTGATTGGCTATTCTGACCAAACACGTCAGCAGCAAAGGATGTGATTAGTCAGCGAAGTTATAAGGTGGAACCTAACAGCGATGTCGTTCCAGGTTTGAAAAAAATATGTAGAACTCCCGCTGTTTTAACTTCACGTAATTTCTTGGTACCCGTATATATTGCAATGCGCATTGAAATAGTTGCATGATCATTGTTCCTAGGCCATAAGTGTTTCCATATCTTCTTAAATCAAGAAGAATCATTTCCAGAATGTTTTTCATCGATTAACACCCCCTTGTAGCCTACCATTTCGGTGATTCTACAAATAGGGGACACTTTATGGTCTTATGGCTGTAGAGTTTGTTCTGTGAAAAATGTATCATTGTATACATACATATCTTACAAATAGACTAGATTTTAACAAAATGTTGGGAATTGAACAATACAACGAAAGATTACCGTACCGTACGCAATTTGTCATTAGCATGGATGTCGCTAGTTATCACTTTCTAGAAGTTTGCTATTGAATTTATTAAAGTATGAGGTTTCTTTCCGTTATGAATGCATACATTTGACTAGCATATAAACCTTAACTTAATGGGACGACATCCACGCTATATCTACTCTGACTATCACAACCTTTGCTGCAGTCGAGTTCCGTCAGAATAGCCAATCAGAAAGCCGTATCGCTCTCCAATGCTAAAAGTGAACTAGAAATTGCAATCTCGCAGCCTGGCAAGCTCTTCGGGTCCAAAATGCTCTCAGTGACATCATCAGCCAAGCTTCGCTGCGGGGTGCGAACCCGCAAGTAATGTGTAAATTTTAAGGTGGCTGCTTAAGAAGAAAGCCTAGCTCAGTCTATTCTAATATTTTGTTCACCCCTAACTGTCATGTTTCCAATATATCGGCCGGCAAAACATGGCCACCTACTGACGACCAAAGTATTATGTGTACTCGAGTTTGAAGGTTGTTTGATAAGTAACCAATAGATTTATATAAAATCCAACACCATCAACATTTTCGTCGGTCTATTTTACGTTAATTCATGTAGGTTTGGATTTTTTAATTTATATTTTAATATTTTTTATCGCTGTTGGAACACAAAAAGTGCACGTTTTTAAGCGTGTTTCAACCATGCGTCACACTTAAGAATTATTATCTCAAAAGTCCGTCATCAGATCGAATCCAAATTTTAACACAATATACATTGGAATGTTGTATAACTGGTTTATTAATTTCACAATTTTGTGTGTCCAAGAAACAAAGTTGTTATCATTGTTGTAAGGTAACTTTTCCTCGGCTCGGGGTGGTTGGAAAATGTAGTTCTTGGTTGCGTTGTAATCGTTATACATCAAAAAGTTATGCTGTATGACTGTGAAATACGTAAATTAATTCACTTATTTTATATCGGTTTGTATTTGTACGAGGAAATAACACATGGTTCGACAGCTAGCCGCTCCAGCTAAAGCTGTACCGCGTTGCTGAGATGGAGCCCATCACCTCCGAGCGAGACGCGCCATGATGCGTGTGGGCACCATTTCGGCAACGCTGTACAGCTGTTCCCGGAGCAGCTAGCAGGTGAACCATTGTGTTAAAATTTGGATTCGATCTGATGACGGGTTTTTGAGATAATAATTCTTAAATATGACGCATGGTTGAAACACGCTTAAAAACGTGCACTTTTTGTGTTCCAACTGCGATAAAAAAAATATTAAAATATAAATTAAAAATTGCAAACCTACATGGACTAACGCAAAATAGAACTACGAAAATGATGATGTTATTGGATCTTATGTAGGTCTGTTGGTTACTTCACAAACAACCTTCAAACTCGAGTGCACATAATACTTTGGTCGACAGTAGTTGCGAAGATAGCCGCTCTTCGTGCTTCAGGTACGGCACGGTTGATGCGTGTGCTTTGAGCTCAAGTAGTGTGATACTGTGCGGCACGTTGAAGTTACCCTGACGTTCCGAACAGACAAAGAGGGCATGGCTTAAAGCACTAGCGAGTGCTCGGGCCACCATGTCAGACAATATCCGTGTTTTTGAGCCACACAAGGCGACAGCAATTTCAGTGAGTGAGCTATAACTTATAGAGCTGAAGTGTTCACTCCAACAACTTAATTGACATTCTACTTTGCCTCAGAAAAAAATATGAAAGGAATTTTCGCTCCGTTTGCTTCACATTTGTGTAGGGAGAAGCTTTACGAGGCGACGCCAGCCTGCGGGAACGCGTCACGACAGGTGAGAGTAAAATATGCGCCATTACGTAACCTCTGCGCCACGACGCCTTAATGTAGCAGTGCCTTGACTTACATTTATCAGCCTGCCTAATGAACACGCGGCAATTTAAGTATGACACCATTAATAAATCGGCTTTCACTACAGAATTCCAAGACTATTTATAATACGAGTGAAAATACTCCAAGAGCGAGTAAGAACGTCACGGAAGATCGCAGTGTCAAGTAGGCTAAGTTAAGCCATGTAAAACATTATCTATGGTAACATGATAGAAGCACATTCATTCCTCAACCTCTATTAACAGAATGCTTTCGCAGTCAGTCAACCCAAGTGTTAGTTATTATTGTTTTAAGGGGAGACTGTAGTCCGTATGCCGACAATGTTAAATATGGTAGATTCTTGCCTATTTTTATCAGGAACTATATACCTACAATAAACACATGAAGATTTATGGGATGTTCAGAGAGTTTAGTTTGGATGTATCGGAGACCCTCGTTAGCCCGCTCGCCCGCGGCGCGAGCCTGTCTCCCGCCACGCACTTTGCCGTTATGTGGCGCCCGCACGGCACTGACTGTGAGTCATTGAGTATAGGAATTTGTACTTACCTAGTTCACAGCTGGTGCTGAAAATGTTCGCCATTCACTGCTACACATCGCTGGCACCTTTTTATGAAACTGGCATGTACTCCCTGAAGTTCCTCAGCACCGATTGACTGTATTTCAGCTGTAATATAGTCTTTAAGCTCATTTATAGTGGAGGGTTTCTCGCATACTCTCTATTTTTAAGCGTCCCCCACAAATAAAAGTCACATGGTGATAAGTCTGGGCTTCGCGGGAGCCACACGTTCCGACTTATAATCCTAGTACCAAAAATGCGACGCAATTCTGTCATGGATGCTTCGTCAGTGTGAGCAGTGGCAGAATCTTGTTGAAAATAAGTTGACAATCGCTCTCCGTAAGTCAGTTCGTCAAAAAATTGGTCAAGGATCACATTGAAGTACAAATTTAAATACAAATTCCTATACCCAATGACTCAATGCCGCGCGGCGCCGCATAATGGCGAAGTGCCTGGCGGGAGACAGGCTCGCGCCACGGACGAGCGGGCTAACGAGGGTCTCCGATACATCCAAACTAAACTCTCTGTATATGAGACCTTCTGATACATACTGACATTCTTTTAGAATGAGGAATGTTATAGGTTATATATTATGAATAATTTCATTATGTTGTAAAATCTTTTATTTTTTACAAGTGTCTAGGTTCACGAATACTTTCAGTAAAATCTAGTGCCTTGAAAGAATGTCCATAGATGGTCTGGTATTAGTACAATATGCTGGAAACTCTCCTGAGAAAAAGGTACACATATCTCAAAAATTAGGCATTGGAGAAAATGGCCGTTGAAGTTTTACACGATGTTGTACTGACCTCAAAATATTCCTGCTCCATATACTGGATCAGCATCATTTTCTACATCTTCCATAGCCCTTTCCAATTGCCTGACGTGCTGTCTAGAATCTTTCTTCAACAATTCTAACTCCTTTTCAGCGTTTTGTATGCAAATGTTGTTCATTACTACTGTTTGTTGTTGGAGAAATATTGTCACCTAAACTAAAATTATTTCAATTTCCTTCACATTCATTATACAAAGCAACTGGAGTATTTACAGCATTATATACTCCTTCCACATTGTCCTCTGATGAAATGTTCTTCCTTCCTTACGCATCTTGAATAATCTCTGTGATCGACCCATTATAAACGAATGTTGTGACCATGTGCTAACCATTTGCTGTACCAAACACAACCAGCATGGAGAAAACATATGAAAGGCATAGAACAGGAATGTGCTGCCAACATAAGAATATTCCCATCAAGCAATTATATTTGATCAAATTTGGAAAACATTGTAGTAAACATAAAAGGTGGGTGTGGCATTTAAATGCAGATTTAAATCACTTACAGATGTGTTTGAAGTAAAACAAAGCTTTTAAAGGAAGGTCAAAACCTACAAATCTATCAATAAAAGAAAATTGTATATTTTTTAACCAAAATTGACTTCAGTCTCCCATTAAGGGGAAGAACAGCGAGGTCATCTGCCCCTCAACACAAGTGCCTAATCACCAATAGATTGCGTGGAATGTAACAATTATTCAGCGGCTCCCAACGTTTTTGGACTCGCAAACCCCTTCTAGAACGTTCAGAGTTGGGCTACAATGTACACATGTAACTGTTCCTTAGTGGGGTCGCGGTACTGTTGTTAGTATTGTTAGAACACAAAGAAGCTGGCAGACTAGATTTCCATTTTAGCGCAATCAAAATAATTCATTCCTAACGTTGTTATAAAAATATAAATCAGGCCTCCACGGTAAATATTAACTTATTGTTGAAATTGTGTGATAAATTCCCGATGTTACACATATTGTACCCATGTGAGTAATCTCGATGGAAAATATGCTTCCGCCTCCTGCTAGCGTCAGGACTCGGGCGTGTACCGTTCCCCCATTGAGCAGTTGCATATTTTGGATTTGAGGCTAAAAGGTATCAACTCTACAATGATAAGGCACAACTCTATTCTAAAACTTTAATTCAGTAATAAAATCATGGCTTCAAACAAACAAAACAATCCCCACAACCATAAAACAAAATCAAACAAAAATTACTTCCACAATCCACTAATATGAACATAATATTATCATAATAAAATCATATCATAACACAAACCTTTACCCTTATATCAACTTCACAATATACTCTAGTGCGCTGATGCACATACAATTTCAGAAACAAACTGTACTTTGATACTTCTGTCATCTAATGTGACTTCTTTAATTTCACAAAATTACTTATTCATTAAACCTCGTCTTAATTTGACAATTATGTGTACCGTGTGTGTTTGATCCTTCTCTTCCCACCAAATGCTTTACATGCATTAGCCTATTCTGGTGTTGCACAGCAGTCTACGTGCAACTCCATAATTATGTAAGCTACCCCTACACTTCCTCTATTTATATAGTTCCACTGCATGCCGTTTGTGATTTCATCTTAAAAACGTTAGTTATCGTTGTGTCAGGTGGTACTATTAAACTACCCTTGCGCGCGTAGCCTGTGGCGTCGAGTAACCAACTTCTGAAAAAGTTGTCAGTGACAGTACAAATGCAACGTCTAACCATTCGTTAGATTGCTAAAATCATGAACCATCAGGGTGATCTATAATTACCAATGTGTTCTTAAACCACATGACTTCATTACTCAATATAACAATGTTTCATTTCATGTCATTAACAGGGTCTAAAATCTGCCCTTTTTAAACCTTCTTTCACGGTTCGCTTGACGGCTCCAGACCCTCCTCCGAGCGGCCTGTACACAATAGAAGTGGAGTGAGGTCCCACAGTACCTCGACCCTCGTTTCCTGTCTCAAGTATTTATCTCCCCTAAGCAGTATAAGATTCTACAAGACAAATACCGTGGTCCCAGTGACACACATATCCCAATGGACTTAAACTGAATATTATGCAAATAGGTACTGGATGAGCTTTAACATTTATTCCTACCCTGAGGATATAATAATTGGCACCAAATAGGCCCATTTCAGCATGAAGGCACGAGGTTCATAAAACATTGGTCTAGTAGGTAACCGGTATCTTAAATAAATGCTGCGGTCAGCCCACATGCTGCCGTCATGAGATTCGCTTCAACGAGCCGAATCACTCAATAATAAGTTCTCGGGCGATCAGATAGAGTGCAGAGATGTCCATCGTTTTCCTCTCACCTATCACGGGATTCGAACCCGGAACATTCCATATCCATCATCAGAGTTAGGGTCCAAACACTAATTACACTCTGGCACAAAGCACATATCTCCCAGTATGCCCACGGCATACGAGATTTCATACGTCGAATAGACTACCTGGTTCCTTCGTCCTATAATTATTAAGAGAAATCTATCAATTACTCTATAAACTTTTTCTCAAGCTGCAAAATTCAATTCACTAGAAAGCTCTTCCATTTCCTGGCATAATTATATTCCCATTAATACAATATATTCTGATATAAATTCTTTCCTCAATCCCTTAATGTAATCTTACTGTATAATATTACTGCTTAGATCGATAAGTCTTGCCCTTTAGCGTAAATATTTCTTGCTTACAACATTTTGCCTGATGCATTCATTCATACCTTTATTTATTCATTATTATTATTATTATTATTCTCACTGACATAAATTACCAAAATCCGACACAACTTAATCATCTTAAAACCCGAACAACCGTGTTCGTTACGTTTACATAACTGATTTGCCATTTTTAATTAATAGTGGTAACGATTAATCCACTCTCTGATGCAAAATAACATCTCAACTCTATTAAAATCAACACAATAATGATTAAACCTGGAGGGTCTATCTCCTAATACTGATTCTTACTGGCATCTTTATAACTCTGAAATCACAAACATGCAGTGGCCTATACTTCTACATCAACATAATTTGTGGGGTACTCACATATATCGGCTCATCATGGTGGCTCCGACCACTTATATCCTTCCGGGTCGCCTGCCATATGCAGATTTAGTGCGACATTTGCATCTTGAATACACACATTTTATGATACATCTCTTCCACTAACCACACGACACTTTGAATTTCTATAAAGAAGCTATTGCTTCCAAAACACATGACACTTTATAACACTTATTAAACCAATAATTTAAAAGATATTTCACATATGATTTATACATAACACACGTCACTTTTTACACTTTTCATTGGTTGAAATTCCCTAGCAAAAATATCAAAATTGCAGGTGTCGACGGCATCTTCCGTGCTCCTACCAACTCCTGATTGAAAGTCTGGTTCATATGCCTCCGGAATTCACCAACAGTCTATCGATAATCCTACGGTAAATGTCCTGCTTTGCATAAATATGCTTACTTCCGTCCTGAGCGTTACTATTTGGTATTCTTAAGACATTACCAAATGCTTCGTAAAGTTTCTCCCAGCGCATTTCAGCGTAATAAGACATGTATGATCAGTCAATATATTATACATTGCGCTTAACATTGTACATAACTTTACACAGATTATTATTTTCAATAGTTCTGCAACGTATATCACACGGTGCTTCCTAAGTGAACACAAACCATTGTTCGTACTGCTGACTACACATGCAGCACGACTATCATTAATAAAAGCTTTCTAAAAGTTTTACTGCACGGCTTCCCCAATCGAAGTCCGGGCCTCCTTCCTTGCCTTCGGTAATACACATTTCACACAATAAAGTTCGTTGATTACCGTACTTCTTATTAATTTCTGACTATACATTATTATCTTCTCACTTGGTGCATTACGACGTGCGGTGAATATAATGTTTCACTCAAATGTACAAGTCTTTGTTTGAGCGTCCTTTCATGAGCCGGACCGACATACGTTCCGCCTCAACAACTGTCTCCGACTGTGTGACCAAAATCTGTGTTCTGCCAAGGGTCGACTCCCTTATATTGGTTTCACACAAAAAGTAGAGCTAAATTTTCCCGCGCTATCTCGACTCTTCTCCCAGCATGATTCTGGTCTCGAAACCATGCTCATCGGGTTCCTTTTTCTTCACTGATCCCAGAACTATCTGCGTGCTGACGGATCGCTCGGCCAATTAATTAATATTAATTCCTTTCTCCATAGCGTGGGGACGCTGTTCCTGTGGGAATCCCTGGCGACATCGTCAAACCCAGCCGCGAACATCCATAGTCTTATGTCCTTCCGCACTCCATTAAATATGCGTCAATTTCGCAGATTAATGGCTCTAAAATTAGCCTCCTGGCTAAAGATTCACCTGTGTGCAACTCTCATGTCATTGCGTTACTCCAATCACGAGTAATCAATGATTTTCCTTGGGATCTCTCCCCACTCTTCTTCGTCCTATTCTCAGTCGGTGAAAAACTGGGTCATTATTCAACCCCCCAACCTCTTCCAGACGACATAACTAGGTCAGCAAGATTGACACGGCTCCAAGAGTCTCCTCCTACTATTCTGGGCCTATTAGTAAAACGTCAAACTCTGCACTACTGTGCTCCAAGTCCAGCATAGCCTACTCCAAGTAGTCCAATAATGCTGTATTCCGCTCCTTTTTCCCTGCATTATTTTAACAAATAATGTCATTATCAACTGAAATCACACCAGTGATTAAATATATACTTTTCTCTAGGGGTTTTTACAATGAAACTCCCTCAACAGACCTCGGGTTCGTTCCCTGGTGGAACCTTTATTATGAGATCACGGTCTCTGAGATCCACGTTCGATATCAGTCAGCATAACCCCCTCGGGTTCAATATGTAACAAGGGAAGGACTGTCGTCAGGCACAGATATGGATCTGTCGACTAACACCAATTCATGTACTCTGTCGATGTTAGTTGTAAAGGTGTCTTTACGTTTGTTGTGATAGTGCCTTACCATTTGATATAATGCTCTTCTCGTTAGTTATAATGGTATCTTCCTGTTTGTTATAATGGTTTCATCCCGTTTGTTGTAATGGTGTCTTCACCTTTATTGTAATGCAGTCTTTATTTTTGTTGTAATGCTGTGTTCCCGTTTGTTAAAATGCTGTCTTCCCGTTGGTTATAATGGTGTCTTCCCGTTTGTTGTAACGCTGTCTTCCCGTTTGTTGTAATGCTGTCTTCCCGCTTGTTGTAATGGTGTCTTCCCGTTTGTTGTAATGGTGTCTTCCCGTTTGTTGTAATGCTGTCTTCCCGTTTGTTGTAATGGTGTCTTCCCGTTTGTTATAATGCTGTCTTCCCGTTTGTTATAATGCTGTCTTCCCGTTTGTTGTAATGCTGTGTTCCCGTTTGTTATAATAGTGTCTTCCCGTTTGTTATAATGCTGTCTTCCCGTTTTTTGTAATGCTGTCTTCCCGTTTGTTATAATGGTGTCTTCCCGTTTGTTGTAATGGTATCCTTACGTTTGTTGTAATGGTGTCTTAACGTTTGTAGTAATGGTGTCTTCCCGTTTATTGTAATGGTGTCTTCCCATTTGCGACAATTACCATTTGCGACGGATGATGAAGTGATCATTAAGTGTCCCATTTGCGACGAGCTATGAATTCTCATAGTCCTGAGTTTCCCGTTAGCGACGAAATGTTGACACCTCCTAGTAAACCCCTGCTCGAGAATGCAATCAGCATGGTGGGACACATTTGGTTTGGTAACTCGTCATCTGTCGGTGTTTAACTTAGTTTCAGTCCGGTTAATTATGGAGTTTAGATCAACTAAGAGAGGTAAACCTTGCCCTATAAACGAGCAATATAGCTATAGGCGACAAAGCCATAAAAAAGACGGGGTAGTTATGTGGTTGTGTGTTAACAAAGAAACAGAAAGCAAATGTAGTGGTAAACGTGTCACTAAAAATAATGAATTAGTTACCACGTTTTTGGAGGTTATGTCGTATGAAGAGGGAAAAACATGGTAAATATAAGACGGGGGGCGCATAAACGTAATGTTTGTTAACAATGACAATGTAATTCTAAAATAAGTCTTTGAAAAGGTAGTGGAAAATACTTTCTAGATATTTTTTTACACCCGCAATGGTGCACAAATATTATATCATTCTTACTTGCTTCATTAAAGCTTCACATCGTATGTTACTTAAATACGCGGTGGCATTTCCTTTGTACGCTAATGGCACTGTGACTCAAGTGCCAAAATTAGTTCTTCCTTCCCTAGGAGGCCATTAGTCGCTAACGCCACCGCGCCGTTATAATCGTGGACGTGAAGGGGCGCCAATATCGGTCTCCACGCTCTGCCTTCCTTCCCTACAGGGAACATCAATGCCCAACCATTTGACGGTACATGACTTCATCTCCATAGACGTTCTGCAAGTGGTGATGAATATCTGAAACACTAGTCCCAGTAGCCGACTTATATTTGTGACCATCCTTCCAGCACACGCCTTTCCGTCATACTGGTTTGCACTCGAATGAAGTCAGGCACACCGATCTGCTGCTTCTCATTATGCTTTGGCACTCAGCGCATGCTCCAGCGTTCCTCTGTCTTCGTTCTTGGCATTTGCCATGGCGATGTGATTTCTGATTTTGTAATACCGGTATAACTTCCTTGTGAAGTAAATGTACTCTCAGCATGGGTGCCCGCAGGATTTTCTCCAGTGGGGGGAGTAGTATTTTTCATGTAATTACCTACCTGTCACTAGATGATGATGACACGTACCCTCCCCCCTTCCTTCACCCCCCCCCCCCCTCCACTCCACCCAGACATTTTCGTTTAATTTCTTATTTGCTTCGTGGTATTATTTGGCTGCTCTGAAACCATTGGATACATTGTCTATTTGGCATGAATGGGAGGAATAATTTATTTTAGCTCAGAGATTTTGTACATAGAAGTTCACTTCTCTTTGTGAATCATCGACATAATGTTCATTTCTTAAGAACAGGTAAAAAGTAGTTGTATCACAATGTATCGACAAAAATGAAAATCAAGCAGTTAATTAAAATGGTGATGTTAATCAGTTCGCCGATTTTCTAAATTACTGGAGATTTTTTCAAATAATCCCAAATTACTAAGTTAAATTAAACTGTGAAATCATCCCTACATCTAAATCAGTTAACTGTCTGTAACTTCAATTTATGAAATAAACTGGTTTGACAATGGACAATCGAAATATTGTCGGGTTTCCAGGGGAAGGCACGGCCCCTCTTTGCCCCCACTCCCCCCGCTTCTGCGGACGCCCATGACTCTCGGGCAATGAATCCGTCCCTCTGGAAGGAAACACTGAGTGTATCCACTCGTAAAGGCTGTTTTTTTAGCGTATGGATTTTAGTGCAGGGAGTGTCCGATAACATGTTCAGTTCGCCAGAGTTATGTAGCTGCTTCTTTACGGACACCCATTGGGTGAGCTACAAGTACCGTCGCGTGTGGAGTGTTGTCTGGGGAGAAAAGTGTTAATGTAAGGACAAGGAGTTGGAAGGTAGCGGCTGTGGCCTATAGTTAGGGACCAACCCCGACATTTTCCTGGAAGGAAGATGGGAAACCACAGAAAACCATCTTCAAGGTTGCCGGCGGGGGGATTCGAACCTCCTCGCCTCCCGGATGTGAGCGACTGCCTGCAGCCACACCGCAACGACCACGGCTAACTCACCCGGTGTAAAGGCTGATATATAACGTCGAATCCTCAAGAGCGAAAAAAGAGCCCATACACATGTATACCAACCCAAAGACTGTGTGTCATCAACACTTCATCTCTCTCTAGAGCCATTACAGACCTACTCCTGGGTGTCTGTGTAACGTCAGTGGGGATGATGTCATCCATATTTAATTACTAACATTAATGTCTGCCATAAATATTTACATTCTCGCCAAAGTCAGTTTTGCTTAGCTCATTCAATTAATTAAGTTTGAAATACAGATCCCTGTGTATAAAGTGTCCCCACCCCTAAGACTCTCCCCTCCCTCCTCCCCCTCACAATGTTATGAAGAAAAACTGATTACTTAACATGCCTTTAACGAATAACATCCTTGTAGACCAGGGATCTACAAAATGTGATCCACGTTGTTATTTTACGGTAAGTCGGTTCTCTAGATATACATCTCGTGGCGCAATAGTGGTTAGCATGTTTGGCTGTCAACTCTGAGGCCCGTGTTCGGTTGCCGACTCTGCCAAATAATTTAATTCTGGTCTGCAGTACTGGAATGGTGGGTAGTTATCATGCAAGTCAACCAAGCGATTTCCATTTCGAAGATTTTCCCCTACCAGTGGGCTACGCGAGTTTCATATTCAATAAACTGTTTGCGGGTCGCATGTGGCGAGTAAGGTTACAAATTAGCACATTCTGAGGAACTTTTCAAGTATCAACAACTAAAATGCACTCAAAGTAATAATAATAATAATAATAATAATAATAATAATAATAATAATAATAATAATAATAATATATGATGATAATTGTTGTTTTAAGGGGCCTAACATCTAGGTTATCGGCCCCTAACAATAATAATAATAATAATAATTTCAGAGGCAGAAAAACAGAGGTAGGCCTAGGAAGCGATGGTTAGATTCAGTGTTGAACGAAATACACCAAATTTTTCTGAAAGTTTTTATTTTCCGTATTTCATGAATTTAGGAAATAAGTTGCATCAGTCTATCATGATTCTGCTCCACGACGAACATTTCACAGAAAGAAGAATACAATAATTTAAAAAAGCAATAAATAACACAGAAGAATTTGACGCCTAAATTGACATTAAAACCTTCCAAGTTCATCATTGGGGCCATCGGCTACTCTGATCTTGTTTTCTCCACCTTACTCGTATTATGTTGCGCTTTGTTTTTAGCAGTAAAATGCTATCAAGTTAAAGGTTGTCGTAAGCTTAAATAAAGTGGTGTACAACAAGTTTCAAAATTTGAGGGACAGATAAATACGCCGTAGAGAGCAAAAATAATAAATAAATAAATAAATAAATAAATAAATAAATAAATAAATAAATAAATAAATAAATAAATAAATAACTCATTACATAATTAAATATATAAATTTAAAAAATAAGTAAATAAAATATGTAAATAAATAAATAAATAAATAAATAAATCAAATAATAAATAAAATTAATAAACAAATAAGTATATAAATATGGAAATAATTAGTTCAATAAATAAAAATAAATAGACTGGTAAATAAACCAATAAATAATAAATCTTTACTTAGTATATAACCAAGTCCTCGATTCCTGTTTCTTACGGGTAAACTCGAGAACCACTCAATGGATTTTGATGCTGTTTCCACCATTCTGTAAAGGATATCTCGAGGATTATTTCTGTAGAAAATAATTTATTTATGATCAAAGGAAGCCGAGCTGTAACGATTTCAGTAGAAAAGCTTACGCTGGGCAAACCGTTAAAAATATCTAAATACTATGAGAGTAAGAATTGTTCAGCATGAAAAGTTCTACAAAAAAGTCCGTGAGAGCATATGTCTATCTTCAATGCATCGCCCACTATAAGCGTGTTTACGTTTTTTTCTTCCAATCATGTCCATTCAACTACTGAGGCGACAGAGTACGAGCTAGCTAAGGGCGAGTCTATCATCTCTGTTACAGCCTAGCTAGAGGGCGAATCTATTGTCCGAGATACAGACAACAGCAAACCGTCCAGTCGTGTTGAGTTAATACTCCTGAGAAGGGAGGTTGTGTTTGGAGTTTCCCTGGAAGTGTGACTCGGATTTTCTTCATTTCGCCTGTGAAACACAGTCGAGTTAAGATTGGACGGAAGGGGGATTTGAGTTTCATTCACCTCGCCATTCCCTGGAAGTGCAACTCTCATTTCGCCTGTGAACTTTTCGTTCCGCAAAATTCTCAGTTAATTTAAGATTGGACGGAAGGGGGATTAAATTATATTAAATTATACTGATTGGCGTATAATCACTACTTAGTATAAAACAAAGTCCCCGATTCTTGGATGTCACGGGTAATCTCGAGAACGACTGAATGGATTTTGATGCGGTTTTCACCATTCTGTAAAGGATATCTCGAGGAAGGTTTCTGTTGAAAATAATTTATTTATGACCAAAGGAAGTCAAGCACTAACGATTTCAGTGAAAAGGTCGAAAAAAAACTGGGTCTGTGCTCGTTTTAAGCTTACGCTGGGCAAACCGTTAAAATTATCTATATAGCCTACTATGAGTGTAAGAATTGTTCAGCATGAAAAGTTCTACAAAAAAGCCCGGGAGAGCATGTCTCTATCTTCAATGCATCGCCTACTATAAGTGTTTTTACGTTTTCATTTCTTCCAACAATCTCCATTCAGTTACCGAGGCGACAGTTTACGAGCTAGCTAGGGGCGAGTCTATCACCCCAGTTACAGCTTAGCTAGCGGGCGAACATATTACCCCAGATACAGCCAGCAGCGAACTGTCGAGTCGTGTTGAGTTAAAAACTTCAGAGAAGAGTGGATGTGTTTGGAGTTTCCCTGGAAGTGCAACTCGACTTTTCTTCATTTCGCCCATGAACTTTTCGTTCCGAAAAATTCACAGTCTGACAAGAATTCGTTGCACATGCATCTCCATGATAATTTAATTAATAGTCCAGTCAGTGATTTAACCCATCATACCGAGACGTAAAACGGATATTGGTCGTTGTTCATTGACATTGAAAAAAAAAGCGCTTATCACGTAATGCATTCATAACTGTTCCCGGGCGAAGCGGGGTCGGGTTGCTAGTTAAGAAATAAAGAATGAAAGAACCTCAGAAAGAAAGAACACCACACTTGGCCCAGACTACAAAAATGGCATCTACATCAGAAAATCCAGGCAAGAAATATAATCTAAGATAGAGAGGATCACGGACACAATGCGAAAACGCCGAGTTTGCTTTTATGGTCAAATATGACGGATGATCGACTCCCGATGGACGAAACGTATCTTCAGTATCTTTGACTCAAAACCAAAAACGATAATGCCATGGTACGTTTACGTCCAGAAAGATCTTAAAGAAATGGGTATAGCCTACGAGCAGAAGATGCACAAGACCGAAATCTCTATAGGGCAGCCATCAAGACGTTTGCGACTTTCCAGGACGAAAAACGGAGAACTGGTGCGAAATGGACAGAAGAACGTCGTGCTTAACACAGTGAGCTCATGAAGACAATGTCAATCAAGCGAAAAATGAACAAATGCCAGAATGTAAAATGAGTCTTATCGTGGTCCCTAGTTGCCGATTCACGAAATTGAATGAAATTAAGAAATAAATAATAGTTAAGTAAATAAATAAACAAGAAGTTCCGTGACGAACTAAAGAGCCTACTTTTCTTAAAATTTAAGGTTCATGCCATTGATTAATCTATATGGATCTATCTAGAATAATGACGAAATTAAGTTGGTAATATTGACATTTCTAATTAGTTCGAAATACTGTTTACCTGGCATTATGTAGCCTAATAGAGAACTACAGTTGGCAGCCCTGGTGACTGAATATAATCTTAGTTCCATCCCTTAAGGTACAGTATACAAAATTTGGTTGAAGTCCAATGGATAGCATGGACGTTACATGCAGTTAAACATTGGATCTAACAGTGCGCGTAAAATCATGATGGCAACAATGTCATACATATATTGGTCAGAAATAATCTGAAATAATATGATCTACTGTTGTGTCAATTTTGAATGAAATCCGTTAGTTAGTATTGAAGTTACATGCATTTTTAAAATTGGACCTATCAATAGGCTTAGAATCATGTTGGCAGCAGTGGCGTAGGCCTATATTAATTAGTTACTCCAAATTAATACAGAATGTCAGGAACTATACGTGTGCATAGTTTAAAGCTGTCGGCTTGCATACTTTCTGATATGGGTATTTGGACAGAAAAAAAATTGAGAGCATTTATTAACAGTTGGCAGTCCTGGTGGACCTTAAGAATATGCTCAGTCATATATGTTTATGTACACATAGCACATACGAAATTTCGTTGAAATCCAATTGATAGTGTAGAAGTTATATGCATTTATAATTTGGACCTATCAGCAGGCTTATAATTAGTTTGGCAACACTGCCATGTGTGGCCTCCTGAAAATTAAACTGCAATATTAGTATCTATATGTGTGCCAATTTTGAAATAGCTTGCATTCATACCTTCCATGATATCCAACATGGAGCTCAAATTTCAATTGCGATTTTTCAGCAGTTGGTAGCACTGACATCATTTTCAAATATGGCCGTGAGATATTCAGGTGTACATCTTTACTCCTACCAAATTTTGTTTCGATTGCTGCAACCGTTTAGGAGTTGATAGGGGGGGGGGGGGGGACACACACACAGCCAGCCAGCCAGCCAGACAGACAGACAGACAGACACACATTTGCCCGATCTCATAAGACTACTTTTTCCTCATTTTTGCAAAATGTGAAAAGTAGGCTAATAAACAAATGAATAAATCTATAAACAAATAAATAAATAGTTAAATAAGCAACGAAGTAAATAGCCAAAATATCAAAATTTAATTTTTAAAATAATTCTGCTGAAAGTATATTAGGGCCTATGGTAATTTTAGAAACAGGAATGTTATACCGTAAAGAAATTAAGTCAAAATAGATATGTCATCACATTTATCATAAGCATCACCCACAGATAACCTTAAAGCGTTTTATGTTTACACTTTTTCACGTGTAGAACATATTTTCTGAAAGCTTATAACTGACGTTGAGCTTTATTACTATCAATTGCCCATCAATATATCCATGAATGAGTCTAGTTTCTAGAGCAGGCCAGTGGTGTGCCATCGATCCCTATCCCAGCTAAGCGGCGGATGTCGTGAGGAGTAATTACACGCTGACAGTGACATAGTGCGGCAGAGCTCTTGCATTTTTTAAATCTTGTTCCTTCACAGAACATGATACGGCGGTAGCAGACATTTTCCGGCTGGCTGGCCAAACAGCCCGTGTCAGCTCCTGTCTGTCTATCCTGCAGACACTCCCTCATTAGTCGCTTCTTCCTTGAGACGCCAGTGCGCCTCGCGCTCTTCTTCTGTCTCCAGTTATTTTGAATTTATCTTCGCGTTTTAAACGTATAACTCAGCGGAACAATCAATCAAGAAATGTTCAGTTGGCAAGTCTATTCCTTCTTTGATAAATTGTTCAATGATTTGGTTGTCTTGCTATTTTCAGCGTACAGTTCTAATGAATCGTTATCGTCTTCTGCTTGTCACTCCATGTCATTCATCCACTCACATTATCCACGACGGTGGGGTTTTAAAGGTTATCCTAACAATTGGGGAAATTTCACTCATCGGAGCGAGAGAGGGAAAATAGTTGTGAGACTTAGGAATTTTTGAACAGTATTAAATCGATTTTCGGATTTCAACCCTTGAAAATGTTCAGACTGATGGATGTTACGGTAAAATGATTGAATGATTGGGTCTGACGTTTGTTTATGGCCGGTGGCTGTGAAATCCGCGCATCCACTGTGCTCACCGTTTAACCTCCTTCCTTCGTTCCTTCGTTCATTCTGAACGTGCGTGCCTGCATGCAGTTGTTACCTCACATGTTCCCAATAAGAAGGCTTCCTGGCTGGTCGGAGACCTCTACGCAACAAGCAAGCACCGGTCAAAAACAAACATCAGACCTGTAAGATACTACTTTAAGTAACTACGATACAGCTAGAGCCGGTAATAAGGGATGTTCGATTAATAGTCCATTAATCGAATAATTTGAAATTTGATTGATCGAATAATCGACTGACCATGCAATCGATTAATTGTCTAACCGAAGAATCGATTAATTGATTAGTAGACAGGAGATAAGAGAATAAGTTTAAATGAGAGGTCATCGCTTAAGTTGAGTTACGCAAATTTTTGGAATGATAATAATTATATAGAAATCTATAAAAGTTACTTTTTACCAAAATATACAAAGTGAGCTTCCTTGTTTATGTTAACAATAACCAAATAAAAGAGTCAGTGACAGTGGATGATGATGATAATTGTTTTTAAGGGGCCTTACATCTAGGTTATCGGCCCCTAATGGTTTGGGTGACAGTGAAAATGAAAGATGATCAAATGACACCTACAACACTAAAACTAACTACTCTCTTACAAACTAGAAGAGGGATTGGGAAACAAAAAGGAGAAGACAGGAGGAAAGGAAATGCCCTCAACCCTCGAAGGACGAGGATTGAGGGACTTGGAAGGAGGGAGAGCTAGGAAAGGCTGAAAGGAAAGAGGAGAGGGCCCGCCCCAAAGGCAATGGAAGAAGGAGAAAAACCGGACCCAGCTCAGGAAGCCCTCGGGGCTGCCAACGCCCGAACTCACCAGACCTGAGCCTTTGAGGGTGTAGCACTATCCAGTTTGTACCATAAGTGGTGGGGCTACACACACCCTGCCTCCTCGAAGGCAGGAGATACAATGAAAAGAAAACAAGAGGTCTGACCCCTCGAAGAATGAGTGATCAGGAAAGATGAGACAAGGGTCAATTATGACGGGAAAGTGAAAGACTCCCTAGGCCTCGGATACCCTAATACCGTCAGGGTATGAAATGAACATGAGTTGATCAAGGGAGGTCGAGAGGAAAGATAACAAATAGGAGCCCGGCACAAGTAAGTAGAAGCAATGCCGGACTCAGCTGGGGGTCCCGTGGTCGCCATCTCAGGTCCCACAAGTTGTGAGCCCCAGGGGAGAGTGACAGTGGATGAACAAACATCAATCAAATTGGAAAGGCTTTCGAAAAAAGAAAACGAAGAGTTTTCAGGAAATCTTATGAATTCTTGTTCTATCTTTACAATTTAGGACAGGAATATTTTTGTTTTAGTTTGCTTTAACATAGTTTTCACACAGAAGGTACATTATATAAAAACAATTAAAATGTTTCTCTGTGTGCAGTACAAGAAATGAATAAACATCCAAATACAAAATATCTTACAAGTACAGTAAAATAATAATAATATCGTATGGCCTCGGGTGCTGGGTGCAAGCTTTGTAAATTGACACCCAGAGGGTAGCTTGCATGTCGAATTTCGTTGTTCCTTGAATCACTATGAAAGTCAAGGAGGTTAGATATCTAACCTCCTTGAACACTATAGCGCTTTCTAGTAGAGAAATGGGGAACTTTGTGTTGGCAGAAACTCCCGAGAATAATTTTGCCAATTATGAACACGGCCTACTGAATTCAAATGGGTCTTCGACATGCCAACATCGTATGACATGCGTGTCGTATTTTTGCCGCCTTAAAAAAAACACTTACTACGGCCAGGAGCGAACCTGCAATCTTGGGGTTAGTAGACCGACACGTTGACCACTCACCCACCGTGGAAAGCTACAAGTACAGTAGAACTCCAATTATCCGAACTCCAACTATGCGAATCGCTTTCAGAAAATAAAAATTAAGACGGAAACATACTGCGATTTCCAAAATAATGATTCTGTCTACGCACGCTATTGTCCTTCCCTCCACGAAGCTAGTGTAGGCGCAGCGCGAACATTATTGGGATGGTGAGCTTACTTTGACCGAGATAATCAGCAAACAATGACTTTCATTTACTACTATTGTGCGGTACTTGTAAGTACGTACGCTATATAACATGTCAATGTGTTATCTTTTCATATGTATGTATGTCTACCCCTTATTATTCCCGTTTTTCCAACGGGGTCGGGGATGAGATGCGATGGAAGTCTTTGTGGCGAGGTTTTTTACGGCCGGATGCCCTTCCTGACACCAACCTCATGAGAGGAGTTAATGAGAGATGAAATGAATGATGGTGAATGAAACTGGGCAAGGATGTGGAAGAAAGAGGCCGTGGCCTGTCAGAAGGTGCCGTCCCAGCATTTGCCTGGTGTTGAAAATGGGAAACCACGGAAAACCATTTCAAGGACGGCCGACGGTGGGGCTCGAACCCACGCGTCTACCGAGTCAGCAGAGAGCTTGGCCCCATGACCTAATGCTGCGCTTAAGCCAGCGTAGCCACTACTGTCGGTTGTTTTCTTTTCATATAATTACATAATTTAAAATGCATTTCAATACCGAAAATAAGCTCTTTTACTTTATAATACAGATGTATGTATACCATGTACAGTATGTAAATCCAATTATCCGAATTTTTGATTATCCGAATGGAGTCCGATCCCAATAGATTCCGATAATTGGAGTTCTACTGTATACGAAATAAGGAGGACGTTTCGGACTGGAGTCTCGATACGTGCCCAGGGTACACACACGGAATGTAGCTTGGTGGATTCTCTTCCCGAAAGTTGTAATTCCTACAGTAGACCAAGGACCTTAATATTATTGAGGGAAGGATCCCTGCTCGAGACAGTAATACGGTGCATTAGATAAGTTATCCCACACACATCCAGGACACCTGCCGAGCTGGTCCCACGTGTGGAGTACGTTGATGGACAACTCGAGGTCTGTCACATATCCTGCAAAACGTGAGCTACGAGACACTGTCACCTGTCCGTCCCCTCATACAACACTTCCCACCATGAATACATAATTCCACATGGTTTTCGTGAGGGACGCACTAAGTTTAACCTGCCACTGCCATTACTCGTGCTCCCACTTTAGTGGGTGGAGAGAGACTCGGCCCTTGCAAAAATTTTCGAAAATTCTCAGGGTTACGCAAGTGTGTAGCAACTGCTGTAGGGAATGGGATACCTTGGTCACCATCTCTGTGTATGTACTATGCATATAAACAGCTCTAAACGTAGCATAGGCCATAACATCGCAAATGCATTTTGACCAACCCATGCATGACTGTGTTGCCAAGATTTAATCGTATCAGAAAACATATAACATTGTGATATTTTCAAATATACACCAATACACCAATAATTGGTACTATAAGTACAACATTTCTTTTGTCTAAACCTCCAAAAATGAAATTTATTCACGTGCTTCATTGGTGGCATCTAACAGATTCTGAGGAGAGCATGTCGTCGGGCATAACTTGTAGCTGAGGAGATGATCCATGGTTTTCTCTTCACCGCATTCGAATAGTGTGGAGTCGCATGCAAAACCCCACTTTTTCATGTTACTTTTGGATTTGCCAACACCGGACCGCAACCTGTTTAGTGCCTTCCGTGTCGACCAATTTTCCTCATGACCTGGAGGCAAGGTTTCAGATGGTACCAACCATCCTATAGTGCAGTTCCATCTGGAACGCCATGAATTTATTCTGAATTTTGAAGGTGGTTCAGTTGGCTTGATTTGAGCCTCGAAGTTGCGGGAAGATATCCATGCAAATTATGGGTCCTCTGGTTTAATGCCTTAGATTTCTCTAGTCTGGCTGCAGTTTCACGACGGATATGATGATTTTGCATGTTCTAATTGATAGCTTTATCCCCGTTCAGTTCTTGCATTCATGTGTTCCCGCATTTCAATCATTAATTCTAGCACATTCTGAGAGAATCACGGTTTTCTACCTATTCTTTCCTTTCTACCAAAGGTTTCTTCTGCGGATTTTGTTATTTCATTTTTCAAAAGTGCCCATTCCTCTGCATTTGAAATTTGCTCATGGTTTTTCATTATTCCTTCTCTTATATTCCTCTTGAATCCGTCATTCACGTCCTTCTATTTCAATTTGTCTATTTGGCTTGTGACTTTGCTTAATTTTATTCTGCTTTAATCTGCATTTCACAACTACCAGATTGTGGTCAGATATGTCTTGCAATCCAAAATCTGGTTTCGTAATTTCTTGTCGACTATAATGACGACGGTTTGGAAACGTCATGTATCTCCTGATCTCATTCATATGTATATTAGTCTATTGTGGTTATTGAATAAGGTGTTAACCACAACCAACTCGTGCTCAGTTCAGAGTTCTATCAGTATGCTTACTCGATTATTCCTTTCATTTAATCCAAATTTTCCTACTAACGGTACCTTCTCATCTGTTCCTTTTCATACCACAGCATTGCAATCTCCCATTACTATAAGAATCACTTTGACAAACCTCAGAATTTCATCTGTTTATTCGTAGAACTTCTTAACTTCTTCAACATCTGCTTGGCTGGTAGGCAAGTAGATTTGTACTACTGAGGTGCACGTGGTGCTCATAATATTCCACCCGCTGTCCAGGTTTCCTAGTCAATATGAGACCTATGTCTTAATATTGCTTATGCCCTCTCCATTCCCTACAACTAGTCCATTTTGCAAAAATCTACACCGTTTAACCAAACAGAACTAAATTTTACGTAGGCTACTTACCTTTTGGAATACCGCGGATTACACTGTCTAGTAGAAATTTGATCAGCCCTCTTTTTCCCTAGATTTAGGCTGTTTGGACGAAATATCGAATTTGTTGAAGGGCCAATCTAGACTCAGTTTAAGCCTCGCAATATATGAAACAAAACTCGCGACTTAAAATTTGGCACAGTTCAGTGAAAAGGTGTAGCTTTGTGTAAATACGGCTCAAATACTTGACGTAAAATTTGACCAGTTTGCTGAAACGTTATAGATTTGTATAAATAACAGACAGACAAATGGGCTCGAAAACCACGTTTTATGAGCCAAGAACTAACCGTGTCGGAAGTACTGTATTTCGGTGTTGTAGTGGGGTCCAGAGATGCTGGGATTGAGATGTAACTGTAAGAATATTTTAAATGAGTCTATTGTTGACTGGCAAAGCGGGCTGTATCGTGCCGCCCCTATCCGCGTTCCCGTGCAGAATTGCGAAAATAGTTACATCTTACGCTGCTAACAAATTGCAGTTTCGGGAAATAATAACGGGAAAAAGATTTCTATGGCTCCTCAGAACAGTTACTACCATGAAAATATTAGGCCTCTGTATAGGTGCATTGGTGTTGACGCAGTAAGTGGAGGTTATCAGAGAGGCCTACAATAAGTGTTAGTGATTTCAATATTTTTCGATGTAGGTTACTCCGACCATTATCCTACAGCGCTATGTGGCGAAAAATGACACTATTTCTCTCTCAAGAGCTGGGGACAATCGAAGTTTTCCGAAGTCCTCCGTTTATTTTCCTACGATGCTGTGCGTCAAAAGTCGACACTGTTGTTCTGTACTTTTCTAACAGCCTATGATATATAGGCAGCGTCTTTTTTTATATATTGTAACCATTTTTTTTAATTTGCAGTAAATTACATCTGTGGGTACTGTAGTGAGTAAATAGCCGTTTAACCTGTTTGTTATTATCATTAGACCTATCATTAGGGTAAAATGTCCTGGATGTTGCGTGCAATATATTACTTATCACCAACACAAAAATTATATTTTTAACATATATTGTTCTGTTAGTTTGTAATTTTGATGTGTTAGTTCAGTAGTAGCTTTCATTATCATAAATAAAACAAATAAATCCACCGGGCGAAGCCGGGTACTACTGCAAGTACGTTATAACGCGGAAATTTGTTGGGCACTACGCTACTGCTAGGGCCAGTACCTTACTCGACAGGTGGCCAGCAATAGTCACCCCCTGCTGTCACACGGCGCCTGTGATGTTCCTTTCCGTAAAAAAGACCCTCACTGTATTAACCAGGATTCAAACTCGGTGACAGGCAAGCTGTTTGACGCCCCATAGAAAGGCATAAAATGAACTGTCAACGCCGGGCACGACTGCTCGTTGAGAAGTAAGACATGATACAGACAGGGTGTACTATCCATGGCGGGAGCAGCTTCACTCGAGATTTATCACCCGCCGCGGGAGGTGTAAGGGGTTTGACCCTGTCGGGGCCAGCAAGAACCTGATGAATAAATAAAGCTATCTCGAGGCCAATTTATCATCTAACCGTATCTGAGGTGCCATAAATTTTGTGCCGCTTTCCCTTTGTAGTTGATAGTGTATTATAAAACTTAAATATATAGGACAGTATTATAAATAAGTCTATAGGTCTGTACACACAGCACGGGGCGGAAGAGGAGGGGTGCGTTAGGGGAAGGGGGTTAACCCGATTGATACACGTTTCAATAAACACTGTCACTTTTTAAGCAAGAGTGATTTTAAAGCAACATGAAGGATTTTTAATCTGCCATGGAATGAGAATGCTGATGTTCAAAGGGAATTGTTCTAATTTCAGCTTAAATTTATCCTTATATTACAAGGGTGCCTCAAGAAATAACAATACACTTATAACAAAACATGTGGCTGTTTTAGTTTAGAGTTGACTGGTTTGATGTAGATCTCCCTCCAAGCCTCTCTGTCCTGAGTTAATCGTTTCATCTCTACATAGCTACCACACCTTACATCCGAGGCAATATTCTTAACGTATTCTAACCTTGGTTTACCTCTACAGTTCTTGTCCTCGACCCTTCCTTCCATAACTAAGTTTGCAATTCCTGGGTGTCTTAGTATTTTTTTTTAGTGCCGGGAGTGTCCGAGGACATGTTTGGCTCGCCAGTTTGTAGCTGCCTCTAGGCGGACACCCAACGGGTGAGCTACAAGTACCGTCGCGTGTGGAGTGTTGTCTGGGGAGGAACGTTTGAATGTAAGGACGAGGAATTGGAAGGTAGCGGCTGTGGCCCATAGTTAGGGCCCAACCACGGCATTTGCCTGGAAGGAAGATGGGACACCACAGAAGACCATCTTCAAGGTTGCCGGCGGGGAGATTCGAACCTCCTCGCCACCCGGATGTGAGCGACTGCCAACAGCCATGCCGTAACGACCACGGCTAACTCACCCGGTGGTCTCTTAGTATGTGTCCTACTAACCTATCTCTTCCCTTGATTAGCAGTCGGCAGAAACATCTCTCCTCTCCCACTCGTCTTAATACATCTTCATTTGTTACTTTATCCACACATCTCGTCTTCTTCATTCTCCTGTAACACCACATTTCAAATGCTTCTATTCTACTTCTTTCTGCTGCTCCAACAGTTCAAGTGTCACTTCCATAGAGTGCCACGCTCCAGACAAAGGCTTTCAGAAATGACTTTCTAATACGTAAGTGGCAGTGCATTTTACAGGGGGAACATGAGGGGGGGGGGGGTTCCCCTTAAACAGTTGAAAATTGTCTAAGAAAAAATATTGGTACATTTGTATCTAGTCCGGAAAATATAACTTCCGAATTGAAAGTTCATCCATCAGCTGGCGTCAATGCGCTGTTCACAACAGCTGGAGGAGATTTCGAGTAATCCTCGATGTAAAGCGATCTATCGAACCAGTTTCTTTTGGTCGGCAACTCGGCACTCCGTTCTTATAAGTACGTAGGCTATTGTTTGGAGGTGAGGTAGGTTGTTATTTTGTGCGTGTGGTTAGTTTTGAAGGTTGAGGAACATAACGAACTATTTAACATCCACCCAGGCATCGAAAAAGCTGAAAGTTAACGATTCGAACACAAACAATGACCGTACTTTGCAAATTGCCGAAAATTGTAAGATCGTAATGTTTTGTCGACTACAGCTGAGAGTACCCCTTCATTCTTTTTAGAAAAAAATGCACTGTGCTAAATCTATATTTGATGTCAACAGATTTCTTTTCTGTACAAATGCTTTTCTTACCTGAGTCAACCTACATTCTAGATCCTCTTTGTTTCATCTATCACATCCCCCAGGGGCTCACATCTAGTGGGACGTGGGTTGGCGACCATGGGGCCCCAGCTGAGTCCGGCATTGCTTCCACTTACTTGTGCCGGACTCCTCTCCGTCTTCTTTCCTGTCGACCTCTCTTGGTCAACTCTTGTTCTCTTCCGACCCTGACGGTATTAGAGTATCCGAGGCCTAGGGAGTTTCTTTCTTTCCCGCCTTAATTGGCCCTTGTCTCATCTTTTCTGATACCCTCCTTCTGCGAGGGGTCAGCTCTTTTTCTTTTCTCTTTACCTCCTGCCTTCTGCTCAAGACCCTCAAGTAGGCAGGCTGTATGTAGCCCCACCACTTCTGGTGCACCCTAGATATTGCTACACCCTCAGGGGCTCACGGCTGGTGAGTTCGGGAGTTGGCGACCCTGAGGGATTCCTGAGATGGGTCTGGTTTTACCCCTTTTATCCATTACCTGTTGGGCGGACCCTCTCCTCTTTCACTTTCCTAACTGCCTTTTATGGCTCTCCTTCCTTCGAAGTCCCTCAATCCGCATTCTTCGAGGGTTGAGGGCATTTCTTTTCCTCCTGTCCTTTATTTGCTTTATTCTCGTTTTGTTTTCCATTTCTTCTTCTAGTATATAAGTTAGTTTTAGTTATAGTTTACATTTCATTATCATCTTCACGATCACCCAAACCATTAGGGGCCGATAACCTAGATGTTAGGCCCCTTAAAACAACAATTATCATCATCTTCATCTATCACAGGTTATTTTGCTTCTTAAGTAGCAGAAGCCTCCTACTTCTTTCTAGCTTTTCAGCTGTCAGTTTCACTTCCATAAGGCTTCCTGATTTCTTTCGACTGCATTCCATTATTTTTGTTGTACATTTATTGATTTTCATCCTGAACAGTAACGCTCAAGTTTGGAAAGACAGGGGTGGAATTGAGATCAAAATATTGGACTGAGACATGTTGACTGATTCCGGGAGTTACCGTACTTCAAAAAAGTGGAGAGGAATGGTCACCTTTTTTTGTTTGTTTCCGACTTTGGCCATAACTTTCCCATAACCTCTTCATTCTTTCACTTCTAATCTTTCTCTGCTCCTCTGTTATTACCAAATTTGGCCTGTGTTGTGGTGGTTTTTCTTTGAACGTCTTGATATTGTCAACTCGGCTTCGAAACGTTTTCCTATCGTGAATGACAAGTTCAGCTAGTCCAGCTTCAATGGCGTCTCTTTTGACCCCTTCTAAACATTTTGTAGTAGCTTACAGCCCTGTGTCGTATTTAAACATTTTCTTTGCCAGCCGGTTCCCGTCCATTCTCATCAAATGCCCCTAAAATTTGCGCCTTCTTTTACGCATTGTGACCACAATGGTTTCGGTCTGCATATACAGATCTTCATTTTTCCTTTTTTTCCATGTTCCGACATCATCTTTCCATGATCCGAGAATTTGTCTCAGGATCGTCCTTTCCTTTATCTCAAGTTCAGTAATATTGTATTGCAATTGTCTGGATTTTGTTCAGTCGCCCAACGGATCCCCACCGGCAACCAAAGCCAGGGAGAGGCTGGTGTTTGATTTGCCTCCCCCTACAAGGGCCTCTCGCCCGACAGAGGGCTCTTTTATGAGGGTAGCGGTCATAAGTCAAAGTTGGGTTTTTAGTTTTCAGCCTCAGAGACAAACCCTTGCTGCAATGTTGCCAACATAACCTACTTCTTATTTTAGAAAAGATGTCAGTGCAAACAGTTCTCAAGTGTTCTACTTGCTTTTGAAATTATTGCAATATAATTATTAACAGAAAAACGCACGATTGTGCATAACATAGATTTACACTAGTTTAGTACTTGACATCATCGCAGTGGTTTGTGATTATTTTTACATCGTGTGATGTGTTATATGTCACAGAACTGGCCACATAACGAACACACGCAGAGTTCATTTGGGGCGGGGTAGGACATGTTCTGACATATTTTATGGTGGTACCCATGGTGGTACTGCTAACTTTATCACCACATGTCTTAGTTTCTGATTGGCGTTTGTCCAGTTCCGGTTGATCATGGCATCCGTGCAGTACAATTTTAGCGGGATGTCTCCTCTCTTCTCTTTTCTCCCTTCTCCCTGCTAGGTGCACTTCAGCATTTTGTGAGGATGGAAGCTGTAATTTTGTCCTTATTCATTAGCTTAATTGATATTTGTGAAGTGTAGTTTTATTGTTTTTCAGAGGCTTCCTGTAACAATATGGAAACCTTGGGAATCAAGCCTGGAAATTTGCCCACCTCAAATCCTGAATTGAATCTACGAGTGCATGAATTTTGGAAAGACAGGGACGGAAGTGAGGATAAAATAGTGGAAAGAGAGACATGTTGACTGATTCCGGGAGTTAATTAATTCCAAAAGTGGAAAGGAATAGTCACCTGATGTAGAGTGATATTGTATTGCAGTTCTCTGTGGCAGTGAGCGGGCGACGAAGCAGCTAGGAGGCACGTTTCTAGCAATCACGGTTTGCGCTCGAGGAATTCACCAGGACTCCACCCAGCAGAGAACAGCTGTTGTTGTGAGGTGTTGTTAGAGAATGTTGCCGGTTCTGCGGCGACTTCAACGGACTTGGAACTGCCAACAAGTAGCATGTTCCGGAAGTACGGTACGTGAAATGTCCATCCTGTTGTCTGGATATGTTAACAAGGCACAGGATGCCGCACTCAACATCGTTTCGCTTGAAGTAGAACTATTGGTAGGTGTTGTAGCGGCTAAATTCAGTAGCGTCACCAGAACATTGTGTTGTAGGTGGCGGTGATAGATATTCAGGTGAGGGGGGGGCTGCATTTATGGTTGGTTGGTTCCTCAGTTTAGGGGCTGCGACAACGCGGTCATGTAGCCCCGTGTACTTTGGGTGTGTGTAGAATCTGTCTGATAACCGGGGTTAATTGGGATGACTGTATTAGTGTGTATAACTGTTTTAATTCAAGTAATGACTGCAGACATTGCATTTTTTCAAGTAGTTCCTACTTTTGCCGCCAAACGCCACCGTCAACGACCAACTAGTTCAGAACTTAGTTGCCAGATGCCACCGCAGTCGGCTCTTGACGACGAACATAGGAACCTAAAAACGTTAGTCAAATATTTAACTTATTTAATTTAGCTTCACACAGGTGTAATTAGTGCAAGGTTCTTTAACATGCCATAAATTTATGACATGGGGCCGCCGGCTTTACTTCCCCCTCCGAAGGAAGGCATACTGAGGGATTTTTAACGTTCTTAAATAATCTGACGACTTCGGCCGGGTTTGAACCCGCGATCTTGGGCATAGAAGCTCAGCTTGCTACCAACTACGTCATCAAAGCCGCTGACCTGCATTTATACTTCAGCATTATTGAAATTTAAATGTTTTTCAGTCCGTCAATACGGTTGTACCCAAATTGCAATGCGAGTTATTTCCTACGCCTGAACAAATGAGATTAATCAATACACTTTATGACTACTTTTAATCGCCAAGCGATGCTTGCCACGGTGGGTGAGTGGTTAACGTGTCGGTCTACTAACCCCAAGCTTGCAGGTTCGCTCCTGGCCGTGGTAAGTGATTTTTGAAAGACGGCAAAAATTTACGACACGCATGTCATACGATGTTGGCATGTCAAAGAACCCATTTGAATTAATCTCGGGAGTTTCCGCCAACACAAAGCTCCTCATTTCTCCACTAGAAAACGCTATAGTGTTCAAGAAGCATAGATATCTAACCTCCTTGACTTTCATAGTGCTTCAAGGAACGACTAAATTTGACATGCAAGCTACCCTCTGGATGTCAAATAACAAAGCTTGCACCCGGCACCCGAGGCCATACGATATTATTATGATTATCGTCAAGCGATCATCATCTGTTCCTAGGCTATTTATCCATGTCTACGAATAGGCCTATGTGGGTTAAGTTAGCCACATTCTATGCACTATTTTAGTTACAGATGTTTACTGATATTCAGGAGGAACCAAATTGGAGCAGGTGGAACATTTTAAGTAGACTACTTGCGCTGTGTGATCTCTCAGGATGGTAGTCTAGTAAGGGGAAGGAAATAAAGTCGAAGTGTAGATTAGACAATGCAGTGAGCTCTCAGTTGTGATCTACAGTATTCTGTAAGAAAGAAGTGAGTGTAGCGACAAGACTACCCCTACATCGCTCAGTATTTAGACCGGCCTTGCTGTATGTAAGTGAAAGCTGGGTAGATTCAGGTTATCTGATACATAAGCTAGATGTAACTGATATGATGGTAGCACGAATGATTGCGGGGACAAATAGATGGGAGCAATGGCAGGAAGATACTCATAATGAAGAGATAAGGACATGAACACGCTACATGGAGCTGTTCGTATGAGCCGACTCAGATGGTGAGGTTGTGTGAAGAGAATGGGGGAGGAGAGATTACCAAAGAGGTTAATGAGTTTTGTTGTAGAGGGTAAAAGAAGCAGAGGTAGACCCAGGAGGCGATGGTCAGATTCAGTGATGAACGATTTCAAAGTGAGAGGTGTAGAGGCAGAGGAGGCTGCAGTGCTAACTGCTTATAGGACATCTTGGAGGCGACTTATTCGCAAACAGAGGATTGCAAGGTAGACTGTATGCTGAAAGGCAAACCAGTCTCAAATGAAAATGTATGAGAATATAAAACTCAGCAATGTTTCTAGGTTTGTGTCGTGTCTAGTGTGGGGTTTCGCTTAGGACGCCAAGAAGGCTCATCAGCGGGCTCTTGGTATCCCCGTCCGACCCCCACAGGAGTAGCGAACCTCGCCCTGCCTCCCTTTTGATGAAGTGCACTTGCGCCTCTACTGCGAGAACAAAATGCTCAAGCAGCCATGACCTCCCTAGAAAGGCTTCCAAAAAAAAACAAGATGTTCAGTAAAGAACATATAGCCTACTTTCTCCTAAATGTATGAGTATAGTTATAACTCGTTGTTATTATCAAAGAGTATAATAGAACTATTCTTTGTTGAAGACCTTAGAAACGATTTACCTCTACCAAACGCCACAACCTAGATAAAAACTGCTACCATCATTGAAGAAAGAAAGATAAGAAGTATCTAAAGAATGTTATGGATCTGGAGACATAATCGACCGGACTGGCGGCGTGGCTCAGCGGTAACGTTCTCGCTTGCTGGACCGTATGTTTCAGGTTCGTATCCTGGCGCAGTCAGCTGGCATTTGAGGGTGCACAAATGCGAGGGAGCCGTGTTAGTAGATTTACTGGCACGTTAAAGATCCCCTTCGGGACAAAATTCTGGCACCCCGGCGTCTCTAAAAGCAACAGTAGTTAAAAGGGACGTAAAACCAATAACATTATTATTATTATTATTATTATTATTACATAATCGGCCTGACGCGGGCAACATCCAACTTTGAGTTGAGGCATGTCTTTACACGTCTGGCTGCGTATGACTTTCACAACCCTAATTGAATTAACAAATCTTTCCATGACCCTACAGAGACGTGTGTATACCAACTATGTGGATATTTTCGATTGCTATTTGGCTGAAATAGAAGTATTAATTAATATCCTGAACTAGCACCAACGGTAGAGTTCAGATACTATGTGAAATCGTTTTGTTCTTTACTTCAATTAACATTTTCAAATAACGCACAATAGGCTGTTACAAACCCTTTAAAATAGAAAGTAAAAATGTATCGTAGTATCATCTTGTCATTCTTCAAATTCGATGCGCATGGAATGCAAATGGTATAGTAATCAATGGAGCCCCACGTAGACTAGTCGAGATATCTAGTGGTGAAATATTTAACAATATAATCCTAACAGAGCGAGTGCATTCTAGCGGCCAGAAGAAGAAACTTTTCAATAAAATCTGGTCGGCGTGCAGTTACCTTTTTGGCAGCTAGATGTCTCGAGTAAATCTGCTGGCGAATTATGTTTTAATTAAATATATATTTTACACCATAATATGCACAATATAACGCTTAATTTTAAAACATCTGAGTCATTACAAAACAAGAAACATATAAAATTTCAAGCAAAAAAAATAGCTCTGATCGGGTTTGAACCACAGGCATTTGAGCGATAGGCTAACGCTCTACCACTGAGCTAATTGTGTCAACGAATATCGTTCTATATAAAATGACTTACATAGAACTTGTTAGCAAATAGTGATTTATACTAAACGATTTCATCACTGGAGTATATTATTTATATATAAAGCATTTCATACAAAGTTTATTTATTTTATATCAGTACGCTATATTGCATGCAATACTCAAATTAGTGAAATATAAGTCAGGCACAAGATATCCGCTGCCATCTTGTCTTATTACTAAATCAGCTCAGCTTTTTAAAATCACGTCTGCACTATAGTATTACAAAATAAACTTTTAATTTCGAACGTGCCTCTTCCTTTAGAACAGTTAAAACGATTCTCGGCTCGATAATCGGAACTGGTGGGTCCCATGATATGGATTATAAAGTTTGCATAATTCGCACGGCCGCCATCCTGAAATGGTATAGCGGACGACCTTGTAGTTTGGTCACAAGACGCATCCTATACGAAGGTATGTTGTTACCAAATTTGGTAGAGATCGGATGATTTGGTTAGTCGTTATTTGATTTTACGTTTTGAACGTTTGAGTGGCCGCCATTCAGTTTTATTAAAGATGACGGCGATATAAAACATGACACTGAGGTGTCCTTTGCTAGTGCTACCTTTGTACCAAATTTCGTTCAATTCGCATTCACCGTGTTCGAATTGATAGGGGGGGACAGACATTCAGAGTACACACACTCACACACACACAGACACACAGACACACGCACACACAGACTCACACACACACATACACACACACAGACAGACACACTTTTTTTCGCCCTGTGTTGATCTCATAAGTCTACTTTCATTTTTTGCAAAAATCGAAAGTAGGCTAAAAATGGTAGCCTATGCGACTTTCACGGCCAGTGATGAGCTGATGTGCCAGTTTGGTGTCCTAGGCGAAACCCTACACAAGACACGGCACAAACCTAGAAAACATTCTAGGTTTTAATTCACTGGCCGTGAGAGCCAATATACCGTCTTTATGGGAATGTAAGTTTATTGTAAATTTGCGTAACTTGTCAGGATTGTTAGTATTATGTGTTATTTTGTTTTGATAATTTAGTGGCTGAAAGTGGGAATCATGAATGTCATGACCCTGACAGGCAAGGTGGAGGAGGTGGTAGACTTCATGGAGAGGGAGAATGTTGGATTGATGGGGCTGAGTGAAGTGAAATGGAAAGGTAAAGGAAGGAAGAAATTGAGGAAAGGATATACATTATACTGGAGTGGTGGCCAAGAGGCCAAAAATGGCGTGGGACTGATAACCTCGAAACAACTGGAGGAGTATGTTGAAGTGGTCGAGTGTGTGAGTGACAGAATAATGAAAATTAGAATGAAGATGAAAAATGACGTGATGGACTTCATACAAGTGTATGCACCACAGACTGGAAACAGAGAAGAAGATATTGAAGTATTCCTGGAGGATGTAGAAAGAGTAATTTCAGATGTAGAAGTGGTGATCATGGGAGATATGAATGCACAAGTCGGAAACGAGAGACAAGGAAAGGAAGAAGTCATTGGACCATATGGATATGGGAAAAAGAACCGGGAAGGAGAGGAACTTGTAAACTTTTGTGAAAGGAATGGACTGATAGTGGGTAATTCATGGTTTCGGAAGAAAAACAGCAGGAAAATTACGAGATATGGTTGGGGCGATAGAAGAACAAAATCAGTAATTGACTACTTTCTGGTGGAAAGGACTAATCGCAGAAAGCTGATAGATGTGACAGCTTTACCAGGAGAAGCATTTGATGGGGACCATAGAGTTGTGGTGGCAAAATTTAGATGGGAAAAATTGGAAAACCTAAAGGAGATCAGAGAAAGTAAAATAAAAGTATGGAAATTGAAAGACAAAACCGTACAGGAAAATTTTCAGGAGAGATTGAAGCAACAAATCCCAGTTACTGAAGTGGAAAACGTAGAAGAGGAATGGTCTCACTTTAAAAAGGCATTTGTTGGTGCAGCAGAGAGTGCTTGTGGTAGGACGTCAACAAGAGTGAAAGAGAAGGAGACACCATGGTGGAATGAGGAAGTGAGGAAAGCAGTGAAAGAAAAGAAGTCTGCATGGAAAGAATGGAACCGAGATCAAACAGAAGAAAGCAAAAGGAAGTATCACGACAGCAAACGGAGGTGTAAGAAAGTGGTAGGAGAAGAAAAGAAGAAAAGTTGGGAAGAATTTACACGAAGAATGGAAACAGATGTAAGTGGCAGTAAAAGGATGCTGTATGGGCTTCTAAGAAGTAAGAGGAAAGAAAGAGTTACTACAAAGCTAGTGAAAAAGGAAGATGGAGAGTTGTTAACACACCCAGAAGAGATAAAGGGACGATGGAAGGAGTATTTCGATAAGCTTTTGAATGTGAGCAATGGTACTGGTGAGATGGAAGTGACACAACCTGACGACTCTATAACAGAAGATGATATAACAATGCTGGAGGTGGAATTAGCAGTACAGGAAATGAAGATGGGAAAAGCAACAGGGGTGGATGAAGTCAGTGTAGAAATGATAAAGGCTGCTGGACCTGTTGGTATGCAATGGCTGTATCGACTGCTAAAGTGTGTGTGGAAATGGAAATGTGTACCAGAAGACTGGAAGAAAGGGCTAATAATACCAGTGTTTAAGAAGGGGGACAAGAAGGTGTGTGATAACTATAGAGGGATCACCCTCATATCACAGATAGTAAAAATACTGGAAAGGATATTAGAAAGAAGAATGAGAAGAAAGGTGGAAGGAGAGTTGCAAGAGGAACAGTATGGCTTCAGGAGTGGAAGATCCACAGTGGACCCAATCTTTAGCTTGAGGCAGGTGATGGAAAAGAACTGGGAATATGGAGAGGATTTGATCATGTCTTTCATAGATCTAGAAAAGGCATATGATAGTGTCCCCAGAGAGAAGGTATGGGAAACCATGGTTAAGAAGAGACTGGGAAGAGAAATGTTGGAAATGGTGCAAGCAATGTACAACAACTGTGTTAGCAGGGTACTGACCCCAGTTGGAAAGACAGATTGGTTTAGGAACAAGACTGGACTAAGACAGGGGAGTGTGCTGTCACCTCTCTTGTTCATAATGGTGATGGATGAAATTGTAAAGGAGACAAAGGAAGCATATGGACATAAAGAAATGAAGTTACTGTTATTTGCAGATGATATTGTGGTCTGGGGAAGGAACACCGAAGAAGTGCAAAAACAACTAGATGCACTGAACGAAAATATTCAGAAGTATGGCCTGAAAATCAGTATAGAGAAAAGCAAGACCATGGTGATGACAAGAGGGGAAAGACAAGGAAAGGGCACTGTGAAAATTGGAAGTCAGAGTTTGGAAATTGTGGACACGTTCAAATACCTAGGAAGTGAATTGATGCAAACTGGTAGGTTGGACATGGAGATTGGCAGGAGGGTACAGCAGAGCAATGCATTCTATCAAAGTGTAAGAAAACTTGTTTGGGATAAGGAAGTACCAAGGAAAAGCAAGGAGGTAATGTATAAAGTGTATTATGTACCCATATTAACTTATGCAGCTGAGACTTGGACCCTGACAAGCAGGCAAGAGAGTAGAATCCAAGCCAGTGAAATGAAATTCCTAAGAAGTATGATAGGAAAGACAAGGAAAGACAGAGTGAGGAATGAAGATGTTAGGAAGGAAGTTGGGATGGGAAAACTAAATGAGAGAATTGAGAAGAATAAACTAAGGTGGTTTGGACATGTAAAGAGGATGGAGGAAAATAGAATACCAAGACAGATGCTGGAGGCGAAGTGCAAGGGTAAGAGACCAAGAGGAAGACCTAGAACAAGGTGGATGGATTCAGTGAAGAACGGCGTAAGAAAAAGAAATCTGGACTGGGACAAGATCGTGGAAGAAGAGTGGTGGAAGGAAAGAGGAAAGTGGAGAAGTGCCATAAATACCCCGACCCGGCAGGAGCTGGATAAGGGGAAATGATGATGATGATGATGATGATGATGATGAATTTAGTGGCTGTTGACCTTTAAGTTTAATTGTTTAGTGTGATGATCTGTGATGGAACAGGTTCAGGTTTGTGTTCTAACTTAGATATGGATTGAAAAACTTAGCTGGTTATGTGGGCCAGTTGGTGTTTGTTCTTGTGTGGACAGTGAATTTTGACACAACGAGAACGAACGAAATTACTTAAAATAATTTAGGGAAAACATGTACTATGAGCTCTTAAATTATTGTTTTAAGGATATCCGTTTACCTTAGATTTGCATGAATATTCAACAATCTAAGATACCGGTAATTTATTAGTCTGTAAACCTTTCTCATTTTATTTTCATAGCATAATATGTTATCTCATTATTAATAATTACTAAGCATTATATTCTAAAACTCAGCAATTCTTCTAGGTTTGTGCCGTGTCTTGTGTGGGGTTTCGCCTAGGACACCAAGCTGGCTCATCGGTGGGCTCTTGGTGTCCCCGCCCGGACCCCCACAGGAGTAACGAACTGCGCGTTACCTCCCTTTATTTAGAGTGCAACTGCACTCCTTACTTCCGGATTAAATTATAATCCATTCAATCCTTGTGTCCACAGTGGGGGGTCCTTTACTCACACACTGAATGAACTGGGCGTTAAACTTTCCAACCTGAATCCTGGAATCCACTCCCATTTCCCACTATAGTAGGGACTGTACTGTAATCCCTATCAATCCGCCCCATAACCTTGGCTAGCAACACCAACGGGTGGGTATTACGTGCCAGCCAGTTCCATTTTTTTTACGTTTTTTTCATGGAATTCTTTTCTATGCTTACTGTGCAGAAAGTTATTGTCTATTTTGAATCCGGTTACCGAACCACACATTTACTTTTTTATCATTTTAAATGATTATGTCGACTTCGCGGGGGTCTGGTGTTACGTTACGGTGACGGGACGAAATGTACCGATAATGCACTGAGGTGTGTGACGTCATAGTACTGCTTGAGCTTCCTCCATTCCCCGCGAGCTCCGGTGAGCGTGACGTCATCCAGCCAGCTACCTCCTTTGACCTTGGTTTGCACTTCCTTTTTTTTTTTGCTAACGGACTTTTGAGTTCAAGCAGCATTTGCAGCATTTGTAGCATTTAAAATGATATAAAGTCTAGTCTTTCAGACTGACTTCAGTGTTTTTTTAATAAGATATTGACAATTTTCTTTTGGTGGGTACGGAACCCCCCCCCCGTTGGTAATTCGTGTGCCTCGTAATACTGTGGTCTGTGGTAAGGGCAAAATTACAACAAAGTTAACAGAGCCACCATAATTTGTTCTGGTTGCAAGAGGTACACATGCGGAAAGCACAGTAAAGAACAGACCTATGTTCAACGTGTGTTAAAGATGGCGAATAATAATTTACTTTCTGAACTTCTTTTTTCATGATTTTGTGATTTTGTTTGCAACTGTTGTTAATTAAGTTATACTAGAGGAGCCGTGCGAGAAATCTCGCATGTTCATAAACCACACTTTCCCCAATTGGTTTATAATGAGAGCCTTAAAAGAGAAAGGTTGCTGTAACACACACCGGTTATTCGATATTTATGAAATTATACGATTTGAGTACTCATTCCTTTGATTTACTGATCTGAAATCCACGCAAAATGATAGGCTAGAGGAAAGACCTCAGAATGTTAAAATGACATGAAACAGGCGTCACTGCGGCCAAAATGTGAAGTTGACAGGAATTATGGAGCGTAGTTTCATACAGCAACAGTATTTGCAAATCGCACACTTTTAATTTTTTTAAATTAATTTTTTAAAGAAATTATATATATTTATGAAATTATAGTGCAATGTCTGCTAATGTCTATTCTCTTTCATTTGAATGCTCATTGTCACAATCGGTCGCTTGTACGCGCAGCAGGAGGGATCTCTACTACTGAAATAATATATATGTTATTTGATGTTATTTGATATTTAAGGTTCATTTGAGGTTCAAAATACAAGCTATGTTGATTAAAGGATAATGCATATCATAGAAAAGGAATTTATTATGGTGGTCACAAAATACCCTCCCAGCCCGTGGTTTGAAAAAAAAAAAGCATGGAATTGCTAGGGTCAAGTCCGTGCGATCAGGTGGGGATATAACAATGTCATTGATAAAAGCTGTATGTTATTAATGTCTTGTTCTAACACCTAATTGGGGCAAGAACTAATATGTTCTCAGCAACACGTAAATATGACGCCATTACCACACATATGACAAGTACTATATTAAAATAATGAACAGCGTATTGTTACCTGTCCACAACGGGCTCATTATTTTCGAAAGTCTCATTGTATGCCGCTCCATTGTCTCGCAATGACAGTGTGAATAATAGTAGAGAGTTGTGTGATTAATCTGCATATCTTGAGGAACACACCTACTGATTATAACAATAGGCCTCCATTAGCATCACCAGTGTGAATTTATAATTAACAATTGAAGAATTTTATATTCCAAGCAGGAGATCTGAATAGAGATGTACATTAATGGTGTTTGTGTCATCTAAATTGCTCAGGTTGTGAGCCTAATTATGTTCTTTAACTTGATTGACTAGGGTTGAACTAAAAACATAACACAAGATAATACAGTAAGTATATCAGGCCATACCGGGTGATTCAACAGCCCTTTCCAATATCGTTTGCTGCAACCCAATTAACGCGTGTCGGCGTCATTAATAAAATGTAAATTATTTATTCTTGATGAAAATTTCACACCTGAATCACTGCTGCCAACATAAATATTTTCTTACTTAGTAAAACCGTACATTTACGCTGCAATAACATAACAGGAGATCAATTATGAGTGACATAATGTTGTGTCCATCATACACAACAATTAGGGGTTATGGTTTTTTCACAAATGCGATAAAGCGCCAGATGCTTATAATGGCTTGCACTCTTGTATTTTTACTTTTCGCGACGCGTAAACCACTCTCTAGTTTTTTGAGAAAGCGACAAAATGCGAAATTGGCTCAAAATGCAAATATTATACCACGAGACTTGAAATGGGTCATTTGGCTCGATCCACACTCTGACCAATCGCATCTCTACGACAATTTCCCTCAGCAGCCGGTCTACTATGGTGCATGCTGGAGAAAATGGAACTCACCGCACGCATTCCCGAATCCTAGGGCTACTCTCGCGTGTGCTTAAGGTCTCTTTCACACGGAGCCACCACATCTCTGCAATATTTTCTCTAGCCACCAAAAACGCCACCAGCAATGAGCTAGTCTTGAAATGGAGGTGGAAAAAGCAGCACTTGCTGTTTTTCTATATATCAGGTTGCGTACCCGTTAAGAAGACGATAACTTTCTCACAGAACGTTTTCACTGTAGGTAAATTTATCCACCATCAAACTTACCAAATTCATTTTACTCTGGAGTTGAGGCATCTTCTTTGTTAAAAAGGAGAGTTACCAGTTCCTCCCAATTCTTCCTCTTCAACTCCCTGTTTGCGTATCCATCAGCAGTCATATCCCACAGAGCAGGTTTCGATTGCAATAGGATATGAATTAATCTGTGTCAAAATCACTCTTTCCTGGTAGGATATCCATTTTTAAAACTAGCAGATAATACACTCGCCTGGCCTGGCCGCACAGGAAGTCGCATCTCGTGTGAAAAGCTCCGTTTGACTCAATGTAAACATGTGGTGACGCTGCCAGCTTGGCCGCACCAAAAATCGCATTGCCTGCCACCAGCAATTCTGGCCGTGCCACCAGGGCGCCACCACCACCACGTGTGAAAGGCTACACTTGAATTAATGCAAAGACGTGGTGGCGCGGCCATGGTGGCCCCGTGTGAAAGAGGCCTAAAACCTCTAGAGATGCTGCAAGCGAACGTGGGGACGAAATACCATCACACAAGGGAAGTATCAGGTAAGACAGATCGAAACCTATCTTGAAACTTTGTAGACGCGATCATTGTACTATAAGAGGACAACGTGCGGAAAATCAGCTGCCAGATTGAACTGCAAGGCTCCGAAATCATGAGGCTAATCTCTCATATAAATCAATGGGAGGTAGCGAGTACCGTACATGTTGGAAGGGACAGCCCTGACGGCCCAAGCACTTAAAGCCGGTGGGAAGCATCCGCATGCTCCAGTCCGCATATATACCCCGTCTCACTACTACTCCGATTGCCACAGGGATGTCCAGCGCCGCTGCATACCAGGATGTCAGGTACGATTTCGGAGCCTTGCAGTTCAATCTGGCAGCTGATTTTCCGCACGTTGTCCTCTTATAGTACAATGATTGAGTCTACAACGTTTCAAGATAGGTTTCGACCTGTATTACCTGATAGGCAACTTCCCTTGTCAGAGAATTTCCTTGCGTTATGACGAGCATTTGAACTAAATAATGCAGCAATGGAGACTAGGAAGTTTACGACTCCTTTGCTCCCTATTGAATAGCTCTGGATTCGTTGTTCCTCTTCTCGCCTGTATTTATTCTGGTTGATTAGAATACCACTTAAATCTCACAAATCACCTCCTAAATCTCCTTGGAATGCAGGGAGATTAATATGTAAATTTGTAATGGGTATTCTTTAATGATATTAGCTTTTGGTGTTAGAAATGCAGTTAAGAGACATAAAGAGGGAAACATAAGGTCTTCAAATAAACTTCTGTTACAAATATCGTTAATTCCCACGAAAACATGATGTCAAAACTAACACCTTGACTCTAACGAGGCTATAAACCTAAGACACTCCACAGCTTGTCCATGTGACACATCAACAGCCAGGCTCACTCTATAGAGTAAATTGAACTTAATAGAACCTTTAGTTATTCAGTAGGGTATAACAAGCAGTTCCGTAAAGAACTACAGCAAGCAGCTTTCTTTTAATTTACTAACCTGATATATTAAAGGGTTTGTCACCATTTCTTAATGAATGTTATGAGTTTGCTTTTTTCTGTAGGCAGAGATCCTCCACAGCCGGCCCCGTGGTGATGGGGTAGTGCGACTGCGTATCACCCGGAGGCCCCGGGTTCGATTCCTGGCTCCGTTAAGGAATTTAGAAACTGACGTGAGGGCTGGAACGGGGTGCACTCAGCCTCGTGAGAACAATAGAGTAGCTGTCAGACAGAGAGGCAGCGCCACGATCACGCAAACCAAGTTCAACGGCCGAGAGGACCCGATGCGCTGATCACGCGTTACCCCAATATATGCAGGCCAAATGGCCGTGAGGCGGTCGCTTGGTGGGCCTAGGCCCTTCTAGGGTTGTAGTGCCAGGGGTTATTTAGAGATCCTCAACAAACCACGTGGCTTCATAGCCCATGAAGGGCCTTCGGTTACCAAGTCATTTGGTTTACAGATTGCGGGGTTAAGCGTAGTCAGCGCGTCGGTTCCCCTTGGACGTTATTCTTGGTTTTCCTGGCCAGGGTCGCTGCCCCACTGTCAGAAAGCTACGCAGTTGTTCTCACGAGGCAGAGTGCATCCCGTTCCAGCCCTCACGTCAGTTTCTAGTAACGCTGATGGAGCTGGGAATTGATCCCGGGGCCTCCAGGTGAGAGGCATGTTGCTCTACCACAACAACACAGGGCTGGCGAAATTGTGGCTCTTCACCGACGATTTCTCAGACCCATCTATGACTAATTGCTTTGAGTTGTAACCGTTTCTCATTTAATAAAATAATATCAGCCAGAACTCGGGGTCATACCAGGAACTTTCAAGTTAGAAACACTACAGCACATTGTGAGGTCTACATTCAGGTTTTTAAGAGTAGTGAAATAATTAACAAATATCCTTCGTTAAATTTGCATTTATACAATTTTTGATTTCACAATAAAAACTACAATCCCAAATAATGAACAAATAAAATTAATTACGTTAATAGAACAAATCTCACAAAATCAACCCTTAATTGACAAAATTGAATTTTAAACACAAATATTAAAAACTAGTCTTCTTCAAACACAAAGAAAATTTAAAGTCACAAAAGCCCTCAATTCAGATAGCATCTACATGATCTACAATGATCCTAATAAAATTTCCAAATATCGTCATAAATTCACATAGAGGCCTGACAATATTTGTTGTTGTTGTTGTTGTTTGAGTCTTCAGTCTTTCGACTGGCTTGATGTAGCACTCCATATTTCCCTGTCCTGAGCTAATCGTTTCGTCTTTATATAGGCTAGCTACCACACCCTACATGCGAGGCAATCTCTTTAACCTATTCTAACCTTGGTCTACCCCTACAGTTATGATCTGCGACCCTTCCTTCTATAATAAGTTTGCTATTCCTGGGTGTCTTAGTAAGTGTCCTACCAACCTATCTCTTCTCTTCATTAGCAGTTGCCAGAAACATCTCTCCTCTTCCACTCGTCTTAATACCTCTTCATTCGTAACCATATCTACCCATCTGATCTTCATCATTCTCCTGTAACACCACATTTCAAACGCTTCAATTCTTCTCTTTTCAGCTGCTCCAACAATCCACGTTTCACTCTCATAGAGTATTTAGGCAGTTTAAATCTTGTCTGGTATTTAATTACATTGCTTACATACACAGTGTACAATGGTCAATCATATCGATTTGAAGGGTACACTAATAATAACGTTTCAAACTAAACTAAACATTACATTACATGGTCAAAATATTAAATTTCACTTTACACTATGTTACGGACTTGTGCAAAAGTCAAAAGAAAACAATTAATACTATTGCTTGTTCACCGTTGAATGTTGTTGTTGTTTCTTATGGCTAGCCCGGATTCCAATCCATCAGCTTTCTTGCGTTCCAATAGAGATGTGTGAGGTTTCCTGAAGTTCTAACAGTCACATCAAGTTTGTTGCAATGTAGCAGGTGCCCCTTATCCATTTTACTTCCAGGTTCGTGACAAAGTGTGCATTCTTCAGATCTCAGGATGTTGATTGATTTCAGATGAGCTGCAAGGCATTCATGGCCAGTGTTAAGTCTGAAGAAGGCTATAGCTTCTCTTCTTGGTGTTAATTTATATTGATCCCATTTACCATCAATGTCCTTCCATAATTTGGTTTCTGCTGTTTTCTTTGCCATTTCTTCATACCTGTTTTTGATAGTATTTTTCAAAATCCTTTTTGCGGACATAAAATCAGTCTGACTGACAGGTTGTTGTAGTGTGGTACCTTTTTTGCTAATCTGTCTGCCTCTTCATTACCTGCTATTCCAACATGAGAAGGGATCCACTGAAATGAGATCTGTTTGTGGAGTCTTTGCAGGGTTTTTATCATACAAAAAATTTCTTTCAGTTCTTTATTTTGAGGCTTCTAATTTGACAAGACGGCTTGGATGGTTGCTTTTGAATCTGTAATGATAACACATTTTTGATAATCAATGTTTCTGCCTAATAACTGATGGAGTGCATGTGAAATTGCTCTTATCCCAGCATCAAAGTTTGTTTTGTTTTGGCCTACTGGGAAGTAGAGTGAGAAGAGAGATGAATGTATTCCTGCTCCAGTTCTATTTTCTTTGTCTTGTGAGCCATCTGTAAATATTTTTAGCCATTGATTAGACGGATATCTTTCTTCTATTGTACAGAGGGTGTTGAATGTACTCCTAAGCGGAAGAAAATGACCTAATTAATTTGCATGGTGAAGGGGAAATAATATATATCTTAAGTCAACAATTTTATTAGGTTTATGCCGTGCATGTCTTGTGCGGCGTTTCGGCTAGGTACACCAAGATAGGCTCATCAGTGGTCTATTGGTGTCCGTGCCTGGACCCCTACAGGAGTAGCGAACTGCGCACTATCGGATTTCCCACAACGGGAATCTAGTACAATGTTATTCTACAAAACATATGTTGGATTCACGTGTTTCACTATAGCTTTCGTCCGGCTCCGTGGCTAAATGGTTAGCTCGCTAGGCTTTGTCCCTAAGTGCTCCAGATTCGATTCCCGGCCGATCCATTGGGGATTTTAATCTCCTGTGGTTAATTCCCGTGGCTCGGGGACTGGGTGTAGGTGACGTCTTCATCATCACGTCATCCTCATTACGACGGGCAGGTCGCCCACGGGCGTCAACTAGAAAGACTTGCACTTGGCCTCTCCGGAGGCCACACGATTATCATCATCATCATCATCATCATCATCATCATCACTATAGCTTTCGCAAAGAGGTGAAATCTTCTTCATTATCCCAGTGACCAGAGTAGCAAAATATAAACCCGAAGGTAGGGTGATTGAGTCCCGCATAGGTAAAGCATTTTAATTCTCCAAATTCTATCTTTCTGTACATTACACGACCGAATAGCTGTAAAAACTAGTTCAATTAATTTTAAATGGGACGTGTTGATAATTTTCTCGTCACTTCTAACCTATAATTAATTGTGCTGTGATAATTTCAACTAGTTTCACTTGTAATTACCCGCAATTACCAACAAGACCTACGTGTCGGCAGCCCATGAGAACTGGAATTAATAATTCAGCTTGCTGCTTTGCTTAGCGTTCATCAAGTGTAAGAGAAAGCAACCTTGTACACGTAATCACATACTGTTTGGTGTTTGAGATCTTGAAACGTTATTATTAGTGTACCATTGAAATCGATATCTTCAGCCTTTTTTCCCTCAACGTAGGCTATATTGCAATTATACCAATAATGATAATAATAATGATAATAATTGTGTGGCCACACTACCCTGGTGGGTTAGGGGCAGATAATCACATTATTCCGCCCCTTAGAACCTTCATAACTAACTAACTAACTAACAACCCTGGTATAGCCTAAGTCTTCGGAAAAAATGGATATCTTAGAAAGTTTGCATGGAAATAGTTCCAGACTTTGCACACTTATCGAACAATTACATCATAAGTACATTCTGAGTACATCCTGAAGTGCTTTGGTCGAAATAATTGATGTCTGTTGCCATCATAATTCCGTGCAAAATAGTAAAATTCTTTAATCTTTATAGGCCAAGGTAATAATAATATCGTATGGCCTCGGGTGCCTAGGTGAATGGAGGCGTATCTTGAATTTCAAGAAACGTGAACTTTTTAGTTCTTCGCAGATCTTCATGTTTCCTTTTCCTATCTGCCTTTCATACAATTAGTATCTGCAAAGACCTTTAGTCCTCAATCTTAGAGGATCTATTTTTTTTTCACTGTATTTTTAGCCTACCTTCGATTTTTGCCAAAAATGAAAGTAGACTTATGAGATCAACACAGGGCGAAAAAAGTGTGTCTGTCTGTGTCTGTGTATGTGTGCGTGTGAGTCTGTGTGTGTGTGTGTGTGTGTGTATGTGTGTGTGTGAGTCTGTGTGTGTGTGTGTGTCTGTATGTGTGTGAGTGTGTGTACTCTGAATGTCTGTCCCCCCCTATCAATTCGAACACGGTGAATGCGAATTGAACGAAATTTGGTACAAAGGTAGCACTAGCAAAGGACACCTCAGTGTCATGTTTTATATCGCCGCCATCTTTACTAAAACTGAATGGCGGCCACTCAAACGTTCAAAACGTAAAATCAAATAACGACTAACCAAATCATCCGATCTCTACCAAATTTGGTAACAACATACCTTCGTATAGGATGCGTCTTGTGACCAAACTACAAGGTCGTCCGCCATACCATTCAGGATGGCGGCCGTGCAAATTATGCAAACTTTATAATCCATATCATGGGACCCACCAGTTCCGATTATCGAGCCGAGAATCGTTTTAACTGTTCTAAAGGAAGAGGCACGTTCGAAATTAAAAGTTTATTTTGTAATACTATAGTGCAGACGTGATTTTAAAAAGCTGAGCCGATTCAGTAATAAGACAAGATGGCAGCGGATATCTTGTGCCTGACTTATATTTCACTAATTTGAGTATTGCATGCAATATAGCGTACTGATACGAAATAAATAAACTTTGTATGAAATGCTTTATATATAAATAATATACTCCAGTGATGAAATCGTTTAGTATAAATCATTATTTGCTAACAAGTTCTATGTAAGTCATTTTATATAGAACGATATTCGCTGACACAATTAGCTCAGTGGTAGAGTGTTAGCCTATCGCTCAAATGCCTATGGTTCAAACCCGATCAGAGCTAGGTTTTTGCTTGAAATGTTATATGTTTATTGTTTTGTAATGACTCAGATGTTTTAAAATTGAGCGTTATATTGTGCATATTATGGTGTAAAATATATATTTAATTAAAACATAATTCGCCAGCAGATTTACTCGAGACATCTAGCTGCCAAAAAGGTAACTGCATGCCGACCTACTTATTAACTTCCAGATTTTATTGAAAAGTTTCTTCTTCTGGCCGCTAGAATGCACTCGCTCTGTTAGGATTATATTGTTCGATATTTCACCACTAGATGTCACGACTAGTCTACGTGGGGCTCCATTGATTACTATACCATTGGCATTCTATGCGCATCGAATTTGAAGAATGACAAGATGATAACTTACTACGATACATTTTTACTTTTTATTTTAAAGGGCTTGTAACAGCCTATTTTGCGTTACTTGAAAATGTTATTTGAAGTAAAGAACAAAACGATTTCACATAGTTTGTATACACACGTCTCTGTAGGGTCATGGAAAGATTTGTTAATTCAATTAGGGTTGTGAAAGCCATGCACAACCAGACGTGTAAAGACATGCCTCAACTCAAAGTTGGATGTTGCCCACGGCAGGTCGTATATGTAATAATAATAATAATAATAATAATGTTATTGGTTTTACATCCCTTTTAACTACTGCTGCTTTTAGAGACACCGGGGTGCCGGAATTTTGGCCCGAAGGGGATCTTTAACGTGCCAGTAAATGTACTGACACGGCTCCCTCGCATTTGTGCACTCTCAAATGCCAGCTGACTGCGCCAGGATACGAACCTGCAACCTAGGGCCCAGCAAGCGAGAACGTTACCGCTGAGCCACGCAGCCAGTCCGGTCGATTATGTCTCCAGATCCATAACATTCCTGATATACTTCTTATCTTTCTTTCTTTCTTTCTTCAATGATGGTAGCAGTTTTTATCTAGGTTGTGGCGTTTGGTAGAGGTAAATCGTTTCTAAGGTCTTCAACAAAGAATAGTTCTATTATACTCTTTGATAATAAAAACGAGTTATAACTATACTCATACATTTAGGAGAAAGTAGGCTATATGTTCTTTACTGAACATCTTGTTTTCTCCTAACTTCTGTTTCTTGTCCATTTCTACTTCTAGAATGTTAGGAATATTAGTAGTAGTAGCAACAGTATTCACTTTTCATTCTCATATCCATCATTACCATTAGGGTACAGATGAATTAGATGTTACGCCCCTTAAAGCCCCTATCATATGATCTAAAAGCCCAGCACTAGCATTATGTACTAAAATGCTCGCTGAATTGTATTTTAAACCAAAGTTTCCCAACTTTTATTTGACCGCGGCCAGGCAATTTATTTTAATTATGGTGACCCTAGGTCCCGTTGACACCTTGACATTAGAGGTACTTTTATTTCTAAATACCGCAGTTCTTACCCGAATTCCCCACGTTCTAGGGGTAAATAATTATACATGCATGTAATGGAAATAAAGTAAGAGTAACAAGGCGATAGCCTAAGCTGTGCTATTATCTCGTATGATAGTATCAATACTTCTTATCCCTTCAGAGGACAGATGCAATTTAACTCTTTACAGGGCAAAACTATTTTTATATTCATGTGTTTTTACATTTTAATTTATTTTAATTATTATAATTATCAATAATGTTATTATTTGCGTCTGTAATTTAATTTTTTATACAGGGTGTATTTAATTATACCGACAAAAAAATCAGGGACGCAGAGCGAGTTCGTAGATTTGAATCGCGCGCCCGGAAGTAACAAAGTAACCTCATTTTCTCGGAGGGAAAAATTTTCTCCGCCAATCCGATTGCGGCTTCGTCCTTTACATAACACGCAGAGCGTCCCTGTTTTTCTTTCGGTATAATTAAGATACACCCTGTATATATATTATTAATTTATTTATTTATTTATTTTTAATTTAATTTTCAATTTATGTTCTTATAGATTTAACTTTCATATTTTTCTCTTGATTTAATTATCCAATATCCAATCGATTTTACAATTATTTTCATAATTATTTTATAGTTATGTTTGTTATTTTAGTTTTTATATTTCATAAATTCTTATAATTTTATTTTTATTATTTTTATTTCTACATTTATATTTTATTTGTACACTTTAATTGCTAATGATTATAGTTTTAATTTCTTTAACATTTTATCCAAGACATTACGTCAAGTAGGTACGTACTGAACCCGAGGTGGTCATGCTGACTGGTCTCGAACGTGGATCTCGGAGATAAGTTGAGCTCTGAATGAAGGTTCCACCAGGGAACGAACCCGAGATATGTGAAGGGTATTTAATTGTAAGAACCCCTAGAAGTAATTATATATTTAATTACTGATGTGATATCAGTTGTTACTGACATTATTTAGTGAAATAATGCAGGAAAAAAGTGGAAGATAGCATTATTTGGACTACATGAAGTAGGCTATGCTGGATTTGAAACACAGGAGTTTCAACGTTTGACGTTTAGCAAATAGCCCCAGAATTGTGGGAGGAGGTCCGTGGCGCCACGTCAATCTTGCTGACCCAGATAAGTCGTCTGCAAGGGGTCGGGAGGTTAAATAATGACCAGGTTCTTCCCCGTTTGAGAATAGACTTGAGAATGGAACGGGAAGATCCCAAGGAAAATCATTGATTACTCATGATTGGAGCAATGCAATGACATGAGAGTTGCGCATAGGTGAATCTTTAGCCAGGAGGCTAATTTTAGAGCCATAAAACGGCGAAATCAAGGCATGTTTAATGCAGTGCGTAATGTTACAGGACTATGGGTGTTCGCGGATGGACTTGAGGATGTTGCCAGGGATTCCCAGTGAAGTAGCGTCCCCAAGCCATGGATAAGATAATTAATGTAAATTAAGTGGCCGATCGATCCTCGAACACACATACATTTTTGTGACCAGCGAAGAAAAAGGAACAATATGGATATTATTCCAAGTTCAGAATCACCCTAGGAGAGGAGCTGATTTATCGCGGGAATTCTTGCCCTACTTTTTGTGTGAAACAGATATAAGAGGGTGGACCCAGTCGAAGCGAACAGTTTTACAGTTGACCTCAGTACAGTTGAAACTTACAGTTCGTGACAGTTTTAGACCCAGTCGGAGGGAGAGTTGTTTTGAAGCAGTCGCAGTTGAAAAGGACACGGAGCGCCCAGGCGCACACAAAGACTTTAACATTTCACTGGTAATCAGCATGCTAGCTGTGCAATGTAACACACATATGAGAATATATTCATGCATGGTCATGAACTAAGAATAAAGTCTGTAATTAACAAACTTGATTATGCGAAATGCATATTACCGAAGTTAGGAGAGGATGCTCGGACTTCAATGTGGGAAGCCGTGCAGTAAGACTGTTATATAATGTTTATTAAGTGCCGTGTGATATACTAGGCAGGACTGTGAAAAGTGATAATTCATGTAAATACAATGTACAATGTTGAGCGCAGTAAAGTATAGTGATTGGTTATACATATTTGGAGTATACCAGTAAGTAGCGTTCATGACGAGATGTAAGCATATCGCTGCAATAGTAGGAAGATTATCAAGGGATGATCGAGAAATTGTTGGTGAATCCGTGAGCAGATGATCGGGAGATTCAATCAGGAAGGGGTAGGACCGAAGGAAGGGCCGTCCGCACCTGTACTTTCGATACATGCTAGGGAATGTCAACCAATCAGGAATTAAAGTGTAACGTGTGTTTGTGCACCGATGTTATGTAAATATCTCTTAAAGTCATAATATAACCAGTGTTATATAGTGTTATGTGTTTTGGAAGCATTAGCTTCATTATAAAAATGGAAAAGTGTCATGTGTTTCGGAAGCATTAGCTTCATTATAAAAATGGAAAAGTGTCGTGTGTTTATAAATCAGATGTCATATAATATGTGTATTTGCAAGATGGCAATGTGTCACTAAGTAAGCCGATGGCAGGTGACACTGGAATACGGTGGTTGGAGCCACCTGGATAAAGCCGACGTAAGTACCCCACAAATCATGTTACTATAGAAGGATAGTCACTGCATGTAATGTGATTTCGGAAGTATAAAATATGCCAGTAAGAATCAATATTAGGAGGCATATCCTCATATGTTTATTGTTTGATTTCAGTAAAGTTAAGATGTTGAATACATCAGAGAGTGGATTAATCGTTACCACTATTAATGCTACTAATAAATAATGGCAATTCAGTTATGTGAAACTTAACGTGACGAACGCGAATGTTCGATCATTGAAGCAGTTACGTTGTGTCGGAAGGATAATTTATGCCAGTAATAATAATAATAATAATTATAATAATGATAAACGGTATAATTGAATACATCAGGATGAAAGGTTTTAAGCAAGAAGTATTTACGCTAATTGGATTATTTATCTAGCCAAGCAGTAGATTATATTAAGGGAAGAGAAAAGAGTTAATATTAAATACATTGTATTAATGGGAATATGATTATGCACGGGAATGTTGGAGCTTGTCAGTGAATTGAATTTGTGGCTTGATTAAGCTCGTAGAGTACAGTTAGAGTTCTCTTTATTATAAGGCGAGATCATGGTCAGGTAAGGGGCCAGGGGATCTAATCGACGTGTGAAATCTCGTACAGCATGAGCGTACAGAGATATTAATTTATACCGGAGCATATTTAGTGTGTACCCTATCTCCGATGTTGGATATGAAATGTTCTGGGTCCGAATCCCGTGGTAAGCGCGGGGAGAACATTGGACACCTCGACGCTATACCTGATTCCCCGAGAACTTATTGTTGAGTGATTCAGCTCGTTGAAGCGAATCATTGGCGGCAGCTGTTGACTGACCGTAATATTTTATTTGAGATACCGGCTAACCACTAGACGTGTGTTCTATGAATCTCGTGCCTCCATATTGTGATACGGACCTGTTGAGGCCGTTATTAATGTCCTAAGGATAGGATTAAATATTCAAGCTCACCCAGAACCATTGCATAATATTCAGTTCAGATCATATGGGATCACGTGGATCATTGTGACCACAATGTTATATTCAAAGTTTTAATACTGCTTGGGAGGTAAAAGTCAAGGAAACGGGGAGACAAGGGGCGGTTTACAGCCGTGAACGACCCTACTCCGTGCCATTGTATGCAGGCAGCTCCAAGGGGCTGGGGTTACTAAACTAACTGTGAAGGTTCGCGTTCTTGAGCGGACAGATTTAAGACCTTGCTTGTAATGAAAAGGAAGAATTGTTATAATGTGTAATAAATGTGTGTGGTTTAAAAACACATTGCTAATCATAGAGTTCCCTGATGATATAAAAATTTAGCATTCTAACGAATGGTTGGATGTTGTATTTGTTACTGTCACTGACACCTAGTTAATGAAGTTGGTTACTCGTTGCCACAGGCTACGCTCGTAAGGGTAGCGTAATAGTATACTATCCGACACAACGATAACAGAAGTTATTTAATGAAATCACAATGACATGCAGTGTAACTATAAAAGAAGGGAGTGGAGGGGTAGACTTACGTAATTGTGGTGTTGCAAGTAGATCGTAGTGCAAACCATGAGTTGGCTAATGCATGAAAGCATTTGGTGGGAGAGAGAGATGTAACACAAACAGTACACATGATGTAAATTCAGATGTATTGTAGGATACAAGTAACTTTGTGAATATAAAGAAGTCACATTAGGTGACATGAATGTAATAGTTCAGTTTTGTGAAACATTACATGTGCATCAGTGCACTTGAGTAAAGTTTAAAGTCCACATAATGGTAAAAGATTGAATAGTGATATGGATTTAATTTGTTCAACTATGTGAATAATTAATGGATTGTGGGAGTAACTTTGTTTGTTTGTGTATTGTTTATGGGATTTGTGTTCTAATTATTTGTTTGAAGCCATGAGTTTAGAGTAGAGTTGTGCCTTATCATTGTAGAGTTGATATCTTTTAGCCTCAAATCCAAAATATGCAACTGCTCAATGGGAGAACGGTACACGCCTGAGTCCTGATGCTAGCTGGAGACAGAAGTATATTTTCCATCGAGATTACTCACATGGGTACATGGAAATTGATGTCCTGTACAGTGATTTGAGTTATAGGTACAACTAAAGTCGGTCTAGATCTTGTGCACACAACTCTAGTAAAGTAACGATCAACATGAATTAGGGGAGGACCGCACCTAACCTTAGGTAAGCTCCGATACGAACAATATAAATTTTGATAAACACCTTCTAGTAGCATGATATACATTCATTTATCATGGCGCTGGTATGGGGGCCGGTTTAAAATACAGGTCACCATATGCGCTAGAGCTGTACTCATTTATCATGGCGAGACCCAAGTGGGGCAGTCGACAGTACAACCGAGACCATGGAGGGTTGCTGCGATGTCTTAACGAAGACCACCTCCCATGATATATACTCAATACATTTATCATGGCCCAAGCAACGTGGGGCGGTATTAATTCATTATGGAACCGCCTGCGTTAGTGCAATATGAGCGATCTTGGCATTGCACAAACCGGCTATATTTGATAAATGATATATCATTTATTTATCATGGCGCCCAGGTTCGTGGAGCTTATGGGATTTAGGGAAACCACATAGATTTTTTATGGAATTTCATGGGGAAAACCATAGTAATTATATTTTTGCCTCAAACTGTGTTTGAGTGATTTATGAGTTCAGTAGGCTTTTGACGTAACGCAGAGTCTCTCTCTATTGAGAAGAGGATTACCCAAGGGTATGAGCGCTAAGCACCCAATACATAATTAATCCATAGATTCAAAGTTTATGCAATTTTGCAGTATGTGCACAGTGTTTTGTGTCTCTCTCCAAATCGTATCCACACATATTTCCAGGAAGCCTGCCTGCATCTCAAAGTATATTATTGTAAGAATGTCTGGTACGGTGGAGATCGTGCAGTTGATTGCAGGCTTAAGACAGCATTTTGACGCTGTTAATGAACAAAATAAACTGGAAGCTAAGGCTTTCCAGGAGGGAATAAACGCTCGGTTAGATGATAATCAGAGTGAATTGAATAATCGGTTAGATGCCAATCAGCTGGCAATTAATGCAAATCAGGTTGCAATGAATCATAATCAGAGTGAATTGAATAATCGGTTAGATGATAATCAGGTTGCAATAAACAACCGATTGGAGGCAAATAACGTTGAGTTAAACGATAAGTTAAGTCAGATGCAAGAGGTAATTAAGACTGAAGTTACAGAAACTGTTGTAAGCATTGTATCGGAAATGCAGGTTAAGATGGATAAATGTTTCGAGGCTATAGAAGCCTAACTTGAGAGTAACTTACAAGCGTGTAAGCATGAGCAGGATGAAACCAACAGTAGGTTAGGCGCATTGGCTAACGACATTAAGGATATTCAAATCCAAAATGAGGCGAATCTCGAACGACAAGCGAAACAGTTCGCAGAATTTACCCGTACGGTAGATCAAAGGTTGGAAGAAAACGACAGTAAATGGGACACGAAATTCAAAAGCTATGCTAGAGCAATTAACGGTGATCTAAAGAAACAGGATCAGAATATATTAGGTCAATGCCAGGAAATAGGTGAAATCAAGGCTGTCGTTAACGAGAGTAAAGAGCTGGTAGGAAATATGAAGGGTCAGATGAGCAAAGTTCATCAAGAACTGGACCAAGTTCAATGTGACATTGTCGTAGTTAACAAAAGGCAAGAGGAGAATAGGGGTGAAATCCTTAAGGTCCAGAATGAAATGTCAAAGGTCAATGGACACATTCGAGAGGAAATCAAAGGATTGAGGGAAGAACTCGAAGTGAGAGAAGGCCAAAAGACAGAGGCAAACGACAAGACCCTTGCTCAGATAAAGGAAGATGTAGAGGATGAAATATCCCATATTAAGCAAAGTCTGAAGGAAGACAAGCAGAAAATATTTCAAGTAGCCGAGGAAAATCGAGATAGGCTTACCAGAATAGAGAAAGAGGTAATTACTCGTCTGGAAAGAGCAGAGATGCGCCACAATCAAATGGAGACTAGGATAATTGCGCAAGAGGAAACCCTCATGAAAGATCCTAAGTCTAGCGAAGGCAGCATGGACGATATGAGGAGAACTAGGTGGGCAGATTTGGAAACCCAGCCTATAATAAGGAGTGCTACAGGCCCAGGCGAAAGTCCTTATATGACACCAGGTGCGCCAGTTGCAGCATCGACGCCACACGAAAATGCTATGCACACACAAGTGATAAATGTTATCAGAGCAAGTGAAGAGAAACCAAGGAAATTCTCAGGTAGCCACTGTAGTATGACACCGAAATATTGGCTAAAAGAAGTGTCTGAATATTTGAATGATGCACGAATACCGCAAGAGCGCAGGCTACGAGCTATAGCGAAATTAACAGAAGGGGAGTGCGCATTATGGTTTCGCAGCTTCCGCTACACTTTCGATACTGTTGAGGAGTTTCGAGAGGCATTTTTGAAGAGATACTGGGATCCACCGACCCAACAGAATTTACGGTTGGATTTGTATTCAAAAAGATACAGCACTAAGAATCCAACGAAGTATGCAGAATTCTTCATATCACAGATGTGTCGGTTCAAAGAACTTGATCAAAAGCCTAGCGAGCTGGAATTATGTATTGCTATCGCCAAACAGCTTCCATACGAGATACAGAGACTGCTAATCTCGGCTAATGCAAAAACTGCTATGGAAATGGAGACGGTTCTGAGACAACTGGACCTCACAACAGCAAATACGATGCGTCAGACTCGAACCGCGGAACAGGTACATGTGACCAACACGCAGACTGACCAGTATCAAGCTCCAAAGAACAACAAAGCTACTAGCACAGATACGTTAGATTCTAACGGACGTTAATGGGAACAGGAACCCAGAAGATGGCAGCCGAAGTATAAAGGTAATGTTGGCAGAGGAAGAGGCCGAAATTCTTGGAATAAGCAGAATACCAGGGATAGACCGTACCAAAACAATGGAGGTAACAATGGCCAAGAAGGCAACAATAGAAATTGGAGACCCCAGGAAAGAAGACGAAACTTCGATGATGAGGTAGTGTACCCGATTGTCATCATGTGGACCATGTGTTCGTATCCCAACTAACTCACGGTCTTTCGAGGTATGGGACGTTCCTGCCCACTATACGACCACATGCTCAGGATTTGAGTCTACCAGGTAACTACTCCACAGGAAATTCACAACATTTTCCTAAAAATAAACAATTTACTGGTCTAAAATCATGGCTATACAACAAATACAAATAAAGGACAAATTATATTTAATTCCCACAAATAAAATTAGGGTAATTCTGTGAGCTTTCTTCTTAAAATAGCGCGACACTGCACTCAAATCTAATTCTAGCATCCTGTTAATGATATTTTCAGACTTCCATGGGTTTCCATAGTGTTCATCAAGTGACACAATTTTAGTTAATGGGAGTATCATAACCCAAAAATCACATATCACATAAAATGATATTAATAAAACATTATTCCATTTCTTATGGCATTTACCTTGATTAGCATGAATTCATTCTTTTCGGCAATCATTAACAAATATTTGTTGTGTTGTGTGAATCATCTCCCCTCTTTCCATCCATATGAACGCTTTAAGAAAAGTGGTACTTATCCCTTCCAAAATAAACATGGATAGAATATATTATAGTTTCACCATATAACGATTTTCTGGGTCTTGTCGGGCTTATCATCGTTACAAATGTGTCATGTTCTGGGAAAACACATACCCGTCTGCATAAATTAGCAGTAACTGGCAAAATGCACTCTAAAAGAAGATGCCTACATTATTTTGGTTCAGCTTTCCTCCTCAGAGAATAACTGAGCCAAATATTATCTGATTTCTGTGATCCAACAACGTATGTGAGTTGCAACCCACCGTTCAATTCAATTGGCATCATCATAATACTCAAATCTTAATTGCATATTGAAATATCGAGATTCCTCAGTGTTCTATTGTGACTCTAATTTACAAGGGACCGGTCGAACGACCTTCCTCCCCCTCAGCAGGCAATAAAATTCGTTCCAGCCGGCTATCCAAGATGGCCGCCGCAAAAGTGGTCTACAATCCCCCCTCTCTCTACTGTCAAGATCAAGGTCAGGTTTGTTTACAAAATGCAGTACTGGAGTAACGCTAAGTGTGGCTCCTAAATAATTGAGTCATTTAAATATTTAACACCTATCCTTATAGTGTCTTGGGCTCAACTGGCTCCTTAATTAACATTCATGGCTGGGGTGGAATTCTAGTGATAGCCTTGCCGTTCTATGGTGACTACTAGTGGCTTTTAGACGCGCATCATAGTGAAAATCCACGACTTTCACCAGCAGCTGTCAATAAAATATAAGGAAATCTGCGTTCCTAAACGACGAATATGATCCTTACCTCACAGGGTAGGTCATTAATACACACATGCTCACAGCGTCTCGACGGACGTCAATAGTGGCATAATTCAAGCAAGCGTTGGATACAGACAGGCTCTGTCCAATTCGCTGCGAAATAATACAGTATGCTCAAGGGCGATACTACTCGTAGATTTAGCCAACTTCTCACCTAACGCGCAAGCTATACTAGTTTGTCCCCGCAATATTTATTACGTAAATCACTGGATTCTACGTTAATTCTGCACGCTTACATGCGGCTCAAACAATACTTCACATAGATGACTCCATTATTAAGGCACCCGCGCTCTCTCTATCATACCACTTAAGCCAAAGCTTTACATAGCTCCTAACACATGTATAAATTTACTGGCTTTCTTTACTTTAATGGTCCTCAAACATAATCCTAAGGATTGACCATATCAAATATTCATTCATATTTCACTGACACTGAAAAAGCTCTCGTATTTCTCTATATTTCACGTTATACTCTTACTGTTTATCAAATACAGTATCTTTACATTAGACATGACACTATTTGATCATTATTTAGGCCAAAAATGCCTATTACTTTACTGTTGCTGACCCCATAATATTACTATTATTATCATTTAACGTTACCGTTACATCCATCACTATTTTTGCCTGAATGGCCTTAAACAAATCACCTTCCAAGCCATATTTTACTCAAGACGAGTGGTGAAAACTCGTTCAGTAAGTGACTATTACATCTTATTCTCAAAGTGATAAATCGTTACATGGTGAACTATTTAGTTATAATGACATTATAAAAATGGGTACTCACTTTTTCCTCTTTGCTGGATAGTACCAGCGCTTCAGCTTTAGCGCTACCATGACGCTTGACTTAAGCCATCATGTTATCCTTTACACAACACTTTGACTCATACACTTTCCACATGATACACATATTTTTATCAGTGGCCTTTATCACTGTTATACACTGCATATTAATCACTATACACATGAACACTTTAAATCACTATTTCACAATTTATATACATTTATCCACTACTTCACATGTTGATCCTTAAATTGGACTTCTCCTACGCCTGATCTCAGAGATGCGATGCAATTATGACAACCGCTGGTCTCCGTGACAATCTAACAGCGTTTTACGGACATTCGATCCTCGTTCCCTGCAATCTTGTTCAGCTCACTATCCAGATTAGGTGGCAATGATTTCCAAGCTCCCATCATTGTAGTGTTTCTGACGATGATGTCATATATAATTCTGACAATACCTCCCGGTATCAGAACTGTTCAAAAACATTATAAGTTCCTTTTTCGCTGTGGCGAATTTATATTTGCGTCAGACAATAGGTAAATATCTGTATTAATTTACTTTCGACGCACTTCATGATTACTTATGAAGCTTTATAACTTGCTTCTATTGTTCTCCAACGACGGCGCGTTGATACTTTAACATTTGGCGCGCTACTAGCAGCGTCTTAGTTACGTGTATACTGTAGAATAACTCTAGGCGAACTGGTGAAGACTGTAGAACGAACTGTAGAGCAACTGGCTTGGCTTGCCTTGCTCCCCCTATATAAAGGTTTCTCTTACAAAATAGTCCACTGGACACATGAGAGCGACTCCTTTCTTGAAATATTACCTCTTCAGCCGAAATGGCATCTACATCTTGTTTATTTAGGTGTGGAGGTTTCAAAAACATTCGCGTGCCGGCGATCGCTTCGGCCAATTAATTACAATTAATTGCCTTAGTTCAGCGCGTGGGTACGCCATCGTGGTAATTCCCCGTTGACTGGTCACAAAGTCACTGCTCTTGAGCGTAGGCTAGGTTGTAATTCGTTCATTTGGAGATATAGGCCTTAATTTAGGTGAAAAACCACTCCTAAATTACCTCTCCGTGAATATATTCACCTGGGTGTATATTTCAAAGCATTTCAATGCTCCACTTGGCTGTAATTAATTAATTTCCATGAGCCATCATCCCTACCCTCAGTTTCACCGTTGTCAAGCGGTGGATACCCGGGTCATTAATTTTGAGCTGTCTTTCCGCTCCAGACGTAAATAGTTCGGTCGGCGCCTAGGCTCTCCGCCCACTTGCTAAGGGTCATTTGTAAAACTTCAAACTGGCCTCCTCTCATTTTCGTATGCTCTGAAAATGTATATTTCCTTGCATTTGGCTACAGTTCTTCCCTTAAATTGCTATGATATTCACCTATAGATCGTGAAATCACGCTACATTCTTATATGTCAGTATACCTCTCATTGCTCTTTGGGTTCCCTGAATCGCTCCCCCGCAGAGATCAATGGTTCGACTCTAGGCATAACCATGTGCCTGGTCTTCTCTGATGAGACCTGAGTTCGATGCCAGACTGCCGTGACCGATTGGGCACAGTAGAGGAGCGATACCACGCTTCATTGCAATACCTCAATGAAAGGGGAGATGAGCCCCCGAAGCAACAAGTCCACTGGCAAGAAGTTATGCAGAATAGGACATCGCCAGATAGATATGGAGACGGAGCTAAGAGTTTGGAGCTACAGCGCAGCGAACAGGAGAGAAGAAACTCCAAAGGGACGGGCGCTATTGAAAAAAAACGCGAAAATTAGAAGAATTTGGAAATGATGGATGGAAGTCAGTCAACGTCATCAATTGGATAGCCAAACCAGAAGAGTTAATTGAGGAAACGGGAGGATCACAGGTCATGGTCAAACGAGAATTGCCCATTATTTTGATAAGAGTGGCAGGGTTGAAAATAAGAAGTTTATTGGATACGGGTTCAACAGTGTGCCTTATGACACAAGCTTTGTATAATGAGATAGCGCAGAGAAAAAATGTTTTGAAAATACCTATCTCAAGTGTCAAAATAAAAGGTGTGATTCCAGACAGAACGATGGTATGCAAATATCAAGTATTCCTAGAGCTACAGATAGGAGGCTCTACGTTTTCACAGAGTTTTCTATTAGTAAACAAACTGCCTTTTAACCTGATTATAGGGGCACAATTTATAAGGGAATACCGAGTGATAATCGACCTAGCACAGGACAAGGTTATGTTCCATGTGAATGAGGAAGCTGAAGGCTTAGAGGTCGCACTCAATCAGAATGAACCAGGGTCAGATGAACAAGTATGGCATACATACAGAGATGTGGCTGAGGAAGAAGTGTTAGCTATTGAACAGTTAGAAGAAGAACTGAAAACACTAGCCGCAGACTTAGAAAAAGATCTGGAACCCGAACTGGAAGAACATATTTCGGAAAAGCTTGAAGAAGCAAAAATTGGACCAAAAGAGAAGGAAAATTTAAGGCAATTATTACTGGAACAGAAGGAAGTCTTTGATTCGAGACCTGGTCGTATAAAGAACATCACTTATGCTTTCCAAGTCAGTGATTGGACACCATTTAGGCAGAAACCCTACCCTATAGCCGAAAAGCTCTATGCTAAAGTGAAAGAGGCAATTCAGGAGATGTTGGAGGCTGGTGTTATTGAGAAGACACCTACGCCTTACGTAAGTGCATTGGTAATTATACCTAAGACAGACGGGACTGTCAGGATATGTCTGGACCTGAGACATTTAAATTTGAAGGTTATTCCGGAGTTCGACCAAGTGCCACCTATTAAGGAAATCCTCAGGAAATTCAAAGGGAAACCCGTATTCACAAATTTGGATATTACTTTCAGTTTCCACCATCTTGAATTAGAGAAGAAAACTAGTCTGTTGACAGGATTTATGTTTGATCAACACACATATACGTTTTTAAGGCTACCTTTCGGGTTGAAAACAGCTGGTTCAGCCCTGATAAGAGCGTTAGATCGCAATCTATCCGATGATGTGAAGGAGAGAACCATCAGATACGTAGACGACATTCTAATCACATCAGAATCTCTGGAGGAGCACATGAGAGACCTGAAGATGTTGCTAGATGACCTTCGAGAAGCTAACTTTAAGGTTAATATCAAGAAATCGCACTTCTGTCAGAGGGAAGTTAAATTCCTAGGGCATGTTATTGATGCAAATGGAGTTAAGCCTAACCCAGATAAATTGGAGGTAATTCGGAATTTCCCTCGACCCACGAAAGTAAAGCATGTCCGACAGTATTTGGGAGTAATTGGATTCTTTTCGAACCACTGCCCAAATTATACTACGACAGTAGCACACTTGCAGGATTTATTGAAGAAAGGCGGCAGATGGAATTGGACGGAGCAATGTCAGGAAGCATTCGTGAGGTCAAAGCAAATGCTTTTGGAATATGTGAAGCTGGGATACCCGGATTATACCCAGAAATTCATCATACAGACGGATGCATCACTTGTTGGTGTAGGAGCGATGCTATTCCAGGAAAATGTTGATAAGCCTGAAAGGAAAATTTGTATTGCCTTTATAAGTAGGAGGCTGAAAGCCCATGAGAAAAACTACACGATTACAGAGATAGAGTTGCTCGCAATTTTATACGCGTTGCAAACATGGCATAAACTCGTGTATGGCTTTCAAATAGTCCTCAGAACAGACCATGAAGCTTTAACATTTCTGTTAAAGACGGACTTGTCTAGCCAGCGGTTGACAAGATGGTCCCTGTATATTCAACAATTCAATGTGGAAATAGAATACTGTCCAGGAAAATAAAATGTAATACCGGACATATTAAGCCGTTACCCTAGAGAAGAGGAAACTCTCGCTGTCCAGATTGAGAATCGAGATCAGAAGACTTTGGATGGTTTGAGGAATCTTAACAACCTACAACGCGAAGACCCGTGGTTGAAGATGATGATCGATTACTTCGAGGGACGATTAGCAAGGGGAACTGCAATATACAGAGAGGCAGAGGCATTATCAACAGATTATGTATGGTATAATCAGATACTACACAAGTGGGATGATGTGGACCATACCCGACAAAGAGTTGTCATTCCTGCATCTTTGCAGAGGAGATTGGTGTGGCTAGCACACAGAGCATTTGGACATCCCGGAATAGACAAAATTACCGCTCTGTTGAAAGAAGCATTTACTTGGCCAAAGTTGAGAGAAACTGTGAGAAATGCCATTAGGACATGCGATTTGTGCCAAAGGGTAAAGCCAAATCCATTTTTAATGAGACAACGACCTATTCCATTGTTACCGGAGAAGCCAAGGCAGCTATTAAGCATAGATAACTTTGGGGCATTGCCTAGAGCACGTAGAGGCAATAGACACATTTTTGTAGCAATGGATGTATTTTAAAAAATGGTGGTATTATGCCCCATACAGAAGACAAGTTCAAAGCAGGTATTGAAACGCCTGAAAGAGAGAGTTATTCCGATTCTTGGGAAGCCGGATAACATCCTCTCAGACCACGGAAGTTGCTTCACAAGCGCGGAATTTCGTCGAGAACTGGAAACTCTAGGAATTAGGCAGATTTTATCTACCATTCGCCATCCTGAGGCAAGTCCAGTTGAAAGAGTAATGAGAGAGATCCAGAAGTACATGATGATCTACTGCTCTGAAGAGAATTGGCGTTGGATTGAATTCCTAGAAGTAATTGAATACTGTATAAATAATACGGTACATGAGGCGACAGGTCAGGTTCCCGTGACTCTACATTTGGATCAGAGGCCGGAAAGACCGTGGAATGGTGTTATTCCATTACCAGTAGACGCACAGCCAGGACGAGAATTGAGGATCCAACGAACCTTCGAATATCTCCAGGCACAAGCGGAGAGACGTCAGAGGAGAAATCGTGCGAAGAGGTATCACAGACCGCTTCTCGTCGGTGAAAAAGTTTTAGTCAGGAGGCCAGCCAGTTCAGATCCAGCAGCAAGAAAATATAAGAAGTTCATTTTTGGATATCACGGCCCGTTCGAGGTTATCAGAGACCTACAGAACAATGCATACAGAATATGGCATTTAGAAACAGGAAATGAGGTCGTTATGAATGCTGCCAACTTAAAAGTTTACTATTCGCCAGAAGAATTTGACGAACAAGAAGAAGTATTAGCAGCGCACACCCAACTGAACGTGGACGGCAGCCAGGAAGTCAGACCTGAAGTTTCACGCAGCGGGACGGAACGAGAAGCAGACAGCTTGCCCAGTGAAGGAAGCGAACAAGAGTGCCAGTGCATGCTAGAGTTTTACAAAGAAATGGTTGGAGTAGCGAGAGAGGTTGAGGCCATAAATACGACCCTCCGCTTAGAGAATGAACAGCTTAGGGCTGAGCGCAGAGTGGAAAGGGGAGCCAGACTAACCTACTCACAGCCAGACGAGGTGAAAGACCTCTAATGTAAACATAGACAGTCGGACAGTCAGCTGGTTACTTACATAAAGTCACTTGCAATTGACTTTTATAAGTTTTGCAAGGGGAATATGAATCCGAGGTGGTCATGCTGACTGGTCTCGAACGTGGATCTCGGAGATAAGTTGAGCTCTGAATGAAGGTTCCACCAGGGAACGAACCCGAGATATGTGGAGGGTATTTCATTGTAAGAACCCCTAGAAGAAATTATATATTTAATTACTGATGTGATATCAGTTGTTACTGACATTATTTAGTGAAATAATGCGGGAAAATAGTGGAAGATAGCATTATTTGGACTACATGAAGTAGGCTATGCTGGATTTGAAACACAGGAGTTTCAACGTTTGACGTTTAGCAAATATCCCCAGAATTGTGGGAGGAGGCCCGTGGCGCCACGTCAATCTTGCTGACCCAGATAAGTCGTCTGCAAGGGGTCGGGAGGTTAAATAATGACCAGGTTCTTCCCCGTTTGAGAATAGACTTGAGAATGGAACGGGAAGATCCCAAGGAAAATCATTGATTACTCATGATTGGAGCAATGCAATGACATGAGAGTTGCGCACAGGTGAATCTTTAGCCAGGAGGCTAATTTTAGAGCCATAAAACGGCGAAATCAAGGCATGTTTAATGCAGTGCGTAATGTTACAGGACTATGGGTGTTCGCGGAAGGACTTGAGGATGTTGCCAGGGATTCCCAGTGAAGTAGCGTCCCCAAGCCATGGATAAGATAATTAATATAAATTAAGTGGCCGATCGATCCTCGAACACACATACATTTTTGTGACCAGCGAAGAAAAAGGAACAATATGGATATTATTCCAAGTTCAGAATCACCCTAGGAGAGGAGCTGATTTATCGCGGGAATTCTTGCCCTACTTTTTGTGTGAAACAGATATAAGAGGGTGGACCCAGTCGAAGCGAACAGTTTTACAGTTGACCGCAGTACAGTTGAAACTTACAGTTCGTGACAGTTTTAGACCCAGTCGGAGGGAGAGTTGTTTTGAAGCAGTCGCAGTTGAAAAGGACACGGAGCGCCCAGGCGCACACAAAGACTTAAACATTTCACTGGTAATCAGCATGTTAGCTGTGCAATGTAACACACATGTGAGAATATATTCATGCATGGTCATGAACTAAGAATGAAGTCGGTAATTAACAAACTTGATTATGCGAAATGCATATTACCGAAGTTAGGAGAGGATGCTCGGACTTCAATGTGGGAAGCAGTGCAGTAAGACTGTTATATAATGTTTATTAAGTGCCGTGTGATATACTAGGCAGGACTGTGAAAAGTGATAATTCATGTAAATACAATGTATAATGTTGAGCGCAGTAAAGTATAGTGATTGGTTATACATATTTGGAGTATACCAGTAAGTAGCGTTCATGACGAGATGTAAGCATATCGCTGCAATAGTAGGAAGATTATCAAGGGATGATCGAGAAACTGTTGGTGAATCCGTGAGCAGATGATCTGGTGAATCAATCAGGAAGGGGTAGGACTGAAGGAAGGGCCGTCCGCACCTGTACTTTCGATACATGCTAGGGAATGTCAACCAATCAGGAATTAAAGTGTAACGTGTGTTTGTGCACCGATGTTATGTAAATATCTCTTAAAGTCATAATATAACCAGTGTTATATAGAGTTATGTGTTTTGGAAGCATTAGCTTCATTGTAAAAATGGAAAAGTGTCATGTGTTTCGGAAGCATTAGCTTCATTATAAAAATGGAAAAGTGTCGTGTGTTTATAAATCAGATGTCATATAATATGTGTATTTGCAAGATGGCAATGTGTCACTAAGTAAGCCGATGGCAGGTGACACTGAAATACGGTGGTTGGAGCCACCTGGATAAAGCCGACGTAAGTACCCCACAAATCATGTTACTATAGAAGGATAGTCACTGCATGTAATGTGATTTCGGAAGTATAAAATATGCCAGTAAGAATCAATATTAGGAGGCATATCCTCATATGTTTATTGTTTGATTTCGGTAAAGTTAAGATGTTGAATACATCAGAGAGTGGATTAATCGTTACCACTATTAATGCTGCTAATAAATAATGGCAATTCAGTTATGTGAAACTTAACGTGACGAACGCGAATGTTCGATCATTGAAGCAGTTACGTTGTGTCGGAAGGATAATTTATGTCAGTAATACTAATAATAATTATAATAATGATAAACGGTACAATTGAATACATCAGGATGAAAGGTTTTAAGCAAGAAGTATTTACGCTAATTGGATTATTTATCTAGCCAAGCAGTAGATTACATTAAGGGAAGAGAAAAGAGTTAATATTAAATACATTGTATTAATGGGAATATGATTATGCACGGGAATGTTGGAGCTTGTCAGTGAATTGAATTTGTGGCTTGATTAAGCTCGTAGAGTACAGTTAGAGTTCTCTTTATTATAAGGCGAGATCATGGACAGGTAAGGGGCCAGGTGATCTAATCGACGTGTGAAATCTCGTACAGCATGAGCGTACAGAGATATTAATTTATACCGGAGCATATTTAGTGTGTACCCTATCTCCGATGTTGGATATGTAATGTTCCGGGTCCGAATCCCGTGGTAAGCGCGGGGAGAACATTGGACACCTCGACGCTATACCTGATTCCCCGAGAACTTATTGTTGAGTGATTCAGCTTGTTGAAGCGAATCATTGGCGGCAGCTGTTGACTGACCGTAATATTTTATTTGAGATACCGGCTAACCACTAGACGTGTGTTCTATGAATCTCGTGCCTCCATATTGTGATACGGACCTGTTGAGGCCGTTATTAATGTCCTAAGGATAGGATTAAATATTCAAGCTCACCCAGAACCATTGCATAATATTCAGTTCAGATCATATGGGATCACGTGGATCATTGTGACCACAATGTTATATTCAAAGTTTTAATACTGCTTGGGAGGTAAAAGTCCAGGAAACGGGGAGACAAGGGGCGGTTTACAGCCGTGAACGACCCTACTCCGTGCCATTGTATGCAGGCAGCTCCAAGGGGCTGGGGTTACTAAACTAACTGTGAAGGTTCGCGTTCTTGAGCGGACAGATTTAAGACCTTGCTTGTAATGAAAAGGAAGAATTGTTATAATGTGTAATAAATGTGTGTGGTTTAAAAACACATTGCTAATCATAGAGTTCCCTGATGATATAAAAATTTAGCAATCTAACGAATGGTTGGATGTTGTATTTGTTACTGTCACTGATACCTAGTTAATGAAGTTGGTTACTCGTTGCCACAGGCTACGCTCGTAAGGGTAGCGTAATAGTATACTATCCGACACAACGATAGCAGAAGTTATTTAATGAAATCACAATGACATGCAGTGTAACTATAAAAGAAGGGAGTGGAGGGGTAGACTTACGTAATTTTGGTGTTGCAAGTAGATCGTAGTGCAGACCATGAGTTGGCTAATGCATGAAATCATTTGGTGGGAGAGAGAGATATAACACAAACAGTACACATGATGTAAATTCAGATGTATTGTAGGATACAAGTAACTTTGTGAATATAAAGAAGTCACATTAGGTGACATGAATGTAATAGTTCAGTTTTGTGAAACATTACATGTGCATCAGTGCACTTGAGTAAAGTTTAAAGTCCACATAATGGTAAAAGATTGAATAGTGATATGGATTTAATTTGTTCAACTATGTGAATAATTAATGGATTGTGGGAGTAACTTTGTTTGTTTGTGTATTGTTTATGGGATTTGTGTTCTCATTATTTGTTTGAAGCCATGAGTTTTACTGAATTAAAGTCTTTAGAGTAGAGTTGTGCCTTATCATTGTAGAGTTGATATCTTTTAGCCTCAAATCCAAAATATGCAACTGCTCAATGGGAGAACGGTACACGCCTGAGTCCTGATGCTAGCTGGAGGCAGAGGCATATTTTCCATCGAGATTACTCACATGGGTACAGTACCGATATAATATTTCATTTTTAGTCATACTAGCACTTCGGCATGAAAATTCTCTGAAATTTGGCTTAAAGATTAAACTATCAGCATCTTTGAAAGCATAAACTGTCCTTATGACAGGTGGTTAATATAGACACCACTATTCGATAAAGGGCTAAAGAGGCTAAAAGTAACGATATGAATATCGTGTCTTTAGGAAACCATGCTAATTAGAACGGATAAGGGGATGAGAAGGATGTAATATGAAAATAAATAAATCCAAAACGAAAGTGATGGTAAGTGACAAACAAGCCAAGGTTCGAATTAAATTAGGTAATGACCTACTTGAACAAGTTGACTCGTTTATGTATTTAGGCAGTAGGTTCGGTAGGTATGGACGGAGAAAAATAGAAGTACGAAGTAGAATTGCTCAAGCAAAAGCTGCCTTTAACAAAAATAAAAGGGCCTAAACTTCTAAGAACATTAGCCTTGAGATCAGGAAAAGTGCTCTGAAAGCATATTATGTCTGGAGTGTGTCATGCAACGGCTGTGAAACCAGGGCTCTGGGAACTGTGGAAGAGAAGAAGCTACGTTCTTTTGAGATGTGGTGCTAAAGATGTTCAAAATAAAATGGATTGACTAGGTTTCAAATGATGATGCCTTGAAAAGAGTCGGTGAGAAGAGAAGTTTGTGGAAATCAATTGTTAAAAGAAGAATACAACTTACAAGCCATCTATTGAGACATGAAGGAATCCTGAAGACATAGAGGGGTATATTGATGGAAAAATACCTAGAGGAAGACCACGCCTGAGGTGAATGGATCATATTAAGAAAGATGTGGGATTGAAGGCCTACGGAAAAATTAAGAGGAAAGCGGAGAGACGTGAAGGGTGATTTGCTGCAAATCAATCCTCGGATTGATCACTAGAAAAAGAAGCAAATCTTATACAACAATTATACATATTTCCAACAAAACCCAGGCATTTTTGTTACCAGAAAAAAATGTCCAAATATTTTAAAATTCATTTTTTTTTTCGATTTATTGAAATTTTCCTTGTAATGAGTTGCCTTTCGCCCTTTCCCTCATATCCTCTATATTGTTCAGGAATGTAAAACTTTTCTCCTTTGTTTAAAAGTGCGTATTAAAACTCGTGCTACAAATTGAACCTGAAGATACTTGCAAGCTGTTAATTAGCCATTATAAGCTTCGTTCAGGACAATTAGAAAAATAATTTAACAAATTCCCACAGATTATTTGAAGCCTCCGTGGCTTAGGCGGCAGCACGCCGGCCTCTCACCGCTGGGTCCGTGGTTCAAATCCCAGTCACTCCAAGTGAGATCTGTGCTGGACAAAACGGAGGCAGACAGGTTTTTCGCCGGGTACTCCGGTTTTCTCTGTCAATATTTCATTCCAGCAACTCTCTCCACTATCATTTCATTTCGTCTGTCATTCATTTAATCATTGCCCCAGAGGAGTGCGTCAGGCCTCGGCAGCCGGCACAGTTCATATCCTCGCCGCTAGATGGGGGCTCCATTCATTCCATTCCTGACCCGGTCGGAGACTGGAAGCAGGCTGTGGTTTTTAACCTACTTTCGATTTTTGCAAAAAATGAAAGTAGACTTATGAGATCAACACAGGGCGAAAAAAGTGTGTCTGTCTGTGTGTGTGTATGTGTGTGTGTGAGTCTGTGTGTGTGTCTGTGTGTCTGTGTGTGTGTGTGTGAGTGTGTGTACTCTGAATGTCTGTCCCCCCCTATCAATTCGAACACGGTGAATGCGAATTGAACGAAATTTGGTACAAAGGTAGCACTAGCAAAGGACACCTCAGTGTCATGTTTTATATCGCCGCCATCTTGACGGAAACGTAATGGCGGCCACACAAATGTTCAAAGCTTAAATCAAATTACGACTAACCTAATCATCCGATCTCTACCAAATTTTGCAACAACATAACTTTACGGGGGGAGCATATTTTGACCAAACCAATAGGCCATCAGCGTAATAGTTTGCGGATGGCGGCCATCTTTGCGTGAAAATCGATTCCCCCTATTAATTCGAACACGGTGCAACCGAATGGAACGAAATTTGGTACAGAGGTAGTACTAACAAAAGACACCTCAGTGTCATGTTTTATATCGCCGCCATCTTGACGGAAACGTAATGGCGGCCACACAAATGTTCAAAGCTTAAATCAAATTACGACTAACTTAATCATCCGATCTCTACCAAATTTTGCAACAACATACCTTTGTAGGGGAGCATCCTTTGACCAAACTAATAGGTCATCAGCGTAATAGTTTGCGGATGGCGGCCATCTTTGTGTGAAAATCGATTCCCCATATTAATTCGAACACGGTGCAACCGAATGGAACGAAATTTGGTACAGAGGTAGTACTAACAAAAGGCACCTCAGTGTCATGTTTTATATCGCCGCCATCTTGACGGAAACGTAATGGCGGCCACACAAATGTTCATAGCTTAAATCAAATTACGATTAACCTTATCATCCAATCTCTACCAAATTTTGCAACAACATACCTTTATAGAGGAATCATCATTTTACCAAATGACTAGGTCATTAGCCTGACAGTTTGCGGATGGCGGCCATCTTTGTGTGAAAATCAATTCCCCCTATTAATTCAAACACGGTGAAACCGAATGGAATGAAATTTGGTACAGAGGTAGCACTAGCAAAGGGCATCTCAGTGTCATGTTTTATATCGCCGCCATATTGACAGAAACGTAATGGCGGCCACACAAATGTTCAAAGCTTAAGTTAAATAACGACTAACATAACCATCCGATCTCTACCAAACTTTGCAACAACATTCCTTTATGGAGGGAGCATCCTTTGACCAATCTAGTAGGTTATTAGCTTAATAGTTTGCGGATGGCGGCCATCTTTATGTCAAAATTGATTCCCCCTATTAATTCGAACACGGTGGAACCGAATGGAACGAAATTTGGTACAGAGGTAGCACTAGCAAAGGGCACATCAGTGTCATGTTTTATATCGCCGCCATCTTGACTGAAACGTAATGGCGGCCACACGAATGTTCAAAGCTTAAATCAAATTACGATTAACCTAATCATCCGATCTCTACCAAATTTTGCAACTACATACCTCTATGGAGGGAGCATCCTTTGACCAATCTAATAGGTCATTCGCCAAATAGTTTGCGGATGGCGGCCATCTATATGTCAAAATTGATTCCCCCTATTAATTCGAACACGGTGGAACCGAATGAACGAAATTTGGTTCAGAGGTAGCACTAGCAAAGGGCACCTCAGTGTCATGTTTTATATCGCCGCCATCTTGACTGAAACGTAATGGCGGCCACACGAATGTTCAAAGCTTAAATCAAATTACGATTAACCTAATCATCCGATCTCTACCAAATTTTGCAACTACATACCTTTATGGAGGGAGCATCCTTTGACCAGTCTAATAGGTCATTCGCCTAATAGTTTGCGGATGGCGGCCATCTTTGTGTCAGAATCGATTCCCCCTATTAATTCAAACACGGTGAAACCGAATGGAACGAAATTTGGTACAGAGATAGCACTAGCAAAGGGCATCTCAGTGTCATGATTAATATCGCCGCCATATTGACAGAAACGTAATGGCGGCCACACGAATGTTTAAAGCTTAAATCAAATTACGACTAACATAACCATCCGATCTCTACCAAACTTTGCAACAACATACCTTTATGGAGGGAGCATCCTTTGACCAATCTAATAGGTCATTAGCCTAATAGTTTGCGGAAGGCGGCCATCTTTATGTCAAAATTGATTCCCCCTATTAATTCGAACACGGTGGAACCGAAAGAACGAAATTTGGTACAGAGGTAGCACTAGCAAAGGGCCCCTCAGTTTCATGTTTTATATCACCGCTATCTTGACGGAAACGTAATCGCGGCCACCCAAATGTTAAAAGCTAAAATGTAATTACGACCAACCTAATAATCTAGTCTCTACCAAATTTTGCAACACCATATCTTTATGTGGGAAACATATTCTGACCTAACTGCAAGAACATCAGCCCAATAGTTTGCAGATGGTGGCCAAGTATGTGTGCAAATCGATTCCCCCTATCAATTCAAACACGGTGAAACCGAATTGAACGAAATTTGGTACAGAGGTAGCACTAGCAAAGGGCACCTCATATTCATGTTTAATATCCCTATAGCACGTTGTATTTCAACAAGCTACTACAACCAACATTCAATCATACTCTTTGAAAAGGACAAAGAGTTATAACAATATCCATGCATTTAGGAGAAAGTAGGCTATATGTTCTTTACTGAACATCTTGTCCATTTTCATTTTCACACAGATTATTTAAAATCTTTCTGAGCTAAGTGAGGTTCAATTTGTATCTGGAGACTTATCAGACCCATTCAAATATATAAGTCGGAGAAACAGAGACAATTTGATTCTATACCACACAATTGTTAAAATAACGTAAGGAGAGACACACACGTCTCAATGAGAAGTTAGATAGGAAGCACCTCATTTCAGGAGATTAACTTCGTTTATAATTTTCTCGTCACTTGTAACAGTGAAGTGATAATTGCAGGCAGTTTCAGTTGTAATTACCGATAGCAAATGAGTCCTGGAGAGAGGAGTGCTGTCTCTGGCGGCAGCGCACGTCCTCTCTGCCGTTACCACAGTGTAAATTCCGCTAATTAGTCCACAATTAGCCATTAATTGCATCTGTCGGGGCTGCGCAGCATGCCATGCAAGACGCCTACCCCTCTCTCTCTCCACTCGTGCGGTCGCGTCGTGCGGTCAGCTCGTCGTCATGGCAACCACGGGGCATCTTCCTCTTCGCCTATTACACACCATCAGCAATACAAGGAGCGCTAAATCACTGACCTTGTTTCATTTAGCGACTCAAGACATAGTGGTCATCTCCTACGTGAACTTTCTGGGTGTTAAAAACGTATCTAATTATGCATCTGTGGTGTAGTGTCTGTACAGCTGTGTGCAATTACAATGGAGACCAATATTATGAGTGACAGTGATTGTTATTTCAAGGGGCAGAACATAATACTTATCAGACTTTGATAATGCAGAATTATTTCTGAACAGTTTAGGAGGAAGGGTTCCAGCTGTGTTACTTTTGACCCCTCCTAAATTCCATTTATTAACCAACTTCATTTATGGAAAAAAAATGGTATTATGAGATCACATTTTGTCCGGGTGTGTGTATGTGTGTGTGTCCCTAATAAAATCCTTAAGGCTGGAGCTATTTCAATGAAACTCGGTATGGGCATAGTGCTATTCTGTTCGACCCCGACAGTGCCCCTCAAAGTTTATTACGTGTCACAAATCCAACATGGCGGCTGTGCGAAATATGTCACCGGCATTCTATATCTCTGAAACTATTACTGATATCATCCTGAAATTTTGTACGGTGACAAAACGTATACTACTATACTAGAGATCACCTATGAGACTTTCAAAACACTGTTAAGTTCAAAACGAAAATGGTGGCCAAGCAAAGTTGAAACATGGAAAGAGACTATTCTCGCGATTTAACCATCCAAGCGCAGTGAAACATGGACCAGCAAATGTTTATACACATTGCAATGCACTTACAACTAATTTAGTTCAATTGTTTGCATAACCACTGGTTGGCGTCTGTGCAAAACTTTAAAATTAAGATTTTATTTCTTCTGTCATAATCATGCGATCGTAGACGTTTCTGACAAATGATAATAATAATAGTAGCCTAATAAATAATAATAATACTACTAATAATAATAATACTAATAATAATAAACCCCGTGGTACCACAGTGATGGGTCCATGTCTGCTATGTCTGCTAAGCGACCGCTGCTGAGCCATTTGGCTTGTAAATTGTGGGGTGACGCGAGGTCAGCCCGTCAGGACCCCTCAGTCGTTAATCTTGATTTTCGTGACCGGAGTGCTGTATGTCAGACAGTCCTTACGAGTCTGAGTACATCCCGTTCCAGCTCTCACGTCAGTTCCTAAAATCTCTGACGGAACCGGGAATCGTACCAAGGGTCTCCAGGTGAGAGGCAGGCTAGCTATCCCAGCACCACGGGGCCGGAAATAGTAATAATAATAATCATAATAATAATAATAATAATAATAATTGCAATGACAGTGACTGTTTGTGGTTTCCAATGGCATTTGGTTTCTGTTGCCAGCCAATATATTTGCTGCAATTTTGTGGTCCATAGTTCTGATGTTGTGTGAGTAAGAATAAATGATAGCAATGATACCGGGTGAGTTAGCCGTGGTCGTTACGGCATGACTGCTGGCAGTCGCTCACATCCGGGAGGTGAGGAGGTTCGAATCCCCCCACCGGCAACCTTGAAGATGGTCTTCTGTGGTTTCCCATCTTCCTTCCAGGCAAATGCCGGGGTTGGTCCCAGGCCACAGCCGCTACCTTCCAACTCCTTGTTCTTACATCCCAACTTCCCTCCACAACGGTACTTGTAGCTCACCCATTGGGTGTCCGTCTCGAAGGAGCTACAAAACTGGCGAGCCGAACATGTCCTCGGACACTCCCGGCACTAAAAGCCATATGCTAAAAAAAAAAAAAAGCAATGATAATAAACTATCCAACAAGAAAGTAAAGACAAGGTTAACTTCCCGAGTTGATTCATTATCATATTTCTCATTTTGGCCGTTAAAACTATCCACCAATAAGAAAAATTAATCTTAACTCACCTTCAACCCTGCATAAATCGGAATAATTCTGTAATAATGGTAGAATACGGTAAGGAACATAATAGCTCGTTTCCACCTCTTGAAAGGGGTATTTTTCCACTGTATACGCGAGAGTGGCTTAGGGCCAGATCTACATTCTCAAGTGTGTATTTATTTAAGGAGCTTTTTTTTTTGCAATATTTTGTTTTTGTTTTTCGTGTATGATTGTTTATTAACTTATTATATATATTTCTTTTATAAATCAAGTTGAGCCTCTATGGACTGCGTGGCAACAACCAACTTCACTTAAGTGTCTAGGTCTTGTTCTTTTACTTTGACTTCCTGCCAGTATCTTCTGATGAGTGCCTGTTTATGTTCTTCGGACAAAGGTCCTCTCCGTCTTCCGGAAGTTGATACCATTTTAAAACCTTGGTAGTTGTTCACCAATCTTCTAATGTGTTCCTATCCGGAATTTATCAGCCTAGAATATCAATTTTCCTGAGATATTTTTTCGCATTCCTCGAACCATCTCGGCCTTGTTCCTTAGACTTAATGAAACTCCATATTCATTAATTAATGTTTTGTTTTATTATAATTAGACTTTATCCTATTTAGGTGCCCATCTCTATATTTTATATTAATTTAATTTGTATAATTTTATCTGCGGAGAGGCACATGACCTCGTTGTTTCAGGCCTTAAAACAACAATAACTAATTAATTAACTAACAGTCTCTTGGTACAGGCTAGAGAAAAATGTGCCATTTATGATGCCTATAGGCTGCTTGGTTAACAGGCAAGAACCTGAATGCCGAAGTTCTAAAGTTTCCAATCCATACAAATATGGAGGACGTTCCAACTTTTACCCACGTACATTTTCTCGGAAGTTCCTGAGCGTGGGGATTCTCTCAATGAAATATGACCGTAGGAGACAATAAAGTTATCAGCACACACATTTTGTGGACATGATGATGGTATTGTACGGTGATTGTTAAATAAATATCTTATGATTGATGAAGAGGTGTGTCATGTCATGAGATAATGTGCATAGTTCCCGGCTGGCAAAACCTAGGGCATAAAGACAAATGGGAGACCTTAATTCCCATATTGCATGTCTGGAGGAGATCATTGCTGTAAGGAAATAGCATTCTCTTTGTATCAGTCTTAATCCACACGTCTGGCTTGGGTGGAGCGATAATTAGTGGTTCGTGAGGATGGATATGTTTCTATGACACGCCATGCTCAGACTGTTCTGTCATAATCACCATCATCCCATAGATACTTCTCACAGTAGACTACTGCTATCCGCAATGCGACACCTTACTTGAGTTTCCCCAGTGTTCAGTCCCACACAACGATAGCAAAGGCTACGAAAAGTTTGAATACCAGCGCTGAAACTGGCTATCGTTCTTATAGTTCTCCCTCAGGATTTTCCACATATCCTCGGGGATAATTCTGATCCAGAACATCACAGCGCCTCTAGTGTCCTGTTACTAAACCACTAGGTTCGTATGGATGCGTTTGATACTGCAATGTCTATGAGTCATGTGTTCTTGTGCACTTTGTCCGTGACAGGGAGGTTTGGTTTAATTGGCAGCTATTGCTTTGCTAGTGATGACAGAGAAATACCAAGGTTATTTTATTAAATACTAGCAGTAGTGCCCGGCTTCGCCCGGTGGATTTATTTGTTGTATGGATAATAATGAGTAGGCCTACTACTACAGAACTGGAGTGCTCAAGGATAAGGATCGGAAAGCACCAACGCTTATAGCAGCTGATAACCTCAGTATACTGCACCAACACCATCGCCCATATACAGAGGCATACTATTGTCATGATAACTGTTTTAAGGGGCCTAAGAAATCTTTTTGCACTAATTACTCCCCGTGACTGCAATTTATAAGCAGCTCGCAATTCTGCACCAGAACACTGGTAGGGGTGACGTTATGCAGCCGGCATTACCAGGCAACAATAGACTTAGATATTATTAAAACTGGTCAGGAGCGCTTGTTCTTCCGACTTACTGAACAAAAATCAATCTTTAAGGTTACCTGAGAAGTGTAGCCTAATGCTACATAGTCTAAACTATACCTCTTGAATCTGGTTATCATAAACAAAAATAATTTTTCGAATCCGACTGGTAGTTCCAGAGATTGGCGCGTCACAAACACACAGACAAACTCTTCAGTTTTATTATATCAGTATAGATGACATTTCCTACTATGAATTGTGGTTGAAGTCGTAAGTATGTATAGTTCTTGGTAGACGTGGTCATGTCGGCGTATGTAGTCACTTTGAGCAAGTGTGGCTGTACTGTTTGTATGTGATCGATGGTTTCAGTTTTGTTTGGGTACTTGCAGCATTTATCTGTTGATGTCTTGTCTTTGATGTTGAGCCTTCTTAAGTTACGAGTTACGAGTTTCTATCACACTGTCTTGAATAGACATGATAAATCCTTCTGTTTTGGAATGTAGGACACTTTTAGCTAACCTTGTCTTACTTACTTGTTAGTTTGTTATCACTGCTATCATTTATTCTTCCTGATTAATTCATTGCAGTATCAAACTCCCACACCTATGAACCACAAAAATTGCATCAAATATATTGGCTTGGCAACAGAAACCAAAAGCCATTGGAAACAACAAACAGTCACTGTCATTGCTGTTATTACTATTTCCGGCCCCGTGGTATTGGGATAGCTCGCCTGCCTATCACCTGGAGACCCCGGGTTTGATTCCCGGTTCCATCAGAGATTTTAGGAATTGACGTGAGAGCTGGAACAGGATATACTCAGCCTCGTGAGGACAATTGAGTAGCTGTCTGACAGTGAGACAGCGCCTCGGTGACGAAAACCAAGATTAACGGCTGAGGGGACCAAAAGGGCAGACCACGCGTCATCTCACAATTACAGGCCAAATGGCTGAGCAGCGGTTGCTTGGCAGGCATAGGACCTTCATACACTGTGGTGCCACGGGGTTTATTATTGTTATTATATTATTATTATTATTATTATTATTATTATTATCATTATTAACATTATTATTATTATTATTATTATTAATATTATTAATTAGAAACAAAGGTTAAATTGAGTCCTTTGCTACATGAAATTAGGGAGAAATGTAACTTACATGTGAAATATTAGAATCCTAATAATTTGGCCACTCAATGCCTCTACATAAATGGACTGCAGTTAGCTAACTAGACAAACTATCGTCTGGCTGCGTGGCTCAGGGGTAACGTTCTCGCTTGCTGAGCCCAAGGTTGCAGGTTCGAAACCTGGCGCAGTCAGCTGGCATTTGAGGGTGCGCAAATGTGAGGGAGCCATGTCAGTACATTTACTGGCACGTTAAAGATCCCCTTCGGGGCAAAATTCCGGCACCCCGGCGTCTCTAAAAGCCAGTGTAGTTAAAAGGGACGTAAAACCAATAACATTATTATTATTAGACAAACTATTGCATTAAATGCGATCACTTCCTACACCAAATTTGAGATATAGATGGGCTGGTCATTCGTGGCCGGTCGTAAGCACGTAAGAATTCTTAAAGCCCGACTAGAACACTGAGACCACTGAATTTGCGCATGCGCTGCCGGGGACACATTGCGCACTTTTTTTTTTCATTGATCACAAAGGTATGAACGCTCATTGTGCGTGGAGATACCACTGCGCACGTAATATGTACCGGTCAAGAAGCAACGGCCCACTTATACTGATGTGGATGTTGTTACCTACCAGTACTCTGTATTATGAACTGCAATTATATATGGGATGCGTTCCTTTAACATAGGAATAGACTTCTTTTCATAAGCCCCCCCTGTTCTAAGCTCTGAGTAGATGACGATGGAAGTAATGTGTTATATTCTGGTACACTTTCAATATACCGTAATGTAAACATTCTCAGTTACATAAGAGGGATTATAAGAGAAATTGATACGTCGGAAATGAAATAAAAATAATTAAACCTGTTTTCTTCCCACATTCCATAAAGAACAAGAAGTTCCGTGACGAACGAAAGAGCCTACTTTTCTTAATATTTTAGATTCATGCCAAAGATTAATCTATATGGATCTATCTACAATAATGACGAAATTAAGATGGTAATATAGATATTTCAAATTAGTACGAAATACTGTATACCTGGCGTAATGTAGCCTAATGTATCCTAATAGAGCACTACAGTTGGCAGCGCTGGTGACAATATATTCTTAGTTCCATCTCTTAAGGTACAGAATACGAAAGTTGGTTGCAGTCCAATGGATAGCATGGACATTACATGCAGTTAAACATTGGATCTAACAGCGCGCGTAAAATCATGTTGGCAACAATGCCATGCACGTATTGGTCAGAAATAATCTGAAATAATACGATCTATTGTTGTGCCAATTTTGAATGAAATCAATTAGTTATTATAGAAGTTGCATGCATTTTAAAATTGGACCTATCAGCAGGCTTAGAATCATGTTGTCAGCACTGACGTATATTAGTTACTCCAAATTAATCTAGAATGCCAGGTACTATACGTGTGCAAAGTTTAAAGCTATTGGCTTGCATACTTTCTGATGTATTGATATTAGGGTAACAAAAATAGAGACAGCATTTATTAACAGTTGGGAGCCCTGGTTGCTCTTAAAAATACGCATAGGCATATCTGTTATGGTACACATAGAACATACAAAATTTGGATGAAATCCAAATGACAGTATAGAAGTTACATGTATTTGAAGTTGGACATCCCAGCAGGCTTAGAATCATGTTGGTAGCACTGACGTATATAAGTTCCTGCAAATTAATATAGAATGTCAGGTACTATACGTGTGCATAGTTTAAATCTGTCGACTTGCATACTTTCTGATATATTGGTATTTGGATAAAAGAATTTGAGAGCATTTATTAACAGTTGGCAGCCCTGATGGATCTTTAGAATACACTCAGTCATATCTGTTTTCGTACACATAGCACATACAAACTTGGTTGAATTCCAATTGATAGTGTAGAAGTTATATGCATTTAAAAATTGGATTTATCAGCAGGCTTATAATCATTTTGACAACATTGCCATGTATCGCCTCCAGGAAATTAAACTGATATATTACTATCTATGCTATACCCTTCCAGGGCCTTCTAGGATGCTGAATCATATCTCGGGCGCGGCTCGTTCGGTGGCTAATTAACACTTTTCATCCTAGGAATTCGGAATTTTGGATCATGGGAACTTAAAACTATAAATCATATGCCAGGGGAACAAGGAAACAAAAAAATATTCTTAGAAGACTACAAAAACAAAAAGAAACAATCCCTTAATAAAACGTAGAACCACAACAAAATAAACTGCGTCATCACTGTCCTTCTCTGCCATAAAGTCCACAGAGATGGTACAACCAGGGTACCTTAAATCTAATTAGTTCGGGCAAAGCCTCAGCTTTCCCCCGATCAAACACTGCAGGATCATGGAACTCCAAAAAAAAAAAAAAAAAAAAATCCAAATAAAATAAAATCCCAAAAAAATCAAAGTGGCGCGCTCTCACCCCAGGTGAGTTCAAAATGGAACAACAAAAGACTAAATTAATGCCACAAGAAATGAAACATTACGTTAATCAGATCATAACACTATACACTCCAACGGAGCATCAGATCAACTGAATTTTACAAGATGGAACCTCATTTTAACGCTCTTATATTGGAAAAGAGAATCGTACAGACGAGACCGTTCCGTTTGGCAAACAGACCTCCCTTCACGACCTCCGTTAGAGTCGTGTACGGTCAGCATACAGTGCGGCCACACAAACACTACATTAAGCTACAACGTGCCTATCTCATTCACATACAACAGTTCCCGTGTGAAACATTTATCAAGACAATCATTAATACCGTCTAGCGGCCACCCGGAGGGTACAAAATCTGATACACTAGTAACGTGGGTCCACAAAATAAAATCAAAACACAACAGACCAAAATCCCAGAATTAACAATAAAATATGTAAACAAACCAGCCATTTTAACTTTGACCAATTAACCTCGAACAGACTCAAGGCCAAGCAAAGCACCCCGTGGCGAGGAGTGGCTACCTGCTTTCACTCCCTCCACAGCTGATGTATACTGACTGAAGCATGAGCTCACCATAGCCCAATTCAACAAGCCTCGCAGAATCATCACTTAGCACGCTGCCTACGGGCGCAGATCGACCCCAGCATCACGGCCGTGATTTTTACCTCGTGGGAATTACCAAAATACTTACGTGGTTCTGAACATCCACGACTTACCAATATGGGTGGGTACCAAACCTCCACCAACTCAACCAAATACACGTGGGCACAACATCCACGACTTACCAATATGCATCAGTACATCCAGCCATACTCCAATTTAAATACCTCAAATCGCCGGGTTTGCCTGCCTTGTCCGTCACCAATCGAAGATTGCAACAAACCATTACCTGGTAGAACTTACCACAGTCGATCCACGAACCTGATTTACCACAAAATATTCAATATGCTCTGGTTTGCTTACGACCACTGTACAAACTCTCACCCCACCTTCTCAACTGAAAATGTATCTACAGTGACAGTAGCTGATGGCCAGATTTCCCCTGAACGATAATCTCCCCAAACTACATTGAAAACCATGACCACACGATACATATTTACACGCACGTTGCAGCAACAAACACAACAACAAAAACACAACTAACATTAAGAAATTGAATATGTACACAGCCATTGCACTTACGCTGATCCGTACACCCCTAACTAAATTATGCAAGATAATTTGCTGTACTTATCACTATTCCTGGGTCCCAGACTGTCTCCATCATCGCGGCGTGCCCCAAGGTTTTGGGTTTACGTCCTCATTCCTCGCATGACGAATTCCATAGTTGAAGATCCTCCCATTGTTCCAATCTCGGCATCAGCTTCCTCTTGCTTCAGGTACCTCGTGGTAACGAAGAACACAGAAATACACAATTTTTTTAATGCGACATTCAAGAAAGTAACACGCACTCACTGTTCCGGACCGCTAATCCTATCATTCTCCTAAATGCTACCATCTGAACTACTCAATTCATCCAGATCCTCCACCGTAGCTCCTATCGACACAACGTATATGTTTATCTAGCGCAATGGCTAGCCTATTTCTCAGCCGAACTTGTACTCGCGAACTGGCGCATATCAATGTCTTATCTCGCCACTAACAAGAACTCGCACTCGTATGCTATAGTATCTAGACATGATCTCAAAAAAAACGCCACGCTATCTCCATTTCACCATCTGACATGAAAATTAACAGAGTCCAAATCACGAACTCGACTGACGTGGAGCGTCCGTGACAGAATCACAAAATTGACTGACCTCACTCTCCCAGTTGGAACTATTTAAGTTTTTGAGGCATAACCGGCCGTAGGAGGGGGAAATATGAGATTTATTTCCAAAAATAATAGCTCTGTCCCGAATTGACTTATATCACTGCACTCATCGCAATCTCAATGTCTCATTGGTGATATCCTTTCCAAGAATCGATCGTGGGCTCCTTATCAAATGAACGCAGTAATCATCCCTCATTGTCTGCCAATTTACGCGCCAAACACGGCTTGGTGACGCTTATCCACTCATTGGCTGATGCTGAAACGCCCCCACATCAGGCATTTTATACTGAATTAAATCAGCCTTACATCCAAATTGCATCAAATTACATTTCTGGGAGGTTGAGAGTCTCCCGCTTCCATACATGCAACTCTCATTGCTCTCTGGTCATTAATTCTTAAGTAGGTCACATTTGGGCGGCACCAAAACTTGGAGATGTGACCTTGCCAAACTGCAATTTTCCCACACAAATTCCTGCGTTCAACGACCTGCCTGTCCTACCCTCGCCCGTCTTCTCACGGTACAATGTACTCCCTCGGCACACCCTGGAAACCTGCTAAGTGCATTTATGACCACTCAACCCTCCTGCTGTTCTTCGTACACGTCTCTGCACACATCCAATAAAAGTATCCGCCGCCTCTGTACTCTGCATCTGCTGTGCCGGTCTGCGTATAGAATTAATTTTGGAAATACAAACTTCTGACTAGATGGATATGCAATATGCCATAAGGTCTCAATGCGTGTGCCAATTTTGAAATAGCTCCCATTCATACCTTTCAAGATATCCAACATGGAGCTCATATTTCAATTGCGATTTTTCAGCAGTTGGTAGCTATGAGATCATTTTCAAATATGGCATTGAGATATTCAGGCATAGATCTTTACTCCTACCAAATTTTGTTTCGATTGCTGCAGCCGTTTAGGATTGATAGTGGGGGACACACACACAGCCAGCCAGCCAGACAGACAGACAGACAGACAGAAGGACAGACAAACAGACATACAGAAGGACAGATAGACAGACAGAAGGACAGACAGACACACACATTTGCCCGGATCGATCTCATAAGTCTACTTTTTCCTCATTTTTGCAAAATGTGAAAAGTAGGCTAAAAATGCCGGGATAATATCATGCTGTATATTAGTCCCAGGGCACCTACCCCATTCTCGGCCCTTATAATTAAAGCTACAAAGAATACTTCTGTTACCATATAAGTTAGTTAGTTATTGTTGTTTTAAGGGGCGGAACTACGAGGTCAGCTGCCCCTACCATAGAACATTAATGATAATTAATAAATGTAAAACAAAAATATTGGAATACAGCCGAATTAAATCAGAAACCCTCATGGACTTCAAATTGGCAGGTGAAAAGCTAAAGGAAGTAGGAGACCACTGATACTTAGGGAGAAAAATAACCAGTGATGGACGAAGCAAGGAGGGTATGAAAAGTAAGTTAGCACAGGCAAGGGAAGCTTTTCTACAAAAGAGGAATCTGTTGACTTCGAATAAAGGTTTGGGCAATAGGAAGTTGTTTTTGAAAGCGTTTGTCTGGAGCGTGGCACTCTATGGATGTGAAACTTGGACTGTTGGCGCAGCTGAAAAGAGGAGAATTGAAGCGTTTGAAATGTGGTGTTACAGGAGAATGATGAAGATCAGATGAGTAGATAGGGTTACAAATGAAGATGTATTAAGACGATTGGGAGAGGAGAGATGTTTCTGGCGACTGCTAATGATGAGAGATAAGTTAGTAGGACACATATTAAGACACCCAGGAACAGTAGACTTACGGTAGTTATGGAAGGGAGGGTGGAGGATAAGAACTCTAGGGGTAGACCAATGTTAGAATATGTTAAACAGATTACCTAGGATGTAGGGTGTGGTAGCTATGTATAGTTGAAACGATTAGCTCAGGACAGGGAGGTATGGACTACTGCATCAAACCAGTCAAAAGACTGAAGAATCAAACAACAACAACCAAAGTATATGTGCAAGTATAATTTTTGTTTCGTACAACTGAACAGTTTATCACACAGAATATTGTGCAGGTTTCTTGTCTAGTACTTAGACATTTTCTGCATGTTAAAAGTGCTCTGTAGGCAAACATATATACTGAAATTAACTTTTGTAGTGTGAATGGAGGTAAAAAACAAGTAGTTCCTTGAAGAACTATACAGCCTATTTTCATATATCCTACTTATGTTAATTGCCACTATCAACATACAACATTTCAGTTTGATTGCTGTAATAGATTCGTAGATATTGAGAAACGACCAAATATTTCGGATGGTCGCCATGTCGGATTTTATATATGTAGGTCCTAGAGTATATGTACTGTTACATTAAGATTATTGTGTACGTGTAGTATTCAAACTTAAATTGCATGATTAGGACACAAGAAGTAACAAAGAGATATTAAAATTTCGCACAGCTGCCATCTTGTGGTAATGGAAACAATTGAAATAAATTAGATGCCAGTGGATTAACATTCGTATAAGGATTTAATGTACCAAGTTCCACTGCACTCGGATGGTTAATTGCGAGAAACTTCCATGTGAATATTTATACTTCGCGTCGCCGCCATGTTGGATTTGTGATCACCAGGTTATTTAAGGTCATATAGGTGTACTTAAGTTCATAGCCCCTATGAACATTAAAAAATCCAGTTTGATTGCTATAACAGTTTCGAAGATATTCAGAGCCGTCTAAATAATTCGGATGGTCGCCATGTTGGATTGTTAAATGTATAGGCCATAGAGTCATGTACTGAACCCATGTACCATTGGTTCAAGGGGTCGAATCCATGTATTTTTGGTGAAAGGAAGGAAGGAAATATACAGTCTTCAGAGGAACATAGAAATATTTTATACAAGAGAGCAGGCATAACGTTGTGTAAGAGACTGGAGCCAGGTGGCCAGGAAATGAGATCACGCATGACGCACCGCTCGGAGCCTACCATACCTATAATTATAGCGAGTGGAATCTTCCGTCGGAGAGACGAAGAGCTTGTTTCGGAAATTAACCTTACGATTGCAGTAAAATGGCAACCGCGCAGCTGTGGCAGAAGAAGAATAATTCGATTTAACCCATTTGCAAGAATAATATTAACTAAAGAAATACATAATTGTGAATCATTTCGGATTAGAGATTTTTGTGTGGAGAAAGATGGTATTATAAATGCCCAGATAAGAAGTGCAGACGTGGTCATACGTCATTG